>JAYESD010000008.1:169706238-171178416 GCA_036927565.1 Tuctoria greenei | reverse complement strand
ATCTCAGTCAACAGTGTATACAAGTGAGGAAATGCTGTCAGGGCAGCATGTTGAGAATGTTGCAGAAAATATAAGTCTATCCCATCAATGTAGAGTAAGTGACCGTCAACAAATACAACTAATATCTGTAATTGAATGTGAAATTATAAGGGACCAATCCAGCAACGACCATAATGGAATTCCCCAATGCCTGCCAGAGTCAATCTGTGACATGGATTTTGTCTCTGATGCAGGTACCAATGTTAATTCTGATAAACTGGGATCAATTGGACATCCAAACCTTAAGACTGAAAATACTACTGGGATTCCATCATTCTTACTGGAGAAGTCAAGCAGCAACAAAAAGCCCATTGTAGAAGGGAGAACATTTGCTCCTACAAAAAATCTCTGTTCAGAACCCTATTATGCAAGGGATAGTGTCAGTATGTCGAAGTGTACAACTGGACGGGATAGTTCCTCAGCTTCCTCTTTCAATGATCAAGGATCTTCAAGGCAATCAGATGTACATTATCATATAGGTGATAATTTGAGTATGCTGCAGTGTACCATTGGATGGGATAGATCATCAGCTGCTTCCTCCATTGATCAAGGATCTTCAAGGCAATCAGATTTACAGTTGGAGCACCTTAAAAGTAGTAATCATTATAACTTTGAGAAGGCTCCACTAAGTAGTACAGTAAGTTGTCAAAGCATTGCATCTTTGTCAGATATATCAACTAGCAATTGTTCAGTTTTGCTTTGCCCTCAGAGCGATGCAATTGTAGATGCTAGCTTCCTAACCGGTAACTCAGAAAGTAGTATTTCAAAAACAATAATCTGTACTGAAGAGCTTGATGGATCTTGTAAGTACAATCTCTCGAGCGCTATAGAGTGCTGGTCTTCTGCACAGGATATAGTTAATGATGATAGTGAATCATTTGGAGATGCAGCGATTCAGAACCAATGTAGGCGTGGTATGACTCGAGACGATAATTTAAGTGTCTGCTTGTGCTCATCAGATACTGAAATGCATAGTAATATCCCTCCGACTTTAGCTCCCGAAGAAAGTTACGTACAAAATGCTGAAGAAGACACATCTGCCACCACTCAGTGCTACCCAATTGGCACTCCAGAGCATGCAAATGATGAATGTGGCAGCGATAACAAGTTGGATGATTGTTGTGTGTCTATTATCTCTGAGGAGGATGTGTTGGTCTCTGCAACAGAGACAATCACAATGAAGCTTCCTGGCGTTGGTATGAATTCATGACTTGCTAATTTTAATGTTCACTAATCTGCTCCAAAGATCCTGGTTTTCTCAAATTCATGTTTTCAGTACTGTATTTGCAACTGATGAAGATCGCTCAGCATTTTTTATGTAAACATAATGCAGCCTTGTTTGACAGTCATATTTTGATATTACTTATCTTTCTTCGATGCACTAGAACATTGTTGAAAAACCATTTACTTTAAAAAGACAATCAAAACTTAATATGCTACTATAAGGGTTTTTTTGTTGAAATTTTATGGTCTTTGAGACAAGAATTGAATTATCAAACTTATTTTATGGAAAATTAATGACATGGAGAATAAAGTTTTAACTGAACATGTATTGGTCAGAATTTAATAGGAAAATGGAACCAAATACTTTTTCTTTATGTTTCTGCTAAACTGGTTGGTACTAGTTAAATTTGGTACCCATCAAGGTGAACCATACAATTCCCAAAAATAAATCTGTCAGAACTTGGTGTATTGAAGTGGACTAGTTTTGGGGAGCTAGAAATTTGCTGATTCTGGGGCTAAAACCATAATCCGCCTTGTTCTGGTTTCTAAGCACCCAGACAATTTTGTAAATTCTGCTAGCATTTGAAACTATATTGTTAGATTATATGTGTGTGAGCGTTTTAGGCCTGTGTGCCTCTTTGGGCCACTGGCCCATGTATCCAGACCCTAGGGCTTTATTTACCGGGAATAACTAGTATACAATCTGACTTATAGTGCAATCATCCATCTTCAACTATTGGATGTCCATCCTAGGACAGTTGTGTTTTTTCACTTAACTTCCTCCACGTGAGAAACACATATGGAGGGGGTTAAGTATGAAAATACAACAACCCTAGGATGAACATCTAATGGTTGAGGATGGATGATTGCAAGATTACACTATAAACCAGATTGCATACTAATCATTGCTACCACTCGGGTTAATTCAATTCAGTCCAATATGGTATCAGTAGCTGAGTCAAAACCCTAACCCAGCCCAGCCACCATGGCGGGCACCGCCGCTGCCATCTGGCCGGTCGTTCCTGTGCCCACGGTCGCGCCCCAGCAACCGCCGCCAGACGCGCCACCACCGCACATGCCGCCAGGCGAGCCGCCCAGCGCCCGCGCCCTTAGCAGCTGCCGGGCTCTTGGGACCCCTCCTCCTCCCCACCGGATAGCCGCCTGCCACCGCTATAGCTGGCCTCGACTCGTGCAGGCCCAGCCTGGCCCGATTCGACTCGTTCGCCCCTGCTCCAGCGTTGACCCCTGGCTCGGTTGCCCTGGCATGGCTGCTCGCCGCACATGGTATGGTCGACGCCACCATGGCAGGGCCACCGCCACCACCAGCGCTCTATGCCGCGCCCACTCACCCTAAAGATTAAGCTTTTGGGTGCAAGCGATCAACGTATAGTAGCTTAACATGATATCAGAGTTAGAGGTCTCGAACTCGAACCTGGCGGACACAAGTCCACTCCTATTTTTTATGTTAGAGGCTCGAGAGAGCCTTATGTGAGGAGGAATGTTGCAGTGCAGTGTTGTGAAATCACGCCTGGACACCTAGGCGCCCGCCGACTGACGGGACGCCTAGGCAGGTGCCTAGGCGGCGCCCAGGCGACCAGAGGGATTCGGAGCCTCAGACTCGGAGGCCATCGAAGATAGCAGGAGAGCAGGGAGTCTAAGTAGGACAAATCATAGGAGAGGGAGTCAGAGCAGGAGAGATCATCGGAGAGGTAGGAGAACGCCCGCGGTCTGGGAGGCGGCCAACCGGGCGACGGGCGGACACAGGCGGAGTTATGAAGTTGGAGGCGACGGGCTGGGTCAGAAAGATAGACGATTAGGGTTTAACTCATATTGGGTCGGGCCGAAAAAATAAAACAGGGCTGCCATATGAAAGAAAACCTAACTCACACGACCCCACTCCTTCCACCGCAGCCGCCGCCCCGCTTCTCTCCATGCGCTGTCGCCCCGCCCGATGCGCCGCGCACGTCGCATCGAGCCCGCCGCTGCGCTCCTCTCCGTTCGCACCGCGCCGCCCCCTCTCGCGCGCCTCTGGCCTCGCCTGATGGAGTCGGAGGATGCCTGGACGCGACGCCTGGACGACAGGAGACGAACGAGTCGTCCCAGTTGAGCGCCTGGACCATTCCAGGCGAGGCGAGGAGTCATGGCGTCCAGTCCGGAGCGACTGGACGCCTAGACGACGCCTGGACAACACTGTTGCAGTGTATAAGTATATTGCCTACCCTTACTCATCAGCGTAGTTTAACATATATGTTTTACATATCTGGAGGTGAAATTTGAATTAGTTTACTGCATGAGTTCTATAACAGTCTTTTTTTTTTAAAGGTGGTAGAACGCAGGATACAATCTAGTAGCCCACTTAATTCTATTGAGTGCCGTATTCTATTACCAAGTTCATAGTTCACACGAGTGGAAAATAAAGTTGATTAATATGCAAAGTAATTGCAGTCTGTCTTGCATGTAAGGGATTGGATGGCTAAACCTGATAGAACTTTTATAGCAATAATTTTGTTTGATGCTTACCAACTGTATGACAATATGGGATATCACAAAAGGGATTTTTTTTTTTTTTGGGGGGGGTGCTAGTTATTAGTGTGCTTAGGATCATTATTGTGAACATCTAATCAGGTAAAGTTAGGTCTAATCTAATCTAACAGACATAATTAAACATCTATGATCTAATTACTTATGCAAACAATCAATTAAGGACACACAGATAGATCATATGAACATGTAAAAGATGCTTAGGAAATTAAGGAGTGGGAGATAAGACCGTCAGTGGATCCGTTTGATGCCATTGGGCTCAAACGGATGGTCGATGGAGAGAGATTGACGCAGGGTGATCGTCGATGCAGGGAGGTCGTCGGTGCAGTGGCAGCGCGATGCAGAGTGCGATCTCCGTGAGACAGGTGAGGTTCTTCCCCTCGTTCTGCGCTAGCTTAGGATCGGTTAGGGTTAGGAACTGTTGGGGACCTATGGATGTGGATTCTGGATTCAACTCGTGAGTCCACACCCCAGTGGTCCCCTGTTTATATAGCGCGTAAGAGAGGGGGCCGCACGGAACTGAGTCCGTTGTGCCCCCGATCAGGGTGCCAGGGAGAGTACGACCCGGTTATGGTTGTTGCCCATGTGGGACCGGGATCATAACAGACTAACATTCTCCCCCTTGATCTCGGGTCCTTAACTTATTATCTTATTTACTGAACTAATCTTACACATATTTCTTTTGCTTTGACATAAAGGGCACAACGCATCAAAACAGCCATTTACGTACTGTTTGACTCGAAGACCATGATACATCTCACAAAAAATAAATAGTCTTACACTTTGGTGGGCCCTTAGAATCCAGGATATTATCACAAGGTCTCCCTCAAACCTATGCCGGCTACGTGTTCACTGAACACGTTGGGTGGGAGACCCTTAGTTAGCGGATCCGCAAGCATTTGCTTAATACTGATATGCTCGAGACTAATTGTGTGATCCTGGATTTTCTCTTTCACAACATAGTACTTAATATCGATATGTTTGACAACACCACTCGACTTGTTATTGTGAGAGTACATAACTGCTGGCTTATTATCGCAGTATAACTTAAGTGGTTTATGGATGTTGTCGACCACTTTAAGACCGGGAACGAATTTCTTAAGCCAAGATGTCTGCCCGGTGGCCTCATAACAAGCAACAAACTCAGCATACATTGTGGACGACGTAGTGATTGCTTGTTTGGAGTTTTTCCATGATATAGCTCCATTCGCGAGGGTGAATATGTAACCTGACGTGGATTTCTTAGTATTCACACAACCCGCGTAATCTAAATCTGAATAACCCACTATTTCTAGTGAGTCAATCTTACTATATGTCAGCATGAGGTGCTTAGTACCCTGTATGTATCTTAATGCTTTCTTAACGGCTTTCCAGTGATCTAATCCTGGATTACTTTGGTATCTGCCAAGCATCTCAGTCACAAAAGCTAAGTCAGGGCGTGTACAAATTTGAGCATACATCAAGCTTCCGACAGCAGAAGCATAAGGAATTCCTTTCATCTGATCAACCTCATACTGATTCTTAGGCGATTGAGAGTTTGAAAATCTACCGCCCTTGACTATTGGAGCATGTGAGGCTTTACTATTATGCATACCGTACTTTCTAAGTACGCTTTCTAAGTATGCCTTCTGAGATAGTCCTAAAACCCCCTTAACACGATCTCGGTGTATCTCAACCCCTAAAACATAGGTCGCTTCACTTAGATCCTTCATATCAAAATTTGAGGATAAAAACTTCTTAGTTTCTAAGAGCAGGTTGACATCACTGCTTGCTAATAGGATGTCATCCGCATAAAGGACTAAGAAAATGAACTTTCCATTCTTAAACTTAGTATAAATGCAATTATCCTCATTTTCCTTAAACCCAAACTTTCTAATAATCGAACTTGAGATACCATTGTCTTGAAGCTTGCTTAAGTCCATAAATGGATTTCTTCAAGTGACACCCCATATGTTCCTTACCCTTAACGACAAAACCTTTTGGTTGTGTCATATAGACGTCCTCATATAGATCCCCATTGAGGAATGCTGTCTTTACATCCATTTGATGTAATTCTAAGTCATAATGCGCTACTAATGTCATGATGGTTTTAAAAGAATCCTTAGACGACAAAATGTCTCATTGTAATCAATACCCTCCCGTTGAGTGAATCCCTTAGCCACAAGTCTAACCTTATACTTTTCGATCTTCCCTTTGGAGTCACGCTTAATCTTGTAGACCTACTTACAACCTACGGTTTTGACTCCTTTAGGAATCTCTACTAAGTCTCAGACCTTGTTGGCACTCATGGAACTCATTTCATCTTCCATGGCCTTGTGCCATTCAGATGATTGAGGTCGCCTTATGGCATCTTCGTAAGAGGTGGGATCATCCTCCATCTTAACTTCTTCGCTTAAGTAGATCTGATAGTCGTTCGGGATGGCCGACCGTCTTACTCTTTGTGATCTTCTTACTTGAGCATCATCTAATGGTTGAGGCTGCTGCTGAACCTCATTTTGTTCGACTATATCCTCAACAGGCTGAGAAGGTTGAACCTCACTTATTTCTGTTGTGGCCGATGGAGGTGCAGCAATAAGCGTTGTGTCACCAGCACCAGGTGTCGGTGGTACGACGACAACAGGTAGAGTGAAATAAGGCTCTTGAGTCATCGGAACGGGTAAACTAATCTGTTCCTCCTCAAGGTCTATTTCCCGTCGTACCGTGCTCCCCCTGATCATAGCGTCTTCTAAGAATACGACATGTCGTGTTTCTATGAACTTAGTATGCCGATCTGGACAATATAACCTAAAACCCTTATTTTTCTCAGGATAGTCAATAAAATGGCAACTAACTGTTCTAGGTTCCAGCTTACTAATGTTTGGGTTGAACATCTTAGCCTCAGCTAGACAGCCCCATATATGAAAATAGTTTAATGAGGTCTTACATCCTGTCCACATCTCATACGGTGTCTGAGGTGCTGATTTAATGGGAACCCGATTAAGCACATGAATGACAGTTTTTAACGCCTCCATCTATAGGCTAACCGGTAACGTAGAATAACTTAGCATACTTCTTACCATGTCCATAAGAGTACGGTTTCTACGTTCCGCAACACCGTTCTGCTGAGGTTCACCCGGTGTAGAATACTGGGCGACTATGCCATGCTCCTGTAAAAACCTCGCAAAAGGTCCAGGAACCTGACCATATGGAGTATGCCGACCGTAGTACTCACCTCCACGATCGGATCTTACTACCTTAATCTTGATATTATGCTGATTTTTTACTTCGGCCTTAAATATCTTAAACTTATCCAATGCTTCGGATCGTTCCTTGATTGAATAAATATAAGCATAACGAGTGTAGTAATCTGTGAACGTTATGAACGAGTCATACCCGTCTACGGAGACTACGGGAAACAGACCACAAATGTCCGTGTGAATAATTTCTAAAATTCCCGTGCTGCGTATAGCGTTCTTCTTAATAGTCTTAACAAACTTACCTTTAATGCAACCAATGCATTCTTCTGAATCTGAAAAGTCTAAGTGAGGTAAGATCGATTGAGATACTAAGCGTTCGACGATGTTTCGAAATCGATTCTTTTGCGCTTGTTTGTTCTCATGTCATTCTTAGCGGGAATTCGATTATTACTTAATGCATTCACATTATCATGAGTGGACAATAGATAAAGCATGTCTTGTCTGAAGGCAAGACTCACAATCTTATTATTCAAACTAATAGAGCATTTGTCCTCGCCAAAATGGCAAACAAATCCACAATTATCCAGACATGAAACTGATATCAAATTCCTCTCTAAGCTAGGGACATAAAGAACATTATAAAGTCTAAGTATGAAACTGAAAGAAGGCTAGAATGCTTAATTAATCCATAGGTCTAGGTATATATTTATAGATACATAGATGGGCCGGTATACAGGCTAGGCCCAAACACATAACTCAACACAGTCCAACACCCCCCCGCAGTCCCAACATCTAGCCACAACAGATGTTGAGACTGGACCGAAACTCAGAAAACAAAGTCGACGGGAGTCCCTTCGTGAAGATGTCGGCAAACTGTGATGTCGTCGGCACGTGGAGAACTCGAACCTCACCGCGTGCAACCCGCTCACGAACAAAGTGAAGATCAATCTCCACATGTTTCGTGCGCTGGTGCTGGACGGGGTTGGTGGAGAGGTAAACGGCGCTGACATTATCATAGTAGACCAACGTGCTCCGAGCGACAGGGGAGTGGAGCTCCTGAAGTAACTGCTGGAGCCAAGACGCCTGTGCTACGCCGTTAGCCACGGCACGGTACTTCGCCTCAGCACTGGAGCGAGAAACCACGGGCTGCCGCTTCGAGGACCAGGAGACAAGATTCCCCCCAGGAAGACGGCGTAGCCAGAGGTGGAACGGCGGGTATCAGGGCACCCCGCCCAGTCAGCGTCGGTGTAGACCACCAACTCAGAAGGCGAGTCACGTCGAAGTAGAAGGCCGTAGTCGAGGGAGCCGCGCAGGTACCGAAGAATCCGCTTCATTGCCGTGAGATGCGTCTCCCGCGGATCATGCATGTGGAGACACACCTGCTGAACCGCGTATGAGATGTCCGGCCTGCTGAAGGTGAGATACTGCACGGCACCTGCAAGACTCCTGTAAGAGGTGGGGTCGGCGACCGAGGCGCCGTCGGCCGAAGCCAGCTTCGCCTGGGTGTCCACGGGAGTGGAGCACGACTTGCAATCAGCCATGCCCGCTCGCTCGAGGATATCCAGGCAGTACTGGCGCTGGTGGAGGAACAGAGCGTCCGGGCGGTGCTCGACCGCAACGCCCAGGAAGTGGTGGAGCTGGCCGAGGTCCTTCATCGCGAACTCGCGCTGCAGGGCGGAGATCGTGCGCTGAAGAAGAGTCGGGCTGGACGCCGTGAGGACAATATCGTCCACGTACAGGAGGAGGTAGACGGTGTCACCCTCATGCCTGTAAACGAAGAGCGAGGTGTCCGACTTGGCCTCGACGAAGCCAAGCGAGGCCAGAAAGGAGGCGAACCGGCTGTACCAAGCCCGAGGCGCCTGCTTCAGCCCGTATAGAGACTTGTTCAGCTGGCAGACCAAGTCTGGACGGGCTGAATCAACGAACCCTGTCGGCTGACTGCAGTACACCGTCTCTGTCAGCGTCCCGTGAAGGAAGACGTTCTTGACGTCCAGCTGGTGGACAGGCCAAGAACGCGAGAGAGCCAACGACAGAACAGTCCGTACTGTCGCTGGCTTAACCACCGGACTGAAGGTCTCGTCGTAGTGCACTCCAGGGCGCTGAGTGAAGCCCCGAAGTACCGAACGAGCCTTATATCTCTCCAGGGAGCCATCCGCCTTCCTCTTATGCGTGAAAACCCACTTGCCTGTGACAACGTTGCCACGGGAGGGACGGGGAACAAGGTCCCACGTCCGGTTGGCAAGTAGGGCCGCATACTCCTCCTCCATAGCGTAGCGCCAGTGAGGGTCAGGGGCGCGCCGACGCAGGAAGGGAAGGCGGTCGGCGGCGGCCGCGGCAGGGGCGCGCCAGCGCCAGGGAAGGGGGCGGCCGGCGGCGGCTGGGCCAGGGGCGCGCCGGCGCCAGGGAGGGAGGCGGCCGGCGGCAGCTGGGTCAGGGGCGCGCCGGCGGCCAGGAGGGGGGTGCCGGCGGCGGCGGCCGGGGGGAAGGCGCCGACGGCGGCGACCAGGAGGGGGTTGCCGGCGGCGGCGGCCAGGGGGAGGGCGCCAGCAGCGGCGGCCAGGGGAGGGGCGACCCTTTCTGGCTGGCCAGGAGGGGGGTGCCGGCGGCGGCGGCGGGGGGGGGGGGGGGGGGGGGGGGGTGCGCCGGCGGCGGCGACCAGGGGAGGGGCGCGAGCCATGGAGGGGGGCGGCGGCTAGGGTTAGGGTTAGGGTGGTGGGGATTAGGGTTTGGCTAATGATACCATGAAAGAAGGCTAGAATGCTTAATTAATCCATAGGTCTAGGTACATATTTATAGATACATAGATGGGCCGGTATACAGGCTAGGCCCAAACACATAACTCAACACAGTCCAACAGAAACCACTACTAAGTCTAAGAGGATAAGTTCCAATGGCTTCAACTTCAGCTTCATGGCCATCAGCGACTTTGATGGTCCTTTCCTCCCCTTCTTGTAGTCCTCATCGTACTTAACCCCTGTATAGAATTACAATCGTGCACAGTTGCACCTGAGTCAATCCATCAAGTAGATCGAGAATAAGCTAAGTACATGTATTCATTTACAAAAGTGATAACATCCTTACCATTCTTAGCACACCACTTAATAAAACAAATGCAGTCCTTCTGGGGATGTCCAAAATCTTTGCAAAACTTGCATTGATCTGATTTTAACTTAGAACTAGAAGGCTGTTTGCATTGATCTGATTTTAACTTAGAACCAGAAGGCTGAGGGGTTGTCCCTTTGCCCTTAGAAGAGGAGTCATGTACATTAAAAGATGGTGGTTTGGGAGAGGTGGAGTAGGTCTTTGCCTTTCCCTTACCCTTACCTTTGGTGAAGTTAATAGAGTCTCCAACCTTACCTTTTATGCACTCCTCCTGAATGCACATAGTCATGACTTTCTCTAAAGTCCAGCTATCTTCCTTAGAATTGTAATTTATCACAAATGTCTCAAACTCTTTGAGCAAAGACATGAAGATGAAATGCACAAGCATCTCATCTGGCATGACTAAGTTAAGAGTCTTGAGGTTTGCATTTAAATTACTCATCTTAAGGATGTGATCTCTCACACCTCCACCAGTGTATCTCTCATTAACAAGCCTTTTGAGGAGAATGCTTGCTAATGTCTTAGTGGAGCCTGTGTACTGAGTTTTGACCTTGGCAAGATACTTAGTTGTCAGCTCACAGTCAGAAATAGCTCCTCTTATGGTCTCAGAAATGGTGGCCTTAATGACCATGAGGCATTTTCTATTGGATTCCTCTCATGCCTCAAGATCCTTAGGGTATCTTTCCTTAAGCTTAAGATACTCCTCTTTTCTTACTCCAAACTCCTCATTAGTCTCCTCAGGCTGACAATGGGAGCTTCAGGATCAACAGGTCGATCCTTTCATAGGCAAAGGTCAAGGTTTGCAATTGCTAAGTTCATCCTAAGTCTCTCATTCCATGTTCCATAGTTATGACCAGCAAGGGTCTCTATGGAGACAATGAGACTTACCACATTTGAGACATCTTAATAAAACAAAATATAGGGGTTAGAAAATGACTTAAAATAACATATGATGAAACATATACTTAAAATTGCACTTAAATAACAAGAAATGGCATGAAATGTCTTTCATGTTGGTTACTCAACAAAACCATTTCACTTAAATAGTCATGGAAATGTTTCACGTTGGTTACTCTAATTTCCATTTTTCTTAATAACTTAATTAACATGAAAATATTTCACGTTGGTTACTCTAATTTCCATGTAGACATACTTAAAATTCATGAAGGCATTTCCAATATAGTGCAAATATACTGGAAATAAACTTAAAGCATGACAAAATTAAATTTTCACTTTGGTTACTTATTTAATTTCCATGCAAAACATATACACTTAAAATTCCAGCAAATTTAAACTTTCACGTTGGTTACTTATTTAAATTTACTGCTAAATAACAGCGGAAACTAAATAAACTTAATTTCTTAAATTAATGAAATTAATTGCAAAATTTATTGGCAATTAATTAGATTTAAATAACTGAGAAAACTCACTTAATGACTTAAAATTACCCAAAATTACAGAAATAATGCAATCAATATATTTCAATCATCACACAAAATTTTCTGAAATTTTCTCAGCCATTTAATTAATTTTCTAATCATTTTTCTGATTTCTGGAATTAATTTTCCATCTTAAACATATTCTGAAAATTAAAACTGTGGAAAATGCTGAACAGGGCCAAAACCCTGAATTTGGCCCACTGTCTAAAATGGCCCATCCCACTATGCTAAAAAAAATCCTCAGAAAAATGGGAAAATCCCCAGCACGCGGCCCACCAGCAAAGTCGGCCCACGGCTGAATTTAACCCATCTGAAAATCGGGAAAAAATTGAAAAATTGAAAGGGCAGCCTAAACGGCCCACGGCGCCACCCCGCATGGGCTCGCGACCCAGTTTCTTAGGCGGCGGGCGGCACGCGACGCGGGCCGTCGGATGTCGATCCGGTGGCTGAAAATGCTCGAGGCCTTAACACGCAGACGCATCACAGCCATCCGATGTTGATCCAACGGCGGGCCGTCGGAATCGGAGGTACTTAAGCCCCACGGTTGCGTTTTCCCGAAACCTTAACTCATTTGCGCCCCCACTTTCTCTCTCATCCTCACTCCGAGCGGCAGCGAGCGAGAGCGGCGAGGGAGCAGCGAGCGGCGATGAGCCCGGGACCTCCGGCGCCGCCGCGCCATCGGCGCCGGCGAGAGATCCCCCCATCGGGGTGGAGCTCCGTCGCCGCCGATGACGATGGTTGGTCGGCCGTTGAGGAAAACCGGCGCTCGCGCCGGATCTGAGTGGAGGGTTGGTCGTCGCATCGGCGACTTCCGGCACGGCCGAGCCTTCACCGCCGGCGAGCAATCGAAAGGTAGCTCGTCGTCGGCCGAAGCTGCGTCAGTCGGTCGCCGTTGAAGAAAACCCGACCGCTAGGGTTAGGGTTCGCGCCCGAAACCCTGGTGCGACTACTTAGGTTTTTGAGTGATTGATTTGCAGGGACTTCGGCGCCGTCAAGAGCTCCACCATGGCGCGCTATGTGCCGCCGGTGGAGAAGGGCACCTAGGGTTGGGGTTTCCCGACCCTAGGCTTTGAGGTGACGGCGGCGGCTGAGCAGCACGACTAGGGTTGGGGCTTCGGCCCGAACCCTGGTGCTGTGTCTGAGGACGACGGCGCCGCCGTACTCTCCCTGGCGCCCTGATCGGGGGCGCAATGGACTCAGTTCCGTGCGGCCCCGATCAGGGCGCCAGGGAGAGTACGACCCGGTCATGGTTGTTGCCCATGTGGGACCGGGATCATAACAGACTAACAGGGGGGGTCATAATTTCATTTGTATAGCGGGTTTTATCTGTAGATAAACTTGTTTAAATCTGCACATCAAACCAAATGTCCTCTTTGGTTAAAATAATCAACACCAAGAAAATAATTTTGTTATGAGTGTATGCCAATGCATTTATTTTGTATGCAATATGTCTGATGGGACACAATCTTATAAGTGCGCTTGAAGCTTCAGGCTAACCGGCTACAAATAATGTATCAAGAATGTAAGCTTTAGTCTTCATTCATTGTTGTGTGTTATAGGAGAGAAGAATACAATGTACCACTATATATTTATACATATTAGGTTTAAATGATATACAAGGGGGTATGGGCCACATAGACCAATATAACTTACACACTGGCAGGTGCTTATAACATTTAATGTGGATAATATAACGTTGTTGGTTGTTGTGCTTAATGTTTACCAACCAAAGTCCAATATGCATTTCTGTGCATCCTTACTGTACTTATGTTTCTAAGTCCAGCACATTCCCCATTTGAATTTGATTAATTAATTTGGTGTCTACCACAATGAAAATAACAGTGCTTAATTTATGTCTGACTGTAGATGAATCACCAGTTAAAGTTGAGGGGTCAAGGGAAAAAACTCAGCGATGCTTCAATTTTGAAGAGGCTACTGATACAATTCTCTTGTGTAGTTCAATTGTTCATGACATTGCATACAGGGCTGCAACAATTGGACTGGAGCGTGAGCAGAAATCAGAATTTGCCTCTGCTCGTCGTCCAACAGTTACCATGGTAGAAAAATCCATTCCTAAGGGGGGTTGTTCACTGAATCTGCCCCACGGACGAAGAATTGCAAAACGCAATAAAAAATCGGAAGGTGGAGAAACTGACAAGATGGAAGTGGTTGCTAAACATCCTTTACCTGTTAGTTTGGTTCCTGAACTTTCAAGGACTGCTGATAGCATGAAGTCTCCAAAGCTTGAATCAAAGTGCAACTGTGCAATTATGTAGTCTTGACCGTCAACCCAATTCAGAAAGGAGACTTATAACTATGTGATCGCTAGTTATTTTCTACACACAAGTCAGGAATGCAGAAATGAACCCGCACCCACCTGCTTCAATCAGCAAAAGCAACCAATGAGCTCAGCACAGGTTTCTTGCTACTAAAATTTCTGGTAGTGGTGTTTGCTCCTTTTTTGGGGGTAATAGAGATGATCAACGAGCCATTCATTTTCTTTTGTTTTGTAAATTCTTGCTTTCCCCTTATGCTCCCTGTGCTTTTTCCATGAAATTTTGCTTGTTATGTCGTCTGGTTTTAGTTTGTGCAGACTTTGTAATTTCAGTTCCTCACAAAGGGAGGATGTGAAGTTCTAGTTCAGGTTCCTTGTGACTTTCGCACAGTTGTAAAGTCAGCCCCATATGTTTGCGTACGTAACAGGGAGTGCATGTGTAGGTTTTGACTCAATGTCAAGGCATTGTACCAATATATATTGACATAGCCAGTTGTAAATGTATATCCATTTGTCTTCGTCATGTTGGCAAGAATAGTGAAGGGAAATGTATTTCTAACCATATATCATTTAATTTGGATGATTGCGATTGATGGTTTCATGATGCAGCCTCAAGTTTTGGGCCTGCTTACACATTGCTGGAAACGATGCCACCCTTGTAACTCTTCTCGCAGGAATCATGTATCCTGTTTGGGATTGTTAGCCTGTGTTTGATTTGGAAACAAAATGAGATGAGTTTGGTCCATCTCTGTTTTTAGAGATGAGACTGAATTCAACCGCATGTGCAAACAGGGACGCATACTCGAAATGCGTCTTAGTACATCACTGTTGTAGCAGCAAAAACAACCTTCCAACAGAATAGGCAAGTGAAGACACATTTTGCGGGGAGAGGTCGATTTGGATGCAAATACGTGTTCCCTCTCGACGCTATCAATTACTGTTCTTCAACTACCCGAGTTCCCTGTCCCCATCTTCCCTCGCCACCTGCCCCATCTCGCGTCTACATCGACGGGGTCTGAAGCCACGGTCGGCAGCGCAAAGCTGCTTCCTCTCATCGTCTTGCTTGTCGCCGGCCTCGCCGTCTGCTTCCTCATGTCGTGCCCCACTTCAGTGTAACAGTCCGTGGTTGCAACCCGTCGAAGGCGCGGCGTGAGCGAGATCAGCGGCGTCGGCGGAGCACACATGACCGACGAGAGAGAGGAAAACGCTCGAATGGTTGGAAATATTTTCTTTCTTGAGTCTCACGATAGCTGCAACCGGCTTACATAGCACACAGTCGTAAGGTTCTGGCCCACACACACCCGACTGGCCCCACATGTCAGGAGGTCCCATTACAACTCGAATTCACACATTCTCTGGATACATCGACTTACGCACCCCACCAACGGACGCCATCCTCTTCGTCGGCGACGCCGTCACCACCCGCTTCAAGTCCCACCGTCGACGCGTCCTGCCGATGTGGATCCAGCCGCCGTAACAGTCCCCCCCCCCTTCAGATTCGACTTGTCCCCAAGTCGCGACCTCTGGGAACCACCAGATGAGGACGTACCAGTCTTTTGAACTTGTTGCGTCCGCCGTCGAAGACCAAAAGACGCGAACTTGAGGTACATCCTTGCTCCCTTTCTTCACCAGGCGACACTCTGTGATCTTGACTGGCTTCACTGGCTGGGAGGTCAAATCCACCACTTGCAGCAGATTGGAGTACACTGGTGCGAAATTGGGCGTGAAAGGCTTGAGCTGGGAGACATGAAACACCGGATGGATTTGCGCTCCGACTGGCAGCTGCAGACAGTAAGCCGCCGCTCCCACTCTTTCCACCCTGATGACCGTACTAGTCCGGCCTCTGAGTATTTTCTCTTAATTTCGGCTTCTCACTTAGGTTTGTCTCTTAAACACTACTTTGAGCCCTCTAGAATGATCTCAATGCACATGATACAGCCACCCTCACACATGATACAACTCGTCTAAACTCAACACCATAGAAACCCTAATTTCTACACTTGAGCCTTTGACGCCCATTTCAACCTTTTCTTTTTTGAGGGACTTTGTCTCATTTCAATCTTCACATTTGTGCTTAGGATCAACTCAACTCATTAGTCTATTAATTGTCGTCATCAGTCATCCAAAACCCACGGGGATGCCTATATGCACTTTCAATGACACCCATCTTAAAGAGCTTGTGAGTTCATGGGACTTCTCAAAAGGGCAGAGATTTCAAAAAGGAGTTCTCAGTAAATTTGGTTCGGCAGCTCATCGTGCCTCTTCTGATTCAGCGGGTTCTTTCTTCTTATTGGTGCTTTTTAAGAGACCTACCTTTCATTTAACTGAGAAATCGACCACCTTCGCTTTGCATAGTTTCTTGGGAGGTACTCCAACAGGTTTTCACGCAACTTATTTACAAGATAGACATATCATAATCTCTGCTGCTAACAAGAATGTGGGTTTTCTGATTTGTGCTCTGAAAAAGGTTATTACTAGTTATTTCAAGGTGTATTTTTATCTCTAGAGGCATGGGGGTGATAGATAGGAGATTGAAAAATGAAAATGGGAGAAAGAAGAACAGAGGAGTTGAACAATAGTGTCCCAAGAAGAACAACATTCAACATTCCAACCCGATCAAGAGAAAGCATGTATCTTTTTGTGAAAAAACTTATCCAAGACTCCCTAGGGTTAAATCTACTCCGAAGGAATTGTTGGTACCATCTGTGATAAAATTTGGGGATTCCCACTTTCCATTGCACCATAACAATCAGAAGGTTTTTGGTTTTATGCGCAAGCCTCTAATCGAGAGCAACTAGAGAAAGAGTGCAATACATTTGCCTTCTCAATTCCTCTATTATAAGTAAATTATGGGGAAATCCTTAAAGTCCAAATTTGAAAGATACCCCCCTTCCTTGAGTGTTTCAAAATCTCAAGAGAGATTTTTGCAGTAAGAGCACAATCTGGTCTACAGAGGATGCTACGGATACACCATTGGCTCGCAAGGGGAGACACTTGCACATATTTACCCTCGTCTCGGGAAATACCACCAGTCATAGTCAGCGTAGGGCATGGTTCTACTAAATGGTCCAAGGAAAGAGACCAGGTTGTGGGATGTCTTTTGATACTCTAAACAAAGAAAAACACAATTTTTTGTTCCCAAATAGAAGGTTAAGCAAGGTAAGGTGAAATAGTGAGTCGGGTGGGCATGCAAGGAGTAATCAAGTTTACAAAACCAGCCCCCCCCCCCCCCCTATTTATCGTATTTATTCAAGTTAGAGCCTCAAATGATTTTTCATTCATTAGAATGTCAATTCCTCACAATCTCTCTTTGTGATGTTGCAGAACCATGGCAATTAGGATAAAAATCGAAATGAAATAAATAAAGAATAAAGCAAAAAAAATAATTTGAATATAGAAGAGCCCAGATTCCAAATAAAGAAATGTAAACTCGGAAAGGTCGGGGCATCGCTCTGCTACGTTTGGCCCATCCTATAGGCACCTTTAGAGGGCAAGGAGTGTGACAACGTACATGCTTTCCTTTAACCAACCTACAAAGGCAAAATGGGTCAAAAAGTAGGTTTGATTCCTGTCGGATGCACTACCTCTTAAAGACAAAAAGAGGAGGGAAAGAAGGTAGTAAAAAAAGACTGTGAAAGCTTCCAATTCAAGGTTGAAAGTGCATCTAGGATCCCCGTGAGTTTTGGATGATTGATGACGACAATTAATTAACTAATGAGCTCAGTTACCTTAAGCACAGGTGTGGATTCAAGCAGAAAAACAAACCCTCAAAAAGGAAAAAGATGAAAATGGCAATTTCGACTCAAAAAGAAGAAACTAGGGTTTCTAGCGTGTCGAGTGTAGACTAGCCAAGTATGTGTGAGGATACGTGTGTAAAGTGCATTGAGATCAAGTTGGGAGCTCCAAGCGGTTTAGAGATCAAACCTATTGAGAGAAAAGAGTTTGAAGTAGTCTGGCAGGAATGGCCGGACTAGTCCGTGCACGTGGCCGGACTAGTCCGCTCCTGGCCGACCAAGTCCGCTTTCAGCCAGACCAGAAGGGTCTGACTGAGTTCGAACTAGTCCGTAGAGGGACGAACTAGTCCGGGTAGTAGTGGAGTGGGTTTTAGGGACTAAGTGCCAAAACCACGGACTTGTCCGTTTTAGTCCGGACCAAGAGGTCTTGACTGAGATCGGACTAGTCTGCCCTGGGGGCCGGACTAGTCCGGGTTTGCAGAGAAGTCGGTGCTTCAGCGACTACGTCTGGGTAGACCGTACTAGTCCACCCTGGGGGACGGACTAGTCCGTGGTCTTCAGACTAGTCCGTTTTCACACGGAACAAAAGGTTCTGTGTGAGATCGGACTAGTCCGGTTGTGATCGAACTAGTCCGTTTTGAAGTGACCGTTTGAATTTGAAGTTTGGCGGGTAGTGTGACGATTTCCGCGCAGTGCGACAGTTGTCAAGGATGTCAGTGGTCCCCTAGGCCGGACTAGTCCAGGTTATAGGTCGGACTAGTCCGCCCTTCTGCTGAGGTCAGCAGTATGGGCTCGGAACCTCTATAAATAGAGGACCCCTGGGTTCATTGGAACCATATCTTGAGCAAGTTGAAACCCTAGCGCCGCCACAGCAACCTTGAGCCTTCAAAAAGCCTCCTTCTTGCCTACATTCCCTCTAAAACTAATTCTTGTGTGAATTAGGGTTTGGTGAGGTTTAGAAGAGGAAGAACACTGCTCTTTGGCTCTCGGTTTGATCTCTTGCACTTTGTGAATCTTTGTGATATGTGGCTTGAGTTGATCTTTGTGATTTGTGATTGTATTTGTGCTGGGAGCCTCAGATTGTGAGAAGCCCCAACGAATATTGTATTCACCCTTTGTGATAGTGGAGAACCAAGTTAGGCCCTTGTGGTAAACTTGGTGAGGGAAGGGTTGTTGAACCCGGTCCTTCGTGGACTCCTCAACGGGGACGTAGATTCCTTCGTGGGATCGAACCTCGGGATAAAATCCTTATGTCCCTTGTGTTCTTAGCTTTCATTCATCACATATTACTTCTAGGGTTAGCCTTACCGTTTTGTTCATAACTCTTGTTTCATTGTGACCCTTAGCTTCATACTTGCTATACAACTTGTTAAGGTTCACAAAATCATTTTAACACTTCTCACATCACGAAAATACAATTAAAACTTGTTAGAAACACCTTTTTAGGCTTTCCCTGTAGGAGGTCCGGACTAGTCCGCCCTTGGACCGGACTAGTCCGCCCCTTGAGTATTAATCTCATTTTATTAAGTCATTTCAGGTCGTTTAGCCTATTCACCCCCCCTCTAGGCAACTTTCAATTGGTATCAGAGCAGGTCTCTCCCAAAAGAGTCTAAAAACTCGGAGAGAAGATGGCCAGAGTGGGGTACGAAGAAGTCTCAACCAGTGAGGTCCAAGCAACCCCAAAAGAGATTCTCTTCTATCAAGACAAATCAACGGATGACGAAGAAATTTGCCAGCTCAAGGCGAAACTTCGAGAGAAGCTGAAGATTCTGAAAGTTGACTCTTCAACCTCCACATCGAGTGGCACAATCAACTACAACCAACAAGGCTACAACTATGAACGCCTTGTCTCCAACAACCACTACCTTTCCATCCCATTTGGGAAGCCTCCCCAATTCGATGGAATCGACTACGGGATGTGGAAGCACAACATGAAGATTCATCTTGTGTCACTCAACCCTTCACTATGGCAAATCGTGTTGATCGGGGTGCACATCCCGAAGAATGAAGAAGATATCACTCCGGAGCAAGCCGTACTCCTTCACCGCAATGCCCAAGCGGCCGGAGTGATCATCTCATATCTCTCAAGAGATGAGTTCAACCGAGTGGATGGACTTGAGGTGGCCAAGGATACTTGGGATACCCTCAAGACGGCTCATGAAGGCAACCGAGTCGTGAAAGAAGCAAAGATTGAGCTCATTGAAGGAGAGCTCGGGATGTTTGCCATTATGGATGGTGAATCTCCTCAAGAGATGTACACCCGCCTAAAGCTACTCATCAACAAGAGTAGATCTTATGGTTGTACCAAGTGTACGGACCAGGAGGTGGTGAAGAGGATGATTCAGGCATTCATGCCTAGAAACGTCTCTCTTTGCTCCATGATCCGAGAAAGCATGGGGTTTTCAAAAATGACCCCGGGGGAGGTCCTTGGAAGGATCATCAACCACGAAATCATGGAGGAAGAGAAACTCTTCTACAATGACCTCCAAAGGTTCACCGCCTCGAAGATGAAGGATGTTGCACTCAAAGCGACATCCTCCTCAAAGGAGCAAAACGAAGATGATGAGGAGATCCTTAACACCGATGAGGAAGAGGCCCTCTTCATCAACAACTTCAAGAGGATGATGAGGAGAAGAAAAGGAGGATGCAAGCATGAAAGCAAGGGCAAAGAGAAAGCAAGGCCTAAAACTAAGAGAGCTTGCTACAATTGTGGTGAATACGGGCACTTCATTGTAGATTGCCCACATGAAGAGGGTAAAAAGAAGAAGGAGGGCAAGCCGCAAGAGAAGAAGTTCTACAAGAAGAAGAGGCCCTCTGGTCATGCTCACTTAGGCAAGGAATGGGACTCTAACAATGAGTCCTCCTCTTCCGAAGACGGGGAGAAGATGGCAACCATTGCCATCGGGAGGAGTTCCAAGGGAAGCAAACTCTTCCCCAACCTCTACGACCACAAGCAAACTTGCCTCATGGCAAAACAAGGAAGGAGAAAGGTTAATTCTAACTCATCCTCTTCCATATAATCCCATGATAATTTTGATAGTGCTAGTGAAAACGAGTACATGCTTAAAGATATAAGTAAGAGCACATTGCGAAGAATGAAATTGCTCTCGGATGAGAATTTTGAGAAGGAAGAGCTCATAGATAGGCAAGAGGACATGCTTATCCAAGAAAAGGAAAGATGTAAAGAGCTCACTGAGCTCCTTGAGCTTGAGAGAGAGAAGAGAAAGGCATTGGAGCATGAACTTGCTCTAAGCAAGAAAACATGCTCAAGTCTTGAGGACACAACCATTGAGCTCAAGGACGAACTTGGCAACTTGACAAAATTTAACAAAATCCTTGAGACTCAAGTTGAGTCCCTTAATACTAATGTATCCTCTTCCTCTAAAAGCTTATCCTCCTCAAAGGTTGCATCCAAAGCAATATCAACTTGCAAATGTTCTAACTTGATTCTTAAATTAAAGGATGAGCTCAAATTGACTCAAGGCAGTCAAGCACCTAAGGGTGGCATCTTTGACAAAGAGAAAGTGGCGTATGCACGAAGTGCATACACCAACACAAGACCTCCGTATGTCAAGGATGGTCTTGGTTATACTAGAGGTGGAAAGCAAAATGCCAAAAGCTCCAAGTATGGCAAAGACTTGATTTTTTTTGTCAAGAGAAGCTCATCCACAACTAAAATTGGCAAGAACATTTCAACTAGCACTTACATGCCTAAATCTGAACCGCATCCTCTATTTCATGATTTTGATGCATCATATGTTTTGATGCGGAACAAGTATGACAAAGTATATGCTAGATATGTTGGGCTACTCCTCAAGAGCCCCAAGCCTTGCGTGTGGGTGCCCAAATGTCTCACCACTAACGTCAAAGGACCCAACTTCGCTTGGGTACCTAAAAGGAAGGCATAAGCTTGTTTTGTAGGCGTACTCCTCCGGTGGATCCAAATGGGTGTTCGATAGTGGGTGCACAAACCACATGACCGGAGAGAGGAAGATGTTCGAGGAGTATGAGGAACATGATGATCCAAATGAAGGAATCCTCTTTGGGGACAATAGCCGAGGGAAAATCCTTGGCTCCGATAAAATTGTCATCTCTCCCCAACATACTCTTTCTCGCATTTTACATATTGATTCTCTAGACTATAACCTCTAGTCCATATCACAACTATGTGACAAGAGTTATAATTGTGTTTTCACTAATGAGGGTGTGAGAGTCCTTAGAAGAAGTGATAACTCAATCGCTTTTAAGGGTGTGCTCAAGGAAAAGCTTTATCTTGTGGATTTTGTCTCGGATAAACCTCAACTTGACACATGCTTAATGGCGAAAACCAACATGGGATGGCTTTGGCATAGAAAGCTAGCCCATGTTGGTATGAGGAACTTACAAAAGCTTCTTAAGGGAAAGCACATCTATGGTTTGAAAAATGTTGTCTTTGAAAAGGATAGGCCATGTAGTGCTTGCCAAGCCGGGAAGCGAGTAGGAGCTCAACACCCCTCCAAGAACATCATGACGACAACAAGATCATTGGATCTGCTACATATGGACCTTTTCGAGCCAATAACCTACATTAGCATTGGTGGTAACAAATATGGTCTTGTTATTGTTGACAATTTGTCTCGTTTCACTTGGGTGTTCTTCTTGCATGATAAGGGTGAAACTCACAGTGTCCTTAAGAGGTTCTTGAGGAGAGCTCAAAATGAGTTCACCTCAAGAATCAAAGCTATAAGAAGCGACAACGGCACAGAGTTCAAGAACACTCAAGTGGAAGAATTCTTGGATGAGGAGGGCATCAAGCATGAATTTTCAGCTCCATACTCCCCTCAACAAAATGGGGTGGCAGAACAGAAGAACAAGACACTCATCGAGATGTCAAGGACAATGCTTGATGAGTACAAGACATCGGATCGTATTTGGGTGGAGGTGGTTAACACCGCTTGCCACACCGTCAACCGATTATACCTCCACCGCCTCCTCGAGAAGACTCCCTATGAGCTTCTAGTTGGTGAGAAACCCGATGTCTCTCACTTTCGTGTTTTTGGGAGCAAGTGCTATATTCTCAACAAGAAGCCTAGGACTTCGAAGTTTGCTTCAAATTCCGATGAAGGTTTCTTGCTTGGTTATGACTCAAACACCCACGCCTACCGTGTCTTCAACAAATCCTCCGGAATTGTTGAAATAGCACGCGATGTGGTGTTTGATGAAACTAATGGCTCCCAAGTGGAGCAAGTTGATCAAAGTGTGCTAGATCAAGAAGACTCTCCACAAGAAGCTCTTAAGAGGATGGCACTTGGAGATGTTCGACCACAAGAACAACCTCAAAGCTCAAGTGACCAATTACATGATGATGCAAGTCATCCCCCACATGAACAAGTTGAAGATGGACAAGTTGCACCTCCACACGATCAAGAAGACGAAAGTCAAGGGGGGAGGCATTCATCAAGGGGGAGATCAAGAAGAAGAAGAAGAAGAAGATGATGATGACTCAAGAGTTAAACCTCCACATCCTCATGTGCATCAAAGTGTTCAACGGGATCACCCCGTTGACAACATTCTAGGAGACATTACAAAAGGGGTAATCACTCGTTCTCATGTTGCTAACTTTTGTGAACATTACTCCTTTGTCTCTTCTTTGGAGCCCCACAAGGTTGAAGATGCATTGAGAGACCCGGATTGGGTGGTGGCCATGCAAGAGGAGCTTAACAACTTTGAAAGAAACAAAGTTTGGGAGCTTGTCAAGCGTCCACAAGCAAATGTTGTAGGAACCAAGTGGGTGTTCCGCAACAAGCAAGATGAACATGGCGCGGTGACAAGGAACAAGGCACGACTTGTGGCCAAGGGGTACTCACAAGTCGAAGGTTTGGATTTCAATGAAACCTTTGCTCCCGTAGCTAGGCTAGAATCAATTTGTATATTACTTGTCTTTGCTACTCACCATGATTTTAAGCTTTACCAAATGGGCGTGGATCAATCACCGGGCTTTGAAGACCAAGACTTCCCAAACCATGTCTTCAAATTGCGTAAGGCTCTCTATGGCCTCAAACAAGCTCCTAGAGCTTGGTATGAGTGTCTTAGAGACTTTCTAATTCAAAATGGTTTTAAGATAGGAAAAGATGATTACACTCTCTTTACAAAGCACTTTAATGATGATCTCTTTGTGTGCCAAATATATGTCGATGACATTATATTTGGTTCTACTAATAAAGTGTTTTGTGATGAGTTTTCTAGGATAATGACGGAGAGATTTGAGATGTCCATGATGGGGGAGTTGAAGTTCTTTTTAGTTTTTCAAGTCAAGCAACTCAAAGAGGGCACGTTCATAAGTCAAACAAAGTACACTCAAGACATATTAAAGAAGTTTGACATGGACAATGCCAAACCCATCAAGACTCCAATGGCAAAAAATGGACACTTAGACCTCAATGAAGATGGTCCAAGTGTGGACCAAAAGGTATATCGCTCCATGATTGGTTCTTTGTTATATCTTTGTGCACCTAGACCAGATATTATGCTTAGTGTGTGTATGTGTGCACAGTTTCAAGTTGCACCTAAGGTGTGTCACATGACCACCGTAAAGAGAATTCTCAGATATTTAGTTCACACACCTAGCCTAGGACTTTGGTACCCCAAAAGATCCAAGTTTAACCTCATTGGCTATTCCGATGCGGATTATGCGGGGTGCAAAGTTGATAGAAAGAGCACATCCGGGACATACCAATTCTTGGGTAGATCCTTAGTGTCTTTGAAAGCATATAAGCCCCCATGAGGTATGGTTTCGGTGATTAATGACAACCATTGGATTTTACTAATGAATTTATGGATGCAAGGTCTCCAATATCACTCAATCAAATGAAATCTATATGAATATGAACATCAACTACTGATCATTGGAGACCCCTAAACAATCATTTTATGAGATCAATTAATGTTATGAAGATTAGAAGTAAAAGCTCATATGTCAAAGTCATTCAACCATAATTGACAACACTCAATGCTTGAAAATCATCAGAAGTATATTTCCAACAAATGTCTAAGAGGTCAATCGAGCAAAATACAAAAGAATCACTTAGAACAACTCGAAGCAAACAAAATCAACTCACCGGATCATCCGATGTTTCCAGAGAACAACACATCGGTCGAGTTGATTCAGCAGAAGAAGAAGACCTCAGAACTAAGTACTCACTGGATCATCCGATGTTAAGGGCAATGTTACATCGGTCCATCAGTACAGTATGCAATATCCTTGGACCAAGTGTAGCACCGGATCATCCGATGTACAGAAATATACACATCGGTCAATCACTCCAGTAAGCATCAAGTCTGAACCAATTCTGGAGTAAGTGCCACCAGATCATCCGATGAGAAGACAAGTGTAACATCGGTCTAACAACGGTCATATCTAACACAGTGACATCAACTAAAGTGAACTTGACTGATGATAACTGAAGGGAGAGCATCGGATCAACCGGTGTTCGCAGAGAAGTGATGTCAGCCTACTTTTCCAACGGCTATTTCATGAAGGCTGGCTATTTATACCCCTTCTACCTGTCTATTTGATAAGTCTTGATCACCAGACATACTCTACACATTCTCAAGCATTCAAGACGTTGAGCTACCACTTCTAGATCATTTACACCACTTACACACCAAGAGATAGGCTAGAACTAGCTAGAGTTGTGTGCTTCCATTCTTAGTGAGTGGAATCTCTAGTGTAGTGAGAGCTGTAAGGGAGTGTCCCTTGGTGTTTGTAATTGAGAGAGACTTCCGGAGCTTGCCAAGATGGTTGTGGAAGTCCGGAGGAATCAAGTTGTACAAGGCTTGAGCTCCACGTTGCCGAGGTTGGCAAACGGAGAAGAATAGTGAAGATCCCTAGTCTCGGTGACTTGGGTGTGGCTATACCCTTTGGTGGGTGCCACAACGTGGATGTAGGAAGATCTTGACGACCTTGCCGAACCACGGGATAAATCTTCGTGTCTCCTCGGGAGTTTGCATTCTCTTCCTCTGACCCTACACTTATGCATTTTATATACCGCGAAGTTGCTATTTACTTGAATGCATAGGTTGTTTGCGTAGGGAATTGGGATTTTAGTAATTAAGTTTTTATTGCCTTAATTTTTGAAAAGAAGCCCAATTCACCCCCCCTCTTGGGCATTCGATCCTTACAATTGGTATCAGAGCGAGGTTGCTCATAGGATCATTCTAGCTTCACCGCTAGAGAGCCAAAATAGCCAAGATTGGGGGTTCGGTTCCTATCTTCGAGGGCAAGAACTTTGCCTATTGGAAAGCACGAACTTCTCATTGGGAGAAAGCCCAACATCTCCTACTTTCGAGTCTATGGGTGCAAGTGCTACATCTACCGCAAGAAAAGGCTCGGTAAGTTTGAAAGAAGATGTGATGTTGGTAAATTTCTTGGTTATGCATCAAACTCAAAAGCATATCGAGTATTCAACCAAACCTCCGGTTTAGTTGAGGAAAGTTGTGATGTTGAGTTTGATGAAACTAATGGCTCCCAAGAGGAGAGTTTTTGGTCATGATGAAATAGATGATGAGCCCTTACGAGAGGCTATGAAGAACATGACCATTGAAGACATCAAGCCTAAAGTTGAGGAGAGCCATGATCAAGGGGGAGCTTCAAGTTCCAACATCAACACATCTACGGCGCCTCAAGTTGACGAAGAAGAGAAGGATGATCCATTGCCGACTCAAGATTCACAAGCCACACAACATCAAGAAGAAGAAGAAGTCCATGATCAAGTCCAACCACAAGATGAGCAACACGCATCACCACCGCCAAGTGCTTCACAACCACTTATGGGGCATGGACGCATCTCCAAGGCGCATCTGATGGACCAAATTATCGGAAGTCCGTCAAGGGGAGTAAGTACACGTTCTCGCCAATTCGCTTCATTTTGTGAGCACTACTCGTTTGTTTCATGTGTAGAACCCACTCACATTGAGGAAGCACTCCAAGATCCAAATTGGGTGATGGCCATGCAAGAAGAACTTAACAACTTCATTCGCAATGAAGTTTGGGTGTTGGAGGAGCGACCCAAGGACAAAAACGTCATCGGAACAAAGTGGGTGTACCGCAACAAATAAGACGAGAACGACGTGGTGGTCCGCAACAAGGCAAGACTTGTGGCCAAGGGGTTCTCGCAAGTTGAAGGACTAGACTTTGGGGAGACATTTGCTCCGGTCGCCCGGCTAGAAGCCATCCGTATACTTCTTGCCTTTGCATCACATCATAATATTAGACTTTATCAAATGGATGTGAAAAGTGCCTTTCTTAATGGTTACATTAACGAGCTTGTTTATGTTGAACAACCTCCCAGGTTTGAAGATCCGAGGAATCCTAATCATGTGTATAGGTTGCACAAGGCGCTCTACGGGCTCAAGCAAGCACCTAGGGCATGGTATGAACGACTACGGGATTTCTTGATCATGCAAGGATTCAAGATCGGGAGGGTGGACACTACACTCTTCACCAAAGACATAAACGGAGAATTATTTATTTGTCAAATTTATGTTGATGATATTATTTTTGGTTCAACTAACAAAGCTCTTAGCCATGAGTTTGGCAAAATGATGTCTAGGGAATTCGAGATGTCAATGATTGGAGAGCTCAACTTCTTCCTTGGATTTCAAATCAAGCAACTTCAAGAAGGGACCTTCGTCTATCAAGAGAAGTATACCAAGGACCTCTTGAAGAAATTTGAGATGGGAGATTGTAGCTCAAGAAGCACTCCAATGGCAACAAATTGTCATCTCGACGCGGATAAGGACGGTAAACCTATTGATCAATCTAACTACCATTCTATGATTGGTTCATTGCTTTATCTTACCGCATCTAGGCCCGATATCATGTTTAGTGTATGATTGTATGCTCGCTTTCAAGCGGCACCTAAAGAATCGCATCGGAAGGCGGTCTTTAGGATACTTAGGTATCTTAAGCATACCCCTAGTGTGGGCTTGTGGTACCCTAAAGGTGCAAAATTCCATCTCTTGGGATACTCGGATTCGGACTTTGCCGGATGCCGCGTGGATCGCAAGAGTACCTACGGTGGGTGCCACTTGCTTGGGCGCTCCCTAGTATCTTGGTCTAGCAAGAAGCAAAATTCCGTCGCCTTGTCCACGGCGGAAGCGGAATATATCGCGGTCGGTGCATGTTGTGCCCAAATTCTTTATATGAAGCAAACCCTTTTGGACTTTGGTGTTAAACTTGGTTGTGTGCCTCTCCTTTGTGACAATGAAAGATAGGTTAAGATAGCTAAAAACCCCGTTCAACCCTCCCGCACTAAGCACATTGATATTCGCCATCATTTCTTGAGGGACCATGAAGCTAAGGGAGACATCTCATTACGAGGTGTTAGGTCCGAAGAACAATTGGCGGATATATTCACTAAACCACTTGATGAGAAAACTTTTTCTAGGCTAAGAAGTGAGTTAAATGTGCTAGATGCATCGAACGTCATGTAAGTTGCCATGATCATGTAAGAATGCATCTCATATAAGTCTTGTCTAACTTTCAAAGGATAGGGGTAAGCAAGGGTTAGCTTGGGATGGAGGTTCTTTTGGGTTTCCCCAAGGTTTGGAGAGTGGCTCTCCCTGAAGAAGCCTTTGAAAGGTTCAAACTTGGCAAGATAGATTTATTTTATGTATTGCATGATGCCTGCCATATAGACTTGCAATCATATCTAAACTTCTTGCATTATAAATTGTTTGGCATTGCATAAGGTAGATTGTCACAAAGGGGAACCTACCTCATGAGAAAGAGACTTGTTTGAAATGCAATATCTCAACTCATATGATGTGGGAAGAACAAAATGTTAGGTGCGTTAATGCCTAAAGGAACATGCTTTTAAGAGATAGAAGGCTTCATCCTCTAGCTCACAAAGCATGGGCCTTACATTTTATTTGAATAATTTCCTCCCATTTTTCTCGGTGTTCTATTTGCTTTAGGCTTAGACAAGTTATTGGCATTAGCATTTTTGAGGGGTAAGGGGTTGCCCAAAAAGTCCTAAGACATGTGTTTCTCATTGTTTGTGTGTTTGGTCAAAGGACATATATGGGATGTTGCTGCGTTGCAGTCATCGGATTATCCGGTGCTTAGGCCAGACCTTCATCGGATCAGTTGGTGTTCAAAAGCCAAGGGCAAGCTCAGTCAGTAACACAAATCAACCGACAAGTTCTTTCTGAGAAACATCGGTGCATCCGATGTTCACATTTCTGGAATTGAGCTTAAATCCACCGATGCTATTCCTTTCCACATCGGACCATCCGGTGTCAACGGTACCTTTTTGAATACCCTTACTGTGACATTCGACCGATGCTCCTATCATTCGACGTCGGTTCATCCGGTGTTAAATTTCAAGCTAGGGTTTGGGCCCCACCTTTTAAGCGCGCCGCTCCACCTCCCTTTCTCTCTCCCCGACCCCGACTCCACCTCGCTCGTGCCTCACCTCCGCCGCCACCGCTCCGCTCGCACTGCTTCCATCGCCGCCCTCCGGCCACCGCCGTCTCTGGCCGCCGCCGCACCACTGCAGCAGCGCCGCCGCCGCCGCTCCCCTCCACCGTCGCCGCCGCCCCAAGCACAGCCACACCGCCACCCTCGCCATCGTGGTGCCTCCCTCTACGACCGCCACTACGCCGCTAGGGTTTCTGGCCGTGACGATCTTCGTGTCGCCGCTCCATGTGCTTGACATTGTCGACTTCATTCTCGCGCATCGTCTCATCGCAATGGCTCGTGACAAGAAGGGAAAGGGCAAGGCCATTGCGGAGCCGTCCGCAAAGAAGCAAAAGCTCTCGAAGGAGGAAAAGAAGGCTTTGATGGCCACTCGCACCGCCGAGGAACGAGAGCGTGGCCGAGGAGGATCATTGAGGATCCGCGATTCTCTTCTGAGGCAGCCTCCCGTGCGGGATGAGTCCGAAGAAGAAGAAGAGCTGGAAGTGCCGCTTGTTCGTCGGTGCTCAGTCAGGACCCGTGGGGGTCATCCCGCGGCAGTACCACGTTCAAGACCATCTGATGCTGATCTTCGAGAGGACAGGGCGACCCAGAGATCCGTCTACGAGATGGACACCAACGTCCGTGTTGGTGAAGGTGTCCGGTTGACAGATTACAGGAAGATGAACGCCAAGCAGCTCAGAAGACTCAGATGGAGCGTTTTGCTTGAGGAGTGGTTCCCGCAGCCCAGAGAGGCTCGTGTGGACAGCCGCTTTTGGACCTTGACACATGCGTCGCTATACGAGACCTATAGACGCCGAGGCCATAAGCTCTTCCAGCACAACTTTATGGATTGGGATCAGCTTGCCCTGGCATCCAAGACAGAGATACGCCCCTACTTTGCGAGGTATAGAGGGTTGGTGGAGCTGATGTCCTACGAGAGGAGTGCATATGTGGAGGACTGGGTCCGTGTCTTCTACGCCACCCTCTACGTCTTTGAGGGCCGCAGATCTATAGACTTCATGTTCATGGGCCAGCACCATCACTTGACGAGATAGACTCTTGCACAGCTGCTAGGAGTGGATCTCCATGACACTTGCCTGCACGAGAGAGTGTATGGACAGGCAGACCCGCCGAGGAGGCCGCTCACTGGAGGAGTGGCACCACCACTGGAGGAGATACGCTCCCTGTTTGCACCGTCTTTCTCTCCAGACCAGCCGAGGGTACCGGCACTGCTGACTCCAGCTGCACGCACAGTGCACCTTGCCTTGCGCCACACACTTTTGCCGAGGTCCGGATACCTAGAGGGGTTCACCAGCCTGCAGCAGACCCTCCTGTTCTACATCATGAACGAGATGGAGTTCGATATTGTGGACATCCTCATATGTGAGATGGAGGACGTGATCACTGATGAAGTTGGCATGATGAGGCAGCTTGTGTTTGGACACTGGATCAGCTACTTGCTCTCCATGGTTGTTCCTGAGGAGTCCACCGTGTGTGACAGTCTCACTGACGAGAGTGTCACACGGTTCAGCCACTACCGTGCTCCAGATCCTGGCGATCGCCGCCTTGGTCATCCAGTCGAGCGTCAGGTCCGTGCTCGGCTATCCGAGGAGGATTGGTCTGACCTGGAGAAGGAAGACGAGAGGCTCAGGGTGAGGACCTTCAACACATTTGGTTCGAGAGTGACACAGATGATAGTGTTGAGGAGTACTTCCCACCTCCTCCCTCACCCAGGCAGCACGACGCGGAGGCTGGAGGCTCGAATGTGCCCCCTCCCACTCCACCTCCCATCTCAGAGGCACAGGTCTCTCAGCCGCCCGAGCTCACCTCCTTACGACAGCAGATGGTTGAGCAGAAGCGCCTAGACCGGCTTGCAGCTGAGCAGGTCCGAGCTGAGCAGACAGCACGTCTTTTGGAGCTCCAGCAGCAGCAGCAGGAGATGCAGCGCCAGATCGCCCGTGAGAGGCGAGAGGACACTGACAGGCTGACTGGGCTGATAGACCAGATGCACCAGCGCTCCCTCGACCAGCAGCAGTAGACGCAGCAGGCGATGATGGGCATCCTGGGGTTGATCACCAACCTCTACACCCAGACTGGGATTGCCCTGCCGTCGCAGCTGCTAGGCTTTGCTCCACCCCCGCATGTCCTTGCTCCAGCTGCAGCTCCAGTGCCGACCACGCCGATCCCGTCGATCAACATGTCTCCACTGCTTGCTCCAGGTGCACCGATCCACTCTCCGCTGCCGGCTACGACATTGTTCCAGCAGACGCCGGCATCCGTTGTCAGTGCCCCATTGCCAGTGGCTCCTACGGCTCCTACAGCTCCCTCCACTTCTACTCCAGCCTCAGTCGCAGCAGCAGGCAGCAGCTCCGATGACAGCACCCCCGACGGTGACCAGTTCGTCATCGCTCCGAGCACTCAGGGTTCTTAGATACTTGGATTCCTTTTTGGTGTCTTTATGCCAAAGGGGGAGAAGAGTTAGAGAGTCAGGGGGAGGATAGCTTAGCCTCAGTGGGAGTGTCCTAGTTGTAGGGGGAGTCAGAGTCTCTATCTATATCTTTTGTAATTTGGTGTTTTTGCTACTCATTTGCTATTCATTGAGTATTCATGTGCCACTTATTCCCTTGAGTTATTGATCGATTGAGCTTTCGCGTTATTAATCTCTTTTGAGTCTTCAAGTTTAAAATGACATATCTTGTACTCATTGCATATCTTCTTAAGTATTGTACTATCAAATTCATTATTATTATGCTTCACTTGTTGTGTTGTCATCAATCACCAAAAAGGGGGAGATTGAAAGCATCTAGGCCCCCATGAGGTATGGTTTCGGTGATTAATGACAACCATTGGATTTTACTAATGAATTTGTGGATGCAAGGTCTCTTATATCACTCAATCAAATGAAATATATATGAATATGAATATCAACTACTGATCATTGGAGACCCCTAAACAATCATTTTATGAGATCAATCAATGTTATGAAGATTAGAAGTAAAAGCTCATATGTCAAAGTCATTCAACCATAATTGACAACACTCAATGCTTGAAAATCATCAGAAGTATATTTCCAACAAATGTCTAAGTGTTCAATCGAGCAAAATACAAAAGAATCACTTAGAACAACTCGAAGCAAACAAAATCAACTCACCAGATCAACCGATGTTTCCAGAGAACAACACATCGGCCGAGTTGATTCAGCAGAAGAAGAAGACCTCAGAACTAAGTACTCACTGAATCATCCGATGTTAAGGGCAATGTTACATCGGTCCATCAGTACAGTATGCAATATCCTTGGACCAAGTGTAGCACCAGATCATCCGATGTACAGCAATATACACATCGGTCAATCACTCCAGTAAGCATCAAGTCTGAACCAATTCTGGAGGAAGTGCCACCGGATCATCCGATGAGAAGTCAAGTGTAAATCGGTCTAACAACGGTCATATCTGACACAGTGACATCAGCTAAAGTGAACTTGACCGATGATAACTGAAGGGAGAGCATTGGATCATCCGGTGTTCGTAGAGAAGTGATGTCAGCCTACTTTTCCAACGGCTATTTCGTGAAGGCTGGCTATTTATACCCCTTCTACCTGTCTATTCGATAAGTCTTGATCACCAGACATACTCTACACATTATCAAGCATTCAAGACGTTGAGCTACCACTTCTAGGTCATTTACACCACTTACACACCAAGAGATAGTCTAGAACTAGCTAGAGATAGTGCTTGTGTGCTTCCATTCTTGGTGAGTGGAATCTCTAGTGTAGTGAGAGCTGTAAGGGAGTGTCCCTTGGTGTTTGTAATTGAGAGAGACTTCCGGAGCTTTCCAAGACGGTTGTGGAAGTCCGAGGAATCAAGTTGTACAAGGCTTGAGCTCCACATTGCCGAGGTTGGCAAACGGAGAAGAATAGTGAAGATCCCTAGTCTCGGTGACTTGGGTGTGGCTATACCCTTTGGTGGGTGCCACAACGTGGATGTAGGAAGATCTTGACGATCTTGCCGAACCACGGGATAAATCTTCATGTCTCCTCAGGAGTTTGCATTCTCTTCCTCTGACCCTACACTTATGCATTTTATATACCGCGAAGTTGCTATTTACTTGAATGCATAGGTTGTTTGCGTAGGGAATTAGGCTTTTAGTAATTAAGTTTTTATTGCCTTAATTTTTGAATAGAAGCCCAATTCACCCACCCCCCCCCCCCCCTCTTGGGCATTCGATCCTTACAGTCTTGGTCCTCTAAGAAACAAAATTCCATTACTCTTTCCACAGCCGAAGCGGAGTATGTCGTAGCCGAAAGTTGTTGTGCACAACTTCTTTGGATGAGACAAACTCTAAGGGATTATGGTATAAATTTGCGCCATATTCATCTCCTATGTGACAATGAGAGCGCCATCAAAATAGCCCATAATCCGGTTGAGCATTCAAGGATCAAACGCATAGACATTAGACACCACTTCTTGAGAGATCATTCCTTAAAGGGGGGCATAGTGATTTCCCATGTAAGAACCGAGAACCAACTAGCCGACATATTCACCAAGCCCCTAGATGAGAAGCGATTTTGTGAGCTTAGGAGTGAGCTCATATCTTAGATTCTCTAAATGTGGCTTGAAATATGAACATCTTAATGTTTACTTTACACCTTATTCAAAAGAATGCATGTGTTTGAAAAATTCATCTCTATCTCAATTTTCTCCAAAATATTTGAAAAACTAGTGACTTTGTGAGTTATGGTCATAGTTTGAATGTTGATTGCTTACTGACCATATTCATAAAGTTTTGTTGTGGCAATATGTCCAAAAGGATCAACTATAGTGGCTAAAACTCAAATATATATGTTTTCAGCCTCCTAGGACCGGACTGGTCTGGGTTTGGTCCGCAGACCGGACTCGTCCGACCCCTTCACTGGACTAGTCCGGCCGCTGGGAACTTAAACCCCTAGGAGGCGGCCGACCCCTCCACTTCTCCATTTGCCTCTCTCTCTCTCTCTCTCTCTCTCTCTCTCTCTCTCTCTCTCTCTCTCTCTCTCTCTCTCTCTCTCTCACGCGCGCGCGAAACCGCCCTCCTTAGGCGATTTTCGATTCCAACCACCAAAAATCGTTTCCAATCCACGCATTGGAAGCCCCAGAGGTATGGGATACTTTCCCCGATCACTCACGACGCGATCCATCCCCGATTCTGTCGATTTCTCAAGATTTGAAGAGGTATCCCTCACTTTTCAAAAACTTGCCCCATTCTTGATTCATTGAGTTTTTGATAGATGCCTCTTCATTAAAGTAGCTTCTAGCATCCTTGTGATCATAGCCTAGGAATATTGCGACTCGATTCCAAGATTTCTCGAAAAACCGTTAGAGTTAGGGTTTAACCTGTGTAAAACAGACTAGTCCGGTGCCAGGCGGACTAGTCCGCCCCTGGGGCGGACAAGTCCGGTGTACACAGGCCAAACTCTAACTTTGGTTGTTTCTCATAATTTCTCTCGCATTATTCCACTTCCTTGACCCTCTATCTCTTGTTTTCCTCCTATTTCTGCAGCGATGGCAGCTCCTCGCTGATCCGCTTCTCCCCCCACTGACCCCGAGTGGGAGGCGGAGCAGCTTCGCCTTGGCGAGGAACGGGCAAGGGCTGAGGTTGAGGCTGCCAAGATCTTTCTCGAGCAGCAAGAAAGGGCAAAGGCAGCCAAGAAGCAACAAGCCAAGGCTGCAACTATGGCCTATGACGAAGATGAAGCAATGGCTCAAGCCATTGAGGAGTCCCGCAAGGAACTACAGAAGAAGAAGAAGCGAGAGGAGCATGAAGCTCATAACTCTCAGGCTGCTGCTGCACAAGTCTCCAAGAGGAAGAGACTTGTGATAATTGGAGAGAAAGACAAGGGCAAGGAGCCAGCCCAAGAAGAAATCGTGGAACGCCGAATCTTGAGGGATCCGAAGAAGGGCAAGGCCCCGGCTCCTGTTGATCCAAAGAAAAGGAAGCCCACAGTGAAGGCCCCGACTGCGAAGGCCAAGGGCATTGCTATTAGAGAAAAAGGGAAAGCCAAACCGATTGGCCCCTTGGAGGTGCACACTCCTGAGAGGAACCCAAATAGGCAGCGTGACTTGGCTGCAAATGTCTTCCAAAGGAAGGGAGCCGAGAAAGCAAGAAGGCTCCAGACGGACAAGGTCTACAAGTATGAGAGGAACACCGCGGACCCTCGGTTTTGGTGTGACTTTTATTGTGATTATTACCTTCTTGTCTACCAAAGCATGAAGAAGCCTGTGATTGAAGCACAATGGGTAGACTGGGAGTACATGGCCTAGAAGCAACATTCTGCTTTTGATGCGGTCATTGAAGCATCTGAGCGCCATGTGCTCAAGGAGATCATGGGATTCAAGTATGACTGGAATGTTGAAGTTATCTTGCAGTTTTATTCTACCATCTACTTCACCACCTCAGGTGATAGACGGATCATATGGATGACGCACGGCGAGCAGTTTTGAGTCACATTTGAGGAGTTTGCCAAGATTCTAGGTCTTGAGGCTCACTTGGATCATGAAATAATCATCTCTAACCTCAAGGCCGTTGACAGAGATCAATTGGACTACATGTACCCGAGCCATGTGTCCTATGAGCCAGGACTCGCTCGCAACATCAAGCCGTTCTACAGCATCATGAACAAGATCCTAAGAAGGGCAATAGCACCAAAGAATGGTGATGCTAGAGTCATACAAGGAAATTTGAGGCACCTGCTACTTCTTGTTGATGGGGAGGAGAAGTTCAACCTCGTCGATTACATCTTCGACAACATCTTCAACATCTCGCATACCCCTAACTGTGCTTGCAGGTATGCCCCCTACATCATGTGCCTCATAGAGAAGGTGTCGTGCTTGTCCTTTGTCAAGGATGTGACGCATCGCCCACTTCGTCCCCAGAAGCCCCCGTGTGTGACGGCTCCTCCGCCGGAAGAACGCGGAGCCTCCCTCTCACTCCGAGATGCCAGCTCCTCGCCCCGTGGCGCCTCCTTCCCCGCCTCCGCCTCAATCGATGAGCACTTTCTACAAGTGCTTCAAGGTGATCTTCACCTCTTGCCAGAAGCAAGAAATCCGGAATCAGCGGACACACAAGCGCCAAGAGAAGTACCTCAAGGTAGTGTGTGACAAGCTGGAGGTCCTCATGTACTCTCCGGAGGCGAGCGACGGGGAGATCACTCCATTCCCCGACTTCACCGCCGACGAGCTCGCCCAGCTCCAAGAGGACGGGGGCTCTTCCCGGGTGGCCCCCTCGGCACGGGTCTTCGATGATGATGAGGACCACGAGGACCCGGAGGCCACGGAGAGCGACTCCGAAGATGAGGTAGATGATAGTGAGGATGGTGACGACTAGTGGATAGGGCTCGTTGTTCCCTTCTTCTTTTCCTTTTTGGTGTCTTGATGCCAAAGGGGGAGAGTTAGATGGGAGTTAGATGGGGGGAGAGTTAGAAAGGATGGGGGAGGGCAATTAGATGTGGCGAGTGTAGCTCTTATTTTGGATCCTTGGACATGTTGCACTTCTTATTGTAATATTTATGTCATGTCAAAAGTTTAAATTTGTGCAAGACTATGTTTTGAATGTTCAATATCAATATGATGCTTTGAATGTCTATCTTTTAATCATATTCATATTTATTATGTCTTGTCACAAATTGTTGAGCACAACACGTAGGCACCCCACCATAACGAGTGTGCGTATGAAGGATTTTCTCAATCTCTCTTTTATGATGCATTCATTAAGGGGGAGTCACTCATACACCTACACGTTATGAAAACCAAATTTATACTCTTATATATGAAGACTTAATGTGTTGTCATCAATCACCAAAAAGGGGGAGATTGAAAGTGCATCTAGGATCCCCGTAGGTTTTGAATGATTGATGACGACAATTAAGTAACTAATGAGCTCAGTGATCTTAAGCAGAGGTGTGGATTCAAGCGGAAACACAAACCCTCAAAAAGGAAAAGGATGAAAGTGGCAATGTCGACTCGAAAAGAAGAAACTAGGGTTTCTAGCGTTGAAAGTGCATCTAGGACTCCCTTGTGGGTTTTGGATGACTTATGACAAGCAATTGGGATCCTAACCTTTTTGTTGAGATGAATGCAGGCCAATAATGAAAAATGAGCAAAATACCAAAAAGAAGGGATAATGAGGAGCAAAGTGAACATGAGCTCAAGGAAAAGAAATAGTAGATTATTCTGTATGGAGTGTGTTAAGGAAACACACCCAAGAGCTCAATCATATTTAAGCACACACACATATTGCACAAAGTTACACAGGATCGGACTAGTCCGATATCAACCGGACTAGTCCGATATCCTTTCTGCACCAGATCGGACAAGTTCGATATCTATCGGACTAGTCCGATATCTTTCTGACTTGAGTCGGACTAGTCCTCCCCAGGGCGTACTAGTCCTCAACACACTTCACAAGTCACACAAAATCGGACAAGTCCGTTGTTAACCGGACTAGTCCGATATTCCTTCTGATCCACTTCAGACAAGTCCGATGTTTACACGGACTAGTCCGAAATACCCACTGATCTAAATCGGACAAGTCCTCCAAGTGCGGACTTGTCATCCAACACACTTAGGGTTTCACATGGCCTGACAAGTCCGATGGATATCGGACTAGTCCGAAGATTTCCAGTAGTGAAATCGGACAAGTCCGTTTTCGACCGGACTAGTCCGATATTTCGGGACACTTAGGGTTTGCTACACACAGCACACCGGACTAGTCCGGTGACCACCACAGACTAGTCCGATCTTTCTGAACCCTAACGGTCACTTGAAACCCCATATAAATAGAGGTGCACGGCCCACTTTTATACTCTCTCGAACCCTAGCGCCATCACACCTCCCAAGAGACTCAAAAACCACTTCTCTCCACGAAATTAAGTGTAAGATCGATCAATCCATTAAGGATTACTTCTAGATCATTGGAGAGACACTTGTCACACATCATTGAGCTCTTGGTTTGAATCTCTAACACACTCCTGCGTTTCAATTGTAATTTCTGAGTGTGTTTTTGGTGGCATTGTGATTTGTAATCTAAGGGAGCTCCCAACGTGTGAGAACGCCCCTTGAATTTGGTTATTCACCCCTTTGTGATTAGTGGAAGGGGGTTGGCCTTCGTGGCGATCCGACGAGGGTAGGGTTGGAGAAGACCCTGTCCTTTTGTGGACTCCTCAACGTGGACGTAGGTTGCCTTCGTGGTAGCCGAACCACGGGATAAATCGTGTGTCTTGTCCTTTTTGTGTTCATCACTCAAATTGATCAACTTACTCTAGGGTTTGATACACATTGTTCAATTTACAATAAATTGTAGAACACAAGCCTTAATTGTGATACAATCCAATATACAACTGTTGTTTGATTCTATATTTCCGCTGCACACATTGAAGAATCAACCTAATCGATTAATATTGATCAACTTAGTCCGTGAACACCGGACTAGTCCGCACTTTACCGGACTAGTCCGATTTCTCTGGTATTGAACTTGTTGTTGAGTGTTGCAGGATCCGACAAAAATTCAAAAGGCCTATTCACCCCCCTCTAGGCCTACATTCAATTGGTATCAGAGCAAGGTTCTTCAAGAAAGAGTTTAACCACTCGAAGAGATCATGTCGGACATGAAGGACGTCCACAAAATCAACAACCAAGAGGAAGTCAACAACGACAAGACCCAAAAACTGGAGAAGTACCTCGAAGCCATTCAAGACTTCGAGGACGACGATGAGGAGACGCTGGAGCTAAAGGCTCTCCTCAGAAAGAAGGCACTTTCAAAAGGGAAAGCGAAAGTTGAAGAGAAGAAGAAGGGGAGTAGTCACACCGACTACTCCCAATATCCTTTTAATTATGATCGTCTAAATTCCAATAACAATCACTACTTATCTATCCCACTTGGAAAAGCCCCACACTTCGATGGGAGTGATTACTCCATGTGGAGGCAGAATATGAAGATGCATTTGATTTCCCTCAACCCAAGTTTATGGCATGTTGTATGTACAGGGATAGATATTCCGGATGACGACGAAGAGCTCACCCCAAGTCAAGAGCAGGCCATCCATAGAAATGCTCAAGCCGCAGCCGTAATCACCTCCTCTCTGAGTCGAGACAAGTTCACCAAGGTGGATGGACTCGAAATTGCTAAGGAGATATGGGATACACTACAAACAGCACATGAAGGTGACCGACATGTGCGTGAGGTAAAAATTGAAATGATCGAAGGCGAACTAGGAAGATTCGTAATTGAGGAAGACGAGTCACCCCAGGATATGTACAATCGATTGAAGACACTTGTCAACAAGGTTCGATCATATGGGAGCAAGAAGTGGAATGACCACGAGGTGGTAAAGCTCATCCTTAGAGCTTTTATGCCTCGCAATGTCACGCTATGCTCAATGATCAGAGAAAGCCCCGGTTACAAAAGGATGACTCCGAATGAATTGCTTGGTAAAATTATCAACTTTGAAATGATGGAGAAACAAGCCAAGCACGTCAAAGAAATTGCCGACCTCACCTCGGCCAAGAAGAAAGGAGTTGTCCTAAAATCTACTCTCAAGCCTCTATCCAAAGAAGCAAGAGAAGCACAACTAGAGGAGGACAGTGATGACGAGAGTAGTGAGCTAGATGAAGAGGATATGATTTTGTTCATGAAAAAGTTCAAGAGAATAATGAAGAAGACACAAGGAACAAAATCAAGTGAAGGAAAGTACAAGGAAAGGACGAAGCCAAAGATGAGGCGGGCGTGCTATAATTGTGGTGAGTATAACCACTTTATAGTTGATTGCCCGTATGAGGACAACAAGAAGAAAACTAAAGAAACCAAGCCTCAACCTAAGAAATTCTTTAAGAAGAAGAAACAAGCCGAACAAGCACACACTGGGAAGGAGTGGGACTCAAACGATGAGTCCTCATCATCTGATGAAGAAGAGATGGCTAGCATAGCCATAAAAAGCACATCCAAGAAATCCACACTCTTCCCCACACTTGGTGCAAAGAAGGGAAATGGCACTTGTCTCATGGCAAAGGAAGGTAAACGCAAGGTAAACATCAAAACCCCTTCCATGCATTCCTACTCTAGTGATGATGAACTAGATAGTGATGATGAGGATATGCTAAATGGACTAGATAGGAAAACTGCTACTAAAATGAAATTTTTACTTGACCAACTTGTTGAGAAGGAGAGGTTAATTGATTGTCAAGAGGACATGATTATCTCCCAAAAGGAGAAGTATGTCAAACTTTCTCCTAGAGCTTGAAAAGGAGAAAAACAGTTCACTAGAGCTTGAGCTAGCTTCAAGCAAGAAAAATTGCTTAGAGTTAACCGACTCAAATGTTGCAATCAAGGACCAACTTGCTGACCTGATCAAGGTTAACAAAATCCTTGAAGTGCAAGTTGAGTCACTCAAGCTAAGTGAACCTTCCTCCTCTTCAAGTTCACCTTCTCAACCCACTAACACTGATCTTGTTCATATGTGCACATGTAGTAAAATCAACACCAGTTTGAAGGAGAAGTCAACCTCCACAAAGGATAAAAATCCTACCCAGTATGGAATATTTGACAAGGAGAAGATCAACTATGCACGTAGTGCATACTTGGTCCAAAGACCTCCAAATGTCAAATATGGCATTGGTTACTCTTATGATGAAAAGCAACATGCTGGAAGTCATAAGAATAACAGGGGAAGGATCTCCTTTGTGAAGGGAAGATCCTCTCAAACTGATAAGTTGAAGAATAAGAAACTGAACTCGCATGAATACCGGACTAGTCCGGTCGGTGTCCGGACAAGTCCGGTCATCCGGACAAGTCCAGCCACCCAGACTAGTCCGATTCATAAACAACAACAACTTCTATTTAAAACTTTTGATGCCTCTTATGTATTAATGAGAAACAATCTTGGCAAGGTTTATGCTTATTATGTTGGGCCACACCATGGGAACACAAAATCCCATGTGTGGGTGCCCAAATATATTGTAACTAACCTTCAAGGACCCAAGCAAGCTTGGGTACCTAAAACCAAAGCATAATTTGTTTTTGCAGGCCTATTCCTCCGGTGGATCCAAATGGGTGCTAGACTGTGGATGCACCAACCACATGACCGGAGAAAGGAGGATGTTCGTGGAATATGAAGAAAACGAGGACCCAAACGAAGGCATCTACTTCGAAGATAATAGTCAAGGAAAGGTGCTCGGTACCGGTAAAATTGCAATATCCTCTGAACACACGCTTTTTCATGTTTTACATGTTGAATCTTTAGATTATAACCTGGTGTCCATATCTCAACTATGTGACAAAGGTTATAATTGATTGTTCACTAACGAGGGTGTGACCGTCTCAAGGAGGAGTGATGGTTCCGTTGCATTCAAGGGTATGTTGAAGGGAAAGCTTTACCTTGTTGACTTCAACAAGGATAAAGCCAAACTCGACACATGCTTGATTGCAAAAACCAACATGGGTTGGCTGTGGCATAGACGGCTAGCGCATGTTGGTATGAGGAATCTTCAAAAACTCCTCAAGGGCGATCACATCCGAGGTTTGAAAGATGTTGTTTTTGAGAAAGACAGGCCTTGTAGCGCGTGCCAAGCCAGGAAGCAAGTTGTAGCACATCATCCCGCAAAGAACATCATGACTACAACAAGACCGCTCGAACTACTTCACATGGACTTGTTTGGTCCAGTTGCTTGCATAAGCATCGGCGGTAACAAATACGGTTTGGTTATCATTGATGATTTTTCTCGCTTCACTTGGGTTTTCTTTTTGCATGATAAGTCAGAAACACAAGGAACACTCAAGAAATTCTTCAAGCGAGCTCAAAACGACTTTTCATTGTCAATCAAGAGTATTCGAAGCGACAACGGCACGAAGTTCAAGAACATACAAGTGGAGGAGTACCTTGATGAAGAGGTCATCAAGCACGAATTTTCAGCGCCATACTCACCACAACAAAATGGAGTTGCCGAAAGGAAGAACCGAACACTCATAGAGATGGCAAGAACAATGCTCGATGAATACAAGACTTCGGATCGATTTTGGGCGGAAGCGATTAACACCGCTCGCCACGCCGCAAATCGGCTTTATCTTCATCGACTACTCAAGAAAACTCCCTATGAGCTACTCACCGGTAACAAACCAAACATTTCATACTTTCGAGTTTTCGGTTCTCCATGTTATATCCTGAACAAGAAGCCCAGGACTTCAAAGTTCACTTCGAAGTCCGATGAAGGTTTCTTGCTCGGTTAAGATTTGAACACCTATGCCTATCGTGCTTTCAACAAGGCCTCCGGACTTGTTGAAGTAGCACGTGACGTAGTGTTCGATGAGACTAACGGCTCCCAAAAGGAGCAAGTTGATCCATGTGAATTAGGTAAAGAAGAAGCTCCTTGTCTAGCATTGAAAAGAATGGCTCTAGGTGAAGTTCGACCACAAGAGTCACCTTCACACATAAATGAGGAAAATTAACCTTTAAATATATATGAATGGGCTATGCAATTTCTCCTGGTGACCACGAACTAGTCCGTGGTTACCCGGACTAGTCCGCTCTTGCAGACTAGTCCGCAGAGTGCCGGTTAGACCGGACTAGTCCGATAGACCACAGACTAGTCCGATATAGCTCTCTGGATGACTTCGGACTAGTCCGGTCATGTCCGGACTTGTCCGATATAGCTCTCTGGATGACTTCAGACTAGTCCGGTCATGTCCGGACTTGTCCGATTTTTCGTGTCCATAACCCTAGCCGCCACCAAACCCTAATCTTCTCATCCCCACATTTGCTCACGCCTTCCTCTCTCTTGAGCTCGAGCTACCAAGGCGATTCTCTGCTCCCTCCGTTGAAAAAGTCCACATTTGGGCGGAGATCAAGCTTGACCTCTTGGGGATTGAAGCTAGCAGACTTGTCCGGCCTCCAACCCCCAAACCTTCAAGCTTCAATCGATTTCTTCGATAACTTTCTTCAAAACCCTAGAAATCTTGTTTTTCTCCATTGTTGATCGTATAGCCTAGCATCCTTCACTAGATACATGCTTATTTGATGTACTACGTGTATGCTAGACTAGATTTGCATTAGGAATCATTCCTTGACCAATCTGTTAGGTTTTTGAGGATGAACACCGGACTAGTCCGGTCCATGCATGGACAAGTCCGGTCCTCCGGACTAGTCCGTGCCTGTGCACCGGACAAGTCCGATGTTTCTGAACTGAAAACCTAATTTTTCAATTCCTCGATGCAATTCATTGCTATCTTTTCATACCTATGCCTTGTATCACTTACCATCATTCTTGCAAAATCATTCTCAGATCATGTCAAGCTCAAACAACAAAATCTCCGACTTTGAGGCCGAGTTGGACCACGAAGTGGCACCTCGGTCCTCGACGGGTCTTGGCAAGAAACGCCAAGAAAGACCCTCGGAGCCAGCTCCTTCACCTCCTCAGGTTCGGAGGAAGGTGCTGGCAAAGAAGCCAGTGTCAAAGGCAGCAGCATCCTCAAGTGCCTCTCGCCAAGCCAAGGGCAAGGGCAAGGGGATAGCAATGGGGCCAGTCGGGCCCTTGAAGCTCCATGCTCCCAGGGAAGGGGTCCGGGACCCTACTGAGGAGAAGTTCAACAGCAAGGGGCAGTGATTCTGCAGCCAAGTTCAGAAGCATTGACTGGTATGGCAGGCCAAAGCAAGCTGTCGATGGAAGGTTTTGGTGCAACTTCCATGCAGACTTCTACAAATCGGTGTATCTACCGATGAAGACCCTCGTGGTGCGTAGTCAGTGGATTGACTGGGCACACTTTGAGAAGAAGGGTTGCTCACCGTTCACTGATGTAGTGAGAGCCATTGAAAAGCATGGACTGAGAGACCTGTTTGCTTTCAGACACAACTGGAATGATGAAGTGATTGCGTAGTTCTTTGCGACCTGTCACTTCTCTAGTGAGGATGAAGAGAGTGTCACTTGGATGACCCATGGATCCAAGTACAACATCACTCAAGAAGATTTCACTAGCTTGCTCCACCTTGACTCCACAAGGTCTGATTGCTTAGTGATACACAACATTGGGGTCATTGAGAAGGACAAGATGAAGTTTCTATATGAGCCAAACTCAAAGTTCAACCCTCCTTCCACCAAAAACATGAAGCCATTCTTTGTGGTGTTGAACAGAGTGCTAAGAAAGACCATTGCCCCTAAGGATGGGGATGCAGGGAGTGTGCAAGGATACCTCCGGACTCTGATGAGAGTCATAAGCAAGGACCGCCCATTTGATGTGGTGGAATACATTTGGAATGATATGGTAAACATCTCCTGCACTCCAAATAGATCTTGCGGATATGCTCCTTACCTTATGTTTGTGATTGAAAAAGTCACTAGCATTGAATTTGTGAAAGATGTGGAGCATCTCCCCTTGAGGTCTCAAATGCCTCAAAAGCCAAGTGTGCAGGCTGCTCCTTCGACGACCTCCAGTCCAGAGGCACCTGCAAGATCAAGTGAAGGTGCCAGAGCTGTCCCTACTTCAAGGGAAGCCCCTCAGAAAGGATCAGTTAGTGGGATCCTCAAGTATTTGGCTGCTATATTCTCCTCCTGCAAGAAGGCCGAAGTGAAGGCCCACTAGCTCAACCAAAAGAGAAGGGAGGACATGAAGTACATAAAGGCCAATGTAAAGCAAATTTGCCAGAAGCTGGAGATCGATCCCATTGGATCTCCAGTGATTTCTGAGGATTCTGACCCAAACTTCACTGAGATCGCGCCCTTGAACCCCTCCGAGCTTGCCTACTTTGGCATTGGGGGCTCGAGTGGATCCGTCCCTCCTCCTTCCCCTCCTCATCAAGCTGATGATGTTGAAGACGAAGACGACGACAAGAGGACCGACAGTGAAGAGTGAAGACCCTAGGACCCTCCTCTCCTTCTTTTTGGTGTCTTGATGCCAAAGGGGGGGAGATTGAGGGGGAGTCTTAGCTTTAGCTGTGGTAGGGTGCAAGGAGAGAGTTCTCTTTATCTTTCTTTGTGATTGTAATGCTTTAACGTTGTTTTCATGTTAACTATGTTCTCTTTATCTTTCTTTGTGATTGTAATGCTTTAATGCTGTTTTCATGTTAACTATGGTTCTATGTTGAAATGCTTAATTAATTTGCAAGTATGTGTTGAAATCTGCAACTTTGCTCCTGAAATGACATATGTACTTTGTATTGATTCATCAATGTAAATTATGTCATTCTCAATGTTCAATGCACTTAGTTATGCACCCCACCATAAATAATGCACATATGGATATTTCTCTTACTGCTTGATGTATTTTTGAGTCATATGTGCATACTTTATGAAAATCTCATCTCTTTTTGTCATATTTTGTGAAATCTCCATTGGTTGTCATCAATCACCAAAAAGGGGGAGATTGAAAGTGCATCTAGGACTCCCTTGTGGGTTTTGGATGATTTATGACAAGCAATTGGGATCCTAACCTTTTTGTTGAGATGAATGCAGACCAATAATGAAAAATGAGCAAAATACCAAAAAGAAGGGATAATGAGGAGCAAAGTGAACTTGAGCTCAAGGAAAAGAAATAGTAGATTATTGTGTATGGAGTGTGTTAAGAAAACACACCCAAGAGCTCAATCATATTTAAGCACACACACATATTGCACAAAGCTACACAGGACCGGACTAGTCCGATATCAACCGGACTAGTCCGATATCCTTTCTGCACCAGATCGGACAAGTCCGATATCTGTCGGACTAGTCCGATATATTTCTGACTTGAGTCGTACTAGTCCTCCCCAGGGCGGACTAGTCCTCAACACACTTCACAAGTCACACAAAATCGGACAAGTCCGTTGTTAACCGGACTAGTCCGATATTCCTTCTGATCCACTTCTGACAAGTCCAATGTTTACACGGACTAGTCCGAAATACCCACTGATCTAAATCTGACAAGTCCTCCAAGTGCGGACTTGTCATCCAACACACTTAGGGTTTCACATGGCCGGACAAGTCCGATGGCTATCGGACTAGTCTGAAGATTTGCAGTAGTGAAATCGAACAAGTCCGTTTTCGACCGGACTAGTCCGATATGTTGGGACACTTAGGGTTTGCTACACACAGCACACCGGACTAGTCCGGTGACCACCACGGACTAGTCCGATCTTTCTGAACCCTAATGGTCACTTTTAGAAACCCCATATAAATAGAGGTGCACGGCCCACTTTTATACTCTCTCGAACCCTAGCGCCGTCACACCTCCCAAGAGACTCAGAAACCACTTCTCTCCACGAAATTAAGTGCAAGATCGATCAATCCATTAAGGATTACTTCTAGATCATTAGAGAGACACTTGGCACACATCATTGAGCTCTTGGTTTGAATCTCTAACACACTCCTGCGTTTCAATTGTAATTTCTGAGTGTGTTTTTGGTGGCATTGTGATTTGTAATCTAAGGGAGCTCTCAACGTGTGAGAACGCCCCTTGAATTTGGTTATTCACCCCTTTGTGATTAGTGGAAGAGGGTTGGCCTTCGTGGCGATCCGACGAGGGTAGGGTTGGAGAAGACTCGGTCCTTTTGTGGACTCCTCAACGTGGACGTAGGTTGCCTTCGTGGTAGCCGAACCACGGGATAAATCGTGTGTCTTGTCCTTTTTGTGTTCATCACTCAAATTGATCAACTTACTCTAGGGTTTGATACATATTGTTCAATTTACAATAAATTGTAGAACACAAGCCTTAATTGTGATACAATCCAATATACAACTGTTAAACTATTGTTTGATTCTATATTTCCGCTGCACACATTGAAGAATCAACCTAATCGATTAATATTGATCAACATAGTCCGTGAACACCGGACTAGTCCGCACTTTATCGGACTAGTCCGATTTCTCTGGTATTGAACTTGTTGTTGAGTGTTGCAGGATCCGACAAAAATTCAAAAGGCCTATTCACCCCCCCCCCTCTAGGCCTACATTCAAGCTTGTCGAGTGTAGACTAGCCAAGTATGTGTGAGGATGTGTGTGTAAAGTGCATTGAGATCAAGTTGGGAGCTCAAAGCGGTTTAGAGATCAAACCTATTGAGAGAAGAGAGTTTGAAGTAGTGTGGCAGGAGTGGCCGGACTAGTCCGTGCAGGTGGTCGGACTAGTCCGCTCCTGGCCGGCCAAGTCCGTTTTCAGCCGGACCAGAAGGGTATGACTGAGTTCGAACTAGTCCATAGAGGGACGGACTAGTCCGAGTAGTAGTGGAGTGGGTTTTGGGGACTAAGTCCCAAAACCACGGACTTGTCCGTTTTAGTCCGGACCAAGAGGTCCTGACTGAGATTGGACTAGTCCGCCCTAGGGGGCGGACTAGTCCGGGTTTGGAGAGAAGTCAGTGCTTCAGCGACTAAGTCTGGGTAGACCGGACTAGTCCGCCCTGGGGGCCGAACTAGTCCGTGGTTTCCAGACTAGTCCGTTTTCACATGGAACAAAAGGTTCTGTGTGAGATCGGACTAGTCCGGTTGTGATCGGACTAGTCCATTTTGAAGTGACCGTTTGAATTTGAAGTTTGGCGGGTAGTGTGACGATTGCCGTGCAGTGCGACAGTTGTCAGGGATGTCAGTGGTCCCCTAGGCCGGACTAGTCCGGGCTGTAGGCCGGACTAGTCCGCCCTTCTGCTGAGGTCAGTAGTATGGGCTGGGAACCTCTATAAATAGAGGACCTCTGGGTTCATTTGAACCATCTCTTGAGCAAGTTGAAACCCTAGCGCCGCCACGGCAACCTTGAGACTCCAAAAAGTCTCCTTCTTGCCTACATTCCCTCTAAAACTAATTCTTGTGTGGATTAGGGTTTGGTGAGGTGAAGAAGAGGAAGAACACCACTATTTGGCTCTCGATTTGATCTCTTGCACTTTGTGAATCTTTGTGATCTGTGGCTTCAGTTGATCTTTGTGATTTGTGATTGTATTTGTGTAAGGATCGAATGCCCAAGAGGGGGGTGAATTGGGCTTCTTTTCAAAAATTAAAGCAATAAAACTTAATTACTAAAAGCCCAATTCCCTATGCAAACAACCTATGCATTCAAGTGAATAGTAACTTTGAGGTATATGAAATGCATAAGTGTAAGGGGAGAGGAAGAAAGTGCAAACTCCCGAGGAGACACGAAGACACGAAGATTTATCCCGTGGTTCGGCAAGATCGTCAAGATCTTCCTACATCCACGTTGTGGCACCCACCCAAGGGTATAGCCACTCCTAAGTCACCGAGACCAGGGATCTTCACTATACTTCTTCGTTCGCCAACCTCAGAAAGGTGGAGATCAAGACTTGTACAAGTTGGATCCTCCGGGCTTCCACAACCGTCTTGGCAAGCTCCGGAAGGCTCTCTCTAATACAATCACCAAGGGACACTCCCTTACAGCTCTCACTACACTAGAGATTCCAATCACCAATAATGGAAGCACACAAACACTATCTCTAGCAAGTTCTAGCTTATCTCTTGGTGTGTAAGTGGTGTAGATGATGTAGAAGTGTTAGCTCAACGTCTTCAATGCTTGAGAATGTGTAGAGTAGCTTTGGTTGTCAAGACTTGTCGAATAGACTGATTGAAGGGGTATAAATAGCCAGCCTCCACGAAATAGCGTTGGAAAAGTAGGTTGACATCACTGTTCTGCGAACACCGGATGATCCGATGTTCTCCCTTCAGTTATCATCGGTCGAATCCAAATTAGCTGATGTCACTGTGTCAGATATGACTGTTGTTAGACCGATGTTACACTTGTCTTCTCATCGGATGATCCGGTGGCACTTCATCCAGAATTGGTTCAGAATTGATGCTTACTGGCGTGATTGACCGATGTGTTTATAGTTGTACATCGGATGGTCCGGTGGTACACTTGGTCCAGAGAGATTGCTTACTGTACTAATGGACCGATGTAACATCCCCTTCATCATCGGATGATCTGGTGAGTACTTAGTTCTAAGGTCTTCTTCTTCTGCAGAACCAACTCGACCGATGTAGTGTTTTCTGGAAACAACGGTTGATCCGGTGAGTTGATTTTGTTTGCTTTGAGTTGTTCTAAGTGATTCTTTTGGAATTTGCTCGATTGACCTCTTATACATTAGTTTGAAATATTCTTCTGATGATTATCAAACATTGAGTGCTGTCAATTTTGGTTGAATAATTTTGACATATGAGCTTTTACTTCTAATCTTCATAAAAGTCAATTGACCTCATAGAATGATTGTTTAGGGGTCTCCAATTATATCCAATGATATTCATATAGATTTCATTTGATTGTGATGAGTGATATGGGAGACCTCGCATCCACAAATTCATTAGTAAAATCCAACGATTGTCATTAATCACCGAAACCATACCTCATGGGGGCCTAGATGCTTTCAATCTCCCCCTTTTTGGTGATTGATGACAACACAACAGGTAAAGCATAATAGTAATGAATTTAAGAATACGATACTCAAGAAGATATGCAATAAGTACCAGATTTGGCACACTTAAACTTGAAGGATCAAAAATGATCAGTAACTCGAAAGCTCAATCGATCAATAACTCAAGAGAATAAGTGGCACACGAATACTCAATGAATAGCAAAAGAGTAGCAAATCTCCAAATTACAAAAGAACTCCCAAAAAGATAGACCCCCCTATAGCTAGGACTCCCCCTGAGACTAAGTTATCCTCCCCCTGACTCTTCTCCCACTTTGGCATCAAGACGCCAAAAAGGAAGCCGAGTTCCTAAGGACCCTGAGCGCTCGGGGCGATAACGAATTGGTCACCATCGGGGGTGCTTTCGTCGGAGCTGCTGATTGCTGCTGCCGAAGTTGGAGTGGGGGAGATGGGGGCTGCGTGAGCTGCTGTCGGTGCCTGCTAAGTCTGAACTACTGGCAACAGGGCACTGACAACGGACGTTGGCGTCTGTTGGAAAAGCGTCGTAGCCGGCAGAGGAGAGTGGATAGGAGCACCTGGAGCAAGCAGTGGGGACATGCTGATCGTCGGGATCGGCGTGGTCGGCACTGGTGCTGAAGCTGGTGCTAGGACAGGCGGACCTGGAGCAAGGCCTGGAAGCTGCAACGGCAGGGCAATCCCGGTCTGCGTGTAGAGGTTGGTGATCAACCCTAGGATGCCCATCATCGCCTGTTGCGTCTGCTATTGCTGGTCGAGAGAGCGCTGGTGCATCTGATCAATCAGTCCAGTCAGCCTGTCAGTGTCCTCTCGCCTCTCGCGAGCGATCTGTTGCTGCATCTCCTGCTGCTGCTGTTGGAGCTCCAAGAGACGCGCAGCCTGCTTAGCTAGGGCCTGCTCAGCTGCAAGCTGGTCCAGGCGCTGCTGCTCAACCATCTGCTAGAGTAGGGAGGTAAGCTCAGATGTCTGAGAGACCTGTGCCCCTGACACCGGAGGTGGAGTAGGAGGTGGCACAGTCGAGCCTCCAGCCTCCGCGTCGTGCTGCCTGGGTGAGGGAGGAGGTGGGAAGTACTCCTCGACACTGTCGCTGGTGTCACTCTCAGACCAAATATGTTGTAGATCCTCACTTTGAGCCTATGCCTGTGCTAGTCTCTCGTCTTCCTTCTCCAGGTATGACCAGTCTTCCTCTAAGAGATGGGCACGGACCTGACGCTCAACTGGACGGCCAAGGCGGCGGTCTCCAGGAGCTGGAGCACGGTAGTGGCCGAACCGTGTGACGCTCTCGTCGGTGAGACTGTCACGCACGGCGGACCCCTCTGGAGCTACCATATAGAGCAAGTAACTGATCCAGTGACCAAACACAAGCTACCTCATCATCCCAACTCCATCAGTGATTACGTCCTCCATCTCACAAATGAGAATTGCCACAATGTCGAACTTCATCCCGTTCATGACATAGAACAGGAGAGTCTGTTACAAGCTGGTGAACCCCTCAAGGTATCCGGACCTCGACAAAAGTGTGCGGTGCAAGGCAAGGTGCATAGTGCGCGCAGCTGGAGTGGGAAGAGCTGGTACCCTCGGCTGGTCTGGAGAGAAGGGCTGAGCGAACAGTGAGCGTATCTCCTCAAGTGGTGGTGCTGCACCTCCAGTGAGCGGCCTCCTCAATGGGTCAGCCTGTCCATACACCCTCTCATGCAAGCAAGTGTCATGGAGATTCACTCCTAGCAACTGTCCCAAAGTCTGCCTGGTCAACTGATGATGCTAGCCCATGAACATGAAGTCAATGGATCTGCGGCCCTCGAAGATGTAGAGTGTGGCATAGAATACTCGGACCCAGTCCTCTACGTAGGCACTCCTCTCGTAAAACATCAGCTCCACTAGCCCTCTATACCTCTCAAAGTAAGGGTGTATCTCTGTCTCGGCTGCAAGTGCAAGCTGATCCCAATCCAGGAAGTTGTGCTCGAAGAGCTTATGGCCCCGACGTCTGTAGGTCTCGTACAGCGACGCCTGAGTCAGGGTCCAAAATCTGTCCACAAGTGCCTCTCTGGGCTGCGGGAACCACTCCTCAAGTAAAATGCTCCACCTGAGCTTCCTGAGTTGCTTGGCCTTCAACTTCCTGTAGTCTGTCAGCCGGACACCCTCAGCAACACAAACGTTGGTGTCCATCTCATAGACGGCTCTCTGGGCTGCCCTGTCCTCCCGAAGGTCAGCTGTTGACGGTCTCTGTCTCGGGGCTACAGCTGGATGACCCCCACAGGTCCTAGCTGAGTGCCGACAAACAAGCGGCACTTCGGGCTCCTCTTCCTCCTCTGACTCCTCAGGCATCGGAGGCTGCCTCTGTCGGGCCTCGCGGATCCTCAATGATCCTCCTCGGCCTCGCTCTCGCTCCTCAGCGGCGCGAGCGGCCATCAAAGCTTTCTTCGTCTCCTTCGACAGCTTCTCCTTTTTAGCGATCGGCTCCTCAATAGCCTTGCCCTTTCCCTTCTTGTCATGGCCCATGCCGACGACGGAGGTGAGCATGCGGGACAACGAGCTTGGGCGCACGAGATGGTGACGCAAAGGTCATCGCGATCGGGGAACCCTAGCGGTGAAGCGACGGCGAACGTAGGGGGGCACCACGGTGGCGCAGAGTGTGGCTGTGCGGTGCCTAGGACGGCGTGGGGCGGCGGCAGTGGTGCGGCGGCGGTGAGGCGTGGGAGGCGGCGGCGGTGCTACTTGGGGAGGCGGCGGCGCTGAGCGGCGGCGACCGGAGGGCGGCGACGGCCGGAGGGCGGCGGTGGCTGGAGGGCGGCGGTGGCCGGAGGTGCGGAGCAGCGGCGGCGGAGGTGAGGCGTCGGGCTCTGAGCGGCGGAGTCGGGGAGAGAGAAAAGGGAGTGAAGGCACGCGCTAAAAAGGTGGGGCCAAAACCCTAGCTCAAATTTTAACACCGGATGAACACACATGAGATGATAGGAGCATCAGTCGAATGGTACAGTAAGGGTATTCCAAAAGGTACCATTGACACCAGATGATCCAACGATGAGAGTATTGGCATCGGTTGAATTTGGCACAACTCCAAAAATGTGAACATCGGATGCTCTGATGTTTCTGAGAATGAACTCGTCAGTTGATTTGACTTTCTGACTGAGTTGACCCTTGGCACTTGAACACAAACTGATCCGATGAGCTTCTGGCCTAATCATCAGATAATCCGATGACTACAAAACAGCAACATCCCATATATGTCCTTTGACTCAAACAAACAAACACAGAGAAACACATGTCTTAGGACTTTTTGGGCAACCCCTTACCCCTCAAAAAAGACTAGTTGCCAATAACTTGGCTAAGCTCTAAAGCAAATAGAAAACCGAAGAAAATGGGGAAGAAATTATCCAAATAAAATGTAAGGCCCATGCTTTGTGAGCTAGAGGATGAATACTTCTATCTCTTTAAAGCATGTTCCTTTAGGCATTAACGCACCTAACATTTTGTACTTTCCACATCATATGAGTTGAGATATTGCATTTCAAACAAGTCTCTTTCTCATGAAGTGGGTTCCCCTTTGTGACAATCTAACATATGCAATGCCAAGCAATTTATAATACAAGCAATTAAATGTGAGTGCAAGTCTATATGGCAGGCATCATGCAAGACATAAATTAAATCTATCTTGCCAAATTTGAACCTTTCAAAGGCTTCTTCAGGGAGAGCCACTCTCCAAGCCTTGGGGAAACCCAAAGGAACCTCCATCCCAAGCTAACCCTTGCTCACCCCTATCCTTTGAAAGTTAGAAAAGACCTATATGAGATGCATTCTTACATGATCATGGCAACTTACATGACGTTCGATGCACCTAGCACATTTAATTCACTTCTTAGTCTAGAAAAAGTTTTCTCATCAAGTGGCTTAGTGAATATATCCGCCAATTTTTCTTTGGACCTAACACCTAGCAAGGAGATGTCTCCCTTAGCTTCATGGTCCCTCAAGAAATGATGGTGAATATCAATGTGCTTATTGCGAGAGTGTTGAACGGGGTTTTTAGCTATCTTAACTGCACTTTCATTGTCACAAAGGAGAGGCACACAACCAAGTTTAATACCAAAGTCCAAAAGGGTTTGCTTCATATAAAGAGTTTGGGCACAACATGCACCGGCCGCTATGTATTCCGCTTCCGTCGTGGACAAAGCAACGGAATTTTGCTTCTTGCTAGACCAAGATACTAGGGAACGCCCAAGCAAGTGGCACCCACCGGAGGTACTCTTGCAATCCACACGGCATCTGGCAAAGTTCGAATCCGAGTAACTCAAGAGATGGAATTTTGCACCTTTAGGGTACCACAGGGCTACACTAGGGGTATGCTTGAGATACCGGAGTATCCTAAAGACCGCCTTCCGATGTGATTCTTTAGGTGCCGCTTGAAAGCGAGCACACAAACATACAGTAAACATGATATCGGGCCTAGATGCGGTAAGATAAAGCAATGAACCAATCATGGAATGGTAATTAGATTGGTCAATAGGTTTACCGTCCTTATCTGCGTCGAGATGACAATTTGTTCCCATTGGAGTACTTCTTGAGTTACAATCTCCCATCTCAAATTTCTTCAAGAGGTCCTTGGTATACTTTTTTTGATAGATGAAGGTCCCCTCTCGAAGTTGCTTGATTTGAAATCCAAGGAAGAAGTTGAGCTCTCCAATCATCGACATCTCGAATTCCCTAGACATCATTTTGCCAAACTCATGGCTAAGATCTTCGTTAGTTGAACCAAAGATAATATCATTGACATAGATTTGACAAATAAATAATTCTACGTCGATGTCTCTGGTGAAAAGTGTAGTGTCCACCCTCCCGATCTTGAATCCTTGCATGATCAAGAAATCCCGTAGTTGTTCATACCACGCCCTAGGTGCTTGCTTGAGCCCGTAGAGCGCCTTGTACAACCTAAACACATGATTAGGATTCCTCAGATGTTCAAACCCGGGAGGTTGTTCAACATAGACAAGCTCGTTAATATAACCATTAAGAAAGGCACTTTTCACATCCATTTGATAAAGCTTTATGTTATGATGTGATGCAAATGCAAGAAGTATACGGATGACTTTTAGTCGGGCGACCAGAAAAAATGTCTCCTCAAAGTCTAGTACTTCAACTTGCGAGAAACCCTTGGCCACAAGTCTTGCCTTGTTGCGGACCACAATGTCGTTCTCATCTTGTTTGTTGCGGTACACCCACTTTGTTCTGATGACGTTCTTGTCCTTGGGTCGCTCCTCCAACACTCAAACTTCATTACGGATGAAGTTGTTGAGTTCTTCTTGCATGGCCATCACCCAATTTGGATCTTGGAGTGCTTCCTCAATGTGAGTGGGTTCTACACATGAAACAAACGAGTAGTGCTCACAAAACGTAGCGAAATGGCAAGAACGTGTACTTACTCCCCTTGACGGACTTCCGATGATTTGGTCAATCGGATGCGCTTTGGAGATGCATCCATGCCTCATGAGTGGTTGTGAAGCACTTGGCGGTGGTGATGCGTGTTGCTCTTCTTGTGGTTGGACTTGATTATGGACTTGTTCTTCTTCTTGATATTGTGTGGCTTGTGAATCTTGTGTTGGCAATGGATCATCTTTCTCTTCTTCATCAACTTGAGGCTCCATAGATGTGTTGATGTTGGAACTTGAAGCTCCCCCTTGATTATGGTTCTCCTGAACTTTCGGCTTGATGTCACCAATGGTCATGTTCTTCATAGCTTCTCGTAGAGGCTCGTCATCTATTTCATCATGACCAAAACTCTCCTCTTGGGAGCCATTAGTTTCATCAAACTCAACATCACAACTTTCCTCAACTAAACCGGAGGTTTGGTTGAATACTCGATATGCTTTTGAATTTGATGCATAACCAAGAAATATACCAACATCACATCTTCTTTCAAACTTACCGAGCCTTTTCTTGCGGTAGATGTAGCACTTGCACCCGAAGACTCGGAAATAGGAGATGTTGGGCTTTCTCCCAATGAGAAGTTCGTATGGGGTCATTTGAAGTAGTCGATGTAGGTAGACCCTATTTACGGCATGGCACGCCGTGTTGATTGCTTCGGCCCAAAACTTCTCGGACGTGTCATAGTCATCAAGCATTGCTCGTGCAAGAGTGATGAGAGTCTTGTTCTTCCTTTCAACGACACCATTTTGTTGAGGATTATATGTGGCCGAAAACTCATGCTTCACGCCTTCACGGTCACACCACTCCCCAATGTTGTAGTTCTTGAATCCGGTGCCGTTGTCACTCCAGACCTTGACGATGGGAAGTTGAAATTCCCTTTGAGCACGGTTAGCGAAGGTCTTGAACACTTCCGGAGTTTCACTCTTGTCACCTAGAAACAAAGTCCAAGCATAGCGAGAGTAGTCATCAACTATAACAAGACAATAGAGATTACCGCCAAGACTTTGATATGTGGACGGTCCGAAGAGGTCCATGTGGAGTAACTCAAGTGGCTTGGAGGTTGACACCATTGTCTTCATCGGGTGGTGTGAAGCAACTTGCTTCCCGCCTTGACAAGCGCTACAAAGCTTGTTCTTCTCAAATGTGACATCCTTCACGCCGGTCACCATCCCAAGCTTGAATGACTTCTTGAGCTTGCTCATTCCAATGTGCGCTATGCGTCAATGCCATAGCCAACCCAAACTTGTCTTAGTGAAAAGACAAGTGGTCAAGCTAGCATCCTTGTTGGTGAAGACTACTAGGTAGAGATGTCCATGCCGAAATCCTTTGAAGATTAGTTCTTGGCTTGTTTCACTAGTCACAACAACATCATTTTTGCTAAAGGTGCACGTTAGTCCAAGATCACATAGTTGTGCAATAGAAAGCAAATTGAATCAACATACAATACATTGGAAATAGATAAATCATTTGAAATTGCAATCTTACCTAAACCAATTACCTTCCCCTTAGAGTTATCACCAAAGGTGACTTGTTCATGATTGTCGGGGTTTTCTATGGTGGTGAATATACCATCGTTGTCGGTCATATGTTGAGTGCACCCACTATCGAGTACCTAATGCTTTTCTCCGGCTTTGTAGTTCACCTACACACATGAATTCAATTTTTGACTTTAGGCACCCAAGCCAACTTAGGTCCTTGTATGTGTGATACAAGTGTTTTTGGGACCCAAAGTTGCTTGGGGAGCTTCCCCTTCATGCCCTTTATGTCCTTGCCAATGAACCTTGCCTTCACCTTGCCATATACTTTACTCAAGAGATAATAATGATCATTGATAGTAGACTTGTAGTTAGTAGGCAATTTTGGAGAAGGCCAGTTAGGAAGAGGACATTCCCTTGTATGGTGACCGGTGACCTCACAATGTTGGCAATAGGAACCAACTTCCTTGATGAAGCTTGTTCTAAGCTCCGGTGAGGACACCTTTTCTTTGTTAGGCACCGGGAAGGATCCAAGTCCTCTCTTGTTGAAGGCCTTTGCTTGTTGGAAGAGGATTTCCTTGTGCTTGACTTCTCCTTTAGATAGTCTTGCCACACTAGTGCGGAGACTTTCAATTTCTTGCAACAAGTTCTTCTCCCTAGCATTCTCTTTCAAAGGCAAAGACTTATGCAAGACATTAGTGGCATGAGAATTAATAGATACCTTATCATTAAGAGTTTGTTTATTTATATTTTTCAATTCTTGATCAAGAGCTTCATAAGCAAGGTTAAGTACTTGATGCTCTTGGATTAACTCATTGTGCTTTCCCAAGAGTGTTTGGTGGGCTAAGTCAAGCTCATGATGATCTAGCTTGATTTGAGCCTTATCCTCCTCAATTTGCTTGACATGAGATTTGAGCGTGTCATGCTCCTTAAGTATGCTTTCATAATTGTCAAGCAAATCAAGGTTAGCACTCTCAAGCTTAACACGAGTTTCTTCAAGGGTCTTGACCTTACTCTTGTCCCTCTTAATGATAGTGTGGTATTCATTTATTAATGAAGTTAAATCATCGGGGGAAAGCTCATCATCGCTAGAGTCATCACATACCTTGGTGTTACCTTTAGCCATGAGGCACATGGGAGGTGGATGAAGAGATGAGTCATCATTGTTGGCAATGGCAAGGCCGGCCAAACTTTCTTCTTCCGCTTCACTCTATTCATCACTTGATTCTTTGTCGGTAATCCATTCATTCGCCTCACACATGAACACTTTTTGTGGTCCTTTTCTCTTCTTTGGGAAGAGTTTTGCCTTCTTGCCCTTGTCATGTTTTTTCTTCACAAAGGATCTTGGTTTGGGCTTGACCTCTTCTTCATCATCTTCACTATCTTCAAGCTTGCGATGCTTGCCCTTGTGGTTCTCTCTTCTTTTGTCCGGTTTTGGACAATCATAGGAGATGTGGCCTTGATCACCACAATTGTAGCAAGTCTTGTTATCATCTCTCCTTGGTAGAAAAGCTTTCTTCTTGGGATCAAAGGTGTATCCCTTCTTGGCAATTTTGGAGTTCAAGCGAGAGAACTTTCTCATCATCAAAGCAAGCTCATCATCGTCATCTTCACTTGATGCTTGCTCTTCTTCACTTGAGCTGGGCTCAACCACTTTCTTTTTCTTGAGACTTGTTTTCTTGGTGGAAGCCTTTAGAGCAATTGTCTTTGAAGATGATTGTTCCATCATCCCAAGTACACTCATCTCATGAGCGTGAATCTCTCCAATAAGTTCCAAAACTTCAATGTGATCAAGAGATTCTTTTTGAAGCATGGAGTTGATGATGTTGTATTTTGACTTAGCAAGGAGCATAAGAATCTTGCGGTTGATGAGTCCCTTGCCAAGAGAAGCAATGTCAAGGGCATTAATTTCCTCAATAAGCACATTCAAGCGAGAAAACATTTCATTGACATTTTCATGAGGTAGCATTTTGAACTCATCATATTTGGCTTTAAGCATATGATATTTTAGTTCTTTGACACGAGAAGGACCCTCATGAATTTTAATCAAGCAAGCCTAAATTTCACATGCTTTTCTTTGCTAGCAATCCTAACAAACACATCTTGACTAATACATTCATAAATGGCATTTCTAGCTTTAGCATCCCACTTGACTTGATCACCAACATAATTATGCTCACCAAACCCCGCATGGGTCGCTTCCCATACCTCGGGAGCAATAGCCTCTAGATAAGCACACATGCATGCTTTCCAATAGGCAAAGTTCTTGCCCTCGAAGATAGGAACCAAACCCCCATTCTTGGTCATTTTAGCTCTCTAGCGGTGAAGCTAGAATGATCCAATGAGCAACCTTGCTCTGATACCAATTGTAAGGATCGAATGCCCAAGAGGGGGGTGAATTGGGCTTCTTTTCAAAAATTAAAGCAATAAAACTTAATTACTAAAAGCCCAATTCCCTATGCAAACAACCTATGCATTCAAGTGAATAGTAACTTTGCGGTATATGGAATGCATAAGTGTAAGGGGAGAGGAAGAAAGCGCAAACTCCCGAGGAGACACGAAGACACGGAGATTTATCCCGTGGTTCGGCAAGATCGTCAAGATCTTCCTATATCCACGTGGTGGCACCCACCCAAGGGTATAGCCACTCCCAAGTCACCGAGACCAGGGATCTTCACTATACTTCTCCGTTCGCCAACCTCGGAAAGGTGGAGATCAAGCCTTGTACAAGTTGGATCCTCCGGGCTTCCACAACCGTCTTGGCAAGCTACGGAAGGCTCTCTCTAATACAATCACCAAGGGACACTCCCTTACAGCTCTCACTACACTAGAGATTCCAATCACCAATAATGGAAGCACACAAACACTATCTCTAGCAAGTTCTAGCTTATATCTTGGTGTGTAAGTGGTGTAGATGATGTAGAAGTGTTAGCTCAACGTCTTGAATGCTTGAGAATGTGTAGAGTAGCTTTGGTTGTCAAGACTTGTCGAATAGACTGATTGAAGGGGTATAAATAGCCAGCCTCCATGAAATAGTGTTGGAAAAGTAGGCTGACATCACTTTTCTGCGAACACCGGATGATCCGATGTTCTCCCTTCAGTTATCATCGGTCGAATCCAAATTAGTTGATGTCACTGTGTCAGATATGACTGTTGTTAGACCGATGTTACACTTGTCCTCTCATCGGATGATCCGGTGGCACTTCATCCAGAATTGGTTCAGAATTGATGCTTACTGGAGTGATTGACCGATGTGTTTATAGTTGTACATCAGATGGTTCGGTGGTACACTTGGTCCAGAGAGATTGCTTACTGTACTGATGGACCGATGTAACATCCCCTTCATCATCGGATGATCCGGTGAGTACTTAGTTCTAAGGTCTTCTTCTTCTACCGAACCAACTCGACCGATGTAGTGTTTTCTGGAAACATCGGTTGATCCGGTGAGTTGATTTTGTTTGCTTCGAGTTGTTCTAAGTGATTCTTTTGGAATTTGCTCGATTGACCTCTTATACATTAGTTTGAAATATTCTTCTGATGATTATCAAACATTGAGTGCTGTCAATTTTGGTTGAATAATTTTGACATATGAGCTTTTACTTCTAATCTTCATAAAAGTCAATTGACCTCATAGAATGATTGTTTAGGGGTCTCCAATTATATCCAATGATATTCATATAGATTTCATTTGATTGTGATGAGCGATATGGGAGACCTTGCATCCACAAATTCATTAGTAAAATTCAACGGTTGTCATTAATCACCGAAACCATACCTCATGGGGGCCTAGATGCTTTCAATTTGTGGTGGGAGCCTCAGATTGTGAAAAGCCCCAACGAATCTTGTATTCACCCTTTGTGATAGTGGAGATCCAAGTTAGGCCCTTGTGGTAAACTTGGTGAGGGAAGAGTTGTTGAACCCGGTCTTTCGTGGACTCCTCAACGGGGACGTAGATTCCTTCATAGGATCGAACTTCGGGACAAAATCCTTGTGTCCCTTGTGTTCTTAGCTTTCATTCATCGCATATTGCTTCTAGGGTTAGCCTTACCGTTCTGTTCATAACTCTTGTTTCATTGTGACCCTTAGCTTCATACTTGCTATACAACTTGTTAAAGTTCACAAAATCATTCTAACACTTCTCGCATCACGAAAATACAATTAAAACTTGTCAGAAACACATTTTTAGGCTTTCCCTGTAGGAGGATCGGACTATCCACCCTTGGACCCGACTAGTCCGCCCGTGAGTACCAATCTCGTTTTATTAAGTCATTTCAGGTCGTTTAGCCTATTCACCTCTCTCTAGGCAACTTTCAAAGGTAAACAAAGAAGAGTGGGTCGACTGACCTTTTTCCTAGGCCCTGCCTGCTCGTCTACACTCCGACCAATTCAATCAAAATCCCAAAAAAAAAAATGAAAGAGACCTTTCAACTACAGCTTTGCGAGCCCAAAATATGCAATCTTATGAATGTCTTGCTTGGGGGCATCAAGCTCGAAATTGCAAAGGACAATTAAGGTGATTAGTGTGCTATAACTATTTTCATCGTGTCTGTTATTTTCATCGTGTCGATGCAACATGCGCACGCGGGGAGGCGGTGTAAGCTCAATAATAGGCTCATGAGGATGCACGACGACAAGCACGTAACTACGGACACTAGGAGATGGGGTGGCAATTCAGGTCAAAAGGATCAGGAGCCTTGTGGTAGGATCCGACAACCTCCTTCCATGGTGGCTCAAACACCCGTAGGAGGCTCGATGCAAGAAAGTTTCGATACGCGCATGAAAGACAAGGAAGATATATGTGCAAGTGTCCAGAGCAGGGGAAGAATTGTTGAGTGATCTCTCCCCTTGCGCCAGGCTGGCCCAGCCCACCTAGAGGTGCACACATGGCAAGGAAGAAGATCATGACCAGGCCATTCTAGGAAAGGATAGTTTAGAGAATAATCTAGTTGATTTGGTTCAGATCTGGTTGGATTAGAAGAAGATCATGACAGTTTCGGTATTAGAAGATAAAATTTTTGGTTCTTGAACTGGGAATCCATGCTTAAATTAGGAAGATATTATTCGTGGGAGGCTATGAATAGCCAAGTATGCTGGTGGAATAAGATATACCTTCCCATTATTTCCCTTGTGCCAATAACTTCTATTTTGTGCTTGCGTGAGCTCCACCAGAGAACATGTGTTATCTGTCAGAATAAATTGTTGAACATTTGTTCAACTCTACGTGTTCTCCCTATTAGTTATGATCTTCATGTGAGGAGGCTGTAGCTCCTAGGTGTTCTTTCCGGCTGCAGTTCGTCATCAGCAACAAGAACATAAGCAGTGTTGGTGTTCATAACATCGAAATTGAACATGAGAAGGCTCCAAAGTCATGTGTGACCTTTCCATCCCTTATATAAGGGAACTTTCAATGGGGTTTTATTTTCACTAAATGTGGTGTTTGATGATATGACAAGGAGTTATGGAGAGAGAAATGGAAGGAGTTTCGACCGGACGAAACTAAATATACATGATTATCTAAATTTAAAATATCACGACAACTAATAAAGTAACAAGTGTTATGAAATATCAAGTGAAACTATGCATTTGTAGAGATTATTTTATTTCTGATTAAAAGTATTTAGGTGACATGGCACTAGCAAAATGACACTATAAGAGAAATATTAAAGGTCAAGTGGTTTGTTCTCTAGTTCAGCATGCATATATGTAAATTGTAGGTATGTTTGGCTTCCCACCACTGGTAGCCACGCCGAACTTATAACGGCCATGGAAAATGATGCAATCGCTAGCTATCTTGGACTGCTGGGCAATTTGGCGGAACACAACATACGTGTTTTTTGAGGAATAAGTAGCAGCTCAATCAAACGAACAATTCATCCCAATATTTAGAATAGCCGAGATTGCATGCAATGACAAGGGTAAATCGGTGCACTATGTCAGTGTTTCGGGTTTGGTAAAGTACCAATTTACGTGTGGGGTAGATTCATCGAAAAGGAGGCCATTGGCTCATTTGCCACAACACAAGATTGAATCTACACGTCCTGCCTGAATGTTGCCAAGACTTGAAGTCGAAGAGAAGCCTAGGTCCGGATGCAGCAAAGTGAAGGTTAGAGAGGAGCAGGAAGTTGGTGACAAACTCCACGAGCCAGGGTGCATGGAATAAGGCGATGGATGTGCGTTGACGTCGTGTATAGAGAGAACAATGGAGAATTAGATAGATGGAAGACCATCAAGCTCAAAGGTGACCGCATGTTCGTGTGGATCTCATTGCACTGGGATCCGAGAAAAAGGATGAAGATGATGAGTGATAACAAAAAGGAAAAAAATAAAGGAAAAGAAAGAGAAAAGAAAATGATGTTGAGAGCGAGTGCGGGAAATGAAACAATGGTAATAGAGAGTGATGAGAGTGTTGATAACGGGAAGGAAAAATAAAAAAAGAGGAAAAAAGGAGAGAGAAAAGTAAAAAGAATAAAAAAAATAGTTCAATATATACAAATAAAAAATCTATATTATACAATATAAAATATGGGATATTTGATAGAGTAGTGATTTGGAGTAGAATAACTGTAATATATATAGAATACAAAATCTTTTGAAGACCGTTGTAAATATTTAGAAATATTTATTTAGAGCACGAATTTGGATTAAGATTGTTCGAAGTTTATAAGATGAAGATCCAACCCAACGAGAATCAGATGAAATCTAGAACCAAAAGGATTTTACTAATTTCGAACGAAATTTAGTAGAAGTCCAGGTATAGAACGTTCAGAAACTCGTCGCAGGAGACTCATTCCGTTGGCTTCCGTTGCCATCCGTCCCGTTCCGTTGCGCGTTTCTCGTTCCGTCCGCACCCGTCCCAGATCGAGCCAAACCGGAAGGAGCACCGCCGGCCATTCTCAAGCGCCTCAGAGAATCCAGATCTCCGCCCGGCAGCCATGCCGACGGCCCCCGACCCCGCCGTCGCGCTCCCCCTCAGCCTCGACCTCGAGGACTTCAAGGTACATCCCCTTGCCCCCTATCCCTCCCTCCGCCTCCTCCGGTTCGGCTCTATTCCGGCGGCCTCGGCCCGGCCGCGACGTGATGGTGGTCTCACCGTGGCGCCCCGTGCGAGCTTGTGGTGGGTGCAGGGGGACTTCTCGTTCGACGCGCTGTTCGGGAGCCTGGTGGACGAGCTGCTCCCGGAGTACCGCGGGGACGACGACGGCGCGCCCGCGCCTCCGCCTCCGCCGCCCGTGCTGGGGGCCGCGCCGCCCCTCTTCCCCGCCGTCGACGAGTTACTCGGTCTCTTCAAGCACTCGTGCAAGGAGCTCGTCGACCTCCGCAGACAGGTCTGTCACGTCCTAGACCCACCTCCGGAGCACGGTTCTGCCAAAAAAATGTGGTAGCCATGCCGCTGCCTGCCTCGCCTGTCTGACCGACCTTTTTTTTTTCGGGCTGGTAGATTGATAAGAGGCTCCAGAATCTGAAGAAGGAGGTGGCCGTGCAGGATGCCAAGCACCGTAAGACGCTCGGTGAGGTTAGTTGCGGGTTTATATATAGACGTTAACTAGTCCAGTGGGTACTTTTCTAATATAAACGTAACAAGAAAGAAGCATAAATGAGGAGGCAGCAAACAATTTTCTCTGAAAGAAATGCACAAATGGCTTTGCACTAGCTATGCTGATAGTTGATCCGGGCCGATTAGAGGAGCAGAGCCACGGGAGGTGTTTCACGTTTGTTTGTTGCTTATTCCTCTGCCATCGATCTTCTCTCAAGACAAAAAACACTTCTAAATTTGGGGATAGGGGCTATGAATTGAGAGAATCAATGGGGTCACTCCTACATTTGCCATAAGTGGACCTTCAACTTTTGTATGCATCATCATAGGATCCATATCAATATTTGTGAACCATGATCAAGTGTACTGTTTAAAAGCAACATGTCTAACAAATGAGTGTCACAAAGATGCTCATGCTACGGTGGATGTGCGGTCACACAAGAAGAGACCGAATTAGGAATGGGGTGATAAGTGATTGTGTTGGTTTGATCCTGCCGCTGCCCCTCTGGTGCGGCTAGGGAGGAGAGGCCGACTAGGACTCAACTGGAGTTTGAGTAGGACTCCCCCCCTGGGGCGCACACAAGGGCGGGGAGGTGCAGCAAGGTGGCTAGTCCTGGTAGGACTCTTGCCCTGGTGCGCAGCACCTGTTTAGGTGCCCATGTCTGTTAGGTGTCCTAAGCAGTGTTTTGAAATGGCGCCTGGACGCCTAGGCGCCCGCCGGCCGCCTTGACGCCTAGGCGCCTAGGAGGGCGCCTAGGCGAGCTTCAGGCGACGATGAGAATGCTGCAGAGGCGGGGATGGGGATGAGGCAGAGGCGGGCGGGGGTGAAGGGGAGCGGAGACGGAGACGCGGTCGGGCAGGGGAGGCGCGGCCGGTGCTGGGAAGGAAGGCGCCGGGGAAAGGGAGAAAGGTGGGCGCCGGCGAAGTGGCGGCGCGGCCGGCGGCGCTGAGTGGAGAACAGAGGCGGTCGGGTTAGGGTTACTGGGCAAACATATAAGGTTGAAGGGATATTGGGCTGTGTTGGGCCTTAAAACTATTAGGGTTACCCGAACAAAAGCCTGCCCCGCCGCCTCCTTCCCTGCTGCGACCGACGGCCACGCCTTCCCCTCCACGACGGCGCCTCCTCAGATCTGGCTTCGTTGCATCGTCTCCCTTCCCATCGGCTTCTCTGCTTCGTCTTTGCAACTAGCCGACGCGCCCCTGGCTTCGTCCCGCCCCCGTCCCCGCGCCTCCGCCCCGTCCATATCGGCGGCTGCCGTCCGCCGGACCGGCCCTGCCTTCGTCCTCCCCCTTCCCGCGCCTCTGCCGCCCGCCGGACTCGACGTCTAAGACACCATGGCGACGCCTAGCCGCTCCAGGCGGTCGCCTTGCCCGGTCCAGGCGAGGCGACCATCCCTGGCGTCCCGCGGCTACCGACTGGACGCCTAGGCGCCGCCTAGGCGTCTCCTAGGCGACGCCTCAAAAACGCTGGTCCTAAGAGATATTTCCTTATAGATATAGATATAAAAGGAGGAGAAAACCGATCAAGAGTCTTGATGCGGTTGTTCTAGATAAAAGCAGAGTTGTGTAAGAGTTACCACATGTAAATAGGTAGGACTCTGCTGTTTGGGCTTATAAAAAGAAGCCCCAGCACCCCCCGTTTATTATCCCATTGAATAAGACAAAGCTCCACCGTTCAGCAACTCCGATGCAAAAAGCATCTTGATTTCTGTCCCAGAGAAGTCGCCGACTCCTCTCTCTTTTCTGTGGTCAACACAGGAACCCCTGTTCAGACCAGATTAAATCTCTCCTCTCTGCTCTCACGATCAGGGCTTTCTTCCCTTCTCTGTTCAGCGCAGGCCTGCTGCTCTGTTCATCTAAAACAGACCAGGGGCATTGAACTGACAAGAGCAAGGTGTTGTGAGGTGTTTCAGGCATCGGATTTCCAACAGATAGAGTAGGTGTGACACCAATTGAGGAGAAGCTAGTCCAATAACGACTAAGGTGGTTCGGGCATATCCAGCGAAGACCCCCTGAAGCATCGGTTAATAGTGGGATCCTAGATGGTAGGGAAAATACTAGGAGGGGTAGAGGGCGACCAAGGTTGACATGGTATGAGACTTAAGGAAGTGGAATTAGCGGTTCTTATTCCTTTTCTATACTAATTTTTTAACTGTTCTCTCCAGCTTGAAAAAGGTGTGGATGGACTCTTCGATAGCTTTGCTAGGTTGGATTCCCGCATATCCAGTGTTGGGCAAACAGCTGCAAAAATCGGCGATCACTTGCAGGTAATTTGCTCTTGTGCAGTATCTCTACCTCTGTATTTATTATGCATGTTCGCTAATTATCAGATTGTGACTTAACTATTTGAGTCTGTTTTTTTTCTGCCTTTGTCCATATTAGTTTTATATCAAATTATCTAATATCTACTCATCTATCAGAGCGCAGAATCCCAGAGGGAAACTGCTAGTCAGACGATAGATCTCATCAAGGTAACACACTCTTTTCAGTTTGATGATAGAATGATACTATTTCCTTAGGATGATATGGAGGACCTCATTCGAAACTTCTGTTGCAGTATCTAATGGAGTTCAACAGCACACCTGGGGACCTTATGGAACTTTCTCCTTTATTCTCTGATGACAGTCGAGTCGCTGAGGCTGCTTCGATTGCACAGAAATTACGTGAGCTCTAAGTTTTTGTTATAATATCATTCACTTAACGACTTGAAATTTATTTAATTATATTTCATGTTCTTCACATCATCGATATGCTGCCATACTCTTTTGTGTTTTGTTCATTTCATCTGTTGCTTACCACTTATTACTTGATAAGCTTTGTGGTGTCAAACACAATACTAAGTTGATATTTGTATGAGATGAAATTACATTTGCTTAATTTGTTTTTGACTTTTGTGTATTGTTCATTCTGACATGAAACTATTCTTCTGCTTCACATTGATTACACGAGTGGGATGAGGGGAATGATAAGCATGGATTTATTGTACACACTAATCCTTGAAAATACATATCGTTTCAGTCAACAAGCTGTACTTTTGAGTAGAACTTGTTTCAAGTGTATTGTTAGCATTTTGTTTAATCTTATTTGCATCAACATGATGACGATTAACTCTTATCTGTTGCAAGTTTTTGCATGACATACTTAAATAGTTGAACGTTTTGATACATAGGATCATTTGCTGAGGAGGATGCTGGTAGGCATGGTGTACCATCAGCTGTTGGCTCCGCTAATGCGAGCTGTGGTTTGGAGGTTGCTGTTGCAAATCTTCAAGAGTATTGTAATGGTCAGTTTTCTTTCTCTCAGCTGTCTTGTACTGTTGGTATCTGGTTATGACATTATGTTTCCTGTGCAGAATTGGAAAATCGATTGTTGGCTCGGTTTGATGCTGCATCACAGAGACGAGAATTATCTACGATGGCAGAATGTGCTAAAATATTATCACAGGTGTGTATTACTCTGTCATGCTCAGATGCTTGATCAAAGGAAATTTTCTTAGGGTATTGACTGTTAGGTGTTATTCCATCATTTGGAGCATGGTTATTGCAGTTGATTTCTAGTACTATCAGAGAATGTTTTAATCTGATAAGTGATGACCGCTTGTTACTTTTTTGTTATTCTTGGTTAGCACTTATTTTTCTTGCATAGTGCACATAGCGGATGTAACTGTAGCATGACACAGTTTTTTATGACAGTGAGGCGTGAGCTAGCACTTTGTTGGAAATCCGACGAAAAAATCAACTCAAAATTTCAATAATAAAACTGCTTGATTTAATCCATGGTATTGCCAGCTTATATAGATCTGTCACAGATAAAAACAGACCCAAAACGGCCTAGGACTCTTAATTGGAGGCTAAAATTAGGGTTTCATTGATAGAGTTTTGGGGTACATGTATGGGTCCCTAGTGGGCTGGATACAATGGGCCTAGCCCAGTACACGAACTGTCTAACACCCCCCCGCAGTCCCAACATCTAGCCACGGCAGATGTTGAGACTGGACCTAAACTCGGAGAACACCGACGAAGGGAGGCCCTTCGTGAAGATGTCGGCGAACTGCGACGTCGTCGGGACGTGGAGGACCCGAACCTCGCCACGAGCAACCCGCTCACGAACAAAATGGAGATCGATCTCCACATGCTTCGTGCGCTGATGCTGGATGGGGTTGGTGGAGAGGTAGACGGTGCTGACGTTGTCGCAGTACACCAGTGTGCTCCGAGTGACTGGAGAGTGGAGCTCCTGAAGGAGCTGCTGGAGCCAGGAGGTCTCGGCCACCCCGTTTGCCACGGCGCGGTACTCCGCCTCGGCACTCGAGCGGGATACCACAGGTTGCCGCTTCGAGGACCAAGAGACGAGGTTGCCGCCCAGGAAGACGGCGTAGCCAGAGGTAGACCGACGGGTGTCTGGGCATCCTGCCCAGTCGGCGTCGGTGTAGACAACCAGCTCGGAGGCTGAGTCACCCCGAAGGAGAAGGCCGTAGTCGAGGGTGCCGCGCAGGTACCGAAGGATCCGCTTCACCGCAGTGAGATGCGGCTCCCTCGGATCATGCATGTGAAGGCACACCTGCTGGACGGCGTAGGAGATGTCCGGCCTGGTGAAGGTGAGGTACTGGAGAGCACCTGCAAGACTCCTGTACACTGTAGGGTCAGCGACAGGGGCACCGTCAGCGGAGGAAACCTTCGCCTGGGTATCCACCGGAGTGGAGCACGGCTTGCAATCAGCCATGCCCGCTCGCTGGAGGACGTCCAAGCAGTACTGTCTCTGGTGGAGGAACAAGCTACCCGGTCTGTGCTCCACCGTCACGCCCAGGAAGTGGTGGAGTCGGCCCAGGTCCTTCATCGCGAACTCCCGCTGCAAGGCGGAGATCGTGCGCTGAAGGAGGACCGGACTGGACGCTGTGAGGACGATGTCATCGACGTAGAGAAGAAGGTACACTGTGTCCCCCTCACGGCTGTAGACGAAGAGCGAGGTGTCCGCCTTGGCCTCGGCGAAGCCAAGCGAGGCCAGGAAGGAGGCGAACCGGCTGTACCAAGCTCGGGGCGCCTGCTTGAGACCGTACAGGGACTTGTTCAGCCGGCAGACCAGGTCTGGGCGAGCTGAATCGACGAACCCTGTCGGCTGACAGCAGTACACCGTCTCCGTCAGCGTGCCGTGGAGAAAGGCGTTCTTGACGTCCAGCTGGTGGACAGGCCAAGAACGCGAGAGAGCCAGCGACAGGACGGTCCGAACCGTCGCCGGCTTCACCACGGGACTGAAAGTCTCGTCGTAGTCGACGCCAGGCCGCTGAGTGAAGCCGCGAAGAACCCACCGAGCCTTATACCGCTCGAGGGACCCATCCGCCCGCCGCTTATGCGTGAACACCCACTTGCCCGTGACAACATGGCCACGGCCAGGACGAGGAACCAAGTCCCAGGTCTGGTTGGCAAGTAGGGCCGCATACTCTTCTTCCATAGCCCGACGCCAGTGCGGATCGGCGAGGGCACTACGGACAGAAGAGGGGATGGGTGAAACGGCCGGAGAGGCAGGCGGTGAGGAGGTCGACGAAGAGAGGACCACTCCGGAGAACCGCTCCACCGGTCGGAGGACCCCAGCCGCCCGACGAGTCACCATCGGGTGGACGTGACTAGGGTCTCGGTGGAGCAGTGGGGGGTGGTACACCGGAGGCTCCGGGTGGGAGGGGGCCGGTACGCCAACCCGCACTCGTCGCTGATAGACAAGGGCAGGGTCGGCGTAACGCAACGCCGGGGCCGCGCGTGGCGCGGAGGGCGACGTCGGGGACGCCGGGGCCGTGCGTGGCGCGGGGGGCGACGTCGGGGACGCCGGGGCCGCGCGTGGCGCGCGGGGCGACGTCGGGGACGCCGGGGCCGCGCGTGGCGCGGGGGGCGACGTCGGGGACGCCGGGGCCGCGCGTGGCGCGGGAGGCGACGTCGGGGACGCCGGGGCCGCACGTGGCGCGGTAGTCGGGGACGCCGGGGCCGCGCGTGGCGCGGTAGACGGCGTCGGGGACGCCGGGGCCGCGCGTGGCGCGGTAGACGGCGTCGGGGACTCCGGGGCCGCGCGTGGCGCGGGAGGCGGCGTCGGGGACGCCGGGGCTGCGCGTGGCGCGGCAGGCGGCGTCAGAGACGCCGGGGCTGCGCGGGGCGCAACAGGCGGCGTCAGGGACGCCGGGGCCGCGCGTGGCACAGCGGGCGCCGGAGCCGCGCGCTCCTTGGCGCGTGGGTGACCTGCAGGGGGTAAAACACAAGGTCGCTGGATGGGCGCGGCCTCAAGGTCAGTGGGAAACAGGGAATCCAACTCAACAACAGAGTCGGAGGACGAAGCGGAGAAGGGGAAGGATGACTCGTCGAAAACAACGTGACGAGAGATCAAGACACGACGGGTAGCAAGGTCAAGGCACCGATACCCCTTATGATCAGGGGAGTATCCAAGGAAGACACACCGGGTGGAACGGGGCGCAAGCTTATGGGGTGTGGTGGCGGAAAGGTTAGGGTAGCAAGTGCACCCGAACACTCGAAGGTGGTCATAGAGGGGAGTGGTGCCGAAAAGGGCAAAGTGAGGGGTGGGGGCACTAATCGCCTTCGTAGGGAGGCGATTAATGAGGAGAGTAGCGGTGTGGAGTGCCTCAGCCCAGTACCGAGCAGGAATGGAGGCCTGAAACATCAGGGAACGCATACCATCATTAGTGGTACGAATCATGCGTTCAGCCTTGCCATTCTGAGGAGAAGTGTACGGGCAGGACATGCGTAACGTAACACCGCGAGAGAGAAGAAAGTCACGGAACGCGGAGTTGTCAAACTCGCGTCCGTTATCGCACTGGATGGCTCGAATAATGAGGCCGAACTGGGTGGACACCCAATCAAAGAAGTGAGAGAGAGTGGTGAACGTGTCGGACTTCTGACGCAAGGGAAAAGTCCACGAGTAGTGCGAAAAATCATCAAGTATCATCAAGTAATATTTATATCCAGAAACACTGATGACAGGGGAAGTCCAAAGATCACAGTGTATCAAATCAAAAATCCGCTCAACATGAGTAACAGAGTGCGGAAATGGAAGCCGAACATGGCGACCAAGCTGACAACCATGACACAAAGACTCATGAGTACCCCTATTACACGAAATCACTGAGCTACTAGACAACTTAGACATGACATCAGCACTAGGATGGCCAAGCCGACGGTGCCAAGTCGTGGAAGAAGCTGTCGTAGCCAGGGCAAAAGGTGAAGTCGAAGCGGAAGCGGGAAGACGAAACGTGTACAGGGGCCCCGAACTCTCACAACGGTGAAGAAGACGTCGGGTAGTAAGATCCTTCACAGATAAACCAAAAGGATCAAACTCAATAGAAACATGGTTGTCAGTGGTAAAGCGACGAACAGAAAGAAGATTGTGAATGATGTCAGGAGCAACAAGAACATCACGAAGCTGGAAAGAACCCGACGAGCCCAAGTCACCTACTGAGGTGACTGGAAGAACAGACCCATTCCCAACAACGATAGATGAAGGATGAAAAGGGCGGGAAGGATGGGAAGAAGAGAGTATACCAGCGTCGGGGGTGGTGTGGTACGAGGCTCCGGAGTCGGCGACCCAGTCAGCACCTGGCGGAGTAAGGGCCATCGTGCTGAAGGAGGAGGCCAGTGACTGGCGGTCCCACCCGTCAGGAGCGGAGTGTGGCGCCGAGGACTCAGAACTCAGGCCCCAGTGACCGGAGGGTCCAGCCATAGGGTAGCCCGACCCGCCAGTGGGCGCAGTCCACGGTCCACTGGCCGAGTAGGCAATACCGCCGTACGCGGGAGTGGTCACGTAAGCAGCCTGAGGGCGCGCCAAACGTGGAGGAGGAAGACCCGGAGACGGTCCAGGCCACATGGCAATCTGGCCAGTCCACGGGTTATAGGGTGTGGGCCAGGACGGCAGAGCACCCGAACTCGTAGCACCCGGAGCAGAGCCACCACGCGGCGTAGAGGCAGCTCCGCCACCAGTAGAGCTGTCACGACCCCCGCGCCGACGACCACCACGGCGACGATTACCACCCCCGGGGTTGGCAGGAGCCCCTGGAGTGGTAGGTGGGCGCGAGGGTGGTCCTCCGGAGGCAGGACGGGAGTGCTGCCCAGAGCCGTAGAAGGCTGTGTGAAAGTGCATCTAGGTTCCCCGTGGGTTTTGGATGATTGATGACGACAATTAAGTCGCTAATGAGCTCAAGTGATCTTAGCACAGGTATGGACTCAATTGGAGACGCAAACCCTCAAAAAGGAAAAGGAAGGAAACGGAGTCAACTCGAAGCGTAGAAACTAGGGTTTCTAGCGTGTTTGAGTTAGACTAGCCGTAGTAATAGGAGGGTGTGTGTGTCAAGTGCATTGAGATCAAGTTTGGGAGCTCAAAGTGGTTTAGAGGTCAAACCTATAAAAGAAATGAGTGGTTGAGTGGTCTGGCCGTACGGCCGGACTAGTCCGTGCAGGAGGCCGGACTAGTCCGTTCCTGGCCGGCCAAGTCCGTTTCTAGCCGGACCAGAAGGGTCTGACTGAGATCGGACTAGTCCGTTTGTGACCGGACTAGTCCGGGTAGCTGTGAGTGGGTTTTGGGGATGAAGTCCCAAAACCACGGACTTGTCCGTTTTGGACCGGACCAAGAGGTCCTGAGTGAGAACGGACTAGTCCGCCCGTGGGGCCGGACTAGTCCGGGTTGGCTAAGAAAAGGTGCTTCTATGGCTAAGTCTGGGAGGACCGGACTAGTCCGCCCTAGGGGCCGGACTAGTCCGTGGTCCTCAGACTAGTCCGTTCTGGAAGTGACCGTTTGAATTTGAAGTTTGGCGGGTAGCGTGACGATCGTGTGTCAGCTGTCGGGACCTGACAAAGGAGTCAGTGGTCCCCTAGGCCGGACTAGTCCGGGCCAGTGGCCGGACTAGTCCGCCCTTTTGCTGAAGTCAGCAGATTGGGCTTGGGACCTCTATAAAAAGGGGACCCCCGGCCTCATTTCAAACACTCTTGGAAAAACTCAAACCCTAGCGCCGCCACAGCCAACTTGGAGCACTCCTAAGCCTCTTTCTTGCCTACTTTCCCTCTAAAACTAATTCTTGAGTGGATTAGGGTTTAGTGAGGTGGAGAAGAGGAAGAACATCGCGCTTGTGCTCCCGGTTTGATCTCTTGCACTCGTTGAGTCTTTGTGGGCTGTGTATTGAGTTTGTTTTACTGTGTTGATCATCTTTGTGGTGTGGGAGCCTCAGTTTGTGAGAAGCCCCAACGAACTTTGTAATCACCATTGTGATTAGTGGAGAACCAAGTTAGGCCCGTGCGGTAAACTTGGTGAGGGAAGGGTTGTTGGACCCGGTCCTTTTGTGGACTCCTCAACGAGGACGTAGATTCCTTGTGTGGGATCGAACCTCGGGATAAAATCCTTGGCTCCTTGTGTTCCTCGCATTTACTCTATTGATTACTTTGTTCTAGAGTTGGTAGTCTCGTTTCATACTCCGCTTTGCTACAAACTTGTGGAAACTTGACTTGCTCTTGTCTAGGTTGTTGCTCAACTTGACTTAAACATACACTCACTTGTAGCATTGAGAAAATCCCCTAAAAACTTGCTAGAAACATCTTTTTAGGGTTATTCACGCAGGCTGACCGGACTAGTCCGCCCCCTGACCGGACTAGTCCGCCCCCTGTAATTTAATCTCGTTTTATTGAGTCATTTGCAGGTCAATTAGCCTATTCACCCCCCCCTCTAGGCAACTTTCAATTGGTATCAGAGCAGGACTCTCCACAAAGAGTCTAACAACTCGGAGAGATGGCCGGAGTGGTGAATGACGATGCATCGAGCAGCAACTACGAGGCGACCCGTGAGGAGACGTTGGCTTATCAAGATAAGCCAACGGACGATGAGGAGACTCGCCAACTCAAGGCGAAGCTCCGGGAGAAGTTGAACATTTCCAAGATTGATCCATCAAACCAATCAAGCGGTGGTGGTGGAGTCAACTACAACCGGCAAGGATTCAACTATGAACGCCTTGCCGCCAACAACCACTACCTGTCCATCCCATTGGGGAAACCTCCCCAATTCGATGGAACGGACTACGGTATGTGGAAACATAACATGAAGATCCACCTCGTGTCACTCAACCCAGCGTTGTGGCAAATTGTCATGACCGGGGTGGAGATTCCAAAGGATGAGGACAACATAACTCAAGAACGAGCCATCCTCATCCACCGCAACGCTCAAGCTGCGGGTGTGATCATCTCATCTCTCTCTAGAGATGAGTTCAACCGTGTCGATGGCCTTGAAGTGGCCAAAGACATATGGAACACCCTCAAGACGGCGCATGAGGGAAACCGAGTGGTCAAGGAGGCCAAGATCGAGCTCATCGAAGGAGAGCTTGGGAGATTTGCCATCTTGGATGGTGAATCCCCCCAAGACATGTACAATCGGCTAAAGGTGCTGATCAACAAGAGCCGATCTTATGGCTGCACCAAGTGGACCGACCACGAGGTGGTGAAGAGGATGATCCGGGCATTCATGCCTAGGAATGTCTCTTTATGCTCCATGATTCGGGAAAGTCCGGGGTTCACTCAAATGACCCCGGAGGAGGTCCTTGGGAGGATCATTAACCATGAAATCATGGAGAAGGAGGCGCTCTTCTACAACGACCTCCAAAAGTTCACCGCCTCCAAGATGAAGAACGTTGCACTCAAGGCAACGCCCTCTTCAAAGGAGCAAGAAGAAAGTGATGAGGAGAGCCTCGACACCGATGAGGAGGAGGCCTTCTTCATCAACAAATTCAAGAGAATGATGAGGAGGAAGAAAGGGGGGCACAACCATGAAGGCAAGGGAAAGGAAAGAGCAAGACCCAAATCAAGAAGGTCTTGCTACAACTGTGGCGAGTATGGGCATTTCATCGCTGATTGCCCACACGAAGAAACAAAGAAGAAGAAGGAAGGGAAGCCTCAAGAAAGGAGATTCTTCAAGAAGAAGAGGTCCTCCGGACAAGCCCATTTGGGGAAGGAGTGGGACTCTAACGATGAGTCCTCCTCCGAAGAAGAAGAAGAGAAGATGGCCACCATAGCCATCGGGAGGAACTCCAAGGGAGGCAAGCTCTTCCCCAACCTCAACAACGACCACAAGCCTACTTGTCTTATGGCAAGGGAAGGAAAGAGAAAGGTAACATCTCATCCTTCCTCCCCAACTTCCTCACATGATGATTTTGATAGTGCTAGTGAAAATGAGCATATGTTTAAGGACATAAGCAAAAGCACCTTGCGTAGGATGAAGTTGCTTATGGATGAGATCTTTGAGAAGGAAGATCTCATCAATAGACAGGAGGACATGCTCATTCTTGAGAAGGAGAGATGTCAAGAGCTTGATGAGCTCCTTGAGCTCGAAAGAGAGAAGAGCAAGGCATTGGAACACGAACTTGCACTTTGCAAGAAAACGTGTTCAAGTCTTGAGGAGAAGTCAATTGAGCTCAAGGATGAACTTGGAAGCTTGTCAAAAGCTAACAAGATCCTTGAGACTCAAATTGAGTCACTCAAGAACAATGTAACCTCTTCCTTCAAGAGCTCAACCGCCTCAAAGGCCTCATCCAAGGCAACATCACCTTGCAAGTGCTCCAACTTGATCCTTAAACTTAAGGATGAGCTCAACCTAGCACAAGGCAAGCAAGCACCTAAGGGTGCCATCTTTGACAAGGAAAAGGTGGCATATGCACGAAGTGCATTCACCAACACAAGACCACCCCATGTCAAGGATGGTCTTGGCTATACTAGAGGTGCAAGGCATAACACCAAAACCTCCAAGTATGGCAAAGACATGATTGTCTTTGTTAAGGGGAGTTCATCCCAAACTAAAATTGAAAAGAACTCACTCTCAAGCAACAAATTGCCTAAATCTGAATTGCATCCTCTATTTCATGATTTTGATGCATCCTATGTGCTAAAGAGGAACAAACACGGCAAAGTGTTTGCTAGATATGTTGGGCCACTCCGCAAGAGCCCCAAGCCTTGCGTGTGGGTGCCCAAATGCCTAACTACTAACGTGAAAGGACCCAACTCAGCTTGGGTACCTAAAAGGAAGGCATAAACTTGTTTTGTAGGCATACTCCTCCGGTGGATCGAAATGGGTGTTGGATAGCGGATGCACCAACCACATGACCGGAGAGAGAAGCATGTTCATAGAGTATGAGGAGAATAAGGACCCAAGTGAAGGAATCTTCTTTGGGGACAATGGCCAAGGGAAAATCCTTGGCTCCGGTAAAATTTCTATCTCCTCATTACATACTTTATCAAATGTGTTGCATGTTGATTCTCTTGACTATAATCTCCTATCCATATCACAACTATGTGATAGAGGATATAAATGTGTGTTTACTAGTGAGGGAGTGAATGTCATTAGAGAAGGTGATGACTCGATAGCCTTTAAGGGAGTGCTCAAGGGAAAGCTCTATCTTGTGGACTTCACCGCGGATAAAGCTCAACTTGACACATGCTTAATGGCTAAAGCCAACATGGGATGACTTTGGCATAGAAGGCTAGCCCATGTTGGAATGAGGAACCTTCAAAAGCTCCTTAAGGGTGAGCATGTTCGTGGCCTAAAGGATGTAGTATTTGAAAAGGATAGGCCATGTAGTGCTTGCCAAGCGGGAAAGCAAGTAGGAGCTCAACACCCCTCTAAGAATGTCATGACGACAACTAGACCTTTGGAGTTACTCCATATGGATCTTTTTGGCCTCATTGCTTACATTAGCATTGGTGGTAGCAAGTATGGTCTAGTCATTGTTGATGACTTCTCTAGATACACTTGGGTGTTCTTCTTGCATGATAAAAGTGAAACTCCCGGTGTCCTCAAGAAATTCCTAAGGAGAGCTCAAAATGAGTTCACCTTAAGGATAAAGGCTATAAGGAGTGACAATGGCACCGAATTCAAAAACATGCAAGTAGAAGAGTTCCTAGATGAGGAGGGCATCAAGCATGAGTTTTCCGCTCCCTATTCTCCACAACAAAATGGCATAGCCGAAAGAAAGAATAGGACGCTCATTGAGATGTCAAGGACGATGCTAGATGAGTACAAAACATCGGACCGGTTTTGGGCGGAAGCGGTTAACACCGCTTGCCATGCCGTGAATCGATTGTACCTTCATCGCCTCCTCAAGAAGACCCCTTATGAGCTTCTAATTGGTAAGAAACCCAATGTTTCTTACTTTCGGGTCTTTGGTAGCAAGTGCTATATCCTCAACAAGAAGCCTAGGACTTCGAAGTTCGCTTCAAAGTCCGATGAGGGTTTCTTGCTTGGATATGACTCAAACACTCATGCGTACCGTGTGTTCAACAAATCCTCCGGAATTGTTGAAGTAGCACGTGACGTGGTGTTTGACGAAACCAATGGCTCCCAAATGGAGCAAGTTGATCAACATGCCCTTGATCAAGAGGAACCTCCACTAGAAGCTCTAAGGAAAATGGCACTTGGAGATATTCGCCCTCAAGAACCATCTCAAAGCCCAAGTGACCATCATCATTATGAAGTAGGTCAAATCCCCATTGGACAAGGTGAAGATCCACTAGAAGCTCCCCAAAGTGATAATAAGAATGAGGATCAAGGGGGAGGCTTGGATCAAGGGGGAGACCAAAGTGAAGAAGATGAACCAAGTAATTCAAGAGGTCAACCCCCGCATCCTCGTGTTCATCAAAGTGTTCAACGGGACCATCCCGTTGACAACATTCTAGGAGATATCACAAAAGGAGTGACAACACGCTCACGTGTTGCAAACTTTTGTGAGCATTTCTCTTTTGTCTCATCCTTGGAACCACATAAGGTTGAAGATGCCTTAAGGGATCCGGATTGGGTGGTTGCCATGCAAGAGGAGCTCAACAACTTTGAAAGGAACAAGGTTTGGGAGCTTGTCAAGCGCCCCCAAGCTAATGTTGTTGGAACCAAGTGGGTGTTTCGCAACAAACAAGATGAGCATGGCGTAGTAACTAGGAACAAGGCACGACTTGTGGCAAAAGGATACTCACAAGTTGAAGGTTTGGACTTTGATGAGACATTTGCCCCCGTAGCTAGGCTTGAGTCCATTCGGATACTACTAGCCTTTGCTACTCATCATGACTTCAAACTCTACCAAATGGATGTTAAGAGTGCATTCCTTAATGGACCAATCAAGGAAGAAGTTTATGTAGAGCAACCTCCAGGGTTTGAAGATCAAGACTATCCTAACCATGTCTACAAATTACGAAAGGCTCTTTATGGTCTCAAGCAAGCTCCTAGAGCTTGGTATGAGTGCCTAAGAGACTTCCTAGTTGAAAATGGTTTTAGGATAGGAAAAGCGGATTATACCCTTTTCACAAAACACTTCAATGAGGATCTTTTTGTGTGCCAAATATATGTGGATGACATCATATTTGGTTCCACAAATAAGGTGTTTTGTGATGAGTTTTCCAAGATAATGACGGAGAGATTTGAAATGTCCATGATGGGTGAGTTGAAGTTCTTTCTAGGATTTCAAGTGAAACAACTCAAAGAAGGGACGTTCATAAGTCAAACTAAGTATACTCAAGACATTCTAAGAAAGTTTGACATGGACAAAGCAAAACCCATCAAAACCCCTATGGGGACAAATGGACACCTAGACCTAAATGAGGACGGTCCAAGTGTGGATCAAAAGCTATATAGGTCTATGATCGGATCACTCCTCTATCTTTGTGCATCTAGGCCCGATATCATGCTAAGTGTGTGTATGTGTGCACGCTTTCAAGCAGCACCCAAGGCTTGTCATTTGACCGCCGTTAAAAGGATCTTGAGATACCTTGTACACACACCTACCCTAGGACTTTGGTACCCCAAAGGATCCAAGTTTAACCTCATTGGATATTCCGATGCGGACTATGCGGGGTGCAAAGTTGATAGGAAGAGCACATCGGGTACGTGCCAATTCTTAGGTCGATCTCTTGTGTCTTGGTCCTCCAAGAAGCAAAACTCTATTGCTCTATCCACCGCCGAAGCGGAATATGTTGCGGCCGGAAGTTGTTGTGCACAACTTCTTTGGATGCGACAAACTCTTAGGGACTATGGGATTAACTTGCGTAAAATTCCACTCTTGTGTGACAATGAGAGTGCAATCAAGATAGCCCATAATCCGGTGGAACACTCTAGGACCAAACATATAGACATTCGACACCATTTCCTGCGAGATCACTCAATGAAGGGAGACATTGAGATTTCGCATGTGAGGACGGAACATCAACTAGCGGACATTTTCACAAAGCCTCTTGACGAGAAGCGTTTCTGTGAGCTAAGAAGTGAGCTCAACGTGTTGGATTCTCGAAACGTGGCTTAAACTCCATTCCTCATATATTTTGAGCCACATTTCGAAAAACTCCTCTCTATGTCGATTTCGCCTCAAATTTGTTTGAGAAATCTTTTTTCCTCAAGAAAATGTCCACAAGTTGTTCTTTATTGACTCATAATCATGCTTGTCATGTTTTCCTTGCTATACTCGTACAAAAGGACCTAACTCTATGGGCAAAACCCAAATATATTCTTTTTCAGCCCACCTGAACCGGACTAGTCCGCCCCCACGGCCGGACAAGTCCGGGTCAGACTAGTCCGCGGCTAGTCCGCACACCGGACTAGTCCGGCCTCCCACCGGACAAGTCCGGACCCGGACTAGTCTGGGTCTGGTCCGCAGACCGGACTAGTCCGGCCCCTCAACCGGACTAGTCCGGCCCTTGGGGACTTAAACCCCCAGGCGGCCCAAACCCCCTCTCTCTCTCTCTCATTTGCCTCTCAAACTTCCACACGCGCACAACCGCCCCCAAATCGGCGATTTTGCGCTCCAACCACCAAAACTCAACTCCAATCCGCGCATCGAAGCCTTTGGGAGTTAGGGATCACTTCCCCGCGCTCCACCTTCGAGATCCACGCCGATTTCGACGAATCAAGCGGATTTTTGAAGGTATTTCACCGTTCCTCAAAAACTAGCCCCATTGTTGATTCTTCAAGGTTTTGATAGGAACATCTTCGTTAATGTTGTTCCATACATCCTTGCGATCATAGCCTAGGAGTATTGCGCATTGATTCACAAATTTTTCGATGAATTGATTAGGGTTAGGGTTCTTCCTGTGCAACCCGGACTAGTCCGGCCACCAGGCGGACAAGTCCGGCCAACGGACTAGTCCGTCCCTGGGGCGGACAAGTCCGGTCTGCACAGGGCAAACCCTACTTCTAGTTGGTTCTCGAGATCTTTTCGGCAATACTTCTTCTTCCTAGGCTCATATCTTCCTTCCTCCATCTTTTTACAGAATGTCGAACTCCGAGCGCTCTCCTCCGCGTGTCCACCTCGAGGGGCGTACCAAGGCCCAAATTGCCGAGGCTCGGACTAAGGCTGCGCTAATTGAGGCGCAGAAGGCCAAGGAGGAAAGAAAGCTCAAGGCACTCGAAGCATCCAAGGTGGCTGCGAGCATCTACAATGAGGATGAAGCCATTGCTCGTGCCACCGCGGAATCCCTCCATGAGCTGAGGAAGAAGAAAAGAGAGGATAGGGAGGCCCACAACTCCAGGGCTGCTGAGGCCAGCGCTCCTAAGCGAAAGAAGCTCGTCACTGTTGGCGAGAAAGCGAAGGGCAAGGAGCCAGCCCAAGAAGAGGCTGCCCCTAGGGTCGAGCGCGACCCAAAGAAGGGCAAAGCCCCGGCCCCAGTCGAGCCAAGAAAGAAGAAGCCCTCCATCAAGGTGCCAGCCAAGAAGGCACCCGGAGGGGTTGTGATCAAGGAGAAGGGGAAGGCCACCTCTATTGGCCCCCTCGAAGTCCACACACCGGAAAGGAATCCCAACCGGCAGAAGGAACTGTCGGCAAATGTATTTCATGGCAAGGGGTCTGAAAAGGCAAGGAGGCTAAGGGAAGAAAAGGTTTACAAGTATGAGAGAAGCACGGCCGATCCCAGATTTTGGTGTGACTTCCACTGTGATTATTACAGGCTAGTCTACCAACACATGAAGAGGCCAGTGATAGAGGCTCAGTGGGTGGACTGGGACTACATGGCAAAGAAGGAGCACTCTGCCTTTGATGCTGTGATTGAAGCTGCCGAGCGCCATGATCTCAAGAAGATCATGGGCTTCAAATATGATTGGAATGTGGAAATCATTCTTCAATTCTACTCCACAATCTACTTTTCAAGCTCAGGTGACAGAAGGATAACCTGGATGACTCATGGTGAGCAATACTCTGTCACCTATGCTGAGTTTGCAAGGATCCTTGGTCTTGAGGCTCACATGGACCACGAGATCATCATCTCGAACCTCAAGGCTGTGGATCGTGAGGAGCTGGCTTACATGTATCCAAGCCACCTCCCGTTTGATGCCGGACTCGCTCGAAACATCAAGCCCTTCTACAGCATCATGAACAGAATCCTCAGACGGACGATAGCACCAAAGGATGGTGATGCTGGGGTGATTCAAGGGAATCTGAGGTACCTTCTACTTCTGATTGATGGGGAAGAAAAGTTCAACCTCGTCGATTACATCTTCGACGATATCTTCAACATCTCGCATACTCCCAACAGGGCGTGCGGGTATGCCCCCTACATCATGTGCCTCATTGAGAAGGTATCGGGCGTGTCCTTTGTCAAGGATGTCTCGCACCGACCTCTGCGCCCCCAGAAGCCGCCAAATGTGCCGGTGCCTCCTCGTCGCAAGAATGCAGATCCTCCGTCTCGCCCAGTGGCACCTCCTTCTCCGCCTCCGCCTCAGTCCATGAGTGCGTTCTTCAAGTGCTTCAAGGCCATCTTCACCTCGTGCCGGAAGCAAGAGATTCGCGCTCAGAGGGCTCACAAGCGACAAGAGAAGTACCTTAAGGCGGTGTGCGACAAGCTGGAGGTCCCGATGTCCTCTCCGGAGGTGAGTGATGGGGAGATCACTCCTTTCCCCACCTTCACCGCCGATGAGCTCGCCCAGCTCCAAGAGGATGGAAGCTCCTCTCGGGCTGCTCCCTCGGCAAGGAACTCCGACGACGACGACGACGATGTCAATGATGAGGACGACGTCGAAGATTCCGAGGCCACGGAGAGTGGAAGTGGCGAAGATGAGGACTAGCTCTTCGGTCTTAGCTTCCTCTCTTCTTTTCCTTTTTGGTGCCTTGATGCCAAAGGGGGAGAGTTACGGGGGAGTTAATCTTTGTGGGTGTGTGTTGTGGTGTTGGACTTATCTTGTAACATATTTATGCTCCTGGATGTTTACATTTGTGCAAGACTCGTTAATGTTGCTTACTATCAATATATTGCTCTTATTGTCAATCTTATGAATGTATTGATGTCATTTATGTCTTGTCACAATTGTTGAGCACATCACGTAGGCACCCCACCATAACGTGTGTGGGTATGAAAGAACTCCTCCACCTCTTTTACTTGTTGCATACATTGAGGGGGAGTCATTCATACGCACACATGTTATGAAAACCAAACTTTATACTCTTATTTGTGAAGGACTTAATGTGTTGTCATCAATCACCAAAAAGGGGGAGATTGAAAGTGCATCTAGGTTCCCCGTGGGTTTTGGATGATTGATGACGACAATTAAGTCGCTAATGAGCTCAAGTGATCTTAGCACAGGTATGGACTCAATTGGAGACGCAAACCCTCAAAAAGGAAAAGGAAGGAAACGGAGTCAACTCGAAGCGTAGAAACTAGGGTTTCTAGCGTGTTTGAGTTAGACTAGCCGTAGTAATAGGAGGGTGTGTGTGTCAAGTGCATTGAGATCAAGTTTGGGAGCTCAAAGTGGTTTAGAGGTCAAACCTATAAAAGAAATGAGTGGTTGAGTGGTCTGGCCGTACGGCCGGACTAGTCCGTGCAGGAGGCCGGACTAGTCCGTTCCTGGCCGGCCAAGTCCGTTTCTAGCCGGACCAGAAGGGTCTGACTGAGATCGGACTAGTCCGTTTGTGACCGGACTAGTCCGGGTAGCTGTGAGTGGGTTTTGGGGATGAAGTCCCAAAACCACGGACTTGTCCGTTTTGGACCGGACCAAGAGGTCCTGAGTGAGAACGGACTAGTCCGCCCGTGGGGCCGGACTAGTCCGGGTTGGCTAAGAAAAGGTGCTTCTATGGCTAAGTCTGGGAGGACCGGACTAGTCCGCCCTAGGGGCCGGACTAGTCCGTGGTCCTCAGACTAGTCCGTTCTGGAAGTGACCGTTTGAATTTGAAGTTTGGCGGGTAGCGTGACGATCGCGTGTCAGCTGTCGGGACCTGACAAAGGAGTCAGTGGTCCCCTAGGCCGGACTAGTCCGGGCCAGTGGCCGGACTAGTCCGCCCTTTTGCTGAAGTCAGCAGATTGGGCTTGGGACCTCTATAAAAAGGGGACCCCCGGCCTCATTTCAAACACTCTTGGAAAAACTCAAACCCTAGCGCCGCCACAGCCAACTTGGAGCACTCCTAAGCCTCTTTCTTGCCTACTTTCCCTCTAAAACTAATTCTTGAGTGGATTAGGGTTTAGTGAGGTGGAGAAGAGGAAGAACATCGCGCTTGTGCTCCCGGTTTGATCTCTTGCACTCGTTGAGTCTTTGTGGGCTGTGTATTGAGTTTGTTTTACTGTGTTGATCATCTTTGTGGTGTGGAAGCCTCAGTTTGTGAGAAGCCCCAACGAACTTTGTAATCACCATTGTGATTAGTGGAGAACCAAGTTAGGCCCGTGCGGTAAACTTGGTGAGGGAAGGGTTGTTGGACCCGGTCCTTTTGTGGACTCCTCAACGAGGACGTAGATTCCTTGTGTGGGATCGAACCTCGGGATAAAATCCTTGGCTCCTTGTGTTCCTCGCATTTACTCTATTGATTACTTTGTTCTAGAGTTGGTAGTCTCGTTTCATACTCCGCTTTGCTACAAACTTGTGGAAACTTGACTTGCTCTTGTCTAGGTTGTTGCTCAACTTGACTTAAACATACACTCACTTGTAGCATTGAGAAAATCCCCTAAAAACTTGCTAGAAACATCTTTTTAGGGTTATTCACGCAGGCTGACCGGACTAGTCCGCCCCCTGACCGGACTAGTCCGCCCCCTGTAATTTAATCTCGTTTTATTGAGTCATTTGCAGGTCAATTAGCCTATTCACCCCCCCCTCTAGGCAACTTTCACTGTGGCAGGCGAGGAGGCGCCAGTGCCTGCGGAAGTGATCTCCTCGAGCTCAAGGTCAGACCAAACCTTATCAAAGGTCGGTAGAGGCTGCTCACGGAGGATCACCGTCCGCAGGTGGGAGTAGCGCTCATTCAGGCCCTGCAGGACCTGAAGAACGAGCGAAGTCTCCGGGACAGGGTCACCGAGGTCATGAAGGGCATCGGACATGCCCTTCATCTGGCGACAGTAGGCAGAGACCGAGAGGTCCCCCTGAACGGTAGTAGCGAACCGTGCCCGGATGTGAAGAGCTCGGGTCGCACGGTTCCCCTGGAAGTGCTGCTCGATGACGAGCCAGGCCTGACGCGCCGTGCCACCACTGCGTCGACTCACCAGGTCCTCCAGCTCATCAGAAAGAGAGCCGAGAATCCAGGCAAGGACCAGGCTGTCCATGCCAAGCCAATTGTCGTCCAACGGGGAGTCATCCCGGATGACGTGGTCGTCAAGACGGAAGCGTCTCAACGTGAGGAGAAGCAGGTTACGCCAGCGGGCGTAGGTGGTGGAGTCGGAGCCGAGAACAACCGGGACTAGCGTCCGGATGTTCGAGACGCCGGAAGCCTGGGCATGGAGGCCGGCAACCAGGGTCGCAGCGTAGGTGCTGTGCGCCGCTCCATCACCGGGGGAGGTCTCACGAGAGAGGAACCACTGCGGGTGTGTCTCCTCCTCGAGCTGGTGAGTGAGGGCCGCCATGGACGCTCGCTCCTGCTCCAGGGCAAGAGCAAGAGTCCGCTCACGCTCACGCGAGGCCGCCAAGGCAGCAGCGACACCAGAGGGAGGCGCGGAAGGCTGGGCAGACAACCCGCGAGGATCGGCGAGGAGAACGGACGACGACGCGGAGCCGTCGTGCGGGACAGTCCCGGGTGGCGGTGGTGGTGCACCAACGGCGGGAGGGGACCACCACGGCGGCGGCGAAGGGACAACGCCGGCATGGACCGGCTGTGGGGCCCGAGGGTGTGGAGGAGCAACCCAAGGCGGCAGCGTGCCGGGTGCAGATCGGGCGCCGGCACCACCGGCGGCGGCCACTGCAGCAGCGGCGGGGAGGCGGTAGCCGGCTGGCCCACCGGTAGCGGCAGCGGGCGCGGCCACGACGGCGGCCGGCGCGGCCAGGACGGCGGCGGCCGGCGCGGCCAGGACGGCGGCGGCCGGCGCGCCCACGGCGGCGGCGGCGGCGGCGGCGCGGAGGACGGGAGCCGGCGGCGGCGGCGCGGCGGTCGGCGGCGACACCCACAGAGGAGAAGAAGAGAAGGGGGGGAAGGGAGCCGGCGGCGGCGGCTGGGAGCAGGGCGGCGGCGGCGGCTGGGAGCAGGGCGGCGGCGGCGGCGGCCGGATGGCCAGGGCCGGCGGCGGCGGCGGCGCGCCGTCCGCCCGGGGCGGCGGCGGCGGCTGGCTCATTGGGAGGGAGAGAGGGAGGGAGAGACCCTGATACCAAATTGGAGGCTAAAATTAGGGTTTCATTGATAGAGTTTTGGGGTACATGTATGGGTCCCTAGTGGGCTGGATACAATGGGCCTAGCCCAGTACACGAACTGTCTAACACTCTTATCTAATCCTGAACTCAAACTCTAAGTCTCTAACTTTATCTCCAAAGTCCATCTCTAAATCTAGATGACCTGGACCCTATTTGGAACTCTAATATACTTCTAGAATATTCTAGAACGAGATTAAACTCAACACACTTGTCGGTTGAACATAGAAAACAGGGACACTTGTGTAGAGAAAATGAGGAAGAATTGTGTCGAAGCTTCTATTTGTAGCTTAGGCTGTTAGGCAGTTGGCTTATTGGATACATACACCCGACATTGGAAAAAGCTATATCATATATCTCTGCAAACTCATTGTCACGTGGACCACGTGGGTCACATAGGCCATAAAGAGTCTGCGCCAGCCATTGGAAAAACCGCAGGCCAGAATTAGTTAAGTTGTTAGTTTCCATAGATTGAGTTTAGAGATAAAGAAATAAAGAGTCCTAATAGATTAGTTTCTATATTAGAGATAGTCTTTATTTCATAATGTAATATGCAGACCGGCTGTATATTGTTGTTGGCACTCAACAAATTAATCAAGAAAGAATTACAGTCTAGAGAACTCATCTCTATACCCCTGCATTGATGATGTCATTGACGGCGCCGATGATCAGGCACCAGGTTCGGCGGCGTTCCCAAGAACGTCCGTCACACTCATAAGTCATAAGCTCCAAAAGTAATCCTAAATGGAGGGTGGGTGCAAGACCATACAGGTGTATTGCATTATTTCTTTGTGAATTTACTTGATTTTCATTTTTTACTGTTACAGTTTAATCGTGGATCTAGCGCTATGCAACACTACGTTGCAACACGTCCAATGTTTATTGATGTGGAAATTATGAACACTGACATTCAAGTTGTTCTTGGAGATGAGGGGCTGCAAGCTGACTCAGATAGTATTGCTGATGGTCTCTCTACATTGTACAAAGAAATTGCAGGTATCTATTATTTGCGCTCGACATTTGTTAAGAACCTTTTCGTCAATTAACTTTTTTTGATTTGGTACTCTGGTGTATGTTACTGCTATTCAGATACTGTGAAGAGAGAGGCAACCACAATAACAGCTGTTTTCCCTTCTCCAAATGAGGTCATGGCAATTCTCGTTCAGGTATGTGTCTTGAATAATACTTACTCCAAGTCTCCAACTGTCCATGATAAATGTGGTTTATAAAATAGATAGATTAACTGAGACTATTGTACACGGCTTTTCAGCGAGTGCTAGAACAAAGGGTAACAACCATTCTTGATAGACTTCTGATAAAGCCTTCACTTTCTAGCTTGCCTCCTCTAGAAGAAGGAGGCCTGCTACAAGTAAGTGCCAGGTTATGTCACATTTTCATTCTAGACTTCTGCACACCCTTTATGCATGTTTGACAATCTTTTGATGTCATTAAAATGTCAGTATCTAAGGGTCCTGGCAGTTGCATATGACAAAACGAAAGTTCTTGCAAAGGAGTTGCAGTCTATTGGTTGTGGGGATTTGGATATTGAAGGTATCTTTTAGTGCTTACAATTTCTAATATTTGTTATTCTGTATTATATATTGATATAAATTCCTTCTGCTTTGTCCCACTTTTGATCCTTGACTGCACGTTAATTCCTTCGTCTCATTATTGTTTACCTAGCCTCTTGGGTCTAATGTATCTAAATAATGGTTGATAGATTAAGTTGCATGCATGTATCCTTTTGATAATATGAACTTTGATTCCATACTAGTATAAGTAACACAAGTTTGAATTCTTCTGACAGTGGCAATAGTCTTTTAGTTTGGATGGCCTATTCAAGTTTCAACATAAAGTTGTTGAAATTCCCGGCGTGGTAAAACACCGGAGAACAGCTCACACAAATAGAAGATTCGAAACTCGGCAAAATGTGGTTATTGCGGCTGTTGGATTTCCTCGCTTTTCATCAATATTGCCTTGCTTATATAGGGGTACATAACAGTCCAGCTAGGACTTATTTCCATGTCCAACTAGGACTCCAACTCCAAACCGACTAGGAATCCAACTCCAAACCGACTAGGACTCTAAACCGCAACACATGATTACTATTGACATTCTCCTAATACTCCACCCGTACTTGTTGTTCATGGTGTGTCCCGATGGGATCCTCTGGTGAGGCGAGGCGCACCTCTCCATGTGGTTCACGCACACGATGTCGCTATACCTTCGGTCGATGCTTTCAACCTATCATGTGGCAAAGCCGATCCCGCCAGTACGCCACACCTCATCACGACCCCCCCCCCCCCTCCCAGGTCGTTCTTACTTCCTCCGCGACATGGAGCAGCGACAGACCGACAATATTGCGAATGCTCGAGGTCACCACAAAGGTGCAGATGTTCACGCTGCTGTTGGGGGCTCGTGTCTCGTGCGCATGCTGCTGTTGGGGAGGGATGATCACGCCATTGTGGTCACACTTTTTTTTCCACGAATACGCGGGAGATCCACACATCATTCTATTACGAAGAAGAAAAAGGGTACAAAGAGACCACACGACACCAACAACCACGACTAACACAAAGCACAAACACACAGCTAAAAACCCACCAGAACAACACCACACTATTCCGCACTACCAGCACACAGGTATTAAGGGACCCCTAGAGGAGCTTGTAGGAAGGATATCCCAGTGGCACCTGCCATCTTCCATAAACATCTTTCCTCACCAGCATGGATTAGGGCCGTAGTGACATTAGGAGGAGCTTCGTCAAAAACGCAATGATTTCTATGGTTCCATATTACTCGAGCTCCAAGCATGATCAGACTACTACAACAACAACAACAACAACAACAACAACCAAGCCTTTGTCCCAAACAAGCACGATCAGACTCTTGAGCCCTTTTCTCCAATCCCCATTAACCTCATCACTGATTCTTTGCCACCAATTCAAGAAACTAATCTCGGCCTGCTGCGAAGCCAGGTTATGAAGACCAACTTGCCTGAGCCAAAGGAACCAAAATTGTCTTGCGAAACCACAAGTCACTAGGGTCTCTTCCTCCTGATCGCATAACAGTCATTTTTTCGGATGATTTAGCCCCCTACGCGCCAAGCGATTTGCAGTCCAACACCTATTATGAGCAACCAACCACATAAAAAATTTGCATTTGGGAGGCGCCCATGTCTTCCAAATTATATCACAATACTCAAAGGGAACAGACCCGACAAAGAAACTTTCATAGGCCAATTTTGCTGAGTATTTGCCATTGGTAGCAATTCTGGAAAAATGGGTGTCATTGGTGCCTGGTTGCAGCTGAAAGGTCGCCACAAGATCCCATATCTGAAGGTATTCTAAAAGGAGCCCAACTGAAAGAGCCCCCCCCCCCCCCCCCCCCCCCCCCCCCAAATGTCTTGTATCCAAGCATCATCAATTAACGCCTCCCGAACTGTACGCCAATTAGCTTGCCGTTTTGGCACAACAGCGTACAAACGAGGAGCTAGGTTGATGATCCTCTGCCCATGAAGCCATCTATCATGCCAGAACAAAGTAGTGGAGTCGTCCCCGACCTCAGATTGCATAGCAACAGAAAGAGAGACCTCAACATGTTAGGCACCCGGATAGGTAGTGTCGCCCATGATCTTTCAGGCTCATTTTTGGCTAACCGGAGCCATCACATCCTTAGGGCCCAACGAAGCTCATTTAGGCTAGCAATCTCGAGCCCTCCAAGCTCAAAAGGCCGACACACTTTTCCCCATGCAACGAGGCAGTGACCTCATTTGGCATCCTTTCGACCTCTCCAGAGAAAAGCGCGTCTGATTTTGTCTATTTTGTTAAGAACCCAAGAAGGAAATCAATCACCATGGTAGGGTATATCAACATACTGGTTAGTACGAATTGCACCTGAACTCGACGGCCTGCTCTAGTCAATAAATCCGCTTTCCATCCTGGCAGCTGATCCACTATTTTGTCCACAATTGGCTGCACTTACTCCCTTGTGAGCCGCAGCGGTAATCCCAGGTACTTGCACGAGAAGGTAGACATCTCACAAGGTAACAAATTTTGCAAGGTGGCCATCTCATCTTCATTACGTCTGATGGGATAAACACTACTTTTCTGAACATTATTTTCAGACCAGAAGCCTCTCCAAAAAGTTGCAACAGATTCAGAACTAGACTTATCTCATTCTGCGTTGGCCGAAAGAACATAACCACATCATCTGCATAAATAGATATCCGATGCTGCAGTAGCCTGGAAGACAAAGCTTGGAGGAGCCCCTCTTCTTCAGCTTTATTGATTAGGCGGCCCAAGACGTCCATGATTAGAATGAAGATCATCGGAGAAAGGGGATCTCCCTGATGGAGCCCCCGACGATGAGAGATTAAGTCACCACACTAGAGACTCCATTAAGCAACACCCTTGTTGAAGACGTTGCAAGGAGTCCACTGATTACATCCCTGCAGATTTGCCCAAAGCCAAATTTTTGCATTACTTCTAAAAGGAAGGACCAAGAGGCAGAATCAAACGCCTTCGAAATGTCCAGCTTGAGTAGAATCCTAGTTTTTTTTTTTTTTCGGTGGAGATACCTCACAGTTTGCTGAACTAGCATGAAATTGTCTTGAATGAACCGACCCTGAAATCTGTACTGAGGGATTCAAAGTTCATAAATTTCCAACCCCAAATAGCTGAGATAGCAGTCAAGATATCCCTTTTAATGATGTCCCAACAGATTTTATAGAACCGCTCAGTGAAACCATCTGGTCCGGGTGCTTTATCTGATGGAAACTGATTGATAGTTTGCTTTACCTCGTCTTCTGTAAAAGGCCGGTCCAAGTCAGCCAGCTCAAAACTCGGCACCCGAAGGACATCCAAATCAATAGTGTGATTTCTGTCCTCGCTGTGACCCAACAGACTATTGTAAAAATTATTAATCAAACTAGCCTTGTCCGCATGACTTGTGTAAACTTGAGCTCCATCAGTTAGCTTTGTAATAAGTTTCTTCCTCTTTCTATGTCGAGCATGAAGGTGGAACAAACTAGAGTTCGTATTCCCGTCTATTCTTGAGCACATCCTCATCGTTGTGTTTCGGCCCGTGGGTTCGTGGCCGCCATCAGGGGTCTACGACATGTGGTTGTCAGTGCTAAGGGGGAAGGGGGTGTTGTTGATGAATGTCTTCTGCAGATTGCTGATGAATGTCGATTTCATGCCATGCTTCATACAACGTCTTCTCGTTGAGGCTGCTTGTTGGGGACCTATTTAAGATAAACAAAACCGTAGTGAATGCTCACTCAAAAATATGCTCGAGAGATCCTCGCCTTCATCATGCTCGCTATGCCAACCACGATCTGGTTGTGCCTATAGGCACATCAGCTTCCTTCCAGACTCCACCTCTGTAGCTGCCTTGCTTGCGGGAAGTTGGAGCCACATATAGCGACTCATATCATCTACCGCCAGCAGAAACATCTTGCAGATCGGTGTCGTTGGAGTGTCCTGCCTGCAGATGTTGTTGTGGACGAGGTCACGCGTCGAGCCGCGTCGCCGTTCTTGCTTTGAAAACGAGTTGCGCACCTGCTTCCTATTCAATCACGCATCACACTTGATCCACGTGGTCAATGTGTGACGATCCACACAATGTTGGAAATCCGGCCTTTGTATCACCTGTTCTTGCCCCTGTAGCGATGCCGATTGGTTCTGTTTACCGGAACAGATCTGCTGTGTTGACCATAGGAGGAACAGGGAGCTTCCTGCGTGCAGAACAGAAAGGACAGGGGGAACCGGAAGTAGAACAGGGCCTTCCTGTGCAGGAATAGAGGCGTCCTGCGCTGGAACAGGGACATAATTGATCTAGGCGAGTTGTTTGAAGTCGCCTAGATCAGGGATGTTGCCGTGAGGCCTTTTCCTGGGTGGAATACTTTATTCAACTGATTGGATTGATGGTATAGGGGTGCAGACTTTATTTATAGCCTGGATCCAGCTCTTTAACGTACCCCTGAGTCTGCCACAGGTCATGCTCGACCGCATCCTGCCAGCAGCAATGCCGCCATCTGCATTCAGCAGCAGCAGCGCCCCACAGCTGGGCACATTGACCAACCGGTGTCGACTGGCAAGGAGCTCCACCAGGCTCGCTTCCATTATTCCCATTCTTATTTGACTCAGATGGCCAGGACCTGCAGTGGGCACAGGCGATGCAAGGATGCCTATAAGTGCAGCGTGCCGACTAAGGCCAGTTCTGCCCTTTGCATTTGGCTGAAAGCTAGTCCCAGTTCGTAGTATTGCAGTAGGCTATAGGGTTCATTTGCTGGCCTGTATGGCTGTATCTCGCCATCTCAATTTCCTCTTTAAATTCAGATGATTTAATTTGCAATGTAATTTATTCTACTGCTATTATACCTGACTATTATTTTTTTTTGGAAATACTAAACATAAGGTTTTTTGAAAATGATACTGATAAACGCATCCATATGGATGTTTTTTAGATTAATGCAGTTGCAGTCTTGCAGAGCTGTTGATTCATTCATTATTCTTTATATTGTCTTCATTTAGGTCTCACTGAATCCATTTATGTTGCCCACAAAGATGAGTACACAGAATTTGAGCAGGCATCACTTAGACAGCTGTATCAATCAAAGGTTATATTATTAGGTTTGTAAAATGTAGTCATTTCAAGTACTTTATTTTGTAATATCGAGCTGCTGCATATAGATGGCTGTACTGAGAGCTGAGGCCAAGCAACAATCTGAGTCTACTGGCTCAATCGGACGTGCAAAAGGAGCATCGTTAACTACGCCACCACAGCAGCAGATATCAGTAACTGTAGTAACGGAATTTGTTCGCTGGAATGAGGAAGCCATATCCAGATGCACACTGTTATTTTCTCAGGTTGCACCGGTTTACTTAGCTTTTTATTATTCATACCTGTGTATAGCGATTTCTTATGCTTGATAGCCTCATTTAGGGCTAATACCGATTCGGTCACTGTAAAAGCATAATTTGTATGATAAATAGCTCTATCTCTTGTTAAACTGCTGTTGCAACTAATCTAATTTTAATTGTTGTCTTGTGCAGCCTACAATTGTCGCAACTAATGTTCGATCGATATTTGCGTGCTTGCTTGATCAAGTAAAGAGCCCCAACCTGTAATATATGAGCAACACTAGAATGCAATGTCTCTTTGAATGACAGGTCTTGTTTATATTTAGGTGAGCCAATATTTAACTGAAGGGCTTGATCGTGCTAGAGATGGTTTAAATGATGCTGCAGCTTTGCGAGATAGATTTAGTGTTGGGACAAGTGTTAGTAGAAGACTAGCCGCTGCCGCTGCTACTGCGGTATGTCCACTCTCCTGTTCTTCACTACATTGTTGATTACAGCAGTCAAACACATTGTTACCAAAATTTTCATGGTATGGGGTATTTATCTGCATTCGAAATACTTGCAGCAAGATGCAGCAGCTACTGCTGGTGAGATTAGCTTCAAATCCTTCATGATTGCCGTCCAGCGTTGTGTCAGCAGTGTAGCTATTCTTCAGCAGGTAATATGTACACGCTGATATTCTTAATATTGCAGCCTAGGTTACTGGAAAGGACCATGCTTGATTTCCTTAATTTCCTCTTAAGTACTTCTCAAATACGATATCTCGGCTCCTGCTGCCTGTGGATGGTGCTCATCCATCTGCTTGTGAAGATATGGGATCAGCAGTATCAGTGGTCGAGGCTGCTGCTCACAAAGGACTGCTACAATGTATTGACACTGTCATGTCTGAGGTATGCACCTTTTTTATATGAATTAATGGGACTACATTCACAAAAAAAAACTATAAGCTCTATGTAGAAATAATGTAGGGAACTACAAAACAGATATTTCAGATGGTTGATGATCACATGATATGGGATTTGATTGTTTCAGTGACACAATTAGATATAATAAAAGGCAAAAGTGTAGTTTCATCTGTGTGCAGCGTGCAGCAAAGTGGCTTTCTCTACTGTATTTCCTTATAAAAGAAGATAGAATCAGGCAATGTCCAAAATTTTGAAGATTTTTTTTTGAGAGTTCGTTTCAAAATGGAATTTCCATTTTTCCCGTGCTCTAATATTGAAGGACAGGCCTGGCGCAGTGGTGAAGCCATCCCACTAGTGCCAAGAGGTCTTGGGTTCGATGCCGTCTCTCCGCACTGCACATTGCGGGGATAAGACTGGCTTCGTATAATCCTTCCCCAGACCCCACCTTGCGTGGGAGCTTCCGCACTGGGTCTGTCCTTTCTCGTGCTCTAATGTTCTTTTTTTTTTTTTTTTGTACAATAGGGGCTTCTCTTACTGTTTTCCCCCATTTTTTTCTGTGGGCCTATTCTTTCCTGCTGAAATGGAAGCTGCATATTAATTCTTCTAATTTGGAGAAGATAATGTTATGTAACAATTGTTAATGTGGATGATGCAGCAGCAGATTTGCGTATGTTCAAATTTTATATTTGTATAGTTTTCATATCATCTTGTGTCAGAAACAAAGACAAAATTACTTTTTTTTTTGAAGGACAAAATTACTTGTTAACCCTACTTGAGACTTACAAGTTCCTCAATCTCATCTGCACACACATAACAAATTGTAGCTGTTTGTGTTATTGTGTATCTAATGATTGGATGAGATAAATTACTCTGTCACTAGCCGCCCTTAAAAAAATTGTGATGCATAAGGATAATATGCTTCTGGCTTGGCCTTGCAGGTCGAAAGATTGTTGTCTTCAGAGCAGAAGGCTACAGATTACCGATCGCCCGATGATGGAGCTGCGCCAGATCATCGTCCAACTAATGCTTGCATAAGGTGATCTTTTGTATGCTTTGTGTTTAGCATGGTCCAATGTAATTAACTTGTGGCTCTTGGTTCCAGAATTGTAGCCTATCTCTCTCGAGTTCTTGAGGTTGCATTCAGTGCCCTAGAAGGTCTCAACAAACAGTCATTTTTGACTGAGCTGGTATGTTACTGATAGTGAATATCCGTTTTCAGTTTTTTTCCTGAAATGAACTGAATGCAACAAAGTTAGGAAGAAGTGATATCTACTAGACACATGAGAACTGGACAATTTTCACACAACAATGATCATGCAAAAATATATGTTATTCTTTCACATGACTGCACAACAATGCACATTTTGCCTGTAGGTCTTCTTGTTAGCATAAGAATTCGTGTAGTCATTAATAGTAGCCTCTAAATCTATGTAGTGTGAAAGGGTCATTGTTGACCTTTGAACCTATGTAGTGTGAAAGAGTTTAGGATTGCTTTCACACTACCACAGGATTGCTTTCACACTCCATACTCCTCTAAGTGTACCTCCACCATTCTGCACTATACAATCAACATTTCCTCTCCAACATGGTATTAAATTAGGTAAAAAATCCTCATTTCCATGTGATCGAACACCTCACACATGGCTAGCTGCACGCTGTCTTCTCCCTTCCACCACATTCCACTGCCGGATTCGTGAGCGCCACCGTCGTTGTCGCTGGATCCGCGGGCGTAGCCTTCAAAACTCGAAAGACACTGTGCGGTCGGAACCGAGCTGCCTTCGCCGCGCGATGGAAACCAGCCGCCACATGGCAATCATCCCACGAACTATTGTCACGATCCACGTGGAGCTCGCCCGCGTGCAAGAGGAGCAACACAGGTTGGAGGAGCAGCTCATGTTGGAGGAGCAAATGGCCGCAACCACCTCCCTAGTCGCCACTTTGGTCGTCCCGGCTTGACGCCATCCGTGCGAGCCACACTTCTGTTGCTAACGACCACTCACGCCACGCCCCGTGCGGCCCAGACGTCTCATGCTGCGCTTGGCACGACCCCGGTGCCTACCGTTGCGACTCGCACGAACACGGTGCCTCTCGTGGCGCCTCACGCGGTTCCTACGTCCTTGGCTGCACCTGGCACAACCTTGGTGCCTACCACTACGCCTCGCGCGGACCCAACATTCTCGGCCTCACCTGGCACGACCTTGGTGTCTACCACCGCGCCTCGTGCGGCCTGACATCTACTTTTGTGTCTCACGCGGCCCTAGCATCCCCTATCACACAACGTGCAGGTTGGTTCGTTGAACCTGTACATGTCTATTAGCGACGTGCGTGGGCTGGTGCACCTGCTACGCTGCACGTAACCTTGACATCTCCGACATATTTTGCCACACCACACGGGGCCCTGACGTCCCCAAATTCTTTTGCTGCACCACGCGAGGCCCCGTGGTCTCGATTCTTCGATCCCCTTGCATGTCTATCAACAACGTGCGCGGGATGGTGCACCGGTGCACTCTCCAACTGGTGCACTCTCCCACCGAGTCGCCAATAAACCACCCTTTGCTTCTTCATCGGGATCCCGTCACATCCACCCGATGGTGACACGGCGGGCTGCTGGGTCCTCTAACCTGTTGAGCACTTCTTCGGTCTCGCCGCTTCGACAACTACTTCAATGTCACCTGCCTCCTCGCCAGTCTCACCCATACCGCCCTCTATTCATAGCACACTCACCGATCCCAATTGGCGTCGCGCTATGGAGGAAGAGTACGAGGCCTTACTTACCAACCAGACATGGGAATTGGTACCAGGTCCCAGTTGTGGCAACATTGTGATTGACACGTGGGTGTTCACGCACAAGAATGCAGATGGCTCTATTGAGCGATACAAGGCACTATGGGTCCTTCGGGGTTTCACTCAACGACTCAGAGCTGACTACGACGAGACTTTTAGTCCGGTGGTGAAGCCGGCCACCATCTGTACTGTTCTCTCACGCCCTTGGCGAGTTCATCAACTAGGCGTCAAGAATGCCTTCCTGCACGACACTTTGACTGAGACGTATATTGCGATCAGCCTACCGGGTTCGTAGATTCAGCTCATACAGACATGGTCTGCAGGCTGAATAAATCCTTATATGGTAGGAAGCAGAAACCTCACACTTGGTATGGTCGATTTGCCTTCTTCTTGGCTTCACTAGGCTTTGTTGAGGCTAAGTCAGATACTTCTCTCTTCATATACCGGCAAGATGGTGACATGGTCTACCTACTTCTATATGTTAATGATATTATCCTCACAGTGTCCAGTCCAGACCTCTTGCAGTGCACCATCACTGCCTTGTAGAAGGAGTTTGTCATGAAGGATCCGGGCCAACTCCATCGCTCCTTGTCTGGTCTAGCCTACAAGTGCACATGTTGCAACAGCTCTTCATGATCAACATTCTTAGGTCACCCCATGCTCCTTCCTCATTCCAACTATCAGCAGAAAGATCACGCTGTGGCAAACATTGTTACACATATCTACTTCATATTAGAAAATATTCCTGAATTACAATTTGTTTCCCACAATCCCCCAAGCCAGTTGTTGTTCTTTTATGGCATTTTGGCTCAGATTTTGAATCTACCTCAGCTCATGATGAAATTATGGCCCCATCAACATTGCCCACTGTTCTTGACTCATCTGTCTGGTTTTTGTAGCAACCATGTTGATCGGTCACCCCAACTACCTTGGCATCAAGGCATTATGTGCACATTCTTGGCATGCTTCCAATGTCACGGAGAACAATGTAGCTGTGTTGGCAGTGGGTCATGATACTGCATGAGTTCCATGGATTCTTGGACTGTGGCCCTGTCTTCTGCCTGTTTGTCTGTCAAACATTTCATGTAAAAATGTACAAATTAAGTCCTGTCAACAACTGCCACCATTGCCTTGTGGCTTACACAAAACCTCATTGACAATTAAGTTGCAGATGACATACGATAGATCAAAAAAGAAATACAAAACAGCTGCTGGGGTAGTGGAGGGAAACTATCTAATGTGCATGCTCCTGCATGTACTGTAGGCATCTGTTACGAAGGTTTTGATCTGTGTTGTTTTTTCTTTGAGGAACTACTGTAGGGATCCTAAAGAGTAGGGAAAATATTAGGAGGGATAGAGGGCATCCAATGTTGACATGAGGCGGTGAAACGAGACTTGAGGGAGTGGAATATATCTAGAGATTTGACTCATGATAGGAGTATATGGAAATTAGCAATTCTTGTGCCGGAATCTTAGTTATAATTTACACGTATTTTGTTATTCTTATCTTTTATTACTTATTTTTTTAACAAATAAAAATGTTAGATTTCATATCAAGCCAACCTCAATGTGCTTGGGACAAAGATAAGAATGTGAGTGGTGGTTGTTGCTGTTGTTGAACTACTGTAGGCGTCTGTTGAAAACTAAATTTGAGTGGTGCCACATTGATGTACAAGGCATGTCAGTAAATGAAGCCATGTTTGGACCTTAGAAACTTACATCATACATTGTTATGAATCCTGCATCTAGGTTGTGAGCAGAGAAGATTGGGGGTGTGGGAGTCACCACGGTGACCAAAGGAGGGAGCATCCAATTAGGAACACTTCTTCCTTTTGATGATCTCCTAGTACAGACTATGCTCCTTTTTATAGGCTGGCTGGGCGCCTAACATTTAACACTTAACAGACTCCAAACTGACTCAAAGCAAACCCCTAACAGACTCATTATCCCATCCTTTATTCTGAAACAGAACAGATCTAATCTGTTTTTCTCTAACAGACTAGGTGCCCCTGGTGAACACCTTACTATTCACGCGCTACAGTACCACGTAAACAGTACATGCCCCACCATAACACTGCACCACCCCTTCAAGACAGCTCGTTCTCGAGCTGTTGTAATTGTAGCTGTTGACATGGTGGCCGTTTTGGATAATATGTTTGTTGACAACACATACTCCTCCTGGGTCCAATGAAAACAGGTTGCACTTGTTTCCTTCCTTTATTGCTAATGGTGGCATGGAATCGATCGATGGTGGTATGGAACCGCAGGCATGATACATCTTGATTTTCTCCTTAGGCCCCAAGATAACGAGAAAGAGAGGTGTTGGGAGTTTGTTTGTAGACGTAATTGCCGTAGCCGATGGCTTAACTGGAGGACACACCAACAATGTAAGATCCATTGATGGGATCTGAAGCGGTACAAGTGTCTCCTCTACAACTGTCAAGGGCAAAGCTGGCTGCAATGATGTTGGTGTTGCTGGTGAAAGCGGAGAAGGCAGTTGGGCTGGTGCTGGGGAATAAGTTGGCGGCGACGCCGATGCCAATGAGATTGACGGACCAACGATTAGATGAGGGGTCGCCGCATGCTGGGGCGTTCTTTGGATCCTCACATTCTCCAGCTGCGCAAGCCGCCAATCATGATCGTCCAAACACGAGTTCATGATGTCCAATTGCTCCTGGACACAGATCAGCGTGGAATTGATGTCACCCAGTTCGGTTCGGTGTCGAGGGCGCCCATCTTAGCATTCAGGGCATCCAACTTCGCGGCCGCAGGATCGACCTTGGAGCCGGACATAGTCGATGCTCCGCTGGAATCTGATACCAAATGTTATGAATCCTGCATCTAGGTTGTGGGCAGAGAAGATTGGAGGTGTGGGAGTCACCGTGACTGCCAGCCACGGTGACCAAAGGAGGGAGTTGGGAGCACTTCTTCCTTTTGATGATCTCCTAGTACAGATTATGCTCCTTTTTATAGGCTGGCTAGGCGTCCAGCACTTAACAGACTCCAAACTGACTCAAAACAGATCCCTAACAGACTAATTATCCCATCTTTTATTCTGGAACAGAACAGATCCAATCTGTTTTTCTCTAACAGACTAGTCGCCCCTGTTGAACCCCGTACTGCTCACGCGCAACAGTACCCGCATGAACAGCACATGCCCCACCATAACACTGCACAACGTTTTTCAAGTTTATGGGTTATGTTGAATAACTTCTGAAAGTTCTGTACCTACTATTCAGTGTACTAAAAAACTGATATCAAAAGCAAACACACATTGGTATTTGAACGAACTGCTTCTTTGGAACACGTGTGTTGGTACTAATTTCAGATTGGAAATGGTGATTGCATGTTCTGATATTCTATGTGATATTCTTTCGGCATGTAAAATAAGTACTTTTAATAAGCTGAGCCATGCCTTTAGGGAAATCGCTTGCATAAGGGCCTTCTAAATCACTGGCAGAAATTCACGTTCAGTCCAAGGTACTCTTCTATCATTTCAAATAAATAATGTTATACGTTCAATTCACGTTTTTGGTGCAAAACTTTCTTGTACTGCAGTTTGTGTTCATCCTTTATTCGGTTCAGTTTAAAGAAGGCATCTTAGATTAATTAAGCATCTGGCAAATCATAAATGCAGCATGCAAATAAAAAACCTTTAATCACTGCGATTATAGTATTACTCCCCCATACTCTAATGTTTTTGACATTATGACAGCAAGTTCGGTGCAATCTGGAGGGAGTATCTGATTTCTTTTGTTTGTTATGGTAATGTAGTAACAATATATGATATTGGATAGTTGGATTCATCACTATCAAATCTATGTCAAATTGCAACTTGAGTGTAAGGATTAAAATGGAACTGTAACATTACTACCATTGATTTTTTTTTTTTTTTGTCATTTGCTGTTGATCTGTGGAAAGTAGGCAACCAAATATTATAAAGGAATGGTCTATTAACATTTGACCTGACCGAGCTCTCCAGTAGTGATTGTTCTAATCTTTTCAACGTTTAACATTAGATGCTTGTTGATTTTCCAAAGTTTTGTTTGTTGAAATGGTCATATCTGGTTCGAGTTGGGTGAGATAAAGCATGCAATGTAGTAATATGTGCATGCTAGCCCATACGAAGTGGATACCCTGGCAGAGCATCACTTTAAAATGCTGCATTTGTATCTGCAGTGGTGGCCTGCGGTTGAAACGTGACATCACGGAATATGGGGAGTTTGTCCGTAGCTTTAACGCCCCTTCTATAGATGAGAAGTTTGAACTCCTTGGAATGTAAGTGTCTTGGTTTAGTTTCTTTCTTTATGGTTGTGTCAATTTGTTGCTAATATTTATTGGTATCATATATCTGCAGCATGGCAAATGTCTTTATTGTGGCTCCTGAAAGCCTGTCATCGTTGTTCGAAGGAACACCTAGTATACGGAAGGATGCTGTGAGGTTGTCTACTTATAGTGCTCAATGTGATTTCCGCAGTCAGTCACTGCTTGTTAGGACAAACTGATTTTTTGGGCTCTTGCAGGTTCATTCAGCTCAGGGATGACTACAAAACGGCAAAGATAGCTTCAATGCTTAACAGTATCACGGCCGAATAATTAGTACTCAAGCGCATGTTGTTGTAGCGGTGCACTACTGTATCCAAGGTTCTCCCAATGATTTTGACATGTGATCCCGAGTGTATAGCAGAGCTTCGTATTATGTTAATTCTTTGTGTTACCTTTAGTTGTTTTCGTTATGTTGGTTGCTTTGCTCAATTAGCTCGTGCTCAATACTACCCTCCTGGAGTATGCCGCAGTGTCCATGCAACTTGGTGTTATTTTTACTACAACAATAACAAAGGCTTTGTTCCAAACATATTGAGGTAGAATTGATATGAAACATAACAGAAACATATAAAAACAGATTAAATTAAGATTTAAACACATGAATTGTTAATTTATAGTCTTGTTATAATTTCTAGATGCATTTCAATATTTAAAGTCTCCCTTCTATGCTGTCAATTGTCGTTCTTTGCCCAACTAATATTTTTCTTTTAAAATTTCACTGTTATTCCGTGTCTCGAAATGTTCTTGTTTGATATTATCAAACCGTCTTAGTTGGTGTTGTATTGTTTCTCATTAATCGGTGATGAAGATGACGATGATAGAGAATAAAAAGGAAAAAATAATACTCTTATCTCAAAAATATTTGTCACTCTATTTTATTTTTGAACTAGAGAGTGACAATTGCTACCTCCATGTCTACAACTTATTGTTTTGTAGTTTATTTTTGAACTATAAAGCGATAATATATTAGAGACTGAAAGAATATTTTGACATGGAGGATTATTATCTATGGGACTAACGTGGAAGATAAGACCCGTAGACACCATGAATTGGCACTGGTGGGCCACGGTGGAACGCCACATGCGCAAAATCACCGTCCACGAGTTGTGGATCTCGTAGTAGAGGAGGAAAACTGGACTCAAATAGAAGTTAAAAATGAGATGATCAATACTTTTTTTTTCAATAGTATATGACGGTAAGCGTGGGGTGAAAAAAATACACCCTTCGGGATCTGTTTATTTATCGTCCAAACAAAGATGTTTAGTGTTTTTTAATCTTTTGGTTGTCGAGAGCGATAATTAAAATGAACCGGATATAGTAGTAAACATGGCCCGCGACCAACCAAACAGCTATAGCCCACTGGTGGAAGTTCTGGCCCAGCAGCCGGTAAGGACTGCAATGCAACCCAACGCAGCGCAACTGCAAACCGACTTGGAGGCTGGAGCCCTCTCAAGAAAACCGACCTGAAGCTGAGCACAAGATCGAGGTGGCAGCGTTGGATTGGTCATCCCTTGCAATATCAGTTTCTAGATGACACGCTCAAGGAAAATATGTACATATCAACTCCGCAGAAATATATCTGTATCTGAGTTGCCGCAGTTCATTATATATTTTTTCTTAAAAAATAAGTGGGAGAAGCTGTTAGATTTTTTGCTTGGACCAATTTAATTCGTTCTAATGCTATAACACCATCCATTTGAGCAATTTTGACGAGTTAGTTGGCACCAACTTAAATATAATTATACCAACTGTCAACTGGAGAAATTTATTTGGTTTGCTGCCATTATAAGAAAAGAAATAGACTCCAAAGCCACTTCAAAGTTAGTACTACCTTCGTTTCATTTTATTTATTACCGGTTAGTTCAAAAATAAACTAACTGGTGACAAATGAAATAAAACGGAGGCAGTAACATATAACGAGAATAGTAATGCCAGCGGCTCACAAAATAAGTGATGAGCTGGTGAATGTTAGCAAAATTAAGCTCATAGTCAGTTTGGAGCGTTCTACTGCTTGAAATAATTGTGCAGTATGACGTGAGAGATTAATGCTGTAATGACTGAGTTTGTGCGTGCATTAGTGCACATTATAACGTCTGTCGAATATTAGTATGTTGTAATATCTGATTTAGTGCACATATTAGTACGCATTGAAGTCTTTGTATCATATAAATACTAGAAAAACTCTAAAAATAAGGTTGTGTTTGGGAATATAATATTTCAATACCAAAGTTTTGTTAAACCACAATTTTTAAATGTTATGATAATACTAAAATATTCCAATATCAAAGTATTCTAATACTATAATTTTGTAATACCACAGTTTTGTAAAGTAGCAAACATCCACTATAAGAATTGCGACAATAGACAACAGCTAGAATAATAGACGGCGGGACCGTCATCTTTTAAGTAATTAAAAACCTTTGGTTCGGACTAAAGTTTTTTACACTAAAAAATTACCGTAGTATAAACAAAACAGTGCTTTTAAATACATAGTTTTCGAGAGTTGGTTGCTAAATACTATTCTGAAAAAAATACCATAGTATTCTCAAATACCAAAGTATTGCTCTAAAACTCCAAAAATAATATCTTCCCAAACATAGCCTAAGTAAGTTTAATACAGCACAAAAACTGTTTTTCCTCCGTTCGTCCCGAGGCAAACTAGTGTCCATGTCCTAGTTCATGAGCGCTGAGCTCTAATGCCAATTACAGGTTTCACCACAGTGAAAAAGTTGAAAGGTTGCAGCCATTGTTAGAGTGCGGCACAACCATTGCCGTCAGCCCAGTCGTAATTGGTCTATCCAATCGGAGCTTAACCTCTGAGTCACTTTAATTCAAGATACTAGTCTGATAGTACCGATCAATGTGAGATCAAACATAACAATTGTTCGTATCACGCATCGAGTGGTCCTACTCTCTTTCACACTTAGGTGAACACTACTCCAACAACTCGTTTTTCATATGGTCCGGAAGATTTATGATCCGACGACTCGATAACTATGTGAAGTTCATGAGATGTTCCAGATTTTCGATCATGATCATAATACCATTGGTTAGATTGCAGTCCAACTCGTCACGTAGACCAGCCCCTACCATCAGCTCAGGTCAATATAGATATGCTATCCACACAGGCTCAACTGGAGTCCCAACCAAAGTCCTAGGTCATCTCAACCCAAAAGACTAGCCTAATAGGTAAGGTTTCCTCCACCTTATAAGTCGGGCTCTCCCATCATCAACAACAGTTGTGGGATTAAACCTAATAATCTTCTGCATCACACATTGGGTGGTCTCGCTCTCCTTCACAGTTGGGTGGACACTACTCTACCAGTCAAATTTTGTCTGGTTTAAGAGATTTCTCTGACGATCCGATATCCTTGTGAGGCTTACAAATGTTTCAAATTTTTGACTATGGCTCTGATTCCACTTGATAGAGTGCGACGCGACTCATCAAGCTGAGGAGCTCCTGCTTCCAGACCATGTCGCAACAGGTCTGCTATCCATACAGGCCAACCACTACAGGAAACGCGATCATTTGCGACGACTGGATTTATTTGCGACGGCCAGCCGTCGCAAACAACTTAAATTGCGACGGCCCGCCTCTGACCGTCGCAAATAACGTGGCCGTCGCGAATAAGGCCTTATTTGCGACGGCTGTCGGTCAGGCCGTCGCAAATAAGCACTTATTTGCGACGGCCAACCCTAGGACCTTCGCAATTTATGAAGCCGTCGTAAATAATGTCTTATTTGCGACAACCAGTACAAGGCCGTCGCAAATAGGCTTTAATTGCGACGGCCCTAACGTAAGGCCGTCGCAATTAAGACAGCCATCGCAAATTTGGTCTATTATTGGGACCCTCCGGCCCCGACTCTTCATTCACCATTCCCTCCACCGCCGCCGCCTGCCGCGCCCCCGTCGCCTTGCCGCGCCCCCGCCGCGCCCCGCCGCCCCCGACCCAGCCGCCCCTGCGGCCCCGCCGCCGGCCCGCCCCCGCGCCTCCGCGCCCCAGCCACCGCCCAGCCCCGCCGTTGCCGGCCCGCCCCCGGCCCCTGCGCCCCCGTGCCTCCGCGCGCCTCCGTGCCCCAGCCACCGCCCAGCCCCGCCACTGCCGGCCCGCCCCCGGCCCCTGCGCCCCCGCCGTCAGCTCGCCCCCGGCCCCGCCGCCCCTGCGCCACCGCCGCCAGCAGGTAAGCCCCGGACCCCCCTGCATTTTTGTAGAAATTCATTCAAGTGTTGTGTCATTTTTGAATATGGTGAACTCATGGAAGAAATCATAGTGGTTATGTTTAGGTTTATTGAAGTAAATTGTTCTCATTTGAATTAAATTGCTCTCATTTGAATTATGGTTATGTTTAGGTTTATTGAATTGCTCTCGCTTGAATTATGGTTATGTTTAGGTTTATTGAATTGCTCTCATTTGAATTGAATTGCTCTCATTTGAATTATGGTTATGTTTAGGTTTATTGAATTGCTCTCATTTGAATTATGGTTATGTTTAGGTTTATTGAATTGCTCTCATTTGAATTGAATTGCTCTCATTTGAATTGAATTGCTCTCATTTGAATTGAATTGCTTATGTTAGAATTGAGTTGATAAATTAATGAATTACAATGGATAATTGTTATGGTTAGGTTTATTTGAATTGCTTAGTTTTTTAAATTATGCTTAGGTTTATTTGAAGGGTCGTTGAATTGCTTAATTTTGATTGCTTGAGTGTTCAAGTACTATATATACATAAATGGGCTTCGGACCAGCTTGACAAGGCCCGACAAGGCCCATTTAGTGGTAAGGTAAAGTATGCGTGTACACGGGCACGAAGGCGAACGACGACGGTGAGGATGGCAAGCACCTGCGCGTGGATGGCGTACTCCGATGAAGTGGTTTCATCTCTGATCTATTTACGGCAGCTAACCCTAAAGCCGTCGTGGAATTGTCATCTAAGACCAACTTTCCTCTCACTCTTTCTCTAGTTCTTTCCTCTCTCTTAAATGACCTGAAATTGAAAATGAGCAACATAACCTATAGCAATGTATTACCCGTTTCGGATCGGCACGTCTCACATGCCATTGGCATGTGAGACATGCAGGTTCGGAATTGTCCCTTTATTTGGACAGCCTCGGAGTGACCGAGGGGGCGTGGCTTGTGACGAGACGCGGGTCCGGATTTGGATGAGGTTTCGGTGGCGTAACCCTGTTGTTCTCTGCTGCACCATTTTTGGGCGTGCAGTGGAGAACAACGGGGTTATGCTGCCAAAATTTCGTTCGAATCCGGATCACGCGTCTCGTCATGAGCACGCTCCGCTCGGTCACTCTTGGGTGGGTTTAGGATCTATCTGCCTAGGTTGTAGGGCCGTGACATAACACAACAATACATTAACGACAATTTCTTTGGCATTAAACTGCAGAGTCAAATATGGGTGAAGACCGTAGTTGGATGTATACTGGCTAGAAGAGCAGAAGTGGTGGTCACTCCGATGAGTGGTTTATCAAGTTAGATCAATTTTTGGATCGAGCATTTTCGTTGTCAACGGAAGATATGGTGCGGTGCCCATGTACAAAATGCCGGAACACCAAGTTTTTGAGAAGATTGGAGCTTTCGTTTCACTTATGTCAAAACAGTTTCACTCCACATTATGAAGTGTGGACCTTTCACGGCGAGACTAATTCTCGAGTCATAGCCGAGGTGGATGAGGATGATGATATAACAGAGGTTGATAGGATGGATGAGATGCTAGAAGCTCTTGAAGCGGAGAATCCTCTTACAAATGAGGCAGAGAAGTTCTTCGAGGAGCTGAAGAAATCACAAGAGCCATTGCATGAACACACGGCTGTGACCGTACTTGCTTTCTTGACCAGATTTATGGCAATTAAGTCCAAGTACTTTTTTTCCATCAACTGCTACAATGATCTCATGAAATTGATCTGCGATATTCTTCCACAACCTCACAAAGCGCCACCAGATATGTATCAGTCAAAGATCAAGATATCTGGTCTCTGTATGAAGTATGAGAAAATCGATGTGTGCCCAGACAACTGCATGCTATTCTGGAAAGAGCACGCTAATGAGAAGATGTGCTTGAAATGTGGTAAATCGAGGTATGTCGAAGTTGTTAATGACGATGGCGATAATGTGATGACAGATGTCGCACATAAGCAGCTTCGTTACTTGCCTGTGACACCTCGGTTGAAGCGGATGTTTCTCTAAAAAAGAACCGCAAGACACATGAGATGGCACAAAGAAGGTAAACGTGAGAACAAAGAATTTTTGACGCATCCGTCCGACGGTGATGCATGGAAGGCGCTAGACCGTTTCAATCCAGACTTCTCTCGTGATGCGAGGAATGTTCGCATCGGATTAGCGACAGACGGATTCTCACCGTTCAGTACGAACGCCACACCATACTCATGTTGGCCTGTCTTTTGTCATTCCGTACAACCTGTCACCTGCTTTTTGTACGAAGAACGAGTTCATGTTTCTCAGCCTCATTGTACCTGGACCTGATCATCCTGGGTCACGTCTCAACGTGATGTTAAAATCGCTGATCGAAGAATTGAAAGTCTTGTGGACAGGAGTCGAAGCGTACGACAGTTACAAGAAGCAGAAATTCAACCTTCGAGCTGCTTATTTGTGGTCCGTCCATGATTTGCCGGCATACTGCATGTTTTCCGGATGGAGCACTCACGGTCGTCTGACGTGTCCGATATGTGTTTGAGACACGGATTGCTTTTGACTAACTCATGGAGGCAAAATATCTTACTTCGATTGTCACAGATGTTGGCTGCCCTCGAATCATATATTTAGGCAGCAGAGGCATGTCTTTTGAAAGAACACTGTTGTTACTAAAGGACCACCGAAGCGTCTCAACGGGTCAGAAATTTCTGATATGTTGGACAAATTGGTGCCTGATGAAGGTCGTACTGGATATTTCATAGGTTATGGAGAGGAACACAATTGGACTCACATATGTGGACTTTGGGAGCTACCATATGTGAAGTCGTTGATTCTAATGCACAACATTGATGTCATGCATCAGGAGCGTAATATGAGCGAAAGTATCATAAGCACTTGCATGGATATGCTTGGCAAAACGAAAGACAATTATAAAGCTAGACTAGTTTTGGCAGACATTTGTCACCGTCCAACTCTTGAAATCTCTGAAAGTGGTGGAAAGCCACGTGCTTCTTTCTGTCTTCGATCGAAAGAAAAGAAAGAAGTTATGAAATGGATGAAAACTTTGAAATTCCCAGATGGTTACGCAGCTAGCCTGAAACGAGCTGTAAATGTTAACACAGGAAACCTCACTGGGTTGAAGAGTCATGATTATCACATTATAATGGAAAGACTCCTACCTGTTATGTTCCGAGGCTATCTAGATGATGCGGTGTGGAAGGTTTTAGCCGAGCTCAGCTATTTCTATAGACAGCTTTGTGCTAAAGAAATCAAGATCGGGATGATGGATAAGTTAGAAAAGGAGATACTCATACTTTTATGTAAGATGGAAAAAAATTTTCCACCGGGTTTCTTCAATCCAATGCAACATCTGCTTATCCATCTTCCATTTGAAGCTAAAGTTGACGGTCCTGTGCAATATAGGTGGATGTATCACATTGAAAGAGCGCTACGATATCTGAAACCAATGGTTGGCAACAGGGCAAGGGTGGAAGGGTGCATCGCTGAAGCATATGCTCTTAAGGAAGTAGGATACTTTTCAAGTGTCTACTTTGCGGAAGAAAACAATATCAATACTTCGGCGATGCAGTACAATGTGGAAGAAACACCCCCTCTAAGCGACCTTTCCATTTTTCAAACGAGAGGCGCCACCGTTGGTAGCTACACGACCTACGTGCTATCCAAACATGAAAGGACTGTTGCTTTACTCTACATGTACGCAAATATAGAAGGCATGCAAGAATACTTCGAGTAAGTGTTTCTCCTACGGTTATGCTAATCGATATATTTTGCTACACATGTACTCTAAAAGAGTTTTTTCATGTTCAACGAGTTCCACACACAATATTGGCCACATAGGCATCAACCTACAGCCAAACAAGTAGAAGTGATGCGAAAGGAAGGAATAAATGGGGGGCCGAGTTTTCTATCTTGGTTTCGAGAATATGTAATATTCTCTCGTCTTCTATGTATTATAAGTTACTATTATTAAAGAAGTATTATTTTAACTCACGATCATTTATGACAGTGTCGGACTCACAATGTCCATGAAGATTTGCGGCAGCTATCTTATGGATTGGTGAATGTTAGAAGCTATGGTCGATATGACGTAAATGGCTTCCGATTCCGTACAACTCATTTTGAAGCTCATCGTCCTCTCGCGGCAACATCAAATTCCGGTGTTGTGACGAGAGCAATGGACATTCAAGGGAATTTAACCGATTATTATGGGATCATTAACAAAATCCTTGAATTTACTTTTACCGGAAATAAGACCCTTCAGGTTGTCTTCTTTGACTGTGACTGGTTTGATCGTACTCATGGAACTCGAGAAAACCAATTTGGAATGGTGGAAGTGAAACATAAGGACCGACTACGAGGTTACGATACATTTGTTCTTGCGCATCAAGTTGAACAAGTGTATTATCTACCTTATCCATGCACGAAGCTCAGTGCTTGGTGGGTGGTATATAAGGTGAATCCTCGTGAGCGGCTATATACTCCTGGGGATGATGGTTACCATGATAGCGAAGACGTTGAAGAAGTGTACCAAGAAGAAGAGTTGCCAGACACTTTTATTGTCGAGCTTGGTGCAGGACTCGATCAATTAGTTGGAGATGTTGAAGACGTTGAAGATGTAGAGGCAGATGATACGCGAAAACAAAAATTAGAACAGGCCACGGTGGAAGATCGTTGGGCTGGTTTAAGGAGTAGGGCACAGACACATGACAATGATGTTGATGAATTTTGAAAGTGACTACAAGTAATGTTTTCTTGAAGATAGTAACATAAATTTTATATATTTTATTTGCATATTTACTAATTATCTAATTACAATAGGATGGCGTCAAAGAAGGGTAAGGAGGTGCCGCCGACGAGGGGGTTCTACCCCTCTAGACCTGAGGACGCTTTCGTTGGTGCCTCGTCGACTGGCAGCGGACGTTCTCAGCTGCTGGGGCACATTCAGACCAGCTCTAGAGCTTCGTCACAGGTAAATGTCACTCGGTTTTGTCAAATTCTTTAAATTCAATTTCACATTAAACTTACTTATGAATCATTTGAATGTTGTAGTCCTCACCGGCTGAATCAGAGGCTGTGGCGCCTTCAGTGAGCCAGCCCTCGGCGTGCCAGCCCTCGGCGAGCCAGCCCTCGGCCAGCCAGCCCCCGGCTGGCGATGAGTTTGTTCCTGAGGCCTTTGACTCGGCTGGTGAGGAGCCGTCTGGGTCACCTGACGTGGCGCCCCAGCAGACGCGGAGGACGAGGAGGACTCACTTTGTCAGTCCTCCCGCGGTCCCTTCACAGAGGATCGTGATTCGCCCAGTCGGAGACAGGTAATAAAAATTATAGTGTTCAATTTTAGTTTCTTTTGATTACTTAAGTAATGAATGCATAAATATCTTGTAGGGTTTGGGACAACATGTCTTTCATCAATGAGAGACACCACAGACCGGTGAACGGTGTCCTCGGGTCAATAGTGCGTTTGCACTATCCCGGGGTCATCGACGGGGTGCCTGCTCTTTCGTGGGAGGACTACGCACGAGTCCATCACCAGGAGCACGGCAACCTTCAGGAGGCCGTATGGGCCGATTTTATGGTAAGTATGTTAAAAAAGTTTCTGAGTTTCAACTCTTAAACTCTTTTAGTGAACATCTCTTCAATATATTCTTTATCGCAGGCAAGATATACTTTAGAGGACTCGAACGACCATCGTCAGTTTGAGGATGCGAGGCGAGTGTTTCACTACAACGCTGCCAAGGCGCTTCGACAAGCTTTGTCGAACACCCGCGTTCAACTTGTTAATGAGCACTTGAAGGCGCACCAGCAGCCCGTGCTACACTTCCGGCAAGCGAGCGAGATGCACCTGACGGAGGAGGAGTACGCGCAGGTACGTGGAGTGTAGTAAGTATTTTTTTTGATAATTTCCTCGATGGTATTTTTAATGACTTCCAACTATGTGCAGGGCCACATGAGCTGGTTGCAGGGGCGGACCGATGCATTTCGGGCCCTTTGTGGCTACTGAGATAGCGATGAGTTTAAAGCTAAGTCTGAGAAGGCTCGAGACTGCAGAGGGGTCGATGAGAAGAGCAGGCACGGGCAAGATAACCACTTGCGTTTAGCTAAACGCATGGTAAGTGTGTATAACTTATGTTTATATATTAATAATATATTGTTCGTACTAACACGTATTGACAGGAGCGCGAGAAGGGGGTGCCGCCCACCCCTGCTGAGGTCTGGAAGAGAGGTCACAGGGACCCTTCTCAGCCGACGGGTTGCAGTCAGGCTGCAGCCGAGCGGTTGGTAAGTTTAGAAATCATTCATTAAATATAACTATATATATTGTTGAACTTACACGGTTTTCTTGTTTTGCAGGCTAAGTACGGGGAGGAGGCCAGGAAGATACACGGCGAGGGTTTTGATTGGGAACGTCAACCGATCGATCCTCAAGCCGCGTATGCAACCGGTGGTGGAAAAGCACACGGAAGGTGAGTTTACAAGTCATTTTATCGTTTTCAATTCAAAGTATTCAAGATATTTCAATTTCATATTACTGACTCTCTTTTTTATAGGCTCGCCATATTCGACGGAGTCGTCGACTCGAGGGCGGGAAGACCTGCGAGAGGCAGCTCCACGCAGGCTTCTTCGGTGGGCACGACTAGTCGTCGCGCCTCGCAGAGGGACATTGAGATGCAGTCCCTCTTCAGGCGTCAGGAGGAGTCGGAACGCCAAAGGATCATGATGGAGGCCACGATCCAAAGCCAGGCAGCAGCGTTGGCGCAGATGCGGGAAGCAATGAAGGTAACAAAATAAAAACTAAAGTTCTCATTAATTCAGCGTAAATGACTTACTAATAGATAGCATTTAATGTTTGCAATGACAAGCCATGGCTCGGGCGCAAGGTTTGGGAATCCAGCTACCGGTACTACCACCGGTCCTTCCTGGCGATCCTTCTTCAGCGGGTCAGGTAAGTTTCTATGTAATCCTTCTTCTCCAGCGTAATTAGATTGAGATAGATGAAAGAGAGAGATAGTTAGATAGAAGAAAATGATTGAGATAGAAGAAAGAGAGAGATAGAAGAAAAAGAGACAGAAGAAAGAGTGAAAGATAGTTAGATAGAGTAAGAGGGGAATGAAGAGAGAGAGTAAGATGTAGATGGAGATAGAGAGAGGGGAAGATAGAGGGAGGGAGATGTAGATGGAGATAGAGGGAGGAAGATAGAGGGAAAAGGATAGCAATAGAGAGATAAAGTGAGAGAGAAAGATAGAGTGAGAGACAAAGAGAGAAATGAAAAGAGAGAGGAAGAGAGGGGGATCTAGATGAAGATAGAGGGAGAGGAAGGGAGGGAGAGAGATGTTGATGCATTTATATTCTAACTCTAAGTTTCATTAATTGCAGGGATCCGCGGCGGCTGCACAAACGCCGCCGCCTTCGCTACCGCCGCCTGGAATGAGGCGCGACGACGACGACTCCGACTTCGGAGATGGCTCCGGAGGTCAGATGGGCGAGTGAGCCCTTTTATTTGCTTTGTTGACGACGATGTGAGATGTATCGGAATTTTAGTTTGTGATTGTGATGATGTTTGTGTATACTGTGATTGTGTGTATATATTGTGTTTATTGTATCTGTTCTGTGATTCTGGCCATCGAGCCGGGTAGTATTTTATGTTTTTTTTTAAAAAAATAAAAAACCTTATTTGTGACGGCTTTTTATACAGTACCGTCGCAAATAAGGAGCGTGGCCATCGCAATTGAGCAGCTGTTATTTGCGACAGCCTGGCCGTCGCAAATAAGCCTTATTTGCGACGGTCGGGACGTCACAAATAGCGTCGTGGGTCCCGGAGGAGGACACGTGGGCCCTGCCCACTGAACTTATTTGCGACGGTCTGGCCGTCGCAAATAGAGGCACTTAATTGTGACAGCCTGGCCGTCGCAAATAAGTTTTAATTGCGATGGCCCGGCTGTCGCAAATAATGTGGCGGGGCCCACCGGGCCCGGGGCAATAACTTGCGACGGCCTCTTCTAGCCGTCACAATTAAGCTTATTTGCGACGGTTGCGACGACTTATTTGCGATGGCCAAAAACCGTCGCAAATAAGGGAAGCTGTCGCAAATAGCTTATTTGCGACGGTATTTGGCTTATTTGCGACGGCCCTGGCCGTCGCAAATCGTCGGGATTCCTGTAGTGAACCGGAAGCCCAGTGCACAACCAAGGCCCTGAGCCACATTAACCCAAAAGACTAGCATAATAATAGGTGAAGTTTCCTTCACTCAGGCTCCTCCATCATCAACAACCGATGTGACATTAAACCTAACAGCCATCAAGGACACTAAATCAGTTAGTTAATAAAATCCTAAACTAGTGATAAAAAACCTTAATGTTATCAATGTTTTCCTGAAACTGCTTCAGAGCTTTCAGACACGACAAAGATACAACGTACTGAACCAGCCACGCGTACAGACGTGCAGATATAATAACTTGAGAAATGCTGATCTAACACTTCCACGGAAAGCTTGCAGCACACTACATACTTGTAAAGGAACTATTTATCGTAACTTGGCAGGCAAGAAGTTTTGACTCGACTTCCTTGAGATTTTTTCTAGATAATGGATGAAAATTCCGTTCTCTCTTTCAAAGAAGATTATGATCAGCTTATTACAATTGAATACAATCACATTAACTAACAATTCTATTGTTTAGAACTGGTTGATAACTGAATGCCTACACTATTTCACACCAATCATATTGCTAAATCACCATTTGTAATGAGCAGATACACATATGGTTATGAACTCCATAGATTGGCATGCTATTCGCATCATATGTTCTCCCATGTTGATACTTTTGTAGTTGCGCTCAGGTTTGATACATATGAGTTCCTTTATAGAGCTGCAAGTTCTGATGTATTTTTTAACTTCAGTTTAGAATTCACTCTAACGGATAACTGAACTCAAGACCTGACAAGTGTTACCTAGATTAGGAGTGCTACCCAGATTACTTAAGCACTAGTACTTTTACTGAACATGATAGAATAAATGTAATTACCATACTGCAAATTATTTAACACCCCTAATCAATTAGCCGTGAGCTCAATCCGTTTCATAACATGTGAAAGCTCTCATTCCAATTGTTTACAAAAATCCGATCAGCGAACAAAAGAGTTGGCTCTAACCAATCTCTGTAGCCAGGTATCTAAACCTTTTTAGTTATTAGTGGCCACGGGGTTATTAGGAGATGGTTACTCCCTTAACCTATTCAATCTTCCCTTCACTCCCGATTGTCCTGATCGGGGACAACTCCGGCCGAATCGGTTGGGGAGGCCCCTTCGACTCTCAAATTAGCATCGCCATCTAAGTCTCCAAACAACCTAAGCAATTAGAATATGATCGATTGCCTCTGAGAGGGAATCTCGTGGAAGGATCTCCCTGTTTGTCGACGTCGTTCCTACGCGCACAAGGAAAAAAGAAGGCCGAGGTGAGCTCTTAGCCGGCGACCATCTAAGTGCACGACTTCACTCTGCACTGCATCAATCTCTTTTACCGACGTGATTGTCATCCTCTACTTTCTCTACACCCAAAGGTTTGCTCCAATTCCTAACCCTAGTGGTAGATTGCTTGCTATGTGCCTCTGTTCTACACTAAGCCAAAACCTAATTGCTCAGTTATGGCTTTAAGGACCAACCTAAGGATCTAACAAACCTGAAATAAAGTCATTATTCTATTTCAAAAAAATAAAGAAAATAAAGCCACTCTTTTGCCCCCCCCCCCCCCCCCCCATTTGATCTCGTGTTTCGGAAAACAGCAAACACTGAACTAATAACAGCTCATCCACCGGGTTCAGAGCTTGCGACAAGCACTGAAACTGCCACAATATACTTACCACGTGGACAGAACCCATTGGCTCTTAAGCATAGTTTGCTATCGAAGATCGCGCTAAAGCTTTGCGTGAACATATATAATCGTCTCATCCATGCATGGTCAGATCTGCCATGAAAACCGCTTTCATATCGATAGTTTATTGAGAATACTTTAACGACTTCCATCATTTAGCAGGACGCTTACCACCAAAGAGATCCCTCTTGTTACAGTAGCTATTTGAAGAGGCCATCGTCCATGGCTTCATCAGCTACTACAGTAGCTATTTGAACACGTACGGTGCTCCCGGGGCAGCGGTTCACGGCGGCGCGGCAAATGACGTCGCGCGGTGGTAGGAGCCGGCTGCTACAGCCTGGGCTTCAGCGATTACGCCATGCTCCCCCTCTTCTACGACAACCACAACTTCTCCAGCATTCTACTGGCCCAACCCCTACAACAACTACGCTGCCAACAAGCGCAAGATCTCCTCTCCTAATAGTAGCTTGAAACCTGAAGGTGGGAAGGCAAGTATGGTCCTACTTGTACGGTTTCTTGTCAGCATTGCTCTTCGTTGAGGCGGTGATAATCGGGTTCGGCTAGCTGCTGGCTCTTCTCCAAGAGAGGTATGTTGAGACCGTCCGTCGTCTATGTTAGAAGATCATATGAAATATCAGTTCAGGATCCAGAAGGTACGTTGTCATATGCTACTGATCTTGGAGATCAAGCGATCCGGTACGTTTCCATATGCTGGTAACTTGGAGATCAAGCAAATATCTTCTTCACCGGAAAGTTTAGATAGGTATTGAGTATTGAAGGAAAGATGTAATCTATTTCCATCTCTGGTGTGTACCGGCTGTATATTTAGGAATACTTCAGATGTTTTTCTATCTTTTGTAATCTGATCTCAATCTCCTGCTTCTCTCTAGCTGGCGCACAATAGGTCCTGTACTCTTTATATATGATTAACACAGAACGACAAGACTCTTGAGTTTGAGAGCTTGCCTTTACCCCGACCGCGTGTTCATGCACACTCTGAGATGGTAATCAGAGCATAGAGAGTCTCCAACGAGACCATGACGGCGAGCTCTTCTTCAACTCCAGTAGGCTTCAACACATTGTCACATCATATGGAGAAACTTACACGTGACAACTTCTTGTTGTGGCGCGCGCAGGTTGTTCCTGCTATTAGAGGCGCACAACTTTATGAGTTTCTTGATGGAACTCGCAAGCAACCTGAGAAAGTCATCGTCGTTGAGAAGCCCGACAAGAGCACTGAAGAAGTGCCCAACCCCGAGTATTCCACTTGGGTTGTCCAAGACCAGCAGCTATTGAGTTACATAAACTCAACTCCGTCCAAGGAAATTTTGGTGCAAGTAGCCATGTACTCGTCAGCGTCTAAGGTATGGAAAACAATCCATCAAAGTTTTACTTCTCAGTCAAGAGCTAGGGTGATGCATCTCCGTGCTAAGCTCTCAAGCACAAAGAAGGGAGAGTCTTCTGTTGCAGCTTACTTTGCTAAGATGAAGAGTTATGCTGATGATATGGCTTCAGTCGGAAAAAAGACTTGAAGATGATGATGTGATCGCATACATCCTCGCCGGCCTTGATGCGGACCACAATTATATTTTTGAGAATGTAAGTACCCGATCTAATCCAATTACTTTGTCTGACCTGTTTGCTCAAATGGTGGCTACAGAAGCGAGGCTAGAGCGTCAAGCTCCGAACATACATCAGTTCAGTGCAAATTGGAAATCTAGAGGCGCTGGCTACCGTGGAGGAAGAGGAGGTCGTGGAGGCCGCAATAACAGTGACCGAGGTAGAGGATCAGGCTCTTGACAATAGAAAAATACAACGGTCAAGAAAGAGTGCACTTGACAAGATTCAGGTATAAAAATTGATTCTATTGGTACTTCTGTTTTGAAAACTCTTGCTCGTCCGATTTGTTCTCAACAATATTCTTCATGTCCCCACGACCACAAAGAATCTCATTTCTGTTCACAAGTTAACCTCTAAGAATCCTATATTCCTTGAGTTTCACTCTCATTATTTTTTGGTTAAGGACAAAGCTACGAAGAAAGTTCTCCTACAGGGCAAATGTAAGGGAGGACTTTATCCATGGTCTTATTTGGAGCACTCGTCAACCAAGTGTGCTTTAATGACCATAAAACCTTCCTATGAAAGGTGGCATGATAGATTGGGTCACCCGTCTACAGTAGTAGTGAATAAAGTTGTGAGTGCTAATAATCTTCCTTGTTCTTTAGATTCAAATAAATCCAGAGTCTGTGATGCGTGCCAACAAGGCAAGAGTCATCAATTGCCTTATCTCAAATCTAGTAGTGTTTCAAAACAACCGTTAGAGCTTATTTTTTCAGATGTATAGGGACCCGCTCCAACATCTAGTGGAAAAAATAATTATTATATGAGTTTCATTGATGATTTCAACAAATTTACTTGGATCTACTTGATTCAACATAGATCGGATGTGTTTCAAAAATTTCACATTTTTCGTACAATGGTAGAAAGAAGATTTGGGAAGAAAATCATAGCAATCGAGACTGATTGGGAGGAGATTATCAAAAATTAAATTCATTCTTTGATCAAGTAGGAATTACACATATATTATCATGTCCCCATGCGCATCAGCAAAATGGAGCAGCTGAACGCAAACACAGACACATTGTTGATGTAGGTCTCACTCTTCTATCCTGGGCATGCATGCCCCTTAAATTTTGGGATGAAGCATTTGCTACCTCCACTTTTCTCATCAATGGAATCCCATCAAAAGTCATCAATTATGAAACACCGCTAGAAAAATTGTTTGGAGTCAAACGTGATTATCTTCGACCAAAAATCTTTGGTTGTGCTTGCTGGCCAAACCTACGCCAATATAATACACATAAATTAGCCTTTAGATCCAAGCGGTGTTTTTTTTTGGGATATAGCCCAGTTCATAAGTGTCTAGAAATAGAAAGTGGCTGGGTCTACATATCAAGAGATGTCATATTTGATGAAACTATATTTCCTTTCAAAGAGCTTCATCCTAATGCAGGTGCACGCCTAAAAGCCGAAATCTTGCTCCTTCATCCAACTTTGTTACCCTCTGCAGGAAATCAAACAGAAGAAAATCAACAGAATAAATTTCGTAATCATACTGAACTAACAGATATCTCTGATCAATTATCTGGAGAAAGTTGTGAACAGGAAATCAGGGTTGATCCCGAAGAAGGTGAAGCACAAGGTTCAATCAGATTAAATTCGAATCTGGAGCCAGAGGAAGGTATGGATTCTGCTGCACGCGGTTTCTATACGGGGCAGGCAGCGCCAACCGATGCCCAGCAGACTCCGAGGCTCACTGCAGTGGCTCCAAGTGTCCAGGCGCCATATCCATGTGGGCATGCCCATGCATCGGCGTCACGCACGCGTTCTCCTGTCGGCTCTCCAGCACACGCACGCCCAGATCCAAACAGCGCGCGCGCGACACCAATGTCGGCCGGCGTGGAAAATCGATCACGAAAATGCGGCAGCTACTGCAATGACGTCACCAACACAAGCTGCTTCCGAGGATCCTCTGCGCCAAGGGACTTTGAAGACAACAGTTATAGAAAGACCAAGAACAAGGCTACAGAACAATATTTTAAAACCAAAAAAATTTGGGAATGATTTTGTATGCCTTTTTAATGCTACAGGGGAGCCGACTGATTTGCAGGAAGCCTTAGAAGATAAAAATTGGAAGAATGCAATGGATCTAGAGTATCAAGCATTAAAGAAGAATCAAACATGGCATCTTGTGCCAAAAAAGGGGTGAGTAATCTTATCGATTCAAAATGGGTTTATAAAATTAAGAAACATGCAGATGGATCCATTGATAGATACAAATCACGCTTGGTGGCTAAAGGTTTCAAACAAAGGTACATAATTGATTACGAATATACTTTTAGCCTAGTTGTTAAAGCAGCTACTATTAGGATAGGCTTGTCAGTTGCAGTCTCCAAAAATTGGTGTCTAAGGCAGTTAGAAGTTCAAAATGCACTTTTGCATGGTGATTTAGAAGAAGAGGTATATATGACACAACCACCAGAATATGAAAATCCAGAATATCCAGATTATGTTTGCAAATTAGACAAGGCTATCTATGGTTTAGAACAGGCACCTTGAACATGGTATTCAAAATTAAGTTCAAAATTGATAAGGCTGGGATTTGTGGCATCAAAGGGAGATACCTCACTATTCATTTATTCAAAGGGTAATATCACAATTTACTTGTTGATTTATGTTGATGATATTATTGTTGCTAGCTCATCTCAGCAGGGAGTACAATCTCTGCTAGCTAATCTAAAGGAATATTTTGCCTTGAAAGATCTCGACAACTTGCACTACTTCTTAGGAAGAGGTGGCGCAAAAGAAGGATGGCCTGCTTCTGAATCAAAAAAAATGTGCTGCTGAGATTATAAGGAATGCAGGCATGGAAGGTTGCAAATCAGTAAGTACACCTTTGTCAGCATCAGAGAAATATTCAGCATTTATTGGAGAGCCATTGGACACTAAAGAAGCCACCAAGTACAGAAGTGTTGTGGGAGCACTCCAGTATCTCACGCTTACTAGACCAGATTTGGCCTTATCTGTTAATAAGGTATGTCAGTACCTACAGTGTCCCACTACTGTTCATATGATAATGGTTAAAAGAATCGTAAGATATATACAAGGAACAGTTGATTTTGGAATAAAATTTGTAAAGGACAGCTCTTTATAAGTCAATGCTTTCTTTGATGCGGACTGGGATGGATGTCTAGATGATAGACAATCTACTGGGGGATTTGCTCTATTTCTAGGAGCAAATATGATATCATGGAGTGCAAGAAAACAATAAACTATATCTTGTTCAAGTACTGAAGCTGAATACAAATCCTTGACAAATGCAACTGCAGAAGTTATATGGACACAACCAATCTTAAAGGAGTTGGGAGTAAAATTAGAGGAAGCACCTATTCTGTAGTGTGATAATCTTGGAGCTACTTTCATGACAGCAAATCCTATTTTCCATGCTCGTACTATACATATCGAAATTGATTATCATTTTGTAAGAGAAAGAGTTGCTACAAAACTTTTGCAGGTAAAGTTTATATCGTCAAAAGATCATATTGCAGATAGATTGACAAAACCATTACCGGTGCAGAAGTTAAAGAATTTTCGTTACAACCTCAACATGGGAAGTTGAGGTAAAGGGGAGGTGTTAGAAGATCATATGAAATATCAGTTCAAGATCCAGAAGGTACTTTGCCATATGCTACTGATCTTGGAGATCAAGCGATCCGGTACGTTTCCATATGCTGGTAACTTGGAGATCAAGCAAATATCTTCTTCACCGGAAAGTTTAGATAGGTATTGAGTATTGAAGGAAAGATGTGTTAGAATCGAAAAGGGAGCCCGAAGATCAAATAGCCACTAAATCATTTCGAATTACATAGAGAAATCTGATTACAAGATCAACATCAAGTGCTATCTCTCAAATAGCACAAGAACACCATTAATACCTTCACTTCCATCTTTGTTGTTGCTTGACGATGCGGCCATCAAGCCAACAAGGCGAGGCCGCAAGTAGAACGACGACGGGAGACGTTTCCCCTTGTTCTTCTCTTGGTATTATTGATCGGATTCTGAGAATTGAGAGAGTTCTTGTGTCTAATGTGTATTTACACCATCACTTACCATCATACACATAACCCTCTCCTTATATATGACAAAGAGACACAAGAGGGGGCCTCCCACCCTTAGAGACAATTAAGTCCCCCGATCAGGGACATAATTGTCGGTGGGTTGTGTCCTTTCAATTAGAACACATGTTATTTTCGAGTTCAAACTGACATTAACTGAAAAGACCGGACTAGTCCGGTCAAGGTCCGGACTAGTCCGATGTCCTTACTGGACAACATCGGACTAGTCTGGTCTTATATCCGGTAGTGCTAACATTCTCCCCCTTGAACTCGAAACTGAAACTTACCAACTTACTTAATACTAAACTTAGTGTCCACTTTTTCATGCTCGACATATAGGGCACAACGCATCACAACAACCATGTATTCCTTTTGATGGTGACCTTTGTCTAAACAAAAGTGACACCGATCTTTCTCTACTTTCACATCCTAACGTTAAGGATGATTTGTAGAGCCTTACTCTTATCTTTATCATGGTGAGAAGAACCATGATACTTAAAAAATTGCTTAGAAGAATAATTCTTCTTAGCCTTACTTTTTCCCTTCACGTAATTAATAGCATCATTATCATGAAGAGATTTAATCCTCTCTTCCTCCTGAACACACATAGCCATGAGTTTTTCTATGTTCAGTAGTTCAGGTTGAGAGTCATAATTGATGAAAAAAGTCTCAAATTCCTTTAGAACTGAGGAAAAATGAGATACACAATGAACTCATCTTTAATCCTCAAATCTATAGGCTTAAACTTTGAAGTCATATTTGTCATCCATAAAATGTGCTCTCGCACATCACCTCCATAATACTTTTCATCGACAAGTCTCTTGATAAGAGTACTTGCTAATGACTTAAAAAACCAGTAAACTGATTCTCAATCTTTTGGAGGTACTCAGTGGCAATATCATATTCAGGGATTGCTCCCCCGAATGATTTCAGTGATAGTGCCCTTAATAATCATCAAACATTTCCTGTTTGATTGTTTTCACTTAACTTTGGCTATATCACAAGCCAATAGCTTACTAGTATAGTCCTTTGTCCTCACAACAAAGACTTACTGAGTTTCATCAACTTTACTTACTAGAGCCACCAGCTCAACTGAATATAGAGTTGTGAGAGCAAAGTCCATCTCAGAGACTGCCAAAACAATCTCCAACTTTCTCTCCATCTCCCATAATTGCTTACCAGATGAAACTCAATGCTGAATTCTCATTAGACGAAACTTCTTAATCAAAAAAGAGATCATGAGTGAATGCATAGATATTAATCATAAGATAATGTTGAGTTTTATCAATCACTTTGGTTACTTGACCAAAACTCAACATTTGAGAATAACTGAAAAAACAACATAGTAATTTATCTTTCGCTTTGGTTACTCGACCAAATTACTATGTTCTTAAAAGAAAATGTCATTAATGCCTTTCGCTTTGGTTACTCGGCCAATTATGACATTAAAACTTAACATTGGAGAACAACTGAAATACACAGTAATTTATCTTTCGCTTTGGTTACTCGACCAAATTACTATGCACTTAAACATAAAATGTCATTAATGCCTTTAGCTTTGGTTATTCGGCCAAAAATGACATAATATTGTTTAAAAACATGGCAATTCTATTTTTCGCTTTGGTTACTCAATAGAATTCCATGCAACTTAAAATGACATAGCAATTTATCTTTCGCTTTGGTTACTCGACCAAATTGCTATGACAATAGACTTAATTCACAACGGAAGCTTATTGAATAAGCAAACTTAATTGTATAGCACGAACTAGTCCGCACATGGCCGGACTAGTCCGAACTCTTACAGTATGGTTTTCGGACTAGTCCGGTCCATACGCCGGACAAGTCCGGTCCCATCAAAACATTTGATCCGTTCTTTATTGAACTTTTCGAGTTTGGTCCGTACTATTCCGGACTAGTACGACCAACACCGGAAAAGTTTCATATAAAAAACTGGAAAAATGTCAAAATACCCAAAAGGGAATCCTAATCTTACCATCTTACCAAATCAACTTAATTTTCACAATGGATTTCAATCCAAAGTGCTTAATTGGTTTTCAATCAGATGAACGCGTCAAAACGCCCTGATCCGAAAACCTAACCACTTAACTGTGGCACACCGGACTAGTCCGGCCCTTAGACCGGACAAGTCCGGACCTTCAAAACTTTCAGCGAAAAACTTTGATCAAAACTCAATTCGAAATGATTAGTGGTCTAAACGGCTCTGATACCATTGTTAGAATCGAAAAGGGAGCCCGAAGATCAAATAGCCACTAAATCATTTCGAATTACATAGAGAAATCTGATTACAAGATCAACATCAAGTGCTATCTCTCAAATAGCACAAGAACAACATTAATACCTTCACTTCCATCTTTGTTGTTGCTTGACGATGCGGCCATCAAGCCAACAAGGCGAGGCCGCAAGTAGAACGACGACGGGAGACGTTTCCCCTTGTTCTTCTCTTGGTATTATTGATCGGATTCTAAGAATTGAGAGAGTTCTTGTGTCTAATGTGTATTTACACCATCACTTACCATCATACACATAACCCTCTCCTTATATATGACCAAGAGACACAAGAGGGGGCCTCCCACCCTTAGAGACAGTTAAGTCCCCCGATCAGGGACATAATTGTCGGTGGGTTGTGTCCTTTCAATTAGAACACATGTTATTTTCGAGTTCAAACTGACATTAACTGAAAAGACCGGACTAGTCCGGTCAAGGTCCGGACTAGTCCGATGTCCTTACTGGACAACATCGGACTAGTCTGGTCTTATATCGGACTAGTCCGGACCGGACTAGTCCGTCCACTACCGGACTAGTCCGGTAGTGCTAACAAGATGTAATCTATTTCCATCTCTGGTGTGTGCTGGCTGTAGATTTAGGAATACTCCGAATGTTTTTCTATCTTTTGTAATCTGATCTCAATCTCCTGCTTCTCTCTAGTTGGCGCACAACAGGTCCTGTACTCTTTATATATGATTAACACAAAACAGCAAGACTCTTGAGTTTGAGAGCTTGCCTTTACCCCAACCGCGTGTTCATGCACACTCTGAGAGTCTCATGTGTGGGATGTTGAGGAAGGATACAAGTTGATCACCAGCAACTTCCAGAGGTACACCTGCTATTCGGACGGAGATCAAGAGAGCCACGGCCAACTTCACCGATCGACGTTATTGACAGCGGGGATCCTAGAGGAGGAGGACGAAAGGGTGAGCCAGAGTGAGCAGGAGTTTCAGCCTGAGCTCGATCAGTGTGCTTGGAAGAATCTATATATCACATGAACCTTGTCAGGATGAGGGGCTACTGCTCCCAGGGCAAGCACAGGATACTGGTCTATGAACACAAATAGAAAATGGATCACTTGCAAATATGCTATTTGACGACAGGGATGCATCAGACATCCACTACGTAAGAAAGGCTCATACGAGACGGACCAGAACGAAGAAGGGAGACGAACAAATTGTGTGTCTCTGTCATCGCGTCTCACATTATGTTGGCATCAGAGACGGGCTTCAAGGCGCGTTGCCGATCAAACTAGGTGCGAGACACGCTCAAAAGAAGCGCGTCTTCTTTCTTTTTGTCATAACTAACGTTCTTTACGGTGTCATTGGAGACGCCGCTGACACGCGTCGCCCACCAGCTTACAAGCGTGACAGACCTTACAAAGCACGTCGCAGATATATTGACTAATCTGAGATGCTCTATTATGTACCGCATCGCAAATTCATTAACTTATGTGAGACGAGCTTTATAAAAGCTTGTCTCCTTTATGTAGGTTATCCGAGACGCTCTCTGCTACAGCTCGTCACGGATTGTTTGCATGCACTATTATTAGGAGCTAGCCAGGATTTGGCAGCCGTATAACCAGTGTCAGCAACATACTGTTCATGAGCATATGCATAGACAAAATTATCACACATTAAATTATAATGACCAATCAAATATTACCATAGTGTCAATCATGGTTATCAAGTATACTAATTACACAACAAATATTGTTCATCCTGATTACAATGTAACTATTTACACACATCATAACCGTCATCATCTAATCCTGTATACCGTAATAAAAATTCTCCCGATCAATGACTTCATTGACGATGAGCCTTCATAGCCTCTAATGCTCCGATCGGGACATCCTAAAATCAACTATAATAAACACAAGAACAAATTTGTATACAATTGTAATAAACACAGGAACTGTTAGTGAATGGAGAACAGAGCTTACTTGTAGTACCTACAGTTGGTGAGCATCTGCAAGGCATCAGGAGAGAAATTGTTCCCATGGTTGGTACTGAACTGGTTTGCTTGTCCCCTAAAAAAACAAACAATTTACATTCCACTGATGCTTTTATAGTCTGATATCAAAAACTCGTGAAAGAAACACCAATTATCGTATAGGTACGTTGATTCCAGCATGGCTGCAGAGGTAGAAATCAAACTCAGTTGGATGGCAAATGCTAGTGTCAACCACAGTTCCTACAGTTTTGAGGGTTTGCGAATCAGAATTTATTATACATTGATAGTCCAAACAAATACATTACTTCTACATTGGACATAAACAAGGAAGATGAATGTATATCGTAATGAAAATTGTCTCTTTGGATCAATGACTTCATTAATAACGAGCCTTCATTGAACATCCTCAAATTCAATAAAATCACTGGAATGCACACTCTGAGGGCAGGGTCGAGGCGGCGACATGCTCAGGGGACAGGGGACGCGACGGTGTGCTCTGGGACGAGCTGGCGGAGGCGTCGAAGTGGCGGTTCCTCAACTCCCTGATGACAGCAGGCCGACGTGCTCCGGGGACAGGGAGAACATACCGATTACCGAGGTCGGGGTCGAGGCGACGGCGTGCTCTGGGGACACGGGACGAGGCGGCGTGCTTCAGCATGCTCAACTCTCTAATGACGAAGGTTGGGATTGACGACGGGGTAGGGGGCGACACCGGAAGCGCGACAATGACAAAGAGCGAGTTGAGAAAGAGGGACAGCGGCGGCGTGCTCTGGGGACAGGGGACGAGGTAGCATGCTCCAGCGTGCTCAACTCTCCGATGATGCAAAGGTCGAGGTCGACGGCGGCGGCGTGCTCAAGATCTGCGGTTTATAGGTCGAGAGAGCGCGCAAAAGCTAATTTTTTTGCCAAATATTGGGAGAGAGCGCACAATGGACAAAAATTTTCGGCGTAAATCGGAGACGCGCCAACGAAAGACGTGTCTTGCATTAATTTGAGGCCCCGGACATGATGGAGTCTCCTAGATGCGCCACGTTTTGCTGAAGACATTCCGTTTGCTGAAACTAGGAACAACAATTGGAGACGGATGTATATAACGCACGTCTCGCATTAGTTCTTCGTCAAGGATTGGAGACGGGCATATATAACGCCCGTCTCGCACTATTTTGTCGGTAGAACGGGCATCCAATATGCGGAAGATGCACAACAGTGCTGAAGCAAGGAACATCTCATTCGCATACTGGATGCTGGCCAGCTGCAACTGTGCGCAATGTCTTATATGATCGTTGCAACACGCTTAGCTTTCTGCGATGGGACAAAAGATCTTCGGCGTAAATCGGAGACGGGCCAACGAAAGACGCGTCTCATATTATTTTGATGCCCCAGACACCCCGGAGTGTCCTAGATGCGCCACGGTGTGCTGAAGCCACTAACAACATCCAGGAGTAATGCCTTATATAGTCGTTGCATTGCGCTCAGCTTTCCAAGGTGGAACAAAAGATCTTCGGCGTAATTTGGAGATGAACCCGTGTAAGACCCGTCTCTCTTTTGCCAAATATCAGGTATCTGAGACGCGCCTTTCTAAAGTTCGTCTCTCATGCTCTCTCCACATTGCCACTCACACGAAATTGTGAACCGTTGCAGGGATAAAAAAATGCAATGACATTGCAATTCACGGATTAATTGGAATTCAGGGATAAACAAACGCAATGACATTGCAATTTAGAGATAATTTGCAACTCAATGAATTTTATAGTTCATACATTGCGTGCCCTATAAACTAATTTCGAATCTAAACTTATTCCTAAAGCTTCCATCGATCAATCTAAATTATACCATCCAGCTTGCTCCTGAACACGTCTCTTATATTCCTCTGGATCCTAAAAATATTGAAATTCTTTTAAATTAACAAATGTCAAAGGAGGAATAACCTACTCAAATGTCACTAACTCAAAGTGTCGTCTAACCTTGATAAGTAGATTATAGCAACCATTTTCAACATCGGGCGCATTTGGCTGATGCAGCAAACGCTGAACTTCAAGTAGTATAGTTTTGATTGTAAAACCAGTCCACCACCCCTACGAAATATAAATTAGGCAACATAAGAAGAAACCAATCCAAATAAGTTCGGCAACAATTAAGTACTAATTACATGAGCAAAATAGGTCTATCTTACAGTCTATTGATCAAGAATCCCGATGCAGAGTGCTCCTGAGCGATGGACATTTGGGTGGACGAACCCATTTGGAAAGGCGCATCTTGGAGGCACCAAGGGATAGTCCTTAGAGAAGGAGATTGTCATGGGGTAGTAACCACCTTCCCATTCTGTCTACAAAGGAAATTCATTAATAGGAGGACGATGGTTAAACTCATATTGTGCTTGTTCTTCATGACTTACCCCTTCTTTACCCGGGACGATGCACTGTCACTTCAATAAATCTCCCGATTCAGGCTTCGTAGAGAAACCCTACGCAGAGAAATTGAAAATACCAAAAACAAACAAGACAAAAAAATAAAACTACAACTAAGTTCATCAGTCCATTGCAAATCTACATATAAACAACCATACGACCGATGTGCCATATGTACATACATGGGGATGGTTCTTGCACCACACCAAGCGCTCCTCCTTCAATCGGCTACGCGCCAAGCCGATACCAGCCATGAACAGTGACAATGACGAGGAAGAAGGCAACGACGACGACGAGGACGGCGACAACGACGACAACAACGATGGCGAACAGAGGAGGCGGTCGCACTGGAGTTGGTCGATTAGTAAAGGAGCACCGGAGGCGAAGAGACGAGGGAGATAAATGCGAGACATGCTATAACAAAAGAGACGAGCGTTAAGCTAAAACGCGTCTTCCATTGTCGAAGAGACGAAGAAACGAGGGAGATAAATGCGAGACGCGCTATAACAAATAGAGACGAGCTTTAAGCTAGAGCGTATCTTCCATTGTCGAAAGAGAGACGCGCGGCACGAGGTCTGCGGAGAACTTAATTTCGGCGGCGTGGTGCAAAGAAGCGTGTGACGTCCGTGCGCGACCTTTCGTTTCCCCGAGGCAGTATCGATACATCTCATCGTTCCATCAATGCGCGGGAAAGCAACTGCTCCCTCGACGACTCCGCGCGGACCTTATTTAAGATGCGCCATCACCAGTGATTTATCCACAAGTGTGTCGCTCACTTTGAGTCATCTTGTTTTTCTTCCATCGTCTTCTCTGCCCCGACGACCCACCACCACCGTGGCCGACCTTCCGCCGCCAAGCCCGCCGATAGAGCCACCCTACAAGAAACTGTGCATAGCTCCCCCGAGAGGTTCAACACTGAGCAGCACCTCCTTATGGCGCAAGAGGCGTACAACAATACGTCTCGCGCCATGAGTTCCTTGGGTCTGGGTACCCTTCCCCTGTTTACTAGAATGGGTACTATCGGCCACTACCTCTTCGCCCTCACGGGGGTGGTCGATCGTCTCGAAATTCTGTTCGAGACGATGACCCAGGTGTTTGGCCCCGAGGGCCGCAGAAACCTGATAGAGGTGATAGAGAGAAACATCGTTCACGGGGTTGCACCGCCGGTGTAGCCAGTGCAGCCTGAGCAGTCGGCGCAACCGGAGCAGCCGGCCTAGGCTCCTGTTGCACCGGCGCCGGAGTCATCGCCGGAGGATGAGGACGAGGAGGAGGAGGAGGAGGAGGAGGAGGAGGAGGAGTAGGAGTAGGATTTACTTTTTCTTTGTTGTTTTTAGTATCTTTTGTTTTGTAAATATTGTTAATGAATGAATTCTATCTTTTTTTATCTATGTGATTGAATATTATCTTGTGTGTTCTTCAATTTTGTGAATGAATGAATGTGTGGTGTGTTCATCGTGTTCCTCACGTATCATAAGGAAGGATTTTATTATATTTAGGTATCAAGTGAGAATGTGCTCCGAGTTTAGTGATGTGTGATATCAACAGTGAATCAAAGCAAAATGGAGAAATCACGAAGCTAAAGGTGACGTGAGGAATCAGAGACACGCTTTCAATTAGAGCACGTCTCTCTTTTAGCAGAGGGGAGGGAGACGTTGGTCATAGGAGACGTGCTGTGTTTTATGCGCGTTTCCCGCTTTTTAGAGAGGATAACATGTCTCGGATACCAATTTAACTGAGACGGGCTTTGTTTTAACACGTCTCCATGTACTTTCAGCCGTGCCATGTCAGATTCTCACTGAAGCGAGCTCGTCTCGCTTAACATTATCAGATACACCACCTTTGAGCGGGTCGCTCATCTTTATCTCCTATTTGAGTTTCTTACGTAGTGCTCCTTAATTCTTAGTTGGGATCAACGGTTCTGGATCGCGTTAGGTACTGTGTGGCTAAAGGATTGGCGTACCTTCACAGCGAGTGCTTGGAATGGATTATCCATTGTGACATGAAGCCAGAGAACATATTGTTGTTAGATCAAGATTTGGAGCCTAAAATTACCAATTTCAGGTTGGCGAAACCGAGACGGATCTGATGCCGATTTGTCGCGGATAAGAGGAACCAGAGGGTACATGCATGGCTCCAGATAGAGTGGGTTTCTAGCTAGCTTGCCAATCACAGAAAATTAAGGTAGTAGATGTCTTTAGCTATGGAGTGGTGCTAGCTCCTTCAGTTAGTAAAGGGAGTCCGGCCGGATTTCGGATTGGGTGGTCGATGGACTTATGTTTGCTGAGATGAATACTAGCTAGGGTAGTTGTTGTCAAGCTGATCGTCCAAGATATATAAGAGATGCATGGCGCCGATAATCAAGAACCATGTTTCAAGGATCTTATGGACAACCGGCTGAATGGCGAATTTAACCGTGTACAGGCAAAAACGATGCTTAAGATTGCATGCGGTTTCATGCCTGGAGGAGGATAGGGCAAAAATATCAAATATGAGCTAGCGCTCTGTTGTACAGGCACTCGTATCAGTCGAAGAAGATGAAACAAGGTTATAAGTCGTTGTTCTTTACAAGTTAAGTGACATATCGCTGAGTTGTTGCATGCAGTTGGTGTTGTAATTATTTTAGATAGCTAATATTCTACAGGCGGCTAACGCAATACATTAGTGTGTTTGTTTTGTAATGTACGGTGGTACGTAATTAATGCTGTTTCTAGAAAATTTGCTCGGACCTTTCGAATTCTTTACCAGCTAACCCTCTTATTTATTTAGCATTTGAATATGACAGATTCCTTTGCATTACCTAGCTCGTAGATGTATTGTGTTCTGCTTGCGCGCTATGTTTTTTCCTGGCACAACTTGTGCCAGTACATGTACTGAATACATCACCTTCTTAATATATGCTTCCCGGCCCCTCGGGGTTTTCTAAAAAAAAACTAAAGTAGATTTTTTTTTTGTTTTTGTAAGTCAAAGGATCAATAAAAACTACCACTTGCAAAAACTACGTATTATATTTTGCTTGTTAAAATTTTATAGGAGTATGCTGAGTCCTCACGGTAACCACTACATGTGATCATGGGGACGCAAACATTAAGACTATTTGGTCACAAAGTCAGCTAGAGAGATCAGGGAACTGAAGGGTTGACTTGAATTAAAGCTTGCAGCCACCCAGATACGGTGGACAAGTGTTGTGAAGTACTTATTGATCTAGTATGCATAGACTAATTGCATCTAAAAAGTATGCTGATGGAGAGAGTGAACAGTTCACTTATATTTCACATTCACCTCTCACGTGGAAGCCCTCTGAGATATGCGTGGAACAAGAGAAGACTACAATTTATTTCGATAAATAGCGTTAGTCAGGATTTCAAACTCGAGAGCCTGACCTTGATACCATATTAAGAAATTCAAACTGATGGGAAGGGTAGATAATTCATTTATACTTCAGTAATCTCTCCCTCACATGCAGCTCCTGCAGGTCGTAAAAGCTTATTATGAGGATGAACAATACACTTATATTTTAAAAGTCTATGAAGATCATAAATTCATTATTGTTCCCATCTAAATGGTGCTTTAGTTTCAGAGAATGCAACAAGGGACGAGCCACTCAAACTCTGCGCATCGTGTCCCGAGACAACCACTTGTTGTTCATTGTGATGCGTGCACAATAACCCAGTGCTCATGAAATGTCAGTCAAAACGCTTTCAGAGGTACTGTACTAGTTTATTGTCATGATTAGCTATAAAGACCGAAGTTCCTTCCCATCTTGGTCAAGAAATAAAAAAAAGCTATAGGAACTAAAGGCAAGATAAATTCCCATTCATGCATATTATTTATTTCCCACACTTACTGAGTACTCTACGTACTCATGTGCTTGCCATACTTTTCTATTATAAATGCTGCTCAGTGAAAAGAAGATTCGATGGAAACAATTTTCTTTTGAAGACAGTGCTTAAAAGGTCGTATTGTTGTCAGTCGATTTGCCTGTGGTCGCCCTAGAGTTTTTCCTCTTCCGCTGTTATTTCAAAATTCTTTTAAAACCGGGTGTGACAATACAAAAACGAGATGAATCAAACATGACCACAACCTGATTCAAAAATGTTCAATGCAAGCAAGAAATCAGGCAAGCCCAGCTCTGGACCGTATATAATTGAAATATATAGTTTACACTAAACAACAACACTCTAAATATGGTTTCCAGAAACTGAGCCTAGCTTAGTTGGTTAAGGGTGTGGATGCACATTTTGACCACTCAGATTCAAATCTTCTTGGATGCGAATTTGAGTGTCTATTTCTTTCTCGATATAAGACTATCTAGTTCCTCCTAGATTGGTCCAACAATCAAAGAGTGGTTTCCATAATAAAACACTCAAAAAAGTGGGAGTAACTTCTCAAGTTGTTGTCATTAATACATCAAGCTGGCAAAATTGTAAAGCCTGTGTTTTCTTTATTTCCTAAGTCAGCCCTAAAGCATTGAAATTCACGTGAAACCTCAAAAAATTTCTGTGTTTTTCCAGCAAACCATCCAAACAACTTGTGTGTAAGAGGAGAGGAGAGGGAATGGGAATTGAGAGGAGGAAGACGACCATAGGAGGAGGTGGAGAGGAAGTGGTCGTCTTGTTCAAAAGAATTGCCAATCTGTGTTACATGATTCCCGAATGCCTCTCTCCTCACGGTTCACGCGCTTTAATCAGTTACACATGATCAGCGCTCACAGTGTGTACCATTTGGAGTTGGTTGTGACACCCTGTTCCGAAAATGAACCAAGTGAACACATATGTGTGCCCAGGATGTTCAACACACATACACGAGTGCCTCACAAAAGAGTATATAGAAAATTACCACATAACAAGATTAATTATAAAATTTTATTGCACAAACCATATTATCCTCGAGTACAAACTCTAATGAATATTAATGACAAGTTCAACTAATGCAGCGGAAATAAACTAAATAAGCAATCTAAACAGCTAAGCAGCATAAGCAATAGGGTATAACGCATCTCCAATCAACACAACAGACAAGCTGACGGTAGGCACGACCTAGAACTCCACATTATCGCCATTAAACTCCCAATCCTGACCTGCAACTGTTGGGGGGGGATTGCAAGAGTGAGTACATGTCGTACTCAACAAGTGTGGAAAGTATGACATGTGGCTGATTCAAATGACGACAATAATAAAGGCTAAGTGCTGAAAAGTACATTAAAACATTTGAAACGCAATATATTACATGTATGTGAAGTAAACCCATCATAATCATAAGTAATATCATAATATCAGTCTGAATTCACTACCATCATCAATAATTCCAGATTTCACCATTTGCCAATAACCATATTTTATACCAGAAATTAATCCATAACCAACCATAACCATTACCAAACCATAACCATCCCAATACTAAATTCCCTATAATCATGGAAGTTGTCCAGGTGCTCATAACCGGGAGCACGGCTATCATGATAGTTTTATTAGACTCTGTAGAGTTTGTACCACTTTACCCACGTGTTTGTGATTTCATCACCTTTAGGTGACTAAGAACCTCCCTTATGCCCATGACCCGTTGGCCACATTACACACTTCCGTTGGTGTGTGGCCAAGAGATCACAAAATAGCCTTTACAAAGGGATTACTAGTCTATTTAGACCCCACTGAGGTTTCACCGGTAATGATGCCTCCAACTGAGCACATCTTCAACCAAGGGCCCCCTCTTGAGCCATTCGAATCCCAGGGTAGTCCCACCAATCATCAACAAACCCAATTTGACTACCCTTCCCCGAGCATCCACAATGGTCCAAATAGCACAAGCAAAGCCCTAATTAATCAGCTATACCACACCCATACTTGGCCTCGTGGTGGTACTATAGTCCTGGCTTATTCTCGCATGAACCGGTCCTTAGATCTAAAGCAAGCAAACCACCATGACATCCAACCCATCAAAATACCGGGCTTGCTTAGATCATCCATTACCATATCATATTTACCAGTTCATGTTAATCATAATCTCATAAATACATCATTAATGTGTAGTATTGTTTTCCCATCCCAATTAATTAAGCAAAGCAAAAAGGTAAAAAGCCCATCCCGACTCTCTACCATAATTCCAGGTGACAAGGGTGGTTTAACAATTCTAGTAAACTTCCTACCATAGGATTTCTCATCAAATTGACACAAGCATGTAGTTTGCAAACAAAACATTTACTTTAAAAACAGGATCAATATGCTTCAAGGACACTTGCCTTGCTCTTGGGATTGGTTCGGGTCAACTTCTTCAAACTCTTGGTGCTGTAGATCCTCCGCGGCACTCTCTAGCGCAAAACCGTCTAATCGGCACAATAAACATACAAGACAAGAAAGACAATCAAAGAGTGCACAAATATTACTCAACATGACATGACATGAAGGATTGATGCAAATGCAAGGTAGAACTTGTTAATAGATTGCTTTTAATGATCACTAGCTAGTTCTAATAGCTTTTAACAAGTCTATACAGGTTTGGAGTTGATTAGATCAAATTTTAGAATTAATTCAACACAATTTAGCTAGAAAAATTGGACTAGTTTGCAGAAGGTCGGACTAGTCCGCACTTCGCAAAACTAGCGAACTAGGGTTTTCTAGATCGACGTAAATTTGGAGATTAGGTGTTGAATTCACATAAGGAAAAGAGAATAGAAGTTATACCAGGTGTTTAGAACTCCAATGAATCAAGAAACTTGGAGGTAACACTTGGATCTTGATTATCTAGGGTTGGTGATGAACTTGGAGATGAATTGGTGTCGAAGAACGAAAGCTTGATGGAGATCTTGATCCTCTTTCGTTTCCCCCTCTTCTTCTTCTTGCTTGGGATATCCTCCTCCCTCCTTGATGGTGGTTCTCCACAAACTAGGGTTTGGGTGGGGTGGAAAAGTAGCAAATAGATGTCAAGCCAAGGGGTGGGGTTGTTTATATAGAGGTGGAGGCTAGGGTTAGATGGATTTCGAGTTTGAGAGGAGTAGAGGCCGGTTTAGGGTCCCACATGGGCTCTAGAAGAGTTAGGCACGACATCCCTAGGCCCACTTAACGTGAAACCCAAGAAACAGGTCGTAAAACAAAAAATCAATTCGGGGTCGCGAAATATCGGACAAGTCCGAAAAGGACCGAACTAGTCCGAAAATGTCCAGAGAGAAAATCGGACAAGTCTGGCCAAAAATCGGACAAGTCCGACTTTAGTCAGAGAGGAAAACGGACAAGTCCGCTGGAACACCGGACTAGTCCAGGGACTTAGCAATTTTTCAAGGATTCTTGGAATATCGGACTAGTCCGCACAAAATTAGACAAGTCCGAAAGTTTCCAGAGGCAAAATCGGACTAGTCCGCAGCAAAAACGGACAAGTCCGTTTTTAGTCAGAGAGAAATCAGACTAGTCCTCAGAAAAATCGGACTAGTCCGCACTTTCCTGCATTTTAAGTGCGGTTTTGCTCCAAATCAATTTTAAATGTTCCAAATCAATTTTAAACTCGTTCCTCTTGATGTGGATTAATGTTAAACATGTATATGAATGTATGTAGGGAATGATGCATGAAAATGAGGATGTTACATTGGCCCAACCAGAGTTGGGTTTCCTAGACAAAGAGTTCCACCAAGGTCCAACTTCCTTCGAACGTGCAGTTTAAATAGAAGGTGGCAAGGAAGCAGAGGAGCTGATGTCATCCCTCCCCCTTGCGAGTGTGCTTGACCCCAAGCAGGAGCATTGGAAAACTCCAGGCAAGTTGTAAGCAACATCCTCCCATGTGATGAGCAAAGTCGGAAGGCTGGACCACTGGATGAGTGCCTGATAGATCATTTTACCGCCGCAAGAAATGCAACACTCCTGCAGAACATGCTGAGGAAAATTCAGCTGAAGGAAACTGTCGAGCAAAACCAGGCTTACTTGGGAAGGCTTGACGCAACCATCTTTGAGTTGTGACACATGAAAGACTGGGTGCACTGATGAAGAAGGTGGCAATTTCAATTTGCACGCCACTGGTCCAATGTGCTCCACAATAGAGAACTTTTGACAGAAGCGTCTCCCCAATGAAGATTGAATACATGGTTGCATCTTGACAAAAAGTTTATCGCCCACAGAGAAAGAGCATTCTGAACGACGTTTATCCGCTTGTTTCTTTATTCGATGTTGAGCAAGAAGCATGTGTTGTCGAACCAAATCACTCATGAGTGCATGTTCCTTTAGTCAGGTGTCCAGACAAGAATTAGTGCAGCCAGTATGAGGAGGCACATCAAAACAATTCGGTTGATAGCCATAAAGAACTACAAAAGGGGATTTGCCCAAGGCAGAGTGAAGGCTCGTATTATACCAGAATTCAGCGAGAGCAATCCAGTGAATCTATTTAGATGGGCAGGCATTGACAAAACTAAAAGTGCATCTAGGCATCCCCATAGGTTTTGGATGACTGATGACAAAAATTAAGAGACTAATGAGCTAAGTTGATATTAAGCACATGTGTGGCGATTGAAATGAGACAAAATCCCTCAAAAAGGAAAAGGTTGAAACAAGTATCGAAGACTCAAGCATAGAAATTAGGGTTTTTATTGTGTTGAGTTTAGACTAGCAATATTTGTGTGAAGATGTGTTTATCAAGTGCAATGAGATCATCAAAGAGGGTTCAAAGTGGTGGTCAAGAGAAAAACCTAAGTGAGAAGACTTTGCGAGAGAATCCCCAGGAGATCGGACTTGTCTGGGCCACAGGCCGGACTAGTCCAGGTCGTCAAATTAGTCTGTTTCGGGATGGACTAAAGGTCTTTATTCTAGTTCGGACTGCTCCGTATGGGTACGGACTTGTCCTTGGTGAGAGTTTGTGGAGCTAAGTCTTGGGAGGCCGGATTTGTCCGCCACAGAGGCCGAACTTGTCCGGACCCCCCCCCCCCCCCACCAAAAGTAGTCCGTTTTGGGATGGACTAAAGGTTTCTATTCGAGTTCGGACTTGTCCTTTTGTGTACGGACTAGTCCATTCTCCCTTAGTGTGAGATCCCGAAGCCAAGTCCTGGGAGGCTGAACTTTTCCACCTCAGGGGCAGGACTAGTCTGGTCACCCCAATAGTAATCCGTTTTCAGTCGAACTAAACACTTTTGTTCCACTTCAGACTAGTTCGTTTTCGGCCGGACTAGTCCGGGTTGCCATGACCATTTGAAATTCAAACGTTTGGCGGGGATGTCACCTCTTTTGTCTTGGTATGATGTCAAGTTGTCAGTGGTCTCAAGGAGTCGGACTAGTCCGTGGTCATGGACCAGACTAGTCCAAACTTTGGTGGCTGTAACAGTTAGTTGCCTGAACCTCTATAAAAAGGGGACCCCCGACTCCCGTTTGACAAATATGGAACCCTAGCGCCGCCACAACCATCCTTTAGCCTTCCAAAGCCTTCTACTCTGCCTACTTGCCCTCTAAGACCAAATCTTAAGAAGATTAGGGTTTGGGAAGGAGAGTGAGAGAAGATCATCGTGCTTTGGCTCTCGGTTTGATCTCTTGCACTTGGTGTTGCGTTTTGTGACTTGTGTGAGTTGAGCTTCGTGTGCTCCTTGCTGTATTCATTTGTGGGACCCTCAAATTGTGAGCAGCCCCAAAAATTCGGTGATTACCCTTTGTGATAGTGGAAACCAAGTCGGCCATTTGTGGTGGCTTGGTGAGAAGAGGGTCAAGTGAGACCCAGTCCTTGTGTGGACTTCTCAACGTGGATGTAGGCTTCTTTGTGGAGCTGAACCACAAGATAAATCGTGTCTCTCTTCTCGCTTTACATTTCGGTATTCACTAGAATTGTTTTTAGGGTTCATATCGCTCTTTGCATTGTTCTTCATTGAAATCTTGCAACCTAATTCTTTACACTTGTTAATCTAAGTTTTACTATATTACTAGACCTTGCATCTATATTTCATCGACTTAAATTCGCAAATAATTTGCAGAAATCAAGTTCTTAGGTTTTCACCACGTGCTGAGCGGACTAGTCCGGCCCGTACCAGACTAGTCCGGCCTCAGAGTTTTAATCTCGTTTGATTAAGTAATTTCAGGTCATATTGCCTATTCTCCACCTCTAGACGACTTTCAATTGGTATAAGAGCAGGTCTCTCCACCAAGAGTCTAACAACTCGAAGAGGAGATGGCCAACAAGGGTGATAACCCAGTGATCGTTGACGACGACAAGACGAAGAAGGTCGATGTGCTTCAAGATGATACCAATGACGACGATAAAGTGTGTCTACTCAAGACGCGACTTCGTGAGAAGTTGAATATTCCCAACAAGAAGAACAACGACACCAATGAGAGTGGTTCACAAGACTACTCCCGATATCCTTACAATTATAAGCGATTAACTTCTAGCAATCATTATTTATCTATTCCTATTGGGAAACCTCCTCACTTTGATGTAAATGATTATTCTATGTGGAAGCATAACATGAAGATGCATCTCATTTCCTTAAATACTAGCTTGTGGCAAATTGTTTTGAAAGTGTTCATCTTCCCAAGAATGAGGAAGACGTTACCCCAGAGCAAGCCGTCCTACTCCACTGCAATGCTCAAGCGGTTGGAATGATCACCTCCTCCTTGACTCGAGAGGAGTTCATCTGAATTGATGGGTTGGAGGTGTCTAAGGATATATGGGACACGCTCCAGACAACACATGAGGGAAACCGTGTCATTAGGGAGGATAAGATCAAGATAATTGAGGGAGAACTTGGGAGGTTCACCATCATGTTTGGTGAGACCCCCTAAGACATGTACAACCACCTCAAGATCCTCATCAACAAGAGTCGCTCTTATGGAAGCACTTGATGGACGGACCACGAAGTGGTGAAGAGGATGATTTGGGCATTCATGCCTCGAAATGTCACTCTTTGCTCCTTGATTCGTGAAAGTCTGGGATTCCACAAGATGACTCCTGAAGAAGTGCTAGGGAGAATCATCAACCATGAAATGATGGAGCAAGAGGCCATGTTCGACAACGACCTTCAAATGCTCTCCTCCTCCAAGAAGAAATATGTTGCATTCAACGCAACATCATCAAGATCCCAATAACAAGAAGACAGTGATGAAGAGAGCCCCAACACCGATGAGGAAGAGGCACTGTTCATCAAAAAATTCAAGAGAATGATAAGAAGGAGGAGGGAGAGCTACCATCATGAAAGCAAGAGCAAAGACAAGCCCAAGACAAGATCAAAGAGGACTTGCTACAATTGTGGGGAATATGGCCACTTCATTGTGGATTGCCCACATGAAGAAAACAAGAACAAGGAGGGCAAGTCCCAAGAGAAGAAATACTTCAAGAAGAAGAAGCAATCGGGACAAGGCCACCTTGGGAAGGAGTGGGGTTAAAATGAAGACTTCTCCTCCGATGAAGAATAGAAGATAGCAACAATTGTCATGAAGAAATCAACCATGGAGAACAAGCTCTTCCCCAACTTGGAGTGCTCAAGGCCAACTTGCCTCATGGCCAAGGAGGTAAGAAAGAATGTTAAATTATAACCATATTCTTCAATTTATTCACATGATAACTTTGATAGTGCTAGTGAAAATGAATACATGCTTAAGGACATAAGTAAGAGTACATTGAAAAGATTGAAGATGTTGTCGGATGAGATATTTGAGAAGGAAGAGCTCATCAACCGTCAAGAGGACATGCTCATCCAACAAAAGGAGAGATGTTAAGAGTATGAAGAGCTCTTGGAGCTTGAAAGTGAAAGAAGCAATGCACTTGAGCGTGAACTCGCTTTGAGCAAGGAAACTTGCTCAAATCTTGAGAAGACTATAATTGTGCTAAAAGATGAAATTGTTAGCTTGACAAAAGTTAACAAGACTCTTTAAACACAAGTGGAGTCTCTCAAGGTCAATGTACCTTCTTCCTCTAAAAGTTCACATTCCACAAATGTCAAATCTGAAACACCTCAAGCTTGCAAATGCTCTAACTTGATCCTAAAACTAAAAGATGAGCTTAAAGTGGCACAAAACAAGCAAGCACCGAAAGGTGGCATCTTTTACAAGGAGAATATGTCATATGCACGTAGTTCATATACCAACACAAGACATCCTATTGTCAAGGATGGTCTTGGCTTTTCTAGGGAGAAGAGGCAAAACGCCAAAACTCCCAAAAAATGGCAAATACTTGATTTTTTTTTGTCAAAAGAGGTTCATATAACAATGACAAAGGAAAGAACATTGCTACTTCACATGACATGCCTAAAAAGGAACATCATCCATTGTTCTATGATTTTGATGCTTCATGTGTTTTGTTAAGGAACAAGTTTGGAAAGCCTTATGGTTGGTATGTTGGGCCACACCGCAAGAGTCCAAAACCTTGTGTGTGGGTGCCCAAGTGCCTCTTGACTAATATCAAAGGACCCAACACTGCTTGGGTACCTAAAGTCAAGGCTTAACTCTATTTTGTAGGCATACTCCTCCGGTGGAACCAAGTGGGCTCTTGATAGTGGATGCACAAATTATATGACCGGAGAGAGGAAGATTTTTGTGGAGTATGACGAAAATGAAGATCCAAGTGAGGGAATTTGGAGACAATAGCCAAGGGAAAATCCTTGGCACCGGTATAATTGATATATCCCCTAATCATACTTTTTCCAATGTTTTACATATCGATTCACTTGATTATAACTTATTGTCCATATCACAAGTATGTGGCAAAGGTTATAATTGTCTTTTCACTAATTACAGTGTGACCGTCAGAAGAAGAAGCAATGACTCAATTGCTTTTAAGGGTGTACTCAAGGGAAAGCTCTATCTTGTGGATTTCTCCAACTTGACACATGCTTAATCGTAGAAACCGACATGGGATGGCTTTGGCATAGAAGACTAGGCTATGTTGGGATAAGGAATTTGCAAACACTTCTTAAGGGCGAGCACATCCGTGGTTTAAAGAATGTTGTGTTTGAAAAGGATAGGCCATGTAGCGCATGTCAAGCCGAAAAGCAAGTTGGAGCTCGACACCCATCCAAGAACTCATGAAAACAACAAGACCATTGGAGCTTCTACACATGGACCTCTTCGATCCAATCGCCTATATAAGCATTGGCGGTAACAAATATGGCCTTTTAATTGTTGATGATTTTTTACGTTTCACTTGGGTGTTCTTTTTGCATGATAAGAGTGAGACTCAAGGTGTCTTCAAGAAATACTTGAGGAGAGCTCAAAATGAGTTCTCCTTGAGGATCAAGACTATAAGGAGTGACAATGGCACTGAATTCAAGAACACTTAAGTTGAAGAGTTTTTGGATGAAGAAGGCATCAAGCATGAGTTCTCAGCTCCCCTACTCCCCTCAGCAAAATGGAGTGGTTGAGGGGAAGAATAGGACTCTCATTGAGATGTCAAGAACCATGCTTGATGAATACAAGACGTCGGACCAGTTTTAGGCGGAAGCGGTTAACACCGCTTGCCATGCCATAAACCGGTTGTTTCTCCATCGCATATTGAAGAGGACGTCTTACGAACTTCTAACCCGTAAAAAACCTAATATTTCTTATTTTTGTGTTTTTTGAAGCAAATGATATTGTCGAAGGTCTTAAACGACACTTCCCCCGGACCTGCTTAGAGAGCAGCCCGCAGAGGTTCTTTGGATTCACGAGGGCTAGTCCCAGGAGATTGAGCGCAGCGAGATGATGAACACAAAGGGTTTACGTGGTTCGGGCCGCCGGAGCGTAACACCCTACGTCCACGGGAGTGTTTGTGTATTGCCTTGCTTGAGCATGTATGAGTTTCGTTCCCTTGTGAAGGTCGCCTGCCGAGTCCTTTTATAGTCCAAGGACTCTGTAGTCACAAGGTGGGCCCCGGGGCCCGACAGGTGGTCCCGGGGAGAGCCAAATCCTATACAAGATCTAGGATTAAATGCTATCTACTTCCCTTTGTCAGGGGCTTCAATGTGCCATCCTGCCATACAAAAACACTCCCGTGGACGTAGGGTGTTACGCTCCGGCGGCCCGAACCACGTAAACCCTCCGTGTTCATCATCTCGCTGCGCTCAATCTCCTGGGACTAGCCCTCGTGAATCCAAAGAACCTCCGCGGGCTGCTCTCTAAGCAGGTCCGGGGGAAGTGTCGTTTAAGACCTTCGACAGATATATTCTCAACAAGAAAGCCTAGGACCTTGAAGTCCGCTTCAAAGTCCGATTAGGGTTTCTTGCTTAGTTATGACTCAAACACTTACACCTATCGTGTTTTCAACAAATCCTCCAGAATTGTTGAAGTAGCACGTGACGTAGTATTTGATGAGACTAATGGATCCGTGGAGCAAGTTGATCGTCATGTGATAGATCAAGAAGAAGCTTCACAAGTGGTGATAGGAAGGATGGCACTTGGAGACATTCGACCACAAGAACAACCTCAAGACTCAAGTGATCATCCTACACATAAAGCAAACTCTTCCTCAAATAATCAAGCTCAAGACCCTCAAGATGCGCTTCAACAAGATGACAATGAAGGAATCAATCAAGGGGGAGACGAAGAAAGTGAGGAAGAAGATATGAAGTTCCAAGAACTCAAGCACCACACCCAAGAGTACATCAAAGAGTTCAATGAGACCATCCCGTTGACAACATCCTTGGAGACGTCTCCAAGGGGGTAACTACTCGATCTCATGTTGCAAATTTTTTTGAACATTACTCTCTTCTTTCTTCTTTGGAGCCTCACAAGATTGAAGAAGCACTACGAGATCCAGATTGGGTGATGGCCATGCAAGAAGAGCTCAACAATTTTGAAAGAAATCAAGTATGGGAGATCGTGACGAGGCAGAACGCGAATGTTGTGGGCACCAAGTGGGTGTTCCGCAACAAACAAGATGAGCACGGGGTGGTTACAAGGAACAAATCACGACTTGTGGCCAAGGGGTACTCACAAGTCGAAGGTTTGGATTTCAATGAAACCTTTGCTCCCGTAACTATACTTGAATCAATTCGCATATTACTTGCATTTGCTACTCACCATGATTTTAAGCTATACCAAATGGACGTCAAAAGTGCATTACTCAATAGTACAATCAAAGAAGAGGTGTATTTGGAGCAACCTCCCGACTTTGAAGATTAAGAATTTCCAAACCCTGTCTACAAATTGTGTAAGGCTCTCTATGGCCTCAAGCAAGCTCCTAGAGTTTGGTATGAGTGTCTTAGAGACTTTATAACTCAAAATAGTTTCTAAATTGGGAAGGCCGATTACATTTTATTCACTAAGCATTTCAATGATGATTTGTTTGTTTGCCAAATATATGTCAATGACATTATATTTTGTTCTACTAACAAAAACTTTTGTGATGAGTATTCCAAGATAATGACCGGAAGGTTCGAGATGTCCATGATGGGGGAGTTGAAGTTCTTCCTAGGTTTTCAAGTGAAGCAACTCAAAAAAGACACGTTCATTAGTCAAACAAAGTACACACAAGATACACTCAAAAAGTTTGACATGGACAAAGTCAAACCCATCAAGACTCCAATGGGAACTAATGGGCATCTCGACCTTAATGAATATGGTCCAAGTGTGGACCAAAAGGTATATCGTTCTATGATAGGTTCATTGCTTTACTTATGTGCATATAGGCCCGATATAATGCTAAGTGTTTGTATGTGTGCTCGATTACAAGCTGCTCCTAAGGTGTGTCACTTGACCGCCGTTAAGAGTATTCTTAGATATTTGGTTCACACACCAAGCATAGGACTTTGGTACCCCAAGGGCTCTAAGTTTAATCTCATTGGATATTTCGATGCGGATTATGCGGGGTGCAAAGTTGATAGAAAAAAATACCTCCTGGACTTGTCAATTTCTTGGTAGGTCCCTAGTGTCTTGGTCCTCAAAGAAACAAAACTTCATTGCTCTTTCCACAACCGAAGCGAAGTATGTCACTGCCAGAAGTTATTGTGCACCACTTCTTTGGATGCAACAAACTCTTAGGGACTATGGCATAAAATTGCGCCATATCTGTCTCCTATGCGACAATGAGAGTGTCATCAAAATAGCCCACAATCTAGTTGAACACTCAAGGACCAAACACATTTATATCCGCCAGCATTTCTAGAAAGATCACTCCATCAAAGGAGACACAGTGATTTCCCATGTGAGAACCGAAAAATAATTGGTCGATATCTTCACCAAGCCCTTAGATGAGAAAATATTTTGTGAACTTAGGAGTGAGCTCAATATCTTAGATTCTCGAACTGTGGCTTGAGTCTTGCACATCTGATTATTACTTGTACTTGATTCAAAATTGATACATGCTTGCAAAAAAACTCATCTTTCTCGATTTTCTACAGAACTATTTGAAATATCAAATATTTGTGAATTAAATTCATAGTTTGGTTGTTGATTGCTTACTGACCATGTTTGCAAAGATTTTTTTGTGAAAAACTAGTACAAAAGGATCAAATCTCCAGTGAAAACTCTCTCTCTCTCTCTCTCTCTATATATATATATATATATATATGTGTGTGTGTGTGTGTGTGTGTGTGTGTGTGTGTGTGTGTGTGTGCTTTCAGCCTTTGGACTGGACTAGTCCGCCCCTCTGGTCGGACAAGTCTGGAGTCCAGCTTCGACGGGCTCTAATGGCCAAGTTCAAAACGGACTTGTCCGTCCCCAGGCCGGACAAGTCCGGCCTGTCCGAGTAGTCCGGACCTAGTCCATAGGCCGGACAAGTCCGGGTTTTCGATCGGACTAGTCCGCCCCTGGGGGCTTAACCTCCGAGAGGACCCCCCCCGACCCCTCACTTTCACTCCAACCTCTCTCTCTCTCCTCAAAACGCGAAAACCGAACCCCAAATCAGCGAATTTTGATTCCATCCACCAAAAACCAATTCCAATTTGTGGATTGAAGCCCCAAGGTGTGTGGGAACTCGTCCCCAAGCATCCTAGGCTAATTCTTCATCCACATTTCGTCGATTTGAAGAGGTACTCTTGACCTAACCCTAAATCCTTCAAAACTCAAATCTTTTAGGTATTTTGATAGAAAACTCTTAACAAAAGTTGTTCTATATTTCATTGTGATCCTATCCTTGGAATATTATGGCCAAATCCGTAGTTTTTGCAAAAATCCTCAAGATTATGGTTCTTGCTGTGTAAACTGGACTAGTCCAGCTAACTAGTGGACAAGTCCGGCTCGTGCGGACTAGTTCGTCCCTTGGGCGGACAAATTCAGGTTTCACAGTGAAAGCCCTAACCTTGATAGTTTCTGTAAATTCTAACGCAATATTCCACTTCCTTAGACTCATATACTCTCTTTTGTATCACTTTTCAGGGACGATGTTGAACCCCGACGACTCGCCTCTATCCAATCCCGCTCATGAGGCAGCGAGGCAAGCAACCTACCTCATGCTCGTGAGGAGCGAGAGCTTGCTATAGCTCTCCTCGAATTGAGGTCCAAAGCAAGGACTGCCAAGAAACAGCAACGAGAGGCTCATAACTCAGCTGCAGTCGAGCTAGTCCCAAGGAAGAAGAGGCTTGTAACCATGGGTGAGAAAACAAGAACTCAAGCGGCAAGGGGATCAAAGGACAAGGGCAAAGCACCAGTTGAGGAGGCACCAAAGAAGAAAGCACCTGTTGTTAAGAAGCCAGTCAGCAAAGCTAAGAAGGGATCCTCTCAACCCATAGGTCCTTTGAGGATGTCCTCACCTGCAAGAAATACCAATGGCCAAGCCACTATTGAAGCCAATATATTCAGAGGCAAAGGGTCTGAGAAGGCCAAACCACTCAGATTGATTTATGTGTATCAACGTGAGAAGCACACCGCCGACCCTCGCTTTTGGTGTGATTTCCATTGTGATTATTGTCAGACCGTCTACATGACAAAGCAGACTCCTGTGAGGAATGCCCAATGGATTGACTAGGATTACATGATCGAGAAGAACCAAGCTGCATTCAATACCGTGATTGAGGCCATAGAGCGCCATGGACTGAAGAAACTTATGTCATTTAAGTATGATTGGAATGTTGAAGTCATTGTGCAGTTCTACTCGACCGTTTACTTTCACAGCGATGGAGATCGAAGGATCACTTGGATGACAAATGGAGAGCAATACACTATTACCTTTTGGTAATTTGCCCAAATCCTTGATTTGGAAAGTCAACTTGAGAATGGGATTATCATTTCCAACCTCAAGGCAGTTGATTGAGGTGTCTTGGATTACATGTATCCAAGTCACGGAGTTAATTATGAGGTGGGACACATTCTGAACATCAATACTTTTTACATTGTGCTCAACCGTGTGCTCAGGAAGACAATAGCCCCCAAGGATGGAGATGTGGGCATCATTAAAGGCAATTTAAGACATTTAATGGTGCTTATTGATGGAGATGTCGGATTCAATGTGGTGTACTACATTTTTTATGACATATTCAACATTTCTCACACCCCCAACTGATCATGTGGTTATGCACCATATGTTATGTACTTGATTGAGAAGGTGATCGGGCTGACCTTCAAGAAGGATGTCACTCATAGAAGACTTCGTGCTCAGATTCCTCCTCCACAGCCTGTTGCACCAAGAAGGAAGAATGTCAATCCTTCTTCCTCCTCCTCTCATCTCGTGGCTTCACCACCTCCTCCTCCCTCCTCCTCCTCCACCACACTCCGGAAGTGGTTTCTTCAAATGCTTCAAGGCACTTTTAGCCTCTTGCCATAAGGTGGAAGTTCGAACTCGTATCGTGGAGCTTCACCAAGATAAGTACCTCAAGGCGATGTGCGACAAGCTAGAGGTTCCCATGTCTCCTGCCACGGAGAGTGATGGAGAGTTTTCCCGAGTGCACCGTCGAAGAACTCGCTCAATTTGGTGAAGTTGGCACCTCCACTGTGGCACCCTCCAAAGAAGAAGACGATGATGAAGACGTCAAAGATCCAGAGGCTACGGAGATCGACCATGAGTAGCAACAAGACGACGACTACGACGATGAAGAGTAGATCTTAGGGCTCTCCTCCTCTCTTTTTTCGCTTTTGGTGTCTTGATGCCAAAGGGGGAGAGATTGGAAGGGGGTACTTCGAGTTTTTAAAGTTGTTGTCCCTTTTGATCCTACTATGGACTTGTATATGCTTTAAAACTCTTGCATTTCAATTTGTGTAAGACTTAATCTATATTCTGGGTTGTATGCACTTTATAATGTTTGCTATGCTAAATTGTGATGTGATGCTTGAAATGACTTATTTACCACTCATATTTATTGTATTATCACAAATTATGAACACATCACTTAGGCACCCCACCATAACATGTATATGTATGATAACTCTCTCAAATTCTTCATTTTTAATGCACACATTGAGGGGGGTTACTAATACACACACATGTTATGAAAACCAATTAATATCCTTTTTGTTGAAGCTAAATGTATTGTCATCAATCACCAAAAAGGCGGAGATTGAAAGTGCATCTAGGCATCCCTGTGGGTTTTGGATGATTGATGATGACAATTAAGAGACTAATGAGCTGAGTTGATCTTAAGCACAAGTGTGACGATTGAAATGAGATAAAATCCCTCAAAAGGGAAAAGGTTGAAACGGGCATCGAAGACTCAAGCATAGAAATTAGGGTTTCTATTGTGTTAAGTTTAGACTAGCCATATCTGTGTGAGGGTGTGTGTATCAAGTGCAATGAGATCATCAAAGAGGGCTCAAAGTCGTGGTTGAGAGAAAAACCTAAGTGAGAAGCCTTTGTGAGAGAATCACCACGAGACCGGACTGGTCAGGGCCGCAGGCCGGACTAGTTCGGGTCTTCTAATTAGTCTTTTTTGGGACGGACTAAAGGTCTCTGTTCCAGTTTGAACTTGTTCGTATGGGTATGGACTTGTCCTTGCTGAGAGTTTGTGGAACTAAGTCCTGAGAGGCCGAACTTGTCTGCCACAGAGGCCGGACTAGTCTGGAACCCCCATAGTAGTCTGTTTTGGGGCGAACTAAAGGTTTTTGTTCGAGTTTGGACTTGTCCGTTCATGTACGGACTAGTCCGTTATGCCTCATTATGAGATCCCGAAGCCAAGTCCTGGGAGGCCGAACTTGTACGCCTCAGGGGTTAGACTAGTCCGGTCACCCCAAGAGTAGTCTGCTTTCAGCCGAACTAAACTCTTCTGTTCCACTTCGGACTAGTCTGTTGGCCGGACTAGTACGGGTTGCCATGACCATTTGAAATTCAAACGTTTGGCGGGGACGTCACCTCTTTTGTTGAGGTATGATGTCAAGTTGTCAGTGGTCCCAAGGTGCCGGACTAGTTCATGGTCATGGACCGGACTCGTCCGAACTTTGGTGGCTGTAACGGTTAGTTGCGGGACCTCTATAAAAAGGGGACCGTCGGCTCCCATTTGAAAAATCTGGAACCCTAGCACCGCCACAACCATCTTTTAGCCTTTGAAAGCCTTCTACTCTGCCTACTTGCCCTCTAAGACCAAATCTTAAGAAGGTTAGGGTTTGGGAAGGAGAGTGAAGGAATATCATCGTGCTTTGGCTCTCGGTTTGATCTCTTGCACTTGGTGTTGTGTTCTATGGCTTGTGTGAGTTGAGCTTCATGTGCTCCTTGTTGTATTCATTTGTGAGAGCCTCAACTTGTGAGCAGCCCCAAAAACTCGGAGATACCCTTTGTGATAGTGGAAACCAAGTCGGACATTTGTGGTGGCTTGGTGAGAAGAGGGTCAAGTGAGACCCGTTCCTTGTGTGGACTTCTCAACATGGATGTAGGTTTCTTTGTAGAGTTGAACCACGGGATAAATTGCTTTTAGGGTTCATATCGCTCTCGCATTGTTCTTCATTGAAATCTTGCAACCTAATTGTTTACACTTGTTAATCTAAGTAGTATTAGATTGCTAGACCTTGCATCTATCTTTCGTCGGCTTAAATTCCGCTAATAACTTGTAGAAATCAGGTTCTTAGGTTTTCACTTCGTGCTGAGCGTACTAGACCGCCCCATACTAGACTAGTCCGGCCTTAGAGTTTTAATCTCGTTTGATTAAGTAATTTCATGTCACATTGCCTATTCACCCCCCCCCCCTCTGGGCGACTTTTAGAAACATCGAAGATAAGTCTCCATACACTTATTGACTCGATCAGTTTGTCCGTCAGTTTGTGGGTGGTAAGAGGAGCTCATGAACAGCTTAACGCTGGCCAATGAAAAGAGTTCTTGTAAGAGTTTGCTTGTGAAGATAGGATACAATTAGAAATAACGGCATGCGACATGCCATGGAGTTTGTACACTTGATCGATGAAGACCTTGGACACCGCGTAAGTTGTATAGGGATGAAGCAGAGGAATGAAATAAGTGTAATGAGAGAATTCATCCGTGACTACCAAAATAAAATTTGCGTTCCAAAACTTGGGTAAACCATCAAAGAAATCAATGGAGACCACTTGTCAAGCTGAAGAGGGCAGTTCGGGAGGCTGAAACAGACCCAGGTAAGGTGACCTCGTAGATCAGTAGTTGGCCAAGAATATCAAGTTTTGGCTCATAAACCTGGTGTATTTTCTCAGCTTTTGCGTGTTACTCATACTTGGCATTGCGTAACTCAGTACTGGATTCCTAAATGCCTTTTGACTAACTCCAATATTGATTCATCGATGTATTGTGCCTCTATGAAGATTACACACTCGAGGAAGGAGAACATTTGGCTTGTAGATTTAGGTTGCTCACGCCACATCGTAGGTAACAAAGAATGGTTTCCTCCCTCTCTTTTGTGTCATGTGTAGCTGATAATTATTCAACTCCTATAATTTTTAATGGTCCGGTTAGAGTTAATAATCACTACACTTTGTAGGATTTGACACTTGTTAAAATCTTGAAATACAACTTGATTTCTTTTCACAATTGCTAGATAAAAACCTAGAAGTTAGTTTCACTAAAACTTGCTACAAGGATGTATATTCAGATGGTGAGTTTATTTTTAACATGTCTCAGTTTGGAAGAGTTTTTAAAATTGATTTGGACATGTCATCCTCTAAGCATAGGTGTCTAGTTGCTAATGATTTAAGAGACTTATATTATTGGCATTGTAGACTTGGTCATGTAGGTTTTGATCACCTCACATGTGTTAGTGGTATTGATCGCATATGTGGGTTATCTAAGCTTAAAAGGGACAAAGATATTGTGTGGTCTTCTTGTATACATGCTAAGATTGTTGTAGGTTCACATGTTCCACTACAATGACCATGACAACAGCACCAACACAACTTTTACACCTTGACACCATAGGTCCTTGACGTGTTCAATCTTTTGTAGGTAAATTTTATGTGCTTGTAATTGTTGATGACTATTCTAGATACTCTAGGATTTACTTTATGGTATGTAAGAATGAAGCTTTTAGTCACTTTAGAAGTTTGGTTCTTAGACATTCGCTTGACCACCCAGGATCTTTAAAATCAGTAGAAGTGATTATGGAACCGAAATTAAATGCATTGTTAAGAAATATGGTAATCAAGATAAATTTTGAAGCTAGATCTGTCGATAGCATGTTTCTTGGTTATCCATCTCATACTAGAGGCTACCATGTGTTTTTACTTGACACTATCAAAATTGTAGAGACTTGTGAGGTTTATTTTGATGAAGCTAGCCAAGGTACTAGATCTTATATTGCAGGTCAAGATGCATATCCGCGGGGGTAGACTATTTTCATTAAAGATGAGGAAGAAGTGGTGTTGCTACCCGAAAATTCAGAAGCTAATGGTGTTTTCTGCTCCCGATTTTGCTCTACTACCAGCACCAACGTCTAATATTACTGGTCCAGGTTATTATCAAGCCACAAGCTCATCGATTTGTGATGAACGTGGAGAAGAAGAAGCTTGGGAAGTATCTACTCCTCTCTGCATCCTGAAAAGTCATCCTCCACGATAGATTATTGGAAGCTTGCACAAATGAGTCACATGGTCTAGGTTTTGTGATCCAAACTCTGAAAGTGCATCTAGGCATCCCCGTGGGTTTTGGATGATTGATGACGATAATTAAGAGGCTAATGAGCTAAAGTGATCTTAATCACGGGTATAAGGATTGAAATGTGATGAAAACTGAAAGTGCATCTAGGAATCCCTTGTGAGTTTTGGTTGATTTATGACAACCAAATGAGATCCTAACCACTTTGTTGAGATGTGCACAGGTTCTAATGAGAAAATGAGCAAAGTGCCAAAAAGAAAGGAGAATGAGGAGCAATGCGGAAAAGAGCTCAAGAAACAAGTGTAGTAGATCATTGTGTATGGAGTGTGTTAAGGAAACACACCCCAAGAGCTCAAGCACAAATAATCTCACACATTGCACAAATTTATACAGGACCGGACTAGTCCGACTAACTCCGGACTAGTCCGATATCTTTCTGCACAAGATCGGACAAGTCCTCACAATGCGGACTTGTCCTACAGTCCAATTTTTCACTGAACGGACTAGTCCGATATCACCACGGACTAGTCCGATATCTCTCTGACTAGAATCGGACTAGTCCTCCAAACACTTCACAAGTTGCACAAAATCATACAAGTCCGATAACACAACGGACTAGTCCGGTATCTTTCTGATGTCAATCAGACAAGTCCGATATTATCACAGACTAGTCTGAAAACCCTCTGACCTAAATCAGACAAGTCCTCCAAGTGCGAACTTGTCCCCAAATTCACTTAGGGTTTCACTTATCCGGACAAGTCCGATATCCATCGGACTAGTCCGAAGATTTCCAGAACCAAAATCGGACAAGCCCGCTTTTAGCCGGACAAGTCCGATATTTCGGGACACCTAGGGTTTGCTACACGCAGCACACCGGACTAGTCTGGTGTTCACCATGGACTAGTCTGATCTTTCTAAACCCTAACGGTAACTTTTGGAAACCCCATATAAATAGGTGTACACGGCCCATCTTTCACAACTCTCGACCCCCTGTGCTGTCACACCTTCCAAGAGCCTAGAAAACACCTCTCTCCACGAAATCAAACGCAAGAAAGATCAATCCTTTGAGGATACACTTTGGATCATTGGAGAGACACGGTTCATCACTCATTGAGCTCTTGGTTTGAATCCCTAACACACTCATGTGGTTTTCATTGTGATCTTAAGAGTGTGTTCTTGGTGGTGTTCATATTGTAATCTTGGGGAGCCCTCAACGTGTGAGAAGACCCCTTGAATTTGGTTATTTGCCCTTTGTGATTAGTGAAGAGGATTGTCCTCTGTGGCGATCCGACGAGGGTAGGGTTGGAGAAGACCCGGTCCTTTTGTGGACTCCTCAACGTGGATGTAGGTTGCCTCTGTGGGAATCGAACCACGAGATAAAGTGCTCGTGTTCTTACTTTGCGCACATCGTTCTTACTCTTCATATCAATCTAGGGTTTCAATCAATCTTGTACACTTTACATTGAAACATTTAATATAAGATCAACTTGTGGTACATCCTAGTTCATAATTGTGTAACACTTCAATTACAAGTATATTTCCGCTGCATACATCATAGGATCAAGATAATTGATCCAATTTGATCAACTTAGTTGGTACACACTGGACTAGTCCGCACTCGACCGGACTAGTCGATATCTGTATATTTGATATGGTTGTTAAGTGTTGCAGGTTCTGACAGAAAATCGAAAAGGTCTATTCACCCCCCCTCTAGGCCAGATTCAATTGGTATCAGAGCGAGGTTCTTCAAAAGGAGACTAATCGCTCGAAGAGATCATGTCGGACACGAAGGACGTACACAAGAGCATCAACCAAGAGAAGGTTGAAGAAGAGAAGAACCAAAAATGGAAGAGGCTCCTTGAGGCCATTCAAGACTTCGAGGATGACGATGAGGAGAAACTGGAACTAAAGGCGCTCCTAAGGAAGAAAATCCTCTCCAAGGGAAATGTAAAGCTCGAAGATGAGAAGAAGAAGAAGAAGAAGAAGGGGAGTAGTCACACCAACTACTTCCGATATCCTTTCAACTACGATCGGCCTAATTCTAGCAATAATCACTACTTATCTATTCCACTTGGAAAAGCCCCACACTTTGATGGCAATGACTACTCAATGTGGAGGCAAAACATGAAAATCCACTTGATTTCTCTCAATACAAGTTTGTGGCATATTGTATGTAAAGGAATATATATCCCCGACGATGATGAGGAGATCACACCCAGCCAAGAGCAAGCAATCCATCAAAATGCCCAAGCTGCTGCAGTCATCACCTCATCACTCAGTCGGGATGAGTTCACAAAGGTGGATGGACTCGATATCGCAAAGGAGATATGGGATACGTTGCAAACCGCACATGAAGGCAATCGTCATGTGCGAGAAGCGAAGATCGAGATGATTGAAGGCGAGTTGGGAAGATTCGCCATCGAAGAAGATGAGTCTCCACAAGACATGTACAACCGACTAAAGACGCTCATCAACAAGGTACGAGCATACGAAAGCAAGAAGTGGAATGACCAAGAGGTGGTGAAGCTCATTCTTAGAGCTTTCATGCCTCGGAATGTCACCTTGTGCTCGATGATACGAGAAAGCCTCGGGTACAAGAAGATGACCCCAGATGAGCTACTTGAGAAAATCATCAACTTTGAGATGATAGAAAAGCAAGCCAAGCACGTTAAGGAGATTGCCGATCTCACCTCGGCAAAGAAGAAATGGGTTGCTTTGAAGTCCACTCTCAAGCCCTTGTCTAAAGAAGCTCGAGAAGCTCAATTAGAAGAAGACGGTGACGATGAGAGCAGCGACTTGGATGAAGATGACATGATACAATTGATGAAGAAATTCAAAAGAATGATGAAGAAAAGACAAGGGGCTAAATCAAGTGAAGGGAAGTACAAGGAAAAATCAAGACCAAAGTTGAGGCGAGCATGCTATAATTGTGCTGAGTATAGCCACTTTATAGTTGATTGCCCATATGAAGAGAACAAGAAGATGACCAAGGAAATGAAGCCCCAACCCAAGAAATTCTTCAAGAAGAAGAAGCAAGCTGAACAAGTGCATCTAGGGAAAGAGTGGGACTCACATGATGAGTCCTCATCCGAAGAAGAAGAGGAGATGGCTAGCATAGCCATCGAGAAGACATCCAAGAAGTCCACTCTCTTCCCCACTCTCGGCGCATGGAAGGGGAACGTCACTTGCCTCATGCCAAAGGAAGGTAAATGCAAGGTAACAACCAAACCCTCTTCCTTGCATTTCTATTCTAGTGATAGTGAAATTGCTAGCGATAATGAAGATATGTTCATTGGCTTAGATAAGAAAACAGTCGCGAAAATGAAATTTCTACTTGATCATCTTGTTGAGAAGGAGAAGCTGATAAACCGTCAAGAAGACATGATTATCTCCCAAAAGGAGGAATATGTTGAACTTGACAAGCTTCTAGAACTTGAAAAGGAGCGAAGAAAGTCACTAGAGCTTGAGTTAGCTTCAAGCAAGGAATCTTGCTTGGAGTTAAGCGACTTAAATGCTACAATCAAGGATGAACTTGCTAACCTAATCAAGGTTAACAAGATCCTTGAAGTACAAGTTGAGTCACTCAAGCAAAGTGACCCTTCATCCTCTTCAAGCTCACCTTCTCAACCACTTAAAATTGAAGCTATCATTACTTGTTCATGTGGTAAACTTGACACCAGCTCAAAAGACAAGTCAACCTCTACCAAGGATAAGCATCCTGCACAAAGTGGCATATTTTACAAGGAGAAGGTCAAATATGCACATAGTGCATTTGACCACAAGACCTCCTAATGTCAAATATGGCATTGGGTATTCCTGTGGTGAAAAGAAAAATGCTAGAAGACATAAGAATAACAAGGAAAGCATTACCTTTGTAAAGGGAAGACCCTCTCAAACTGGAAAATCCAAAGTTAACACATCCAACACACATGATCACTAGAATAGTTCGGTCGGGACACGGACAAGTCCGTTCTCCCGGACTAGTCCTATATATAAACAACAGCAGTTGCTTTTTAGAACCTTTGATGCATCTTATGTTTTAATTAGAAGTAATTCTGGTAAGATTTATGCTCATTATGTTGGGTCGTGCCATGAGAACAACAAGTCTCATGCGTGGGTGCCCAAATCTCTTGTGACTAACCTAAAAGGACCCAAGCAAGCTTGGGTACCTAAAACCAAGGCATAATTTGTTTTTTTAGGCCTATTCCTCCGGTGGATCTAAATGGGTGCTAGACAGTGGTTGCACCAACCATATGACCGGAGAAAGAAGGATGTTAGTGGAGTATGAAGAAAATGAGGATCCAAGCGAGAGCATCTATTTTGGAGACAATAGTCAAGAAAAGGTGCTCGGTACCGGTAAAATTGCCATATCATCTCAACATACTCTTTCTCATGTGTTACATGTTGATTCCTTAGATCATAATCTGCTGTCCATATCTCAATTATGTGAGAAAGATTATAATTGCTTGTTCACTAATGAGGGTGTGATCGTCTCTAGAAGGAGTGATAGTTCCATTGCATTCAAGGGTATGTTAAGGGAAAGTTTTACCTTGTTGACTTCAACAAGGATAAAGCCGAACTTGACACATGCTTGATTGCAAAGACCAACATGGGTTGGTTGTGGCATAGACGGCTAGCGCATTTTGGTATGAGGAATCTTCAAAAACTCCTCAAGTGAGATCACATCCGAGGTTTGAAGGATGTTGTTTTTGAGAAAGACAGGCCTTGTAGCGCGTGCCAAGTCGGGAAGCAAGTTGGAGCACCTCATCTTGCTAAGAACGTCATGACTACAACAATACTGCTTGAGCTACTTCACATGGACTTATTCGGTCCAATTGCTTACATAAGCATCGGCGGTAACAAATATGGTTTAGTGATTGTTGATGATTTTTCTTGCTTCACTTGGGTTTTCTTTTTACATGATAAGACAAAAACACAAGGAACACTCAAGAAGTTCTTCAAGAGAGCCAAAAATGAGTTTTCATTAACGATCAAGAACATTCGAAGTGATAACGGGACGGAGTTCAAGAACACACAAGTTGAGGAATACCTAGATGAAGAAGGCATAGATCATGAATTTTCAGCACCTTACTCCCCTCAACAAAACGGAGTTGCCGAAAGGAAGAACTGAACCCTCATAGATATGGCGAGAACAATGCTTGATGAGTACAAGACCTCGAATCAATTTTGGGCGGAAGCGGTTAACAGCGCTTGCCACGCCATAAATCGACTTTATCTTCATCGACTACTCAAGAAGACATCCTATGAGCTACTCACCGGTAACAAGCCTAATATTTCATATTTTCGAGTCTTCGGTTCCAAATGCTATATTTTGAACAAGAAGCCTAGGACTTCAAAGTTCGCTTCGAAGGCTGATGAAGGTTTCTTTCTTGGTTATGATTCGAACTCTTACGCCTATCGTGGATTCAACATGACCTCAGGAATTGTTGAAGTAGCACGTGACGTAGTGTTCGATGAGACTAACGGCTCCCAAAAGGAGCAAGTTGATTCATGCGTGCTAGATAGAGAAGAAGCTCCTTGTCAAGCATTGAGAAGAATGGCATTGGGCGAAGTTTGAACACAAGAACCACCTCTACATAGCATGAGGAAGATGAACCACAAGAGGAGATCAATGATCAAGGGGGAGCCTCCATACAAGATCAATCTCAAGAAAACAAAAATGATCATCAAGTCAATGAAGACAACCATCTAGGGGGAGAAGAAGATGATCATGAAGATTCAAGACAGCAAGTGCCACACCCAAGAGTACACTAATGCGTCCAAAGAGATCACCCAATCGACAACATCATCGGTGACATCCAAAAGGGAGTAACTACTAGATCTCGCATAGCTAATTTTTGTGAGCATTATTCGTTTGTGTCCTTTTTGGAACTGCGCAAGGTTGAGGATGTATTGAAGGATCCGGATTGGGTAGTGGCTATGCAAGAAGAACTCAACAACTTCGAGCGGAACGAAGTGTGGTAACTAGTCGAAAGACCCAAATTCAACGTCATCGGCACCAAATGGGTCTTCCACAACAAACAAGACGAACACGGGGTGGTGACAAGGAACAAGGCATGACTTGTGGCCAAAGGGTATTCACAAGTCAAAGGTTTGGATTTCGATGAAACTTTTGCTCCAGTAGCTAGACTTGAGTCTATTAGAATATTACTTGCATATGTTACTCATCATGATTTCAAGATCTATCAAATGGATGTGAAAAGTGCCTTCCTCAACGGACCAATCAAGGTGGAGGTGTATGTGGAGCAACCCCCAGATTTGAAGATGAAGAGTTCCCCGACCACGTATTTAAACTGCATAAGTCTCTCTACAACCTCAAACAAGCTCCTAGAGCTTGGTATGAGTGTCTTAGAGATTTCTTAATTGAAAATGGTTTTAAGATCGGTAAAGTAGATTATACATTGTTTACAAAGAACTTTGACAATGATCTCTTTATTTGTCAAATTTATGTTGATGATATAATCTTTGGTTCAACTAATAAATCTTTTTGTGATGAATTTATGTAACACCCTAAATTTTCGCATCCTGCATTGCATACATGATCATGCAATAAACATTAGAGGGATAAAATAATATATAAAAAAAATATAAAACATACATATATGTATGTAGCAAAAGAAGAAATTAAAATAATAATTATAGCCTAAATCATGTATTAGGGAATAAATCTAAAATAATACTAATAATATATATATATAAAAAGAAATGTATATAAATAAATTTTAAATATATATATTAATAAATAAATAAAATGAATAGAATATAAAAAAATAATAATAAAAAATAAATATAAATAATAAAATATAAAATAATAAAAGGGAAGAATATAAAAAAAAATATAAATAAATAATATAAAAAAAAGAAAAAAAAGAATAAAAGCCGCCGGCCGGCCCAGCGGCCGCGCTGCCCCATCCCGCGCGCCGCTCCTGCGGGCCCCGCCTGCCGCCGGGCACGCGCCCCGCTGCCTTGGCCTGCGCCCGCCGCCCGCCTCGGCCCCCGCGCCCTCCCACGGCCCCGCCGCCTGGGCCCCCCCCCGCCTCCACGCGCGCCACCCTGCCGCGCCTCCCGAGCCGGCCGGCCTCCCGCGCTCCCACCCCGACCCGCCCACGTGCGCTGGGCCCCGCCTGACGCCGCCCCGCGCCGATCCCACCCAGCGCGTTGACCGTGCTGCCCCGGGCCCCACACCCCGCCGCCCTCTCGCCCGACGCGTTACGCGCGACGCGCACGCGCTCCCCTCCGATCGCGCCGGACCCCACGCGCCCACACCCCGCCGAACGCCCCGCTTCCCGCGCGTCCGTCCCGCCCGATTCCGCGTAGCGCCACACAGCCGTCGCCCGCACCGGTGCCCTAGCCGCCGGATATAAAAGGCCACGGGGTCTCACGGTTCCCGATGCCAGAAAAGCAGCCGCCACCAAAGGAGAAAAAGAGCCCTAGCCGCCAAAAAAAAAAGGAACAGAGGAGAGGTTGCGCCGCCAGAGAAGAAAAGAGGAAAGAAAAAGGAGGGAAGAAGGGGAAGGAAAAGAGGAGAGTACCGCCGTCCACCGGAGATCGTCGCCGTCGTCGTGCAGCCGGAGGACCTTGCTCCGTCCACTTCGTCTACGCGTCGCCATCATCCCTCGATCTTCGAAGCCATCGCATCTACGGTAGGATTCGTTTTTCCCAATGCGAATTTCAGCGACGTATTAGATCTAAACGCCGTAAATTGATTTTGGTTGCACCATGAATTTATTTTCAGCAGCATTAATCCTCGTTAAAACCCCCGTAAACTCATATGAACACGTATGAACTAGTTGCATCTAATTAATAAACAACCGTAGTTAATCAATTATTGTACTTTGCATGCATGCATATCATCGCATGTTGATTAATGTGTGTGCATCATGTTGATTTGTATGTATATTCTTGTATGTGTGATCACGAGTAGAGGGAAGTGCTCAAGAGATCGTGTACGAGGATTTTCAGAATCAAGATTTCGAAGCGATTGAGCAACCCTATCTGCCGGAGCAAGGCAAGTGTCCTTGAAGCATATTGATCCTGTTTTAAAATAAATGTTTTGTTTGTAAAACTGCATGCTGTGTCAATTTGATGGGAATCCTATGATAGGAAGTTTACTAGATTTGCTAAACCACCCTTGTCACCTGGAATTTATGGTAGAGAGTCGGGAAGGGTTTTTACCTTTTTGCTTCGCTTAATTAATTGGGATGGAAAAACCAACACTACACATTTAATTATGCATCAATGATATTCTAGTTAATGTGAACTGGTCAATACGATGGGTGATCTAAGCAAGCCTGGTATGTGGATGGGTTGGATGTTATGGTGGTTTGCTTGCTTTAGATCTAAGGACCGGTTCATGCGAGAATAAGCCAGGACTACCGTGCCACCACGAGGCCAAGTTATGGGTGCGGCGTAGCTAATTAATTAGGGCTTTGCTAGTGCTGTTTGGACCATTGTGGATGCTCGGGGAAGGGGTAGTCGGATTGGGTTTGTTGATGATTGGTGGGACTACCCTGGGATCCGAATGGCTCAAGAGGGGGCCCTTGGTTGAAGATGTGCTCAGTTGGAGGCATCGCCACCGGTGAAACCTCAGTGGGGTCTAAATGGGCTAGTAATCCCTTTGTAAAGGCTATTTTGTGATCTCTTGGCCACACACCAACGGAAGTGTGTAATATGACTGACGGGTCATAGGCATAAGGGAGATTCTTAGTCGCCGAAAGGTGATGAAATCACGAACACGTGGGTAAAGAGGTACAAACTCTGCAGAGTGTTTAAAACTATCATGATAGCCGTGCTCCCGGTTATGAGCACCTGGACAACTTCCATGATTAGAGGGAAATTGGGATTTGGGATGGTTATGATTATGATTATGGTTATGGTTATGGTTATGATCATGGTTATGGTTATGGATGGAATTATGGTTTATGACATTGATTATGGTTATTGATAATGGTGAATTATGGACTGGTATTATTATGGTTACATGGTTTATGATGGGATTACTTCACATACATATAATATATTGCTTTTCAAATGTTTTACTGTACTTTTCAGCACATAGCCATTATTATTGTCGTCATTTGAATCAGCCACATGTCATACTTTCCACACTTGCTGAGTACGACATGTACTCACTCTTGCAATCCCCCACCCAACAGTTGCAGGTCAGGATTGTGAGTTTAATGGCGATAATGCGGAGTTCTAGGCCGTGTCTACCGTCAGCTTGCCTGTGGTGTTGCATGGAGCCGCGCTATCCCTTTTGCTTAGTTTGCTTAGTTGTTTAATTAGTCTATTTCCGCTGCATTAGTTGAACTTATCATTAATATTCATCAGAGCTTGTATTCGAGGATAATATAGTTCGTGTAATAAAATTTGATAATTAATCTTGTTCTGTGGTAATTATCTGTATATCGTTTGTGATTGCACTCGTATATGTGTGATGAACATCCTGGGCACACATATGCGTTAGCTTGGTTCAGTTTTTCGGAACCGGGCGTCACAAATTGGTATCAGAGCCACAGGTTGACCGTAGGACGCAGCCTAGATAGAATGGACACTTTAGAGCACATAGGAGCACTCAGGAATCGATGTGTTTTTGCTTAGTGTGCTGTTTGCTGTATATATATTGTTTGCTTGTGTGCTTAATAGAGGATTTTGGGATGCTTTAGCATTACCATGTCCACCTAGGCTAGTATAGATAGTTGGTTAGCTTCATATCCCTTGATGCATATAGTTGAGGAGTTTTCTAATTCTTACCTACTGCTTTTCTTCAGATGGTGAGGACTCGCAACCAGAGGGATGGCAATGATGAAGAGGAGAACAATAGAGTGTCTCAGAACAACAATGGACAAGGACCTGCCCAAGGAGCTGTTAATATCGAGCAGCTATTGGCCATGCAAAACCAGCTCATGCAGACCATGATACAGACTATGGGACAGCTGCAGGCTGGCAATATCAACAATCAGCCCCACATGCCTCCACCGCCACCCCCACCTCCTCATAACCGATTGGGAGAGTTTATGAGGACTAGGCCGCCAACCTTTGCTCAAGCCGCTGACCCTATGGATGCGGGTGATTGGCTCAAGTCCGTAGAGAAGAAGCTAGCCATTGTCCAATGCAGTGACCGGGAGAAGGTGCTATTTGCTTCTCATCAACTCGTTGGAGCAGCTGCAGATTGGTGGGATTCTTATTGCAATGCTCATGAGAACCAAGAGAGAATTACCTGGGCGGAATTCAAGGAGAGTTTCCGTTCTCATTATGTGCCCGAGGGTGTTATGATATTGAAGAGGCAAGAATTTGAGAATTTAAGGCAAGGAAGATCAAGTGTGAGTGAATATTTCAATAAGTTCACTCAACTCTCAAGATATGCGCCTGAGGATGTTAGCCGGGACAGCCGGAAGCAATACTTGTTCATGAGGGGATTGAACAATACGATCCAAGTACAATTGCTCAACTGTGATTATGTCAATTTCCAGAAGCTTGTGGACAAGGCAATTGTGGTTGAGAACAAGATCCGTGAGATGGAGCAAGAAATCAAGAGGAAGGCGCCATATCAAGGACAGCAACAAGGAAGTAATGTGCGCCCTCGCTTTGCGCCACCCAATGCGCCTCATTACAGCTCCTCTATTCCTGCTCAGCGCCCTGGTTATGCACCGCGCCCAACTCAGTTTGTGCAGCAGCGCCCTGTTATGCAAGCAATGCCCTATGCACCTCGTGCTGATTTCCCTGGAACCAATGCTCAAAACCAAGCTCGTCCCAATAATTCTGGTGGAGTCAAGAGGTGCTATACTTGTGGAGAAGCTGGACACTTTGCGAATCAATGTCCTAAGTCAGGCCTTGGTCAAGGAAGCAATGCGCCGAGGCAAAACCCAAGACCCAATGGAGGACAGCCACACGGAAGCCGTGGACAGCAAAATTTTGCTCGTGGTAACGTGAACCATGTCTCTACGGAGGATGCTCAACAAGCGGATGACGTGGTCATTGGTATGTTTCTCGCCAACTCCAATCCCGCGACTATGTTATTTGATTCTGGAGCATCGCATTCATTCATTGCATCAAAGTATGTTGCCAAGTATAGTTTGCCTATCTCTCATATGAAGTTTACTCTGTTGGTTAAGTCTCCTGGAGGAGAGATGAGGACAAATATAGTATGTCCAAAAGTAAGCCTTAGAATAAGGGGGGTAGACTTCTCCACCAACCTCATTGTTTTGGATTCTCAAGGATTGGACATTATACTTGGTATGGACTGGTTAAGGAAGCACAATGGAGTTATTGAGTGTGCCACGAAGACGGTGAAGTTGACCAATGAGGAAGGGATCACCGTAGAATTTGAAGCATCTCAAACCGCACCGAAGCAATTGGAGATGAACCATGTGGACGGTGCCGCAATTGAGGAGATTCCGGTAGTGTGTGAATTTTTGGATGTTTTTCCAGATGAGTTGCCAGGTATGCCACCCGATCGAGACATTGAGTTTGTTATTGATTTAATACCTGGAACTGCACCTATAGCTAAGAGGACGTATAGGATGCCTCCTAAGGAATTAGCAGAGCTCAAGAAGCAGATTCAAGAACAACTAGAGAAAGGTTTTATTCGCCCTAGCTCTTCACCTTGGGGAGCGCCCGTTCTATTCGTGGACAAGAAGGATGGATCCCAAAGGATGTGTGTGGATTACCGAGCTCTCAACGAGGTAACAATCAAGAACAAGTATACCTTGCCACGCATAGAGGATTTATTTGATCAGATGAAAGGTGCCTGTGTATTCTCTAAGATTGACTTGAGGTCAGGATACTTTCAAATGAAGATTAGACTATCGGACATACCCAAGACAGCTTTTAGGACACGGTATGGATCTTATGAGTACACCGTGATGTCTTTTGGATTGACAAATGCGCCTGCCTACTTTATGTACCTCATGAATAAAGTCTTCATGGAATACTTAGATAAGTTCGTTGTGGTGTTTATTGATGATATTATGATCTACTCAAAGGATGAGAAGGAACATGAGGAACACTTGAGGCTTACGCTACAGAAATTGAGGGAGCATCAATTGTACGCCAAGTTCAGTAAATGTCAATTCTGGTTACGGGAAGTTTCCTTCTTAGGCCATATTATTTCCGGAGGAGGAGTATCGGTTGACCCCGGTAAAGTGAGGGATGTGTTGAAGTGGGAACCACCGCAGAATGTCAAGGAAATCCGGAGTTTCCTTGGAATGGCTGGATATTACCGCCGATTCATCAAGGATTTCTCCAAAATAGCCAAGCCTATGACCGAATTACTCATGAAAGGGAAGGCATTCCGATGGACTCAAGCTTGTCAGGATAGCTTTGAGGAGTTAAAGAAAAGGTTGACAACCGCACCGGTGTTAGTATTACCGGACGTAAGCAAGAGTTTCGACATCTATTGTGATGCATCAAGACAAGGACTTGGATGTGTATTGATGCAAGAAGGTCAAGTGGTCGCCTATGCGTCAAGACAATTGAAGAAACATGAGCAGAATTACCCAACACATGATTTAGAACTTGCAGCCGTGGTACATGCATTGAAGATTTGGAGACACTATATACTCGGACATAGGTGTGAAATTTATACGGATCACAAGAGTCTTAAGTATATTTTCACACAGACAGATCTGAATTTGAGGCAACGAAGATGGTTGGAGCTCATCAAGGATTATGATGTGGGAATCAACTATCATCCGGGAAAAGCCAATGTAGTAGCCGATGCTTTGAGTCGGAAAGGAGTAAGCCATCAACTTACAGTTCGAGAGTTACCGTCCGAGTTATGTAAGGAGTTTAAACGGTTGAACCTCGGGTTTGTAAATGAGATGGAGATAATGGAGTTAAATCCGACCTTGGAGCAAGAAATTCGAGAAGCACAGACCACAGATGAGGAGATCAAGGAAATCAAGGAAAGAATCGAAGAAGGGAGAGAATTCAGATTTGATGAAGACGAACATGGTACCTTATGGATTGGAAAGAGAATTGTTGTGCCTAATGTAAAGCATATTCGAGAAACAATATTAAAGGAGGCACATGACTCGCCATACTCAATTCACCCTGGTTGTACGAAGATGTACAAAGACTTGAAGACTTGCTATTGGTGGAATAGCATGAAGAAGGACATAGCTGAATACGTAGCACTGTGTGATGTGTGCCAACGAGTGAAGGCAGAACATCAAAGGCCAGCCGGATTATTGCAACCGTTGAAGATTCCAGAATGGAAGTGGGAAGAAATTGGAATGGACTTCATAGTTGGGTTACCACGTACTCAGTCCGGATATGACTCAATTTGGGTAATTGTGGATCGCTTAACCAAGTCAGCTCATTTTGTCCCTGTGAAGGCCAAATATACAGCCGCACGATTGGCCGAAATATACATGGAGCATATTGTGTGTCGACACGGAGTACCGAAGAAGATAGTCTCGGATAGAGGTTCTCAATTTACCTCCAGATTTTGGCAAAAATTGCATGAAGCTTTGGGAACGAGGTTGAATTTTAGTTCAGCATATCATCCTCAAACGGACGGACAAACCGAGAGGACAAATCAGATTTTGGAGGACATGTTAAGAGCTTGTGCATTAAAGCATGGGAAAAGTTGGGATAAAAGCTTGCCATATGCAGAATTTTCATACAACAATAGTTACCAAGCAAGCTTGAAAATGTCACCATATGAAGCACTTTATGGGAGGAAGTGTAGGACACCTTTATTCTGGAATGAGGCAGGAGAAACTCAAGTATTTGGTCCGGATGTGTTGCAAGAAGCCGAAAAGCAAGTCCAGATAATTCGTGAAAACTTGAGGGCTGCCCAATCAAGACAAAAGGGCTATGCGGACAATAGGAGAAGGAAATTAGCCTTTGAAATTGGAGATTTTGTTTACCTCAAGGTGTCACCTATGAGAGGTCATAAGAGGTTTAACATAAGAGGCAAGCTCGCACCTCGCTATATTGGACCATTCAAGATTTTGGACAAAAGAGGAGAAGTAGCATATAAGTTGGAGATGCCAGCTCATCTTTCAGACGTACACGACGTGTTTCACGTGTCGCAACTCAAGAAATGCCTCAGGGTGCCGGAAGAACAAGTGCCGATGGACGAGTTAGAACTTCAGGAGGATTTGTCTTATGTTGAGCAACCTATCAAGATCTTGGACGTGAAGGAAAGGGTCACGAGAAATAAGAGGATCCGTTGGTGCAAAGTGCAATGGAAACACCATACAGAAGCCGAAGCTACGTGGGAACGTGAAGAAGACTTGAAGGCAGAATTCCCGCATCTTTTCTCCACGTTGTCGAATCTCGAGGGCGAGATTCACTTTAAGGGGGTAGGTTTGTAACACCCTAAATTTTCGCATCCTGCATTGCATACATGATCATGCAATAAACATTAGAGGGATAAAAGAATATATAAAAAAATATATAAAACATACATATATGTATGTAGCAAAAGAAGAAATTAAAATAATAATTATAGCCTAAATCATGTATTAGGGAATAAATCTAAAATAATACTAATAATATATATATATAAAAAGAAATGTATATAAATAAATTTTAAATATATATATTAATAAATAAATAAAATGAATAGAATATAAAAAAATAATAAAAAAAAAATAAATATAAATAATAAAATATAAAATAATAAAAGGGAAGAATATAAAAAAATATATAAATAAATAATATAAAAAAAAGAAAAAAAAAGAATAAAAGCCGCCGGCCGGCCCAGCGGCCGCGCTGCCCCATCCCGCGCGCCGCTCCTGCGGGCCCCGCCTGCCGCCGGGCACGCGCCCCGCTGCCTTGGCCTGCGCCCGCCGCCCGCCTCGGCCCCCGCGCCCTCCCACGGCCCCGCCGCCTGGCCCCCCCCCCCCCCCCCCCCCGCCTCCACGCGCGCCACCCTGCCGCGCCTCCCGAGCCGGCCGGCCTCCCGCGCTCCCACCCCGACCCGCCCACGTGCGTTGGGCCCCGCCTGACGCCGCCCCGCGCCGATCCCACCCAACGCGTTGACCGTGCCGCCCCGGGCCCCACACCCCGCCGCCCTCTCGCCCGACGCGTTACGCGCGACGCGCACGCGCTCCCCTCCGATCGCGCCGGACCCCACGCGCCCACACCCCGCCGAACGCCCCGCTTCCCGCGCGTCCGTCCCGCCCGATTCCGCGTAGCGCCACACAGTCGTCGCCCGCACCGGTGCCCTAGCCGCCGGATATAAAAGGCCACGGGGTCTCACGGTTCCCGATGCCAGAAAAGCAGCCGCCACCAAAGGAGAAAAAGAGCCCTAGCCGCCAAAAAAAAAAGGAACAGAGGAGAGGTTGCGCCGCCAGAGAAGAAAAGAGGAAAGAAAAAGGAGGGAAGAAGGGGAAGGAAAAGAGGAGAGTACCGCCGTCCACCGGAGATCGTCGCCGTCGTCGTGCAGCCGGAGGACCTTGCTCCGTCCACTTCGTCTACGCGTCGCCATCATCCCTCGATCTTCGAAGCCATCGCATCTACGGTAGGATTCGTTTTTCCCAATGCGAATTTCAGCGACGTATTAGATCTAAACGCCGTAAATTGATTTTGGTTGCACCATGAATTTATTTTCAGCAGCATTAATCCTCGTTAAAACCCCCGTAAACTCATATGAACACGTATGAACTAGTTGCATCTAATTAATAAACAACCGTAGTTAATCAATTATTGTACTTTGCATGCATGCATATCATCGCATGTTGATTAATGTGTGTGCATCATGTTGATTTGTATGTATATTCTTGTATGTGTGATCACGAGTAGAGGGAAGTGCTCAAGAGATCGTGTACGAGGATTTTCAGAATCAAGATTTCGAAGCGATTGAGCAACCCTATCTGCCGGAGCAAGGAAAGTGTCCTTGAAGCATATTGATCCTGTTTTAAAATAAATGTTTTGTTTGTAAAACTGCATGCTGTGTCAATTTGATGGGAATCCTATGATAGGAAGTTTACTAGATTTGCTAAACCACCCTTGTGACCTGGAATTTATGGTAGAGAGTCGGGAAGGGTTTTTACCTTTTTGCTTCGCTTAATTAATTGGGATGGAAAAACCAACACTACACATTTAATTATGCATCAATGATATTCTAGTTAATGTGAACTGGTCAATACGATGGGTGATCTAAGCAAGCCTGGTATGTGGATGGGTTGGATGTTATGGTGGTTTGCTTGCTTTAGATCTAAGGACCGGTTCATGCGAGAATAAGCCAGGACTACCGTGCCACCACGAGGCCAAGTTATGGGTGCGGCGTAGCTGATTAATTAGGGCTTTGCTAGTGCTGTTTGGACCATTGTGGATGCTCGGGGAAGGGGTAGTCGGATTGGGTTTGTTGATGATTGGTGGGACTACCCTGGGATCCGAATGGCTCAAGAGGGGGCCCTTGGTTGAAGATGTGCTCAGTTGGAGGCATCGCCACCGGTGAAACCTCAGTGGGGTCTAAATGGGCTAGTAATCTCTTTGTAAAGGCTATTTTGTGATCTCTTGGCCACACACCAACGGAAGTGTGTAATATGACTGACGGGTCATAGGCATAAGGGAGATTCTTAGTCGCCGAAAGGTGATGAAATCACGAACACGTGGGTAAAGAGGTACAAACTCTGCAGAGTGTTTAAAACTATCATGATAGCCGTGCTCCCGGTTATGAGCACCTGGACAATTTCCATGATTAGATGGAAATTGGGATTTGGGATGGTTATGATTATGATTATGGTTATGGTTATGGTTATGATCATGGTTATGGTTATGGATGGAATTATGGTTTATGACATTGATTATGGTTATTGATAATGGTGAATTATGGACTGGTATTATTATGGTTACATGGTTTATGATGGGATTACTTCACATACATATAATATATTGCTTTTCAAATGTTTTACTGTACTTTTCAGCACATAGCCATTATTATTGTCGTCATTTGAATCAGCCACATGTCATACTTTCCACACTTGCTGAGTACGACATGTACTCACTCTTGCAATCCCCCACCCAACAGTTGCAGGTCAGGATTGTGAGTTTAATGGCGATAATGCGGAGTTCTAGGCCGTGTCTACCGTCAGCTTGCCTGTGGTGTTGCATGGAGCCGCGCTATCCCTTTTGCTTAGTTTGCTTAGTTGTTTAATTAGTCTATTTCCGCTGCATTAGTTGAACTTATCATTAATATTCATCAGAGCTTGTATTCGAGGATAATATAGTTCGTGTAATAAAATTTGATAATTAATCTTGTTCTGTGGTAATTATCTGTATATCGTTTGTGATTGCACTCGTATATGTGTGATGAACATCCTGGGCACACATATGCGTTAGCTTGGTTCAGTTTTTCGGAACCGGGCGTCACAATTTAGTAAGATCATGACAGATAGGTTTGAGATGTCTATGATGGGAGAGCTAAAGTACTTCTTGGGATTCCAAGTGACGCAACAAAAGGAAGGGACGTTCATAAGACAAACTAAGTACACTCAAGACATACTCAAAAAGTTTGGAATGGACAAGGTGAATCCTATAAAGACTCCCATGGCAACGAATGGCCACTTGGATTTCATTGAAGATGGACCAAACGTCGATCAAAAGGTATATCGCTCCATGATTGGATCACTACTCTACTTATGTGCATCTAGGCCTAACATTTTGTTGAGTGTATGCTTGTGTGCAAGATTTCAAGCCAATCCAAAAGAGTGTCATTTGACAGTCATTAAGAGAATCTTGCGATATTTAGTTCATACACCCATCCTAGGCCTTTGGTATGCCAAAGGTTCCAAATTCAATCTCATTGGTTGCTCCGATGCTGATTATGCCAGATGCAAAGTTGATAGAAAAAGTACCTCCGGCACATGCCAATATCTAGGTAGATCACTTGTTTCTTGGTCCTCCAAGAAACAAAACTCCATTGCCTTATCCACGGCCGAAGCGGGGTATGTTGCAACCGGGAGTTGTTGTGCACAACTCCTTTGGATGCGACAAACTCTAAGGGATTACGGTTACAATATGAATTGTATTCCACTCCTTTGCGATAATGAGAGTGCCATTAATTGCCCATAATCCCGTTGAACACTCTAGGACCAAACACATTGACATCCGGCATCACTTTTTGAGAGACCATTCAATGAAGGGAGACATAGCCATTACACATGTCAATACCGAAAAGCAACTAGCCGATATATTCACCAAGCCACTTGATGAAAAACGATTTTGCGAACTCCAAAATGAACTAAATATTCTTGATGCTTGGAATGTGGCTTGAAATCTTGTATACCTGAATGCTATCTTCAAAATTCATTGATTGTGTTGTGAAAATCATCTCTCTCAATTTTTTCAAAAAACTATGTCAATTACTAGATCTTGATGAATTATGATCATTGCTTGATTATTGAATGCTTACTGATCATATTCATCAAGAGTATTTGATTTGATTTGCCTCCCTATTTTCTTAATAAGTACCTTTGAATATATATGAATTGGCTAAGCATTTCTTTCCTGGTGACCACGGACTAGTCCGTGGTTACCCGGACTAGTCCGTGGTTACCCAGACTAGTCCGCCCGTGCAGACTAGTCTGCAGAGTGACGGTTAGGCCGGACTAGTGCGGCAGATCACGGACTAGTCCAATATAGTCTCTGGAAAAGTTCGGACTAGTCCGATCACTTTCGGACAAGTCCAATTTTTCGTATCCATAAACCTAGCCGCCGCCAAACCCTAATCTTCCTCACCCCCACACTTGCCTCAAGCTTTCTCTCTCCACGCTCGAGCTCCCCAAGGCGATTTCCATCATCCTCCATCAAAACTCCTCGGATTTTGGTGGAAAACGACCTCCATTGCTCAGGGATTGAAGACCACGGACTTGTTCGCTCCTTCAACCCCTACATCTCCGCGAATCAAGCAATTTCGGTAAAATCTCATCCCAAACCCTAGAAATTGCTATTTCCTTCAATGTTGATCAACTAGCTTAGTTCCTATGACCATATACATGTTTCCTTGATGTATTACATTGATGCTAAGCTATTTGTGCATTAGGAATCACCATTTGTCTCATAGTTAGGGTTTTAAAGGTTGAATACTGGACTAGTCTGGTCCGTGCACGGACAAGTACGGTCAACCGGACTAGTCCGTGCATGTACACCGGACTAGTCTGATTTTTCTGAACCCAACCCTAACTTCTTAATTCCTCAATGCAATTCCTTGTCATCAATTCTCATCAACACCTTGTGAAATCCATTCTTAGGACAATGTCGAGCACCAATGAAGAAATCTTTGATTTCGAGGCTGAGATGGACCACAAAGCCGTGCTTTGGTCCTCGACGGGCCTAAGCAAGAAGCGCCAAGAGCGCCCATCTGAGACGGCTACTTCTCCTCCCTAGGTTCGACGGAAAGTGCTCGCAAAGAAGCCTGCCTCCAAGGCTTCTGCTGGAGGAGGCCCTAGCTCAGCAAGTGCCCGTCAAGCCAAGGGCAAGGGCAAAGGGATTGCAACAGGCCCGATTGGCCCCATAAAGTTGTCAGCTCCAAGGGAAGGGGTCCAAGATCCCGCGGAGTAAAGATTCAATGGCAAGGGCAGTGAAACGACTGAGAAGTTCAGGAATGTCGGTTGTTACAGCCGTCCCAAGCAAGCTGCTGATGAGAGGTTTTGGAGTAACCTCCATGCAGACTTTTACAAGTCTGTCTATCTTCCAATGAAGACCCCCGTGGTGCGCAGCCAATGGATTGATTGGGCGCATTTTGAGAAGAAGGGTTGCTCACCCTTTGTGGAGGTGGTCGAAGCAATCGAGAAGCATGGTTTGAAGGACCTATTTGCCTTCCGGAACAATTGGAATGATGAGGTCATCGCGCAGTTCTATGCGACTTGCCACTTTGCTAGTGATGAGGAATAAAGGGTGACTTGGATGACTCACGGATCCAAGTACACCATTACTTATGAAGAGTTTGCAAGATTGCTACATCTTGACACCTCCAGCAATGATAATGTGATCATCCACAACATTGGTGTCATTGAGAAGGACAGGATGAAGTTTCTTTATGAACCCAACTCAAAGTTCAATCCTCCTTCCACAAAGAACATGAAGCCTTTCTGTAGGATCGAAGAGCATGTGAAAAGCTACCAGAGGGGGGTGAATGGTAGATTTAAAAATCTTACGCAGCGGAAACAATTAAACCCCAAACCCTTCGGCAGAAAAACGATATGTTGAAGAAATCGTGTGTGAGACTAATCTAAACGTGTTTCACCATGAAAAAAGTGATAGATATCAGATAGAATCAAGTCACTAAGACAACACAAAAAGAATCACTCAAATCCGTCGAGGAAAACTCAAGTTATGATCGAAAGATCAAACAAAGGACAATCTGCCCTACCCGAGAAAAACAGTTCTGGAATGCTGCAAATAAACTCGTGTAGATCATAGAACACAAATCCAATGACCGTGAAATTTTTACAGATGATAGACAATCAAGTTGTGAAGACAACCCAAAAAGAATCACGTCAATTGGATCAGTAAAACTCGAGTTATGATAAAACCACCGACGAAAGGTAGTGCTGTCCAGAAACTCTACGAGTAAAACTTGTCTGGAACAAGTCGGACGAACAAGGCACAAAAGTTCCTTCAAACTATGAATTTTATTCAATAGAATACAAGAGGAACAGCCCCAAAGTCGTGTACCACGAGCTCTGGGCTCCCTTGCTTATATAACCAGCTCGAAAGCCAACCCAATATCAACTAGGACTCCAATCCTACTCAGATCACGAACCGTAACTTTCCATAACTGCTCAAGATTCTTCTATACGCAAATAGAAGCAATCTTAAGACTTCCAAACACCTTAGGAACGTATCCCACATTCCTAAACAACTCAAATTCGTGACCCACACGAAATCCTATCATAACCAACTCAAATCTTTCCATATTTGAGTCAAAACCGACTCAGCCGCAGCCTGAGTCCATAACCTAGTCGGTTGGACCTTTCCGACCAATTCTTTACGTCCACATCTCTTCATCACGTCTCGGAAACATGTAGCCACGTCCATGCACTACTTGCACACGTGCAAACATCTTCCAATGACGTCCATGATACCTTCATATGCATTGTTCTTGATCCAAACATGCTGCGCAACCTCCTGATCAGCTCAACCACAATTCCTCCCGAACTTGGTTGTTGGAACCTCATCTCCTCCCTGAGACTAGTCCAATGGATCCCGTCACCAGACATGTCTTGAACTCAAGCAACACCTGCACATGAATAAACAACCAATCCATATGAGCCCAAGCCCTCGACTTGACTCAAGTTAGTTCCGAACACAACACCCTACGTGAGAACCTCACATAAGCATGTTGCAAAACCATAGTAACACGATATTATCCATATCAACCAAAATGCACCAAAAACTTAGCAAATGAATACTAAGCAATCTTTCCAATCATGTAAAGCAAGTACGAAACATTGCAAATGAAAAGCAGAAGCACTTCGGTCAAGTTCCGGACCTTGCCAGAGCAACCCGGACCTTGAGCCGGAGCTAACAAAAGCTAGTAGAACCTAGCACTGGAGCTTACCAAAACTAGTACAATGAAGCACCTGCTGGAGCTTACCAAAACTAGTAGATCCTAGCACCGGAGCTTACCAAAAACTAGTCAAAACTAGTCAACCCAAAACCGGAGCTAGACAAAGTACGTCGGAGCTTAGCAAAAGCATGCCGGAGCTATCAAATATATGTCGGAGCTATCAAAGACATGCCGGAGCTAACAAAGACATGTCGGAGCTAAAGATAAAGCTCACCGGAGCTGACCAAAGCTAGTCGGACCTAGCATCGAACGTAACCGGAGCTACCCAAACCAAGTTGGACCTACCGTCGGACCTTGCTGTAGCTCGGAGCTAGAGTCGGACCTTGATAAAAAGGTGTTTTGGTGATATTCGACACTTTTATCATCAAAGCCAAGTGTATTCACTACAAGCCAATGTATTCAACACACATAGGTCTTACACTTTCTTTGTGGTGCTGAACAGGGTCCATAGGAAGACCGTTGCCCTGAAGGATGGGGATGCAGGGAGTGTTCAGGTATACCTCAGGACCTTGATGAAGGTCATTAGCAAAGACAGAAGGTTTGATGTCCTTGACTACATTTGGAACGACATGGTGAACATATCTTGTACTCCAAACAGGTCCTGTGGCTATGCATGTTATCTGATGTTTATGATTGAAAAAGTCACAGGGATAGAATTTGTGAAGGATGTGGAGCACCTCCCCTTGAGGCCCCAGAAGCCTCAACAGCTAAGTGTTCAAGCTGCTCCCTCTCCTGCTTCTAGTGCAGAGGCTCCGGCGAGAGCTAGTGGAGATGCTAGGGCTGCTCCCGCCACTAGGGCCCCTCCTCAAAAGGGGTCACCAAGTGGCATCTTGAAGTACCTGTCAGCCATCTTTGCCTCTTGCAAAAAGGCTGAAGTGAAAGCCCACAAGCTAAACAAGAGGAGAAAGCCGACATGAGATATGTCAAAGAGAATGTGAAGCAAATTTGCCAAAAGCTGGAGATCGAGCCCTTTGGGTCTCCAGTAATTTCTAATGAATCAGATTCTGATTTCACCGAGCTCGGGCCCTTGACTCCCTCCGAGCTTGCCTATTTTGGCATTGGGGACTCGAGTGGCTTTGTTCCTCCTCCTCCTCATCATCAGCCAGAAAATGAAGATGAAGACGATGAGAGTACCGACAACGAGGCTTGAATACCTTAGGTCCCTCCTCTCCTTCTTTTTGGTGCCTTGATGCCAAAGGGGGAGAGATTGAGGGGGAGTCTTAGGAGTCTTAGACTTTAGCTGTAGGATGCGAGGAGAGCTCTCTTTTTTTTGTCTTTTGTCTATTTGTGGGTTGTAAGACTTATAATATGCTCTTTAGGTACTATTGGTCTTGTGATGCAATGTTTTGAACTGCTTGTGAAAATATTGATGAAATCTGTGATTTTGTTCTAAGAATGACATATATGCTTGTTGTTAACATGTTGATGTCAATTATGTCATTCTCATCATGATTATTGTTTCATTACACCTAGTTCTGCATCCCACCATAAAGAGTGCACATATGGATCATGTTTTCATTGCTTAATGTGCTTCAGTCTCATATGTGCACACTTTATGAAAATCTCAATTTTTTATCATATTTTGTGAAATCTCAATTGGTTGTCATCAATCACCAAAAATGGGGAGATTTAAAGTGCATCTAGGAATCCCTTGTGGGTTTTAGTTTATTTATGACAAGCAAATGAGATCCTAACCACTTTGTTGAGATGAGCACATGTTCTAATGAGAAAATGAGCGAAGTGCCAAAAAGAAAGGAGAATGAGGAGCAATGCCGAAAAGAGCTCAAGAAACAAGTGTAGTAGATCATTGTGTATGGAGTGTGTTAATGAAACACACCCCAAGAGCTCAAGCACAAATAATCTCACACATTGCACAAATTTATATAGGACCGGACTAGTCCGACTAACTACGGACTAGTCCGATATCTTCCTGCACAAGATCGTACAAGTCCTCACAATGCGGACTTGTCCTCACAGTCCATTTTTTCACTGACCGGACTAGTCCGATAACACCACGGACTAGTTTGATATCTCTTTGACTAGAATCGAACTAGTCCTCCCCAGTGCAGACTAGTCCTCCAAACACTTCACATGTTGCACAAATTGGACAAGTACGATAACACAACGGACTAGTCCAATATCTTTATGATGTCAATTGGACAAGTCCGATATTATCACGGACTAGTCCGAAAACCCTCTGACCTAAATCAGACAAGTCCTCTAAGTGCGGACTTGTCCCCAAATTCACTTAGGGTTTCACTTATCTGGACAAGTCTGATATCCATCGGACAAGTTCGAAGATTTCCAGAACCAAAATCGGACAATTCCGCTTTTAGCCGGACAAGTCCGATATTTTGGGACGCATAGGGTTTGCTACACGCAGCACATTGGACTAGTCCGCTGTCCACCATGGACTAGTCTGATATTTCTAAACCCTAACGGTAACTTTTGGAAACCCCATATAAATAGGTGTACATGACCCATCTTTCACAACTCTCGACCCCCTGCATCATCACACCTTCCAAGAGCCTAAAAAACACCTCTCTCCACGAAATCAAACGCAAGAAAGATCAATCCTTTGAGGATACACTTTGGATCATTTGAGAGACACAGTTCGTCACTCATTGAGCTCTTGGTTTGATTCCCTAACACACTCCTGTGGTTTTCATTGTGATCTTAAGAGTGTGTTCTTGGTGGTGTTCATATTGTAATATTGGGGAGCCCTCAACGTGTGAGAAGGCCTCTTGAATTGGTTTATTTGCCCTTTGTGATTAGTGAACAGGATTGGCCTCCGTGGCAATCCGAAGAGGGTAGGGTTGGAGAAGACCCGGTCTTTTTGTGGACTCCTCAACGTGGATGTAGGTTGCCTCTGTGGGAACCGAACCACGGGATAAAGTGCTTGTGTTCTTTGCGCACATCGTTCTTACTCTTCATATCAATCTAGGGTTTTAATCAATATTGTTCACTTTACGTTGAAACATTGAATATAAGATTAACTTGTGGTACATCCTAGTTCATAATTGTGTAACACTTCAATTACAAGTATATTTCTGCTGCATACATCCTAGGATCAAGATAATCGATCCAATTTGATCAACCAAGTCGGTACACACCGGACTAGTCCGCATTTGACCGGACTAGTCCGATATCTGTAGATTTGATCTGGTTGTTAAGTGTTGCAGGTTCTGACAGAAAATCAAAAATTCCTATTCACCCCCCCCTCTAGGCCACATTCAAAAACCCTCAAAAAGGAAAAGGATAAAACGGGTGTCAAAGACTCAAGCGTAGAAATTAGGGTTTCTATGGTATTGAGCTTATATGAGCCATGTCATGTGAGAGGGTGGTTGTATCATGTGCATTGAGATCATTCTAGAGGGCTCAAAGTGGTGGTTTAGTGAAACACCTAAGTGAGAAGCCTAAAAGGAGAAAAACCCTAGGAGGCCGAACTAGTCCGGCCAGGCAGACAAGTCCGTTTTGAGACAGATCAAACGTCTCTGGAGTGAATCTGAGTGAATTTGGAGCTAAGTTCGAGAAGTCCGGACTTGTCTGTTTTTGGATGGACCAAAGCTCTCTGGAATAGTTCGGACTTGTCCGTTTGGGTACGGACTTGTCGGTTTGAGACTTAGTGAGATAGACCAAGAGAAACCCTAGGGGGCCGGACTAGTCCGCCCCTGTGGCCAGACTAGTCTGGGCCAACCCAGAAGAGTCCGTTTTGGGACGGACCAAATGGTTATGTCCTACTTCGGACTACTCCATTTTGGACCGGACTAGTCCGTTGTCTAGTGATCGTTTGAATTTGGAAATTTGGCGGGTTGCGTGACGATCGTTGCTCGGTGTGCTAGTTGTCAGGAACTGACCAAAGGTCAGTGGTCCCATAGGGCCGGACTAGTCCGGGCCCAGAGGACGGACTAGTCCGCCCCTCTGCTAAGGTCAGCAGTAGGGGCTCTAGACCCCTATAAAAGACGGACCCCCGGGCTCATTTAAAGAAGTCTTGAACCCTAGCGCAGCCACAAGCATCCTTGAGCCTTCCAAAGCCTTCTACTCGTCCTACTAACCCCTTAAGAGCAAATCTTGAAGAGATTAGGGTTTGGGGAGGAGAGTAAAGAGAAGATCATCGCGCTTTGGCTCTCATTTTGATCTCTTGCACATTGTGTTGTGTTTTGTGGCTTGTGTGAGTTGAGCTTCGTGTGCTCCTCATTATATTGATTTGTGGGAGCCTCAAGTTGTGAGCAGCCCCATCAAACTTTGTGATTACCGATTGATATAGTGGAAACCAAGCCGGCCATCGTGGTGGCTTGGTGAGAGAAGGGTCAAGTGAGACCCGGTCCTTGTGTGGACTTCTCAACGTGGAGGTAGGCTTCTTCGTGGAGCCAAACCACGAGATAAATCTCGTTTCACTTGTCTTTCGCTTTTTGTGATCGCTAGTATTGCTATTAGGGTTCACATTGCTCGTATTGCTCTACACCTTGATCAGTATTGTAAACTTACAATCTAAGTGTTTAAACTTCACAATCTGAGCTTTATGAGTTTACTACACACTGTTTATCTCTTTGGTGAACTTTAATTCCACAAATAACTTATAGAAATCAAGTTTTAGGGTTTTCACCCTGTGCTGAGCGGACTAGTCCGGCCCTGTGCAGACTAGTCCGACCACAGGAGTTTAATCTTGTTTGATTAAGTGATTTCAGGTATTATTGCCTATTCACCCCCCCCCCTCTTTATGCAACTTTCAATTGGTATCAGAGCAGGCTTCTCCCCAAGAGTCTAACAACTTAGTGAAGTAATGGCTGGAAGGGGTGACAACGAGGTTCCAGTGGTCGTTGATGACACCAAGACGAAGAACATCAATGTTCTTCAAGATGACCCAAACGACGACAAAGAAGCTCAGATGCTCAAGGCACGGCTTCGTGAGAAGCTCAACGTGCCCAAGAAGGAGATCAAGCCAATTGCTCCTGTCAACATCGACAATGGGAGTAGTTCACAAGACTACTCCCGGTATCCTTATAATTATGAGCAACTAACCGCGAGCAATCATTATTTGTGTATTCCCATTGGCAGACCTCCTCAATTTGACGGAAATGATTACCCTATGTGGAAGCATAATATGAAGATGCACCTCATTTCCTTAAACCCTAGCTTGTGGCAAATTGTCATGACAGGTGTTCATCTTCTGAAGAATGAGGAAGATATCACTCCGGAGCAAGCCGTTCTTCTACATCGCAATGCTCAAGCCGTCAGAGTGATTATCTCCTCATTGACTCGAGAGGAGTTCAACCGCATTGAAGGGCTGGAGGTTTCCAAGGAGATATGGGATACCCTCAAGACGGCGCACGAAGGCAACAACGTCATTAGGGAGGCAAAGATCGAGATGATCGAAGTTGAGCTTGAGAGATTCACCATTATGGAAGGCGGGTCTCCTCAAGATATGTATGACTGCCTCAAGACTCTCATCAACAAGAGTCGGTCATATGGAAGCACCCGGTGGACCGACCACGAGGTGGTAAAGTGGATGATTCGAGCATTCATACCTCGAAACGTCACTCTTTGCTCACTAATTCGTGAAAGCCCTGGCTTCCACAAGATGACTTTCGAAGAAGTGCTAGGGAGGATCATCAACCATGAGATGATGGAGCAAGAAGCGATGTTCTACAATGATCTACAAAAGCTCTCCTCCTCCAAGAAAAAGGATGTTGCATTCAAGGCAATGTCCTCAAGATCACAAGAAAAGGAAGAAAGTGATGAAGAGAGTCCCGACACCGATGAGGAAGAAGCTCTCTTCATCAAAAACTTTAAGAGGATGTTTAGAAGGAGGAGGGGGAGCTACCAAAGTGAAAGGAGAAGCAAAGACAAGCCCAAAACATGATCAAAGAGGGCTTGCTACAATTGTGGAGAGTATGGCCACTTTATTGTGGGCTGGCCACATGAAGAGAAGAAGAAGAAGGAGGAGGGCAAGTCCAAAGAGAAGAAGTACTTCAAGAAGAAGAAGCAATCCAGACATGCCCACCTTGGAAAGGAGTGGGATTCAAATGAGGAATCCTCCTTCGATGAAGATGAGAAGGTAGCAATCATTGCTATGAAGAAGACAATAACGAAGAACAAGCTCTTCCCAAGCTTGGAAACTTCAAAAGCAACTTGTCTCATGGCCAAGGAGGGAAGAAAGAAGGTTAAATCTAAATCCTCTTCTTCAATTTCTTCTCATGATGACTTTGATAGTAGTAGTGAAAATGAACATATACTTAAAGACATGAGTAAAAGAACTTTGAAAAGATTGAGATTGTTAACGGAAGAAATATTTGAGAAGGAAGAACTCATCAACCGTCAAGAGGACATGCTCATCCAACAAAAGGAGATATGTCGAGAGGTTGAGGAGCTCTTGGAGCTTGAAAGAGAAAGAAACAAGGCACTAGAGCGTGAACTCGCTTTGAGCAAGGAAACTTGCTGAAACCTTGAGAACACTACAATTGTTCTCAAGGATGAACTTGTTAGTTTGACACAAGCTAACAAGATCCTTTGAGACGCAAGTGAAGTCTCTCAAGGTCAATGCACCTTCTTCCTCTACAAGTTCACCTTCCACAAATATTAAATCTGAAGCATCTCAACCTTGTAAATGCTCAAACCTAATAATAAATCTTAAAGATGAGCTTAAGTTGGCACAAACCAATCAAGCACCGAAGGGTGGCATCTTTGACAAGGAGAAGGTGGCATATGCACGTAGTGCATATACCAATACAAGACATCCCCTTGTCAAGGATGGTCTTGGTTATTCTAGGGGGATGAGGCAAAATGCCAAAATTCCTAAGAATGACAAAGACTTAATTGTTTTTGTCAAGGGAGGCTCATACAACAATAAGGGGAAGAATGTTGCAACATCTCCGAAAATGCCTAAGGAAGAACCTCATTCGTTGTTCCATGATTTTGATGCTTCATATGTTTTATTGAGGAACAAGTTTGGAAAGGCCTATGCTAAGTATGTTGGGCCACACCGCAAGAGTCCTAAACCTTATGTGTGGGTGCCCAAGTGCCTCTTGACTAACATCAAAGGACCCAACACCGTTTGGGTACCTAAAGCCAAGGCTTAAATCTTTCTTGTAGGCATACTCCTCCGGTGGAACCAAGTGGGTTCTTGATAGTGGATGCGCAAATCATATGACCGGAGAGAGGAAGATGTTTGTGGAGTATGAGCTAAATAAAGATTCAAGTGAAGGGATCTATTTTGGGGACAATAGCCAAGGAAAAATCATTGGCACCGGTAAAATTGCTATATCCCCTAATCATACTCTTTCAAATGTTTTACATGTTGATTCACTTGATTATAACCTCTTGTCCATATCACAACTATGTGACAAAGTTTATAATTGTTTATTCACTAATGGGGGTGTGACTGTCACAAGGAGAAGCAATGGCTCAATTACTTTTAAGTGTGTACTCAAGGGAAAGCTCTATCTTGTGGATTTCTCCGCAGATAAAGCCCAACTTGATACATGCTTAATTGCAAAAACTAGCATGGGGTGGCTTTGGCACAGGAGGCTAGCCCATGTTGGGATGAGGAATTTGCAAAAACTCCTTAAGGGCAAGCACATCCGTGGTTTAAAGAATGTTGTGTTTGAAAAGGATAGGCCATGTAGCGCATGCCAAGCCGGAAAGCAAGTTGGAGCACCACATCCATCCAAGAACATTATGACAACATCAAGACCATTGGATCTTCTACACATGGATCTCTTCGGTCCAATAGCCTACATTAGTATTGGTGGTAACAAATATAGTCTTGTTATTGTTGATGACTTTTCACGTTTTACTTGGGTATTCTTTTTGCATGATAAGAACGAGACTCAAGGTGTTCTCAAGAGATACTTGAAGAGAGCTCAAAATGAGTTCTCCTTGAGTATCAAGACCATAAGGAGTGACAACGGCACCGAATTCAAGAATACTCAAGTTGAAGAATTTTTTGATGAAGAAGGCATCAAGCATGAGTTCTCGGCCCCGTACTCCCCTCAACAAAACGGGGTGGCCGAGAGGAAGAATAGGACTCTAATTGAGATGTCAAGAACCATGCAGGATGAGTACAAGACGTTGGGCCGGTTTTGGGCGGAAGCGGTCAACACCGTTTGCCATGCCATAAACTGAATGTATCTTCACCGTAAACTTAAGAAGACATCGTATGAGATCCTAATCGGTAACAAGCCAAACATCTCTTACTTTCGTGTTTTTTAGAGCAAATGCTACATTCTTAACAAGAAGCCTAGGACTTCAAAGTTTGCTTCTAAGTCCGATGAGGGTTTCTTGCTTGGCTATGACTCAAACACTTACACCTATCGTGTCTTCAACAAATCCTCTGGAATTATTGAAGAAGCACATGACGTAGTATTTGATGAGACTAATGGCTCCCAAGTGGAGCAAGTTGATCGTCATGTGCTAGATCAAGAAGAAGCTCTACAAGTGGTGATAGGAAGGATGGCACTTGGAGATATACGACCACAAGAACAACCTCAAGATGCAAATGACCATCCTACACATCAAGCAAGCTCTTCCTCAAATGATCAAGATCAAGTTCCCCAAGATGCGCTCCAAGAAGATGAAAATGGAGGCATCAATCAAGGGGGAGACAATGAGGATGAGGAAGACCAAGATGATGAATCAAGACCTCAAGCGCCTCACCCAAGAGCATCAAAGCATCCAACGGGACCATCCCATTGACAATATACTTGGAGACATCTCCAAAGGGGGTAACTACTCGATCTCGTGTTGCAAACTTTTGTGAACATTACTCTTTTGTTTCTTCCTTGGAGCCCCACAAGGTTGAAGAAGCACTACGAGATCCGGATTGGGTGATGGCCATGCAAGAAGAGCTCAACAACTTCGAAAGAAATCAAGTATGGGAGCTTGTGAAGAGGCCTAATGCGAATGTTGTAGGCACCAAATGGGTGTTCCGCAACAAACAAGATGAACACGGGGTGGTTACAAGGAACAAGGCACGACTTGTGGCTAAAAGGTACTCACAAGTCGAAGGTTTGGATTTCGAAGAAACCTTTGCTCCCATAGCTAGGCTTGAATCAATTCGTATATTACTTGCCTTTGCTACTCACCATGATTTTAAGCTATATCAAATGGACGTAAAGAGCGCATTCGTAAATGGTCCAATCAAGGAAGAGGTGTATGTGGATCAATCCCGCGGATTTGAAGATGAAGAATTCTCAAACCATGTGTACAAATTGTGTAAGGCTCTCTATGGACTCAAACAAGCTCCTAGAGCTTGGTATGAGTGCCTTAGAGACTTTCTAACTCAAAATGGTTTCAAAACTGGGAAGGCGGACTATAATCTATTCACTAAGCACTTCAATGATGATTTATTTGTTTGCCAAATATATGTCGATGACATTATATTTGGTTCCACTAACAAAGCTTTTTGTGATGAGTTTTCCAAGATAATGACGGAAAGATTTGAGATGTCCATGATGGGGGAGTTGAAGTTCTTTTTAGGTTTTCAAGTGAAGCAACTCAAACAAGGCACGTTCATTAGTCAAACCAAGTACACAAAAGACAAGAAGTTTGACATGGACAAGGCCAAACCCATCAAGACTCCTATGGCAACCAATGGGCATCTCGATCTCAATGAAGCTGGTCCAAGTGTGGACCAAAAGGTATATCGTTCCATGATAGGCTCATTGCTTTACTTATGTGCATCTAGGCCCGATATCATGCTTAGTGTGTGTATATGTTCTAGATTTCAAGCCGCTCCTAAGGTGTGTCATTTGACCGCCCTTAAGAGAATTCTTAGATATTTGGTTCACATATCAAGCCTAGGACTTTGGTACCCCAAAGGCTCTAAGTTTAACCTCATTGGGTATTCTGATGCGGACTATGCGGGGTGCAAAGTTGATAGAAAGAGTACGTCGGGAACTTGCCAATTTCTTGGTAGATCTTTAGTGTCTTGGTCCTCAAAGAAACAAAATTCCATTGCTCTTTCCACAGCCTAAGTGGAGTATGTTGCCGCCAGAAGTTGTTGTGCACAACTTCTTTGGATGCGACAAACTCTTAGGGACTATGGCATAAACTTGTGCCATATCCCTCTCCTATGTGACAATGAGAGTGTCATCAAAATAGCCCACAATCCAGTTGAACACTCAAGGACCAAGCACATCGATATTCGCCACCATTTTTTGAGAGACACTCCATCAAAGGAGACATTGCAATTTCCCATGTGAGAACCGAAAAACAATTGGTCGATATCTTTACCAAGCCCCTAGATGAGAAAAGATTTTGTGAACTTAGGAGTGAGCTAAATATCCTAGATTCTTGAAATGTGGCTTAAGTCCTGCACATCTGATTGTAATATTCAAAATTCCCACATGCTTGTGAAAAACTCATCCTCCTCAATTTTTCTACAAATTATTTTGAAATTATTGAATCCTTGTGAATCATGGTCATAGTTTGATTGTTGATTGCTTACTGACCATGTTTGCAAAGATCTTTTGTGAAATCTAGTCCAAAAGGATCAAATCCATACTGAAAATCCAATATATAGGAGTTTTCAGTCTTAGAACCGGACTAGTCCGCCCTCAGACCGGACTAGTCCGGTGGCTCAGAACTGTTCGGGCCTAGTCCGACGGCCGGACATGTCCGGGTCTCTGATCGGACTAGTCTGGCCCTTGGGGACTTAACCTCCACAGAGAGCCCTCGACCTCTCCACTTCCATTCAAATACTCTCTCTCCAGAAACGCTCGAAAACCGTCTCCCACTTCGGCGATTTTTTATTCCAACCACAAAATCTTGACTCCAATCCATGAATTGAAGCCCTAGGGTGCTTAGGAATCTTTTCCCAAGCATCAGAGGCCAATTCCTCAACCACATTTCATCGAATCGAATATTTGAAGAGGTATTCTTGACCTAACCCCAAATCCTTGAGATTCAATTCTTTTGGGTCCATTGATATACACTTCTTCACAAATGTTGTTGTACACATCAATGTGATCATGTAGCTCTATTTTTGTGGTAGGATCCGTAGTTTTTACAAAATTTCTCTAGATTAGGGTTCTTGCTGTGTGAACCGAACTAGTCCGGCTTCAGGGCAGACAAGTCTGATCTAGTGTGGACTAGTCCGGCCACTGATCGGACAAGTCTGGGTTACACAGTGAAAACCCTAACCTAGGTTGGTTTTGTGAATTCTACCTCTACCCTTATCTTCCTTTGACTCATACACATTCCCTTGCTTCTCTTGTGAGCAACCATGTCGGACAATGAGTATGTTCCACCTTCCGACTCTGAGACCGAAGCGGAGAAGCAAGCTCTTTATCGCCGGAAGCAACGAGAGGATCAAGAGATGGTTGCTGCATACTTTGCATCTCAGAGGGTAAACAAGACGCAGCGAGAAGAGCACAACTCTGCAGCTGCCGAGGCAGCCCCGAAAAAGAAGCGGCTTGTAACTTTGAGTGAACAAGCTAGAATCCAGGGGGCGAGGACCTCCAAAGATAAAGGCAAGGCCCCAGTCGATGTTGTACCCAAGAAAAGGGTGATAATGGCCAAGAAGGCTGCCAGCAAGGTCAAGAAGGGTGCCTCTCAACCCATTGGCCCGTTGAGGATATCTTCTCTTGCACGGAACCCAAAACTGTGCAGTTGCCTTCAACGCTAACATCTTCAAGGGCAAGGAGGCTGAGAAGGCACGCAAGCTGAGAAAGATTAATGTCTATCAGCGTGACAGGAGCATAGTGGATCCCCGGTTCTGGTGTGACTTTCACTGTGACTACTACAGGACGGTCTACATGACTAAGCAGACCCCTGTCACAAATGCTCAGTGGATAGACTGGGACTATATGGCTCAGAAAGATCATCAAGCCTTCAATGATGTGATTGAGGCAGTCGAGTGGCATGGCTTGAAGAAGTTCATGGCTTTCCAGTATGACTGGAATGTGGAAGTCATCACTCAGTTCTACTCCACTTTATACTTCCACACCGATGGGGACAGAAGGATTACCTGGATGACCCATGGAGAGTAGTAATCCACCACCTATTGGGATTTTGCTCGGTTGCTTGACTTGGAGGACCAACTGGATAATGAGATCATCATTTAAAATCTGAAGCCAGTTTATCGGGACACCCTGGAGTATATGTACCCAAGTCATGCACAGTATGAGGCCGGGCACATCAGAAACATCAAGCCTTTCTATAGCATGCTCAATCGGGTCCTCAGGAAGACCATTGCCCCCAAGGATGGAGATGCAGGGATTATACAAGGAAATTTGAGGCACTTGATGTCCTCATTGATGGAGATGTCCACTTCAATGTGGTGGACTATATCTTTGATGACATCTTCAACATCTCGCACACCCCCAACCGATCATGTGGATACGCTCCATACATTATGTACATGATCGAGAATATCTCCGGACTCAGGTTCAAGAAAGACATCATTCACTAGAGGCTTTGACCTCAACTCCCTCCTCTAGAGCCGGCTGCTCCTAGGAGGAAGAATGCGGATCCTCTCACTTCTTCCTCTCGCTTTGTGCCATCTCCTCCACCACCTCCGCCTTTGTCACAATGCGGTACTGGATTCTTCAAATGCTTCAAGGCTCTTTTTTCCTCTTGCCGGAAGACAGAAATTAGGCAACGTCGCATGGAGCATCGCAACGAGAAGTATCTCAAGGCGATGTGCGACAAGCTGGACATTCCTATGTCTCCCGCCGAGGAGAGCGATGGTGAGCTCACTTCTTTCCCAGAGTTCACTGTCGAGGATCTCGCTCAGTTTGGAGAAGATGGGACTTCCACCGCGGCCCCGACCGATGATGATGAGGCCAATGTTGACCCGGAGGCCACGGAGAGCGACAACAGGCGTCAAGGCGGCGATGACGATGACGACTCCGACGATGAGTAGTCCTAAGGGCCCTTCCTATCTTCTTTTCCTTTTTGGTGTCTTGATGCCAAAGGGGGAGAGATAGCTTAGTGGATGGGGCACTTAGACATAGGGGGAGAGATGAAGGGGGAGAGATAGATTAGTATGGAGGGGAGAGAGATAGATTAATTTGAGAGAGTATTGATCTATGGACTTACGTTTTAAAATATCATTTCAAGTTGTATTGTAAGACTTAATCTATGTATTCATGTATCTTGCCTAAATTTGTGATGTGCTGCCTTAATTACATGTCTATCTTGCATAATCATTGACTTATCACACGTTATGAACACAACACTTAGGCACCCCACCATAACGTGTATATGTATGAGAACTCTCTCAATCTCTCTTACTCATGATGCATACATTGAGGGGGAGTCACTCATACAAATACATGTTATGAAAACAAATTATTATCTTTGTTGTTGAAGTCTTAATGTGTTGTCATCAATCACCAAAAAGGGGGAGATTGAAAGTGCATCTAGGCATCCCCGTGGGTTTTGGATGATTGATGATGACAATTAAGAGGCTAATGAGCTAAAGTGATCTTAAGCACAGGTATAAGGATTGAAATGTGATGAAAACCCTCAAAAAGGAAAAGGATAAAATGAGCGTCAAAGACTCGAGAGTAGAAATTTTAGGGTTTCTATGGTATTGATCTTATATGAGTCGTGTCCTGTGAGAGGGTGGTTGTATCATGTGCATTGAGATCATTCTAGAGGGCTCAAAGTGATGGTTTAGTGAAACACCTAAGTGAGAAGCCTAAAAGGAGAAAAACCCTAGGAGGCCGGACTAGTCCGGGCCTCAAGGTCGGACTAGTCCGGCCAAGCAGACAAGTTTGTTTTGAGACGGACCAAATGTCTCTGGAGTGAATCTGAGTGAATTTGGAGCTAAGTCCGAGAAGTTCAGACTTGTCCGTTTTTTGGACGGACCAAAGCTCTCTGGAATAGTTCGTACTTGTCCGTTTGGGTACGGACTTGTCCATTTGATACTTAGTGAGATAGACCGAGAGAAACCCTAGGGGGCCGGACTAGTCTGCCCCTGTGGCTTAATTAGTCCGGGCCAACCCAGAAGAGTCTGTTTTGGGACGGACCAAACAGTTATGTCCTACTTCAGACTAGTCCGTTTTGAACCGGACTAGTCCGTTGTCTAGTGACCGTTTGAATTTGGAAATTTGGCGGGTAGCGTGAAGATCGTTGCTCAGTGTGGCAGTTGTCGAAAACTGACCAGAGGTCAGTGGTCCCATAGGGTCGGACTAGTCCGGGCCCAGAGGCTGGACTAGTCCGCCCCTCCGCTGAGGTCAGCAGTAGGGGCTCGGGACCCCTATAAAAGGGGGACCCTAGGATCATTTAAAGAAGTCTTGAACCCTAGCGCCGCCACAAGCATCCTTGAGCCTTCCAAAGCCTTCTACTAGTCCTACTAACCCCTTAAGAGCAAATCTTGAAGAGATTTGGGTTTGGGGAGGAGAGTAAAGGGAATATCATCGCGCTTTGGCTCTCGGTTTGATCTCTTGCACATTGTGTTGTGTTTTGTGGCTTGTGTGAGTTGAGCTTCGTGTGCTCCTCATTGTATTGATTTGTGGGAGCCTCAAGTTGTGAGCAGACCCATCAAACTTTGTGTTTACCCATTGTTATAGTGGAAACCAAGCCGACTATCGTGGTGGCTTGGTGAGAGAAGGGTCAAGTGAGACCCGATCCTTGTGTGGACTTTTCAACGTGGAGGTAGGCTTCTTCATGGAGCTGAACCACGGAATAAATCTCATTTCACTTGTCTTTCGCTTTTCGAGATTGCTAGTATTGCTATTAAAGTTCACATTGCTCTTATTGTTATACATCTTGATCATTATTGTAAACTTGCAGTCTAAGTGTTTAAACTTCACAATCTGAGCTTTACAAGTTTACTACACATTGTTTATCTCTTTGGTGAACTTCAATTCCACAAATAACTTGTAGAAATCAAGTTTTAGGATTTTCACCCTGTGTTGAGCGGACTAGTCCGGCCCTGTGCAGACTAGTCCGGCCACAAGAGTTTAATCTTGTTTGATTAAGTTATTTCAGGTATTATTGTCTATTCACCCCCCCTAGGCGACTTTCAAACTCCCAAGCTCATCTTGCTTTTGTTGCTTATTTTGAACCCAAAGATATATCACATACACTCGCTAGTGAATTCTTGGTCATTGCCATGCAAGAAATGTTAGAAAATTTTGAAAGAAATAATGTTTGGAAACGTGTTCCTCCACCTAATGGTCACACATTGATAGGAACAAAATGAGTGTTTAAAAACAAACAAGGTAAGGATGGTGTTGTGGTTAGAAATAAAGCTAGATTGGTTGCTCAAGGTTTCACACTTGTTGAAGGTCTAGATTTTGATGAACCTTTTGCTTCCTTTGCTAGATTAAAAGCCATAATACTTTTCTTAGCATTTGTTGCATATAAAGGTTTCAAGTTATATCAAATGAATGTGAAAAGTGCTTTTCTTAATAGTTGCATAGATGATGAGGTTTATGTTAAGCAACCACCAGGTTTTGAAAATCCAGATTTTTCCTAATCATGTTTATAAACTGTACACAGCTCTATATGGTCTCAAATAAGCCCCTAGAGCACGGTATGATAGGTTAAAAACATTCTTACTTGAAAAGGGGTTTACCATGGACAATGTAGATAAAACTCTTTCTGTGCTTAAGCGTGGCAAGGACTCACTACTCGTTCAAGTGTATGTGGATGCTATTAACTTTGATTGTGTTTTTCATGATCTTGTGTCCAAGTTTTCAACTATGATGAGTTCAGAATTTTAGAGCAATACAATGGGAGAACTCACGTACATTTCGTGGATGCAAATCAAACAAACCAAGAAGGCAACCTTTGTGCATCAAATGAAGTATACAAAAGATCTTCTTAGGCGCTTCAACAGCAGTAAGTCTCTTCGGATGCCAATAGAAAAACTTAACAATAACACTTGAACTTGATAAAGATGGTGAATCCATTGGTCAAAAAGAATATAGAAGCATGATCGGGTCACTTTTGTAGCTCACGGCATCAAGACCGAATATACAATTCAGCATATGTCTTTGTGCATGATTTCAAGCTTCCGGACACGCTTTGGCTCATTAAGCTCTCAAAAGGATTCTTAGATACTTACATAAAACTTAATAAATTGACAATTTTCTTTTTTCTTCCTCAACCGTTACTTTGAAAGTTTTTTCAGATGTTGATTTTGGGATTGTAGGATTGATAGGAACTGTACTTTGGTTGCTTGTCATTTTCTTGATAACTTATTTGTTGCTTGGTCCTCTAGAAAAACAAAGCTCAGTTGCACAATCCACTATCGAATCTGAATATGTAGCTGCTGGTACGGCTTGCTCACAAATTCTTTAGATTATTCAAAGACTTAAGGACCATGGGGTAAATCTAGAAAATGTTTCACTGTATTGTTATAACACTAGTGCTTTTTGCATCGCTAAAGACCCCATGCAACACTCTAGAACAAAGCACGTTGTTATTTGGTATCACTTTCTTCGTGATAATATCGAAAAAGGAAACATTATGTTTCACCATGTAGACACTGAACAACAATTGGTTGATATTTTCAAAAACCTCGTTTTTGGTTCATTCGTATTGAAATAGGGGTTATGCATCCTTATGGCTTAAATTGAGGGATAGTTTTGTAACTTTGGAAGTCTATGTTTCAATATGAAATTAAAAGAAATATTTGCATAACTGTTTCATACATATATGACTTTGTGATTTCTTTTACACGCTAAAAGTTCTTACTACATTGTTGGTGTTATACATTTATAGTTTTTGCCATGACTAGTAATTTGAATAATTACTTACACTAAATTTGGTCATGATTGAACTTTATTACTCTTTTGAACTTTTTGCATGCTCACAAGTGCTTTTAATCATGAAAAACTAATCAAACAATAGTCCACATGTTGAGCTTTTATGACCAAATGAAAAGAAAACGATCAAGAGAATCGGCACGCATCACACTTCTTCTTTTGAGATTGCTTCTCAGTGAATGTTGCATACAATATCTTGCAAAGATCATATGATTTAAATTTATGTTTTAAAAGATAATAAAAAAATAGCAACATGTTTATGCTTTCAAGTTTTGAAATAGTTGAGACGGGAAGATCATGACTTGCTTAAATTGAAATTATATTTGATCTCTAGCATGACTTACACTACTTTATGTATCTCATTAATGTGATAGTGTAATTTACTTGATAGTATGGCTTGGATAAGCTTTGTATTAATTGTATATGTCATATTTTCCTCATAAACAAATAAAAATTTTCCTTTGAACCTTGCTTAATACATTGTCAAAGTGGAAGAATATATCACACATTGCACATTCACAAGTGTTTTGATTTACACATTCTTCTCGGGGGGGCGTGTACATCCTTAGTAGGAGAATTTTTTTTTAAAGGGAGAGGCTTCTCCTCATTTGATTTTTTATTTTCATAAAGGGGAGAAATTTTATTTTGTTAAAATTTTTCATTAAATGTGAATGAGCCAATGTTCGGTTTGAGAGTAGTGTTGCCAATGCATTCATAAAAGGGGGTATTGTGAATTTTGTGCGCTGAATACATTGTTCAATTATGTTAAAAGTGAGCATTTATATGCAAAAGTTTTGAATATACCTAAAAAACTCATTTTGAACGGTCTGATCTTTACAATTGTGCATTCAGAGTAACGATTACATTCAATTCGAACTGCACAGCACACTTTGAACTATATAATCTTCTCAACTATGTATCGAGAGTAACAGTTACTTTTCATTTAGTTTGGGTTGTGCGAACTTTTCAATATGTTTTAGGAGTAACAATTACCATCAACCAATTTGGACTGTCCAAACTTACTCAATGCATATCGAGAATAACTGTTGCAGCACAGAGCATGCCAGACTGTCTAATCTTACTGTTTTAGTTTCAGCTGCTCTGTTTTTCACTCGTAATATTTCAAACTTGTTTTTTACGTTATGGAAAGTTTGCTTGATAATGGTGAATAATACTTATCTATGTTTACATTAGGATCAAAGAGCACGTGAAAAGCTACCAAAAGAGGGGTGAATGGCAGATTTAAACTTTTTCAGAGCAAACCACAAAAACCCCTCGATAGAAAATCAATATGATAAGAAATCATGTGTGCAACTATTCTAAACATAGTCAACTATGACAAAAGTAGCAGAGATAGTAGAGAACCGAGTCAAGAAGACACCACGACAAGAATCACGAAAATTTGTCGAGTAAAACTCAGGTTATTATCAAATGATCAAACAAGGATCAATCTGTTCTACGCGAGTAAAAAACCAGATCTGCAACGCTACAAAGAAACTCGTGTAGATAAAAAACAATAAATCCAATGACTTTGAAATGTTCATAGAAGATGGAGAATTGAGTTGTGAAGACAACAAAAAGGATCATGTCAATTGGATCTGTAAAACTCGAGTTACGATCAAAATCGAGGCAACGTCTCGCTGTCGAGAAACTCGATGAGAAAAACTAGTTAAAAACAAGTCGGACGAACAAGGCACAAAAGATCCTCTAAATACGAATTTTATTAATCAAAACACAACAGGAACAACCACAAAGTTGTGCACTCACGAGCTCTGACCTCCCTTGTTTATGTAACCAACCCTTGGGCCAAGCCAATCCTAACTAGGAGTCCTACTCCTTTAAGTTTGACCCGAAACTTTTCATAATTATTCAAGACTTTTCCATACACAGATAGAAGAAATCTTAAGACTTCCAAATCCTTAGGAACGTCCCAAACATTTATAAATCATCTCAACTTCGTGCCTATCGCAATATCTAACCAAACCAAACTCGAAACCTTCCATAAACGAACCATAACTGCCTCAGCTGCAGCCTGAGGCATAGACCAGACGGTTGGACCTTTTCGGCCATATATTCGCGTCCATATCTCTTCACCACTCCTTAGAATAATGTTGCCACGTCCATGCATCTCTTGTACACATGCAAAAACTTTCCAATTATGTTCATGATACCTTCATATGCATTGTTCTTGACCTAAACATGTTGCGTGACTTCCTGATCAACTCAACCACAATTTCTCCCGAACTTGGTTGTTGAACCTCATCTTCTCCCTAAAACTAGTTCAACTGATCATTGTCCATATCTTGAGCTCAAGCAACACCTGCACATGAACAAACAAGCAACATTTTAACAAGCACAAGTTCGTGACTTGACTCACATTAGCATGAAAACCACAACACCTTATGTGAGCAACTCACATAAGCATGTTGCAAAACATAGCAAGATAAAATCCACCATGATCAGCCAAAACACATCAAACACTTAGTCCAAAAGTATGAAGTAAATCTTCCCATAAGTGTAAAGCAACTTCGAAAGTTGCAAGTGAAAACATAGCAATTGTATGAATATTTTAGCACATAGAAAGTTCGTACAATCCAACACAGTCGCTATGTATTATACAAAGAAAAGTTCAGAAGGTCCAAAGCAGCCGCTAAGAATTATACAAGAAATTTCGAACACTCCAAAGTGAAAACATGTGCAGCTCACGTGCATAACAAGTTCGGACAGTGCAAAACAAAACCTCGCATGTTCGGACAATCTGAAGTGAGCTTCTCAGATATAACCAAAACATCACATGTAAATACTCACTTTTAACATAATTGCCAATGTATTCAACACATAGGTCTCACAATCTCCCTCTTGATGAATGCATTGGCAACACCACTACGAAACCGAATATTAGCTCATTCACGTTTCATGAAGAGTTTTGAAACAAAGAAAATTTCTCCTCCATTTTGAAAATCAAAAATTAAATGAGAAAAAAATCTCTTCCTAAGGATATATGATCCCCCTGAGAAGAACGTGTCAATAAAAACACTTGTGAATGTGCAGTGTGTGACCAATTTTTTCACCTTTGGTAATGTATTCCACAAAGTTCAAAAAGAGAATTTTTATTGTTTAGGAGCATAATATGACATATACATATAAAACAAAGCTCATCCAAGCCATACTATCAAGTTACTCACACATCACATCAATGAGATACATAAAGTAGTGTAAGTCATGCTAGAGATCAAGTGTAATTTTAATTTAAGCAAGTCATGAATCCCTCTATCCAAACTATTTCAAAACTTGAAAACATGACACATTTTGCTATTTTTATTATCTTTTAAAGTACAAATTTAAATCATATAAACTTTACAAGAGCTTATATGCAACATCAGTCTTATTCTAACTAACCAAGTCAAACCTATATTATTTAACAATCATAAGCTTATGGACATGATTTTAGTCATTCACAACTCCTTTCAAGTTCATATCAAAGTGCAATGATAAGCACTCTCAAAAGAAAATATGGAATGCATGCATATTCTCTTGATCTTTTCCTTACTTTTTATTTGCTCATAAAAACTCAACAAGTGGGCTATTGATTGATTAATTTTTCATGATTAAAAGCAATTGTGAGCATGCAATAAGTTCAAAAACAACAAGAAAGTCCAATATGACCAGATTTAGTGTAAGTAGTTATTCAAATTACTAGTCATGACAAAAACTACAAAATGTATAACAGGAGTAATGTAGTAAGAACTTTCAGCATGTAAAAGGAATCACAAATCCATATATGTATGTAACACTTATGCTCATATTATTTTTTATTTCAGATTCACACATAGGCTTCCTAAGATGCAAATATCTCCCTCAATTTAAGCTAAGAGGATGCATACCACCTATTTTACTACGAATGAATGAAAAACGAGTAAAATCCAAAGGTTTTAATTGTAAAAATGACAGTCAATTGTTGATCAGTGTCTACATGGTGAGGCACAAATTCTTTTTTCAACTTTATCAGGGAGAAAGTAATATGTAATATCAATGTGCATTGTTTTGGGGTGTTGCATGAGGTTTTCAGCAATGCAAATTGCACTAGCATTATCACAAAACAGCATAACACTATCTAAATTAACTCCATAGCCCTTACGCTAGCTTGGTCATTAGGGTACATATTAATATATTGGGCACGCCATACTCACGCAAAGCATTATATGTAAACCAGCTGGACGCACATGTGGAAGCTTGGCTGGCCAGGCATAGAAAATAAGAAAAATCAGGAACAGTTCAATCGAAGAAAAAAAACAGCTGGAACAAGGTGAAGACAGATAGGTCAATACTCCATGATGTAGTATTGAAATAATCGGAGCCATTGTCGTCCTCTGGTTGTGGTTGTCCTAAACAACTGTTAGCACCAGAATATTTAAAAAATATTACATTCCAGCCTCTGCGTAAATAACAGCCAACACGCACATAACCTAACAGCAGCCAGAATATTTTCTGCTACTCTGCTAGTAGTATAGTGTTTCCAGGATTGAGCAGATCAGATGACCATAATTTTCATTGGTACTCGTACGAACATATATTTGTTTCTGTTTTCTTGCGTGTTCATCATGTCCAATTCCTCCGGCCAGAAACAAGACCCGGAGATCAACTTGGCCTTGAGAAGCAGCTGCCATAGAAAGCCTGATGTGTATGACTGCTGATGTGACCTCCAGATTAATATTGTTGTTCAGACAGCTGCGTTGTACACTAATTTTGCACTAATCTTTATAAAAGAGATGCGGAGGGAGTATATATATAAATATATATATATATGTATATATATATTACAGTTCATTTGATCCATATATCATTAAGCTACATGTGGATTTTGGGACAAGAATAAAGGATGCAATTTCTTTGGTGACACTTGTTCAGTCTTCACACTATACAACTTCACAATTCACTAGTTACCAACAAACACTTGGTGCCGCAAATAAGTAACTGGCCGGGCATGCAGCATGCACTTTACAGTGGTATGCCATTGACAAGCGCAAGTGCAATGCTAGTGTGCTGCCTCACTTTCGCCACGCCGGCGTCGACCTCCTTCCCCGGCGGCGACTCACTGGCACCGGCCTCCTTGATCCCGTCGGCGCACGTCCCCTCGTTCGTGATTGCGGCGCTTAGCCACGTCTTGGCGTTGGACACCGCCCACCTGCTGGCCTGCCTGCTGCTCCCGCCTTCCGAGATGGTCGAGCCACCAGCAGCGTCGTCCAGCCGGCCGGCGAGCTCGTCCGACGACTTCCGCGCCAGGTTTGCCGCAGCCGAGACGGTGCTCGCGCAGTCACGCAGCACGTCGGCCTCGCTTGGCCCTCCTTCGGCAGCAGACGTGGCGGCTTGGTGGAGCAGCTCCTTGATACTGGCCACGAGGGCGCGCAGGTGCGCCGCAGCGACGTCGGCCGCCACGCGGGCCAGCCGGACGTAGCTGGTCTGGAACTCAGCGGCGTACTGGAGGAGGGAGTCATAGCAGAGGGCTGGGTGCAGCGTGGTGGCGCAGCGGGCGCGGAGGAAAGATGATGCTGATAATGCCGGTGCCGGTGCCGGAGGAGCCGTAGGGGACCGGGTCTCGTAGGTGCTCCCCGGCGCGGAGGTCGCTGTCTCTGCGGCGGTGGCTGATCGTGTTGCCACGGCGACGGCAAAGAGGATCAGTAGATAGTGGCGGCGTTGGAAAGAGATTACACGACGTTGAGGTGGCATTGTTCAATCGCTTGGCAACTTGTGTAGGAGAATGGGAGTTGACAACTTTGACAGGGAAATGTAATGAGGCGGCGGCTAGCTTTAGGACACATGCTAATATATATATACAAAGCCGATACCTTGCTTATTGCGACGATGAAAGATCAGTAAGAGACATGTTGTGCACTTGTTTGTATAAGCATGCAATCTCCACATTCTAAGTGCTGCACTTTTATCACTTAAATCTCCCCACCTGGTGTTGTTGACAATATGCAAAAAGAATCTTGAGTACAGTCATCCATAGATTGGTAGGAAACGATTGAGATGTGAATATTGCATGCTTACATAAAACAGCAGATTGCACAGTAATTGTTTCCAAGCTCTGTCCAATTAGTGTAGTTTTTTAAAAACATGTGTAACATGAGATGCATGTTGCAACTTAAACGATTTTTAGAAACCTCATTCAAGAAACATGAAGGAGCAAAGACTGACATTCAGTTCTTTCACTTGAATAGATGAAAATGGGGGTGTTGAATTGGAGTACCCGCTGTTCTTCCTTGCTGTTCCTCGATCTTTCCCCATGCACTCTTTTATGATCTATTGCTCCTGCCTGAGACGATCTATCGACATGTTATTGACGGACGGGCCAACCCGTCCTGTCTTCCACAAGGAAACAATAATCTAATATGATTATTTCTTGGTTTAGATCGCTCGCGTCCGTCATCGACAGAGAAAGCTCAAAGAGGAAGCGCCGTCGGCTGCCATGACGGTGTCGAGCGCGAAGCCCAAGAGCTAGCTGGTCCTCATGCCCAAGCCGGTGACACCCGCCCTCCACGATAAGGCGGCAGAGGACACCGCTACCTCGCCGCTGTCCCGGATTGATTTTGCAGCGGCGATGTCAATGATAAATAAATCTGACACTTTTCGGATTGATTTAGAGCGATAAATATTCCGAAACGGAGTATATCCTTCCAGGCTTCCCGGATTTCGACCACCTCACACTGGTGGAACAGACATGAATACGAATATTGCAACAAAGTTCAACAAGGAAGATGACGAGAATCTACGGATCAATCTTAATATGTGCTGTCATGTATAGCAAAGCACGGAGCAGAGCACATACAACAAACGATTCTAAAAGTCAAGGATGTCCAATGAGCAGGTTCGATCACAAGGTAAGTAGCCAAGATCAAATTTCTTGGATACATCCAAGATCACAACGTTTCAAGCTGAGCATACCATCACAAGGTCAGATGCACCATGCATAGAAATGCATTCAGAGATAGCCCATTCCTTGTTGATCCAAACAAGACCAAAATAGCAGCAACCCAAGCCTGTCGCATAGTCAAGCACAGAAGGAAAAAAAAACAGAAGATAGGCAACTTTAGGTACTAACAACATTGAAAAACTAGCGCACGAAGTTTGCTTAAATACTCAAATCTTAATTAATCAGTAGCATAAGACAACAGCCTTTAACATTATATGTCATCCTGCCATCTGAACAGAATTGTAAGAAAATGAGATTGCCGCTATAAGTTCAATTTTGAAACTTCTGAATGGTCAATGGTAAAATGAAAACGACCAGCAGCTCGCCAGCACCAACTACACATAAGCTCCTAATGGGAGTGGAGCAGGTATTCATCGATCAATTGAGTTTCATTGAAGCAATGTTGTTCGCGAGCTCCATTGCCTCCTTGAGTTGAGAAGCATCGCTTCCCTGCAATAACAGGTTGGGATTTAGAGGTTTTAGGTAGTTATTTGCTTGACTTTCACCTACAAAACTAAAACCCGGAAATGGCGTGTTTGCTCACCTGGCCCTGGGCAACGCCATTCTTGCCACCGCCACCCCGTCCCTTAAGTGGCGCAATTGAAGGTGTTAGCCAATCCAACACCTTAAAGCCATTTGGAACATTGGGAGGGACACCAGCATAGATGACAGCTTTGTTTGATACCTCATCCGTGCTGAATAGCATTATAGGTAATCCCTGGGCAAGAGGAATACAAAAGGCTCACCAGGGTATCCAAAAAATTGAACAGAGCTAAAATATGCATTTTGAGAACATTAAATTATCCTACTTACTGTTCACTTTGCTTAAACATTATCTTAGACAGGCTAACAATAAATATGCTCACCTTTTGGTCCATGACTTTGAGAACTGCTTCGCGAACAGCAGTGGTATCAAGACCCACATCAACCTTGGTAACACAGTAGGGCTTCTTTTCTGAAAGAGCAGCTTCAGCTGCAACTAGTGCAGTCTTCACGGCCTTTTGGATATTTTGTTCCCCCATTTTCTTCTTGGCCTTCCTAAGTTGGTCCTATGAAATGCAACAGTTGTAAACTGCTTTGAACAAGAAAAAACCTAATTCATAAGAATGCAAAAAAAAAAAACTGTTCTTTCTACTTTTGAGGTGAGCATGTTGGACATATGGAAATGAAACATTTACATACCTCCAACTTGGAAACCTTGTCTCTCATATCAGCTTTTGTGGCAGCAGGTATAGCAGCTGCATCCAGCTTACTCTTGATGGAAGCAATTTTCTGACAGGAATATCATTTAGTAAGCCCAGGAAGAATAAAATGACTTAAGAATGAAATTGCACAATTTGCATCTAACAATCACAAAGGGTAAACACAGGGCGTACCCAGTGCCGAAGGCACCGACACATTGTAGGGTCCGGGGAAATCTTTATAGACAGCCTTTCCCCTGCTTTTGCAGAGAGACTGGTGAAAGGCTGTCTAGAAATAACCGTTCCCCAGACCCCACAATATCTGAGAGCCTTTGGTACTGGGTAAGTAAAGGATATTAAATACAGACAAGGGATCCATAAAAATAATTTAGTTAAATATTTTACCCTCAGAACGATTACATTTTGAACTGTTAATGACAATATACGATTTAGCAGACTAATCCAACACTGGCCTTCACAATGAGAAAACAAACCACTAATAAAATCTAAGAAAAGTGTCATACCTTCTCCAATATGGCTCCCTCCAATTGAGATGCTTCATTAATGTCATAGTCAATGGATGATGCCAACTCCATAGCCTGCGAGGCACATCCAGCAGTGACAGCAGTTATCCTTCTAACACCTTTTGCGATACCCTCCTCAGATAGGAGCGCAAATGCTTTAGCATCTCTTGTGTTTGAGATATGTGTACCTGACAGAAAGTTATGTGCATCACAATCAAAAAGTATCAAAGTACATAGAAGAGTATCATAAAGACATAAACACACCTCCACACAGCTCAGTAGATATGGATAACCATTCTTTACTATCTGGATTTGCAAGCAAATCTTCAACCTTGCGACCTACTGACACTACTCTTACAGGATCAGGATAGATCTGCCAAAGAAGAAAAAGGACATATGTTAAGTCCATTACATGTGATGTGACAAACTATAATCCATTATGAGTAAAAACATCTACCTCACCAAACACAGCGCGTAGGCCATTTATGCGCTTTGCATCCGCTAGTTTAATTTCACTTGCATATACATCCAGTTCATCCTTGATTTGTTGGTTCACAATAGACTCAATTTTTCTCAGATCTTCAGGCTTAACAGGTTTCCCTGTTCCAAAATATAACAGTGAAATTGACAAGCTGAGAAACTACCCTTGCCAATACAACAACAACAACAAAATCTTTGTCCCAAGCACATTGGGGTAGGCTAGATATGGAACCTAACATAAACAAACGGAAGTAAAAGAGAGAGAGAAGAGTAAACAAAGTATAAGTAAACCAAGATCCCAACATATGAAATTGATAATTTCCATGCAGTCCTATCAAGAGTTAAATCTCTAGGCATAATGCCAATGCAAAAAATGATACCATGAGAGAAATCAAATCGCAGCTTCTCCGGGAGAACTATTGAACCTTTCTGGTCAACATGATCACCAAGTACTGCCTACAGATACAGAGGTCGAATTATGAAGAATACAGAAAAAAGTATATGTTAAGTAAGGCTAGAAACATACCTTTAGAGCAAAGTTCAACATATGGGTGCATGTATGGTTCGGGGCAATTTGAGTACGCCGATCGTAATCCACCTACCAATGGCAACATCAATATTGAGATATGATTTACTGCGGATGAAGTGACTTAATTTAAAAGGTTTTGTTGGTAATAAAAGTCACCTTGCATATCACACTGTCACCGACAGATAAGGCCTTGGAACCGTCTGCAAATAAACCGATATGCAAAACATAGCCAGCAAACACTTGGACATTGTTGACATTGAAAGTTCCAAAAGACCCCTCAATTATCCCAGTGTCATATATCTGATGCCAGAAAGCTCATGTGTCAACTCAAAAATCAGTGAATTATTACACAACGCTAACATGCAAATAAACAGATTACGCAAACAACGCAGTGTCAATGATGTAGTAGATCCTGCCTACGGTTCAGTTCTGGTGCGGACAGACCAGAGCCACACAGGGCTGTCCAAGACTCCAAGGCCTAGTAGGACTCTGGCCGAATCCTAGTAGGATTGAAGTGGTGCACGCCCGGTCCCTGAGGAGTCCAAGTCTGGATTCAGGAGCAGGGTGGCACATTATCTGGAGTCTTTTCTTATAGATATGGGCCCTGTTTGGCACAGCTGGAACTTGTTACAAAAGCAGCTTGTTTGAAAAGCTGGTGGAAAGCAATTTCTGCTTATATCCTGCTTTTAGTTCATTCTAAAAAGCAGCTGAACTAATAAGCTGTTACAGAAGCTTCCTGTTTAGCACACCCTCAGCTTATTTTTACGAACAAGCTGCAGCAGAAGCTGTGCCAAACAGGGTCATGGTAGAGTCCTGGTCTGGTCTGTATTAGTTAATATAACTTGAGTCTGTTACAAATTTGGGACAAATGTAATAGAAGTAGGATTCTTCCCTGTACAGGGCTATAAAACCAGGCGAGGACTAGGGAAAAAGATTTTATGCAGCAGTGCTGCAAATACCTCCCCATACAGCACCCCTCAGATGTGTGACACCTGCCCCTGTACGCATCTTAAAGCAGTCCGCCCCCACACCGCCTTTACTGCTTCCTGGTATCGATCGGCTACGCTCCTCATCGATGGATGGTGAAGTTTCCCCGTCCGTCACCGCCCGCATCCCTCGCGGCCTCCCACCGCCCTCGCCGCAATCACGGCCGCCCGGTTCGACCATCCTCAGCTCGTTCTGAAGGTCCTTGCGTCCTTGTTTTTGTGCTAGTTTCCCTTGCAGGAATCGTCCCCGGCTTCGTCAACGCACGCTATCAGGAGTTATAGAGATGCTTTTATCTAATGACACGCCTAGAAAGAGATTCAAGTTGATGCCATGCCGTGATCGATAGGGATTCGAGACTAAGCCTGACGGAGTTGAACTCCAACGTACCCAATCGGTTGAGGAAGGCCGTCTATCGAAGGACGGAGCCGATCCTTGAGCAGCGGAGCCGATCCTTGAGCATCGGAGCCGATACATACTCGCGAAGCCGCCATGCGGGTGGAGGGGCGGACTGCTTTGAGATGCGTACAGGGACAGGTGCTGCGCATCTAAGAGGTGTTGTATGGGGAGGTATTTGCAGCACTGCTGCATAAATTTTTTTCCAGACTAGCCCCTCCGGCCAGATCCATAAAGAATAGTTTCCCCACCAGAAAATACGTGTCTAAGAATTGATATCGCCTAATACTTCTGACCAACTCGCCTAGTTCAGGGAACTCCCTGCGCCAGACTTCTGTCCCTTTGATTCTATTCTGTGCAACGCAGAACCAAGGCCCCAAATCGATCTCTCCCCTCTGCTGCAATGCATAAGCCTGCTTCTCCAGGGTGCAGCATACCTGTGCAGATCAGTTCGTCTAAGAACAGACCTGATCAAGGTGTCCAGGGACACCAGATTTCCAATAGATGAGCAGGGGAACATGATACCTCTTGACGTTCTAGTCAGTGTGCCACCAGAGATGGTGGGCACAACTGCTGTCAAGAGCTCAGCGAAAGAGGCATGGGATGCGATCAAGCTCATGCAGGTCGGAGGCGACCGTGTGAGGAAGTCGACGGCGTAGCAGCTGCGTCGAGAGTTCAACTCCGCGACCGTCAAGGAAGGTGAGAGCGTGTAGGATTTCTCTCTCCGCATGAGCGGGATGATAACACACCTAGCGATGCTCGATGAGGTGGTGGAAGAGTCTCAGGCAATGGAGATGTCACGACGCGTTCCGCCACGCTTTAAAGCAGATCATGGTCACGATACAGACCCACCTAAATGCATAGACACTCGCGATCGCAGAGGTGATTGAATGCTTAAAGGCTGATGAAAAACACGCTCGATGACTCACCGCCTAAGGTACACCACGACCACAAGTTGTACCTCACATGGGAGCAATGGGAGGCAAGATTGAAGATGAAGCGGAGAGGCAAGAAGCCCACCAGCTCATCGAAGTTGGGAACTCACAAGAGGTGCCCGTGTCAAAATACATTGAGTGGCAGCAGCACTAGTGAGCGCACGAAATCTGGTCCTGGCCGAGAGCTTGCACGGATCAGCGTTGAAGGTGCGAGAAGAGGACATTGAGCTAGGGTGTGTCGTTCCAAGCCCAAATAGGGAGAGGCCCACACGGTGAAGGCTGAAGAAGGCACCTTACTGATGGCTAGGGTATGTTCTGGTGGAAGCACGTCTTCACGCACCTCAACAATGCCGATAACCTCGACGATCCACTGTGACACCTCAACACAAGATCGACCAATCATATTATTGGGTCACGTGTTGCCTTCTCCGAGCTAGACAACAAGGTCGTCATCACTGAGAATTAGAGATAACTCGGTCGTTAAGATCTAGGTGCGGCGCACGTTGTTGTTCACCTGCAGGATAGGGGAACAACAAGCTCTCTGGCGTGTGTACCCCATCCCTCGTCTCGACACCAATCTCATCAGCGTCGACCAACTAAATGAGGAAGACTACAACAGCAACATCCACAATAGGGTGTTGAAGATATGCAACGAGTGTGGTTAACTTCTAACTAGTGTTTAGTGCACTTACGGGAAACTCTATTCGATCTGTCTAGACATCACACACCTAATGTGCCTCACCAGGCAGTGTGTGTTGGTGACCCCAACGCTGGGCACCCTGGGCGGCCAAGTACAGGAGTTTGACTTGGACTCATGGGGAGTCCGAGTAGGATCCCAGGTGCGCACCAGGGGCAGCATATGTGCAGCTTGCACCTGACCCAGAGGGCAACCAACATTGCTTCTAGAAAGAGTAGAGTCCTACTCAGTTTAGGGTCCATAGAGATAGAGACCAGGAATTAATTTCCTAATAGATAGAGAATAATAGAGTACGGGATTCGACCCAGTAAAGGTGCGTTAGGCACCAGATCTAGAAGGATTACATATCCTTAGGTAGTGTTTGGTTGGTGGGACGAAGTGGGATGTGATGGGTCGATCCCACTTTTGATAGTGTTTGTTTTGGAGACAGTTGGAACAAAGTCATCCCTAATGGGGAATATTCTTTCTAGATCCGGGATGAGTTTGTCCCAAAAAAAAACAAAGCGGATCAACTAATCCACCTTGACGGCGTGAGCTCGTTCTGTTTCCTCCCCCGCGTGCCTACCGCTCCGTGCTCATCTGCCCGACGCCTCCTGCTCCTCTGCTCGACGGCTCCAGCGCGCCTCCAGATCAGGCAAGGGCCTCCCATGTTGACGCCTCGAACCTGCCACCAGTTCCGGGAAGACCCTCGTGTTCGTCGTTCCAGTCATCGATATCCTTCACCACTGCTCTTCCCCTCCCATGCCTCATGAGGTATCGCTGCCGTCGGCGTCCACCTCTGCCACCATCTCCTGCAGCTCCGCCTCCATGGGGCTATGCCCCAGCGAGGGCATCACCGTGACAAGCTCCTTGCTCATGTTCGTCCCTGCGTTTGTTGTTGCCGCCATCGCCTCCGAACTCTTTGACCTACTCTTCGTCTGCTCCACCTAGTCCATTCTTCTCCCGATTCTTGATACCAGCCTGGAGGAAGGTGAGCTTGTTCATCACCACGAAGGAGCCTATGTCGTTCATTGGGATCAAGTCCATTGAAGAGGATGGGAGTCATGGGATGTGGCACGAAAGAGTGGTGAAGCTTGAGGAACTGTTCGTGGCCAAGGGCGATGGTATCAACAAGGTGGAGATGGACATCCTGACCAAAGTGCTTGGAAGATGGAAGTTCGTCGAGATGGGAAGGATTGGGATCCTAGACATGCATCAGCATTGGAATCAGGAGGAGAATGTTGGGTGACCCCTACGCTGGGCGGCCAAGTATAGGAGTCCAACTTGGACTCATGGGGAGTCCGAGTAGGATCCCAGGTGCGCACCAGGGGCAGCATATGTGCGGCTGCACTGGACCCAGGGGCAACCAACATTGCTTCTAGAAAGAGTAGAGTCCTACTCAGTTTAGGGTCCTTAGAGATAGAGACCAAGAATTAGTTTCCTAATAGATAGAGAAGAATAGAGTACGGGATTGGACCCAGTAAAGGTGCGGTAGGCACCAAATCTAGAAGGATTGCATATCCTTAGAAAATAGGTAGAGTTTGAGTCTGTTACTGATTGTCACATTGTAATAGAGCTAGGAAACTCATGTACCTGGCTATATAAACAAGCCAGCCGGCCCCTGGCTAGATATCCCATCAGATCAATACTATACCACTGCAAGAAATATTGTATGCCAGGTCAAGTCACCTAAACCTCGTGCACATAAAGAACTCGCCGAGTATTCTCTGGTCAAGGCCCCTACTTCTCTGTTATATACATTGCAAATCCAATCAACTCTGTTCAGAACAGTAGACCCAATCTCTCTCCCCCTGTCCTTCACCAGAAGCCTATCCCTCATGTGTACCTGCCACTGTAATGTTTCTGTTCTAGGCATCAGCAAGCAACAGTGACCAGCCAAGATGCACTGCTGCTACAGCTTGAACAGCAACCTAAACAGTAGCAGCTTTGGTGTTCAGGACACCGGATTTTCAACAGTGTATGTGGTGTGGTGCTGGGTCATGAAAATGGCATCATATCCACACTGGTTCACTCATTCAGGTTTGGCTTGGACCACAACATAAGGGTAATGCATGCCATCGTGAAGGTTAATGGCAACACGTTCTCCATCAAGAACCAAGCGGTCATGCAAGACTCTTTCGAGCAGTGCGATGGTGGGCTCCTCACTGTCGCAATGTAGGAGGTGTGCATCGTCGTGGAGTGCACCCGAGCGTCCGGATTTGTATGATCAAGTTTGGTCGCTACAAGAGTGATGTTGACGTGGACGATCGTGTTGCATCGATGGCCGTCGATGAGCTATATGCGGACGAGGGGTGCTTCCTGTTGTTGGTAGACGTCCCCAACCATTGTAGGCGATGGTGTCGAAGACCGCGACATCACTTGTCTGATCAAGGAGAGCTAAGCTTACAAGGGCACAACAATCGGGTTGTCAATCGACGTTGTCGATGAGGACGACGTGGTGGTTTTGACCACATAGCAGTCCATGGAGGTTGCACGTGTGACTGTTTTTAAATCATCCGACTAATCGCGATTAGTCGGCCTTATCGCCCACCGGAGCATGATCACTTGATTAGGGAGCTCGACTCGATCAACCCGATCAGAAAACTAGTCGACCGATCATGCGATCAAGGTGGCTTCTGCTACAGGGTGCTGCCGCCGTAGCCGCAGCGGCTGGCCGCCTTCGCCACCGTAATTGCAGGTCGCCGACGTATCCGCAGCCGCTGGACATCGCCGTCGACGCAGCCGCAGCTGCTGTCGGGCCACAGAGAGAGGTGAAGGTGAGGAAGAAACATTAGGGTTAGGTTTAAAATAGGATATTTTACAGAACCCTATATGAAAAGGGATCCGACGATTCAGATCGACTAGAACACTCAACAGCCAAGCACAAAATCCGACTGCCCAACTGCAGCACTAGACTGTTCAGACTCCCCAGTCGTCGCTTCCGCTCGAGTGCCCAACTCTGTTACCTCTCCAGCGTCGGTCATCCCTCGTCCAGCGTCGCCCCTCCCCCTTCTTTTTGTCTGAACCGTCCAGCGTTCGCCCCTCCGCCCCTCTCCTCTTGTGTGCTGCGCCATCCGCCACGTTTGTGCACTGCACTGCCTATGGAGATTTGGAGATTGTTGGTCTCTGAATTTAGGGACACAATATTGTTAGTCTGGGAGGTGTACGATTACAATGGGGTTGGGCTCATTATATAGCCCGATTACATGTAATCTTCTCCTCTTAGGACTCTAACTCGACTCCAATCTAATTAGGACTCTCCTAATCTAATCTTATTTGGACTCTTCCTAATATACCGTTGAGATCACCTAACATTCTCCCCCTGATCTCAACTCCCTACAACTCGAACCACGCTCACAACCCACAATGTTCAGAATCATCCAACAAACTCTCTCCAATTCTGGCACTTGTGCTTGTCTCACATGTCGTGTTGTGTCCACCGTCGAGCCCTTGCTGCTTGGAGTCATCATGATATCATCGTTGCTCCCTCCGTCATGAGCCTTCTTTGCATCGAGCCTCTTGCGTCTTTTGAGCCGTTGTAAGTTGGAGAAGACTGTCGAGTCCTTCGCGCTCCAGATCCTCCCGATCTAAGCCGCCGCCCCGCACTCACCGTTGTGCCTCCGCTCGTGCTCGTTGGCCTCATGCACAGTCTGTCGTCTCCCGTGTGCCAAGCCTCCTCCTGGGACGATAATGGGACTTGAACCCAAAATCTCCCCGCAACCATAATGGGACTCAAACCCACAGCGTCGCATGTGCAATGAAGTTGTACTTGGTGGCGTAGACGTCTCCTTGAGCACACCCCACACGACAAGACCATGATGACCCTCCCTTTTTTTTCTTCTTTTTTCATCTGTTCAGTGCTTGCCCAGTGCACGTGACACCCAACTAGGCTCAACTTTGTGACGGTTCAGCCCTTCCTGTGCACGTGTCCAGCCTAAACTTACCTCCAGATCCAGCCTGTACCAGTCCACTAGGGCCGCTTCGCCTTGTTTGTTCCTCTCTGAACATGTGACCCTCCTCTGTTCGATAACAGGCCCATTTGAGATGCCTAGGCTTTTCCTGTCTTCTTCCCCACTCATGGAACAGGCCTACGAGGCCCATAACTCAGCACCACGTGACTTCTGCTTCCTCCTGGAACCAGCACGTGATGCCTTCCTATCACCCACGAGTGCAGTCATGGCCCGCAGGGCTTTGGGCGATTGACCGTCTGCCCTGCTCAGATCTGGGCAACGTCGGAGGCCCCCTCGGTAGCGGGAGCGCGCCGAGTGCCAGGAGGAGGAGCGGCGCGGCGAACGCCAGCGGCAGCGTCACCACGATCGTCGTCGATGACCTCCCGCCCCCTCGACTCCGCCGTTGCCCAGCAGCGGCCTCCCGCCCCGTCTTGCGGCCACGTCCGGCGTCGAGGCCGCCGGACTGCACCGACAGCCCGCCACCTTGGATTCGCCAGAAGCTCAGCGTGCAGTCCGGGTTCCCGCACGCCGATGCCCTTGAAATCCGCTCGATGTCGCCCGATCTGCGCGTGCGCCCCGCACGGCAATCTCCACCGATGTGTGCACTTTTCGTCTTGTTCTGGCTTGCATCGATTTGCACCGCCTCTTTGTTCTTGTTTTTTGCCCAGCGTCCATCTCGCTCGGATACAAGCCGCCCCTCAGAGAGCTGCCACCCCGGGAGCACGTCCTCCCAGGGCAGCGGATAGGATTCGAACCTAAGTTCAGATACCAGATTGTTGGAATTCCGGATCTCTGAGTTTAGGGATGCAATATTGTTAATCTGGGAGGTGTACTATTACAATGGGGTTGGGCTCATTATATAGCCCAGTTACATGTAATCTTCTCCTCTTAGGACTCTAACTCGACTCCAATCTAATTAGGACTCCTAATCTAATCTTATCTGGACTCTTCCTAATATACCGTTGAGATCACCTAACAGAGATGAGCTCATCCCTAGGCTCACATGTTAAGCTCTTTAGTCTTACTGTTGTTTCTATTGCACTGTGTTGCTAAGTATTGCTATGCACTATGTCAACTAGAAATTTCTTCCAAAAACTCAGGATGACTAGTAGGTCATCAAGGGGTCGACTAGGATCGACTAATCGCCCTGGTTGACGACTAATCGTCCTAGTCGACCTAGTCGCCCCTTAGCCAATTAGGGTTGACTAAGGGACTTGTGAACCTTGGCGAGTGATTCTATGTGGAGGCTGCCAAAGACATCGTGTCGACACATGCTGCGATGGAATGTGGCCCTCGTACAGCAGGACAGGACAGTGATCTCTTCAAGTCTTTCATGCACACTGGTGGCCTCCGGGCAATAGGGAGCAGATTACAAGACCCACCATATGAACTATATCAAGTTTGTATTGTACACTATGAAAGGTTTACCTGACCACCCTGTTCTGCATAGAAGCTAGTACTTTCCAACACAAGGCCAAAGTCCTCAGCACCGGATGCAGTGATCATGTATTCTGAGCCAGAATAGATAGCCTTCACCACACTTCCATGTTCCTGCAAAATCATATGGCAAGGAAAAGAATGACATTATGGACAAAAGCCCAATAGTTAACAGGAACAGGCAAAAGTTGACCAACCAACAAGTTATAGAAGTGCAACGATATAAACAGGAAAGTCCAAAAGATTTATCTAACCTTGGGCCACATGAACTTTGGGCTATCATCTGTGCTAGCAAGCCCCTGATTGCGTAGCTGTGCTGTAGCATTAGCATCCATAGCAATCACTTTTCCCCCCGTCTGCCAAAATGCATGTATAAAGTCAAACAACTCGGTGTCATAAAAATAGATAATCTAGATTAAGAACAATGTCCATCAGCCGATTGAAACACCAAAAGCATAGTACAGTACATGTAAGAAGACTATAGCAATCTAATAAAGGGTGTACCCGGTGCCGAAGGTCCACACATACTGTGGGATTTCGGGAAGGGTTATTTTTTGGACAGTCATATCCCTGCTTTTGCAGGGAGGCTGCTTCAAGCCCAAGGCCTCAGGACACAAATGAAAACACACTACCACTATGCTAGATCCACCCTTCATACTAGGGTAATCTGAAATGAAGGGGGGGGGGGGGGGGGGGGGGGGGGGGGGCAATGTTTTGATTACAGATAGGACTTTCATGATTAACTTATGAACTGTACAAAAACCTTGTTGCGAGCATTCCTGGCCTTCTGCCTCGCTTCATCCATAGAAGCATTAAAGCCTTCTTTGTCAACAGTCAGCCCATAGTCAACTGCCATAACCTAAATAATGGAAAACTATAATATAAGATAATAATGGTTTCATCCATTTAGCTGACTTAAATGACAAAAGATATGAAACTAACCTCAGTCAAATCAATTGGATAACCATACGTGTCCCAGAGAACAAATGCATCCTGAATTAACAAATCAATTGTTTTGTTACACCAATATTGAAAAACAAAAGAACTCATCAGTCTAGTTGGGCTGCCAACAATAAGGGTTAACATCAATGTGTGATGGCAAATAAAGAGTTTCATGTGATCATACACAAGTGGGCAACACCAGAAGTGGCTTAGACTGTCAACGTAGCAGATAAGATGTGGACCACATCAATGTCTCAACAGGAATATATTTACAATACAGGTTCAATTATGTTCCCAGGATGACACTTAGCTAACAAATAATATCTTTATCATTTGTTAGATAGAAACCTAGATTGATCATTTCTATGATTATTAGGAAGATCCTCTATATAAAGTAGCAATAGTAATTGTTAAAGGTAACCAAAAATAATAATATCTGTTTTGTTGGGCGAGGGGAAAAGAATATTAATTTAGTCCCAGTCTGTCTTTTCTAGCCCTGATACAGAATACAGAAGAACAAATAACAAACAATAGCAAAATTTGTTAGAGAATAATAATTGCATTAAATTGCTAATGACAAGGGGTACATGTATAGAGGTACAAAACTCGGGGGTCAAGAGGCCACCCTAGATAACAACACTATTACCCTTGACACACACAGATACAAATTCTAACAGCCCCCAGTCGAAACTCCAGCCACGACAGATGGTGACGCACTCACGAACAAAGTGGTGGTCGATCTCCACACGCCTGGTCGGTGAAGAGATAGACAGTGTTGACGTTGTCGCGGTAGACAAGTGTGCTCCGAGAGAACAGTGGAGCTCCATGAGCAGCTGTTGGAGGCAACATGACTCAGCCACACTATTGGCCACAGCGCGGTACTCGGCATCAGAGCTCGAACGGGAGACGACGTGCTGCCGCTTTGACGACCAAAAGACGAGGTTGTTGCCTAGGAACATTGCATAGCCAGAGGTGGACCTACTCGTGTTCGGGCAACCGCCCAATCAGCGTTGATGTAGGCGACAATCTCGGACGTTGAGGAACGCGGAGAACAAGGTCATGGTCGAGGGTTCCCTGGAGGTACCGAAGGAGCCGCTTCACAGCGATGAGGTGCGACTCCAATGGATCATGCATCTGAAGACACACCTGTTGGACAACATACGAGATATCCGATTAGGTGAAGGTTGGATACATAAGAGTGCCTACAAGGCTCCTAAAGATAGTGGGATCGCTGACAGGAGCACCATCAGCTGAGTAGACCTTGGCCTGGTATCCACTAGGGTGGTGCATAGCTTGCAAGCAACCATGCCAACCCGCTCAAGGATTTCCGTAGTGTATTGCCGCTTCTATAGGAATCGGCTATCACTGTCAGGAGCACCATCAGCTGAGGAGACCTTGGCCTGGTATCCACTAGGGTGGTGCATAGCTTGCAAGCAACCATGCCAACCCGCTCAAGGATTTCCGTAGTGTATTGCCGCTTCTATAGGAACCGGCCATCGGGTCATGCTCAACACCAATGCCCAAGAAGTGGTGTTGGCCCAAATCCTTCATAGCAAACTACGACTATAAGGATGAGATGGCGTGTTGTAAGAGGGTGAGACCAGACGTCGTGAGGACAATGTCGTCGATGAAAGAGGTATATAGTGTAACCATCACAACGATTGAGATTGATAGAGAACGAGGTGTCTGACTTGGCCTCGACAAAACCCAGCAAGACTATGAAGGAGGCAAAGCGACAGTAACAAGCTTGATTGATTGTAATACACTTCTTAGTCAGAGTGTCGTGGAGGAATACATTCTTGACGTCCAGCTGATGGGCAGGCCATAACCGCAAGAGAGCCAGCAACAAAACAGTGCAGACAATGGCCAGCTTCACAACCGGACTGATAATCTCATCATAGTTGAGTAAGCAGCGTTGAGTTAAACCACGAAGGTTACACCGAGTCTTTTACCTCTCAAGAGAACCATTTGCCTTCTTATGCGTGAACACCTACTTACCAGTCACAATGTTACCACGGGTGAGACGTGACACCAAATCCTAGGTCCTGGTGGCAAGCAAATTGTGTACTCCTACATAGTGCGACGCTAATGAGTATCGACGAGGGCGCTACGGACAGAGGCCGGTACGTGCGACACGGACGAGGTAGTCGCCGTCGGAGAAGTGGCCATCGAGAAGATAAGGCAATCAATAGATCGGTGGACCATGAAAACCAACATAGTTACCATAAGTGGATGTGACTAGGGATGAAAACAGTCAGAAACAGACGGAAAAGAGTCAAATCGTTTTCATTTCGTCTATAATTTGCGGAAACGAAATTGGACACAGAATCATCGGAAACGGTTACAGCATCGGAAATTTCGGAAATATCAGAAACGAAAACATGTCGATATGGAAACAATTCTGAATTTTTTTTCAGAAATGATGTTCCAAAGTAGATATGATTTATGGTATCGAAATGATGTTCCAGCATGATTCATATCTTAGACACTCAACATAAATCCAGTCATTCATAAGCATCGTCGAGACATAGAACAAAAGAATCAAAAGTAAATTGCCAACCTCGTCCTGTTATTACAAAATGTTCTCCTTACTTCATATTATCATTTCCCATTTACTTTCTCTTTTCTATCTCTTTCCTTATATATTCTTTCCATTTTTCTTCTTTTCTTTCCTTTTTTCCTCTTTTAATGTCCTTATATTTCCTTTCCTTTTCCCTCCTTTATTTTATTCCTTTTTACCTTCTTTATTTCATCTATCCCTTATCTTCTTCCTACATTTCTACCTGGTCGACTCCACGGCTCCGACTCCAACTCCTCCTTCGTTGAGTGACTCACACGCGCGCCCTGGTCGAAGCCTGAAGCAAATGAGCAGGAAACAATTCAGTGGCTCCTCGCCCTGCAGCAGTCCCCGCAGTCGTGGGCGGTGGCCACCGCCCTCCTCGCCGCGCCCGACAAGCCGCCATCCGCCGACCTCCTATTCCTCGCCGCCATGCTCCGCCGAAAGATCCAGTCCTCCGCCACCGTCGGGGTGGCGATTGCCCTAGCAGCTCCTCAGCGCGCTCCTCCACGTCGTGCGGCGATTCTGCACCGGTCCGGACCCGCAGCTGCTGCTCATGCAGATCTCCCTGGCGCTTGCTACGCTCGTGCTCCGCGCCGAGGGTGGCATCGATGGCCTGTTCGCGTGGATGTCGCACCTGCCTACTGCTCGCCGTGCTCGAGCTACTCATCGTGAACAGGGCAACGACATCGGGGCGATTGTCGGGAGGGCGCAGGTCGAGGATATATCATACTCGAGTCGTCTACCATGCGCGGCAGCACGGGCCGGGCGCGGCTCTGGGCCGGATTTCCATAGGCTAAAGGTCAACGGGCTAATTCAAAAATTAGTCGGAATTCGTTCGGAAAATTTCCGACCAAATACGATATTCCGACTATTCGGTCGGAAAAGCTGAAATCGTTTCCGTTCCAATTTCCGAATTCAATTTTCCGATTCCGAATCATTTCCAAATATTTGTGACCAAAACGATAATTGGTTTGATATTTTTCGAAACGACTCGGATGAACCTGAAATTTACCGTACCATTTTCATCCCTAGATGTGACGGGGATCCCTGTGGAGAAGCGAAGGGTGGTACAATGATAGCTTGGAGCGAGCTCGGGCCGGTGCGCTGGACCACGCACGTCGAAAATAGACATGCACGAGATTGAAGTAGTGAGATGGGGCCGCGCTAGGCGTAGCGGGGTTGTCGGGGCCTAGCGTAGCATAGTAGTGGACATCGAGGTCGTGCGCAGCGTGGCGGTGAACAAAAATGTATGAGGAATAAATGGAGGCAGCTAGGAGCAACCATGTGTCAATGTCGAAAAGGAAATCCAACTCGGTGTAGAGTCGGAGGGGGGTGGAGAAGGGGAAACATGACTCGTCAAAGTTGACATGTCGAGAGATCAAGAGGCGATGGGTAGCAAGATCAAAATATTTGCACCATTGTGGTAAGGGGAGTACCCGAGGCGCAAATTTATGAGTTGTGGCAGAGAGTTTAAGGTAGCAAGCGCACCCGAAGAGCTAAAGATGCTCGTAGGTGGGGGTGGTGCCGAACAAGGCAAAGTGAGGGTTGGGAGCACTAATCACCCTAGTCGGAAGGCGATTTAGGAGCTAGGTGGCCCCGAACAAAGCAGGGACAGAGGCATGGTACAGTAGGGAGCGCATGATATTATTGACGGTACGAATCATGCAATCAACCTTGTCGTTCTGGGAAGAGATATGCGGGCAAGGCATGTGCAACTAGTCACCGTGGAAGAGGAAGAAGGAATGAGGGGCTAAGTTATCAAACTCACGCCATTGTCAAATTGAACGGTCCTGATGGTGCAACCAAACTGAGTGAACACCTAAACGAAGTGAGAAAGCGTGGTAAAAGTATTAAACCTCAAGTGCAAAGGAAAAGCTTACAAGTAGTGAGAAAACATAAAGAACCACGAGATAATATTTATATCCGGAAACACTGCCAGAGAGGTCCACATATCACAGTATATGAGACCAAAAACATCCACAACCTTAAAGGCGAAGCTAGGGAAAGGAATCCTACAGTGATGTAAATAAGCGCCTAGACGCTTAGGCGTCCGCCGACCGCTAGGAGATGTGGCAGGAGCAGGGGCATCCACGATAGGGGCAACAGCAACAAGGAGCAAAAGCAGTTGGGCCAGCAGATCAAAGCGGAGGCGAGCAAAGCAGAAGCCGTCGAGGCGAGCTACGAGTGAAGTGCAGGGAAGGGATTGGAGGCGGCGCAACGCCCGCGTGGATAGGGAGAGACGTGGGTGGGGAAGGGGAAACCTGATTCCCTGCTTCGCCTCGATACCTTCTATGCCCCCAATATGCCCACAACCAAATATGCCCACACGGCCCAATACTTTTCAAACCCTAGGCGATTGGGAAACCTCATCCTGCTTCGACGTCTCCATCCCGAGTGGCTCCTCCGCCTCCATGGAGCGGTGAGGTGGCGCTCGCACCTCGGCTCCCCTCCTCTCCTCCCTCCTCCGCCTACCGTCCTCTTCCCGCTCCCCCACGGCTCCTTCGCCACCCAAGCGCGACGCAGCGACGCTCGTGCCTTGCCTTCCCTCCTCCCGCTTGTCCTCCACTCTCTCACTGTTGGAATTCTTGGGCAAATTTCTTGCTTATTCCTCTTGTACTCCCAGGTATATATAGCCTATTACAAATAAAACTCCACCCTAAACACAACTTGGACTCTTTTAAACAACTCCTAACTCGTCTTAGGACTATCTCAAACACACCTTCCGAATTTCCACACCCCCTAATCTCCATTATCTTCTACAAAACGTGATTAACTCGACAATCACCCTCATAGTCACGTTTTCTAGGTCACACACTAATGTAGGATGAAAACACGCATTCCATCCTACGCACACTTAGGGTGGACACTACACCCCCAGGATGATCACTTGCACACACACTAAGGGATGGGCACTACATCTCTCGAGATGGCCACTACATGCCGGACACGAATTTGGGTTGGGCACTACAACCCTTGGGGTGGGCATTCCACCTCTAAGGTGGGCACGACACCTCGAGGACGAACACATCATCTTGCACGACATTGGGACGTACACATCATCCCTAGAACGAACACATCATTCCAAGCACTGATACTGTGAGATGAACACGTCATCTCTAGGACGAACACATCATCCCGAGCACAAATTTGAGTGGGATGAACATATCATCCCAAGCACTCTACTTCACACAGACACCTCTATTGGCACGAACCACCTTGGTCTTGACTCGAACTTGACCTTCTCCAGAACCAGCCCGACCCATCTTGATCCAGCTGACCCCTTCTTTCTACTTGACCAAGCAGTCTCACCTTGCAGAGCCAGATCAACCCATAAATCGGCCCACAAAGCCCTCTGTGCTGGTCGTTCACTCATCGGGCCCAACATATCAACATGTAGCCTCTATTTCACTCCACACCATACGCCAGATCGCGAGCCCATGTCTACCGCCTCGCAACTCCCGGTGCAGTCACTTTCCAATGAGCGCTCGCCCCTGCCACGATGGAGATGCATTGGGTCGCATTGCCCGCACCCCTTCGCGAGAGATTCGTGTCGGGCTGCTGAGTCTCACGCCCACACGCGAGCTTTGTTGACCCCGTTCGACTTGCTTGACGGGGCGTCGATCGAATCAGCCCACTATTTGCCTCGATCGACCACCCAACGAACAGCTTCACGCGTCGTTCTCGGTTCCACGCGATCTTCGCACGCCTGATCCGCTCGCTCAGTCTCCGCATTGTCCTGCAAAGATCTGCGTGAGTGATCCCGTCCAGGTCCACATTGACGCCGAAATCCCACGATTCCTCTGGATATCGTCAAGTGTGTCCCCTCTCGACGAAACTGGGCTCATTGTCTGCCTCAATCCGTGTTGGTCCTTCCCCATCTACTCCGATCTGTTGATGAACCGACTGGATCCGCGATTCCTCGCACCGCATTAGCTGGATCTCGCCTGCCAAGGAGACCTCCTGGCCGCCACTCCCCCGAGAGCACGTCTCCTCCCGAGGGAAGAGATTCGATTTGGATCTGATGCCAATTGTTGGAACTCCAGAGCAAATTTCTTGTTTATTCCTCTGGTAATCCCAGATATATATAGCCTATTACAAATAAGACTCCATCCTAAACAAGACTTAGACTCTTTTAAACAACTCTTAACTCGACTTAGGACTCATCTCAAACAATCCGCCTGTCACGACACCTAAGGCGCAATGGCGACGCCGGGCACGAAGCCCAAGGCGCAATGGCGACGCCTAGCCGTTACAGGCGATCGCCTTGCTCGATCCAGGCGATCGCCTTGCTCGATCCAAGCGAGACGACCATCCCTGGCGCCTGACAACCACCGACTAGACGCTTAGGTGATGCCTCAACAACACTGGAAGGCTAACATTATGATCTAACAGGTGTGGCATAGACTCATGGGCGTCCCTAGTACAAGAGATGATTGAACTATTATACAGCTTAGAAAAAAAAATTAGGAATAGAATGGTCGAGGCAACGATGCCAAATGGTGGACGAAGTTGCAGTAGTCAGAGCATGCGAAGTGGACGAAGAGGAAGCATGAAGCCCAAGAGTGTATAGTGGCCCAGAGCTATCACAAGGAGAAGTCGGATGACAAGGTCCATCACATACAAACCAAAAGAGGCAAACTCCATACAACAACAATTGTCATCACTGACAAATAGAAAGAAGATTATAAATAATGTCAGGAGCAACAAGAACGTTCGAAAGGTGAAAAAAAAACAAGAATTGAATCTTCTACTAGGGAGACCGGAAGAACAGAACCATGACCAACAATGATAGGACACGAAGGGTGAGGAGGGCGGGAGGAGTACGGAGTGGTGTGGGTCAACAATCCATTTAGTAACAGGAGGGGCCAGACTCATTATGCTAAACGAGTTAGCAAGTGACTGTTGATCCCACGCGCCAGCACACGACATTTAGAATGGAACCGGGTGGAGTGAATGAGGTGGCTGGCGCGACATTAGGAGACCGAAGAGGAGAGAAATGCCTAGGGGGGCATTCGGGCTCGCCGACGTGTGATCTGACCAGTCCACGGGTTGTAGAGAGGGCTAGGAAGCGCTATCCCAACCACCACCATCACCATCACACCTGCAGTAGTGGCGTTTACCAGCACCGGAGCTAGCAAACGCTCCAGAGGTGGCAGGAGAACGAGGAGCACCCGACAGCAGTAGATCAGGTGCATGAGAGGACGGGCACCAGAGGCGGCAGTGGAGGCAAGAGGGTGTTGGGGCTACCTAGAACCGAAACCGTAGAGAGTTATGGCGCTAGTAGAGTGGACCGCAACCCCCTAGGTGATCTCGAGGATGAGGTTGTTCCAGATCTGCTAGGAGGGGAACGTGACGGACCACATGATCCAAGCTTGCAGGTGCTCGTAGCGCTCGTTGAGGCCCCCAAGAAGGTTGAGGACGAGCGCACTATCGAAGACAGACTCACCAAGGTCACAAAGAGACTCCGCCATGCCCTTCATCCGACGGTAGTAATCGGTACCGAAAAGGTTGCCCTAGACAAAGAATCGGAAGGCAACATCGAGGTGGAGAGCACTCGCCTCGCAATTGTTAAGGGACTGCTCCTCGATGACAACCCAAGCCTGGCGAGCAGCTCAAAGACGATGTCTTGCAGCTCAACCGTGATGGAGCTAAGGATCCAAGACATACTAAGACATATTGCCCATACAGACCGTCGAGCAACCATCAGTGAGGACGTAGTCATCGAGGTGCAGCACTACAGGGTGAGTAGGACGAGGTCGCGCTAGCGACTGTAGGAGGTGAGGTGAAGGGTGACCGGAACTAGCGACCAAATATTCTAGACACCGGCAACCTAGGCGTGCAACGATAGAAGCCTCGTAGGGGAGAGGTCTGCAACATCATCGTGGTCGATGGAGGTGCCCTCGTCCACGACACCCACGAGTGGGTGCTCGACCTCCTAAAGTTGATGGGCAAGGGTGTCCGCGTAGGCGCGCTCCTGTTCCCGGACGAGAGCGACAGCCCGATCACGCTTCCGAGGGACGGCGACGACGAATGGTTAGGGGAGAGGGGCAAGGTTAGGTTGATACCATATTGATAGATAATACGTATAACTTGGGGGTCAAGAAGCCCCCTAGATAATGACACCCTTGACACACATAGATACATATTCTAACAAAATTCAAGAATCTACACGTACATGACCACTTAGCATTGTCCCTCCATTATCCTTAACAGCATCTGCCGCTTTCTTAAATTTTTCATAACCCTGCAGAACAAAAGAATATTAAAATTGTTAAATGGGCCAAACAGAACTGAAAACAGGAAGACCATTTGTAGTATGCTATTTCTGTGAATTCATCTTCAGAGAACTACCCTGATTGGTGATAATAAATTTGGAACTAGAATCATGACGGCCAAAAGGTGCACACCAAAAATATTGAATCGCATTGGGCAATGAAAAGGTTAGTGAACTTGACTCACATTGAACTGTGACACTTAAATCTAACTGTACAGAATTGGAAATTATGATCTTATTTAGAGATCCGTGTGTTCTTCCATAACAAGATTGCATGACTTGACTTAACTCAAGGTCCGTTTGGTTCAGCTTTATGAACGAGACTCACTACCAAGAATCTAAAATCCCAACCAAATGGGGTTTTTTGAGAAGTGGATTCTTGAAAAAGTTGTAGATATTCCTAGTACAAATTGGAATCTCATCCAGCCTAGATTTTCCGAGTTTCTCATGAAAAATTACCCACTTGCCACTAGTTACACACCCGAATCGTTTTCTTTCTTTTTCTTGTAACCCACACGACTCTTCCTCCATCGGTCCTTCCCACCGACACTAGGGTTATCCGGTGGCCGGCCCTAATGAATGAGGCAGTCGGAGCCCCTCTCCATGTGTTGGCAAATATACACAAGCTATGTGAAACAAAAAAATTGCAAGTTATCCTGATAAAAAGGCTTCTGTTTACATTAACTTTGTTTCTTATTATTCACACTGATTTGTTGCCCAAAATATCAATATTTTCTACATTAGTATGGGTGAGAAGACAATAGAGGATCAGCATTTCTGTGACATTTCCAAAGTAGAGTTTCTTGCTGGGAACATATGCTAAGTTTGCAAAAAAAAAATCTGGAAGGAAATTTGCAAATGGGGGCAGTCTAAAAATTAGTTATAGTAGTTTCATGGAGATAAAAAATGTTGCCACTGAACTTGGATGGGATGAAGCAGAACATATTGTGGATTGTGATGATGCCTGGTGGAAAGAACACCTTGCAATAAGTGTCAAAACATTTGACATTTATTGTTTGTCTTCTTGATTTGTTCGTGGTACCTAACTTGTGTATTTCATTACAAAGATATGATCCAGCTAATGGAAGGAAATGCAAGCATGTGCAGTTTAGAAAAAGTGGACCGCCTAATTTGAACTATCAATGCATCATGTTTGGAATGTGCCATGTTAGTGGGCAAACTGCCTCCATTTCTAGAGATATGTCTGAAGTTCCAATGATGATGAAGTGCATGATTTAGAGGCAAGCCCCTCAAAACCGAAGCTAGCAGCTTTGCAAAAAAAAAAAAGGCCTGTTCCACTTCTATTATGGAACACAAGAGCCACTCAATCCTGCGATTGTACAAGCAAACATGCAGCAAGATAGGAGTGGACAAGATAACCCCAAGTATTGAAGCTTCATCGGCTCCTATGAGCAACCAAGTTCCTAGCAGTGCAAAGGTCAAGAAGATGGTGAAAGAATGTGGAGTAAAAACCGGTCTCATGCATACAACAATGCTCATCATGAAACCTGAATTAGAGGGGTTCTCGAGTTGTTTGAAACAAATGAAGGCAGACTTGATGGGCTGGAGACAGAACATGATTATTTCTTTGTAATTGAAACGACTATATTTTCTTTCTTTTCAATCATTATGGTCGTATGTTTGGAACAACATTTTCTTGTCTTTTGAACTGTTATGGTCTCGTGTTTGGAACAATGATCTATATGTGAACCATTATTGCTCCTATATTTATGCATTTATACCATGTTATGCGCATGATATGTACTTGATGCCTCGTTGTGTAGATGGATACCGTCATGGAAGAAGTTGTAAAAAATGGACACGAGATTATGACTACTAGCAGAGTTGTCAAAACAGCCTGCCATCATAGGTCATTAAGGTGACTTATACTATGAGAGGTACATGATAAAGGTGAATATAGAGAATTAGAGATCCTCAACATTCTAGAATTGAATGGGTCACAAAGTGCATTGGTCGTACTACATATTTTTTTCAAGATGTTTAGGACTCAATTTAAAGATGTTTAGGATGAGTCCTGAGGTTTTCATGTCACTTCACGATTTGCTTTCCACCACCTACGTTTCGAAGTCAACAAGCAATGTTTTGTTAAACAAAAGTGATGTATATTGAAGGCAATGTCAAGTTTCTCAACTCGTACACAGAAACATATCATTATTGCTTGCATGATATTGCACAACTTTAGTAGTGATAGCACCTAGACAATAAGGGGTTTTAGAAATGTGACGAAGATGAAGACTATATGAACAGTACAAGCAGCGATACAACCTTAAGGGGATGACATTCCTGAGGAGAATGAAGTTACCACAAACAACATTCGTGATAGCATAGCTAATGCTTTGGTTAGTACATATGACTTATGTTTTTAATTGTGTGATCGACATATCTTTTGAATTAACTATATAAAATCACTTAATATTTCTATTACCTATATAAACGGGCTTACACTAACTTAGGGGCACAACAGACATCTCTTACATGATACAAAGTTAACATTTTTTAAAAAGAAAGCTTCATAAGCTTGACCAAACAGATGTAAAGTTATGCAAAACCATTAGAAAACTAATATTACCTTTGCGAGAGTGTTCTCAAAGCTTTCTTCTTCATCTCTAATTATATCATGGATCTTCTTTTCGTGGGCTTTGAGCTCAGGGAACACATCACACATCAATTCGACAAAAACATTTACAAGCCTGTTCAGGTCGCATATAATAAACCACATGTCATCGTCATATGCTAATCCAGTACATAAATATAGCAGAGTAATAAAATATACAAAATCATTAATAAATAGGCAGTTGTTGTGGTACTAAGTAATTAGTACTACAACTAGTTTAATAACAGTGATGTTTTCAATACATAAATGTCATTGTCGGCCACAGGGGTGATCTTGATAAAATATCACAGTGATGTTTTAAACCCAACCTCAGTAAACAAAAATCACTGACAAAAATTGCACACATCAACCTAAAAACAAAGGTATCCCAGTCAAGTACTAGTGTGCACAATAAAAATAATAAAATTGCGATCAAACCGGGTTCCAAGTATACTAGAAATCAGGGTTCAGTAAGGCGCTAGGCGCTAGGCGGGCGGTGACCCTCCGCCTAGCGCCTAGGCGTGCTCAGGCGTTGCCTAGGCGTTTCAAGGCGTTACACGCTTTAGCAACAATATATTGTAAACAATTGAAAAATATAGAAGTATAAGCATATTTTTACTACTCCTTCTAGATTCTTTTAATTGACGTTAAGACAGCTCAACTTAGCTCTTTTTTAGTTCAAATCTTTGTCTGAAACGTCAATTAAAAAGATAAGGAGTATTCTTGACTAATTTTGGTCAGGCCACCTACACTTTTCTACCTTTCTCCGACATACAACCCAGTCTAGTCCCACGTGGCCCCTCACAGAGGTTACCGAAAGCATGGTGGATCACCAGCACAACACAAATATTAAAGGGAAGGTACTAGGAAAACAATGTAACCTTAAAAAAAAAGAAGAGCACTTGATACTCTGCTGCACGCCGATGCTCTTCGGGAGTCGCTCTGCCGGTTCGTCCGTTGGAATCTGCACCGCCACTCCGCTGGATTCAGCCACCCGCCACTCTACCGATTCTTCCGCGCCCTTGACAAGCAGCTCCCGCAGCAGGATCCGCTGGATTTGACCGGGCACCACCACTCCTCCGCCATATCCGCCTGCCCACCAGTTTGCCGATTGATCTGTGCCCTGGACAAGAATCCCACGCTGCGAGATCTGTTGGATTAGACCGGGCACCAGTACAGATCCGCCCGCGCGCCACTCAGCCGATTCGTCCACACCCAGGTACGGCCTCAGTCGAGGGGATCTACCCCCTCCCCCCCCCCCCCCCCCCTGCGGAATGGGCGCCTACCCCCTAGGCAAGGCGGAGGGGTTAGCGCCTAGAAACGCCTTTCTGAACCCTGAGAAGAATCCCAACTCCAAATAGCATATGAAATGATCAGCTCCATCACTTGAACATTTTTATTTCACAACAAAACTAGAAAACAGCATATCTGAAAATAGTCTCCAATGTCATTAAAACAACATAGATTGTTTCGAAGTAATCGTGATTAATCGCGATTAGTTGTCCATATCACCCGCACACGTGCTTCAACGCGATCAGCTCGAACAGGTTCCTGATAATCTGACTAATCGGCCAATCAGGGCGACTAGTGGTCCGATTAGGATTGCAAACGATCAGTGTGATCAAGTTAGGGAAAAAATTATGGGCCTCAGCCAGCACCCAGCAACCCATTAGGGCTTGCCCTCTTACTCCTCTCGTGGCACGCACACGCCTCTTCCCATCTTCCGTCTGCTCAACTCGCCGATGCTTCCATCGTTGTGCCTGCACCTGGCAGCCGGCTCTCCCCCTCTGCAACCGCCTCCATTGCAGAGCCGCTTCTCCCCTCAGCCTTGTGTGCTAGTCCGCCAGCCACCCCTCCCTCTCCCCCCCATGCGCCGCTCGCCCCTCCCTTGTCCTCCGCCCTGCACTGCCCCTCCCCTGTCCGCCGCCCTTCCCCCTCCTTCCTCAGTGCAGGCCAATCTGTCTCGGCGTTGAACCGTTGATTTGACTGGAATCGGGATGTGTTCATCTTCTGATGATGGTAAGCCTCTGTTTTCTTGTGTTCTGTTACTTGTTAGTTGTTAGTGGTGCCCTGCTATATGTTGTTGACTTGCTCACATAGGCACATGTTGTTAGTTGTTACTTGTTAGTTGTTAATTATTCTCAGATATTGTTAGCTGTTACTTCTTACTGGCTTACTGCTCTGCTCTGTTTCCCGCAACGCGGCGCCTAGGCATCCAGGCGCTCCCGCCTGGACGCCATGACTGGGCGCCTTGGCGTCCAGGCGCCCTTTTAAAACATTGGGTGCTATATGTTGCTCGCTTGCTTCCCTGTTGTAGTGCTGTACTTAGTTGTTGGTTATTGCCATATGTTACTGGTATATCATTATATGTTGCTAAGTGCTGATGCTCAGTGAGTTGTACTTGGTGGTCTCCTTCCTCCTGACTCTCAAGCCATGTCGAGCAGCACTCGCAATTAACCTCCCTTGGCCCAACCCGCAGGCCCGAGCTCTCCTCTGTACTTTCCAAGCCCATCAACCCTCGTGTCCAAATGGGCCAATTCCACGTTTCCACACCAGCCTACTAGCAGCACCCAGTCCTTCTCCCGAACCAGCCATCACATTCTCACAAGCACCTCTGCCTCTCAGGTCTGCGCGTTAACCTTTGTGGAAACGCAGCTCCCTTTCTCTGCTGCAGCTCTCGCCCGACCACGGGAGCCGCTGCCATCCGCCTCTGCTGCCACACAGCGACCAGCATCACCCGCTAGCGTGTGCCACCTTTCCTCGCTGCTGCAGTAGAACCTTGCTGTAGGCGCCATAGGACGTGAACTCGCTCTCCACCCTCAGCTTACGGGCGGCGCTGCTGTGGCCGCACCAGCACCAAGCTAACAGCGCCATCACCCCCTACGATGGTCACCCTTGCCGCAATGCTACAAGCACTGTCGCAATCATCTGCTTGTGACTCAATCTTCCTTGAGCTCCACCAAATCCGCTTGATTCCGAGCCGCTCTACCGCAGATCCGACTCCAATCCTCAGGGAACCATTGATTTGCAGCCGTGCCGCCCTGATCTCAACGAAATCGGATCGATCCATGTCAGATTCATGCTCGTGCCGCTCGATCTTTTCTCGACGGCTACCACCTCGACACCCTCCACCGCGGCAACACCTGCCACGAGTCGTCTTCACGACCGAGTCCGAGAGTGCCTCCGACCGTCGTGCCCGCACGACTTCTGCCTTGTAGCCAAGAAGAGCAAAATCCTGTCCACCCACGCAGCATGGCCGCATCTTTATTATTCGATCTGTATCCGTCCCTGCTCAATTCGCCTCGAGCCTCGGGCCGCCGTGGCCACCCCTCCCAAGGGGCAGTAGATAGGATCTGTAATGTAGGCTCTTGATATCATATTGTTGTAATTTCGGGCTCAAATATTCCACTTGAAATTCCCTTCTAATTGCTTTGTATATTCCTTGGGTTTTCCTAGCTATATAGACTCATTTACATGCAATCTTGACTCCTATTAGGATGATCCATAGTCCAACTAGGACTCCGTCCCTAAACCCATTAGGACTCCAATTCTAGACTGACTAGGATTCTAACCTCTAGACTGACTAGGATTCTAACCTCTAGACTGACTAGGACTCCTAAACTGGCGCGATGTTGAGATCACCTAACAATTCCGACAAGGAGAATGCCAGAAATCCAACACTGGTTTTGGAACAGGTTTAAGAGCCTTAGTAGGGCAGTAATAAAAAGTCCTACTTCAATTGTGGATCAAGTCCTAGTAAAAATACACATGTACCCCTATATAATAGAGAATATAGTGGCTGCTGGACAATGAGAACCAGCCAGATTTCCAACATTGAATTCAATGTAATGTAATTTATGTAAAAATAAATAGTTAAAAAATATATATTCAACATAAAGGCACGTAAACGAACAGTATGGCATATTCAAGTGCTTGTTCTTACGAGCTAAAAAAGCTTCGCTTCGCCTTCAGTTTCTGATGACCAAAGTGAACTGCCCGTCTAAGTATACGCCTAAGAACATATTCCCTTCCCTCATTTCCTACAAGAGAACTCGTATTAAAAACACCGAAATATAAGTATGCAATAGAAATTATGCTCCAGACACATGAATGCATGATGAACACAGATAAAGGAAAAAAGAAAGGTGACATAGTTTGTGTTAAATAATTTTAATTTCTGCAACATCTCCAGTATTGATTACTAATTAAGAGTCGCCAACAAATTCCAAGTAAAATTGTAAAAATACAGATATTGCACGTGTATATTGATCCTGCCATATTCCCACCACGTAACTTTCAAAACACTCATTTACTTTGCATATAACATGCAGTATTATTTTACTTATGCATTAAACTGAAAGTGGTAAATTCCGCACCACAGCAAATCTAGGATTTTCAATGTTGTTTCACATCTACAAACACGCTTTTAAGATCGGCCCTACTCATTCCCACACATTGGTGTTATAGACCAGGGCCCCAGGGGCAAAAGGACAATTTCAGAACCAGAGGTAAACTGGGGAATAATATGTGAGCTGGAATGATTAGCATATATAAGAAAATGAAGGGGAAATTCCAGTGAATTTTTTTGCCTCAAACAGATCAAAGTTCAGGCTCCCCATAACATGTGATTTTGACATTTAGATATGAATCTCAAAATCTAATTTTTGTAGATTAGCAATTACTTATTTTGGCTGCCAATGGGTATGGTATTGATTCAACTTGTGTTATTTTCATTCTAGAAATCATATCAAGCTACTTATGCCTGTAGACCTGAATTTTCAATGAATTGACCCATCAATAGTTTGCCTCCAAACAACTCACATGTGAAACAAAAAACTTCAGGGGCAAGTACAGTAACTTCAGTTTTACATCCTAAAAGAAAAAAGGGGTGTACCCAGCACAGTTTTGAAGTTGTCCTACTAATCACGGTTAGTCAACCTTATCGACTACCGGAGCTCGATCGGTGAGCTCGACTCAATCAGCCCAATCAGAAAACTAGTCGTCCAATCAGGACGATTAGTCAGGCAACTAGCTTCACTGGGCGATCAGTGGATCAGGAGAGAAATTTTTTCAGGCCATAATGTAGCCAGCCCATTAGGGTTGTTCTTTCCTCCCCTGCACCTCCAACCATAACCCCGATCGAAGGCACCACTCCTGTCCTCAATCGCAAGCAGAACGCCGCCCCTCTCCCTGTCTGGTGTCCGCCTCCTGCACCGCCCCTCCCCTGTCCGCCCTCCGCTGACTGGACCTCCCTGTCCACCCTCCATCGCCCCTCCCTGCATGCCTCTCTGCGCTGTCCTACTCGGCCTTTCCTGTTTGGCGCCCCTCCCCCTCCTTCCTAGCACCGGCCGCTGGGATGAGTTTGTCCCCTGATGATGGTATGATTTCGTCCAACTCCCTTTTATTTTTTCTTGTTGTTGTTACTTGTTAGTTGTTACAGCTACCCTGTTAGTTGTTGTTTCCCTTGTTAGTTGCTCATAGCTGTTAATTGTTTTTTTTTTTTTTGAAAGAAAACTGCAAGGGAGACCCAGGCAGTGTTAATATATTAATTTAAGGGCTGGACACCACAATACAGACACCAAGGGCAATAATGGTTGGTAGGGGAAAAGCAAGTCCCTCTTGATATAAGAGGGGACAAAGCTTAGTCCAACAGCCCAAACCAGCCGCCCGGCAAGACCATTACAAAGTGAAACGGCCGATACAAACTGACACGACTGATACAAACTGACCAAACAGGATTAACAGACGACCAACAACTTCTACCACCTAAGCAGGTTGCAAAGCGAACCAACTAGGAGAGATGGCAGCTTCATGAATCATCGGATCCCAATCATCGGACAAGCACTCAACGACCACTGGATGAACCAGTTACGCATCGATGACCAAACAGCGGGGCCACCAAGTCTTCTCATCCCTAATAGAAGACTCCGTAGTCGAGATGAGATCCGGCTCCTTGTCAAAGTGGATGACCACTCGACGAACTTTGACTTGGTGTAGCGAGGCACGAGAAGCATCCAGAGCCGCTGCAGCGAGGGATAAGGAGCAGCTACGGCAATCACAATCACACACTAGCTTCCCAGAGCTAGTGGTGATGCAGATTTCATCTTGGACTGCTAATGTAGCCACAAGATGTGTTGGGGAAGGCGGTGTCGCAATCGTCGAGGTTGATGAAGAACGGCGATGGGCAAGCGTGCAGTTGCGAGATTTGGGGCCTTCTCCCTCGCGGCAAAAGCAGTGTGTGGCCTCCTTACACATGGCAGCAAAGTGGCTGCAGGAGAAGCGGTTGAAGCATTTACCGATCAAATCATTAGGGACTGATCGAGCAACATGCCGACGAGGGCCGCTTTTCAATTGATTGCTGCAATCGCCAAAATAGTGAGTCGGTTGACCCAGCGGCCAGGGGGAGGGGGGGAGGGTAAGAGAGGAGGGAGAGACGACTTTGGGGGAGGCGACCTTGGAGAAGATAGAGTTGAGAACTTGAGATAGAGGAGGTAGCAATGCGGCGGGGCTGGAAGGCATCGATGCGGTGGAGCTGGAAGGCAACGATGCGGCAGAGCTGGTAGGCAATGAGAGAGGGGCGGGATTGGGCGCGAAAGGCGGGGTGGGGAGCAGCGCAGAAAACGGGAAAGTAACAGAAGCAGACTGAGTCGAAGAAGTGACTATCGCAGCTGCCAACGAGCGGGGCTGCAACGATGGCGCAGTCTTCGATTTGGATGAGGACAGCCATCCCTTCCTCATCCAAGAGAAGCTGGCGGGGGCGGTGGTAGGAGCAGCAAGGGGTGGATCAAGTGACGAAGCTGAAGATGAAGATTCTTCCGCAACCGAAGAAGAAGTGAAGGGCGCATTTGGCAGGGCAGCCGGGGTAGCATCGCCAAAGAGCGAGGAGACCATCGGGGAAGGCGGCGCCTGCTGTGTCCCCGAGCGCTCAGAGGTAGCAGGAGGCAACCAAAGTAGTGAGGAGGGTGGTGCGGTGGACGAGAAAGGCATTGGGGAAATCAATGGCTGAGGGGAAGACGACGCCCGGAGAGGGGTGGCCACCAGTGGCGTCTGATCTGGAGGCGCCGGATCTGGCGAAGAGGCAGCCAGATCAGGTTGGCCCGATGCAGCAACAAGCGGGCAAGGTGGGGGCGGAGATGGCTAGGAGAGGGGGCAGAGGGGCGACACCAAAGTTGAAGTGGCCGCCGATGGCGCTAGATCTGGCGAAGGGCCCACCAGACCCGATCGGCCCGGCGCAGAATCAAGCGAGGAAGAGGGGGGACAGACGCAGGGAAGAGGGGGACGGAGAGGCAAACCTGGTTGTAGAGGTGGGGGAAGGTGAAGAGTAGAGAGGCGGCGGTAGTCTGGAGACGGGCAGCATGCCGGCCAAAGGGTGGCCACCGGCAAGATCCGAGCAGAGGGGGGTCTGCGGCCGGAGGAGAGGGAGACGAAGGAGGATGAGACCACTGGGGCGGCGCACACGGGGGACGGGGCGGTCGTCCGCCGCGACGGCCTCCGCCGGGGGGAGCGACCTGAGTGGGAGCAACTCGAGAAGACATATGTTGCCATAGTTGTTAATTGTAATGTGTTGTTGTTGTACTTATATTGCTGTTGAATTGTGTTGCTCTTGTGTTGTTAGATGCTAATTGGTATGGAACATTGAAACTATGGATCTTTAGTCCCAGGCTGTTGCTAACCTAAATCTTAATATATATATATATATATATATATATATATATATATATATATATATATAGACACACATACTAGGAGGTCGACAAGTCACCCTAGTGAACAATTAATTGCAATCGCCCTAGTAGCCCCTCAGGCGACTAGGGTCGACTTGAAAACATTAGTACCCAGTGTCGAAGGCTCCCACACATTGCAGGTTCTAGGGAAGGATTATTTCTAGACCACCTTACCCCTGCTTTTGCAGAGAGGTTGGTTCGAAGCCAAGACCTCATGACACAAGCGGAGACAACCTAAGACCTGGTTCATTTTTGTTATGAGAATCACATGCACATGATTAATGAAACTGTGAGCTCATTTTAGGATGTTTTTTACCATCCTAAAATGAGCTTACAATTTCATGAATCGTGTGCATGTGATTCTCAACAAAAAACAAAGCATGTTTCAGCCTTAGTATTTCATGAATCATGTGCATGTTTTTCTCATCACAAAAAAGAGTGCAAGTTTTGCCCATGTATTGATGGCAAAGAGCAAACAAAGAATTAACCAAAATAGGATTGCTTTACCTGGCTGAGAACCATCCGCAATAGCAAAAGAAAGGGTTCTTATGTGATCTGCAACTACTCTATAAGCCATATCAACTTTGCCAACATCATCAGAACCTAATTTGCCAGAGTATGGTGGAATTCCATCTCCAGCCAACTGTATGTGTAAACACATACCAAATTATTAATAAATTATAACCATTTTAGCTGCATGTGCACAAAATAACAGCAAGGGCAAATATACCTGGTGGATGGCATCAAATAGTGGCATGAATACATCTGTGTCATAATTGCTCATTTTGTTCTGAAGGATAGAAGTTAAACGTTCAAAACCCATCCCGGTGTCCACATGTTTTGCTGGCAAAGGTCTCAAAGTACCATCTGCCTCCCGATTAAACTGGAAATAAAACAAATATGTCAGCCTCAGGGAAGAATAAATACAGAAAGATGGAATGCAAAGAACATAGTAGCTAAGAAAATAATCTTGAGTACATATAAGATATAATGTTAGCATATTGACCTGAATAAACACAAGGTTCCATATCTCAATACATGTGGGGTCATCATTGTTCACTAATGAAGCAGCATCACGGTTGCCAACACGATCAAAATGAATTTCAGTACAGGGCCCACAAGGACCAGTGTCACCCATCTCCCAAAAGTTATCCTGCTCCAGAAATTCATGTAAACAGTTCATCATGCAACAACAACCAAGCCTTTGTCCTAAGCACGTGGGGTCGGCTAGATATGAAGCCCAACAAAGTAAACAGTTTATCACGAATCAAATTATAAAAAAAAAAAAGAAGAAATTTCAGACTATAATACAATCAAATAGACAAGTGACATGGAAAAGTGTGACGACCGGCACAGTTAATGCATTGTACCTTGCACCCAAATGGCAGAACCTTCTCCTTTGGTAGATATTTCAACCATATGTTCTTTGACTCGATATCAGGAGCAAGACCAGATTCCTGATCTCCACCGAAGTATGTAGCATAAATTCTATCAGTAGGCAATTTGTAGACCTGCAAAGTCATGAAAGAGAACTCAGTTGTGATATTTCTATAAACAGTGGGCAGTATGCACTGCCTGAAGTAGTCTTCTTATTTCTGACACAGGCTAGAATATGATTTTCAATCAAAAAATTGCACCTACTAGTACAAATTTCCCGAAATTAACACAGGATATAATCACTTTGATTTCCAATTTCATTTTAAGGATCAGAATTTCGGCACCAAAGCAGCCATATCTTCAAACAGAGTCCAGAGTCCAAATTTAAACCTTTATTTGCATAAAAAAACGCATATTTATTGCTAAATTGTGACAAATGACGAATTCTCACTCTAAGGAACCAAATTTTTCATCAATGAAACTTTAAATTTGGGCAAATATGAAAACCTTTCTTTATAAGTTGCCCAAATAACTGAATCGTTCGCACTTAAATACTAAATCACCAAACAAATCATAAACCCTTTAATAATTTCCTAGACAAAACAATGCGGCAGCTTTTGTACATTGTAGGCAGAAGCTCCCCACAAGTAACACAAAAATGTCAAGTAACAACAAATAACACAAAAATGTCAAGAGCACATATGGAATTGATTCAAACTACTAATCTTCAAGAAACTTACAAATGTTGCTCGATCTCTCACATCAGACCAGACGACTGAATCTTACACCATGAGAAGCCAAATCACCACACGAATCACAACCCGTTTTCTGTCATAAATTACCAGTGCATCTTTTCGGCAGCCAACTTTAACCGCTAAAACCATAATCAGCATCAGCACACCAGCCCGTGGCAACAACATTTCTAACTAACAAGGTGTTCAGTAAAATCCCAAACAACCTCATGCCTATCCAACCAACTAGCCATTTCTAATTAGATGGGCAAGAGGGGGATTCTAATTAACAAGGTGTTTGGTAAAATCCCAAACAATTTCATGCCTATCCAACCCACTAGCCAGTTCTAATTAAATGGGCGAGAGGGGGGAAGGGTTAATAGAAATCCATACCGTGGTCAGGAGCTCCCAAGCCCAGCCGATGGCCTCCTCCTTGAAGTAATCCCCGAAGGACCAGCTCCCGAGCATCTCGAAGAAGGTGTGGTGGTACGTGTCCTTCCCCACGTCGTCCAGATCGTTGTGCTTCCCTCCGGCTCGGATGCACTTCTGGGTGTTGCAGGCGCGACGCAGCTTGCCGAGCCGATCTTCCGGCGCCGCGGTGCCAAGGAACACGGGCTTGAACTGGTTCATCCCAGCGTTGACGAACAGCAGCGTGGGGTCGTCTTTGGGGACGACCGGGCTCGACGCCCACGGCGTGTGCGACTTGGACTCGAAGAACTTGATGAACGTCTCGCGGACACGCCGGGCCGGCCACTCCGGCGACGTCGCCATCGGTGGCGGGGCGGGGTTGGCGGATGAGGAGAAAGAAAACAGGTGGATTGCGGCGGCGGGTAAAACCCTAATAACGGGGCGGGACGAGAGGCGGAGCAGGCGGCGCGCACGCGTCAGGGTTAGCACCGGCAGCATCCACGCATTGAACGAGCACGACGATGTGACGTCTGGAGTTAACTAGGCATTTAATTAGTATTATCACGTACAGGAATGGTAAGGCTGTCTCCGACAGTGTACTAAATGGAACTTTAAACTCATTTTAGACATTAAAAAGTAAAAAAAATACACTTCAACAGATACCCCATACGCTTAGCCCATTCTGAACTGGCTCCCTCCATAGCCAAAGATAGGCGGTGAGCATTGATCACTTCATTGTTTCTAATCTTTTTTTCTTGCCGAAACGTTTTTTTAGTCTATCCGCGCCGTGCGGTATCGCTCGAAAGCACACCAGCGCTGCTCGCGATGCAGTGAAACCAAGCGTCGGAGAGAAGCGGTCAAGCACGAGAAGCCCGCGATGACGTGCTGCGCTAGAGATGCCATCTTCTCCGGTTGGTGTTGTTGCTCCAAGGACCACTGCATCCGGCATCGTCGCGCAGATTTAGGGTGCGTTTGGTTTGAAGTCAAGGTTGAATTGGACAGGATCATCTATATTTTGATGTATTTGATCATCCAAGTTAATGTTTGGTTGGACGGATAGGATGATTCAATTTTCTGTTTGGTAGGTTGGATGAGAAGTGGATTGGATGATCTAAGTTAGTGTTTGTTTCCACGTATATGGATGATAGAGTGGAATAGAATGGCCACTTTTTAAAACTGGTGACGTTACCACTATGTTATTTGCAAGGGGCAGACAACACTTCCTAATGCAAATAAAACTGATACATATCTCAATAGAAAAACTGGTGATGCAAATAAAACTGGTGGCCTTACCACGATGTGAACAAGTACTAAAAAAGCTGATACGAATCTCAGTAGAAAAGAAGGATTCTGAGTTCCAGAATCATGTGCTGCAACTATGAAACAACAATGCATCATCCAAAACTGAAAAGCAGTACCATATTTTCATAACAGAAAAGCAATGTGTACACCTTCCACAACTTGATATGTACAATATTGAGCAGCTAAACATATAGTCTGAAAATCATAATTGTTTACATACACCATTAGTTAACCCGAAATACAATGTCTTGATGGGTACAAGCAAAATATACACATATATTGTCTTGACTCATTTTCTTACATATAACAGTAGTGAACCCACAATGCCATGTCTTGATGGGCAGAAGCAAAATAACTTGTCAAGCAGCATGATTGCCATCAGCAAAATAATGTGTCAACCATCACACATAGATTCACATCAAGGAAAATGATCAGTAACATATTTGGCCATCATTATCAACTTGTAGTCAAATGGAAGATCATTGAAGGATCTAGTCTCTTTAGGATTTTGAACCAAATAATTATAGTAGAAAGCTTTATGTGTGTCATCAAAACCTGCAAGGCTGGTCACATTCTGAAACAAATCAAGAGGTATTTCATTGTCCGCATTACCAGCTTTGACTATAGCAGCAGCAATCTTGTCACTTGCACCTATAAATGCTTCAATCAATTTTTTATCTCCATTTTCAGTATTCTTGGCTCTCTTGATAGGTCTTGTGGCTGGAGATGGTGTCTCATTGTCATCTGCAGTGGCCGAACCGCCATTAACATCCTCTTCAACATCTATCTCTTCCACTTGAGTACCTAAAGGCTCATTTGATCCTTTTGCATATTGTCCAGTAGCAACACTATTACCAAATATTGTAGCCATCAAACCATAATGCTCAAGAGGTCTATTGAAATATTTATCTTCACCCTTGTGATCCTATCAGCAAGTACAACAATATAAGATAATTATCAAATGAATGTTAGGCTGCAATGAAATATAAAACAAATGATAGAATGATGAAATGATGAAATTGTTACCTAAATATAGTCCGTATAATGCTCATTGTCGAGGTGTCTAAACGGACACCTCCCCCGGACCCACTCTGAAAGCAGTCCACGAAGGTTCGATATGTGTTTTTGAGAGGCTAGTACTAACAAGATCAAGCTTGGAGAATGATGAACACGGGGGATTTACGTGGTTCAGGCCGCCTAAGCGTAATACCCTACTCTATGGTGGTTTTTCTATGTAGTATTGCTTGGGTCTGAGAGCGCCCCCCCTAGTCGGCGGTTGCTCGATCCTTTTATAGTTCAAGGTCGAGCAGCTTACAAGTGGGACCCAGATCCCGACAGGTGGCCCTGGGAGTACCAAATCCACCCTAAGATCTGGGAGTAAATGTTATCCCTAACAACGACTTCAATATGTCGTCTGTCCATACCCTGTCGCAGGGCTACCAATAGCCCCTCCTCATGGTCGGTCGTGTCTTGTCTGTCTTGTCGAGGCCTTCCATTGGTCCGTCGTACGTAGCAGTTCGGCTATGACCAGTCATGACAAGACCGTCCACAGTCCACTTGACTTATGAGTGCGAGCTCCTGCCTACCTAGGGAACATGCGCGTCCTTTCTAGGTTCAGCATACCGAGCACGCCTCCCTTTACTGCTCCTTTTGCGGAAAGGCTCAGACTCAGCGCTGCCTGACATGTGGCAGCTCCCGGACCTTCCCTGAGTGGGAGGTCCAGGTCCGGGAGGTTGGGTCCAAAGCTGCCGGGAACGTAGCAACTTTGGCCCCTCTCCCCATGAGAGGAGGTACGCGGCCACCGACCTAGTGAGCACGCCGAACCTTCCCTCGGCAAGGTCGTGGACCCGGAGCTACAGGCCACGTGGCGGCACTGGACCATCTCTCAATGGGTGATGCTACTGCTTCGCTTGCCGCGTGGCATCCTGGGCCCTTGGTAGGTCTCGCCCCCATGGGCGGTGGGGCCCAGTGTGCATTTATCCGTGTACCCAGGGATATCTGGTTCGCCAGGCACCGACAGTGGCCCTCGGGCCCATCTCGGGGAGAAACTTCCTTGTAAAGGTGGTTATACCTGTGGTGGGGCCATTTTGAATCTTCGTGTCGCGGCTTTAAGGACTTCCCTTCAATGCGGCGGACAAAATCTTTGTCTGCGGATACTGCACCATCAACTGGCACCGGTTCCCAAAATTCGTTTCGGCTCCGCGCGCCCATTAAGTTTCTGCGCTTAAATTTTGAATTCTCACCTACGAAAACAGCTACCTTGAGGCGGCCACTCGGGACTCAGGCTCTTGACCCACCAGTCATATGCGGGTTGCCCCAGTACCTTGGTGCATGTAGTTTCCTTCCAAACTCTGTAGATTCATACTTAAGGGAGAGAGTAGCACGAGTCACATACTCTTCACGCCTCCACTCACACCCGCACTTGAGCCCTTGCAGCCTTCCCACATCCTTCGACTTTGAGCCCTAGTCCTCTGCTAATCCAACTTTTCCATCCCCCATCCCGTTGCCATGGAGTTGGGTCGCCTGCTAGCAAGATCAAGACTGAGAAAGGGTTGAAGAAGTTCCGGGCTTACATGGGTTGGTACCATGAGTCCTTTAACGTCAATATCCGCATCGGCGAACTCCCTTTCGAGAAGAAGAACGTCGGTGACATGGTCTTCTTTCAGGGGTACGCCATGGCCAGCCTGCTTCCCCCCTTCTCATCCTTCCTGATGACCCTGCTGGAGTTCTACGAAATCCAGCTACACTTCCTCGGGCCCCACTCCATTCTGCTGGTTGCTATCTTCGCCCACTTCTGTGAGATGTGGGTGGGGGTACGGCCCAGTCTGGATCTTTTCCGGAATGTCTTCACCCTGCAGACGACTGGGAAGGTGAACAAGTTGATTGGGATGTACTACTTCGTGAAGCGGAAGTGGTCCCCTTTCAAGTACTTAAACACCTTTTCCTCCGGCAAATGGGACGAATGGATGAAGGAGTGGGTGGTCATCACTGTGGACTGGCACGAGAGGCTGGAGCTGCCAGAGGGCCTCCTGAACGTGGACATGGACCTTTGGAACGAGATCCCAGAGCTGCCACCGACGTACAGACCCGTTGTGGCAAGGATTGAAGGCTGCGTAGACGGTGGAGTGACTCCCCAGATGGCCTTCGGGAACTTCTCGAGGAACAGGTGGGCGCCATTGAAGTTCAGGGAACGGATGGCGTGGACATTCACTCCGCGGGATGTTGACACCCAAGTGAAAGACGAAGCATTGAAGGACCTGCTGAAGAAGTTCCAGAGCAAGCCCAATATCTCGCTTGGGTCCCTGGCGCCCCCAACGTCCTTCCCACCTCTGAACACAGTTCATGAGTTCTGCCGGGAGCTCCGGAAGCTGATGCCGAGGTTGGATGACATTGGGATCGCGATGAGGGTGGCTCCTCCAGCAACCAGCGCTCCGGGAACCTCCGGGGGGTCAGCCCCAGTCCTCCTTAGCCCGGGAGGTGGAGTCGTCAGCTCCGGCAAGGGCGAGGCTTCGGCGGAACCCTCCAGTCGCAAGAGGAAACTGGTGTGGGGTGACGGGAGTCAAGTCGGTGCCTCCGGGGAGCAACCCCATCCGGCTCCGAACCTCCAGCGGGCGTCGGTTCCGAGGGGCCACCTCCCGCCACGGCCCCAATTACGGGACCGAGCTCCGGAGGTCGCCCTCAAACAAGGGTTTCTCCGGCCAGGGAGGATCCAATTCAGGCTCCTATCCAAGCTCCTAAGAGGCCTGAGGCTCCAGCCACATCGGGTCCTTCAGGCTCCCGCTTCGGTCCTGTCTAGAAGCGGCTACGCCTCCGCGGGACTCAGGGCTTCCCAAGGTAAGCAGTCGAGCTTCTTGCTTCGATTCCACTTTTGGCCAAGGTCACCCTTTAAACGTTCCCAACTTGATTGTGCATCACTTCCAAGCAAGGTGAGCCGAACACCACACCTCCGACATCTTGGGAGGTTGTGCAGATAGGTGCTTCGGCCTCTACTCCCGCACCGGCCCAGACGACTGCGAAGGCTCCGGCCGACACGAGGGCGGCTCCCATCCCGAGTGCGACTGCACCTGAATCAGGGATCCCGGCTGTTGAAGCGGAGGAGGTTGGGGCTCTGGAGGCTGGGGCTCCGGTGCCGGAGCTAGTGGCCCCCAAGGCCCCGACGGAGGTGCCAAGTGTCAGCCCAGATCAGGAGTCGGCGGGGGCTCCGCCCCTGGTGACGGGAGCCACCAAGGAACCAGCCACCGAGGCACCGGCCCCGGCGTCCCTGCCGGATCAGGTGCCGGTGGAGACTCCACCCCTAGTGTCGGGGGCCACCGAGGGACCAGCTCCCCCACCATCTTCCGAGGAGGTTCCGGCGCCCCAGCCGGATGTAGCTGAGGAGCCGATCCCCATGCCAAACACGGAAGCGGCTCCGGCCGGGGTGCTAGGAGTGGTCGAAGAGTCGGCCCCCACGCCAACTAATGCGGAGGTTGGGGTGGCCATCCCGGCGATCGTCGAAGTACCCGCTCCCACTCTAGTGCCTCAGTCAGCGGCGTCTAGTGTCCCCGTGACTGTGCTTCAAGCCGTAGAGGCTCCGGGCACACGTCCCGCTTCTCAGGCGTCGGGGACTGAGCCGCGAGCACCGGGGGCTGGACCGGAAGCATCTGCAGTTGCACCGGAGGGTCTGGCAGGGGCCCCAGGCACCTCGAACCCACAAGTGCCACCGCCTTCAAAGGATAGCCACTCCCGGGTGATGGCGGACACCTTGGTCGAGACGGGGGAAGACACGCCCCTATACGGTCCAACACCCCTTCCCTTAGAGTTGGCCATCGACAACGCTCACTCCAGTTTTCAGCAGGTCATCGTGTCCTTCGAGCACAACCTTAAGGCTCTGGAGGAGGAGCGCAAGAGGCTCCGTCAACATGAAGAATGGGTCAAGGGAGAGCAAACCCGGCTGGATGAACAAGGTGAGCTCCTCAACGCAAGATAGGCTACTCTCGAGGCTCTCGAACAGAAGGCTCAAAAAGATCTACGAAGAAGCTGTGGAGTGCCACCGAGCTGCGGACCAACGCCAAGGTGGTTTAGCTACCTGGCATGAGACCCTCCAGAAGCGCCAGCAGGAGCTCGACTTGGTTGAGTCCAGGCTCGCCGAGAAGCCGGAGGAACTGACTCAGAGAGAGGAGGAGCTCTCCCGTAAGCTGTCGGCGGGCGAGCAGAGCTTGGCGGACCGCCGCGAACAGTTTGAAGTGCGGTGCAAGCTTGAGGTGGACGGGCTCTGGAAGCGGGGGCAAAGCCTCAACGGGCAGGAGACCAACGTCTCTGCCCGGGAGGCCACTTTCCGAGGCCACGAGGAAGACTTGGCGGAGCGCCGGAACCGCATCCTTGCCAGGGAGTTGGAGCTCACTGATCGCGAACGGCAACTTGCCAAGAGCATCCAGCAGCACGGCAAGGAGGTCGAGCGCCTCGCAAAGGAGGGCGCAGAGTTGGCGGTCGCTAGGAGGACTCCGGAAGAGTTGCATGACTTGAGAGCGTCCGAGTCCCAGCAAGTGTGGGACTTCCTGGGGCAGGCAGATGGAGCACTGGCACAGTTTGGTCTCAGTCCTGTATGTCCCCCCCCCGGTGCCGGAGCTACACGACGCGTTGGCGACTCTTGGCTCCGTTGGCTGCAAGCTCGATGCAGTGGTCGACATCGTTGCCGACCAGCTAGAGACAGAGGGGAGGTCCCTGACCAAGATTGTCGTTGAATATGTGCTAACGTGCTACCAGAGCTGGGACCCCCACTTTCCCCTGAGTCCAGCAGTTGAAAGGCTGATCGCGGCAGGCCTGGACACTGCCCAGGAGAGCATTCAGGAGGTCGCCGAAGCTGTCGCCTCAGCTATCCGTAGGACTTAGACCTTTCTTCTCTCGCTCCCTTTTGTATGCCTCCAACTTTTGTAAGAAAATCTTTTAATGAGTGGAGTCCTCTTGATCTTTGGTTCTGATATTTTTGTGTCCTGCTCCCTGGTATATGCACGCAAATCTGATTATGTACTCGTACCAAGGGGTACTAGCACTTGCTTCGGGAACACCGGCCCCCCTGGGGTTGTCGGAGCTTAGGAGCTTTGGCAAACTTCATGGTCTCGATAGAGGATGCCACCGTTGGGCCCCCTGGGGTTGCTGGAGCTTAGGAGCTCTCGCAATATCCATGGTCTTCTCGGGGGACGCCACCACCGGGCCCCCTAAGATTGTCGGGGCTTAGGAGCTCCGACAATGCTCATAACCTTCGTAGGAGACATCACACACCGCCTGGCCCCCTGGGGTTGTCGGAGCTTTTAGGAGCTCCAACAACACCCATGATCTCTGTAGGATGTCAACGTCGTGTCTCCAGCAATTTGGGGGGCCCAGGGACTTAGAGGTTGTACCGTAAGGACCTGCGCACATGACAGACAAAAGGTAATTCCGCTCTAGAGTCAATCTTTTGCCTACGCTCTATTAGTGTCGCTTGTCTCACGTTCCGTTGCCATTGTGGAGGCTTGAGCAGGTACCCAAAGCGGCCCACTGGCAAACGGACAGCAACACTCCCACTATTGCAGAGACGAAGGAAAGATTGACCACACCCACGCTAGGTGAAGAGCTAATGGCAATTGCGTGACATCATTCATAAGAACTAAAGATAATTTCAAATAAACAAGCCATTCCCGGGTAGGGCAAACAACTTCTTCATTATAACTCTCATAGGAGAGAATAGACTTTACATGAGGAACGACTCGACCCGGGCGACGAGGAGCTGAGTGTACCTTCTCTGGGTACCGGACCGCACCGAGCAAGGCAAACACTCGGAGCTCATTTCCCCGGCCTTAGTTAACCCAAGTGCTGTCTCTAGACACTATGCCAATCTTATAAAAAAAGAAAAATAGAATGCCCTACCCTTGGTTATGGATAGAACTTACGGAGGTGTTTGATGTTCCATGGGTTGGATAACGGTTGACCATCCTCCGTAGCTAGGCAGACACACCCTGGGCGACAAACCTCTGTGACCCAGAAGGGACCCTCCCACTTAGGGGAGAGTTTGTTTGTCCCTTCATGGGAAAGCAGACATCGCAGAACCAGGTCGTTCCCGTGAGCTCCCTACCGCGCACGGTTCGCTGGTGGTAGCGTCGGAGCGCTTGCCTATACCGTGCGTTCCAGAGGGCTGCTCGTACACGTCCCTCATCGACGAGGTCGATATCTTCACGCCATAACCGATCCTGCGTGACTTCGTCGTACATCCGGACACGGGGGGAGCCCATGGTGATCTCTAGGGGAAGAACGGCCTCCGCCCCGTACGCCAGGAAGTAGAGTGTTTCTCCCGTAGCCCGGCTTGTTGATGTCCGGCTAGCCCACAGTGCGTATGAAAGCTCATCCACCCAGTTTGCACCATGCTTCTCGAGGCTTGGGTATGTACGAGTCCGGAGGCCCTTGAGAATCTCGGCGTTCGCTCTCTCTACCTGCCCATTGCTCTCGGGATGGGCGACAGAGGCATAACAAACTTGGATCCCAAGGTCCTCGCAGTATTCTTGAAATGCCGCACTCGTGAATTGGGTCCCGTTATCAGTGATGATTCTGTTCGGGACTCCGAACCTGCAGACAATCGACTTAATGAACTTCACTACAGACTGCTTGCTAATGGTGATGACTGGAGTGGCTTCTGACCATTTGGTGAACTTATCTACGGCAACGTAGAGGTGCTAGAATCCTCCGACGGCTCTTGGGGAAGGTTCCAGGATGTCCAGTCCCCACACGGCGAATGGCCACGAGGGAGGGATCATCTGCAGTGCTTGAGCTGGTGTGTGGATCTGCTTGGCATGGAACTGGCATGCCTTGAATCTCTTAACCATGTCAGCAGCATCCCTGAGTGTTGTGGGCCAGTAGAAGTCGTGTTGAAAGGCTTTGCCGACCAGCGTACGAGCCAATGCGTGTTTCCCGCACTCACCTCCATGGATTTCTACGAGCAAGTCGCAGCCCTCCTCCCGGGTAATGCAACGCAGTAGGATGCCGTTGGCGCCACACCGGTAGAGATCCCCCTCTACCAGTGTGTATCTTTTAGCCATCCGCACGATCCGTTCTGCCAGGGCATGCTCTTCGGGATGGTATTTGTCTTTCAAGTAGTCTCGGACCTCTAAGATCCATGCATCGGGACCTCCTTGAGCTTCTGGTTCTTGGGCGCCCAGCTGCTCGGAGCTGCTGGAGGCGCATTGGAACCTTGGCGGGCACCATGGCTGTAGCGCCGTCGGGGTTGTTAGCTTCGAGGTGCTAACTTCACCCCGTTCACCCGGTTCGGCAACTCGGGCGGTTGGTCGTGATAACGTCCTTGCAAAGACCCATGTAGGCATTGGTGCCTCTGTAGAAGACTTTGTTGACAGGTCGTCTGCGACTGAGTTGTCAGCTCGGGGTACATGGCATAGATCCAGGACCTCGATATCTTTCTCCAGCTTCGTGACGTGTAGTAGGTATGCTGCTAGCTGGGGGTCATTGCAACTGCACTCCCCTTTGGCCTGCTTGACAACTAGCTGAATCACCTTTGGCAAGGAGTTGGCGGACGTTGAGGGTCAGTATTGTCTTGAGCCTGTACATGAGGGCCTCGTACTCTGCCATGTTGTTGGTTGCTTTGAAGCCAAGATGCACCATATATTTGAACTACTCCTCCGTCGGGGCTATGAGCACCATTCCGGCCCCGACCCCCTGCTTCCGGGCAGAACCATCGAAGTAAAGTGTCCACGGGGTTCAGTGAAAACCGGTGCCCTGGACAGTGTGTCTCCACTGACTGGGCTTTTAGGGTTGCCAAGTGACGGAGTCCACTCAACCAGGAAATCTGCTAGGGCCTGGCTTTTGATCGCATGTCGAGGGAGGAACTCGATCTCAAACTCTGCTAGCTCGGCTGCCCATTTGGCGATATTGCTGGTAGCAGTAGGGCTGTGGAGGACCATTTTCAGTGGAAAGGAGGTGACCACTGAGACCTTATGGCCCTGAAAGTAGTGTCAGAGCTTCCTCGATGCTATCAACACAGCGTACAACAGCTTATGTATCTCCTGATATCTTGTCTTTGCTTCATGGAGGACTTTGCTGATGTAGTAAACCAGCCTCTGAGTGGTTCGAACTCTGTCCGAGAGGTCCGGTGGTTCCTGCATTGGATCCAGGTCCGGGGGTTCTTGGCTCCCAGGGCCCGCATCATATCCCGGGGGATGGGGCGCAGCGACTTCCTGGCTCTCGGGGCCCACTTGAGAGAGGTTCATGACTTAGTCTGGGACCGGAGGCTCGGTGCTTGCGCTGTGGGCTCCTCCTTGTGTATGTTGTTGTTGCGGTTTGGATTGTTCTGTGACCAAGACCATACTGACCACTTCAGTTGTTGCAGCAACATACAGCAGCAGGGGCTCTCCGGGCTCCAGTGCCACCATAACCGGGAGGGACGTCAGGTGCCTCTTGAGCTCCTGGAATGTTGCTTCCGCTTCTTCTGTCCAGACAAAGGGACCTGCCTTGCACAGAATCTTGAAGAAGGGAAGTGCTCATTCTACCAACCTTGAGATGAAGCGACTAAGGGCTGCGAGGCAACCGGCAAGCTTCTGTACATCCTTGATATGCGTCGGGGGTCACATCAGTTCTACTGCCTTGATCATCTCTGGATTGGCTTCGATCCCCCGGTGGGAAACCGGAAATCCTAGCAGCTTCCCAGAAGAGACCCCTAAGACACACTTTTCGGGGTTCAACAGTGTGCGCGTAAGGCGCAACCTACTAAAAACTTGTGCTGAGCTGTCTAGGAAAAATGTGCGGTCTTTGATTTTGACCACGATGTCATCAACATACACCTCGACCAGGTCTCTAATGAGGTCCCCATATTTTTTATGCATCGCACGTACAAAGGTAGGGAGAGCATTCTTAAGACCGTAAGGCACGGAGACATAACAATACACGCCATCTACTGTTACAAAAGCAGTGTGTTCCTCATCATCTCTAGACATAGGTATTTGATGGAAATCGGAATATGCATCGAGGAAACACAGTAGATCACAACCTGATGTAGAGTCTACAATTTGATCTATCCTGGGGAGCGGGAAAGGATCTTTTGGACATGCCTTGCTTAGGTTGGTGTAGTCGATGCACATCCCAAGTTTCTCGCCAGCCTTGGGGACGAAACAGGATTGGTCAACCACCGAGAGTGGTGAACTTCCTGGATGAAGCCGACGTCGAGCAACTTCTTGATCTCCTCCCGGATGAAGTTCTGGTGCCCAATAGACTGCTTCTGGGGCTTCTGTTGTATCGGGCGGGCATCAGGGTAGATCTTGAGATGATGCTCAATCACCTTCGTGGGGATCCCGGGCCTCTGCGATGGTTGCCAGGTGTAAGGACCGAATGCCCAAGAGGAGGGGGTGAATTGGGCTTTCTTCGAAAAATTCTAAGCAATTGAAACTTAATTTCTAAAGCCCAATTCCCTACGCGACTAACTATGCATTCTAGTAGATAGAAACTTTGTGGAATATAAATGCATAAAAGAAAAGGGAAGGAGAAGGATGCAAACTCCCGAGGAGACAAGGATTTATCCCGTGGTTCGGCAAGATCGTGAAGATCTTTCTACATCCACGTTGTGGCACCCACCAAAGGGTTTTGCCACACCCACGTCACCAAGACGAGGGGTCTTCACTATTCCTCTCCGTTCGCCTCCTTGGCAAGGTGGAGCTCAAGCCTTGTACAACTTCGACCTTCCGGGCTTCCACACACGCCTTGGCAAGCTCCGGAATTCTCTTGGCGATTAAAACACCAAGGGCACTCCCTTGAGGCTCTCACACTAACCTAGAGAGTCCACTCACCCAGAATGGTGGCACACAAGCTCTCTCTCCAGCTAGTCCTAGCCTAAACCTTGGTGTAGAGATGATCGAAAAGGTGTGGAAGTGATTGCTCTTGGCCTTGAACACTTGTGGATGTGTTGGTAGCTTCTGGTGATCAAGACTTAACGAAATGACAGGGTTAGGGGGTATTTATAGCGAGCCTCCCCGAAATAGCCGTTGGAAAAGTAGGCTGACAGAACTTTACTGTGAACACCGGATGATCCGATGTCTCCCCTTTAGTTATCATCGGTCTAATTACTTTGGATGACGTCATCGTGTAAGATATGACCGTTGTTAGACCGATTTTGCCCCTGTCTTCTCATTGGATGATCCGGTGGCTCTTCCTCCAGAATTTGCTTAATCTTGATGCTTACTGGAGTGATCGACCGATGTGTGTAAGTCTGCACATCAGATGATCCGGTGCTTCACTTGGTCCAATGGTATTGCAAACTGTACTGATAGACCGATGTCACTGAGCCATTCACATCGGATGATCCGGTGAGTACATTTGTCTGAGGTCTTCTTCTTCAGTTGAACCAACTCGACCAATGTGTACATTTCTGAAATCATCGGTTGATCCGGTGAGTTGATTTTGTTTGCTTTGAGTTGTTTTGAGTGAATCTTTTGTGTCTTGCTCTGATGACCTCTTAGACATTTGTTCCACAAGGCTCTCTGATGATCTTCAAGCATTGTATGCTGTCAACTTATGGTTGAGTGACTTAGATATAAGAGCTTTCACTTCTTGTCTTTATCTCATTGATTTGATCTCAAAAGTTGATTGTATATGGGTCTCCAATGACATATTCATTTCATTTTATGAGTGATTATGGGGACCTTGCATTCACAAATTCATTAGTAAAGTTCAATGGTTGTCATTAATCACCGAAACCGTACATCATGGGGGGCCTAGATGCTTTCAATCTCCCCCTTTTTGGTGATTGATGACAACACTATAATCAAAGCGCAATAGTAATGAATTTGATAGAATGAAACTTAAAAGAATATGCAATGAATACAGGATGTCACACTTGAAGCTTAAGCACCAATTAATAACACAAGAGTGAATAAAAAAAGATCATAAACATGGATAAACACCAAATTAGCCCAATCGATTAACAACTCATGGAAATAAGTTCATTAGAGCTCAATAAATAGCAAATGAGTAGCAAACACACCAAATGTAGCAAACACAATGAATTACAAGAATGATAAACGATAAAAGATAAAAGAGACTCCCCCTGACACTAAGACTCCCCCATGACACTAAGACGCTCCCCCTGACTCCTCTAACTCTTCTCCCTCTTTGGCATCAAGACACCAAAAAGGGATTCGAGCGCCTAAGGACCCTGAGTGTTGGGCGCGATGACGAACTAGTCACCGTCGCTGTCGTCGGAGCTGCTGGCTGGAGTAGTGGTGGAGGGAGCTGCCGGAGCCGAAGGAGCCACCGTCGGTGCCTGCTGTGGAGGAGCTGCTGAAGCAGGGGCACTGACGACGGAGGCCGGCGACTGCTGGAACAAGGTCGTGGCCGGCAGCGGGGAGTGGATCGGAGCACCAGGAGCCAGAAGAGGAGACATGCTGAAGGAGGGAATCGGCGTAGAAGGTACTGGGACCACTGGAGCGGCAGCTGGAGCCAAGACTGGAGGTGGTGGAGCGACTCCTGGCAGCTGCGACGGGAGGGCAATCCCGGTCTGGGTGTAGAGGTTGGTGATCAACCCCAGGATGTCCATCATCGTCTGTTGCGTCTGCTGCTGCTGGTCGAGGGTGCGCTGGTGCATCTGGTCGATGAGCCCCGTCAGCCTGTCAGTGTCTTCACGCCTCTCACGGGCGATCTGACGCTGCATCTTCTGCTGCTGCTGCTGGAGCTCAAGGAGATGGGCAGCCTGCTCCTCTCGGGCCTGCTCGACTGCCAGCCTGTCCAGACGCTGCTGCTTAACCATCTGCTGGAGGAGTGACGTCAGCTCTGACGGCTGCATGACTTGCGCCTCAGTGATGGGAGGTGGAGTAGGTGGTGGCACTGTAGAGCCTACAGCCTCCGCGTCGTGCTGCCTGGGAGAGGGCGGAGGAGGGAAGTACTCCTTGACACTGTCGTCGGTGTCTCTCTCAGACCAGATATGCTGCAAGTCCTCCCCCTGAGCCTTAGCCTCGGCAAGCCTCTCATCCTCCTTCTCTAATTCAGACCAGTCCTCCTCAGACAGTCGGGCCCTGACCTGACGCTCAACTGGACGGCCAAGGCGGCGGTCTCCAGGAGCCGGGGCACGGTAGTGTCCGAACCGTATCACACTCTCGTCAGAGAGACGGTCGTGCACGGCGGACCCCTCGGGAACCATCATAGTAAGTAGGTAGCTGATCCAGTGCCCATATACTAGCTGCCTCATCATGCCCACACCGTCTGTGATCACATCCTCCATCTCGCATATGAGGACGTCCACGATGTCGAACTCCATCCCGTTCATGATGTAGAACAGGAGAGTCCGCTGCAAGTTGGTGAACCCCTCCAAATAGCCAGATCTCGGCAGGAGCGTACGGCGCAAGGCGAAGTGCACTGTGCGCGTAGCAGGAGTCAACAAAGCTGGAACTCTCGACTGGTCAGGAGAGAAAGTAGGACCAAACAAAGAACGGATCTCCTCCAGCGGTGGTGACACTCCTCCATTGAGCGGCCTCCTCGGTGGATCTGCCTGACCGTAGACCCTCTCATGCACGCAGGTGTCGTGCAAGTCCACTCCAAGCAACTGTCCCAGCGTCTGCCTCGTCAAGTGGTAGTGCTGACCCATAAACATGAAGTCAATTGATCTTCTGCCCTCAGAGACATAGAGGGTGGCGTAGAAGACGCGGACCCAATCTTCCACATAGGCACTCCTCTCATATGCCATTAGCTGCACCAAGCCTCGGTACCTCTCAAAGTAAGGACGGATCTCCGTCTCTGCTGCCAATGCTAGCTGTCCCCAATCCAGATAGTTGTGTTGAAACAGCTTGTGCCCTCGACGCCTGTAGGTCTCGTAGAGAGACGCCTGGGTGACAGTACAGAAGCGACTATCCACCAGAGCTTTCCGGGGCTGCGGGTACCACTCCTCAAGCAGCACATTCCATCTGAGCTTGCGAAGCTGCTTGGCCTTCATCTTCCTGTAGTCGGTCAACCGGACTCCTTCAGCGACATGGACAGTGGTGTCCATCTCGTAGATAGCTCGCTGGGCCTCCCTGTCCTCAGGACGGTCGGCGGCCGTCGGTCTCGGACGTGGTTCTGCCTCGGTGTGACCCCCACGGGTCCGGGCTGAGCGCCGGCGGATGAGAGGCTCAACTGACTCCTCTTCGGCCTCGGAGTCGTCAATCACCAGAGGATGCCTCGGACGAGCCTCACGGATCCTTAGCGACCCTCCTCGGCCACGCTCACGCTCCTCGGCGGCGCTAGCGGCCATCAAGGCATTCTTCTCCTCCTTCGACAACTTTTGCTTCTTCGCGGCCAGCTCCGCGATAGCCTTCCCCTTGTTCTTCTTGTCGCGAGCCATTGCGATCACGCGATTGCACGGAGTCGACGACGGGACGTGGAGATCAACGGGCCGGGAAACCCTAGCGACGGGGTGGTGACCGGAGATGGCGGCGTCGCTTGGGTGGAGGCGCGGTGGTGGCTAGGTGAAGCGGCGGCGGTGAGGCGGCGGCTTGTGGAGGCGGCGACTGGTGAGGCGGTGGCGCTTGGAGGCGGCGGCGCTTGGAGGTGTGGCGGCGGCGCGGCGAGCGGTGGCGGCGCTGTGGAGATGGCGGCGGCCGGAGACGGCGGCGGCGGCCTGTGGGCGGCGGCGTCCGACGGGCGGTGGAGATGGCGCAGCGAGAGGAAGGCGGTGGCGGCGTCGGGATCGGGAAAGAGGAAAGGGCGGAGACGAGGACGCGTTTAAATAGTGCGTCCCAAACCCTAGCCAAATTTTTAACACCGGATGGACCGATGTTAGATGGGATATACGTCGGTCGAACGCCACAGTAAGAATATTCAAAAAGTTGCTGTTGACATCGGATGGACCGACGCTTAGGGTTTGGATCATCGGTCGAATGGCACAGTAAGGGTGTTCAAAAGAGGGATGTTGACACCGGATGGTCCGACGTGGGAGGAAGTAGCATCGGTGGAATTGACCACAGCTCTAGAATAGAGAACACCGGATGAACCGATGTTTTTCAGAATGAACGCGTTGAATCATTTGAGATTCTGACTGAACTGGCCCTTGAAGATTGAACACCTATTGGTCCGATGAGGGATTGACCTAGGCATCGGATAATCCGATGACTACAGAACAATAACGTCCCATATATGTCCTTTGACCAAACAAACAAGCAAAGAGAAACACATGTCTTAGGACTTTTTGGGCAACCCCTTACCCCTCAAAAAGGCTAATATGCCAATAACTTGGCTAATCCTTAAAGCAAAAGGAACACGGAGAAAAAATAGGAGGAAAAATATCCAAATAAAATGTAAGGCCCATGCTTTGTGAGGTAGAGTATGAAGACTTCTATCTCTTTGAAGCATGTTCCTCTAGGCAGTAACGCACCTAACATTTTGTTCTTTCCACCTTATATGAGTTGAGATATTGCATTTCAAACAAGTCTCTTTCTCATGAGGTGGGTTCCCCTTTGTGACAATCTGCCGTATGCAATGCCAAACATTTTATAATGCAAGAAATTGTAAGTCTATATGGCAGGCATCATGCAAGACATAAAATAAATCTATCTTGCCAAGTTTGAACCTTTCAAAGGCTTCTTCGGGGAGAGCTACTCTCCAAGCCTTGGGAAAACCCAAAAGAACCACCATCCCAAGCTAACCCTTGCTCACCCCTATCCTTTGAGAGTTAGGCAAGACCTATATGATATGCATTCTTACATGACGTTCGTTGCATCTAGCATATTTAATTCACTTCTTAGCCTAGAAAAAGTTTTCTCATCAAGTGGTTTAGTGAAGATATCCGCCAATTGTTCTTCGGACCTAACACCTCTCAAAGAGATGTCTCCCTTAGCTTCATGGTCCCTTAAGAAATGATGGCGAATATCAATGTGCTTAGTGCGGGAGTGTTGAATGGGGTTTTTAGCTATCTCAACCGCACTTTCATTGTCACAAAGGAGAGGCACACAACCATGTTTAATACCAAAGTCCAAAAGGGTTTGCTTCATATAAAGAATTTGGGCACAACATGCACCGGCAGCAATGTATTTCGCTTCTGCCGTGGACAAGGCGATGGAATTTTGCTTCTTGCTTGACCAGGAAACTAGGGAACGCCCAAGCAAGTGGCACCCACCGGAGGTACTCTTGCGATCTACGTGGCATCCGACAAAGTCCGAATCCGAGTATCCCACAAGATGGAATTTTGCACCTTTAGGGTACCACAAGCCCACACTAGGCGTATGCTTAAGATACCTAAGTATCCTAAAGACCGCCTTCCTATGCGATTCTTTAGGTGCCGCTTGAAAGCGAGCACAGAAGCATACACTAAACATGATATTGGGCCTAGATGCGGTAAGGTAAAGCAATGAACCAATCATAGAACGGTAGTTAGATTGATCAATAGGTTTACCGTCCTTATCCGCATCGAGATGACAATTGGTTGCCATTGGAGTGCTTCTTGAGCTACAATCTCCTATCTCAAATTTCTTCAAGAGGTCCTTGGTGTATTTCTCTTGATAGACGAAGGTCCCCTCTTGAAGTTGCTTGATTTGAAATCCAAGGAAGAAGTTGAGCTCTCCAATCATTGACATCTCGAATTCCCTAGACATCATTTTGCCAAACTCATGGCTAAAAGCTTCGTTAGTTGAACCAAAAATAATATCATCAACATAAATTTGACAAATGAACAAATCTCCGTTGATGTCCTTGGTGAAGAGTGTGGTGTCCACCCTCCCGATCTTGAATCCTTGCATGATGAGGAAGTCCCGTCGTCGTTCATACCACGCCCTAGGTGCTTGCTTGAGCCCGTAGAGCGCCTTGTGCAACCTATACACATGATTAGGATTCCTCGGATCTTCAAACCCGGGAGGTTGTTCAACATAAACAAGCTCGTTAATGTAGCCATTTAGAAAGGCACTTTTCACATCCATTTGATAAAGTCTAATACTATGATGTGATGCAAAGGCAAGAAGTATACGGATGGCTTCTAGCTGGGCGACCGGGGCAAATGTCTCCCCAAAATCTAGTCCTTCAACTTGTGAGAACCCTTTGGCCACAAGTCTTGCTTTGTTGCGGACCACAACGCCATTCTTGTCTTGTTTGTTGCGGTACACCCACTTTGTTCCGATGACGTTCTTGTCCTTGGTCGCTCCTCCAACATCCAAACTTCATTGCGGATGAAGTTGTTGAGTTCTTCTTGCATGGCCATCACCCAATTTGGGTCTTGGAGCGCTTCCTCAATGTGAGTGGGTTCTACACACGAAACAAAAGAGTAGTGCTCACAAAACGAAGCAACGTGGCGAGAACGTGTACTTACACCCCTTGACGGACTTCCAATGATTTGATCCATTGGATGCGCCTTGGAGATGCGTCCATGCCTCATAAGCGGTTGTGAAGCACTTGGCGAAGGTGATGCGTGTTGCTCCTCTTGTGGTTGGACTTGATCATGGACTTCTTCTTCTTCTTCTTGATGTTGTTGTGCTTGTGAGTCTTGAGTTGACAATGGATCATCCTTCTCTTCTTCTTCAACTTGAGGCGCCATAGAGGTGTTGTTGTTGGAACTTGAAGCTCCCCCTTGATCATGGCTCTCATCAACTTTCGGCTTGATGTCTCCAATGGTCATGTTCTTCATGGCTTCTCGTAGAGGCTCATCATCTATTTCATCATGACAAAAACTCTCCTCTTGGGAGCCGTTAGTCTCATCAAACTCAACATCACAACTTTCCTTAACTAAACCGGAGGTTTGGTTGAATACTCGATATGCTTTTGAGTTTGATGCATAACCAAGGAATATACCAACATCACATCGTCTTTCAAACTTACCGAGCCTTTTCTTGCGGTAGATGTAGCACTTGCATCTAAAGACTCGAAAGTAGGAGATGTTGGGCTTTCTCCCAATGAGAAGCTCGTATGGGGTCTTTTGAAGTAGTCGATGGAGATAGACCCTATTTGCCGCATGGCACGCCGTGTTGATCGCTTCGGCCCAAAACTTCTCCGATGTGTCGTAGCCATCAAGCATTGCTCTTGCAAGAGTGATGAGTGTCTTGTTCTTCCTTTCAACGACACCGTTTTGTTGAGGGGTGTATGTGGCCAAAAACTCATGTTTTACTCCTTCACGGTCACACCACTCCCCAATGTTGTAGTTCTTGAATTCGGTGCCGTTGTCACTCCGGACCTTGATGATGGGAAGTTGAAATTCCCTTTGAGCGCGGTTGGCAAAGGTCTTGAACACTTCCGGAGTCTCACTCTTGTCACCTAGAAATAGAGTCCAAGCATAGCGAGAATAGTCATCAACAATAACGAGACAATAGAGGTTACCGCCAAGGCTTTGATATGTGGACGGTCCGAAGAGGTCCATGTGGAGTAGTTCAAGTGGCTTGGAGGTTGACACCATTGTCTTCATTGGGTGGTGTGAAGCAACTTGCTTCCTGGCTTGACAAGCACTACAAAGCTTGTTCTTCTCAAATGTGACATCCTTCACGCCGGTCACCATCCCAAGCTTGAATGACTTCTTGAGTTTGCTCATTCCAATGTGCGCTATGCGTCAGTGCCATAGCCATCCCAAGCTTGTCTTAGTGAAAAGACAAGTGGTCAAGCTAGCATTCTTGTTGGCGAAGTCCACTAGATAGAGATGTCCATGCCGAAATCCTTTGAAGACTATGTCTTGGCTTGTTTCACTACTCACAACAACATAATTTTTGCTAAATGTGCACGTTAGTCCAAGATCACATAGTTGTGCAATAGAGAGTAAATGGAAGCTAAGTGACTTAACATACAAAACATTAGAAATGGACAAGTCATTTGAAATAGCAATTTTACCTAACCCAATTACCTTTCCCTTAGAGTTATCACCAAAGGTGACTTTTTCGTGATTGTCGGGGTTTTCTATGGTGGTGAACATACCATCATTGCCGGTCATATGTTGAGTGCACCCGCTATCGAGTACCCAATGCTTTCCTCCGGCTTTGTAGTTCACCTACACACATGAATTCAATTTTTGACTTTAGGCACCCAAACCAACTTAGGTCCTTGTATGTGTGATACAAGTATTTTTGGGACCCAAAGTTGCTTGGGGAGCTTCCCCTTCATGCCCTTCATGTCTTTGCCAATGAATCTAGCCTTCACCTTGCCACCTACTTTACTTAAGAGATAATAATGATCATTGAAAGTAGATTTATAGTTAGTAGGCAATTTAGGAGAAGGTCGGTTAGGAAGAGGACACTCCCTTGTGTGGTGACCAGTGACCTCACAATGTTGGCAATAAGAACCAACTTCCTTGATGAAGCTTGTTCTTAGCTCCGGTGAGGGCACCTTTCCTTTGTTAGGCACCAGGAAGGATCCAAGTCCTCTCTTGTTGAAGGCCTTTGCTTATTGGAAGAGAATTTCCTTGTGCTTGACTTCTCCTTTTGAAAGTCTAGCCACACTAGTGCGGAGACTCCCAATTTCTTCCAACAAGTCCCTCTCCCTAGCATTAGCTTTCAAAGGCAAAGAGTTGTGCAAAGCATTAGTGGCATGAGAAGTAATGGATATCTTATCATTAAGGGTTTGCTTCTTCATATTTTTCAACTCTTGATCAAGCATGTCATGAGCAAGGTTAAGTGTTTGATGTTCTTGTATTAACTTGTTGTGCTCTTCCAAGAGTGTTTGGTGTGCTAAGTCAAGTTCATGATTATCTATCTTAATTTTAGCCTTTTCTTCCTCAATTTGCTTGACATGGGATTTGAGCGTGTCATGCTCTTTGAGTATGCTTTCATACTTGTCAAGCAAATCAAGGTTAGTACTCTCAAGTTTAGCACGAGTTTCTTCAAGCACTTTAACCTTACTCTTTTCCTTCTTAATGATAGCATGATATTCATTTATCAAAGAAGTTAAATCATCGGGGGAAAGCTCATCATCGCTAGAGTCATCACATACCTTGGTGTTACCTTTCGCCATGAGGCACATGGGCGGTAGATGAAGAGGTGCATCATCATTGTTGGCGATGGCGAGGCCGGCCAAGCTTTCTTCTTCCTCTTCACTCTCTTCATCACTTGTTTCTTCATCGATGACCCATTCATTTGCCTCACACATGAACACCTTTTGTGGGCCATTTCTCTTCTTTGGGAATAGTCTTGCCTTCTTGCCCTTGTCATGTTTCTTCTTCCCAAAGGATCTTGGCTTTGGTTTGGCTTCTTCTTCATCATCATCGCTTCCTTCAAGCTTGCGATGCTTGCCTTTGTAGTTCTCTCTTCTTTTGTCCGGTTTTGGACAATCATAGGAGGTGTGGCCTTGATCACCACAATTGTAGCAAGTCTTGCGATCATCTCTCCTTGGTAGAAACGCTTTCTTCTTGGGATCAAAGGTGTATCCCTTCTTGGTAATCTTGGAGTTCAAGCGTGAGAACTTTCTCATCATTAATGCAAGCTCATCATCATCATCTTCACTTGATGCTTGTTCTTCTTCACTTGAGCTAGGCTCAACCACCTTCTTCTTCTTGAGGCTTGTTTTCTTGGTGGAGGCCTTTAGAGCAATTGTCTTTGATGATGATTGCTCCATCATCCCAAGTACACTCATCTCATGAGCGTGTATTTCTCCAATGAGCTCCGAAACTTCAATGTGGTCAAGTGACTCTTTTTGGAGCATGGAGTTGATGATGTTGTACTTTGGCTTGGGAAGGAGCATGAGGATCTTGCGGTTGATGAGTCCCTTGCCAAGAGAAGCAATGTCAAGAGCATTTATTTCTTCAATAAGCACATTTAAGCGAGAGAACATCTCATTGACATTTTCATGAGAAAGCATTTTAAATTCATCATACTTGGCTTTAAGCATATGATATTTTAGTTCTTTGACACGAGAAGAGCCCTCATGAATTTCAATTAAGCAAACCCAAATTTCACAAGCCTTTTCCTTGCTAGCAATCCTAGAAAACACATCTTGACTAATACATTCATAGATTGCATTCCTAGCTTTAGCATCTCATTTAAGTTGATCATCAACATAATTATGTTCTCCAAACCCCGCATGGGTCGCTTCCCATACTTCAGGGGCAATAGCCTCAAGGTAAGCGCGCATGCGTGCTTTCCAATAGGCAAAGTTCTTGCCCTCGAAGATAGGAACTGAACCCCAACCTTGGCCATTTTAGCTCTCTAGCGGTGAAGCTAGAATGATCCTATAAGCAACCTTGCTCTGATACCAATTGTAAGGACCGAATGCCCAAGAGGGGGGGGGTGAATTGGGCTTTCTTCGAAAAATTCTAAGCAATTGAAACTTAATTTCTAAAGCCCAATTCCCTACGCGACTAACTATGCATTCTAATAGATAGAAACTTTGCGGAATATAAATGCATAAAAGAAAAGGGAAGGAGAAGGATGCAAACTCCCGAGGAGACAAGGATTTATTCCGTGGTTCGACAAGATCGTGAAGATCTTCCTACATCCACGTTGTGGCACCCACCAAAGGGTTTTGCCACACCCACGTCACCAAGACGAGGGGTCTTCACTATTCCTCTCCGTTCGCCTCCTTGGCAAGGTGGAGCTCAAGCCTTGTACAACTTCGACCTTCCGGGCTTCCACACACGCCTTGGAAAGCTCCGGAAGTCTCTTGGCGATTACAACACCAAGGGCACTCCCTTGAGGCTCCCACACTAACCTAGAGAGTCCACTCACCCAGAATGGTGGCACACAAGCTCTCTCTCCAGCTAGTCCTAGCCTAAACCTTGGTGTAGAGATGATCGAAAAGGTGTGGAAGTGATTGCTCTTGGCCTTGAACACTTGTGGATGTGTTGGTAGCTTCTGGTGATCAAGACTTAACGAAATGACAGGGTTAGGGGTATTTATAGCCAGCCTCCCCGAAATAGCCGTTGGAAAAGTAGGCTGACAGAACTTTACTGTGAACACCGGATGATCCGATGTCTCCCCTTTAGTTATCATCGGTCTAATTACTTTGGCTGACGTCATCGTGTCAGATATGACCGTTGTTAGACCGATGTTGCCCCTGTCTTCTCATCGGATGATCCGGTGGCTCTTCCTCCAGAATTTGCTTAATCTTGATGCTTACTTGAGTGATCGACCGATGTGTGTAAGTCTGCACATCGGATGATCCGGTGCTTCACTTGGTCCAATGGTATTGCAAACTGTACTGATGGACCGATGTCACTGAGCCATTCACATCGGATGATCTGGTGAGTACATTTGTCTGAGGTCTTCTTCTTCAGTTGAACCAACTCGACCGATGTGTACATTTTTGAAATCATCGGTTGATCCGGTTAGTTGATTTTGTTTGCTTCGAGTTGTTTTGAGTGAATCTTTTGTGTCTTGCTCAGATGACCTCTTAGACATTTGTTCCACAAGGTTCTCTGATGATCTTCAAGCATTGTATGTTTTCAACTTATGGTTGAGTGACTTAGATATAAGAGCTTTCACTTCTTGTCTTTATCTCATTGATTTGATCTCAAAAGTTGATTGTATATGGGTCTCCAATGACATATTCATTTCATTTTATGAGTGATTATGGGGAACTTGTATTCACAAATTCATTAGTAAAGTTCAATGGTTGTCATTAATCACCGAAATCGTACATCATGGGGGGCCTAGATGCTTTCACCAGGCAAACACATCGACATTGTCCTGGAGGAAGGTGACGAGCGTGAATTCTTATTTGCTGTCCAGGTTACCCGCTATGCGGGTTGTCTGGGCAGCCTCAGAGTCGATCCTGATGACTTTCACTAGGACGTCGTCTTGGGCAGACAGCATGCACGGGGCTGCGGTGGGGGTTCATTGAGGCGCTCCCTGACTTGGCTGGCCCTCCCTTGCATCGTCTAGGTTCAGGGTTCGCCCCGCAGCGAGTGCCTGGAGCTGCTCCAAGGCTGATACCGCTACAGTGTGATCCCTCCGGACCCTGAGGACTCCGGAAAGCATTGGCATCTTCAGCACCAGATAGCCGTAGTGGGCTACAGCCATGAACTGGTAATGCGACGACCTTCCGATGATGGCATTGAAGGGGAGCTCAACATACGCCACGTCGAATAGGATATTCTCCGTGCGGTAGTTCTCCGGGGTACCAAAGGTCACCGGGAGGTGGATACTCCCACTGGGCACAATCCACCCTGGGCCCATGCCTGAGAACGAGCTCGAAGGCGTGAGGTGGGACATGGGTATCTGCAGCTTCCGGAAAGCTGCAGTGGAGATGAGGTTGAGGCCGGCCCTGCCATCGATCAGCACGTAATGGAGCTTCGCATTGGCGATAGTTGGGGCCACGAGCAGCGGAAGCACCCCAGCTCCTGCCATGTTCTTCGGGCAGTTCAAAGTGTCGAAGCTGATGCCGTGTTCATCCACTTGCTGTGGGGAGCTGGGCTTGGCACCGGGGTCACTACCGCCACGGCAATTCGCAGGACTTTCACTGCGTTTCGAGACACAGGGTCCGAGGCGCCCCCGTAGATGACGTAGAGGAGCTTTCACCGCTCCTGATCACTGCTAGTGTCCGATTCAGCACCCGCGAACACTTCTTTCACTCCTCCATGGGGCTCCTGGTACCCCATGTCATCGCCCTTCTCCTCCGAGGGGTCAACCTTCTGCTTACCCTCCCTCTGGCGGGAGGGCTCGCTCTCCTGACTTTGCTGCTTCTACCGCTGCTCACGAAAACGCTCCGCGAGTTTCTTGACTTCCCGGCACCCGCTCGCACTGTGACCATTGGTCCGGTGCAGCGGGCATCTAAAGTCAGCATCATCCCTTTCGGGGGACGGGCGCGGACGCTTATCCTGACACGAGCTCCGGGCTCTGCTAGGTGTCGCGGCTACCACCATGGGAACTCCGGGCCTCGACTTACTCTTGTCGCGACCCCCGTTCTTCCTCTTGCCTCCTCCTCTAACAACAACCTCCGCTTCAGACTGTACGGGCTCCCCGCTTTCCGAGGAGGTTCAGGCGTGCCAGTTATGCACCTCTGCAGCCTTGGCACATCTGTCCGCCAGGGCAAATAGTTTGGAGACATCGCGCACGTCATTCGTGGCAAGCTTCTTGAGCATCTTCTTGTCCCTCACACCCTGTTTAAACGCAACTATGATAGATGCATTAGAGATGTGGGTGATGGTATTCTGTACCTGGGAGAATCGCTGGATGAAGGCCCGCAGTGGTTCTCCCGATCGCTGTCTTATAGTGTGAAGGTCGAGCTCCGTGCCAGGGCACTCATACAAACTTCCAAAGTTCGTTACGAACTGCCGACACAGCTCCTCCCAGGAGGTGATGGATCTCAGGGGCAGGTTCATGAGCCATGATCGGGCTGGACCGGCCAGAACCACGGGGAAGTAGTTGGCCATGATGACCTCGTCACCCCCAGCGGCCAGAATGGAGGTGGAGTAGATCTGTAGGAACTCACTTGGGTTGACGCTCCCGTCATACTTCTCCGGTGTGTGTGGTCAGAACTTGTGGGGCCAAACCACCCTTCGTCGGTGGGGATCTAAGGCTGCGCATCCACCACATGTGCTCGCGGGCGGCAAGTCTGGCGCTGCGTGGCCGTAATGAGCTGGCTGCGCTGCGTATGTCGGTTGTTGGGGTATTGCGGCCGACGCTTGGTGCGGCGGAGGCACACCTTACGCCTGCGGTGGAGGAGGTGCAACATTCGCTTGGTGCGGGGGATGCATCATGTATGTCTGGTGCTGCTCGGGAGGCGCCGCGTACGCCTGACGCGGTGGACGAGCGTCGTGCACCTGGGTCCCAGCACCCGGTAGGCTGTAGTCAGCTTCAAGGTTGCGGCGTCACTCCCATTGTCGCTCGATGACGACCCGGCGGTCCTCGCCGGCTCTACGACGATGCTGCAACCTCGCCCACAGGTCCGCCAACGAAAGCCTAGTTGAACGGCTATCGGCGGTCCGCCGGTTGATGGTAGGCGTGCATGACAACAAAACAAATGTTGTTGCCGCTCGCCTTCCGCCATGTGGAGTCGCCTGGAGCGCGGTGACGGCCAGATGGTCGACTTCGTTTACCCACTGCTGGGTTGCCCCTTGAGGGGCTCCTGTAGTTGGTGCATTGCGGAGCAACTCACACGTAGCAAGAAGCGCACTCTCTGGACTTGCTGCCAGTGGTGTCGTGACGGCTGTCGCTGCAGGAGTCTGTCATGCCCCATCGTGCTGACCTGCAGTCGATGGGGTGGCTGTTTGGCGACGCGACGGCCTAGATCTTCCCGCTCTACAGCGGGACCCGTCTCTCGGGTGAGATGAAGCTTGGTCCTCACACGCCACCTGCTGACGGGGTTGTGGCCTGGAGGAACTGGCATTGGAACGAGTGTTCACCATACTGTTGGTGAAGATTCTTGCAGGAGAAAGCCCCCCGACCTGGTGCGCCAAATGTTGAGGTGTCTAAATAGACACCTCCCCCGGACCCACTCTGAAAGCAGTCCGCGGAGGTTCGATGTGTGTTTTTGAGGGGCTAGTCCTAACAAGATCAAGCTTGGAGAATGATGAACACGAGGGGTTTACATGGTTTGGGCCGCCTGAGCGTAATACCCTACTCCACGGTGGTTTTTCTGTGTAGTCTTGCTTGGGTATGAGAGCGCCCCCCCCCCCTAGTCGACGGCTGCTCGATCCTTTTATAGTTCAAGGTCAAGCAGCTTACAAGTGGGACCCAAAGCCCGACAGGTGGCCCTGGGAGTACCAAATCCACCTTAAGATCTGGGAGTAATTGCTATCCCTGACAACGGCTTCAATGTGCCGCCTGTCCATACCCTGCTGCAGGGCTACCAATAGCCCCTCCTCATGGTCGGTTGTATCTTGTCTGTCTTGTCGAGGCCTTCCATTGGTCTGCCATACGTAGCAGTTCGGCTCCGACCAGTCATGACAAGACCGTCCACAGTCCACTTGACTTATGAGTGCGAGCTCCCGCCTACCTAGGGAACATGCGTGTCCTTTCTAGGTTCAGCGTACCGAGCACGCCTCCCTTTACTGCTCCTTCCGCGGAAAGGGTCAGGCTCAACACTGCCTAACACGTGGCGGCTCCCGGACCTTCCCTAAGTGGGAGGTCCGGGTCCGGGAGGTTGGGTCCAAAGCTGCCGGGAACGTAGCAGCATCGAACCCTCTCCCCATGAGAGGAGGTCCGGGGCCACCGACCTAGCGAGCTCGCCGGACCTTCCCTCGGCAAGGTGGTGGACCCGGAGCTGCAGGCCACGTGGCGGCACTGGACCATCTCTCAATGGGTGATGCTACTGCTCCGCTTGCCGCGTGGCATCCTGGCCCCTTGGTAGGTCTCGCCCCCATGGGCGGTGGGGCTCAGTGTGCATTTATCCGTGTACCCATGGATACCCGGTTCGCCAGGCACCGACACTCATGATCTTGGGAGATGATGAAATTGTCTTCATCCCAAATTGCACCACTCAATTTTCTAAGTTGGTTCATCTTTGCATACTTCCTTTTCCAAGTTCTAAAGTGGTTAGCAATCTGTTCCCCCGTTCTATTCAGCTTGAAATGATCATTCAATGCTCAAGCACAAGCATTTAGATGCACTTTTTTAAACCCAGATGATGTTTGTTGGTGAGTGAATCCGGCATATCTCCCGACACTATGGTTTGTAGTCCGTGGAGTTCATAGTTCGGTAATGGGCGCGCTGAGATTCAAGATATGGTGGCAAATTGACACAGAGGTTTACGTGGTTCGGACCGCCTGAGCGTAATACCCTACTCCACGGGGTGTTTTGATGTTGTATTGAGCGTGTGAGTATGTCTGTGAGAGCGTAAGTGTCTCTAGAGCTCAGAGAGAATCCCCTCTATGTATCTTTGACCGGTCCTTTTATAGTACAAGGACTGGTCGTTACACAATTAGCCTGGCCCAACATGTGGCCCCGACGGTTACTAATGTTTGATACACAATTAATGGGGTTAATTACCCTTAATAGCATGGTAACGGGCCTTAACAGTGACGTTACTGGTATTAAGGGCCTTCCGATCGTATGTCATTAATATGGTATTAATGACACTTAATCGGGTCTTGAAGTCCTTGATTGCTCCTTGAAGGTCCGAGCCGTTGGGGGTCCACCAGACTGATTGTTGAGGCTGAAGGTTCGGCGTCTGGACACGTGACAGCTCCGGAGCTTACCGTCGTGGACGCGTAGGTCTGGTGCTGTTGGACACGTGTCGGTACCGGAGCTTCCCTCTATCTGGGGTTAGGTCCGGGGGTGCCATACTGGTATCCAGTCCGGAGTTTTCCCATGTGTGGGCAATAGCTCCGCTCTTATGATACATGTGGCGGCCCTGGGACTAACCATGTCGGGGAAGCAGGTCCGGTTACGGCTAACATGGTGGGCCTTTGGAGGTCTTCAAATCTGATAGATGGAGTTTCCTTGTGATCTTTGCAATCCCAAGGGGTATCTGGTACGCAGGGTACCGATAGTGGCCCCCTGGGCCCACCTTTGGGAGAGACCTTTTGGATTAAGTCATTCTGCCGGAGGTGGGTCCATTCTTCGGTTTTTGAGCCGTGTCTTCAAGGGTCTTCGGATGTGCCGTTGGTGGTAGTTCGTAGTTAAACCAACGCCGCATGGCATATCCTGGATGCGGCAGGTGAGATCTTAGCGTGCGGATCTCACGCAATTGAAGGTCGCCGGTTCCCGATATGAAAATTGTATCGATTCCGCGCGCCCTGTCGGGCCGCCGCCTTTGGGTTTCCCGCCTTTCATGATGACAACCGTTCGCCTGGGGTAAGGACCTCGACTTGATCGTCGGGGTGGCCCCGGGCCCCCTTGTCATTGGGAAGGTGAAATTTTTGACTAGTATCATCGGCTCCTCTGTGGTTTCCATCCAAACGTTGCGAGGGCTTACTTAAGAAGGAAAGCACGCATCGTTTGGGGGTTCTTTACGCCTTTCATTCGAACTTGCGCTCAAATCCTCCAAATCTTTGCTTGCTTTTCATCTCTCGCCCCGCTGTGTTGCGATGGAGTTGGGTCTTCGCCAGAGCCGACTGAAGACTGACGGTGATTTGAAGAAGGTCTGAGCCCTCGTGGGGTGGTCCCCTGACTTCTTCAACCACCTGGTCCACGTCGGCAAGCTTCCTTTCGTGAAGGAGCACGCCGGCAACATGGTGTACTTCTCCGCGTACGCCATGGTGGGACTAATCCCACCTTTCTCCACTTTTTTCTTGATGCTGCTCGACTTCTATGGTCCGCAGTGTACCACCTTGGCCCCCACTCCATTCTTCTGGTGTCGATCTTTTTCCACTTCTACGAGATGTGGGTGGGCATTCCCCCCTGCGTTGAGCTCTTCCGCACCTTCTTCACCGTCCAGACTACCGGCAAGAGTGACGAGTACCTTGGCTTCTATTATTTTGTGAAGCGCAAGAAGTGCCCGTACAAGTACTTGCAGTCGTTCCCTTCTGGGAAGTGGGACGACTGGAAGAAGGATTGGATCGTCATCAGGGTGGAGGAGCATGAGAAGCTGGAGCTGCCCCAGGGCCTCCCCAACGTCGACACTGCAGCTTGGAGCAAAGCTCCGGTGTTATCGGACGCCTTCAACCCTGCTCTGACCAGGATCCGCCAATGCGTGGAAGGAGGGGTGACTCCTCAGGCGGTATTTTGCAACTTCCCGACCAACAGGTGGGCTCCGCTGAAGAAGAGGGAGAAGCTTGCTTGGGCCCTCAACACTGTGTTGGACGACGACCGGATCGAAACCTGTTTGAAGTCCAACATGGAGGGTGCAACTTTGGAGTTTCACCTCAAGAAGTTCTAGCACGACATCAACGTCGAGGGTGATGACTTGACTCCGCCAACGGCTTTCCTCCCTCTAAACATGCAGGCAGAGTTCAACAGAGAGCTCCGACGGAAGATGCCAGTGCTTGACGACCTTGGTGTCATTGAGAGGCGTTTGATCACTGGGTTGGCGATCTCTGGAGCATCTGAGGGTGGTCCCCCTTACGTCCCAGAATAGAGAGTTGAAGTCGTGGGCAAGGGCAAAGAGTTGGCTGAGCCCTCGAGCCGTAAAAGGAAGCTGAAACACTCTGACGGGAGGTTCTTCACACCTACTCCTTCCACGGCAGCTCCTTCTCCCCGGAGGAGAAGGTCTTCATCGGTGGCAACTACTCCAGCATCGACATCTCCCCGGGGTGCTAGCTCCGGCCATGCGTCTCCAGTACCAGGGCCAGCTGAAGGCTTTGGGTCTGGAGGTCCTTCCCGGTCGAGGGGGGCCTCAACCCGAGTGACGCCGACAGCAACAGCGAGCTCCGGGGAACCTTCCGGAGCCACCACGCTAGTGGCGATAGAGTCCGGCTCCGAGCGTCTGGAAAAGAGGTTCCGTGCTAACTGGTGCAGAAGCCTTCTGAGGTAATTTTTTATTTTTTACCTCATTTGATTGTTTTTTGTTGTAACTGTGTTTTGAGTTTCTTCGTCCTTCATTCACAGAGTGCCCAAGAAAGGGGTTGAAGCTCCAGTTCCTACAGCAGCAGCTGAGGCTGTGCACGCAGAAGCTCCGGCTCCGATTCCAGCGCCGCCCCAAGAGGTGGCTGAGGCTGCGGCAGCTCCGGCGCCGCTATCATGGTCTTGGACCTCGACTCATCCCCAGAAGCTCCCGTGGTAGCGCCGGACCACGAGAATGAAGATGTACCAGCGGCACCAACTCCGGAGGTTGAAGCTCCGGGCTCGGATGCTGAGATGGACGCTCTGGCCTCAGAGCCGGAGGTAGCTGCAATTCCGTCCCTAGAGTCAGATATTGTTGAAGCCCTGACAGTCGAGCCAGTGGTTGATGAAGTCCCGACGATAGAGCCGGGTGTTGATGAAGTTCCGACGCTTGAGTCGGCTGTCGAGGAAGCTCCAGCGTAGAGCCGGTTGCTGCAGAAGTTCCAGCTGTAGAGCCGGTCATGGAAGAAGTACCGGCGCCTGAGCCAGTTGCTGTAGAGGTGCCAGCGATCGAGCCCATGATGGTCGAGGCGTCAGCACCAGAACCGGCGGTGGAGGAGGCGCCAACGTCGAAGTCGAACGTGGCTTCAGCTCCGGTGGAATCTTCTACACCCGCCCCAGAAGCAGTGGTCTCGGAGGTGCCCGCACCTGAGCCAGGGTTCCAAGATGAAGCTGTCGGCCCCCCACCTGAGGGGCCAGTTGTTGATGATCTGGCGGCGGGACCTTTAGAGCCAATTCCGAAGGTCGAAACTTCTACTGCAGGGCCTTCCTTGGCAGCGGCCGAGGCTATCCCAGAGGACGACCCAATTTTGTCACAAAGAACTTGCTGGAACCGGCAGAGATGACTCCGACACGTCCTGACCCGATCCCCTTGTTGTTGTCTATTGACAACGCCTGCTCCAGTCTTTGTCAGGTCCAGCTGGCTTTCTACCACGACAGCAAGGCCCTCGAGGAGGAGTGCCAAACTCTTAGGAGGTGGCGCAACCGACTCCATTTCGAGACCAAACTGGCGCAGTCGAGGCTGGCTGACGACAAGGAGTGGGTGCAGAGGGAGAAGGTCCGCCTGGAATACTGGGGTAAGCTGCTAGATGAGAGGGAAAGCATGACGTGATCCCTTGACAACCAGTCCCGGGCCATCTAAGATCAGGCCAAAGCTACTAATAGCATAGCAGATGATCGCCAGGAGAGGCTCGACGCCATCCACGCTAGTCTCGTCAAGCGACGGGAGGCTCTTGAGGTGCGGGAGAGAAAGCTCGAGGATGAAGAGCAAAAACTCCTAGAGCTGCGGGACGACGTCGTGAAGAGGGAAGAAGAGCTCACTCAGAGGCTAACTCTGGGTGACAAGAGTCTCGAGGAGCGCACCAAAAAATTGGAGGAGCACTGCGAGAGAGAGGAGAAGAAGGCCTGGGAGCGAGGGCAGGAACTCCACAGGAGGGAGGATGCCGTTGCTGCCAGGGAGAAGAAAGTGCAGGGCAGGGAGAAGGACCTGGTCGACCGCCGAAACAAGATCCACCTCCGGAGGAAGAGCTTGAAAAACTCGAAAAGTAGGTTGTTGAGAAGATTCAGCAGAACGCCAAAGAGGTCGAGCGCCTTGCCCGGGAGAATTTGGAGCTTGCGGCGACCAGAAGATCCTTGGAGGAGATGCGAGGCTTGAGGACTGCGGAGTCCCAACAAGTTTGGGACTTCCTGGGCAAAGCCAACGACGCGCTAACGCTAATGGGTTTTAGTCCTGTGCGTCCGGATGATCCAGAGCCGGGGCTAGACCTGGCATTGCAAGCATTGAGTTCGGCAGGCAACAAGCTCACCAAGATGGGTGATGTCATCGCAGACCAGCTGGAGACCGAGGGACAATCCCTGGCGAAGGATGTTGTAGAATTCGTGCTAACGTGCTACACAAGCCGGGACCCTCAATTCCCCCTGGACCCGGTGCTTGAAGGCCCCATCGGAGGAGAGGGAGAAGCTACCCAAGCCAGCGTATCGAAGGCTGCCCGGAAGATCGCCTCGTTCTTCCATAGGGTCTAGGACCATCTCTTTGTAGCTCCCACTTGTATCCTCTCTTCTTTTTCTCCAGTTTTGTAATCTCTTGACTCCTGATGAATGAAATCCATGTTTTTTGTGAATTTCATTTTTTGGCTTCAACACCTTTGTCGCACATGGCCCACTGGTAGATGTACACAATTTGATTGTAAACATGTACCAAGAGGATGTAACAATTGTTGAAGACTCGGGCGCTTCGAACTTGTAGAATGTAGGTCCGAAGTCTTCGATAGTGAAGGCCCCCTAAGGTTGTCGGAGCTTAGTGGCTCCGGCATTGACCATCGTCGGAGCTTAGTAGCTCCAGCAGTAGTCTCCATCAATGCGTAAAGCATCGACGGTTAGTCCTCTAGGGTGTCGGAGCTTGGTCGCTCCGACAGTGACCTCTGTCAACACGTGGCGTGTCGACAGCAGACTCCACTATAGAGTCTTCCCACCATCTTTTCTTCACGTTGACGGCTGGTCCCTTAGCTTTACCGGAGCTGAGTAGCTCCAGCGACGCTCGCTATCAATGTTTGAACATCGACTACAATCCGCCTAGAGGATGTCGGAGCTTTGGCAGCTCCAGCTTCATTCACCATCATCATGAAATATTTATTTTTCCTGCACACTGAAGTCAAGAAAAACAGTAAAATCTATTTTCCTATCTATAACTTCATTGTGACTTACTATTCCTGAGAAAATTTTAGGTCGAACACAATTCTAAGTACAATCAAGTGCACTGCCTTGTTTCCTTTAGGTCCGATCATTTCTGGACTCGCCTTACTTCAGCCTGCCAGGGTGTAGGTAGAGTGGCGTACTTAGGGTGCATGACCATGCTAAGTCGATAGCACACTCCAGCCCTAGATTAGCTTGGCGGCATTCAGACGAGTAGACCATCAACATTGTTTGGACCCGAAAGAATAGACAATGCAACTCGAATTATACATGATCTGGTCGAGCTAAAGTTTCTTAAGAACTGCACAACTTTGTTATAGACAAGAAAGAGAAAAATAGAAAACATTGAGACTGTACAAAGTAAATGCACGTGGAGTCTGTTTTCACATAATGATGTCTTTTATTGTAGGTCCAGGGTACAGGGGAAACAAGTACACTCTTAGGGTACGGAACCAGACTAAGTGTGTTTCGTTTCTCGTTTGACCCAAGGTATCTAGCTACACTTTTAGTTCTGAGACTGTGACATGTGTTGCATGGACGTTGTGGACCTTACGGGGTAGGTCCGGCTGTCCTCCCAGAGGAGCTATCCGACTCTGTACATTGACTCTATAACATACATCACATGTAATTACAGACTCACCTCCGTGATATTAAGCGTAGAACTTACGGAGGTGCTCAATGTTCCAAGGATTAGGGAGAGGTGTCCCATCCTCGGTTGCCAAGCGAACGCATCCAGGACGGGATACTTTGATCACTCGGAAGGGTCCTTCCCAGCTGGGGGAAAGTTTGTTTAACCCTTCACTGGATTGTATTCTCCGTAGCACCAGATCTCCTTCCTCGAGCTGTCGGCTATGAACATGCCATTGGTGATAGCACCGAAGAGCTTGGCGGTATCGGGCATTCCGAACAGCTGCTTGGCACCTTCCCTCTTCAAGGAGGTCAAGGTCTTCACGCCGGAGCTGGTCCTGCGTGGCTTTGTCGAAGGTTCGGACCCGGAGCGACCCCAAAGTTATTTCCGGAGGAAGGACTGCTTCAGCTTCGTACACCAGGAAGAAGGGTGTCTCTCCAGTTGACGGGTTTGGAGTTGTCCTGTTGGCCCATAGAGTGGGCGAAAGCTCTTCGATCCAGTTGGCTCCATGTTTTTTCAGGCGCTCATATGTGCGCGTCTTGAGTCCTTTTAGGATTTCTGCATTAGCTCTCTCGGCCTGGCCATTGCTTGTCGGGTGAGCTACGGAAGCATAGCTAACTTGAATGTTGAGGTCTTTGCAATATCCTTGTAAAGCAGAGCTTGTGAATTGGGTCCCATTATTTGTTATGATTTTGTTCGGGACTCCAAATCTGCATATGATGGACTGCAAGAAGTTGATAGCTGATTGCTTGTTTATTGTCACTACTGGAGTTGCTTCTGGCCATTTGGTGAATTTGTCAATGGCAACATACAGGAACTTGTAACCTTCGACAACTCTTGGGAAAGGTCCCAAGATATCCATGTGATAGTGCCACCTTTAGTCCATAAATGAGTGCTTCATACTCCGCCATGTTGTTGGTCGCCTTGAAGTCAAGGTGGACCATGTATTTTACCTTCTCCCCGGTTGGAGCGAGGAGAAGGACTCCAGCTCCGGCCCCCTGCTTTTGCATGGAGCCGTCAAAGTAGAGAGTTCAGTGAGGCTCGGTGAAGACCGGAGCCTTGAGTTCCGGCTTCTACTCACTAGGACCCCCAGGGTTTGATGGAGAGGGGGTCCATTCCGCCACAAAGTCCGCCAGTGCTTGACTCTTGATCGCTTGTCTTAGGATGAATTCAAGATCGAATTCGGCCAATTCCACTGCCCACTTTGCATTATTCCCAGTGGAATCGGGATTATGCAAGATCGCACGTAGTGGATAAGAGGTCACCACTGAGATCTTATGAGCTTGGAAGTGAAAGTTGCCTAGAGGGGGGTGAATAGGCTAAACGACCTGAAATGACTTAATAAAATGAGATTAGAACTCAGAGGGCAGACTAGTCCGGTCCAGGGGCGGACTAGTCCGGTCCTCCTACAGGGAAAAGCCTAAAAAGGGTTTCTAACAAGTTTTAGTCCAATTCTCGTGATGCAAGGTTTGTTAGAATGACTTAGTGAGCCTTAACAAGTTACATTACAAGTATGAAACTAAGGATCACGATGAAACAAGAGTGATGAACAAGACCGATAAAGTCAACCCTAGAAGCAATGAGCAATAAGTGAAAGTAAAAAACACAAGGGACACAAGGATTTTATCCCGAGGTTCGATCCCACGAAGGAACCTACGTCCTCGTTGAGGAGTCCACGAAGGACCGGGTTCAACAACCCTTCCCTCACCAAGTTTACCACACGGGACTAACTTGGTTCTTCCACTATCACAAGGAGTGAATACAAGATTCGTTGGAGCTTCTCACAATCTGAGGCTCCCACCACAAATACAATCACTAATCACAAAGATTGACTCAAGTCACAGATCACAAAGAATCACAAAGTGCAAGAGATCAAACTGAGAGCCAAAGAGCGGTGTTCTTCCTCTTCTTCACCTCACTAAACCCTAATCCAAACAAGAATTAGTTTTAGAGGGAATGTAGGCAAGAAGGGGGCTTTTGGAGGCTCAAGGTTGTTGTGGCGGCGCTAGGGTTTCAACTTGCTCAAAGGTTGGTTCAAATGAACCCAGGGGTCCTCTATTTATAGAGGTCCCAAGCCCATACTGCTCGCTTCAGCAGATGGGCGGACTAGTCCAGCCTACAACCCGAACTAGTCCGGCCTAGGGGACCACTGACGTCCCTGACAACTGTCGCACTGCCAAACTTCAAATTCAAACGGTCACTTCAACAACGGACTAATCCGGCCCTCACTGGACTAGTCCGATCTCACACAGAACCTTTATTCCGTGTGAAAACGGACTAGTCTGAAGACCACGGACTAGTCGGCCCCCAGGGAGGACTGGTCCGGCCTTCCCAGACTTAGTCTCTGAAGCACCGACTTCTCTCACACCCGGACTAGTCCGGCCCCCAGGGCAGACTAGTCCGATCTCAGTCAGGACCTCTTGGTCCAGACCAAAATGGATAAGTCCATGGTTTTGGGACTTGGTCCCCAAAACCCACTCCACGACCACCCGGACTAGTCCATCCCACTACGGACTAGTCCGAACTCAGTCAGACCCTTCTGGTCCGGCTGAAAACGGACTTGGCCGGCCAGGGGCAGACTAGTCCGGCCCTACTGCTAGACTTCTTCCAACTCTTTTCTCTCAAAGGGTTTGACCTCTAAACTGCTTTGAGCTCCCAACTTGATCTCAATGCACTTTACACACACATCCTCACAGGTATTTGGCTAGTCCAAACTCGACACACTTGAAACCCTAGTTTCTCCTTTTTGAGTTGACATCGCTGTTTTCATCCTTTTCCTTTTTGAGGGATTGTGCTTCCACTTGAGTCCACACCTGTGCTTAAGATCACTGAGCTCATTAGTCACTTAATTGTCGTCATCAATCATCCAAAAACCCACGGGGATACTAGATGCACTTTCAATCTCCCCCTTTTTGGTGATTGATGACAACACATTAAGTCTTCATATAAAAGAGTATAAATTTGTGGTTTTCATAACGTGCGGGTGTATGAGTGACTCCCCCTCAATGAATGCATCATAAAAGAGAGATTGAGGAAGTCCTTCATACATACACACGTTATGGTGGGGTGCCTACGTGTTGTGCTCAACAATTTGTGACAAAACATAATAATTATGAATATGATCAAAAGATAGACATTCAAAGCATCATATTGATATCGAACATTCAAAACATAGTATTGCACAAATTCAAACATCCGACATGACATAAATATTACAATAAGGAGTGCAACATGTCCAATGATCCAAAATAAGGGGATACAACTAATTACCCTCCTTTCTAACTCTCCCCCGTCTAACTCCCATCTAACTCCCCCCCTTTGGCATCAAGACACCAAAAAGGAAAAGAAGAGGGGGAACTCGAACCCTTAACCACTCAGACGTCACTGTCTTCACTATCATTGGCCCCAGCGTCGGAGTCACTCTCCGTAGCCTCTGGGTCCTCGTCATCGTCGTCGTCGTCGTCGAAGGCACGAGCCGAAGGAGCTGCCCGGGAAGAGCTCCTGTCCTCTTGGAGCTGGGCGAGCTCGTCTCCGGAGAGGACATAGGAACCTCCAGCTTGTCACACACCGCCTTGAGGTACTTCTCTTGGCGCTTGTGTGCCCTCTGGTTCCTAATCTCCTGCTTCTGGCAGGAAGTGAAGATCGCCATGAAACACTTGAAGAAGGCGCTCATGGATTGAGGTGGAGGCGGGGAAGAAGGTGCCACGAGCCAAGAAGCTGACATTGCCGAGGAGGAGGGAGGCTCCGCATTCTTCCAGCGCGGAGGAGGTAGGACAGCAGGAGGTGTCTAAGGATGGAGCAGGCGATGAGTCACGTCCTTGACGAAGGTCACACCCGACACCTTCTCAATGAGGTACATGATGTAGGGGGCATACCCGCAAGCACGGTTGGGAGTATGCGAGATGTTGAAAATGTCGTCGAAGATGTAATCGACGAGATTGAACTTCTCCTCCCCGTCAATGAGAAGTAGCAGGTGCCTCAGGTTGCCTTGTATCACCCCTGCGTCACCATCATTTGGTGCTATGGTCCGCCTTAGGATCCTGTTGAGAATGCTGTAGAAAGGCTTGATGTTGCGAGCAAGTCCTGGCTCATAGGACACATGGCTCGGGTACATGTAGTCCAGCTGATCTCTGTCAATGGCCTTAAAGTTAGAGATGATGATCTCATGGTCCAAATGAGCCTCAAGACCTAGAATCTTTGCAAACTCCTCAAATGTGACAGAGAGTTGCTCGCCATGCGTCATCCATATGATCCTTCTGTCACCAGAGGTGGTGAAGTAGATGGTGGAATAAAACTGCAGGATGACTTCGACGTTCCAGCCATACTTGAATCCCATGATGTTCTTGAGCACATGGCGCTCAGCTGCTTCAATGACCGCATCAAAAGCAGAATGTTGCTTCTTGGCCATGTACTCCCAGTCTACCCACTGTGCTTCAATCACAGGCTTCTTCATGCTCTGGTAGACGAGACGGTAATAGTCACAATGTAAGTCGCACCAAAACCGAGGGTCAGCGGTGCTCCTTTCATACTTGTACACCTTGTCCGTCGTGAGCCTTCTTGCTTTCTCGGCTCCCTTTCCATAGAAAACATTTGCAGCTATTTCATGTTGCCTGTTGGGGTTCCTCTCGGGAGTGTGCTCTTCTAGGGGGCCAATCGGTTTGGCCTTCCCTTTCTCCTTGATAGAAATGCCCTTGGCCTTCTCAGCCGGGACCTTTACTATGTGCTTTTACTTCTTGGGCTCCACGGGAGCCGGAGCCTTGCCCTTCTTCGGATCTCGCTCGATCTGACATTTAGCAATTTCTCTTTGGATTGGCTCCTTTCCCTTCTATTTCTCTCCAATGGTCACAAGTCTCTTCCGCTTGGAGACTTGTGCAGCAGCGGCCTCAGAGTTATGAGCCTCGTGCTCCTCTCTCTTCTTCTTCCTGAGTTCCTTGCGGGACTCCTCAATGGCCCGAGCCATTGCTTCATCTTCGTTGTAGGCCAAGGCTGCGGCCCTTGCTTGTTGCTTCTTGGCTGCTATTGCTTTCTCATGTTGCTCGAGATACTTCTCGCCAGCCTCAACTTCGACTCTTGCCCGTTCTTCAGCGAGGCGAAGCTGCTCCGCCTCCAACTCGGGGTTAGTGGGGGGAGAAGCGGAACGGCGAGGAGCGGCCATTTCAGCTAAAAAGAATAGAAGCCATAAGATAGTAGGTCAAGGAGTTGGAATAATGCGAAAGAAATCTCGAGAAACGACCAAAGTTGGAATTTGACCTGTGTACACCAGACTTGTCCGCCCCAGGGGCAGACTAGTCCGCCTGGCACCGGACTAGTCCGGTTTACACAGGTTAAACCCTAACTCTAACGGTTTTTCGAGAAATGTTGGAATCAACCCGCAATATTCCTAGGCTATGATCACAAGGTCACTAGAAGTAACTTTAATGAAGAGGCATCTATCAAAAACTCAATGAATCAAGAATGAGGCAAGTTTTTGAAAAGTGGGGGATACCTCTTCAAATCTTGAGAGATCGATGGAATCGGGGATGGATCGCGTCGCGAGTGATTGGGGAAGTTTCCCACACCTCCGGGGCTTCCAATGCACGGATTGGAAATGATTTTTTGTGGTTGGAATCGAAAAGCGCCGATAGAGGGCAGTTTCACGCGTGTGGGAGAGAGAGAAAGCCAAAGGAAGAAGTGGAGGGGTCGGCCGCTTCCTGGGGGGTTTAAGTCCCCAGGGGCCGGACTAGTCCGTTGTAGGGGCCGGACTAGTCCGGTCAGCGGACTAGACCCGGACCAGTCCGGATCCGGACTTGTCTGGCTAGAGGGCGGACTAGTCCGGTCCAGGGAGGCTGAAAACATATATATTTGAGTTTCAGCCACTATAGATGATCCTTTTGGACATATTACCACAACAAAACTTTATGAATATGGTCAGTAAGCATTCAATATTCAAATTATGACCATAACTCACAAAGTCACTAGTTTTTCAAATATTTTGAAGAAAATTGAGATAGAGATGAATGTTTCAACCACATGCATTCTTTTGAATAAGGCGAAAGGTAAACATTCAGATGTGCATGTTTCAAGCCACATTTCGAGAATCTAAGATATTGAGCTCACTCCTAAGCTCACAAAATCGCTTCTCATCTAGGGGCTTGGTGAATATGTCGGCTAGTTGGTTCTCGGTTCTCACATGGGAAATTACTATATCCCCTTTTAAGGAATGATCTCTCATGAAATGGTGTCTAATGTCTATGTGTTTGGTCCTTGAATGCTCAACTGAATTATGGGCTATTTTGATGGCGCTCTCATTGTCACATAGGAGAGGAATATGGTGCAAGTTTATACCATAATCCCTTAGAGTTTGTCTCATCCAAAGAAGTTGTGCACAACAACTTCTGGCTGCGACATACTCCGCTTCGGCTGTGGAGAGAGCAATGGAATTTTGTTTCTTAGAGGACCAATACACTAATGATCTACCCAAAAATTGGCATGTCCCGGATGTGCGCTTTCTATCAACTTTGCACCCCGCATAATCCGCATCGGAATAACCAATGAGGTTAAACTTGGATCCTTTGGGGTACCAAAGTCCTAGGCTAGGTGTGTGAACTAAATATCTAAGAATTCTCTTCACGGCGGTCATGTGACACCCCTTAGGTGCAGCTTGAAAACGTGCACACATACACACACTAAGCATAATATCCGGTCTAGATGCACATAGATATAACAAAGAGCCAATCATGGAACGATATACCTTTTGGTCCACACTTGGACCATCTTCTTTTAGGTCTAAGTGTCCATTTGTTGCCATTGGAGTCTTGATAGGTTTGGCCTTGTCCATGTCAAACTTCTTTAATATGTCTTGAGTGTATTTTGTTTGACTTATGAACGTGCCTTCTTTGAGTTGCTTGACTTGAAAACCTAAAAAGAACTTCAACTCCCCCATCATGGACATCTTAAACCTCTCTGTCATTATCTTAGAAAACTCATCACAAAACACTTTGTTAGTAGAACCAAATATAATGTCATCGACATATATTTGGCACACAAAGAGATCATCATTAAAATGCTTTGTAAAGAGAGTGTAATCATCTTTTCCTATCTTAAAACCATTTTGAACTAGAAAGTCTCTAAGACACTCATACCAAGCTCTAGGAGCTTGTTTGAGGCCATAGAGAGCCTTACGCAATTTGAAGACATGGTTTGGGAATTCTTGGTCTTCGAAGCCCGATGGTTGCTCCAAATAGACTTCCTCCTTGATTGGGCCATTTAGGAACACACTCTTGACATCCATTTGGTAGAGCTTAAAATCATGGTGAGTAGCAAAAGCAAGTAATATACAAATTGACTCTAGCCTAGCTACGGGAGCAAAGGTTTTATCAAAATCCGAACCTTCAACTTGTGAGTACCCCTTGGCCACAAGTCGTGCCTTGTTCATTGTTACAACACCATGTTCATCTTGCTTGTTGCGGAACACCCACTTGGTGCCCACAACATTTGCTTGTGGACGCTTGACAATCTCCCAAACTTTGTTCCATTCAAGTTAAGCTCCTCTTGCATGGCCACCACCCGATCCGGGTCTCTCAAGGCATCTTCAATCTTATGGGGCTCCAAAGAAGAAACAAAAGAGTAATGTTCACAAAAATTTGCAACGCGATAACGAGTGGTTACCCCTTTAGTGATATCTCCTAGTATGTTGTCAACGGGGTGATCCCATTGAACGCTTTGATGCACACGAGGATGTGGAGGTTGAGCTCTTGAGTCATCATCATCATCTTCTTCTTATTGATCTCCCCCTTGATGAATGCCTCCCCCTTGACTTTCGTCTTCTTGATCGTTTTGAGGTGCCACTTGTTCATCTTCAACTTGATCGCGTGGGGAGTGGCTTGCATCATCTTGTTGTTGGTCACTTGAGCATTGAGGTTGTTCTTGTGGTCGAACATCTCCAAGTTTCATTCTCCTAAGAGCTTCTTGTGGAGATTCTTCTTGATCTCGTACAATTTGATCAACTTGCTCCACTTGGGAGCCATTAGTTTCATCAAACACCACATCACGTGCTATTTCAACAATTCCGGAGGTTTTGTTGAAGACACGGTAGGCGTGGGTGTTTGAGTCATAACCAAGCAACAAACCTTCATCGGACTTTGAAGCAAACTTCGAAGTCCTAGACTTCTTGTTGAGAATATAGCACTTGCTCCCAAAAACATGAAAGTAAGAGACATTGGGTTTCTTACCAACTAGAAGCTCATAGGGAGTCTTCTTGAGGAGACGGTGGAGGTATAATCGGTTGACAGCGTGGCAAGTGGTGTTAACCGCCTCCGCCCAAAACCGATCCGATGTCTTGTACTCATCAAGCATTGTCCTTGACATCTCGATGAGTGTCCTATTCTTCCGTTCTGCCACCCCATTTTGTTGAGGGGAGTATGGAGCTGAAAATTCATGCTTGATGCCCTCCTCATCCAAGAATTCTTCCACTTGAGTGTTCTTGAATTCGGTGCCTTTGTCGCTTCTTATAGCTTTGATTCTTGAGGCGAACTCATTTTGAGCTCTCCTCAAGAACCTCTTGAGGACATCGTGAGTTTCACCCTTATCATACAAGAAGAACACCCAAGTGAAACGAGAAAAATCGTCAACAATAACAAGACCATTTTTGTTACCGCCAAATGCTAATGTAGGTTATTGGGCCGAAAAGGTCCATATGTAGCAGCTCCAATGGTCTTGTTGTCGTCATGATGTTCTTTGAGGGGTGTTGAGCTCCCACTTGCTTCCCGGCTTGGCAAGCACTACATGGCCTATCCTTTTCAAAGACAACATTCTTCAAACTATGAATGTGCTTGCCCTTAAGAAGCTTTTGTAAATTCCTCATCCCAACATGGGCTAGCCGTCTATGCCAAAGCCATCCCATGTTGGTTTTCGCCATTAAGCATGTGTCAAGTTGAGCTTTATCCGAGGCAAAGAACACAAGATAAAGCTTTCCCTTGAGCACACCCTTAAAAGCGATTGAGTTATCACTTCTTCTAAGGATGCTCACACCATCATTAGTGAAAACATAATTATACCCCTTGTCACATAGTTGTGATATGGACAAAAGGTTATAGTCAAGAGAATCAATATGTAAAACCCTAGAGAGAGTATGTTGGGGAGAAATGATAATTTTATCGGATCCAAGGATTTTTCCTCGACTATTGTCCCCAAAGAGGATTCCTTTATTTGGATCATCATGTTTCTCATACTCCTCGAAAATCTTCCTCTCTCCGGTCATGTGGTTTGTGCACCCACTATCGAGCACCCATTTGGATCCATCGGAGGAGTATACCTACAAAACAAGATTATGCCTTCCTTTTAGGTACCCAAGCGGAGTTGGGTCCTTTGACATTAGTAGTGAGGCATTTGGTCACCCACACGCAAGGCTTGGGGATCTTGTGGAGTGGCCCAATATATCTAGCATATACTTTGCAATTTTTGTTCCTCATCAAAACATATGATGCATCAAAATCATGAAATAAAGGATGCGGTTCAGATTTAGGAAAGCAGGTGCTAGTTGAAGTGTTCTTCTCAATTTTAGTTGGGGATGAGCTTCCTTTGACAAAGACAATCAAGTCTTTGCCATACTTGGAGGTTTTGACATTTCGCTTTCCACCTCTAGTATAACCAAGACCATCCTTGACATTGAGAGGTCTTGTGTTGGTGTATGCACTTCGTGCATACGTCACCTTCTCTTTGTCAAAGATGCCACCCTTAGATGATTGCTTGCCTTGAGTCAACTTAAGCACATCCTTTAATTTAAGAATCAAGTTAGAACATTTGCAAGTTGATATTGCTTTGGATGCAACTTTTGAGGAGGATGAGCTTTTGGAGGAAGAGGCTACATTAGTCTTAAGGGACTCAACTTGAGTCTCAAGGATCTTGTTAACTTTTGCCAAGTTGCCAAGTTCGTCCTTGAGCTCAATGGTTGTCTCCTCAAGACTTGAGCATGTTTTCTTGCTTAGAGAAAGTTCATGCTATAACGCCTTGCTCTTATCTCTCTCAAGCTCAAGGAGCTCAATGAGCTCTTTACATCTTTCCTTTTCTTGAATAAGCAAGTCCTCTTGCCTATCTATGAGGTCCTCCTTCTCAAAAATCTCATCCGAAAGCAATTTCATTCTTCGCAATGTGCTCTTACTTATATCCTTAAACATGTGTTCATTTTCGCTAGCACTATCAAAATCATCATGAGAGGATATAGAAGAGGATGAGTTAGAATTAACCTTTCTCCTTCCTTGTTTTGCCATGAGGCAAGTTTGCTCGTGGTCGTAGAGATTGGGGAAGAGTTTGCTTCCCTTGGAGCTCCTCCCGATGGCTATGGTTGTCATCTTCTCCTCATCTTCGGATGAGGAGGACTCATCGTTAGAGTCCCACTCCTTGCCTAAGTGAGCATGATCGGAGAGTCTCTTCTTCTTGTAGAACTTCTTCTCTTGTGGCTTGCTCTCCTTCTTATTCTTGTCATCTTCATGTGGGCAATCTACAATGAAGTGCCCATACTCGCCACAATTGTAGCAAGCCCTCTTGGTTTTGGGCCTTGCCTTTTCCTTGTCTTTACTCTCATGCTTGTATCCTCCTTTTCTTCTCCTCATCATCCTCTTGAAGTTGTTGATGAAGAAGGCCTCTTCCTCATCGGTGTCAAGGCTGTCCTCATCATCTTTGTCTTGCTCTTTTGAGGAGGTTGTTGCTTTGAGTGCAACATTCTTCATCTTCAAGGCGGTGAACCTTTGGAGGTCATTGTAGAAGAGTGCCTCCTTCTCCATGATCTCGTGGTTGATGATCCTTCCAAGGACCTCCTCTGGGGTCATTTTGGCAAACCCCGGGCTTTCTCGGATCATGGAGCAAAGAGAGACGTTTATAGGCATGAATGCCCGAATCATCCTCTTCACCACATCGTGGTCCGTCCACTTGGTACAGCCATAAGATCTACTCTTGTTGATGAGTATCTTTAGGCAGTTGTACATCTGAAAGCATCTAGGCCCCATGAGGTACGGTTTCGGTGATTAATGACAACCATTCGATATTACTAATGAATTTGTGAATGCAAGGTCTCAATGACACTCAATCAAATGAAATCAAAATTACATTGGAGACCCATATAAAATCAACGAATGAGATCAAATCAAATCATATGAAGACGAGAAGTGAAAGCTCTAATTTGACATCACTCAATGCTTGAAGACAATCAAAACAACATTTCCAACAAGTGTCAAAGAGGTCACAAGTTCAAAATTCCAAAAGAACAACTCAAAACAACTCGAAGTCAACAAGTTGAACACACCGGATCAACCGACGTTCTATGAGTTGACTACATCGGTCAAGTTGGTTCAATTGAAGAAGAAGACCTCAGACAAATGCACTCACCGGATCATCCGATGTGAGTAGCTCAGTGACATCAGTCCATCATCACAAATTGCAATACCATTGGACCGAGTGAAGCACCGGATCATCCGATGTGCAGACTTACACACATCGGTCGATCACTCCAGTATGCCTCAAGATCAAGCAAAATTCTGGAGGAAGAGCCACCGGATCATCCGATGAGAAGACAGATCAACATCGGTCTAACAACGGTCATATCTGACACAGTGACATCAGCTAATTTGGCTTTGACCGATGATAACTGAAGGGGAGACATCGGATCATCCGGTGTTCGCAGAGAAGTGATGTCAGTCTACTTTTCCAACGGCTATCTCGTGGAGGCTGGCTATTTATACCCCTTCAACCTGTCAAATCGACAAGACTTGAAGCCCAGACATACTCTACACATCCTAGAGCATTCAAGCAATAGAGCAATCACTTTCACATCATTTGTTCATCATTTGTACACCAAGAGATAGGCTAGAACTAGCTAGAGATAGTGCTTGGGTGCCTCCATTCTTGGTGATTGGAGTCTCTAGTGTAGTGAGAGCCCAAAGGGAGTGACCCTTGGTGTGTGCAACTTCCGGAGCTTGCCAAGAGGATTGTGGAAGCCCGGAGGATCCCAAAAGTGTACAAGGCTTGAGCTCCACCTTGCCAAGGTTGGCGAACGGAGAAGAATAGTGAAGAAGCCCCTTGTCTCGGTGACTAGGGAGTGGCAAAACCCTTCGGTGGGTGTCACAACGTGGATGTAGGAAGATCCTTGTGATCTTACCGAACCACGGGATAAACTCCGTGTCCCTTGAGCGTTTGCATCCCTCTCCCTTTTACTCTTATGCAATCTTTATTCCGCAACTTTAATTTACATTGATTGCATAGTTTAATTGCATAGGGAATTGGGCTTGAGGTTGTTAGTTCTTAATAGTTTTAAAATTTGAAAGAAAGCCCAATTCACCCCTCCTCTTGGGCATTTCGATCCTTACAATTGGTATCAGAGCCTTGTTGCTCATTGGATCATTCTAGCTTCACCGCTAGAGAGCTTAAATGGCCAAGAATGGGGGTTCGGTTCCCATCTTCGAGGGCAAGAATTTTGCCTATTGGAAAGCACGCATGCGTGCCTACCTAGAGGCCATTGCCCCCGAAGTGTGGGAAGCGACCCATGCGGGATTTGGAGATCTTAATTATGTTGGTGATCAACTAAAATGGGATGCTAAGGCTAGAAATGCCATCTATGAATGCATTAGTCAAGATGTATTTGCAAGAATAGCTAGTAAACAAAAAGCTTGTGAAATTTGGGCATGCTTAATTGAAATTCATGAGGGTTCCTCTTGTGTTAAAGAACTCAAATATCACTTGCTAAAATCCAAGTATGATGAATTCAAAATGCTTCCTCATGAGAATGTTAACCAAATGTTTTCTCGCTTAAATGTGCTCATTGAGGAGATTAACGCACTTGACATTGCTTCTCTTGGTAAGGGACTTATCAACCGCAAGATCCTCATGCTTCTACCTAAGCCCAAGTACAACATTATCAACTCAATGCTCCAAAAGGAATCACTTGACAACATTGAAGTCTCGGAGCTCATTGGAGAAATTCATGCTCATGAGATGAGCGTACTTGGAATGATGGAGGAGTCATCGTCAAAAACTATTGCTCTCAAGGCTTCAACCAAGAAGACAACTCCCAAGAAAAAGAAAGTGGTTGAGCCTAGCTCAAGCGAAGAAGAGCAAGCAACAAGCGAAGATGACGATGATGAGCTTGCGTTGATGATGAGAAAATTCTCACGTCTAAACTCCAAAATCGCAAAGAAGGGATACTCCTTTGATCCAAAGAAGAAAGCCTTCCTCCCAAGAAAATATGAAAACAAAACATGCTACAATTGTGGTGATCAAGGCCACATATCATATGATTGTCCAAGACCCGACAAGAGGAAGGACAACCACAAAGGAAAGTATAGAAAGCTAGAAGAAAGTGATGAAGATGAAGAAGAGTTCAAACCCAAGCGCGCCTTTGGAAAGAAGAAATTTGACAAGGGCAAGAAAACCAAGCTCTTTCCAAAGAAGAGAAGAGGGCCTCAAAAAGTCTTCATGTGCGAGGCAAATGAGTGGATCACGGATGAAGAATCAAGCGATGAAGAGAGTGAAGATGAAGAAAACTTGGCGGGCCTTGCCGTCGTCGACAAAGACAACTCACCTCTTCGTCCACCTCCTATGTGCCTCATGGCTAAAGGTAACTCTAAGGTATGTGACGATTCTAGCGATGATGATGAGCTCTCCCCCGATGAACTAGCATCTATGATTAATGAATACCATGTCATCATAAAAAGGGAAAAGAGCAAGGTTAAAGCACTTGAACAAGCTTGTGCTAAACTTGAGAGTGCGAAGCTCGATTTGCATGACAAGTATGTAACCATACTTAAAGAGCATGACACGTTCAAAACACATGTCAAGCAAATCGAGAAGGAAAATGCTCAAATCAAGCTTGATCATCATGAGCTTGACTTAGCAAACCAAGCACTCTTGGGAAAGCACAATGACTTGGTTCAAAAACATGAAATGCTTAACCTTGCTTATGGGGCAATTGAACTAAAAATGAAAAACATGAAAAAGGAAACCCTTGATGGCAAAGTATCTACTATTTCACATGCCACTAATACTTTGGATAAGTCTTTGCCTTTGAAAGCAAGCCTTAGGGAGAAGGAATTGATGGACGAAATTGAAAGTCTCCGCACTAGTGTGGTGAGACTTTCCAAGTGAGAGGACAAGCACAAGGAAATCCTCTACCAACAAGCCAAAGGCTTCAACAAGAGAGGACTTGGATCCTTCCCGGTGCTCAACAAAGGGAAGGTGCCCTCACCGGAGCTTAGGACGAGCTTCATCAAAGAAGTCGGATCCTATTGCCAACATTGTGAGGTCACCGGACACCACACGAGGGAGTGTCCTCTTCCCAACCGTCCTTCTCCCAAATTGCCTCCTAACTACAAATCTACTTTCCATGATTATCACTATCTCTTAAGCAAAGTAGGTGGCAAGGTGAAGGCAAGGTTCATCGGCAAAGATATTAAGGGCATGAAGGGGAAGCTCCCCAAGCAACTTTGGGTCCCAAAATCACTTGTATCACACATACAAGGACCTAAGTTAGCTTGGGTGCCTAAACTCAAAAACTAACTTCATGTGTGTAGGTGAACTACAAAGCCGGAGGAAAACATTGGGTACTCGATAGCGGGTGCACTCAACATATGACCGGCAATGATGGTATGTTCACTACCATAGAGAACCCCGATAATCATGAACAAGTCACCTTTGGTGACAACTCAAAGGGGAAGGTAATTGGTTTAGGTAAAATTGCTATTTCGCATGATTTGTCCATTTCTAATGTACTATATGTTAAGTCACTTAGTTTCAATTTACTTTCCATTGCACAACTATGTGATCTTGGACTAACGTGCACCTTTGACAAGAATGGTGTTGTAGTAACTAGTGAATCAAGCAAAGAACTAATCTTCAAAGGATTTCGGCATGGACATCTTTACTTGGTGGACTTCTCCAACAAGGATGCTAGCTTGACCACTTGTCTTTTCACTAAGACAAGCTTGGGTTGGCTATGGCATCGTCGCATTGCTCACATTGGGATGAGCAAGCTTAAGAAGTTGTTCAAGCTTGGGATGGTAACCGGCGTGAAGGATGTCACGTTTGAGAAGAACAAGCTTTGTAGTGCTTGTCAAGCCGGGAAGCAAGTTGCTTCGCACCACCCAATGAAGACAATGGTGTCAACCTCCAAGCCGCTTGAACTACTCCACATGGACCTCTTCGGACCATCCACATATCAAAGTCTTGGTGGTAACTTCTATTGTCTTGTTATCGTTGATGATTATTCTCGATATGCTTGGACTTTGTTTTTAGGTGACAAGGGTGAAACTCCGGAAGTTTTCAAGACCTTTGCCAAACGTGCTCAAAGGGAATTTCAACTTCCCATCATCAAAGTCCGGAGTGACAACGGCACCGAGTTCAAGAACTACAACATTGGGGAGTGGTGTGATCATGAAGGCGTGAAGCATGAGTTTTCGGCCACATACACCCCCCAACAAAACGGTGTCGTTGAAAGGAAGAACAAGACTCTTATCACCCTTGCAAGAGCAATGCTTGATGACTATGGCACGTCGGAGAAGTTTTGGGCCGAAGCAATCAACACGGCGTGCCATGCCGCAAATAGGGTCTATCTTCACCGACTACTCCAAAAGACCCCATATGAGCTCCTCATTGGGAGAAAGCCCAACATCTCCTACTTTAGAGTCTTTGGGTGCAAATGCTACATCTACCGCAAGAAAAGGCTCGGTAAGTTTGAAAGAAGATGTGATGTTGGTATTTTTCTTGGTTATGCATCAAACTCAAAAGCATATCGAGTATTCAACCAAACCTCCGGTCTAGTTGAAGAAAGTTGTGATGTTGAGTTTGATGAGACTAATGGCTCCCAAGAGGAGAGTTTTGGTCATGATGAAATAGATGATGAGCCTCTACGAGAAGCCATGAAAAACATGACCATTGGAGACATCAAGCCGGAAGTTGAAGAAGGCCATGATCAAGGGGGAGCATCAAGTTCCAACATCAACACCTCCATGATGCCTCAAGTTGATGAAGAAGAAGAAGAAAAAGATGATCCATTGCCAATGCAAGAATCACAAGTCACACAATACCAACAACAAGAAGAAGTCCATGATCCAGTCCAACCACAAGAGGAACAACAAGCTTCACCACCGCCAAGTGCCTCACAACCACTTATGAGGCATGGACGCATCTCCAAGGCGCATCCAATGGACCAAATCATTGGAAGTCCTTCAAGGGGCGTAAGTACTCGTTCCCGCCATGTCGCCTCATTTTGTGAGCACTACTCTTTTGTTTCGTGTGTAGAACCCACTCATATAGAGGAAGCACTCCAAGATCCAAATTGGGTGATGGCCATGCAAGAAGAACTCAACAACTTCACCCGCAATGAAGTTTGGGTATTGGAGGAGTGACCCAAGGACAAGAACGTCATCGGTACGAAGTGGGTATACCGGAACAAGCAAGACGAGAATGGTGTCGTGGTCCGCAACAAGGCAAGACTTGTGGCCAAGGGTTTTTCACAAGTTGAAGGACTAGACTTTGGAGAAACATTCGCTCCGGTCGCTCGGTTAGAAGCTATTCGCATACTCCTTGCTTTTGCTTCACATCACAATATAATGCTTTATCAAATGGATGTTAAAAGTGCTTTTCTCAATGGCTATATTAACGAACTTGTTTATGTTGAGCAACCTCCCGGGTTTGAAGATCCGAGGAATCCTAACCATGTGTATAGGTTACACAAGGCGCTCTACGGGCTCAAGCAAGCACCTAGGGCGTGGTATGAACGACTAAGAGATTTCCTAGTCATGCAAGGATTCAAGATCGGGAGGGTGGACACTACACTCTTCACCAAGCACATTGACGGGGATTTATTCATTTGTCAAATTTATGTCGATGATATCATTTTTGGCTCAACTAACAAATCTCTTAGCCATGAGTTTGGCAAAATGATGTCTAGGGAATTCGAGATGTCAATGATTGGAGAGCTCAACTTCTTTCTTGGATTCCAAATCAAGCAACTTCAAGAGGGGACCTTCATCTATCAAGAGAAGTACACAAAGGACCTCTTGAAGAAATTTGAGATGGGAGATTGTAGCTCAAGAAGCACTCCAATGGCGACAAATTGCCATCTCGACGCGGACATGGACGGTAAACCTATTGATCAATCTCATTATCGTTCCATGATTGGCTCATTGTTATATCTTACCGCATCTAGGCCCGATATTATGTTTAGTGTGTGCTTGTGTGCTCGCTTTCAAGCGGCACCTAAAGAATCGCACAAGAAGGCGGTCTTCAGGATACTTCGGTATCTCAAGCATACCTCAAGTGTAGGTTTGTGGTACCCCAAGAACGCTAGTTTCCATCTCTTGGGATACTCGGATTCGGACTTTGCCGGATGCCGTGTGGATCGCAAGAGTACCTCCGGTGGGTGCCATTTACTTGGGCGTTCCCTAGTATCTTGGTCAAGCAAAAAGCAAAATTCCGTGGCTTTGTCCACCACGGAAGCGAAGTATATAGCGGCCGGTGCATGTTGTGCCCAAATTCTATATATGAAGCAAACCCTTTTGGACTTTGGAATTAAAGTTGGTTGTGTGCCTCTCCTTTGTGACAATGAAAGTGCGGTTAAGATAGCTAGAAACCCCGTTCAACACTCCCGCACTAAGCACATCGATATTCGCCATCACTTCTTGCGTGATCATGAAGCTAAAGGAGACATCTCTTTGCAAGGTGTTAGATCCGAAGAACAATTGGCGGATATCTTCACAAAACCACTTGATGAGAAAACCTTTTCTAGACTTAGAAGTGAATTAAATGTGCTAGATGCATCTAACGTCATGTAAGTTGCCATGTTCATGTAAGGATGCATATCATATAGGTCTTGTCTAACTCCCAAAGGATAGGGGCAAGCTAAAAGTAGTTTTCCCTGAGGAAGCCTTTGGTAGGTTCAAACTTGGCAAGATAGATTTATTTTATGCCTTGCATGATCCCTGCCATATAAATTTGCACTCATTTAATCTCTTGCACTATAATTTGTTTGGCATAGCATACGGTAGATTGTCACAAAGGGGAACCCACCTCATGAGAAGGAGACTTGTTTGAAATACAATATCTCAACTCATATAAGGTGGAAAGAACAAAATGTTAGGTACGTTAATGCCTAGAGGATCATGCTTCAAAGAGATAGAAGTCTTCATACTCTACCTCACAAAGCATGGGCCTTACATTTTATTTGGATATTTTCCTCCATTTTTCTTGGTGTTCCATTTGTGTTAAGGTCTAGCCAAGCTTTTGGCATATTAGCTTCTTGAGGGGTAAGGGGTTGCCCAAAAAGTCCTAAGACATGTGTTTCTCCTCGATTGTTTGTTCGGTCGAAGGACATATATGGGATGTTTTCGTTCTGTTGTCATCGGATTATCCGATGCCTATGTCAATCCCTCATCGGTCAAATAGGTGTTAAATCCTCAAAGCCCAACTCTGTCAGAACCTCAAATGATCCGACGCGTTCATCCTGGAAAACATCGGTCCATCCGATGTTTACTCTTCTGGAGCCGTGATCTGTTCAACCGATGTCTACCTCCCTCTAACGTCGGATCATCCGGTGTCAACATCACTCGGTTGAACACCCTTACTGTGATATTCGACCGATGTTCAAAACCCTAAACGTCGGTCCATCCGATGTCAACAGCATTCCCTGAATATCCTTTCTGTGGCAATTGACCGATGCTCAATACTCATATCATCGGTCCATCCGGTGTTTAAATAACGGCTAGGGTTTGGGTCCCACTATTTAAACACCCGCGCCGCCGCCTCTTTCTCTCTCCCCGCGCCTTCTCTCCCGTGCTCTCGCCGCCGCCGATAACGCCCTAATCGCCGCCGCCGACCACCGTCCACCGAGCCGCCGCCTCCCCGCGCACCGCGCCACCTCCGCCGGCAGCCGCCGCCGCCGCCGCCCTAGGCGCCGCCGCCGCACCTCTCCACCGCATCCAAGCATCGCCACCGCTCCTCCCTCCGTCGAAGCACCTCCACCAAACGCCGTCTTCTCCGGTCACCTCCCGTCGCTAGGTTTTCCCGAGCTCCATCGTCGCTAAGGTGAGCTCCGTGCCGTGCGACGTCTCTCGTCGTTCTTTTTAATCGTCGCCTAACCCTAGCTCTCCGTCGTCTAGATGGGTCGCGACCGCAAAGGGAAGGGCAAGGCGATCGCGGAGCCCGCCGCAAAGAAGCGCAAACTATCGAAGGATGAGAAGAAGGCTCTAATGGCCGCTCGCGCCGCCGAGGAGCGTGAGCGCGGTCGTGGGGGCTCCCTGAGGATTCGCGAGGCCCGTCCAAGACCGCCTCCCGTGGTCGACGACTCCGACGCCGAAGAGGAGCCAGTTGAGCCCCTCGTCCGCCGGCGCTCAGCCCGGACGCGTGGGGGTCACGCCGAGGCTGCTCCTCGTCCGAGACCGACGGCTGCCGACCGTCGTGAGGACAGGGAGGCTGAGAGGGACATCCATGAGATGGACACGGCCGTCCGGGTCGGTGAAGGAGTCCGTCTTGTGGACTACCGGAAGATGAAGGCTAAGCAACTCCGGAAGCTCAGATGGAGTGTTCTGCTTGAGGAGTGGTTCCCACAGCCCCGAGAGCTTCTTGTTGACAGTCGCTTCTGGACTGTCACCCAGGCGTCTCTCTATGAGACCTACAAGCGCCGGGGGCACAAGCTCTTTCAGCACAGCCACTTGGACTGGAGGCAGCTTGCAGTGGCAGCGGAGACTGAGGTCCGCCCTTTCTTTGAGAGATACAGAGGCTTGGTGGAGCTACTGGATTATGAGAGAAGTGCCTATGTGGAAGAGTGGGTCCGTGTCTTCTACGCGACCCTGTACATCTCAGAGGGCAGAAGATCAATTGCCTTCATGTTCAATGGTCAGCACTACCATCTCTCGAGGCAGACATTGGGGCATATCCTTGGCTTGGACCTGCACGACACCAGCATTCACGAGAAAGTCTATGGGCAGGCAGATCCACCAAGGAGGCCACTTACTGGAGGGGTAGCACCACAGCTGGACGAGATCCGCTCCTTGTTTGGCCCCTCGTTCTCTCCAGACCAGCCGAGAGTCCCAGCTCTCCTGACCCCAGCTGCGCGCATTGTGCACCTCGCCTTGCGCCGCACGCTCCTGCCGAGGTCAGGATACTTGGAGGGGTTCACGAGTCTCCAGCAGACCCTCCTGTTCTACATAATGAACGGGATGGATTTCGATATCGTGGACATACTTCTCTGCGAGATGGAGGACGTAATCACGGATGGAATCGGCATGATGAGGCAGATGGTCTATGGGCACTGGATCAGTTTCATTTGCTCTATGGTGGTGCCTGAGGGACATTCAGCACAAGCCCGGCTAGCTGACGAGAGTGTGACTCGCTTCAGTCACTATCGTGCCTCTGCTCCTGGAGACCGTCGCCTTGGTCGTCCAGTTGAGCGCCAGGTCCGGGCCCGTCTGTCAGAGGAAGACTGGTCCGACCTAGAGCGGGAGGACGAGAGACTTGCTGAGGCCGAGGCTCAGGGGGAGGACTTGCAGCACGTCTGGTCCGAGAGCGACACAGACGACAGTGTCGAGGAGTACTTCCCTCCCCCTCCACCTTCACCGAGGCAGCACGACGCCGAGGCAGGAGGCTCAGCTGCTCCGCCACCGACACCACCTCCTGTGTCCGAGGCGCAGGTGTCACAGCCGTCAGAGATGTCGGCACTTCTCCAGCAGATGATCGAGCAGCAGCGCCAGGACAGGCTCGCAGCTGAGCAGGCCAGGGCGGAGCAGGCTGCTCACCTGGCACAGCTGCAGCGGCAGCAGCAGGAGCTTCAGCTAGAGATCGCCCGTCAGAGGCGAGAGGATACGGACCGGTTCACCAACCTGGTAGATTAGATGCACCGCCGTACCCTCGACCAGCAGCAGCAGACCCAGCAGGCCATGATGGGGATCCTAGGGTTGATCACCAACCTTTACACTCAGACCGGGATCGCCCTTCCTCCACAGCAGCCTGGACTGGGACTGGCTCCAGGTGTTGCTCAGGTGCCCACTACTCCCATCCCTTCCATCAGTATGTCACCACTTCTGGCATCTAGCGCACCGATTCACTCACCACTGCCGGCGACGATCTTGTTCCAGCAGACTCCGGCGTCCGTGGTGAGCACTCCACTTCCTCCAGCTCCACCGGCACCTGCTTCCTCTCCTCCAGCACCGGCAACGGACCCTCCAGCTCCCGCCGCCCCGGCAGCTCCTACGTCTGGCGACTCCAGCTCCGACGACGGCGACGGTGCCCAGTTCGTCCTCGCGCCCAGCTCTCAGGGTCTGTAGGCGTTCTGATCCCTTTTTGGTGTCTTGATGCCAAAGGGGGAGAAGATGTAGAAGAGTCAGGGGGAGTGGTAGTAGCAGTCTCAGGGGGAGTGTGTGTGTAGGGGGAGTGTGTGTGTGTGCTTATACTTTGTATTCATGCTTGAGTACTCTTTTGTAATTTTAATTAAGCACTCTTTCACTTGTCTCATTTGCTTATGTTCTTAATCAATTGAGTTTTTTTCGCCCACAAATCTCTTATGCGTTTTACAAGCTTAATGTGTCCTATGCTGTATTCATTGCATATATTCTTGAGTATTTTCATCAAATTCATTATTACTGCGCTTTAAATTATTGTGTTGTCATCAATCACCAAAAAGGGGGAGATTGAAAGCATCTAGGCCCCATGAGGTACGGTTTCGGTGATTAATGACAACCATTCGATATTACTAATGAATTTGTGAATGCAAGGTCTCAATGACACTCAATCAAATGAAATCAAAATTACATTGGAGACCCATATAAAATCAACGAATGAGATCAAATCAAATCATATGAAGACGAGAAGTGAAAGCTCTAATTTGACATCACTCAATGCTTGAAGACAATCAAAACAACATTTCCAACAAGTGTCAAAGAGGTCACAAGTTCAAAATTCCAAAAGAACAACTCAAAACAACTCGAAGTCAACAAGTTGAACACACCGGATCAACCGACGTTCTATGAGTTGACTACATCGGTCAAGTTGGTTCAATTGAAGAAGAAGACCTCAGACAAATGCACTCACCGGATCATCCGATGTGAGTGGCTCAGTGACATCGGTCCATCATCACAAATTGCAATACCATTGGACCGAGTGAAGCACCGGATCATCCGATGTGCAGACTTACACACATCGGTCGATCACTCCAGTATGCCTCAAGATCAAGCAAAATTCTGGAGGAAGAGCCACCGGATCATCCGATGAGAAGACAGATCAACATCGGTCTAACAACGGTCATATCTGACACAGTGACATCAGCTAATTTGGCTTTGACCGATGATAACTGAAGGGGAGACATCGGATCATCCGGTGTTCGCAGAGAAGTGATGTCAGCCTACTTTTCCAACGGCTATCTCGTGGAGGCTGGCTATTTATACCCCTTCAACCTGTCAAATCGACAAGACTTGAAGCCCAGACATACTCTACACATCCTAGAGCATTCAAGCAATAGAGCAATCACTTTCACATCATTTGTTCATCATTTGTACACCAAGAGATAGGCTAGAACTAGCTAGAGATAGTGCTTGGGTGCCTCCATTCTTGGTGATTGGAGTCTCTAGTGTAGTGAGAGCCCAAAGGGAGTGACCCTTGGTGTGTGCAACTTCCGGAGCTTGCCAAGAGGATTGTGGAAGCCCGGAGGATCCCAAAAGTGTACAAGGCTTGAGCTCCACCTTGCCAAGGTTGGCGAACGGAGAAGAATAGTGAAGAAGCCCCTTGTCTCGGTGACTAGGGAGTGGCAAAACCCTTCGGTGGGTGTCACAACGTGGATGTAGGAAGATCCTTGTGATCTTACCGAACCACGGGATAAACTCCGTGTCCCTTGAGCGTTTGCATCCCTCTCCCTTTTACTCTTATGCAATCTTTATTCCGCAACTTTAATTTACATTGATTGCATAGTTTAATTGCATAGGGAATTGGGCTTGAGGTTGTTAGTTCTTAATAGTTTTAAAATTTGAAAGAAAGCCCAATTCACCCCCCCTCTTGGGCATTTCGATCCTTACAACATCTCTTGGGGAGATTCACCATCCATAATGGCAAACCTCCCGAGCTCTCCTTCTATGAGCTCAATCTTAGCTTCTTTCATGACTCGGTTGCCTCCATGAGCTGTCTTGAGAGTGTCCCAAATGTCCTTGGCCACCTCAAGTCCATCCACTCGGTTGAACTCATCTCTTGAGAGAGATGAGATGATCACTCCGGCCGCTTGAGCATTGCGGTGAAGGAGCACGGCTTGCTCCGTAGTGATATCTTCTTCATTCTTAGGGATGTGCACCCCGGTCAACACAATTTGCCATAATGAGGGGTTGAGTGATACAAGATGGATCTTCATGTTGTGCTTCCACATCCCGTAGTCGGTTCCATCGAATTGGGGAGGCTTCCCCAATCACTACTACAATAAGCCTCATCACAGGTGGCTCCAAACCTATTATCACAAACGACTTTTAAAACCGCCTGAAACGAAGAGCCTGTTATAATCCACAATTTCACAGGCGGTGAAGTGATACTGCTTGTGAAGACACATTATCATAGGCGGTTCTTTACTTAGGCTAGCCGCCTGTGAAGATATTTTATCACAGGCGGGTCGTGCAGCATATATAACCGTCTGTGATAAATGTCTTATCACAGGCGGGTATTGCAGCATAACTAACCGCCTATGATAATGGTGTTGTCACAGGCGGACATTGACCTACATCACCCGCCTGTGAAAGACCTTTTAACGCAGCTGGTTTCTACCATAACAGTAACCGCCTGTGATAATTAGATTATCATAGATGGTTCTTCACTTGTATCTAGCCGCGTGTGATAATTGTTTTTCACAGGCATGCCTAGCCGTTGGTTAATAACCGCCTGTGATAAGGTATAACCTCCAGCTCCCGACTTCGATTCTCCCTCCGATGCCGGTAGATTAATTCATTGACAAAACCCATTGATTCCAAGCAAGAAAACGGATGCGTAATACACAAATGGTATGGGAATCATAAACTTAGAACTACCGGATTTCCAATCCGTTAAGTGGATGGAAGGTATTTTATTGAGTGAGAAGCTAAATTACCTATGCAGTACTACTGCTGTTATTTCTAATTTCCAGGTCAATTCAATATAATCACAGAACAAAAAACAACAATATCATCACAGAACAAAAGTCAACAATATTATCATCACAGAAGTCAATTTCACTAAAACAATATACATATGTACAAGTTACAGATACAATTCATCTCAAAGTTTACAAGTTTTCACTAAAAACTGTTTCTATTAGCATAGTCGCAAAGTTCTAGCACATCAGCTGTTGCACAATTCTCATCAAAGAACTTCCATTTTTGTGCAAAATTTCATGACGAATGAACTGACAGAGTTCAGCAGCAATCATGTCGTCTCCTCCACTAGGAATACTTCTACAAACCGGCCATTCTTCGTTCAGATTCTTCGTGTGCTGCAATATAACACATACCAAGGTTTAGAATGTATTGGTTTGAACAATCTCAAAGTATAGATCAAAGTAAGAGTATACATGAATTTATTTGGTATTTTTGGAGCAATTGTACTATGAGCAATTGAATTTTGAAGTTGGAATCAAAATATGAAAATAATGTTTCTGGTAATATTGAACATCAGAGAATATAAGCATTAAACTATGCTAGTTACAATGAAAATGAAACAAAAAAGTAAGAAAATAAGGTATCGACATTAAGGATAACTTACATCCTCACGATTCACTCTATATACACTGGCGGTCCGAAGATGCTCGCATACATAATACCCGCATAAGACACTCCCAGCAGGCTGCTTCGGACAAGCATAATACGTTTTAATGTCCAATGCATTCGTATTGGAAGGTCTCTCACCACCAAGTTGTTCCGCGTAAAACCGCCAAGCGCTGTAATACAAGAAATGTCATATAAAACTCGTCAACACACTCGAAATGTGCGTAAATTAAAATTATTGAATAAATTACAATTTCAAAATGGAAAGGAAATCTTTGTAACGATCTAGTGAGAAATCGACCGAGTCTAAGACTGTTGCCATTCCCTGCGTTTGATGAAGATCATTATGTAGTGATTACTGCAAACATACAAACACACGTGTTAACAATTACCAATAATTGCTATTTCAATGTCATATGTCAAACTTACTCGAAGTGGTACGGAGCCTTTACGAGGTCCTTGCCGTCTCTGACAAAGTTAAACATCGCATGTCCTATGTAAGCTGCAACTTTTGTCCTTCTATCCTTCTTAAGTTTTGCGATTAATTTATCAAAATCTTTTTTTTTCATGTGTTTGTACTGTACTGAGTCTCGATTCGCCTGGACGTCGAATAGCGACTTTGCAATCCTAGTAGGGTCAAGGATACCTATCTCGCGCTCTAACTTTTCATTATCCATGTATTGCATCCTATTGAAGAAGTCCAGAATTGTTATAATCTCATGAAATGTGTATGCGTGTAGTAAGAAAAGCAAATACAAAATATTAGAGCACTTACAAGCACCAGACGAGCAAAAGGTTGATTTCGAGCATGCCCCGATGGAAAAGGGCATGCAACTCTTCAAATAAAATAACTCGTCTATCTACTCCAATTCTCCAGAATGCTTCTTTTGGAATACGAAATGTGACACAATTAAGACCATATTTTGTGCTGGCAGTGATGTACCACTCATGCATTCTTCTGAGCTGGACGGTTGTTTGCTAGTACGGATGTCATGAACGGCTTCCCATTCTTAAATTCAGGGGGAACATCCTCAAGCTTGTATATTGGAACTCCTGGTTTAACTAAAGCCGCCCGCCGATTATACATGACACCGTCTTCTTCCCACACCTCGATATCTCCTAATAATGGCTCATGAGAAGAACGAGATGCACTCGATTTTATAATATTTTCCTTCATAGTTTCCAAATATTTTGACACTTCTGATGAAGGTTTCTTATTTTCGTATGGGGTAACTTTGATAGGCACTGATGATCGAGGAGTGGTCGTCGGAAGTTGGACACTGGCTTGTTGTTGAACCTGTTGTTCAACTGATTGCTCTTTACTCCTAGCAGTTGGCTCTAGTACTACTTCAAGTTGTTGCTCAACTGGTTGCTCTTTACTAGCAACAGCTTGCTCTGGTACTTCTTGAAGCTGTTGTCCAACTTGTTGCTCTTGGATATCATCCTTGTTGAGACATAGGGGGAGTGGATCTTCCTGGACTGGGAGTGGATCTTCATGCACTTTCGCCTTAGAAGATGGGGTTGCAGTATTTGGAGATGCGACGGGGCTAGAAATTGGCTCATCGTCCAACACGATATCGCGTCGGTGCCAAAGGATTAATTGGTTGATAGCCTGCCCCAGAGTCGCGATCCCCTCAGGTGTGACGTGGTCTATTTCATAATCTTCATAATCATTATCAATGATCTGAAGAACTTGCACCACAACATAATACAACGAAAGTGTATTCCTATTGAAGTCACGATCAAGCTTTGCCATAGCAGTGGCAACCTGTTTGGTTTTGTTCCCTGCTCTGCCTATCGGGACAAGAAGACGACAAGATTTGTCGTTAGCAATATCATTGACAGGGAACTTATGGGTTGACCCTGAGCTTGGCATGGAACCAACGCTGCTAGGGTAGGCAGTTGGAGATACTAATTACTCCTTTTGCACCGGAACTATCACTGTACTCGGTGCCACTAATTGTCCCGATTGTCTAAGTTGTTCCATTATTTCTTGCATTTTTTCTTTGAACTTTTGAGCAATTGTTTCATCAAGTGTTTTCTTAAACTTCTCACGTCTTCTATATGTGTCTTTATCTTTAGGGAAACCATCTAGCCAAGACATTTGATAAGAGACCGCTCGAACCCGTCTGCTGTGTTCAGGGTTTCCTAAGATAGTGGTAAGTTGGTCATTCTCCATCTTCGGCTTGAAGAGACCCTTCTGTTGCTTTTCAATTACTTCTTTCATTTTATCCTCTACTTCATTCAGAGAGTCGGGCTTTTCAAGTTTGCCCTCGCTGGTCAAACCTGACCGAGCAAAGACCCAGCATTGAGTTCGCTCATCGCACCCTTCTAGTGGGTGAGGATTGCCCTTACTGGTAATTTCGTCTAATATCTTATTCCATTTCTGGACTTTGGGGGCATATCTGGCAGACCCCAAATGATGATGGTATTTGTTCTTTTTTGCAAGCTCTGATCTAGTTGCACTTAGAGCTTTAGCATTAGGTGTGCTCTTTTGATGAACAAACTCTTGCCACTGAGTTGTGTGATTTTTCCCATCTTCCTCGGGCTAGTGACCTTATCGGCCTTAACATAAGCATTCATTTCACTCTTCCAACATCGAAACTTCTTGCCGCAAGAGACCAATGTTGCTTTCTTTATAGCTTCTTCTGTGCCTTTTGGGAACTTGAATTGTTTCTTTATCTTTTCCCACAACTCATTCTTGGTCTGCTCGGGTAATTTCCTCCAATTCTCGGTTGTGATCGGCACAACCTCCCTAACAAGAAAACCGCATGCATTACAGTACTTGGTAACTGAATCTAGTGGTTCTTGGGGAAGCCCACCTGGACCGACCCTTGTTATGTACATGATGCGGTCCAATGGACCCTTATTGGGACCTTGTTGCCCTCGTTTCCGCTTGAGTGAAGCTGAGGATTCATCCATTGGAGAACCTTCTACGGTTTTAGGAGCCGATGTCACCTCATTGTCTTCGAAATTAATCTAGGTAGAAAAAATTATAAGACTTCGTATACTTGACAACCAACATTAACTTGAACTGCTGAAGTTAAGATTTGTGATCCATACCTCGTCGATAGGATCATATTCCGGGTCTAGATCCACTGAAGTCTTTTTAATTTTTATATTCGGAAAAGGATCCGATGGACTGTAATAGGATCCTGAATTGCTGGAGTCAGTAAACTCCATATTGTCTTCTTTATTGTTACTACCAGGACCAGTCTTTTTAGGGCTTTCCATGCTAGATCTAATAAGACAAAAAATCTAATAAATGGCATATTAACTCTACATGAAGTGTTGCATGAAGAAAAAGATGGAAGTATTCTAGGATTTGATAAGGCATTCTAGGGTTTAAGACGACTGACCAAAAGGTTCCTATACATTGCGAGGGTGACAAGCATGTTAAAGTTGATCACCAGCAATGGCAATTTTATCTTTTTATTCTAAATAGGCTAGCTTCGTTCAGAGTGGCGACCACATTCTTGAGGTTTACTAGGCGGCGCCTAGCTCCGGACCTATAACTGATCAAGCAAGGGACAAAAAACAAATCCTCCAGCCTTTTTCTAGTATCAAGAATCGCAAAGTGTGGCACTTGGATTTGGATGGTGAGGTGAGGCGAGGTAGTTGCAGGCGAGAAGAGACACTCTTTTTCAGCGATCATCTCTACAACCGTGGGATTTGCACGGTAAAAAGAGATAAAAGACTCACATTCTCAAACGAATCAGGATACTGGAAACATTCGCCAAAATCTAATCCCAGTTGCCCGGCCGCACCAAATGGGCTCATCATGGCAGCAGGTTCATCCATCATGAAAGGCATTACGTACCCCACATATGATGGCACCAAGGATTTCTAGGATGGTCAATTGTCCTGGCTGTTTAGAAAAGAGGACAGGGAAGTCGGCGCCTCCTATAGTGATAAACTTGGTGAGTTCTAGAGGTTCACGAGGTTTAGGTGACTTGATCAAGTCTGGGCATATGAAACCTTTGGTGGAATATTTTTGATAGGATGGGATTAACCAGGTCGAGGGGTTGGGGCTTATTTTTGAAATCCCCCTTCATGTGACTCCAAATCCTATATGGATTGTAACTCAATTCGTACTAGGACTATGACTTGTTCCTAAACTGAATCTGACTCCTAACTCTATCCAGAGTAGGACTCTACTAATATCATTAAGGACGAAATCTACTTTATCTAGAACAATCATATACCCCTAGACTGGTGTTTCCGCAACTTTGTCCAAAGTCCAAATTTGACTCCTCTACTGGGTGCACCAGATACCCAGATCATCCAACAAAAATGAAGTCCCAATATATCTAGTTTGATACAAATGGTGCTAACAAATCATAAATGGGTACATAAACTTTTTTTCCTGTGAAATGCCTTAATATTAAGGTGAGTTCAATAATGAGATACATAATTATTTTAACACATGCAATCCTTCTGTAATTCTTCACATCATCATGATTGAATAAGCTATTCAATAAACAAACTCATAGTCATATAACATCTACACTATCAACAAGAATTATTCAACATAGTAATATATCATTCTCCAAAGGATAAGATACATATATGTTTATTGTATGTGTTCATGTATTTCAATTTGACCATTGTACTAAAAAATGCAAATCGTAGCCACTAATTTCCTTCAATTGTGCCAATATGGACATTATCATCACAATCCTACGTATTTGAGTGACACATTATTTGTTTGGCATCCAGCACCGCTAGAAGATGGAAACACCTACTTCCAATAGAGTTCTCATTGCAGTTACCCCCTCAACCTAACTCATTTTGTGTATCGAGTCTGAGTCACCATGAATATTCCAGTTCATTACATCTTCGAATTCCGGCCAGGTGAGGACATTGGGTTGCTGGAACTGCTGCTGCGTAGAATTGATGGAAGTACACCGACAAACCAAGGAGGCCTACCCACCGAACCCTAACCAAAGATGCCACTGAACTTGACAGTTTTTCGAATTCCACCGAACCCTAACCAAGGATGCCTACCATTTTCCAATTCCCGAACCCTAACCAAGGATATGCAAGGCGGCGGCGAGGGCGGGGAGGGAGGCGGCACGGCGAAGGAGGATGGAAGGTCGAAGGGTTTAGGGTTTACCTTGAAGCTCGGCAGCGACGGCAATGGCTTCGCTCGGCGTACCTGGAAGTGACGAGGGCGAAGCTCGGCGGCGACGGCAAAGCTCGGCGGCATACCTGGAAGTAACGAGGGCGAACACTTGGCGGCAAACAAAATTTTGGCAGCCTAACGGCGTCTAAGTGTTTCGCCCGGGTTAGGTTTTTCCAACGCTGCCGAGGGGTATATATAGACTCCCATTTTCTTGGGCGGATTTTAAGTACCGATCGCCTGAGAAGATTGTTACCTCAGGCGAGTTTTACTTACCAACCGCCTGAGAAGATACAATTATCTCAGGCGGTTGGTAAGTAATACCCGCCTGAGATAAACATCTTATAAGACGGTTATTAAGTACCAACTGCATGTGAAGACGTGTCGATGTCCGTGCGCGACCTTTCTTTTCCCCGAGGCGCGACCTTTCAATGCGCGGTAAACCAACTGCTCCACGCGACCCTTATTAAAGACGCGCCATCACCCTTTAGTTCTCCACAAGCGTGTCGCTCACTTTGAATCCTCTTGTTTTCTTCGTCTTCCTCCGCTCCGACGACCCAACACCACTATGGCCGACCTTCCGCCGCCAAGCTCTCCGAGGGAGCCACCTTGCAAGAAACTATGTTGCAGCTCTCCCGAGAAGATCAACACCCGGCAGCGCCTCCTCATGGCGCGAGAGGCGTACAACAATACGTCTCGCGCCATGAGTGCTTTGGGGCTGGGTACCCTTCCAGAGTATCATGGAATGGGTACCATGGGCCACTACCTCTACGCCCTCACGGGGGTGGTTGATCGTCTCGACATTCTGTTCACGACGATGGCCCAGGTTCTTGGCCCCGAGGGTCGTAGAACGCTGGTGGAGGCGATGACTAACAACCTTGGGGTTGCACCGCCGGTGCAGTCGGTGTAGCCGGTGCAACCGGTCCTATCTCCTATTGCATCGGCGCCAGAGTCGCCGTCGGAGGACGAGGAGGAGGAGGAGGAGGAGGGGGAGGAGGAGGAGGAGGAGGAGGAGGAGGAGGAGGAGGAGGAGGAGTAGGAGTATGAGTAGGATTTAATTAGTTTTTCTTTGTTGTTTTTAGTTGCTTCTGTTTTGTAAATATTGTTAATGAATGAAATCTATCTTTGTTCATCTACGTGATTGAATATTACTTGTGTATCTTGTGTATTCTTGTGTAAATATTGTGCATCTTTTGTGTTCTTTTGTGAGATGTGTGATTGAATATTGTTAATGAATGAGTATCTTGTGTGCTCTTCAACTGTGTGAATGAATGAATGTGTAGTGTGTTCATCGTTATTAAAATCCGCCTGAGAAGAAGATTATCTCAGGCGGTTGGTAAGTAATAGCCGCATGAAATAAACATCTTCTCAGGCGGTTATTAAGTATCAACCGCCTGTGAAGATATTTACTTCTTCTTAATTAATATTCTTGATTAAATGTGAGTCCTTTAAAATGGCAAAAATCCACTTTCTTGTAATATTATTGATAAGTAAAGGTTATCATTAAATTTCACTTCATAAATCTTTTGAAATTGGTCAGAACATAAAAAACATACAACAAATGCTATTTTCATTTTTCTATCTTGATGAATATAATGCTTTTTTTCATTTATTTTTTCAGTGGACATTTTTACTCATCATACCAACCTCTATGAATTTTTTCAGATTTTTTTAAATTTTTTTTGAATCAATGTGTGTTCATAATTTGATGAATGCCTCATATGTATATGAGCATTTAGCTAGAATAGTGGATAATTTGAAGTTTGACATGTTGGAATGCTTTTAAAAAAATTAACAAAATTCATACATGTATAAATGATACAAATATGTTCATACCAACAATTTTGAGTGAAGGAACTTTTTTTTATGAGATACACAAATGTGAATAATATGTGAGTAGAAATTTGTCGGTACCCTAAAAACCGTACACCCCCTGAGGTTACGAAGATCTCAAGGGAAGGACATCTACTCAAATTGAAGACCCTCGGGGGCCCACTTGTCAGACATAACCGGACCTGCTTCTCCAACATGGTTAACTCCTAGGTTGCCACGTGTACTGTCAGACCGGAGCTACCACCCGCAAGGGTGAAGCTCCGGGCTAGGTACTGAAACGGCACCTCCGGACTTAACCCCTGACCGAGAGAAGCTCCGGACCTGACACGTGCCAGGCTACCCCGGAGCTTCCCGCTTCCCACAAGCAAGCTCCGGAGCTGCCACGTGTCCATACGTCGGAGCTGGCCGCTTCAAACCTCCGGGAGACATTGTAACGGCTCCAGATCTTCAAAGGACAGCCGCTGACTTCAAGACCCGATTAATTGTCATTAATTCCACATTAATGACATTTAATCGGACGATCTTAACACCTGTAATGGCACTGTCGGAGCCGTTACAGGGTTATTAACAACAATTAATCTCGTGTACCAATACTAGTAACCGCCAGGGCCACATGTCGGGCCATGCTGACATGTAACGGTTTGTCCTTGTATAAAAGGACAAACCGACGATACACGAGGAGATCGGACTCTCGAACGCTCTCAAGCATACAAGTGAATACAACACACACACACCCGTGGAGTAGGGTATTACGCTCAGGCGGCCCGAACCACGTAAACCACTGTGTCTCTCGTGTCCAATCGTGATTCACCTTCTTGAGTCTCCGCGCGCCCAAACCGAACTACGAACTCCTTCAACACTTCAGTAGTGTCAGGGGATCTGCCGACTCCAACAGTCGACAGTTGGCGCGCCAGGTAGGGGCGCCTGAGATCTTCAAGAATGGTGAATTCTGCGGCTGGATCATCCAACGGGCAACCTGCTGCTCAGGCCGTCGGAGGCAATCCCTCCAACATGCAGCCACCGGCAGGAGCCTCAGCACCAGCAGGAGTCACACTCCCACCACCACCATCTTCTCCGGCAAGACATGCCGGACAACATGATGGTGCGCCGGCGTCACATACTGCACCGGCAAGTCATGACAACCCAGAACACGCGCTCCATGCAGCGCGTGCTCTTCTCCAGCGACCACCACCTCCGGATGCATCTCAAGGTGCCATGGAGCAATGGAGGGCTGATGTTGAGCATTTGGTCGCAGCAGCGGCCGAACGCCTCAACAACCAGGGTCCACCTCCTTCAGGGCGGGCCCCGTCGCAGCGACGGACGTTGTCTGGAAGACTTGGTCCGCATGTCTCCAACAACCGAAGACGAGCTGCGTCACAGCAAGTGACGTCGTTGCCCTCTGGGGCACGACGCACCCATACTGCATCTCGGCTTTCGACACATGACCTCCGGGCGGAGCTTGATCGCCGATACCGCCAACAGGATGGCCGTGTCCATATCGAGCGAGCTCGAGAAAGACGGGATGCTCAAGACCTTTCTACTCTGGAAGGAGTAGGAGGAGGCTGTTCCGCCCTAGCCATGCACTTACGCATGGTTAGATGGCCACAGAAGTTCCGGCCACATTTGCCGGAGAAATTCGACGGGACTGTTAACCCCGTAGAATTTCTGCAGATATACTCCACTGCAATCTTAGCAGCTGGAGGAAACGAGGCCGTAATGGCCAACTACTTTCCAGTGGCCTTAACTGGGACCGCCAGGTCCTGGTTTATGAGCCTTCCACCCAACTCTATTGACAGTTGGGAGGAGCTGTGCCGTCAGTTCACTGCCAACTTCGGGAGTTCATACACCCGACCGGGCACTGAACTGGACCTTTTTGCGGTCGTGCAAAAAGGAGGAGAATCTTTGCGGTCATTCATCCAGAGGTTCTCTCAGGTACGTAACACAATCCCTTCTATCTCAAGCGCTTCTGTCATTGTGGCATTCAGACAGGGTGTGCGAGACAAGAAGATGTTGGAGAAGCTGGCGATCAAAGAGATCACCAGCGTCACGGAGCTCTTCAGCTTGGCTGACAAATGTGCCAGAGCTGCGGAGGGCCGTGAAATGCACTCCAAACCAGCCTTGGAGGATCATAAAAAATCCTCCAAAGAAGAAGCCGCTACCTCCGGGAGTGGCAAGAAGAAAAAGAAGACCAACGGCAAGAAGAAGCCGTCGGCCGGCACATCCAACGTTGCAGCCACTGCCCCGAGAAGCGACCTCGACCGTCTTCCGAAGACAGTGGCAAATCCAAAATGTGGTGCCCCATTCACAAAACGGGCAGCCACAGGCTGGAAGACTGCCGAGAGGTCCAAAACCTTGCCGAGCGCTATCACAAGCGCCGGGAAGGGTCTCCCTTCCGACAGAGGGAGGGAAAACAAAAGGTCGATGAAGCTCCGGCTGAAGAGGAGTTAGGGTTTCAGGACCCCAAAAAGGTCCTGAAAGCCGTCTACACCTCCGTCGACGATGACTCCGACGTCTCCGACAACGAGCGTCGGAAAACCATGAACACCATCTTTGGTGGATCATGGGACATCACTTCTCGTCGTGTCATCAAGACTATGCGACGGGATATGGCTGCTGTAGCTCCTACAGCTAGACCGGAGCCACATCGAAAGTGGATGGATACACCCATCACTTTTGATGCTTCGGACTGTCCTCAAAGCATGGTCGGAGCTGGCCAATAACCCTTGATGGTATCTCCCACCATCAACAACATCCAGCTCCATCATGTCATGGTAGACGGAGGTTCGGGGCTTAACCTCATCAGCTTCGAAGCTTTCACTAAGCTTCAGCTCCGACCTTCGGACCTCCAGCCCTCTCGACCTTTCTCCGGAGTGGGTCCGGGGGCCATTACCCCACTCGGAGCTATTACTCTCCCCGTTACCATCGGGACCCGGGAGAAGTATCGCACCGAGAAGTTGGTCTTCGACGTCGCTCAGATCAACTTACCATTCAACGCCATCTTGGGTAGACCTGCCCTGTACAAATTCATGGCAGCTGCTCAATATGGATACCTGGTGTTGAAGATGCCAACACCAGTAGGCGTTCTCCGGATCCGCGGAGATCACACTGCCGGAGTAACTGCTCTGGAGGAACTCCACGCACTCACCACGGCGCAAGAGGAGGACTCCAGACAGGAGCAAGCTCCGAAACCCCCGAGCATTCGTCAACGAGGCTCGACCTCTACACCCCGTGTGCAGCCAAGCGGCGACACCGACATTCCCGTCAAAGTCGTCCAAATTGGTTCCGATGCCGCTCAAACCACCCGTATATCAGGAGGGTTGAACGACAAATAGGAACTCGCGCTCATCACTTTCCTCCGGGCTAACGTTGACGTGTTTGCTTGGCAACCGTCACAAATGCCTGGGATCCCCAGGGAAGTGATTGAGCACAATCTGAAGATTTACCCCGACGCTCGGCCTGTGCATCAGAAGCCTCGGAAGCAATCTGTAGAGCGACAGAACTTCATTCGACAAGAAGTGAAGAAGTTGCTCGAAGCTGGATTTATCCGAGAAGTCTACCATCCAAAATGGCTGGCAAACCCAGTCGTTGTGCCCAAGGCCGGCGGGAAACTTCGGATGTGCATCGACTACACCACACTGAATAAGGCATGTCCAAAAGATCCATTCCCACTACCTAGAATAGATCAGATAGTGGATTCCACCTCCGGGTGCGAGTTACTGTGTTTTCTAGATGCATATTCTGGATATCATCAAATCAGGATGTCTAGGGAGGATGAAGAGCATACTTCATTCATCACAGTGGATGGATTGTATTGTTACACAGCCATGCCGTTTGGTCTCAAGAATGCAGCTTCAACTTTTGTACGAGCTATGTACAAAACTTTCGAAGAACTCATCAGAGACATAGTGGAAGTGTACGTCGATGACATCGTGGTCAAAGTCAAAAACAAGGAGTCCTTCTTGGACACCTTGCAGGCTGTCTTCGATAAGCTGCGGGCCACCCGCACGAAACTAAACCCAGACAAGTGCGTCTTCGGGGTTAGTTCCGGAAAGCTTCTTGGTTTCCTGGTAAGTCACCGGGGCATAGAGGCTAATCCGACGAAGATAAAAGCCATTGAAGACATGCGGCCACCAACCCACATCAAAGACGTCCAAAAGTTAACTGGATGTCTAGCAGCCCTCAGCCGATTCATTTCAAGACTGGCGGAAAGAGCACTTCCTTTCTTCAAGTTACTGAGGAAGTCCGGACCATTCCAATGGTCTGAAGAAGCAGAGAAGGCATTCTAGGAGCTGAAACAGTTCCTCACCACCCTACCAGTCCTGGTAGCTCCGAACCCTGGTGAGCCTTTATTGCTTTACATTTCAGCTACTGACGAAGTCGTCAGTATGGTTCTGGTTGCGGAGAGACCGGAACTACCCAATACTCAGGAATCCAGACCCCTTCGGGAGGGTCCGGAGGTTCCTGAAAGCGGGTCTGGGTCCCAGCTCCCAGACTTGAACCCACAAGAAGCCACTTCAGAGGACCCGGATCCCTCCGAGAGGATCCAGGTCATTCCTGAAGAAGCTCCGGGTTCCTCCACTCAGAACCCGGAGGTCCCCGAAGAGAGTTTGGACCCCTCCGAGAGGGTCCGGATCAATGAAGAGGAAGCTCCGGACCCCTCCGGGAGGGTCCGGACCATTCAACGCCCGGTATACTTCATCAGTGAAGTGTTACATGATGCCAAGACTCGATACCTAGAGGTGCATAAACTGCTTTATGCAGTTCTTATTGCCTCAAGGAAGCTTCGACACTATTTCCAAGCTCACAAAGTCTCGGTAGTGACCTCATATCCACTTCGAGCGATCCTGCATAATCCCAATTCAACTGGGAATATTGCAAAGTGGGCAGCGGAATTGGCTGAATTCGATCTTGAATTCATTCCGAGACAAGCAATCAAGAGTCAGGCGTTGGCAGATTTCGTGGCAGAATGGACTCCCTCTCCATTAAACCCAGGGGGCCCCAGCGAGCAGAAGATGGAACCTCAAGTTCCAACCTTCACTAAGCCTCACTGGACCCTTTATTTCGACGGCTCCATGCAGAAGCAGGGAGCCGGAGCTGGAATCCTTCTCCTCGCACCAACCGGGGAGAAAGTGAAATACATGGTACACCTTGACTTCAAGGCAACCAACAACATGGCGGAGTACGAAGCACTCATCTATGGATTAAAGGTGGCACTTTCATATGGTGTCAAGCAATTGCTGGTCAAAGGAGATTCACAACTCGTCATCAAGCAGGTGAAGGGCGAATGCTCCTGCAATAATCTCCAGCTGGCTGCTTACCTCCTTGAAGTCCAGAGGCTTCAGAAGGACTTCGAAGTCCTAGACCTTCACCATGTTCAGCGTGCTCACAACGCTGAAGCTGACGAACTCTCGACCAAGGCGTCAACTGGAGCTCCGGCTCCTGACGGAACCTTTGTCCGGAGGTTGTCAAAACCCACAGTTCAGCCTGCCGAACTGAACGAAGGGGGCGAGATCAGCATCCCGAAGCTGACGGTCCCGATGGCCCTGTTACCATGGCAGCCATCAAGGGTCGTAGGTGCTGCCGGAAGCTCCGAGCAACCCAACACGCAAGACTCGAATGCTCAAGTTAGTTCCGATGCATGGATCTCGGAGATCCGGAGCTACTTGAAAGACAACATCCATCCTCACGATGATGTATTCGCTGACCGGGTAGTCAGATTGGCTAAAAGATACACGTTGGTAGAAGGGGATCTCTACCGGCGCGGTGCCAACGGCATCCTAATGCGGTGCATCACAAGGGAAGAAGGCTGCGAGCTCCTCGCAGAAATCCATGGAGGCGAGTGTGGGAACCACGCATCTTCCCGCACGCTGGTCGGAAAAGCCTTTCGGCACGGCTTCTACTGGCCTACAGCGCTCCAGGATGCCACTGAGCTAGTGAAGAAATGCAAAGCATGCCAATTTCATGCAAAGCAAATTCATACACCTGCTCAGTCCTTACAAATGATACCTCCTACATGGCCTTTCGCTGTGTGGGGGATGGACATCTTGGGACCCTTCCCAAGAGCCGTCGGAGGTTACAAGTTACTGTACGTCGCCATCGACAAGTTCACCAAGTGGCCGGAAGCTACTCCTGTTGTGACGATCAACAAACAATCTGCAATCAATTTCCTACAATCCATCGTGAGCAGATTCGGAGTCCCAAATAAGATCATCACTGATAATGGGACTCAATTCACAAGCTCCGCATTTCAAGGATATTGCGAAGACCTCGGCATACAAGTTTGCTACGCTTCTGTAGCTCATCCTGCCAGCAACGGGCAAGCCGAGAGAGCAAATGCAGAGATCCTTAAAGGACTCAAAACATGTACTTATGAGCGCTTGAAGAAACACGGAGCCAATTGGATCGAAGAGCTTCCGCCCACTCTATGGGCCAACAGGACTTCTCTAAGTCGGGCAACCGGAGAAACACCCTTCTTTCTGGTGTACGGAGCTGAAGCGATCCTTCCTCCGGAAATCACCTTGGGTTCCCTCCGAGTCCGGACCTTCGACGAAGCCGCGCAGGACCAGCTCGGCGCGAAGACCTAGACCTCCTTGAGGAGGGAAGGTGCCAAGCAGCTGTTCGGAATGCCCGATACCGTCAAGCTCTACGGCGCTATCACCAGCGGCATGTACACAACCGACAGCTCGAGGAAGGCGATCTGGTGCTACGGAGAATACTATCCAGAGAAGGGCAAAACAAACTCTCCCCCGGCTGGGAAGGGCCCTTTCGAGTGATCAAAGTATCCCGTCCCGGAAGCGTTCGCTTGGCTACCGAGGATGGGACACCTCTCCCAAATCCTTGGAACATCGAGCACCTCCGTAAGTTCTACACTTAATTCCACGGAGGTGAGTCTTAAGTAACTTGAAATGTATGTTATAGAGTCATTGTACAGAGTCGGGTAGTTCCTCCGGGAGAGCAGCCGGACCTTTCCCGAAAGGTTTGAAGAGCTCATGCAACACTTGATACAGTCTCCGGACTAGAAGTGTGGCTAACTACCCTGGGTCAAACGAGAAACCAAACACACTTAGCCTGGTTCCGTACCCTAAGAGTGTACTTGTTTCCCCTGTACCCCGGACCTATAATGAAAGACATCTTCATGTGAAATAGACTCCACGTGCATTCATTTTTGCATAGGCTCGACATTTTTATTTTTCTCTTTCTTGTCTATAACAGAAACGTGCAATTCTTAAGAAAATCTAGTTTGACCGGTTTACGTACGATTCGAGTTGAATTGTCGGATTTTTTAGATTTAAATGTCGTCTGTGGCCAACTCGCCTGAAAGCCGCCAAGCCATTCTAGGGCCGGAGTGCGCTATCGACTTAGCCTGGTCAAGCACCCTAAGTACGCCACTCTACCTACATCCCGGCAGGCCAAAGTAAGGTGGGTCCATGGACAGTTGGATCCAAAAGAAAAGACAATTCATCCAGTCGTATTAAAAATCGTGTTCAACTTAAAATTTTCTTGAGAACCGTAAGCTGCGACGAAGTTATAGACAAGGAACAAATTTTACTATTTTTCTTGGCTTAAGTGTGCAGGAAAAATGAACCCTACGTTGATGGAGAAAAACCGGAGCTAACCAAGCTCCGACTCCCACCAGGGCGTCAACTATCGGCGTTGACTAAAAGATGGTAAGAAGACCCCATCACTGGAGTCTGTTGCCAACAAATCAAGTGTGGCAAAGGTCATTGCCAGAGCTGCTAAGCTCCGACACCTTGGAGTATTAACTATCGACGCTCAACGTGTTGATAGAGGCTACTGCCGGAGCTACTAAGCTCCAGCGATGGACAGTGCCGGAGCTTCTAAGCCCCGACAACTTCAGGGGACCTTCACTATCAAAAACTTCGGACCTAAATTCCACAAGTTTGAAGCAAATTCGTCTTCAACAAAACTCAACATCCTTTTGGTACATGTCCACAATCAAATTGTGCACATCTACCAGGGGGCCAAGTGAAGATAAAGATGTTGAAGACAAAAAAAAATGAAATTCGCAAAAAAGTGGGGATTTCATTTCATCTGAAGACCGGAGATTACATCTGGAGACAAGGGATTACAAAATTGAGGAAGAAGAGAAGATACAAGTAAAGGCTAAAAGAGACGGTCCTAGACCCTATGGAAGAACTCGGCGACCTTCTGGGCGACCTCCGACACGCTGGCTCGGGTAGCTTCGCCTTCTCCTTCGACGGGGCCTTCAAGCACCGGGTCCAGAGGAAATCGAGGGTTCCGGCTGGTGTAGCACGTCAACACATATTCTGTGATGTTCCTAGCCAGGGATTGCCCCTCGACCTCCAGTTGGTCCGCGATGACGTCGCCCACCTTGGAGAGCTTGCTGCCCGCGGCGCTCAACGCTTGCAACGCAAGGTCCGGCTCCGGCTCCGGGTCATCCGGGAGCACGGGGCTGAAACCCATCGGCGCTAGCGCATCGTCGGCCTTGCCCAGGAACTCCCAAATCTGTAGGGAGTCCGCCTTCCTCAAGTTCTTCATCTCCTCCAGGGATCTCCGGGTCGCCGTCAGCTCCGAATTCTCGCGGGCGAGGCGCTCAACTTCTTTGGCGTTTTGCTGGATCTTCGCAGCAACTCGCTTCTCAAGTCTTCCGAGCTCCTCCTCCCGGAGGTGGATCTTGTTCCGGCGGTCGACCAGATCCTTCTCCCTAGCCTCCACTTTCTTCTCCCGGGCGACAAGGGCACACTCGTATTCGTAGAGTTCTTGCCCCCGCACCCAGGTCTTCTCCTCCTCCTCGAGGCAGCGCTCCTCCAATTTCTTAGCGAGTTCCTCGAGGCCCTTGTCCGCCAGAGCTGTTTTCTCGGCGAGCTCTTCTTCCCGTCGCAAGACGTCATCCCGTAGCTCCAGGAGTTTTTGCTCCTCATCCTCGATCCGTCTTTCCCTTCCTTCAAGTGCCTCTCGGCGCTTGATGAGTGCGGTGCTGATGGCCTCGAGCTGATCAAACCTAGCATTGGCCGCGTCGTTAGCAGCCTTAGCTTGGTCGTGGAACTCCCGGGATTGAGCGTCGAGGGCGTGAGTCATGCTCTCCCTCTCGTCCAGCAGCTCACCCCAGAGCTCCAGGCGGATCTTCTCCCGCCTGATCCATTCCTTGTCGTCCGCAAGCCTCGACTGCGCCAGCTTAGTCTCGAAGTGGAGCCGATTACGCCACCGCCTAAGGGTTTGGCGCTCCTCTTCAAGAGCCTTGCTGTCGTGGAAGAAGGCCAGTTGGACCTGACGTAGACTGGAGCAGGCGTTGTCGATGGACATCGACAGAGAGATGGGCTCCGGACCTGCTGGGGTCTCTTCCGCTGGTTCCAGCGGGTCTTCATTTACAAAAATTGGGTCCCACTCTACAAGAGCGGAACCCTGAGCTTCCAAAGCGCTAGGGCCTTCCTCCGGGATGGCCTCAGTCGCCATCGAAGGAGGTCCCGCCACCAAGTCTTCATTTGCCCCCTCAGGCTGGGGGCCGGCGACTTCGTTCAGGCACTCTGGCTCTGCCACGGGTACCATCGACGTCGTCGCCTCCACTGGCTCCGGCCGAGACACTTCTTCTGAGGGAGGCTCAAGCTCCCTCGCCTCTTCAGCCTCCGGCTCTGCGGCCGGCGCTCCAACAATCACCGGCTCTGCGACCGGAGTTTCGGAAGTAACCGGCTCAACTACCGGAACTACTTCAACTTCAGGCTCACATGCCGGGGCTTCAGCTACCTCCAGCTCAACCGCCGGGGCTTCAGCACTTTCTGGCTCCGAAGTCGGGACCGCTATTCCCTCCGACTCAACAGCCGGAGCTTCTACTTCTACAACACCAAGACCCGGAGCTTCTACCTCCGGAACGGGTGCCGCTGGCGCATCTTCAATCCCGTGGTCCGGCGCTACCACGGGAACTTCTGGAGACGAGTCGAGGTCCATGACCACGACAGCCGGCGCCGGAGCTGTCGCAGCCTCCGCTTGGGGCGGCACCGGAGCTGGAGCAGAAGCCCTCGCAGCCTCAGACACTGTGGCTGAGGGCGGAGCTTCACTCCCCTTCTTGGGAACGCTACAGATAAAGAACGAAGAAATTGAGCAAACAGATGCTATAATTAAAAGTTAATCGAGGTAAGAAAGAAAAATTACCTTGGGAGGCTCACGCACCAGCTTGCACGGAACCTCTTTCCCGGACGATCCGGGCTGGCCATGGTCGGCATAGGAGCTCCGGGAGGACTCCCAGGACTTGCCGTAGCCGCGGGCGTTTCCCGGGTCGGAGCTCTCCTTGATCGGGAGGAACTCCTGGACCTGGAGGCCCTCACCGCTTCTCGTGCCGGAGTCGCGTGCCCGGAGCTGGCACCTCCGGAGGGATCCACCACGGGGACAGTCGCACTCCGGGAGGATCCCACCGCCGGAACAGTAGCGCTCCGGAAAGACCCCACCACGGGGACAGCCGCCACGGAGGCGGAGGATCTTCCTTCCTGAGGACGGGGAACTGGGGGGGAGGTGGCAGGCCCGACGGACCTTCCGTCAGCATGTCGCAGCTTCCTCTTCCGGCTCTCCGGCTCCTCCGCCAACTCTTTGCCCTTGCCGACGACCTCAGCTCTTGGCTGAGAGACAGGGGCGGAGCCGCCTTCGGACAACCCGGGGATCGCCAACCGGGTGGTTGATCTTCTCTCGACGACACCAAGGTCGTCAAGCGCGGGCATCTTCCGCCGGAGCTCCCTGCTGAACTCAACTTCCACGTTCAGAGGGAGGAAAGCCGGCGGCGGAGTCAAGTAATCTCCGTCAACGTCGATGTCGTGCTGGAATTTCTTGAGGTGAAACTCCAAGGACTTCCCCACCATGCTGGACTTCAACCCGGTCTCAACCCGGTCCTCGTCCATCACGCTGTTGAGGGCCCAGGCGAGCTTCTCCCTCCTCTTCAGTGGCGCCCACCTGTTGGACAGGAAGTTACAGAACACCGCCTGGGGAGTCAATCCTCCCTCCACACATTGGCGGATCCTGGTCAGGACAGGGTCGAAAGCTGCCGCCAGCACCGGAACTTCGCTCCATATCGACGTGTCAATCCCGGGCAGACCGTCTGGCAACTCCAACCGCTCATGCTCCTCCACCCGGACGACTACCCAATCTTTCTTCCAGTCATCCCACTTCCCGGAAGGGAATGACCGGAGGTACTTGAATGGGCACTTCTTGCGCTTCACGAAGTAGTAGAAGCCAAGATACTCATCGCTTCGGCCGGTGGTTTGGACGGTGAAGAAGGTTCGAAAGAGCTCGATGCAGGGAGGGATGCCCACCCACATCTCGCAGAAGTGGACAAAGATGGACACAAGGAGAATGGAGTGAGGGCCAAGGTGGTACAGCTGCAGACCATAGAAGTCCAGCAGCATCAAAAAGAAAGAAGAAAACGGTGGGATCAGCCCCACCATGGCGTACGAGGAAAAGTACACCATATCGCCAGAGTGCTCCTTTTTAAAGGGAAGCTCTCCGCCGGCGCGGACCGAGCGGTTGAAGAAGTCCGAAGACCACCCCATGAGGGCCCGAACCTTCTTCAGATCGCCGTCTGTCTTCAAGCGACTCTCACGCAGACCCAACTCCATCGCAGCAAAGCTAGGCAAGAGAAGAGGAGCAAAGCACAAGTTGGGAGTTTGAGCGCAAGAACAGATGGGAAGCGTAAAGAACTCCCGACGGTGCGCTTTCCTTCTTAAGTAAGCCCTCGCAACGCTTGGATGGAAACTGCAGGAGAATCAAGGATACTACTCAAGAATTCAACCCTGCCGATGACAAGAGGGCCCGGGACCACCCTGACGATCAAGTCGAGGTTCTTACCCAGGCGAACAGTTGTCATCACGAGGCGGGAAACCCAAAGGCGGCGGACTGACAAGGCGCGCGGAACCGATACGGTTTTCGTATTGGGAACCGGCGACCTTCAATTGCGAGAGATCCGCACGTCAAAGATCTTATCTGCCGCCTGAGGTGCGCCACGCGTCGGGATTTAACCGTAAAGCCCCGCCAACGGCACCTCCGAAGACCCTTGAAGACCCAGTTCAAGAGTCGCAAGTGTGGACCCACCTCCGGCGGAATGACTTCACCCCGTTGGCCTTCCCCGGAGGTAGGTCCAGGGGGCCACTGTCGGTACCCTAAAAACCGTACACCCCCTGAGGTTACGAAGATCTCAAGGGAAGGACATCTACTCAAATTGAAGACCCTCGGGGGCCCACTTGTCAGACATAACCGGACCTGCTTCTCCAACATGGTTAACTCCTAGGTTGCCACGTGTACTGTCAGACCGGAGCTACCACCCGCAAGGGTGAAGCTCCGGGCTAGGTACTGAAACGGCACCTCCGGACTTAACCCCTGACCGAGAGAAGCTCCGGACCTGACACGTGCCAGGCCACCCCGGAGCTTCCCGCTTCCCACAAGCAAGCTCCGGAGCTGCCACGTGTCCATACGTTGGAGCTGGCCGCTTCAAACCTCCGGGAGACATTGTAACGGCTCCGGATCTTCAAAGGACAGCCGCGGACTTCAAGACCCGATTAATTGTCATTAATTCCACATTAATGACATTTAATCGGACGATCTTAACACCTGTAACGGCACTGTCGGAGCCGTTACAGGGTTATTAACAACAATTAATCTCGTGTATCAATACTAGTAACCGCCAGGGCCACATGTCGGGCCAGGCTGACATGTAACGGTTTGTCCTTGTATTATAAAAGGACAAACCGACGATACACGAGGAGATCGGACTCTCGAACGCTCTCAAGCATACAAGTGAATACAACACACACACACACCCGTGGAGTAGGGTATTACGCTCAGGCGGCCCGAACCACGTAAACCACTGTGTCTCTCGTGTCCAATCGTGATTCACCTTCTTGAGTCTTCGCGCGCCCAAACCGAACTACGAACTCCTTCAACACTTTAGTAGTGTCAGGGGATCTGCCGACTCCAACAGTCGACAAAATTAATTTGATATTTATCAAAACATTACAGTGTCAGCTATACAAGTTTTAAAAATATTTTGTTCAGGTGGTAGATGTTAATTTTATACAAATGTAGAAGAAAGAATCATCAAATTTGGACACAATTTGCAGAATCTAAATATGTTTGAGTATTTATATTGGAATCTAAATAAAAAAGAAGCAAGAGATAAGGAAACTGAAGAACAGTATCAGGCATTATCTCTAGCAGTTGGTAAGTAATACCCGCCTGAGATAAACATCTTCTCAAGCGGTTATTAAATATCAACCGCATGTGAAGATATTTACTTCTTCTTAATTAATATTCTTGATTAAATGTGGGTCCTTTAAAAAGGGAAAATTCCACTTTCTTGTAATATTATTGATAAGTAAATGTTACAATTAAATTTCACTTCATAAATCCTTTGAAATTGGTCAGAACATAAAAAACATACAACAAATGCTATTTTTCATTTATCTATCTTGATGATATAATGCTTTTTTTCATTTATTTTTCAGTGGACATTTTTACTCATCATACCAACCTCTATAAATTTTTTCAGATTTTTTTTAAACTTTTTTGAATCAATGTGTGTTCATAATTTGATAAATGTATCATATGTATATGAGCATTTAGTTAGAATGATGGATAATTTGAAGTTTGACATGTTGGAATGCTTTTAAAAAAATTTAACAAAATTCATACATGTTTAAATGATACAAATATGTTCATACAAATGTAGAAGAAAGAATCATCGAATGCGCCTGTGAAAGTCCGTGCACAACCTTTCTTTTCCCGAGGAGCGACCTTTCAACGCGCGGTAAACCAACTGCTCCATCTACCACTCCGCGCGGCCCCCTTAGTAAAGAACAGTATCGGGCATTATATTAGGCGGTTGGTTAGTAACAACCGCCTGAGATAAATATCTTCACAGACGGTTATTAAGTACCAACGGCCTGTGAAGATATTTACTTCTTCTTAATTAATATTCTTGATTAAATATCTTTTCAAGCGGTTGGTAAGTAAAACCCGTCTGAGATAAAGTTAAAAACCGCTTGTGAAATACCGACGCCTATATAAGGACCCCTCACTGCAGTCAAAACGCAACCCTGGAGAATTTATATCGACGCCGCAAGGCTGTTGAATTTCCCCTGCGCCACGCCGCCGCTCCGCCGCCCAGCCCATACTGTCGCGCCGCCGCTCAACCCCGCACCGCCACTTCTCCACCCAGCTGGCCCACCGTGTTGACGCCTCTGGAAGGTAAATATAGTTTCCTTACTTTTTGTTTGTATATTTTCATTAGCTAATAAACTGTTAGTTATGTGTGTTCTGGTATATGGATTCTGTCCTTTTGCATGTGTAAGCACTGTATGGATTATGTTCTGGTATATTAATGTATGGACTATATGGATTGTTTCCTTTTTGTGTGTTATGCTAGTTTGGTCTTTTATATATTGATGTATGGACTATATTGTAATAAGCTTATTATAGTTTGTACCTATTATGTGACATGAATATGATGTTTAATTAACAGGTGCTATTGTAATATATATAAGATGCTATTGTTTAATTAACAGATGCAAGGTAAATATAGTTTCCTTACTTTTTCTTTGTATATTTTCATTAGCTGATAAGCTGTTAGTTTTGTGTGTTCTGGTATATGGATTCTGTCCTTTTGCATATGTAAGGACTGTATGGATTGTGTTCTGGTATATTGATGTATGGACTATATGGATTGTTTCCCTTTTGTACCTATTATGTGACATGAATATGATGTTTAATTAACATATGCTATTGTAATATATATAAGATGCATGAAGTTTACCCGAACTTGTAATTGTAGTTTTATGTGTTTTCCTTTTCAATATGCTACTTGTGTGTGTACCTCCTGCTTGCATATATTTCAAAGGAGTGATTAGGGTTAGCTTTCTAGGGAGATGGTTTTATAACTCACCCATTTAGTTACCATCGTTGGATGGGATCCGACGTCAAGAAATAACGGACCGGATCCCACCCAGACCTAGCCCATGCTGCTGGGCCTGTTTTCCCCACGACTTCAATCCTTCACCCCCGATTGCTGCACCCGACGCCTTCGACTCCGTCCGCCTCAAGCTGCAGTAGGGTTGGGCGTTGGCGACCATACCTCCTCGTTGCTAGGTGACATCAATGGTGGCAGGGTGCAGAAGCCAGCGACAGGGCCATCTGCAAGCGGCAGCGAGGTCGAGAAAATGGCACCGGGGGTGGAAGGCGGCACCGGGGGTGGAAGGCGGCGACAAGGACGGATACAGTGTTGGAGGCACCGGGGCCAGCTGCCGGTGGCGGCTAGACCGAAAGACGGAGGTGATGGCCGGAGCCACGAGCGACAGCGCGCGGTGGTCGGTGGAAAGTCGGCGGCAGTCACCGAAGTGGCGAAGTGGAGCCGTGTCATGCTTCAGCAGCGCGCCTCTCCATCGCATCAAGTCGGGGGCGGCGGCGAAAATCCACCCATACCTGCACCCATCAGGTTCAATACCCGTCGGGTACCCGTACCCGCGAGTATAATTGCCATCCCTAGATCCCACCCAGACCTAGCCCATGCCACTGGGCCTGTTTGCCCCACTACTTCAATCCTTCACCCCCGCTTGCTGCTCCCGACGCCTTCGACTCCGTCTGCCTCAAGACGTCGCCCGTCTCCTATATTAGTCGCCCTAATCATACTTGTTATGTATCTGTAAATTCATTTTATAGAAGACCTAAAGAGAATATTTGTGGCCAAATTTTGTAAATCTGACAAAAATTCTATTATTGAAGCATGGACCGTCGAGCGTGGATGTATAACATGCCAAGACCCGATCCTACGTACATTCATAATGTTGCAAATTTTATTAAAGGATCCAAGAGACATGCGAAGTTGCAAAAGATAGATGACATATTATGTCCATGTATCGACTGCGAAAATAAGATTGCTTGGACGAATACTATAGTAATTCAATCTCATTTGGAGAAAAGAGGTTTCAAAAAAAAAACTACACAATATGGACAGAACATGGTGAGTTAGATACACATGATGTGGATAAAGATGATGAGAGAGGTTCAGATGATGATAATGTTCATATCGATGATGGTAGTGACAATCAAGCTGGTAATGATGATGAGTTCGATTGTGAGGAGATGTTGCGTCACATTGAACCATATGTATTGACTTCTATGGGAGCAAGCAAAGGTTTAAGTAAAATGGAGACATTGCAGAATGCGGCGACGGAGCTTTTATATGATGAATCAAACGGCCGTGGTAAAGAGTTTACTACATTACGTGCAGTCTAGAACTACTAAAGTTGAAATCTACACACGGATGGTCCGATTGTAGTTTCTCTGATATTTTGAATCTTCTGGCAGAAATTCTTCCAATTCCAAATAAACTGCCCAGAAGCACTTATAAAGCGAAGAAACTTCTTTGCCCGATGGCACTAGGTGTGACAAAAATACACGCTTGTGTGAACCATTGTATTTTGTATCGCAAAGAGCATGAGCTTGTAACTAGATGCCCCATTTGTGGTGTTAGTAGATATAAGAAGGACTACAATCACCAGTATGTTACCAACATGAAAAAGACTCAGAAGAATAAGAAGTTTATTATTGGTCCTGAAGATGACGATGACGATACTTCTGGCGATGCAGACGGGAAGAAAAAAGAGAAAAATTCCTGTCTTGGTGATGTGGTACCTTCCGGTAATTGATCGCTTGAAGCGTTTGTTCTCAACCCTAGGGAGGCTGAACTTATGCGTTGGCATTCCGAGCAACGCAAGAAGAATGAAAAACATATATGACACCCTGGTGATGCAACACAGTGAATTTTTTTTGATATTCAGTATCCAGAATTTGCGAAGGAAATCAGAAATGTGAGGTTTACCTTGGGTACAGACAGAATGAATCCGTTTGGTGAAAAAAGGAGCATACACAGCACATGACCCATGGTCCTAACGATGCAACCTACCGACGTGGTTGTTTGACAAAAGGAAATATATCTTATTATCTGTTCTTATCCAAGGTCCGAAACAACCCGACATTGAAATTGATGTGTTCTTGGAACTTTTAATGGAAGATATGGCGAAATTGTGGAATGAAGGGGTACGTACATGAGATGAGTACAAGCGGGAGTATTTCACGCTAAGAGCAATGATATTCGTTACCGTGCATGATTATCCCAGACTGTTTACATTATCGAGACAAATGAAAGGGAAGAAAGGTTGCGTTAGGTGCGTGGATAGAACTGGATTTCTATACCTCACTTCATCCAGAAAGACGATGTACATGAGACACCGACAGTTCTTGACAGATACACACAAGTATAGGAAGATGAAAGAACAATTTGATAATAAAATCGAAAAAGATATTGCACCTTACAGTGGAAAACTTGTGTTTGAAATGGTCAAGAACATTCATATTGCTTTTGGTAAGGGCAAAACTAGTAAAGGAATTAAGAGAAAGAAAAATACATCTTCGGATGATACAACTGACATGGCTTTCAAGAAACAATCAATTTTTTTCAAGTATCTTTCGTATTAGAAGAATCTGGAATTTTGCCATAGTATTGATTTGATGCACGTTACAAAGAATGTATTTGACAGCATCATTGGGACCTTGCTTGACATGCCGAGGAAAACAAAGGACCGATTAAATTCACGTATGGACCTAGTAAATCTTGATTTGAGACCAGAGCTTCATCCAGTAGAAAAGGCGAACGGGAAGCATTACCTTCCCCCAGCCAGCTACAACTTGACGCTAGAAGAGAAAAAAGCAATTTGCGAATGCTTGCGTGGGATCAAAGTGCCCACGAGTTTCTCATCCAATATCCGCAAACTAGTCTCGATGAAAGACTTGTCTTTATTCGGTTATAATTCTCACGACTGTCATATGATGATGACAGTTTTCCTTGCCATTGCAATAAGAGTAATCAAACTTGAGCATATAAAAGTTTTCATCACACGTTTGTGTTACTTCTTCAATGCAGTATCGCAAAAGATGATAGCACGTGAAGATTTAGACTATCTGAAAACATACATCGTCGAGACAATGTGCAATCTTGAGATGTGTTTCTCACCATCCTTTTTTGATATGCAAGTACACCTAATCATACATCTTGTTGATCAGATAAAAGCATTGGGGCCACTATATTTACATCATGTGTTTTTGTTGGAGAGATATTTAGGAGTATTAAAAGGTTATGTGCGGAACCGTGCTCACCTAGAGGGTTCAATTATGGAAGGATACACCACTGAAGAAGTGATTGAGAGTTGCGCTGATTAAATCAAATATGGAAAATCGATAGGTGTGCCTATACCGGTACATGAGGGTAGACTACGTGGGAGAGGCAAAGTGAGTAAGAAAACTTTTATTGTTCAAGATTACAAGAATGTACACCGTGCACATTTTGGTGTACTACAACAGCCGTAATAGCTGAGCCGTACATCGAGGAACACCAAATTGAGCTTCGTGATAAAAACCAAGACCGCACAGAGGACTGGATTATGAAAGAGCACAGAAGATGTTTCACTGAATGGTTAATGGACAAAAATATACCATACGGAAACACTATAGAAGAGGCAACAATGAAGAAGTTAGCTTCTGGCCCATCTGTTTTGGTGACATCATGGCAAGCATATGTCATCAATGGTTACACATTTTACACTAAAGAAAAAGACGGTAAGAGTGTTGCACAAAAAAAGTGATGTTCGTATTGAGGCTTATGATTCACAAGGGTCAATGGCGAAAGACCACATATTTCGGGTTCATAGAGGAAATATGGGAACTTGATTATGGCGAAAGAATAGTAATACCCGTATTTAAGTGCCAATGGGTCAAACATCCTGATGGTTTGAAAGTGGACAATTACGGGCTGACACTGGTAGACTTGAATAAAATGGGTTACAAAGATGACCTGTGGGTTCTCACCGATAATATTGCACAAGTTTTTTATGTTCAAGATCTAGAAACTGAGAAGTTGCACGTAGTTATTTCTGGAAAGCAAAATATTGTTGGGGTTGAGAATGTGGGAGATAATAAAGAGGAATATAATCAGTATGAAGAGATATACCTTTTCACCGAACCAGAAAACATCAAGCGCGTAGAGAGAAGCATTAAAAAGAATTTGAAACCCTATATGGGAGAAGATGTCAATGCTGGAAAAAATGTATATAGCAATGCGAGATGATATATATTATATATATTTGTATCTTCTGAAATCAACTTAGAACAATGTTCTATTTCAGCTTTAGATAGCATGTTTCAAACATTATTAAATTCAGCTTCTGTTTCGAGCTCCTGTCAAGCTAATCCCTTCACAGCAAGCTCTTGTAGATGCAAGTAACACCTGAGACTTATCATTTGGATTGTTAAAAGCTTCAATTGAAGCCTGACGATACTTCCCGTCCATTTGAGGGCTTGTTTGGATAGGAGTACACCCAAACAAGCCCTGCAAGATTTCTTTCTCTTCTCTCCATTTTGATAACTTACGAAGATGATACTTTATCAGTTCTAATGGCTGAATATATTAACTACAAATCAGTACCATCTCTCTTAGTGCTTTACAAAAGCGACGAAACGTACAACTTCAATCACAAATCTTGTTTGTACCATTTTCATAGGAATTTGACCTTAATCTTTCAAGCATAGATTTATCAATAATTGAAGCTTCCTCATCAGACATGTTAATGACAGTTACAAGGGAAGGGTGTGTTGAAGCTAACGAAATCTCAACGGCACTGAAGACAGAGAGATGCTGCATATGATTGACAATGTCCAGGTTAGACAACATGAAGCTATGATGACAACCTTCAACAACATGAAAAGTGATGTCAAGGTTATGCTTGCATCAACCAAGACATGTTGTGAGGGTATAACACTTGTTGGGGCAAGCATGACCTTGGCAAAAATTAGAAATCATGCCACCGTTGATTACTCTGAAGGCGCCATGGATTACTCTGAAGTTTACCGAGTACACACAGAGAAAACTTCAGAGTAATCCATGGCGGCTTTAGAGTAATCCACGGTGGCGTGATTTCTGATTTTGGCCAAGGTTATGCTTGCCCTAACAATTGTTATACCCCTCACAACATGCCTTGGTTGATGGAAGCATAACTTTAGCATCACTTTTCATGTTATTGAAGGTTGTCATCATAGCTTCACGCTGTTTAACTTGGACATTGCCACTCATGCAGGATCTCTTTATCTTCAGTCCGATTCAGATTTCGTTAGCTTCGACACATTCTTCACTTATAACTGCCATTAACATGTGTGATAAGGAAGCTTCACTTATTTGATAAATCTATGCTTGAAAGATTAAGATTAAATCCCTATGAATGTGTAAAAACAAGATTTGTGATTGAAGTTGTTCGCTTACTCGCTTGTGTGAAGTACTAAGAAAATGGGTACTGATTTTTAGCCAATATATTTAGGCATTAAAACTGAGAAAGGAGCATATTCCTAAGTTTTCAAATGGACAGGAGGGAAAGAAATCGTTTAAATGGATGGGAAAATTCTTCCAAGGATCGTCAGGCTTCAAATTGATGCTTTCAACAATTCAAATGATGAGCCACGGATGTTACTTGCATCTACAATAGCTTGTTGTGTAGAGATTAACTTGACAGGAGCTTAGCAGCATCAGAGGCAGTTATTATGTACTAACCGCCTGTGAAAAATATAAAAACCGCCTATAAAAAACTGACGCCTATATAAAGACTCCGCGGAGGCACACCTCTGCCCAGTCCCACATCGCGCCACGAGGTACCTAAGTAAATTCGCATAGTTTCCTTACTATGCATTGCATGCTACCTTTTTCTTTGTATATTTTCATAAGCTGCCAGTTTTGTGGTTGGTATATGGATTGTGTATTTTTGCATTTGTGTACATATGCGTTTGAACTCAATAATTTAGAAGTTTGGAAGTTTGGTCTTTCAGATAATGATGTCTCAGGCGTGTAGCCGATTGAAGGAGGAGCGCTTGGCGTAGCGCAAGAACCATCCCCATGTATGTACATATGGCACACCGGTCGCATGGTTGTATATACATATGTATCTGTAATGGACTGATGAACTTAACTGTAGTTTGTTTTTCCGTCTTGTTTGTTTTTGGTATTTTCAATTTCTCCGCGTAGGTTTTCTCTGCGAAGCCTGAATCAGGAGATTTATTGAAGTGGCAGCGCATCGTCCCCGGTAAAAAAGGGGTAAGTCATGAAGAACAAGCACAATATGAGTTTAACTATCGTCCTCCTATTAATAAATTTTTTTTGCGGACTGAATGGGAAGATGGTTACTACCGCCTGATAATCTCCTTCTCTCAGGACTATCCCTTGGTGCCTCCAAGATGCGCCTTTCCAATTGGGTTATTCCACCCAAATGTCCATCGTTCGGGAGCACTCTGGATCGAGATTCTTGATCAAGAGACTGTAAGATAGACCCATTTTGTTCATAATATTATTACTTATAATTGTTGTCGAACTTATTTGAACTGGTTTCTTATATTGCTTAAATTATATTTCGTAGGGGTGGTGCAGTGCTTTTACAATCAAAACTATACTACTTGAAGTTCAGTGTTTGCTGCATCAGCCAAATATGCCTGATGTTGAAAATGATTGCTATAATCTACTTATCAAGGTTAGATGATACTTTGACTTAGTGACCAATGTAGGTTATTCATTCCTCCTTCAACATTTGTTAATTTGAATAATATCAATATTTTCAGGATCCAACGGAATATAAGAGACGTGTTCGGGAGCAAGCAGGACAGTACAATTTAGATTGATCGATGGAAGCTTCATCGTCGATCTACAATGAATGTAGCATGATTTTTGTTCAGTATGTAAAGAAATTATCTTTGAACAATTGTAAAGCCTCTAATGGTGTATTATCACAATTAAGCCAGCCTCACTGGTGATCGAGCATTTCCTATAACGTATTATTGTACTAGTATCCGCTCATCTGTGTTTTTTTCCTGATACAATTTTCCCTGCAACGACTACATACAGTTGTGATAATTGCAACGACTACATCCCTATAATTTCAATGAAAACCGCTTGTGATAATTGAACAACTACATACGGTTCTTACACAATGACCGCCGGTGAAAATACATGATCTTCTCAGGCTGTTGTTAATTAAGAACCGCTTGTGAAGTTCATTACATTACAGGCGGTTATTAATTAAGAACGGCCTATGAAGATCATGTATTTACCCAAGCGGTTGTTTCTTAAAATCCGCCTGTGAAGTTCATTACATTACAGACGGTTATTAATTAAGAACCACCTGTGAAGATCATGTATTTACCCAAACAGTTGTTTTTAAAAATCCGCCTGTGTTGTTCTTTCATCACAGGCGGTTATTATATCATTCGTCATCACAATCGCATATTTTTAAGGATCGCCAGTGTTTGAAAATTTGAGGCGCTACGCCTGATATTTTTAAGGACCGCCTGTAAAAATGCTTTTTGTAGAAGTAAATGGGATGGAAAGATAGTGGTTGTTGGAGACAAGGCGTTCATAGTTGTAGCCTTGTTGGTTGTAGTTGATTGTGCCACTCGATGTGGAGGTTGAGGTGTCAACCTTGGGAATCTTCAACTTCTCTCGAAGTTTCGCCTTGAGCTGGCGAATCTCTTCGTCATCCGTTGACTTGTCTTGATAGAAGAGAATCTCTTCTGGGGTTGCTTGGACCTCACTGGTTGAGACTTCTTCGTACCCCACTCCGGCCATCTTCTCTCTGAGTTGTTAGACTCTTTTGGGAGATTTTTGCTCTGATACCAATTGAAAGTTGCCTAGAGGGGGGGTGAATAGGCTAAACGACCTGAAATGACTTAATAAATCGAGATTAGAACTCAGGGGGCAGACTAGTCTGGTCCTCCTACAGGGAAAAGCCTAAAAAGTGTTTCTAACAAGTTTTAGTCAAATTCTCGTGATGCAAGGTTTGTTAGAATGACTTAGTGAGCCTTAACAAGTTATATGACAAGTATGAAACTAAGGATCACGATGAAACAAGAGTGATGAACAAGACCGATAAAGTCAACCCTAGAAGCAATGAGCAATAAGTGAAAGTAAAGAACACAAGGGACACAAGGATTTTATCCCGAGGTTCGATCCCACGAAGGAACATACGTCCTCGTTGAGGAGTCCACGAAGGACCGGGTTCAACAACCCTTCCCTCACCAAGTTTACCACACAGGCCTAACTTGGTTCTTTCATTATCACAAAGAGTGAATACAAGATTCGTTGGGGCTTCTCACAATCTGAGGCTGCCACCACAAATACAATCACTAATCACAAAGATTGACTCAAGTCACAGATTACAAAGATTCACAAAGTGCAAGAGATCAAACCGACAGCCAAAGAGCGGTGTTCTTCCTCTTCTTCACCTCACTAAACCCTAATCCACACAAGAATTAGTTTTAGAGGGAATGTAGGCAAGAAGAGGGCTTTTGGAGGCTCAAGGTTGCTGTGGCGGCGCTAGGGTTTCAACTTGCTCAAAGGTTGGTTCCAATGAACCCAGGAGTCCTCTATTTATAGAGGTCCCAAGCCCATATTGCTGACTTCAGCACATGGGTGGACTAGTCCGGCCTAGGGGACCACTAACGTCCCTGACAACTGTCGCACTGTGCGGCAATCGTCACACTACCCGCCAAACTTCAAACTCAAACGGTCACTTCAACAACGGACTAGTCTGGCCCTCACCGGACTAGTCCGATCTCACACAGAACCTTTGTTCCGTGTGAAAATGGACTAGTCTGAAGACCACGGACTAGTCCGGCCCCCAGGGCAGACTAGTCCGGCCTTCCCAGACTTAGTCTTTGAAGCACCGACTTCTCTCATACCCGGACTAGTCCAGCCCCCAGGGCGAACTAGTCCGATCTCAATCAGGACCTCTTGGTCCGGACCAAAATGGACAAGTTCGTGGTTTTGGGACTTAGTCCCCAAAACCCACTCCACGACCACCCGGACTAGTCCGTCCCACTACGGACTAGTGCGAACTCAGTCAGACCCTTCTGGTACGGCCGAAAACGGACTTGGCCGGCCAGGGGCGGACTAGTCCGGCCACCTGCACGGACTACTTCGGCCCTACTGCCAGACTTCTTCCAACTCTTTTCTCTCAAAGGGTTTGACCTCTAAACCGCTTTGAGCTCCCAACTTGATCTCAATGCACTTTACACACACATCCTCACACGTATTTGGCTAGTCCAAACTTGACACACTAGAAACCCTAGTTTCTCCTTTTTGAGTTGACATTGCCGTTTTCGTCCTTTTCCTTTTTGAGGGATTGTGCTTCCACTTGAGTCCACACCTGTGCTTAAGATCACTGAGCTCATTAGTCACTTAATTGTTGTCATCAACCATCCAAAACTCACGGCGATCCTAGATGCACTTTCAGGAAGTAATGGCGAAACTTTCTGGAAGCGATAAGAATTGTATAGAGCAGCTTATGCACCTCTAAGTATCGAGTCTTGGCGTCATGGAGTACTTCGCTGATGAAGTACACTGGGCGTTGAACTGTCCGGACCCTTTTCGGAGGGGCCCGGAGCTTCTTCCTCATCGACCCGGTCCCTCTCGGAGGGGTACGAACCTTCTTTGGGGACCTCCGGGTCCTTGTTGAAGGAACCCGGAGCTTCTTTTGGAGTGACCCGAACCCTCCCGGAGGGGTCCGGATCCTCTTGTTCAACAAGAGTAACTCCTTGTAGATCCAAGTCTGGGTGTTGAGACCCAGACTCACCTTCAGGAACCTCCTGACCCTCCCAGAGGGGCCTAGATTCCTGAGCTTGTGAGGGTTCTGGTCTTTCCGCAACCAGGACCATGCTAACAACTTCGTCAGTTGCCGAAATGTAAAGCAGTAGAGGCTCATCAGGGTTCGGAGCTACCAAGGTTGGTAGAGTGGTGAGGAGCTGCTTTAGCTCTTGGAACGCCTTTTCTGCTTCTTCAGACCATTTGTATGGTCCGGACTTCCTCAATAGCTTGAAGAAGGGTAGTGCCCATTCTGCCAGTCTTGAGATGAACCGCCAGAGGGCGGCTAGACATCGAGTCAGCTTTTGGACGTCCTTGATGCGGGCTGGTGGCCGCATATCTTCAATAGCTTTAATCTTCGCCAGATTCGCTTTTACGCCTCGGTGGTTCACCAAGAATCCAAGAAGCTTTCCGGAGCTAACCCCGAAGACACACTTGTCTGGGTTCAGCTTTGTGCGGGTGACCCGCAGCTTGTCGAAGACAGCTTGTAAGGTGTCTAGAAGTGACACCTTGTCCTTGATTTTGACGACGATGTCATCAACATACACTTCCACTACGTCTGTGATGAGCTCTCCAAAGGTTTTGCACATAGCTCGTACAAATGTTGAGGCTGCATTCTTGAGACCAAATGGCATGGCAGTATAACAATACAATCCATCTACTTTGATAAAAGAAGTGTGCTCTTCATCTTCCCTAGACATTCTGATTTGATGGTACCCAAAATATGCGTCTAGAAAACACAGTAATTCACACCCGAAGGTGGAATCCACTATATGATCTATTCTAGGTAGTGGGAATGGATCTTTTGGACATGCCTTATTCAGTGTTGTGTAGTCGATACACATCGAAGCTTCCCACCGACCTTGGGTACAACAACTGTGTTTGCTAGCCATTTTGGATGGAAGACTTCTCAGATGAATCCAGCTTCGAGCAACTTCTTCACTTCTTGTCGTATGAATTTTTGTCGCTCTACTGATTGCTTCTGAGGCTTCTGATGTACAGGCCGAGCGTCAGGATAGATCTTCAGAGTATGCTCGATCACTTCCCTAGGGATCCCAGACATTTGCGACGGTTGCCAGGCAAACACGTCAACGTTAGCCCGGAGGAAAGTGATGAGCGCGAGTTCCTATTTGTCATTCAGACCTCCCAATATACGGGTGGTCTGAGCGGCATCGGAACCGATTTGGACGACTTTGACGAGAATGTCAGTGTCGTTGCTTGGTTGCACGCGAGGTGCGGAGGTTGAGCCTCATTGACGAATGCTCGGGGGTTTTGGAGCTTGCTCCTGCCTGGATTGTTCCTCCTGCGCTGTAGCAAGCGCGTGAAGTTCTTCTAGAGCAGTCACTCCAGCAGTGCGGTCTCCGCGGATCCGGAGAACACCAGCTGATGTTGGCATCTTCAACACCAAGTAGCCATAATGAGAAGCAGCCATGAACTTGTATAAGGCTGGCCTGCCCAGAATGGCGTTAAAGGGTAAGTTGATCTGAGCAACGTTGAAAGCATCTAGGCCCCCATGAGGTATGGTTTCGGTGATTAATGACAACCATTGGACTTTACTAATGAATTTGTGGATGCAAGGTCTCTCATAATCACTCAATCAAATGAAATCAATATGTCATTGGAGACCCCTAAACAATCAATTTATGAGATCAAATCAATGATATGAAGACAAGAAGTGAAAGCTCTTATGACAAAGTTATTCAACCACAATTAATGACACTTAATGTTTGGCAATCATCAGAAATATATTTCCAACAAAGTCTAAGAGGTCATTTGAGCAAGACACAAAAGGATCACTTAGAAACAACTCGAAGCAAACAAAATCAACTCACCGGATCAATCGATGTTTCCAGAGAACAACACATCGGTCGAGTTGGTTCAGTAGAAGAAGAAGACCTCAGAACAAAGCAGTCACCGGATCATCCGATGTTAAGGGCTAAGCTACATCGGTCCATCAGTACAGTTTGCAATATCCTTGGACCAAGTGTAGCACCGGATCATCTGATGTACAGAAATATACACATCGGTCAATCACTCCAGTAAGCATCAAGTTTGAGTCAATTCTGGAGAAAGAGCCACCAGATCATCCGATGAGAAGACAAGTGCAACATTGGTCTAACAACGGTCATATCTGACACAATGACGTCAGCTAAAGTAAACTTGACTGATGATAACTAAAGGGGAGACATCGGATCATCCGATGTTCGCAGAAAAGTTCTGTCAGCCTACTTTTCCAACGGCTATTTCGTGGAGGCTGGCTATAAATACCTCATAAACCTGTCATTTCGACAAGTCTTGATCACCAGACATTCTCAACACATCCACAAGCGTTCAATACCAAGAGCCATCACTTCTACATCATTTCGACCAGCTACACACCAAGAGATAGGCTAGAGCTAGCTAGAGAGAGAGCTTGTGTGCCTCCATTCTGGGTGAGTGGAATCTCTAGGATAGTGAGAGCCTCAAGGGAGTGCCCCTTGATGTTTGTAACTGTGAGAGACTTCCGGATCTTGCCAAGGCGTTTGTGGAAGCCTGGAGGGTCGAAGTTGTACAAGGCTTGAGCTCCACCTTGTCGAGGTTGGCAAACGGAGAAGAATAGTGGAGATCCCTCGTCTCGATGACTTGGGCGTGGCTATACCCTTTGGTGGGTGCCACAACGTGGATGTAGGAAGATCTTGACGATCTTGCCGAACCACGGGATAAATCCTTGTGTCTCCTCGGGAGTTTGCATCATCTTCCTCTCCCTTACATTTATGCATTTTATGTTCCGCGAAGTTACTATTTACTTCAATGCATAGATTGTTTGCGTAGGGAATTGGGCTTTTAGGGAATAAGTTTTATTGCTTAGATTTTTTAAAAAGGAAGCCCAATTCACCCCCCTCTTGGGCATTTGATCCTTACAAACGTCAAAGACCAACTTCTCAGTGCGATAATTCTCCCGAGTCCCGAAGGTCACGGGGAGAGTAGTGACACCAAGTGGGATTATGGCCCCCGTACCTACTTCGGAGAAAGGTCTGGAGGGGCGAAGGTCCGAAGGTCAGAGCTGAAGCTTGACGAAAGCTTCAAAGCTTATGAGGTTCAGCCCCGAACCTCCGTCCACCACTACATGGTGGAGTTGGATGTTGTTGATGGTCGGAGATACCATCAATGGGAGTTGGCCAGCTCCAATCATATTCTGAGGGCAGTCTGATGCATCAAAAGTGATGGCAGTATCCATCCATTTCCGGTGCAGCTCCACCCTGGCAGTGGGAGCTACTGAGGGTCATGGTCCACGAACCACCAAAGATGGTGTTCATGGTCTTCCGACGTTCATTGTCGAAGACGTCAGAGTCATCGTCGACGGAGGTGTATACAACCTTCAGGACTTTGTTAGGGTCCTGAAAACCTAACTCCTCTTCAGCTGGAGCTTCGTCGACTTTCTGTTTTCCTTCCCTTTGTCGGAAAGGAACTTCTTCCCAGCGCTTGTTGTAGCGCTCGACAAGGTTCTGGACCTATCGGCAATCTTCCAAGTTATGGTTGTTCGACTTATGAATAGGACACCACATTTTGGAGTTGTTGTCATCTTCATATGAAGGTCGAGGTCGTTTCTCGGGGCGTGGCCCCCGGCCACCCGGAGTTGCAACAGCTGCAGCAGTAGGTGTGCCAGCCGACGGCTTTTTCTTGCCGTTAGACTTTTTCTTCTTTTTGCCACTCACGGAGGTAGTGGCTTCGCCCTTGGAGGATTTTTTTGTTATCCTCCGGAGGTGGTTTGGAGTGCATTTCACGGCCCTCCGCAGCTTTGGCACACTTGTCTGCCAAGCTAAAGAGCTCTGTGACGCTGGTGATCTCCTTGATTGCCAGCTTCTCCAACATATTCTTGTCTCGTACGCCCTGTCTAAATGCCACAATAATAGAGGCACTGGAGATAGAAGGAACAATGTTTCGTACCTGGAAGAACCTTTGGATGAAGGAACACAGGGATTCTCCCCCCTTTTGTGTTACAGCAAAAAGGTCCAGTTCGGTGGTTGGTCGGGTGTACGAACTCTCGAAATTGGCAATGAACTGTTAGCATAGTTCCGCCCAACTATTGATGGAGTTGGGCGGGAGGCTCATGAACATGGACCTGGCGGTCCCAGTTAAAGCTACGGGGAAGTAGTTGGCCATTACGACCTCGTTACCTCCGACTGCAAGGATTGTAGTGGAGTAAATCTGGAGAAACTCAGCGGGATTGACAGTCCCGTCAAATTTCTTCGGCAGGTGAGGCCGGAACTTTTGTGGCCATCTGACCATGCGTAGGTGCATGGCCAGGGCAGAACAGCCTCCTCCTATTCCCTCAGGAACAGGACTATCCCGAGCCTCTCGCCTTTCGCGAGGACGCTCGATATGGACGCGGCCGTCCTGCTGACGGTAACGGCGATCAAGCTCCGCCAGGAGGTCATGAATTGAGAGTCTGGTTATCGTATGGGTGTGTCGCGCCCCGGGAGGCAACGCCGTCACTTGTTGAGACGCATCACGCCTCCTATTTTGGGAAGCGTGCGGACCAAGTCTGCTCGACAAAGTCTGATGCTGTGACGGGGCCCGCCCCAAGGGGGGGGGGACCTTGGTTGCTGATGCGATCGGCTGCTGCTGCAACCAAGTGTTCCACATCAGCCCTCCACTGCTCCATTGCACCCTGGGATGCACCCGGAGGTGGTGGGTGTTGGAGAAGAGCACGCACTGCATGGAGCACGTGTTCGGGGTTGTTGTTATTCGCCGACGCCGTGACCGACGCAGATGCTCTGTCCTGTTGTCCAGCTTGATTTGTTGGTGCAAACGGTGGCGGCGGAGGCATGACTCCTGTTGGAGCCGTGGCACCTGCTGGTTGCTGCATGTTGGAGGGATTGCCTCCAGCAGGTTGCGCAGCGAGGTTGCCGTTAGATGATCCAGCAGTTGAGTTCACCATTCTTGAAATCTCGGGCGAGCCCCTTCCTGGCGCGCCAATTGTCGGTGAGTGAATCCGACAGATCTCCCGACACTACGGTTTGTAGTCTGTGGAGTTCGTAGTTCGGTAATGGGCGCGCAGAGATTCAAGAGATGGTGGCAAATTGACACAGAGGTTTACGTGGTTCGGGCCGCCTGAGCGTAATTTCCTACTCCACGGGGTGTGTTGATGTTGTATTGAGCGTGTGAGTATGTCTGTGAGAGCGTAAGTGTCTTCAGAGCTCAGAGAGAATCCCCTCTGTGTATCTTTGACCGGTCCTTTTATAGTACAAGGACCGGTCATTACACAGTTAGCCTGGCCCGACATGTGGCCCCGGCAGTTACTAATGTTTCATACATAATTAATGGGGTTAATTACCTTTAATAGCGTGATACCTGGCCTTAACAGTGCCGTTACTGGTATTAAGGGCCTTCCGATCGTGTGTCATTAATATGGTATTAATGACACTTAATCGGATCTTGAAGTCCTTGATTGCTCCTTGAAGGTCCGAGCCGTTGGGGGTCCACCAGACTGATTGTTGAGGCTGAAGGTCCGACGTCCGGACACGTGTCAGCTCCGGAGCTTACCGTCGTGGACGCGTAGGTCCGGTGCTATTGGACACGTGTCGGTACCGGAGCTTCCCTTTATCTGGGGTTAGGTCCGGGGTGCCATACTGGTATCCAGTCCGAAGCTTTCCTACGTGTGGGCAATAGCTCCGATCTTATGATACACATGACGGCTCTGGGACTAACCATATCGGAAAAGCAGGTCCGGTTACGGCTGACATTTGGGGTCTTCGGACAAATCTGGTAGATGAAGTTTCCTTGTGATCTTTGCAATCCAAAGGAGTATCCGGTACGCAGGGTACCGACAATGTTTTTGTGCCATTGGCCACCACATTGGACAGAAAAGTGAGCATGAAAGTGGACATTGTTGATGTCCATTCACATTTGCCACCACCTTCAACCTTTCCACCCACACTTGGTTCTAAATTCATTTCCTTATAAAATTGAAACACATAGTACTGATTTCAGAAATTTATATAACAAACATATAGTACTGGTTCCATTACAAAGATAATACATGCATTGGTGTCCATGATAAATAAATACATAGTTTTTGAACAAAATATAAAATTACAATGACACAATATCAGCATAGTGGTTTTGACGGTCTTCCCACATCTGATTCGCAATAGCCTGCCTGAAATTAACCATCAAAGCATGCTCGATTGCTTGTCCAGCTGTTGATGATGCATGGTTATAAGGAGGTATACATTCAGTCTCTGGTATTATTAATTCATCACCTCCATCTTGTATAACCCAATTGTGAATTATGCAACAAGCAACCACAATATCTAGTTGAGTTGTAAATGGAAAAAATAGTGTTGCGTCATCAAGAATTTTGAACCTCCTCTTGAGTGATCCAAATGCACGCTACCGTTACACGAAGAGCTGAGTGCCTAAGGTTGAACAATTCTTTCTCATTTTGCACGGAGTTGGTCCCCCATTCATTCAAGTGGTACCTAACACTGCAAAATGGGGGCAAAAAACCCGATTTGGCTCCATATCCAGCATTGACTAGGTAGAATTTACCTAACATATAAGAGACATGTGGATAACATTGCTACATAATGGTATATAGAAATCGAGCTAGATAACTTATGTACTACCTTGGGGAACACGAAGACCATTTACATGTTATAAAGCATCCCGTAAAACTATAACATCATGTGCGGTTCCCTCCCAACCAGCCAAGACATATGTGAACCAAGAATCAAAATCTACAGCCACCGTTACATTTTTGTAGCATAAGCCTTCCTACCACGAAACGAAGGCTCCATATCTTTCGAAACAGAGGCTCGTACATGTGTCCCATCAATAGCTCCAATACAATCCTTTTGTAGCAAACAATAAAGGATTAGGAACATAAGGTTTTATGTGTGTAAGGAATAAAAGAAGTTAGAGCTAAAGCTCACACCTTAAAGTAAGGATCCCATCTTAGATTCCCTACAATTTTTGGAACCGTTGTCCAAGGTGACTTAAGAAGCTCATTTTGAAGCTCACCAATGGCACGGAGCACAATGTTGAAATAACGACTTACGGTTTCACCAGATCTATCATAATTGGTTCCGACTAATCTATTTCTAAGATTGTGACCCTCTGTGTTCAAAAACATAGCAACTTGCTGCTCAACACACATATGTATCGTGTCATGCAGCAAGCCGCGATCCTTAAAAAGGTCACAAAAACAGAAGAAAGATGCTCTAGTAAGTCTAAGCATATTGACACAAGTTACATCATTCCTCCATATTTTATTATTTAGATACTCAAATCTCATTCTATCTCTCTCATCCCTTGGTCCATAGGTAATAGTTTCTCTAGATGCTTCTCTATTTCTGTTCCTGGACTGAATAATCAAGGCCATCATTGAAAGTAACAAATTTGCAGCAGCGCCATATATCATAATCTTTGCCTTGTAATCCATCTACAACGATACACAAGTAAAATTTAATATCTCAATACACTCCACAATTTTTCTAAATGCTAAACAGTATACTAACAATCCAATTTGTGCACACTGAAGTTTGAGTTGAAAATTAAAATTACAAAACAATCTTGTGCTGAACAAATGAGGAAAATATTAACTTCTGGATGAAGGCAACCACCTATATCATCAAAACATGTTTGTTAGTATACTAAATAAGTTCTGGTAAGATAATACCAAATAATTAAGAGAAGGCAAAGCAACTATGGAGCAAAGGCTCTCTGTCAGGCAAGCGCGGGGGGGGGGGGGGGGGGGGGGGGGGGCGACGCTGGCGCTCAGCCCACAGAGGAGCCGCGAGCGCCGTCGCTCGGGTGGCAGAGGTAGGCAGGGGGCCAGCGTCGCCCCGCGAGCGCCGTCGCTCGGGTGCCGGAGGTAGGCGGGGGGGGGGGGGGGGGGGGGAGCGACGCTGGCAGGCGGCGGAGGTCAGCGGGGGGGGGGGGGGGGGGGGGCGACGCTGGCAGGCGGCGGAGGTAAGCGGGCGCAGGGCGCGGAGCCAACGAACGGGGGTGGCGTCGCTCGCGCTCCGGTGCTAGGAAGAAGTCGAGCAGGGGTACGGGAGCCGCGACGCGAGGAAGTTCACGGGGTGGGCTTGGCGCTCGATCTGAGGAGGCTGGCGTGAGGGCGACGGAGTTACCTGCTGGAATGCTTGCCGGTGTCCCTTCTCTGCGTCGGCTCCGATGAAGCGCCACTCTGCTTCTCCGAGGAACGAGAGAATCGGGTGTGCGGCGGTAACCCTAGGTAGAAGCCTTTTGACAGGAGGTCAATCCAGGGAAACAAATAGACCCTTAAGCTGCAGGCACGCAAGAACTCCGACGTGCTTGCACCGAGTGTAGTACCCACTTCGAACGGTTGTCAGACGCGCGCTCCCTCAGGTAAACGATGCGCGGTGGGGAAGGTCGCTGCGCTCGTGGCTGCCAGAGGTTGTGCTGCTGTCGCGCCGCCTCGAGCACGTGTAGGTCTTCAGTGTCGCACGTACATCGATCGCGGCGTCGTCGTCCTCAGAGCCGGCGTCCACCTCTCCTACCGCAGAGCGAGACGAGGCGGATCCTGATGAACACCTCGTCGGTGTCCTAGGCAGCCATGTACCGCACCACTAGAGACTATTACTCCAATCCTATTTTATATATTTTGTTGAAGATGCTTTAGAATGAGCTCTATATAATTTTTTTGAGATAGTCGAATGATCTCTTAATTTGAAATACATTGTTGGAGACAACATAAAGAGTACCGAGCCGGGTGAAAGTGAACCAACGCTTTTCCTTTTCAGTTAAAAATGCTTTATTACTTGATCAGTATGTTACAACCCTTTTGAGGTATAGAAGCTACAGGCTGGAAGCTAATCCTTAGCACTGGATCCGGTTAATTCAAATTGATTGGTTCAATTTCTCGGTTTATTTTACACTTAAATCTTCACACATGGTAACATAAGTGCAGAGCAAACACTATTAAAAAGTGAGAGATTTTAAGTGTAAAAATGTAATAGGCTATAAAATTTATATCATATGGAGCAGATTGAATTTTTGCACCATCGCAAAAAATGGCTGATTGCAATTTAGTTATTCTCTATAACATAAATATTTGTATTCCAAAATGTAACTGTACAAGATGCAAATTCTACAACTAGCACAACAGGCTGGACACGTCAGCACGAAGCAGATCGGTCATCGGTCCGTCCGCTCTCACTTCCGTCTCTAGTTCGCCTGCCGCATCGCCGCCGCCGCCGCCGCCGAGCATGTCCTCTACCGGCACCGTGGCTCCCGTCGTCTCCGACCTCGTAGATTTTCTCAACGCGTCGCCCACCGCCTTCCATGCCGTCGGTAAGCGCCCCTCGTCTCTGCCTCACTTTCCTTTAGTTCTTGGCCGGCGTGGAACTGGCCGGACTAACTCCGTTCGGCTGTTGCTTTCGGCGGGAGAAGACGAGGCGAAGCGGCAGTTAAAGGCGGCAGGGTACGCGCAGCTCTCGGAGCGAGAGGAATGGACTGCACTGGAGCCGGGGCGCAAGTACTTCTTCACCCGCAACTACTCCACCATCGTCGCCTTTGCCGTCGGCACCAAGTGAGTCAGCTAGATCCAATCGCCGGTCTTCTTGTTGTTACCGGTCTTTGGTTCTCGAGAGTGCCTTTGATTCATGACGTTTTCAGCAAAACAAATCTAATGTTCACAAATCCAGCTACAACTTGGGGTGCGTTCCTGAGCTGCATGTTTCGTGGATTGAATTGTGGGCTAATGTGTTGATGTTTCACAGGTACGTTGCGGGTAATGGGTTCCACATCATCGGTGCGCATACTGATAGTCCATGCCTCAAACTCAAGCCTGTCTCCAAGGTTTCAATTTTGAACTCCTGTTTACTGATTCAGGATTACAATGCCCCTTGTCTTGCAAACATAGCACATTTCCTCTAGTGAACTGTTGTTCATATGTAAAGTCTGCAATGTAAGTCTTTTGATGCGATAGTTTTAATTAATTTAGTGACAGAATATCGCTTCCCCAATCTTAGGTAACCAGGGGAGGTTATCTTGAAGTTGGTGTCCAAACATATGGTGGTGGCTTATGGTACACATGGTTCGACCGCGATCTTACTATTGCTGGTAGGGTGATTGTAAGGGAGAAGAGAGAAGGTGGAGTATCTTATGCACATAAGCTTGTACGAGTGCAAGAACCAATTATGAGGATCCCTACTTTGGCTATTCACCTTGACAGGTTGGTCCTGGTGATTGTAGATATTTGCCATTGAATTTGCAATAAAAAAGCTTGATGCACCATGACATGGAAATTGGGAAGCCATGCTGTTGTAATTTGCTTGTTTAAACTAAAAATAATCATGTTTTTCAATTTATAAATTCAGAATTCTAGAAGATGTCTTGTCCATTTTAAATTGATGCAACCATCATGGTTGCAGAGTCTTTTAGGGTGTTCATCTGACATTGAAACTTAGGTTACTCTGTTCCTGTGTTCAGTAGTAGCTTCTTCCCATAATTTTTACATGACATGCATGGAACAGTGGCATTTATAAATGTTATGTTGTGGATGTTACTTTTAAGACATAGCTATGTTTGCTTTTTACCTGTATTTGTTTTTACTGTAGGCACGTATCTATGTGGTAAATTAATTTTTCACATGCGAAGACAATTCTAGCAGTAGATAATTCATTAACATTGTTGGAATTCTGTCGAGGGGATCGTCGGAACTGCAGTCAGCGCACACAGCAGATTAGATCTACTATGTACCTAACAGCCAGGAACTTGCGCACACGAGAGAGAGGGCAAGCTGGCTGCACAGGAGAGAAATCAGGAGGGGAAGTATATTCTGGAAGGAGATAGCTTTATTCCAGCACCTGCCTGCATTATATGGCTACAATCTACTTCGACTCCAACTAGGACTCTACTATACTCGCGTCACAGAAGGATCACCCAACATTCTCCTCCTGATCTTGATACTTGCACACGTTGATGACACCAATGTATCCTCGCATCTTCAGGAATTTCAGCCATCCTAGTGTCTTCATCAGAAGGCCCGTTGCATACCAGAGCTTGCCCCAGTTCTCCTTGCATACGCTACACTCGCCATGAGAGTTGTTGCCGTTGTAGATCCCCCTGTAGGTGATCGTGTGCACGGACCATCGTTTGAGCACTTGTTCCATATTTCCCCACGTGCATACCCGGACTCCTCCACACACATGTAGGTCATCATGTCACAACCTGGGACCCTTCAATCATGTGCTTGCACCTCGCATATTGGCACCACATCACCACCACCATGTTGGCGACATACTCCGGTGGGATCGCCGCTATGACACTCCAACTGTTCAGTGCACCCACGGCCACCTGGCCTGCCAACGTCTGCGACCCATCTTCCAGGAACAGTGCGGTCCGCCCGACGCGATCCACCTTGAACACCTCACCAACAGCGACCAAGTCATTGTACTCGGCAGTCGCATCGTCGGTGCTGTGCACATGCCACAACATCTTTGCCAACTTGGACTGGCTGTTCTCTAGAAGGGAGTTTGACCCACGGGGCGCATCTCCAGCAGCATCACCCACATCTCTAGGAACTTGTGCACAGGAGAGTAATCAGGAGGTGAAAATATTTTCTCGATGGGGATAGATGTAATTCCGGTGTCCTGGACACCTGTTCTTCCCTGTTCTAAGCTGCTGAGCTGATATGGGTGATAAGCACAGTAGCCCTGGTGCAGAACAGAGAAGGGAGAAGGCTTCAGGTGCTGGAACACATAGGAGCAAGATCAATCTGATCTGTGCGGAGGGGTACTGCGCAAACCAGAGAGGGAGAGGTAGTCGACGCCTTTAGACAGAGGAGATTGATCCAACTGCTAGTTCTCGGTATTAGGCGAGTTGCCTAGTTGGCCGCAGGAATACTTCTCAGTTTATTGGAAGCTTTATCCCGGGGGGGGGGGGGGGGGGTGTGGCTGTTTATATGAGCCCCTTACAAAGAGTCCTAACTCTAATTATCTGGACTCCTAATAGACTTGCCGCACAGCAGCCCCAGAGTCCAATTCGGACTCTCCTTTTTCTGGTGCGCCTGCCCCTGGTCTCTGCCTTCTAGAGTTCTACTCGGACTCATCCTGGGTGTGGATTGGGCCTGGCCGCACCAGAGAGACAAGAGTCAGGTATCACCAACAATAGATCTATTCCAGCACCTGCCGGCAATTGGCATTATATAGCTGGTTACAATCCACTTGGACTCCAAGTCTCCAACTAGGAGTGTACTATCCTAGTCCAATACTACAGCAAACGTTCTCTCTCTAGGGTTCCTTATTCCTACCTAAACTAAGAGTCCTATTGCGACACGTCCCTAGCAGATGTGCCCTGGCCAAGCCAGACTGCAGCAGGCCAACCCGGCCAGCTGCGTGCCCGCCATGCGCTCGGCCTGTGCGCACCGCAGAAGGATCACTGAACAAACATTTTTGCACCTGATGTAATTGTTATGTGATGAAGGGCGGACCTGACGTAGCAGTAGTGTGTCTCCACTTGTGTCCTGAGGTCTTGGGTCTCGAACCAGACTCTCTGCACGAGCAGGGGCAAGACTGTCTATAAATAACCTTTCCTGAGATCCCACAATGTGCGGGAACCTTTGGCACTGGATACTCCCCTTTTTATGTAATTGTTATGTGAAAACCTGGGAAATACATGGCATCCACTTTTTAATGCAATGGCCAATGGGGGCATCAAAATTAAATATATTGTTGTTCTAGCTTGTTTATTTTTTATGCCATGCCACTATTCATTGTTTCTGACAAAGCACATCATCGTTATGCAGTCACTTGTAATAATACACAAGCTGTTAGCTCTTTCTTTCTCATGAATGTGTGGTCTTGAAAGTAACAATACATGTAGTTTCATTTCATCTGTACATTATCTAGGACTATCTCCTCGGAAGGGCTCAAGATTAACAGCCAGAGTCATCTTGTCCCCGTGCTGGCTACAGCTATTAAGGTGAATAATGAGGATTTGAGCTTCATCTCTTCTTTAGTTTGCACATGTGTTCCCAATGGCCCCATCAGGAGTTTTTATTCCATTGACAAAGTTCATTGGAAGATTTGGTTACCATTTTATTTTTTGAGAAAATAACATGAGCATTTTGTTCACAGCTGATCAGGTGAGGGCTGTACCTTTTACAGTTGTGATATTGTATATGCTATGTAGGAAGCAATGTATACTGATGTAAATGTTTAAAAATATCACTGGCCCTTATTATTTAGAGCTTCATATGTAGGAATAGGCGAATGAGCTTCTGTTTTTTATAAAGTAGGTGTTGGTTCAAAATATTTCTGTTTAGAATGAATTGCAGAAATCAGTAGGAGAAAAAGGCCCTAAGGAGTCATCTGAGAACAACATGAAGCACCATCCATTATTATTGCAGGTAGTTCCTTTTTGGAATATTGTTTTTCTCTGAACCGGAGATTTTCACACATTAAATTAATATAAACAATCCTTGGGTTCTAATGTACACTGTACTTTTTCTGCTGATGCAATTTATTGTTGCAGTTGATTGCTAAAGAGGCTAACTGTGAGCCTGATGACATAAGTGACTTTGAACTGCAACTATGTGACACTCAACCAAGTATTGTAGCTGGTGCCATCAAAGAATTCATCTTTTCAGGAAGGCTTGACAATCTTTGCATGTCATTTTGTTCATTGAAGGTTTGCCCCACTAATTCATTTTATCTATATCCATTTTATAGATAGCTATTTGAAACAAGTAATGATCTTTTCAGTAATGGAAATGAAACCCATTAAATATGTTGTTGTAATGATCTTTTCATGAGACCTATTGGTGTCACTGTTCTAGTTTAGTGCTAGCTTGGTATGCTTTATTTTCTTCAGCAAAGAAGACATTAAATCCGTGCTAGCCTTCGTCAGTATCATTTATTGAAAGTTTACATATGCATATTGTAGCTCCATGAATTATAAGATAGTCATTCTTCAAATATGTGGGGTTTTCATTCAGAGAAATGAAAAAAAAAACTGTTTGACTAATATGGTAGAACAAAACTGTTTGATACCACCAGGGTTCTTTGAAGTTTAATCATTGTAATACATGATTTGATACCACCTCGTATTCTCACCTTTTTTTTGGGGGGGGGGGGGATGATCATTATGACTGATTTGACTACACCATCCGTTGCTTTATACAACCTATGGAATAACTTACATACTAAGTGACTTCCTGATTTCTACAACAATTATCTCTATGAACATGTATATGATCCTGAAGAGTCCAAATGTTTTCATTCCCAAATAAGAATTGTCCCATAATATGAAATCTTAAGTGCACAAGATGGGCAATCTCTTTTTAAATAATAATTTACTAATCTATTCTAAATTTTACAGTAAAGTCACCACACATATTTCCTTCTAATGCTGTTTCAGGCCCTAATAGATTCAACTTCTGCTGAGCACTCTCTTGATCATGAATCTGGTGTTAGAATGGTTGCTCTATTTGACCATGAGGAGGTTGGGTCAAATTCGGCTCAAGGTGCTGGTTCACCTGCCATGTTGGATGCTTTATCAAGAATCACTGCATCTTTTAATACTTCAAATTCCAAGGTACTAACTAATTTTCTTCACACAGCCAGATCTGTTATTGTTTATTCAGTAAAACACTGGGTCTAATTTGTCATTTACTTAATCCATGAAACTACTGCTTGATACTAGCGTTGTCCAGGTGTCGCCTAGGCGTCTAGGCGCTCCAGCCCGGATGCCATGGCCGGTCGACTCGCCTGGCCCAGGCCGCCGGTTAGCCGCCTCCAGGTCGCTGCCGATGCCTTCCGCCGCCTCTGTTTGCGCCCTCGAGGCGTCGTCACTGCTGGATCTCTGCCGCAGCGCCGCCATCGCTGGATCTCCGCCGCCGAAGCTGGATAGACGCGGCCGCCGAAGCTGGATCGTTGGTGGAATCATGGAGAGAAGGGAAACTGGCTAGGGTTAGGTGAGGGGAGACTTTTATATAGCCCAAATCTGAAATGTGGACCGTCGGATTTGATCCGACGGCTCACAATAACTAGGCCGAGTTAGTCAGGCCCACTCGCCCAACCCTGCGGGCCGACCCGCGGCCTTGCTTCTGACTCCAGACCGCGACCGCCGCCTCCTGATCCCTGGCCGCCGCCTCCCGATCCAGATCCCAGTCTGCCGCCGTTAGTCGCCTAGGCGGGCGCTTGGGCCTCCAGGTGCCCGACAGGCGCCTAGGCATCCAGGCGCCATTTTACAACCTTGCTTGATACACTAGCTATGTGGAGGCAATGGACAATATGCGAAAGACATTCAAAATTAGGATATTTTCTTTGATTCCAAATATAAGTCCATTAGGACATCGATGCACTCCAATACGACAATTCATCTATAATACGAAATCGGAACAGTTAATGTGATTTCCATGATGAAGCTAGTAGCTCAACCTTATGTAATCTGTTTATATGATTTTTCTTATATATTGATAGCAAAATCTAAAGTCTTAGCAATAATAGCAATTCTAAATGGACTTATGCTTAGGATCAGAGGGAACAAATGTTTTTTTTTAAACGAAACAGTAGGGGAACCCTGACTGTGTTAGTGTGTGTGTGTGTGTGCAAGAGTTGCAAAAGATAGTTCCAAAGGAACTAATACAACAGGCAGAACTGGTGAGCAGCTACGCTTGGGTTAGGCTCCTGAGATAGGAGACGGGTCTAACGTAGCTAACCAGTTTAAGATACGGATTTTAGTTACATGATTGAATCTATTGCTTTATAGCTTGACAGTGGCCAAGAAATGCTCTTTCCAAGCCAGCAGCGATGCTTGTTCCCCTCGGAAGATCACTGCATTCCGCTGCTTCCAATGCCACGCCGCAGTGGAAAAGATTTTTGTAAAGCCTGTACTTCCCCAGCTGCGTCTTGCCATCTCAATTGTGGTGAAGAAGGGTGTCGAGTGATTCCGATGGATGTTGATCTCTGCCGAACAGGCAGAGCTGAACGGACAAGTGAAGAAGAGGTGGTGCGTTAGCTCTTCTGCGCCACTGCTGCAGAGGACACAAGACTAGTCGTCATTGTCAATTTTGTAGTGCCTTCTCTTAAGGCAGGCTTTCCTTTTTGTGTGATACCCGACCCTCTCCAGAGGCAGGCTTCCCTGATCCCGTCAATAGCACGGAGAACTGTCGATATCGATATTGTTGAAATTACGATGTCTACTAGGGTGCATCTACAAGCCATTGACAGACAAGCGGACGTGGTATTGAATTTCCTCTCGATTTTCCCAACCAGTGACTGAAAATGTTCCACCTTAGGCCTTCTGGTGCCAATCGGCAAACCCAGGTATGTGATTGGGAAGGGATCCATTTCGCTATTATGAATAACGCTTGTATTATTATAGAGGCGGAGGATCAAATATATAGAGTATAAGAGGATTACAAATATGCAGAAAATCCCTCATACAATGGGAAAAATACAATATATCTCCAACACCCCCTCAAACTCAAGGTGAATCATGAACACTGAGTTTGAAGGGATAAAAACTATGTTGAGCTCGGGTTTGTGCTTTCGTAAAGAAATCAACCAACTGAAGCTCTGCAGGCAGGCATGTACTGAAGATCAACACCATCTTGTGCTTGTGTATAAGATGCATCAACACTAATATGCTTTGGTAAGCTCATGCTTGATCGGATCACGAGCAATGCTAATAGCACCTGTATTGTTAGATAAAATATGAGTCCACATAGAAACAGAAATATCAAAATCCTCAAGGAACCACCGTAACCCAGTAATCTATGCAGTCACAGGAGCCATAGCACGCAACTGAGCCTTTGCACTTCAACGAGAAACTGCTACTTGCTTCTTAGTCTTCCAAGCAACTGTTTTTTTCTGGCTGCTGTCTTTGTTGTTTTATTCACGCAAGTTAGAAATCAGTGCCTCCCTAACCAACAGAAATCAGTGCCTCTAACCAAACAGAGTTGAACGTAACAAAGATCCTTCTTAGCCCCTAATGTTCTTGTAGTGGTTTGGCTGGTTGTTCTAGAATCTGCATTATTGTATATTTCCAATTTCCAACTAGGTGGTTTCCTTCACCTGTCAATCTATCATCGTGCAAATTAGGCTGTGTTTGGGGGAGCATTGGTTTTTGCTGCTTTTTCCAAAAGCTCCAGTCTGCAAAAGTGAAATGTGCTTGTCCAGAAAGCCGATTCCTAGAGAAGTGGCCATATGCTGTTTGGCGACCATGCTTTTCACTTTTGGAGGGGAGCGGCGGTGGCCCAGAGCACGAGGAGTGGGAGGCGCGGCGGTGGTCGGTGAGCAGTCAAGAAAGGGAGAGTAGGGCGCGATCACAGCGCGACGGCCTCGAGGAAGGGAACTCGCACGTGCGGCGGATTCGTGCACCTCCTCGATGCCGGATTCATGCCGTTGAGGAAGGGGGGAAGGGCGTCAGGACGAGCTCGTGGCACCAGCGGTAGGGAGGAGCTCACGGGGGCAGCATCCGTGAGGAGCTAGATCAACGCGGTGGTGACAACGTCAAGGTGGAGCTCTCAGCGGCAGCAGGGAGGAAGGCAGCTCGTCATAGAAGATGTGATGGCTATGGCGACTTCAGCACCGGCACGAGAGACGGGCGGCTGATCCCCGAAAAGCTCAGGAAGTGACTCCATACACGCTTCTCTGCTTTTAGCACACTGGCTGCTTTTTCAGCTTTGTGGGCTTAGACAAGATGTACTGTTTGGGGGAACTTTGGGGCTTTTGGAGCCTCTGGAGAAGCAAAAGCTCCCCCAAACTGGCACTGAATGTCAATACCATCTGGTCTCTCGTTGGTGGATGTTTATTACCATCAGGAATTAGGTTCATATAATATTGGTAGTTTAGCTTCTAAATTGGCCTGAATTGAAATGAGATAGCATAGTTCTCTAGGTAGACATTTATTTTCGTCATTTGTTTATAGTATTCATGGAAAATTCAGCTATAGTTTAGATTTTCATCTGGTGCTATTTAACAATTTGCTGTAGCAGTTTGGTTTCCAAAGTTACATCTGAAAATGACTCAACTTCTTTTACATGTTAGTTGCTGGAGAAAGCTATTCAAAGGAGTTTCCTAGTGTCTGCAGATATGGCACATGCATTACACCCCAATTACATGGTAAGAATATAATAAGGTTTACGTATACATAGTATTTTTAGAGTACAACTCCGAATCACATGTGATTTGTCTTTGATAGGACAAGCATGAGGAGAACCACCAGCCGAAAATGCATGGAGGTCTTGTAATTAAGCACAACGCTAATCAGAGATATGCCACCAATGCGGTGACAGCATTTATCTTTCGGGAAATTGCTGAGAGGCACCAACTTCCTGTCCAGGTCAGTTTAATTTGCAAGGAGCCTATATAATTGTTGTGAAGTAGTGATGGTTGCTGACTAATCAAACTGAGGGATTCTCATCAAGTTATGAGTTCCCAATCCATTAAACAATATCTTGATTACTTGATCTTTCCGACGCTCATATAATTTTGGCTAGCTATACATTCTTTTGAAAATCTGATGCTCTACCTCGGGTCATGTCTCGGCAGCCTGCCTGCTGGGTAGGCTACATGTGAATATTTTATTTCATATCAATATTGAATTAAGTAACCCTTAATTGGGGGCCTTATGTTTCCTTGCTTATTTTTATATAATTGGTTATTCATGATGGATCATTTATCATTATATGTTAATAAATATTGACTTTATTTATTGCATTGGTGAAATTTCATTCATCAACCAAAATTTCAGGATTTTGTTGTTCGGAATGACATGGGTTGTGGTTCAACAATCGGCCCAATACTTGCTAGTGGCGTTGGTATTCGTACTGTTGATATAGGAGCACCACAGTTGTCAATGCATAGCATCAGAGAAATGTGCGCTGTGGACGATATAAACCACTCATACGAGCATTTCAAGGCATATTTTGAAGAATTTACTGAATTGGATAGCAAGCTCAAGGTGGATTGCTAAGGGTGGTGAAACACTGTGGGTTAGTTTTGTCAAGTTGTACTATTGACCCAGTTGATACATGCCTTAATAAGAGAATTTGCAAATACGAGTATTTTGACTACTCATTTTCTGAAAAAAAAAATGTATTTTGACTACTTATTTGCCATGTGTTTGCGATTCATTTTTTACTAGTTTCTTATCTCATCGCCCATGATGGCCTATAGATGTATACTCGGCATGCATTGTTGCAGGGTTCTCTTAAATCGTAATCTGGTTGCATTATTATTACCTTCGGGCCCATATTTCGTTCTCTTCTGAACATGTGGGTCGTAAAAAAATCTATAATTTTATAACATACTTCCTCTATCTCAAATTACTTGTCGCTTACGACAAGAATTTTAGTTCAAAATGAACTAAATTTTTTTGTCCTAAGTGACAAATAATTTGGGATGGAGAGAGTAATTGTTAACAAGCAAAATGGGCTAATTCATCATGTTGTTTGTGGGTATTCTTCATTTTGTATTTGTTTATTAGATGGTGTACACGTTATCTTAGAAAGGAATGAGGAGACTAGATCTTCTAGATTAACAATCGTCTGTTCATCCTGAATGCAGCATTTAGATGTTTCAAGTAAATTTGAATACGAGCAGGCATCGTTTCATGTAATAAATACAAACCACCCAATAGTAAGACTTAGGGGAACACAAGCGCTACGCATCTTCTCTAGGAAATTCATAACGGTTGCCAGCATCATAAACAAGCTGTGATGCACAAACTAGGATAAGGGGCAAGAAGGATGAACTGTTGTAATCATCTCAGTATTGATACAGAAAATTTCCTCACTCACAATAGAAATTATTTAGACAATTCCTGAGCTTGTCAAAGCTGTGATAAAATGGTGCACCCGCACAAATGAAACTAGAAAAATGAAATCCCAGGATGCTGGCGTCAGTGTGAATTTTACGAAAACTCTGATAAGGGACTTTGGCATATGTGGTGCTTAAGCTGAAACTTCATCATGAGAGGGCTTTCTGCACTTCAGCGGTCACTTCCTTTGGTGTTTTCTCAGCATGCAGATTCGCAACTAAACCCTTCTTGGAATAGTAGTCAATCACCTGGAGGAAGCAAATTACACCAAAAATTAGGAATAAAATTGATTGAGCAAATGAATTTATTTACAATCAATCTACTTGCTATGATCCATTAGCAACACTAGTTTTCTTCACGAACACATTTCACAACCTTATGAACAAATGAGGAGTTCAGAGTTGATAGAGCATCAAGAATACGAGAACACAAAAGAGCATCCTACCAAATCATCAGAAGAACTTTATGCAGCAATATAACAAAGTAGACAATACCAACAATATTAATGGACAAAAAGATCAATGAAGTATGGGAAATAATAAAAAAACAGTGTATCGAAGGAAATACACTTAAACAACTTATGATTATATTAGCTGTAAGAGATCTTTTTCTAACAAATATCTCCTGAACAATAGACAAGAACATAGTTTACTTCAAGGAACAACGTACAGGTTCGGTCTGCCGGTGGAAGGCTTCAAGCCTTGATTTCAAGACCTCAGCCGTGTCATCTCTCCTCTGAATCAATGGCTCTCCAGTAACCTTAGCAAGAAGAGACAAAGAGAAGTCAATCAGACTGCAATTTGCAAAGTCCTCGCATTTGTCAATTGTGCAGATATTCAGCATTAGAAATTAAGATCACAGCAGTATAATGTCTTCTGGGTAATTACTTCCACATAACAAATTGAGAAGATAATTGTTGTTTGAAAAGTTAAAATTGCATATGACGTGAAAGATGTAACAGATCGCTTAAATACAATCAAAGGTACAAGCGCTCAATAAGAGTGCCACACACATCTAATGACAAAAACATGTCATTATATCTATTAATAGTCTTTTCCACGATTATTTTTTATAGATAGAAGGCATCGAGTACAGAAACAGTAAATGCTGAAAAACAGGATGCAGACAAAGATGCGTGCAAATCCATGAAGTTACAATTTATAACAATACAAGGACACATTCAATTGTTTAAATGAATATAACTTGTTTTTAGCAGAACTAGCAGCAATCACAAGCAGAATCAGCCCTTAGTAAAATTCAGCCTGCCATGATTGTGGCAATGCACTTACATTTATTTATCTAACAGAGGGACTCATCTGTGATATTCAATCTTTTTTGGAGCATTCATAATTGGAAAACCAAGCTGAAGAATGGTATGGAACACAAAAGTGAACTGGTCTATGCTATAGCTAGTAGAAACAATAAAAACACATACAAATAGGATCGTGCAAAAATAACAGAATTAGCCAGACTAAGTGCTTTGCATTTCACTTACATCATCTACCCCTAGAGTTTTTGGAGGAGCGAATTTTGTATGGTATGTCCTACCACTAGCTGGGTGGATCCAACGACCAGTAATTCGTTCTTCCAATATAGCATCATCAATTGCAAAATTCAACACCTTATCAACATTAGCACCTTGCTTTGCCAGCATCTCATCAAGCTGCACCAGTTGCTTTATCAATCAGTGAGGACGAAGACTACAGTCCTAGAGCATAACTACAAGGAAAAAATTGTTGTGGCACACTCCAAGATTGTGGCTTTGGCTGTAGCACACTGCAACTCGTGATTACTGTAGCACATTGCAATTGCACAACAAAAAACACTTGTTGCTGTGTGCTACATCCAAAGCCACAATCTTGGTGTGCCACAGCAAATTTTGCCTTGCTACAAAATTTATATTCATCAAACAGAATTTTGGTGCATATTGATCAGTTGTCTGACCTTTTGTGCCTGTGTAACAGTTCTAGGGAAGCCATCAAGAATGAAACCTTTTTGGCATGAAGGTTTCTTCATGGCTTCATCAATAATCCCCACAACTAAATCATCAGAGACAAGCTCACCCTGGAAGATAATGGAAACCAACACAAAGTGGAGTCAAAAAGTGCCTTTTCTGCTGCTCACTTACTTTGCAATTCAGTTGCAGCATAAAAATAGTACCTTATCCATAGCTTCTTTAGCTTTGATCCCCAGAGGAGTCTTGGCGGCCACAGCAGCCCTCAACATATCACCAGTGGCTAAATGGCACAGGCAATAGTCATCCTTAATGAGTGGTGACTGAGTTCCCTTTCCAGAGCCAGGTGGACCTACAATGTTTGTAAAAGATATGTTCAATTCTTCAAACCAAGACCCAAGAGATATTAGAATGGTGTAGTCAAAAGCTTATGATACCATGTTAAGTTACTATGCGCTGACCGGTTGCATTCAAAATCTTAACCTGATAGGAAAGGGTAAACAGTTCACTTATACCCCCCCCCCCCCCCCGTGAGGCTCACTCAGTCCTCAAACGTGGAAATATGAGTGGCCTTGCGCCCGCCAAGATTCGAACTTGAGACATGTGGCTCTGGTACCATGTTAAGCTACTATGCGCTGACCGGTTGAACCAAGGGTAGACAATTCACTTATACACTCCAACAATTTCCATTCAAGAACTGAATGAAATTGAGAAGATGTATGAAAACTATGTCAACTTTGTGGCTCTCCAAAAATGCATCGTAGCATCATCTCTATCTACACAAACTCACACGTTTTCATCCTGACTACCACCAAACAAATATAATATATCATAAAAAAGCATATGCATGAAAATGAACAAAGCCACCATATAAAGCTAGACATGCAAGTGCAGACAGTCTACATTTATTCCTCTTCCACTGTCATGAAATTTTATCATGACATTGATGGAAAATAATTCTTGTGATACTGAAATGCATTGCTAGCAACATGACTAATATATAGCTACGCATATGTTACAGCCACAAAAATTCGGACAAGAATACAGACTCAATGGACTCGGTAAAAAAACACTCAGCCATAAATATTTTTCTCAATATAAGCGTTTTAGGTTAAGGAGGCCTTAAAAAGATCAAGAGAGGAAAGACCCTTGGCACAGATGATGTCCCTATAAGGGTATGGAGATGACCTGTAGACATGACAATCGTATGGCTAAATAAGTTATTCGACCATATTTTTCTCGATCAAATCCATAGAGTGGAGGAAAAATATATTACTATCTATCTTCCAAAATAAAGGAGATATTCAAAGTTGTACTGATTACTGAGAAATTAAACTTATGAGTCATACTATAAAGCTTTAGGAGAGAGTGGTTGAGCATTGTTAGAGGAGAGTGACAATTGTCACTAGAAACCAATTTGGCTTTATGTTTGTGAGCTCTACTATGAAGGTGTTTTTCTTGCTTTGTCAGCCTATGGGCTTATGAGTCATACTATGAAGCTTTAGAAGAGAGTGGTTGAGCATCATTTAAGAAGAGTGGCATAAAGAGAGTGGTCGAGCATCATTTGAGAAGAGTGATAAATGTCACTAGAAATCAATTTGGTTTTAGGCCTGAGACTGAGAGATCTACTAAGGAGGTGATTTTCTTGCTTTGTCGCTTATGGAGAGATATTGTCATATAGAGAGTGGAAGAAGGACCTAAATATGATTTTATAAGAAGGCATATGACGAGATATCAAGTACAATCATGTGGTAGACTATAGATAAGCATGAAATCCCAACAGATTACATTACCCTTATCAGATATGTGTACGATAATATTGTAACAAGTGTTCACATAAGTGATAGTGAAAGCATGCCTTTCCAATCACGATAGGACAACACTAAGGGTCCAAATTGAGCCCATACAATTTTTTTCCTTAGTGATGGATGAGTGTTGAAGGATATACAAAGAGATATTCCTTAGTGTATGCTATTTGTCGATCATGTGGTGCTAATAGATGAAATTAACGATGTCGTCAATAAGAAATTTGAGCTATGGAGGCAGATATTAGAATCCAAAGGGTTTAGCATTAGTAGGACGATGAATGAGTATACAAGATGTGACTTTATTGGTGTTGGATGCGAAGAGCAAAATATTAGTATAAAAGACAAATACCATCTAAGAGGGACTCCTTCCAATACTTAGTGATCAAGGTTGCAAAGCAACAGAGGATGTTTGCCACAAGATATTTAGTACCTATCAGGATCAATCACTTTCTAGTACCTCTGCCACATCAAATCCCCAACTTTTGAGTCTTTAATTCAGCTTCACGAAAGGATTCACTGTGTGGAATCTGAATCTCAACCAAAAGGGTTTTGCTGCAAGCAAATTCTTGATAATATGTAGATTTGTAATCTACTCCAAACCCAATTTGTCATATTATCATCCAATTCTTGAAAAATTAACCATCTACCTTTGGTTACATACTGAAATCATTTTCTCTATTTTTTTTCTCAGCTCACAACAACTTTTCCACCACTCACAATTAATCAGATTTTCAAGAATCCATGGTTAATCCAAACACACCCTAAATCAGACAGGGCATAATTCCCCTCTGCTATTCAACACGTGACATCCCCAACCAACTCATTCACCGCCACCATTTTCACCAACGGCAAGACAAATGGGGAGAAAAATAATCGAGATCTCAACACGACTTTCGGCGGATCTAGATCAAGCAGGCGGCAATGCACGGCCTTTATCCCTGACAGCATCAGCAAACGTAAAGCCCTGGATCCAACAACCGCGGGCCGAGGAGGACGACTAGGATTTCGGTACCGATAAGGATGAGGCGCTTGTCGGGCTTGGAGCTGCACTTCATGCGGCGGAGCAGCTCGTGCATCAGATCCAGCGACGGCACGTCCTCCAGGTTCGTCGCCATCTCCGCTGCCGCCGCTGGAACGGTAAGAGCTCAGCTCGCGTGCACTTGGCGCTTGGGGTCGCGGTGTGTGTCTCTGGCTGGCTGGCTGGTTGGGTCGGGTGGGGTTTTATTGATTTGGCTTCTCGATTTCCTTTCGGCTGAGGTAGGTACGGCTAGAGTTGTAGACAAAACGGTCTAAATATAAAATGATAATATTGTTTTTGTTTTCATATTTTTAAACGATACGAAAACGAAAAATGACGATCGATATACGGTATCGAGATTGTAGGTAATTCAAAAATGAATAAATTGAAACGAAAATATATCGATATCAGTCGAAAAGCGATAATTAGATCGGGATAACAAATACAAACTAGTTCCCATAAACTTAATATTGTCATACATTTTCATATGTAGCACATACATTCATATGTAGTCCATTATAGTCTACATATTAATATGAATTTCATACATTAATATATCGTTTCGTCAGCAATATATGTGTACAGATGCACATCTTCATATGCCTGATGGGGCAAACACTGATCACATACTGAGAAAAATAATAGACAAATAAATAAAATAGATATTGTGTTGATGACTAAGGCTATCCGCAGCCGCGTACTCTAAAGCATACTCTAAAGACCTATCTTTCTCTATTTTTCTAGTATCTTACTCTAAATCCTCTAAATTTACACCTATCTAGTATGCTTTACAGTATGCCTCTACGGACAGTCTAAACTGATCACGTACTGAGAAGAAGCGGGCAAAGAGTGGATTCGGCGCGTGGGCACCGAGCGGGCCAGGCGGCTCTGAAGCCAAGGAGTGGAGCACGCTGCGCACGTGCCCACGGCGACGGCGGCGGGGTGCTGCCTGCTATGGCGCGGTGGCCGATGGCCGGGGGCTGGGGCGGCGCGCGCGGTGCAGCTTTCTTGCGGGCCTGCAGCTGCAGTTCTTCTAGATCCTACTGGTGCGATGGATTGGCCAGTGGGCTACTGGGCCGGCCGGCTGAGAGTGTGTTTGGGCTAAATAACGAATGCAATCAAAACGGTATAAAAACGGGATATCCCAAATTGAAAACAGGAACTGAAAAAACGACCGGAAAAACATCTAAACCATTTTCGATTCCGATTCCTATTAGCTTCGTCCCATTTTCATACTGATTTCGAATAAATCCCGAATAATTTAAGAACGATCGGGAAAAAGAAAAAATGGTATATGGTTCGGATCGAGACGGGATTTTCCCGTCCCGTTTTCATCTCTATAGAGCTGCCGGTCGGGTTAAATGGGTCGGCTTGGAATACTAAAACAAGTTGAAGAGGGCCCGAGTTGTTTCAAGTTCTGTTTAGATCGTGTTTGAACTCCGTTGGAAGCTTGTCGTGTCGGTCTGGTATGGCCCATCTAAGGGTCAGTTCGGTTAGCTCCGTGTCAGACTCACTTAGCTCATGGTGGATGGCTCGGCAGAATCTCGATTTGTTAAGGCTCTGTATATAAACCTTCTTATTTATCCAGTTCTCACAAAACCCTAATTGAATTCTTTCGTTGCTTGCCGCTCATCCGTTGTCTCTCCTCCTCACCCCACGCGAGTAGTTCCCATCACCCCTGCCCATCGACTCGATGCCTCCTATCTCCCCGGCTAGATGTCTCCCCTCAGTGTTTCGCTGTCTTCGTCCTCACCTCCGCCACATCTCGACTCCGCAAGCTGTTATCCTTTGGCATTTCTGTCCATCCTCCGTCGCATCTCGAATATGTTGCTCCATCCATACGTGTACCCGTTCGTGGGCCGGATCTCAACTCCACTGCCGTATCCCAACTCTGCTTGGTGTCCGTCGCCGCCCCTCAACCCTATCAAACACTAGCTCTGCACCGTGCATTGCTCCAATCGAACACGACCAGTGTAATCGGACCCCATGTTGTGTCAGGTCGAGGCGAATGCTTATCGGACCAACTCGGCACGACCTGTTTGTTATTCTTGCCGAGTCGGGCCAAGCTTTGCAGGTCCGAGCCCGGTCAAAGCTTGGGTCGGGCTGGCGTGGCACGATGCTGGCCACCTCTACAGACGGCCAATTTTTTTCTGCTTGTCTCTTTATGTTTGTGTTTTGGTTCAGTATTCTTGTGAGGGGAAAAAGGTGTTTCTTGCAAATATTTTTTATTGAAAAAAACAGAAATTAATAACTCTGACTTTCTTGCCTTATTTAGAATTTGGCGCAAGGTTTAACTCACAAAGATAAAAAAATGACTTCCAAATGAAAAGAGGAAAAAGAAAATGGTGTTTTAGCAAAGCTATGATTTGTGATAGTAAAATTTTGATCTACCATTTTCATATGTGTATTTAAAAAATATAGTAAATTTCACTCACCCACACCTTTTTGTTTTTATTCCCTCTATAATAACTCTTCAAGTTGTTGATGGCAGATCATAGTGACTACAAAAGGGAGTTTTTTTATCAATGTCATCGAGCCAACAATAACATGTGGAAGTAGACCTCACATGTTAGATATAGATATAACTATTTTAAAATAAGGTGTGAAAATCAAACTTACAACATTTTCCTATTGGGTTGTTGGAGTTTGAGGTGAGGCTCGTGAGCACTACAAGAAAAACCGACTATTTACGATGGTCATATTAATTTGCAACGGTCGGTAGTCGTAAATAGTCTAACTTGCGATGGTCCACATCATAGCTTATTTGCCACGGTTTTAAGATTAATTGTGATGACATTAGCCGTCGCAAATGATCGAAATTCCTGTAGTGGAGGTAAACTGAGCAATAACTAAGATGATTTAAGTTCTTTGCGGTGGAACAACCTACATGGGTTCAAGTTCCATACTCGGGTGACGTGGGTGGTTCATTTAGGGCTTAGTATTCTTTCAATAATAGACGATGTTTTGTCGACAGCGAGACATCTGTGGTGACTTTATAATCTTGAAATATGGTCACTCAGTCTAGGGTTGACACTCACCGATGAACTCCAACGCTCGGAGGCTGTCCGTGCCAAGGAACTTGAAGATGGTCCTCGTTCCTGATTCGCCACCGAGGGAGACGAGGACAACGGCCAAGGTAGATGGAGATGTTTTTCCCCGCCGCGGTTGGGAGGCCAGGCGGCAAACTCAGTTGTTGGCTTGGACTTGTTGGACTCCATTTTCTCCCCGTCTGGCCGTCCCATTCCACTCCAATCGAGTCAGCAGAGATGGTAAATATCGCTTGGTGCAACAGCACAGGGAGGCAGGAGAACATAGGGGAGACGCGGTTAAACATCGGAGTGCAATGACGTGTGTCGATGTGCAACGCCATGGACGAGTGAAAGCATCTAGGCCCCCATGAGGTGTGGTTTCGGTGATTAATGACAACCGTTGGATTTTACTAATGAATTTGTGGATGCAAGGTCTCCCATATCACTCATCATAATCAAATGAAATTTATATGAATATCATCTACTGCTCATTGGATATAATTGGAGATCCCTAAACAATCATTCTATGAGGTCAATCGATTTTTATGAAGATTAGAAGTAAAAGCTCATATGTCAAAATTATTCAACCAATATTGACAGCACTCAATGCTTGATAATCATCAGAAGAAGATTTCAAACCAATGTATAAGAGGTCACTCGAGCAAATTCCAAAAGAGTCACTTAGAACAACTCGAAGCAGAAAAAATCAACACACCGGATCAACCGATGTTTCTAGAAAACAATACATCGGTCGAGTTGGTTTAGAAGAAGAAGAAGACCTCGGAACTAAGTACTCACCGGATCATCCGATGATGAATGGAATGTTACATCGATCCATCAGTACAGTAAGCAATCTCCCTGGACCAAGTGTAACATAGGACCATCAGATGTACAACTATATACACATCGGTCGATCACTCCAGTAAGCATTAATTATGAACCAATTCTGGATGAAGTGCCACCGGATCATCCGATGAGAAGGCAAGTGTAACATCGGTCTAACAACGGTCATATCTGACATAGTGACATCAGCTAATTTGGATTCGACCAATGATAACTGAAGGGAGAACATCGGATCATCCGGTGTTCGCAGAACTGTGGTGTCAGCCTACTTTTCCAATGGCTATTTCGTGGAGGCTGGCTATTTATACCCCTTCAACCTGTCTATTCGATAGGTCTTGACAACCAGAGCTACTCTACACATTCTCAAGCATTTAAGACGTTGAGCTACCACTTCTACATCATCTACACCACTTACACACCAAGAGATAGGCTAGATCTTGCTAGAGATAGTGCTTGTGTGCGTTCATTCTTGGTGATTGGAGTCTCTAGTGTAGTGAGAGCTGTAAGGGAGTGTCCCTTGGTGATTGTATTGGAGAGACCCTTCTGGAGCTTGCCAAGACGGTTGTGGAAGCCCGGAGGATCCAACTTGTACAAGGTTTGAGCTCCACCTTGCCGAGGTTGGCGAACGGAGAAGTATAGTGAAGATCCCTGGTCTCGGTGACTTGGGAGTGGCTATACCCTTGGGTGGGTGCCACAACATGGATGTAGGACGATCTTGACGATCTTGTCGAACCACGGGATAAATCTCCGTGTCTTCATGTCTCCTCGGGAGTTTGCGCTTTCTTCCTCTCCCCTTACACTTATGCATTTCATATACCGCAAAGTTACTATTCACTTGAATGCATAGGTTGTTTGCATAGGGAATTGGGCTTTTAGTAATTAAGTTTTATTGCTTTAATTTCTGAAAAGAAGCCCAATTCACCCCCCCTCTTGGGCATTCGATCCTTACAGTTGGTATCAGAGCAAGGTTGCTCATTGGATCATTCTAGTTTCACTGCTAGAGAGCTAAAATGGCCAAGAATGGGGGTTTAGTTCCTATCTTTGAAGGCAAGAACTTTGCCTATTGGAAAACACGCATGCGTGCTTATCTAGAGGCTATTGCTCCCGAGTTATGGGAAGCGACCCATGCGGGGTTTGGTGAGCATAATTATGTTGGTGATCAAAGCGGGGTTTGGTGAGCATAATTATGTTGGTGATCAAATCAAGTGGGATGCTAAAGCTAGAAATGCAATTTATGAATGCATTAGTCACGATGTATTTGCTAGGATTGCTAGCAAAGAGAAAGCTTGTGAAATTTGGGCTTGCTTGATTGAAATTCATGAGGGTTCTTCTCGCGTCAAAGAACTAAAATATCATATGCTTAAAGCCAAATATGATGAGTTCAAAATGCTACCTCATGAAAATGTCAATGAAATGTTCTCTCGCTTGAATGTGCTTATTGAGGAAATTAATGCTCTTGACATTGCTTCTCTTGGCAAGGGACTCATCAACCGCAAGATTCTTATGCTCTTTCCTAAGCCAAAGTACAACATCATCAACTCCATGCTTCAAAAAGAATCTCTTGATCACATTGGAGTTTCAGAACTTATTGGAGAGATTCACGCTCATGAGATGAGTGTACTTGGGATGATGAAGGAATCATCTTCAAAGACAATTGCTCTAAAGGCTTCCACCAAGAAAACAAGTGTCAAGAAAAAAAAGTGGTTGAGCCTAGCTCAAGTGAAGAAGAGAAAGCATCAAGTGAAGATGACGATGATGAACTTGCATTGATGATGAAAAAGTTCTCTCGCTTAAACTCCAAGATTGCCAAGAAGGGATACACCTTTGATCCCAAGAAGAAAGCTTTTCTACCAAGGAGAGATGATAACAAGACTTGCTACAATTGTGGTGATCAAGGCCACATCTCCTATGATTGTCCAAAACCGGACAAAAGAAGAGAGAACCACAAGGGCAAGCATCAGAAGCTTGAAGATAGTGAAGATGATGAAGAAGAGGTCAAGCCCAAACCTAGATCCTTTAGGAAGAAGAAACATGACAAGGGCAAGAAGGTAAAACTCTTCCCAAAGAAGAGGAAAGGTCCACAAAAGGTGTTAATGTGTGAGGCAAATGAATGGATCACCGACAAAGAGTCAAGTGATGAAGAGAGTGAAGCAGAAGAAGAAAGTTTGGCCGGCCTTGCCATTGCCAACAATGATGACTCACCTCTTCATCCACCTCCTATGTGCCTCATGGCTAAAGGTAACACCAAAGTATGTGATGACTCTAGCGATGATGAGCTTTCTCCCGATGATTTAACTTCATTAATAAATGAATACCACACTACATTAAGAGGGAAAAGAGTAAGGTCAAGGCTCTTGAAGAAACTCGTGCTAAGCTTGAGAGTGCTAACCTCGATTTGCTTGACAAGTATGAAAGCATACTTAAGGAGCATGACACACTCAAATCTCATGTCAAGCAAATTGCGGAGGATAAGGCTCAAATCAAGCTAGATCATCATGAGCTTGACTTAGCCCACCAAGCACTCTCGGGAAAGCACAATGAGTTAATCCAAGAGCATCAAGTACTTAACCTTGCTTATGAAGTTCTTGATAAAGAATTAAAAACTATAACGAAAGAAACTCTTAATGATAATGTATCTATTAATTCTCATGCCGCCAATGTCTTGCACAAGTCTTTGCCTTTAAAAGAGAATGCTAAGGAGAAGGACTTGTTGGAAGAAATTTAAAGTCTCCGCACTAGTGTGGCAAGATTATCTAAAGGAGAAGTTAAGCACAAGGAAATCCTCTTCCAACAAGCAAAGGCCTTCAACAAGAGAGGACTTGGATCCTTCCAGGTGCTTAACAAAGGAAAGGTGCCCTCACCGGAGCTTAGAACAAGCTTCATTAAGGAAGTTGGTTCCTATTGCCAACATTGTGAGGTCACTGGTCACCATACAAGGGAGTGTCCTCTTCCTAGCCGGCCTTCTCCAAAATTGCCTACTAACTACAAATCTACTTTCAACGATCATTATTATCTCTTGAGTAAAGTAGATGGCAAGGTGAAGGCAAGGTTCATTGGCAAGGACATAAAGGGCATGAAGGGGAAGCTCCCCAAGCAACTTTGGGTCCCAAAAACACTTGTATCACACATACAAGGACCAGTTGGCTTGGGTGCCTAAAGTCAAAAACTGAATTCATGTGTGTAGGTGAACTACAAAGCCTGAGGAAAACATTGGGTACTCGATAGCGGGTGCACTCAACATATGACCGGCAACGAAGATAATCTTGAAACCATGCCTTCTCGCTCCCGCTCCTCCGTGCCCCGCACCTCCGCCACCTCCACCACCTCCCCTTGCTCGCCGCCATGGACGCGCTGATAGCCTTTAGCACTGCAGGGGATCGGTCGACTTGCTCAACATGGGGGAGGATCGACCCCTGCCGACCAATGGTGACTGGGATCTTCGTCTTGGCGAGATATTCCAACAAGAAGTTCACCACCAGCTCCGCTCCATGGTTCATCACCTGGGGTCTTCACCCAAGGGTTCCTTCCTCATGATTGCAACCTTTCGAAGGTACACTTTTCGTCTCTCGGAGAGTGTCGTTGGATGGGCTCTTTGCTCGGTGCTGGGTGGTTCACCTTGGGATTTTCATGTCCAACAACTGCAAGAGCGTTCGTTTCGCTTCTCCATGGCGAGCAAGCAAGTGGGACCGCTGATCAATGCAAAGCGGAGGATCACCACATCAACCTTTGATGTGTACTTTCATCTATGGCACACGGGTGGACCGGATTGGATCTCTGAATATAAGAAGTGGGAGCAAGAACAGAAGGAAAGCTAGACACTGGTTTCACGCAAGAAGCCAGCAAACAGGCGGGTCTCCTTCGCCTCCCAAATCCGGCAAGGTTCTCCAGCAAAAAAAGCAACCCCAACGGTAAAAGGGTTGTGGTTGGGAAAATTTTTCTGCAATCTTCTTCAAGCCCCAACAAGTGCTGCCGGACTCTGCTTTCCGGCTAATCGGAAGATCGTCAGAGTTCATTCACCGACCACCGCGAACGAAGGTACGTGGCGCGATAAACAATACAACATTTTGAATTTACGGGTGGACAAAGGGAAGCCTGGTCCCACTCCATTCATGTCTCACTGGCCTCCGGTGCAATGGAGCGCCAACAACCCGGCGCATGCCCCTGATGCGACCGCTCTAAGCAGTAGGCACCCTAGGCTTAGCTCTACTAAGTGGGAGGTCGGCGAGTGTTCTCTCCCAAAGGGAGATAGAGCTCCGAAGGCCACAGCCTCGCAAGGTCCCGAGGGAACTCTTCGTCGACAAGACAACGATCAGAGCAGGGAGCTGAGGCGGCCAAGTGATCATGGCACTTGGCAGTATGATGGGAAACGCTGCTATAAATGCCTCATCCCATTTCATCTGAAATTCCAATTCCGCAATGAGATACGGTGTAATCTTCGCTTCAGATATGGGCATATTAGACGGAACTACCTCTCGGCTGCCAGAGTTCCTCGGGTTTGGCGCAAGAGAAGCACGCCCCCCATTAAGGCCTGTGGACTTTCCACGGAAACATCATCTGCCATCATCATTCACAAACACAACCCCTCCCCCCCCCCCTCAACTTCTCCTCTGCCGCTCCTTCTTCCTGGCTCCTCCGCATCCTGCACTCCACATCCGTCTCCACCGCTCTTTCGCCAGCCAACTCTCTTAGCCTCATGGCCAACTTACCGGTTGATCCCTCGAGGTTCCTGGCCAACCAACACTTCAACTTCACAGACGGAGGCCCAAACCGGCTGCCTAGGATGGTGGTGCACCTTCCCGGTCACCATCACCCGGCTCACGAAGAATTTGCTGTGGCGGTGGATGCTGAGCGCATGCTGCAGGAAGATCAGTACGAGGATTTCAGGCTACGGATCTAGAACTTCCTTCTCCAAGACATGGGTATCACCGTTACTCACTCCTGTCTCACCCCACTGGGCATAGCTCTTTTTGCATTCCAGACCATCTTGTTTAGAGACTTACTTGTGATGAGAGAGCCAATCGTGGTAGATGGCGTCCGTGTGTCCTTCATCAGGCACGACTTTGGCAGAAACCGCCAGACTCATGAGTTTGGTCGTGTTGGTTGGTTTATGATCTTGGGTTTCCCACTGGACTACAGGACAGTTGAAACTATTGAGTTAGCAGTTTCTGGTTTTGGCAAGTTACTTCAGTGGCACACAAGCCCGAGGGCCCTGGGCTTCATCTTGGTCAAATGTCTCTACACCAATGCAAGGCTCGTCCCCAGAAGCATAGTCCTGCGTCAAGGCACCAGGGATGGGGTCGGGTGCTCATGGTCTTGCCCGGTGTACATTCTCAACTGGATTGCCCCGAATGGCTTTGGGGAAGCTGATGGCTGGGGGGGCATCCCCCCAGAAGATGACCTACCACTGAATGGCGACCCTCATCCTCTCCAAGAACCACCTGAGGATCAGCCGGAAGATGATGAGGAATGGTCGGCGCCTGATGAACAGCACTAGCAGCAGGCCAACGATGGCTGGGAACCATGGGGGCCGCCGCCGCCCCCACCGCACCATGAGATGGACGTCCTCTCTGACGCCCCAACTCAAGAGGAAGCTTCAAGCGCTGTGAACACGACTAAACCGGCTGTCAGAGCTCCAAGGATGGAGCAACAAAACTTCCCACTGGTCAACCCAGAGGATGTTACGCAACAACCAGATTGGCTTCCTCCTGGACTCGGTAGGGCTGAGAAAAATGCTCCAGGTGGCCTTCCCGAACTCCCCCTCTGCGTGGTGGAACGTCCAGTTCAATGAACCCAATGGGCAAGGGGGGTTCAATAAAGTCATCACCATGTCGCTCTCTAACTCCGCTGATCAGCAGTCAAGGGAGCAGAGTTCTGGCCACCCCTCAGTGATCATCAAAGATATCACTGCCGATCCCATCGCTACTGCAGATAAGATAAAAGGAAAGCAAAGCAAGGCCCTGAAATCGGCAGTAGCGGAGATTGTTGGACCCTCTTACTCCAACAGATCACTAGAACCCAGCAAACTGAGGAGGAGCCCTCGGCTCCAAATGCTCATGCAGGGACATCGGACCACGCCTACACCTGCTCAAGAGAATGGCCCTGATGCTGGTACATCTGAGGATACGCTGGCACTCAATCTCTTTCTAGGTCCAATCAAATTCCCCAGTCTTGACTCTCTTGACTCCTGTCGTCCCTACCCTGAACTCTCCACTGATGTGCTGCAGGCGACGGCGGTAAACGAGTGCGACGTTCCCCCTGAGGTGGCGCGCGAGATGATGTCCCTCCCAGAGCTGAATGACGATGCAGTACACCAAGCTTGACTTGCTGATAGTGGAACGCATCGGGCACATTGTGGACTGCTATGTTGCTGATGGGTTCGTCTTTTGGGAAACTACTATTTGGAATTGTAGGCTGGTTGTATTAAACAGTACTGGTTGTTGTTTTTTGGTGTGCTATGTCGAGAACATGCGCGGTTGGGAACATTTCTACATTTTGATCGGTCGATGGTCGGAACCTCAGCTTATGGCAGTTAGTCTATTCTGGAGTCTGTTGGTTGTGACCTATTTCTATGCTGCTTGGCTCATCTGTCTGTCTGATTACTGGTTTGTTCGCTGGCCCTCGTTGCGAACTGACCTTAGTTTCATAGGCCACATCCTCATTCACTCGGTCGGGACTACTTCCCGGACTGTCCTGTCATACCTGACTATTATTTATGGCACACAACATAAACCGTAACTGAAATATCTTTAACTGGAACATTCGTGGTCTTAATAACACTGCTAAGCAACAAGCAGTCAGGTCCAAAATAGAGGAGGCCAAGGAGTGCAATATCTTCTGTATACAAGAGACCAAAATGGAACACATTGGGATTTCTTTACTTAAACGATTGGCACCTAGAAGATTCAACAAATTCGTCTTTGCACCATCCAGGGGTGCCTCGGGAGGTATTCTGGTAGCGTGGAATGACAACTTGTTTCAGGGGGAAGCTCTGGATATCAGGGACTTTGCCATATTCATGCGGTTCACATCCTGACTGAATGGGGTAGTCTGGCACCTGATCTCAGTCTATGGACCTTGTCAGGGACCTCGTCGGCAGGAGTTCACCGACTGGCTCTGGAATCTCTCATTGCAACCGCAAGAGCTATGCATGATATTGGGGGACTTCAACTTTTATCGCCACGTCAGTGACCACAACCGCGCGGGAGCGAATATAGGGGACATGAAGATGTTCAATGACATCATCCAACACTTGGGACTTATTGAAATCCCTCTCCAAGGTAGGAATTACACTTGGAGCAACATGCAACAATCGCCTCTACTTGAACAACTGGATTGGTGCTTTACCTCAGCGCAATGGTCCCTAGCATTTCCCAACTCCTCACTTTGGCCAATGGCCAGGGACACATCAGACCATGTCCCACTAGTAGCTCAGATATGCACCACCATACCTAAATCAAAATGCTTCTGTTTTGAAAACTACTGGCTCAGACATCCACAGTTTCTCACCATTGTCAAGGACTCGTGGGACCAGCCTCTGTCAACAGTTGGTAGTGCAAGGAGAGTTTCTGCTAAATTAAAACGTCTGAGATACAAGCTACGCAAGTGGAGCAGATCACTAGGTGGGCTAAAAAAACTGATCAAACGATGCAATGAAGTTATTCTGATCATGGACACAATGGAAGAGCAGAGGACACTATACTTGCAGGAAAACTGTTTCAAAAACATGATCAAACATCAGCTTACTCAGCTCTTAAAGCAACAGAATGACTACTGGAGACAACGTTATACAGAGCGTTGGGCCATGTTTGGTGATGAGCTAACAAAATTCTTCTTGGCTGCAGCAACAGAAAGATACAGGAGAAACAATATATCAGTCATTCAAGATGACCATGGAGTAGAGCTAATGGATCATGGGCACAAAGCCTCAACCCTCTGGAAGGAATTTTCGGAAAGGTTAGGGCAATCTGCACCGACTCAACAATGGCCACAAATCCACCATTGGGTGCTGCCTGGACAACATCTACATACATTATGAAACCCGGTCATCAGGGAGGAAATTGATGCCACACTCAAAAACATGCCAACCGACAAAGCCCCAGGTCCAGATGGGTTCAACACAAAATTCTTTCAGGCATGCTAGCACATCATTAAGGAGGACATTTATCTGCTGTGCTCGGACTTCTTTAATGGCAACATCAGTATCCAGCCCCTGAACAGTTCCTTGACCACTCCCATCCTGAAGATCAATAATCCCCACAGAGTTATAGATTACAAGCCTATATCACTGCTGAACTCCACTATCAAACTGATCACTAAGATACTCTCAGTTAGACTGCAGGAAGTCATCCCAACCATTATCCACAAAAATCAATATGGTTTCATAAAAAAAAGAACCATCCAGGACTGCATGGCTTGGGTCTATGAGTACCTTTATCAATGCAAAAAAACCAACACTGGTATCATAGTACTCAAACTGGACTTCGAAAAAGCCTTTGACAAGGTGGAACATGACTTCATTATACACATGCTGAGAGTTTTGGATTTTCCTGAACAGTGGATCACATGGGTAACATATATTCTATCTAGTGCCACCTCCTCAGTTCTTCTCAATGGAGTGTCAAGTAAGACTTTTCACTGCAGAAGAGGTGTTCGGCAGGGGGACCCGTTATCCCCCCTGCTATTTGTACTGCCAGCAGATCTTCTACAAATTTTAATCAACAAAGCAGTGGAGCTGGGACTTCTATCATTGCCACTGCATCAAGAAATGAACGAGGACTTCCCGGTAGTACAATATGCAGATGACACTATTTTAATCCTCAAAGCCAACCAGAGACAACTCTTCTTTCTGAAAAACTTACTACAATCCTTCAGGGGAGCTACAGGGCTGAGAGTGAACTGGGCAAAATCAAGCTTAACACCAATAAACACTGATGAAGAGGAGGCCACAATTCTAGCAGCCACACTGGGTTGCACTATTGGCTCATTCCCATTTACTTACTTAGGTCTGCCGATGAGCCTCGACAGTCCCAAAGCAGATGCCTTTGAAGGGCTTGTCTTAAGGGTGCAAAAAATGCTAACTGGAGCAGCAACATGGTTATCAATGGCTGGTCGATGCACACTTATCAACAGCGTTCTGTCCGCCATCCCAATTTATGCGATGTGTACCATCAAATTGAGACAATCAGTCATTAAAGCTATTGACAAAGCTAGAAAACAATGCTTATGGAGAGGCTCGGACATCGCTAGAAAAGGCCGGCCCCTGGTGGCCTGGAACCAAGTTACAACACCAAAGGAAAATGGAGGGTTGGGTCTGAAAAGCCTCACTGCAATGAATGGAACCTTGCTCATGAAATTCCTCTGGAAAATCTATAACAAAGCAGACATCCCCTGGGTTCACCTCATCAACCAGCGCTATTGCAGCAATGGTAAACCCCCACACGACATAAAAGGAAAAGGATCCTTCTGGTGGAGGGATGTTGTGAGCCTATCTGATTCTTTTCTCAGGAATTTTGAAGTCAAAATTGCCACAGGGGACACAATTCTACTATGGCACGATCAGTGGGAAGATCACCTACTCAGAAGGGACATGCCCCATTTATACTCCTTCGCAAAAAGAACCAACATCTCAATGGCCCAATACCTCAGCAACCCAGACCATGGCAATCACTTTTTTCAACCACTGTCGGAGGAAGCACCGTTGGAACTGGCCAATCTGGAGGCCATGCTGGAGGAAGTTTCACACAGGGAAGCTTCACAGGATGAGTGGACTCCAATCGGGGGAACAAGAACTTTTAGCTCCAAGCTTATTTACAACAACTATTACAAACACATCAACCCACAACACCCTTTAGCTGGATTTGGGTCTCAAAGGTGCTAAAGAAAATAAAGATCTTCATGTGGCTGATGTTTCGAAACCGGCTCAACTCACGCAACCTCCTGAAGAGAAAAAACATCACGATTGACGGGAACGACTACACCTGCGTACTATGTGCTGACAATGTGGAGGAACTCACACACCATCTCTTCTTTAACTGCTCCTTCAGCATGGCATGCTGGAATGTCCTTGGGATTCACTGGGACCACGACATCCCCTTCTTTCATACCCTGCAAAAAGCCAAGCTAAGCTGGGGTCGTAGCACCTTCATGGAAACCTTCTCCATAGCGGCCTGGGAGATCTGGATTGCTCGTAACAATGTCATTTTCAGAAACTCAACTCCCTCTGTAAATGCTTGGAAATGATCCTTCATTGCTTCTACAAGGCTTCAGGCCTGCCGTTTTAAGCCGGAGGATAGGGCTAGTGTGCTCGTGTGGCTTCATGGTTTGTAAAGGATGTTCCTCCCTCTGGAACACCTACTCAAGCTCTACTGAGCTACTGTAAATCGTTGTTTCCTTGTATCTTTTAATATATATTTTATGGCTGCAGGGGTTCTCCCTTGCAGTTTTTCACCAGTCAAAAAAAAACGATGGTATGTTCACCACCATAGAAAACCCCGACAATCATGAACAAGTCACCTTTGGTGATAACTCTAAGAGGAAGGTAATTGGTTTAGGTAAGATTGCAATTTCAAATGATTTATCCATTTCCAATGTTTTGTATGTTAAGTCACTTAGTTTCAATTTGCTCTCTATTGCACAACTATGTGATCTTGGACTAACGTGCACCTTTAGCAAAAATGATGTTGTTGTGACTAGTGAAACAAGCCAAGAACTAATCTTCAAAGGATTTCGGCATGGACATCTCTACCTAGTAGACTTCACCAACAAGGATGCTAACTTGACCACTTGTCTCTTCACTAAGACAAGTTTGGGTTGGCTATGGCATCGACGCATAGCACACATTGGAATGAGCAAGCTCAAGAAGTCATTCAAGCTTGGGATGGTGACCGGCGTGAAGGATGTCACATTTGAGAAGAACAAGCTTTGTAGCGCTTGTCAAGCCGGGAAGCAAGTTGCTTCACACCACCCGATGAAGACAATGGTGTCAACCTCCAAGCCACTTGAGTTACTCCACATGGACCTCTTCGGACCGTCCACATATCAATGTCTTGGCGGTAATCTCTATTGTCTTGTTATAGTTGATGACTACTCTCGCTATGCTTGGACTTTGTTTCTAGGTGACAAGAGTGAAACTCCGAAAGTGTTCAAGACCTTCGCTAACCGTGCTCAAAGGGAATTTCAACTTCCCATCATCAAGGTCCGGAGTGACAACGACACCGAATTCAAGAACTACAACATTGGGGAGTGGTGTGACCGTGAAGGTGTGAAGCATGAGTTTTCGGCCACATACACTCCTCAACAAAATGGTGTCGTTGAAAGGAAGAACAAGACTCTCATCACTCTTGCGCGAGCAATGCTTGATGACTATGGCACGTCCGAGAAGTTTTGGGCCGAAGCAATCAACACGGCGTGCCATGCCGCAAATTGGGTCTACCTACATCGACTACTTCAAAAGACCCCGTACGAACTTCTCATTGGGAGAAAGCCCAACATCTCCTATTTTCGAGTCTTCGGGTGCAAGTGCTACATCTACCTCAAGAAAAGGCTCGGTAAGTTTGAAAGAAGATGTGATGTTGGTATATTTCTTGGTTATGCATCAAACTCAAAAGCATATCGAGTATTCAACCAAACCTCCGGTTTAGTTGAGGAAAGTTGTGATGTTGAGTTTGATGAAACTAATGGCTCCCAAGAGGAGAGTTTTGGTCATGATGAAATATATGATGAGCCTCTACGAGTAGCTATGAAGAACATGGCCATTGGAGACATCAAGTCTAAAGTGGAGGAGAGCCATGATCAAGGGGGAGCTTCAAGTTCCAACATCAACACATCTATGGCGCCTCAAGTTGACGAAGAAGAGAAAGATGATCCATTGCCGACACAAGATTCACAAGCCACACAACATCAAGAAGAAGAAGAAGAAGTCCATGATCAAGTCCAACCACAAGATGAGCAACACGCATCACCACTGCCAAGTACTTCACAACCACTCATGAGGCATGGACGCATCTCCAAGGCGCATCCGATTGACCAAATTATCGGATGTCCGACAAGGGGAGTAAGTACACGTTCTTGCCATTTCGCTACATTTTGTGCGCACTACTCGTTTGTTTCATGTGTAGAACCCACTCACATTGAGGAAGCACTCCAAGATCCAAATTGGGTGATGGCCATGCAAGAAGAACTTAACAACTTCATCCGCAATGAAGTTTAAGTGTTGGAGGAGTGACCCAAGGACAAGAACGTCATCGGAACAAAGTGGGTGTACCGCAACAAACAAGATGAGAACGACGTTGTGGTCCGCAATAAGGCAAGACTTGTGGCCAAGGGTTTCTCGCAAGTTGAAGGACTAGACTTTGGGGAGACGTTTGCTCCGGTCGCCTGACTAGAAGCCATCCGTATACTTCTTGCCTTTGCATCACATCATAACATAAAGCTTTATCAAATGGATGTGAAAAGTGCCTTTCTTAATGGTTATATCAACGAGCTTGTCTATGTTGAACAACCTCCCGGGTTTGAAGATCCGAGGAATCCTAATCATGTGTTTAGGTTGCACAAGGCGCTCTACGGGCTCAAGCAAGCACCTAGGGCGTGGTATGAACAACTACGAGATTTCTTGATCATGCAAAGATTCAAAATCGGGAGGGTGGACACTACACTCTTCACCAAAGACATCAACGGAGAATTATTCATTTGTCAAATTTATGTCGATGATATTATTTTTGGTTCAACTAACGAAGCTCTTAGCCATGAGTTTGGCAAAATGATGTCTAGGGAATTCGAGATGTCGATGATTGGAGAGCTCAACTTCTTCCTTGGATTTCAAATCAAGCAACTTCGAGAGGGGACCTTCATCTATCAAGAAAAGTATACCAAGGACCTCTTGAAGAAATTTGAGATGGGAGATTGTAGCTCAAGAAGTACTCCAATGGCAACAAATTGTCATCTCAACACGGATAAGGACGGTAGACCTATTGACCAATCTAATTACCGTTCTATGATTGGTTCATTACTTTATCTTACCGCATCTAGGCCCGATATCATGTTTAGTGTATGCTTGTGTGCTTGCTTTCAAGCGGCACCTAAAGAATCGCATCGGAAGGCGGTCTTTAGGATACTTCAGTATCTCAAGCATACCCCTAGTGTAGGCCTGTGGTACCCTAAAGGTGCAAAATTCCATCTCTTGGGTTACTCGGATTCGGACTTTGTCGAATGTCGTGTGGATCACAAGAGTACCTCCGGTGGGTGCCACTTGCTTGGGCGTTCCCTAGTATCCTGGTCAAGCAAGAAGCAAAATTTCGTTGCCTTGTCCACGGCGGAAGCGGAATATATAGCGGCCGATGCATATTGTGCCCAAATTCTTTATATGAAGCAAACCCTTTTGGACTTTGGTATTAAACTTGGTTGTGTGCCTCTCCTTTGTGACAATGAAAGTGCAGTTAAGATAGCTAAAACCCCCGTTCAACACTCCCGCACTAAGCACATTGATATTCGCCATCATTTCTTAAGGGACCATGAAGCTAAGGGAGACATCTCCTTGCAAGGTGTTAGGTCCGAAGAACAATTGACGGATATCTTCACTAAACCACTTGATGAGAAAACTTTTTCTAGACTAAGGAGTGAATTAAATGTGCTAGATGCATCGAACGTCATGTAAGTTGCCATGATCATGTAAGAATGCATCTCATATAGGTCTTGTCTAACTTTTAAAGGATAGGGGTGAGCAAGGGTTAGCTTGGGATGGAGGTTCTTTTGGGTTTCCCCAAGACTTGGAGAGTGGCTCTCCCTGAAGAAGCCTTTGGAAGGTTCAAATTTGGCAAGATAGATTTAATTTATGTCTTGCATGATGCCTGCCATATAGACTTGCACTCACGTTTAATTTCTTGCATTATAAACTGTTTGGCATTGCATACGGTAGATTGTCACAAAGGGGAACCCACTTCATGAGAAAGAGACTTGTTTGAAATGCAATATCTCAACTCATATGATGTGGAAAGAACAAAATGTTAGGTGCGTTAATGCCTAAAGGAACATGCTTTAAAGAGATAGAAGTCTTCATCCTCTAGCTCACAAAGCATGGGCCTTACATTTTATTTGGGTAATTTTTGTCCTTTTTTTGGTGTTCTATTTGCTTAAGGGCTTAGCCAAGTTATTGGCAATTAGTATTTTTGAGGGGTAAGGGGTTGCCCAAAAAGTCCTAAGACTTGTGTTTCTCGTTGTGTGTTTAAGTCAAAGGACATATATGGGATGTTGCTATTTTGTAGTCATCGGATTATCCGATGCATAGGCCAGAAGCTCATCGGATCAGTTTGTGTTCAACTCCCAAGGGTCAATTCAGTCAGTAAGACAAATCAACCGACGAGTTCATTCTGAGAAACATCGGTGCATCTGATGTTCACATTTTTGGAGTTGTGCTAAATTCCACCGATGCAAATCCTTTCCACGTCGGACCATCCGGTGTCAATGGTGCCTCTGGAATACCCTTATTGTACCTTTCGACCGATGCTCCCATCATCTAACGTCGGTTTATCCGGTGTTAAAATTTGAGCTAGGGTTTGGGCCCCACCTATTTAGCGCGTCGTTCCACCTTTCTTTCTCTCTCCCCGACCTAGCTCTCCGCCCCCGACGCCCTCGCCTCAGGCCGCCGCCGCTCCGCGCCTCTAGCCGCCGCCGCCCTCCGGCCACCGCCGCCCTCCGGTCGCCGCCACCTTCCCACATAGCGCCGCTGCCTGCCCAAGCAGCACCGCCGCCTCCCCAAGCAGCGCCGCCGCCTCCCCAAGCACCTCACCGCCACCGCACCACTGCCGCTGCCCCACGCCGTCCTAGGTGCCGCACCACCACACTCTGCACCACCGTGGTGCCCCCCCTACGGTCGCTGTCGCTTTGCTGCTAGGGTTCCCCGACCGCGATGACCCTTGCGTCGCCGTCTCGTGCGCCCCGAGCTCGCTGTCCCGCGTGCTTACCTCCTTCGTCGTCATGGGCCGTGACAAGAAGGGAAAGGGCAAGGCTATTGAGGAGCCGGCCACCAAAAAGCAGAAGCTGTCGAAGGAGGCGAAGAAAGCCCTAATGGCCGCTCGTGCCGCTGAGGAGCGAGAGCGTGGCCAAGGAGGATCGTTGAGGATCCGCGAGGCCCGTCAGAGGCAGCCTTCCGTGCCAGAGGAGTCCGAGGAAGAAGAAGAGCCCGAAGTGCCGCTTGTTCGCCAGCGCTCAGCCAGGACCCGTGGAGGTCACCCAGCTGCAGCCCCGAGACCGAGACCGTCAGCAGTTGACCTTCGAGAGGACAGGGCGGCCCAGAGAGCCGTCTATGAGATGGACACCAACGTCCGTGTCGCTGAGGGTGTCCGCCTGACCGATTACCGGAAGATGAAGGACAAGCAGCTCAGGAAGCTCAAGTGGAGCATTTTACTTGAGGAGTGGTTCCCACAGCCCAGAGAGGCACTTGTGGACAACCGCTTTTGGACCATGACACAGGCGTCGCTGTACGAGACTTACAAACGTCGGGGCCATAAGCTCTTCCAGCATAATTTCCTGGATTGGGATCAGCTTGCACTTGCAGCCGAGACGGAGATACACCCTTACTTTGAGAGGTATAGAGGACTAGTGGAGCTGATGTCTTACGAGAGGAGTGCCTACATGGAGGATTGGGTCTGAGTATTCTATGCCACACTCTACGTCTCTGAGGGCCGCAGATCTATTGATTTCATGTTCATGGGCCAGCATCATCACTTGACCAGGCAGACTTTGAGACAGCTGCTAGGAGTGGACCTCCATGACACTTGCCTGCACGAGAGGGTGTATGGATAGGCTAACCCACCGAGGAGGCCACTCACTGGAGGAGTGGCACCACCACTTGAGGAGATACGCTCACTGTTTGCTCAACCTTTCTCTCTAGACCAGCCGAGGGTACCGGCACTACTCAGTCCAGCTGCGCGCACTATGCATCTTGTCTTGCGCCGCACACTTTTGCCGAGGTCCGGATATCTTGAGGGGTTCACCAGCTTGCAGCAAACTCTCCTGTTCTATGTCATGAACGGGATGGAGTTCGATATTGTGGACACCCTTATTTGTGAGATGGAGGACGTAATCACTGATGGAGTTGGGATGATGAGGCAGCTTGTGTTTGGTCACTGGATCAGCTATTTGCTCTTCATGGTAGCTCCAGAGGGGTCCGCCGTGTGTGACAGTCTCACCGACGAGAGCGTCACACGGTTCGGCCATTACCGTGCTCCAGCTCCTGGAGACCGCCGCCTTGGCCGTCCAGTTGAGCGTCAGGTCCGTGTCTGTCTTTGAGAGGAAGACTGGTTAGACCTGGAGAAGGAAGACGAGAGACTAGCACAGGCAGAGGCTCAGGGTGAGGACCTAGAGCATATTTGGTCCGAGAGTGACACCAGCGATAGCGTTGAGGAGTACTTCCCACCTCCTCCCTCACCCAGGCAGCACGACGCGGAGGCTGGAGGCTCGACTGTACCACCTCCTACTCCACCTCCCGTGTCAAAGGCACATGTCTCTTAGCCATCTGAGCTTACCTCCCTACTTCAGCAGATGGTTGAGCAGCAGCGCCTGGACCGGCTTGCAGCTGAGCAAGCCCGAGCTGAGCAGGCTGCACGTCTCTTGGAGCTCCAGCAGCAGCAGCAGGAGATGCAGTGACAGATCACCCGCGAGAGGCGAGAGGACACTGACAGGCTGACTGGGCTGATTGATCAGATGCACCAGGGCTCTCTCGACCAGCAGCAGCAGACGCAGTAGGCGATGATGGGCATCCTGGGGTTGATCACCAACCTCTACACGCAGACTGGGATTGCCCTTGCGTCGCAACTTCTAGGCCTTGCTCCAGGTCCGCCTGTCCTAGCACCAGCTTCAGCGCTAGTGCCGACTACGCCAATCCCGTCGATCAGCATGTCCCCACTGCTTGCTCCAAGTGCTCCTATCCACTCTCCCTTGCCGGCTACGACGCTTTTCCAGCAGACGCCGACATCCATTGTCAGTGCCCCTCTTCCTACAGTCCAGTCTCAGCATGTACTGACAACGGCTACTACAGCTCCCGTCACCGCTACTCCAGCTTCAGCAACAGCAGGCAGCAGCTCCGACGACAGCACCCCCGACGGTGACCAGTTCGTCATCGCCCCGAGCGCTCAGGGTCCTTAGGCACTCGGCTTCCTTTTTGGTGTCTTGATGCCAAAGGGGGAGAAGAGTCAGGGGGAGGATAGCTTAGTCTCAGGGGGAGTCCTAGCTGTAGGGGGAGCTTATCTTTTTGGGAGTTCTTTTGTAATTTGGAGATTTTCTACTCTTTTGCTATTTCATTGAGTATTCGTGTGCCACTTATTCTCTTGAGTTATTGATCGATTGAGCTTTTGAGTTATTGATAATTTTTGAGCCTTCAAGTTTAAGTGTGCTAACCTTTGTATTTATTGCATATCCTTTTGAGTATCGTATTCTCAAATTCATTACTATTATGCTTTACTTTTTGTGTTGTCATCAATCACCAAAAAGGGGGAGATTGAAAGCATCTAGGCCCCATGAGGTATGGTTTCAGTGATTAATGACAACCATTGGATTTTACTAATGAATTTGTGGATGCAAGGTCTCCCATATCACTCATCACAATCAAATGAAATCTATATGAATATCATCTACTTCTCATTGTATACAATTGGAGACCCCTTAACAATCATTCTATGAGATCAATCAATGTTTATGAAGATTAGAAGTAAAAGCTCATATGTCAAAATTATTCAACCAAAATTGACAGCACTCAATGCTTGATAATCATCAGAAGAATATTCCCAACCAATGCCTAAGAGGTCAATCGAGCAAATTCCAAAAGAATCACTTAGAACAACTCGAAGCAAACAAAATCAACTCACCGGATCAGCCGAGTTTTCCAGAAAACAACACATCGGTCGAGTTGGTTCAGCGGAAGAAGAAGACCTTTGAACTAAGTACTCACCGGATCATCCGATGATGAAGGAGATGTTACATCGGTCCATCAGTACAGTAAGCAATCTCTCTGGACCAAGTGCACCACGGGACCATCCGATGTACACTATAAACACATCGGTCAATCACTCCAGTAAGCATCAATTCTGAACCAATTCTGGACGAAGTGCCACCAGACCATCCGATGAGAAGGCAAGTGTAACATCGGTCTAACAATGGTCATATCTGACACAGTGACATCAGCTAATTTGGATTTGACCGATGATAACTGAAGGGGGAGCATCGGATCATCCGATGTTCGCAGAACAGTGATGTCAGCCTACTTTTTCAATGGCTATTTCGTGGAGGCTGGCTATTTATACCCCTTCAACCAGTCTATTTGACAAGCTTGACAACCAGAGCTACTCTACACATTCTCAAGCATTCAAGATGTTGAGCTAACACTTCTACATTATCTACACCACTTACACACCAAGAGATAGGCTAGAACTTGCTAGAGATAGTGCTTGTGTGCTTCCATTCTTGGTGATTGAAGTCTCTAGTATAGTGAGATCTGTAAGGGAGTGTCCCTTAGTGATTGTATTGGAGAGAAACTTCCAGAGCTTGCCAAGACGATTGTGGAAGCTCGGAGGATCCAACTTGTACAAGGCTTGAGCTCCACCTTGCCGAGGTTGGCAAACGGAGAAGTATAGTGAAGATCCCTGGTCTCGATGACTTGGGAGTGGCTATACCCTTTGGTGGGTGCCACAACGTGGATGTAGGAAGATCTTGACGATCTTGCCGAACCACGGGATAAATCTCTGTGTCCTCGTGTCTCCTCGGGAGTTTGCGCTTTCTTCCTCTCCCTTTACACTTATGCATTTCTTATACCGCAAAGTTACTATTCACTTGAATGCATAGGTTGTTTGCATAGGGAATTGGTCTTTTAGTAATTAAGTTTTACTGCTTTAATTTTTGAAAAGAAGCCCAATTCACCCCCCTCTTGGGCATTCGATCCTTACAATTGGGCTTTTAGTAATTAAGTTTTATTGCTTTAATTTTTGAAAAGAAGCCCAATTCACCCCCCCTCTTGGGCATTCGATCCTTACAACGAGGTGGAGAGATCCTTCGAGGCGGACGTGAGGAGCGCACGACGACCACGGGGACGACAACCATGGGGACGGGCGTCGCTGCAGATGGCGCCGAGCGCCACCACGACCTCACTTGATGCTAGCTCGCCCTTCTATGTGGATCCAGTCCATCTCGCGCCGGTCCCTTGATGCTACCTCCCACAATACCTTGATGCTACCTCCCATGATATGGTCCCTCTCGTGCCGGCGTCCGCGGAGGCGCGATGTCAGCACGGGTGGATGGACAACGTCGGCGCGTGCAAAGAGGCTGCGCCGGCGGGGTGTCGGCACTGGTGGACGTGGATGGACAACGTCGGCACGTGTGGAGGGGCAGCGTCGGCGCGTGCGGAGGAGCAACGTGTGTCCAACGAGGAGGCAACAGAGCAAGGCACCGTACGGGGAGGCCAAGGTGGGGCGGGAGGAAGAAAGACTATGCAGGAGGATGCCTCGCCATCTTCTGCATATTTGCGTACCGAGAAGGCCCTAGCGCAAAATGCGCAAAATGAGAACACTGAATGTTTCGAGGGTGGAAAGTGGAATGTGAAAAGGCATTTCAGAGATAATTTTTCATTTGGCTCTTCTGTTAGAGCCAGCTTAATTTCCTGTGCCGACCAAACAAGTCACGACACCAAACATTTTCGAACTGTGGCCTACAGCCTCCTGTCCTCAGAGTCGACGTTTGTAAGGACCGAATGCCCAAGAGGGGGGTGAATTGGGCTTTCTTCAAAAAATTCTAAGCAATGAAACTTAATTTCTAAAGCCCAATTCCCTACACGACTATCTATGCATTCTAGTAGATAGAAACTTTGCGGAATATAAAATGCATAAAAGTAAGGGAAGGAGAAGGGATGCGAACTCCCGAGGAGACAAGGATTTATCCCGTGGTTCGGCAAGATCATGAAGATCTTCCTACATCCACGTTGTGGCACCCACCAAAGGGTTTTGCCACACCCAAGTCACCGAGACGAGGGGTCTTCACTATTCCTCTCCGTTCGCCTCCTTTGGCAAGGTGGAGCTCAAGCCTTGTACAACTTCGACATTCCAGGCTTCCACACACGCCTTGGCAAGCTCCGGAAGTCTTCTCACGGTTACAAACACCAAGGGCACTCCCTTGAGGCTCTCACACTAACCTAGAGAGTCCACTCACCCAGAATGGTGGCACACAAGCTCTCTCTCTAGCTAGTTCTAGCCTAAACCTTGGTGTAGATGTGATCAAAATGATGTGGAGGTGATTGCTCTTGGCCTTGAACACTTGTGGATGTGTTGATAGCTTCTGGTGATCAAGACTTGACGAAATGACAGGGTTAGGGGATATTTATAGCCACCCTTCCCGAAATAGCCGTTGGAAAAGTAGGCTGACAGAACTTTACTGTGAACATCGGATGATCCGATGTCTCCCCTTTAGTTATCATCGGTCTAATTACTTTGGCTGACGTCATTGTGTTAGATATGACTGTTGTTAGACCGATGCTGTTCCTGTCTTCTCATCGAATGATCCGGTGGCTCTTCCTCCAGAATTTGCTTAATCTTGATGCTTACTGGAGTGATCGACCGATGTGTGTAAGTCTGTACATCGGATGATCCGGTGCTACACTTGGTCCAATGGTATTGCAAACTGTACTGATGGACCGATGTCTCTGAACCATTCACATCGGATGATCCGGTGAGTACATTGTTCTGAGGTCTTCTTCTTCAGTTGAACCAACTCGACCGATGTGTACATTTATGAAATCATCGGTTGATCCGGTGAGTTGATTTTGTTTGCTTCGAGTTGTTTTGAGTGAATCTTTTGTGTCTTGCTCAGATGACCTCTTAGACATTTGTTTCATAAGCCTCTCTAATGATCTTCAAGCATTGTATGTTGTCAACTTATGGTTGAGTGACTTAGACATAAGAGCTTTCACTTCTTGTCTTTATCTCATTGATTTGATCTCAAAATTTGATTGTATATGGGTCTCCAATGACATATTCATTTCATTTTATTGAGTGATTATGGGGACCTTGCATTCACAAATTCATTAGTAAAGTTCAATGGTTGTCATTAATCACCGAAACCATACTTCATGGGGGGCCTAGATGCTTTCAATCTCCCCTTTTTTGGTGATTGATGACAACACAATAATCAAAGCGCAATAGTAATGAATTTGATAGAATGAAACTTAAAAGAATATGCAATGAATACAGGATGTCACACTTGAAGCTTAAGCATCAATTAATAACTCAAGTGTGAATAAAAAGTGATCATAAACATAGATAAACACCAAATGAGCCCAATCGATTAATAACTCATGGAAATAAGTTCATTAGATCTCAATAAGTAGCAAAAGAGCAAACACACCAAATGTAGCAAACACACTGAATTACAAGAATGATAAATGATAAATGATAAAGAGACTCCCCCTGACACTAAGACGCTCCCCCTGACTCCTCTAACTCTTCTCCCCTTTGGCATCAAGGCACCAAAAAGGGATCCGAGCGCCTAAGGACCCTGAGTGCTGGGCGCGATGACGAACTGGTCACCGTCGCTATCGTCGGAGCTGCTGGCTGGAGTAGCGGTGGAGGGAGCTGCCGGAGCCGTAGGAGCCACCGTTGGTGCCTGCTGTGGAGGAGCTGCTGGAGCAGGGGCACTGACGACAGAGGCTGGCGACTGCTAGAACAGAGTCGTGGCCGGCATCGGGGAGTGAAGCGGAGCACCATGAGCCAGAAGTGGAGACATGCTGAAGGAGAGAATCGGCGTAGAAGGTACTGGGGCCACTGGAGCGGCAGCTGGAGCCAGGACTGGAGGTGGTGGAGCGACTCCTGGTAGCTGCGACGGGAGGGCAATCCCGGTCTGGGTGTAGAGGTTGGTGATCAACCCCAGGATGCCCATCATCGCCTGCTGCGTCTGCTGCTGCTGGTCGAGAGTGCGCTGGTGCATCTGGTCGATAAGACCCGTCAGCCTGTCAGTGTCTTCACGCCTCTCACGGGCGATCTGACGCTGCATCTCCTGCTGCTGCTGCTGGAGCTCAAGGAGACGGGCAACCTGCTCCGCTCGGGCCTGCTCAGCTGCCAGCCTGTCTAGACGCTGCTGCTCAACCATCTGCTGGAGGAGCGACGTCAGCTCTGACGGCTGCGTGACCTGCGCCTCAGTGATGGGAGGTGGAGTAGGTGGTGGCACTGTAGAGCCTCCAGCCTCCGCGTCGTGCTACCTGGGTGAGGGCGGAGGAGGGAAGTACTCCTCGACACTGTCGTCGGTGTCGCTCTCTGACCAGATATGTTGCAAGTCCTCCCCTTGTGCCTCAGCCTCGGCAAGCCTCTCATCCTCCTTCTCTAAGTCAGACCAGTCCTCCTCAGATAGCCGGGCCCTGACCTGACGCTCGACTGGACAACCAAGGCGGCGGTCTCCAGGAGCTGGGGCACGGTAGTGACCAAACCATGTCACACTCTCGTCAGTGAGACGGTCGTGCACGGTGGACCCCTCGGGAACCATCATAGTGAGCAGGTAGCTGATCCAGTGTCCATACACGAGCTGCCTCATCATGCCCACACCGTCTGTGATCACATCCTCCATCTCGCATATGAGGACGTCCACGATGTCGAACTCCAGCCCGTTCATGATGTAGAACAGGAGAGTCTGCTGTAAGCTGGTCAACCCCTCCAAGTAGCCAGACCTCGGTAGGAGCGTGCGGCGCAAGGCGAGGTGCACTGTGCGCGCAGCTGGAGTCAACAATTCTGGTACTCTCGGCTGGTCAGGAGAGAAAGTGGGACCAAACAGAGAACGAATCTCCTCCAGCGGTGGTGCCACTCCTCCAGTAAGCGGCCTCCTCGGTGGGTCTGCGTGACCATAGACCCTCTCATGCACGCAGATGTCGTGCAAGTCCACTCCTAGCAACTGTGCCAGTGTCTGCCTCGTCAAGTGGTAGTGCTGACCCATGAACATGAAGTCAATTGATCTTCTGCCCTCAGAGACATAGAGGGTGGCGTAGAAGACGCGAACCCAATCTTCCACATAGGCACTCCGCTCATATGCCATCAGCTGCACCAAACCTCGATACCTCTCAAAGTAAGGACGGATCTCCATCTCTGCTGCCAGAGCTAGCTGACCCCAATCAAGATAGTTGTGTTGAAACAGCTTGTGACCTCGACGCCTATAGGTCTCATAGAGTGATGCTTGGGTGACAGTCCAGAAGCGACTATCCACCAGAGCCTCTCTGGGCTGCGGGTACCACTCCTCAAGCAGCACATTCCACCTGAGCTTGCGAAGCTGCTTGGCCTTCATCTTTCGGTAGTCGGTCAACCGGACTCCTTCAGCGACATGGACAGTGGTGTCCATCTCGTAGATCGCTCGCTGGGCCTCTCTGTCCTCACGACGGTCGGCAGCTGTCGGTCTCGTACGAGGAACTACCGGGGGATGACCCCCACGAGTCCGGGCGGATCACCGGCGGACGAGAGGCTCTACCGGCTCCTCTTCGGCCTCGAAGTCGTCAATCACGGGAGGTTGCCTCGAACGAGCCTCGCGGATCCCCAGCGACCCTCCTCGGCCACGCTCATGCTCCTCGGCGGCGCGAGCGGCCATCAAGGCCTTCTTCTCCTCCTTCGACAGTTTTTGCTTCTTCGCGGCCGGATCCGCGATGGCCTTGCCCTTGTTCTTCTTGTCGCAAGCCATTGCAATGCGCGAGAGTGAGGTTGACAAAGTTACGCGCGCCGAGCAACGAAAGAGGCGGCCGGAAACCCTAACGGCGGTGAGACGACCATTTGGGAAGGCACCACGGCAACGGTGTGTGCGTGGGGCGGCGGAGGCGCTGTGGCAATGGGGAAGAGCGGTGGCGGCGCTTGGATGCGGCGGCGAGTGGTGGAGGCGGCGACTGGTGGAGCGGCGACGGTGAGGCGGTGGCGCTTGGAGGCGGCGGTGCTTGGAGGTGAGGCGCTTGGAGGTGAGGCGGCGGCTAGCAGCGGCGGAGGTGAGCCGGCGGCTAGCGGCGGCGGGAGGCAACGGGCGGCGGTTGAGGCTCGGCGGCAGAGGAAAGTGACGGCCGAGTGACGGGATCGGGAGAGAGAGGAAGGAAGCGAACGACCGATTTAAATAGTGGGTCCCAAATCCTAGCCGTATTTTTAACACCGGATGGACCGATGTTAGATGGGATATACATCAGTCGAACGCCACAGTAAGGATATTCAAAATGTTACTGTTGACATCGGATGGACCGACGTTGAGGGTTTTGATCATCGGTCGAATGGCACAGTAAGGGTATTCAAAAGAGGAATGTTGACACCAGATGGTCCGACAATGGAGGAGGTAGCATCGGTGGAATTTGGCACAACTCTAGAATTGTGAACACCGGATGGACCGATGTTTTTCAGAATGAACGCGTCGGTTGAATTGAGATACTGACTGAACTGGCCCTTGGAAATTGAACACCTATTGATCCGATGAGGGATTGACCTAGGCATCGGATAATCCGATGACTATAGAACAACAACATCCCATATGTCCTTTGATCAAACAAACAAGCAAAGAGAAACACATGTCTTAGGACTTTTTGGGCAACCCCTTACCCCTTAAAAATACTAATATGCCAATAACTTGGCTAGGCCTTAAGGCAAATGGAACATCGAGAAAAATAGGAGGAAATTATCCAAATAAAATGTAAGGCCCATGCTTTGTGAGCTAGAGTATGAAGACTTCTATCTCTTTAAAGCATGTTCCTCTAGGCATTAACGCACCTAACATTTTGTTCTTTCCACCTTATATGAGTTGAGATATTGCATTTCAAACAAGTCTCTTTCTCATGAGGTGGGTTCCCCTTTGTGACAATCTACCGTATGCAATGCCAAACATTTTATAGTGCAAGAAACTTAAATATGAGTGCAAGTCTATATGGCAGGCATCATGCAAGACATAAAATGAATCTATCTTGCCAAGTTTGAACCTTTCAAAGGCTTCTTCAGGGAGATCTACTCTCCAAGCCTTGTGAAAACCCAAAAGAACCACCATCCCAAGCTAACCCTTGCTCACCCCTATCCTTTGAGAGTTAGGCAAGACCTATATGATCATGCCAACTTACATGACGTTTGATGCATCTAGCATATTTAATTCACTTCTTAGCCTAGAAAAAGTTTTCTCATCAAGTGGTTTAGTGAAGATATCCGCCAATTGTTCTTCGGACCTAACACCTCGCAATGAGATGTCTCCCTTAGCTTCATGGCCCTTAAGAAATGATGGCGAATATCAATGTGCTTAGTGCGGGAGTGTTGAATGGGGTTTTTAGCTATCTTAACCGCACTTTCATTGTCACAAAGGAGAGGCACACAACCAAGTTTAATACCAAAGTCCAAAAGGGTTTGCTTCATATAAAGAATTTGGGCACAACATGCACCGGCCGCAATATACTTCGCTTCCGCCGTGGACAAGGCGACGGAATTTTGCTTCTTGCTTGACCAAGAAACTAGGGAACGCCCAAGCAAGTGGCACCCACCGGAGGTACTCTTGCGATCCACGTGGCATCCGACAAAGTCCGAATCCGAGTATCCCACAAGATGGAATTTTGCACCTTTAGGGTACCACAAGCCCTCACTAGGGGTATGCTTAAGATACCTAAGTATCCTAAAGACCGCCTTCCTATGCGATTCTTTAGGTGCCGCTTGAAAGCGAGCACACAAGCATACACTAAACATGATATCGGGCCTAGATGCGGTAAGGTAAAGTAATGAACCAATCATAGAACGGTAGTTAGATTGATCAATAGGTTTGCCGTCCTTATCTGCGTCGAGATGACAATTGGTTGCCATTGGAGTGCTTCTTGAGCTACAATCTCCCATCTCAAATTTCTTCAAGAGGTCCTTGGTGTACTTCTCTTGATAGACGAAGGTCCCCTCTTGAAGTTGCTTGATTTGAAATCCAAGGAAGAAGTTGAGATCTCCAATCATTGACATCTCGAATTCCCTAGACATCATTTTGCCAAACTCATGGCTAAAAGCTTCGTTAGTTGAACCAAAAATAATATCATCAACATAAATTTGACAAATGAACAAATCTCCGTTGATGTCCTTGGTGAAGAGTGTGGTGTCCACCCTCCCGATCTTGAATCCTTGCATGATGAGGAAGTCCCGTAGTCATTCGTACCACGCCCTAGGTGCTTGCTTGAGCCCGTAGAGCGCCTTGTGCAACCTATACACATGATTAGGATTCCTCGAATCTTCAAACCCGGGAGGTTGTTCAACATAAACAAGCTCGTTAATGTAACCATTAAGAAAGGCACTTTTCACATCCATTTGATAAAGTCTAATACTATGATGTGATGCAAAGGCAAGAAGTATACGGATGGCTTCTAGCTGGGCGACCGGGGCAAATGTCTCCCCAAAATATAGTCCTTCAACTTGTGAGAACCCTTTGGCCACAAGTCTTGCCTTGTTGCGTACCACAACGCCATTCTCATCTTGTTTGTTGCGGTACACCCACTTTGTTCCGATGACGTTCTTGTTCTTGGGTCGCTCCTCCAACACCCAAACTTCATTGCAGATGAAGTTGTTGAGTTCTTCTTGCATGGCCATAACCCAATTTGGGTCTTGGAGCGCTTCCTCAATGTGAGTGGGTTCTACACACGAAACAAACGAGTAGTGCTCACAAAACGAAGCAAAGTGACGAGAACGTGTACTTACACCCCTTGACGGACTTCCAATGATTTGGCCCATTGGATGCGCCTTGGAGATGCGTCCATGCCTCATAAGCGGTTGTGAAGCACTTGGCTAAGGTGATGTGTGTTGCTCCTCTTGTGGTTGGACTTTATCATGGACTTCTTCTTCCTCTTGATGTTGTTGTGCTTGTGAGTCTTGAGTCGGCAATGGATCATCCTTCTCTTCTTCGTCAACTTGAGGCGCCATAGAGCTGTTGTTGGAACTTGAAGCTCCCCCTTGATCATGGCTCTCCTCAACTTCCGGTTTGATGTCTCCAATGGTCATGTTCTTCATGGCTTCTTGTAGAGGCTCATCATCTATTTCATCATGACCAAAACTCTCCTCTTGGGAGCCATTAGATTCATCAAACTCCACATCACAACTTTCTTCAACTAAACCGGAGGTTTGGTTGAATACTCGATATGCTTTTGAGTTTGATGCATAACTAAGGAATATACCAACATCACATCTTCTTTCAAACTTACCGAGCCTTTTCTTGCGGTAGATGTAGCACTTGCATCCAAAGACTCGAAAGTAGGAGATGTTGGGCTTTCTCCCAATGAGAAGCTCGTACGGGGTCTTTTGAAGTAGTCGATGTAGGTAGACCCTATTTGCGGCATGGCACGCCGTGTTGATCGCCTCGGCCCAAAACTTCTCCGACGTGCCGTAGTCATCAAGCATTGCTCTTGCAAGAGTGGTGAGTGTCTTGTTCTTCCTTTCAACGACACCGTTTTGTTGAGGGGTGTATGTGGCCGAAAACTCATGTTTTACTCCTTCACGGTCACACCACTCCCCAATGTTGTAGTTCTTGAATTCGGTGCCGTTGTCACTCCGGATCTTGATGATGGGAAGTTGAAATTCCCTTTGAGCGCGGTTGGCGAAGGTCTTGAACACTTCCGAAGTCTCACTCTTGTCACCTAGAAATAGAGTCCAAGCATAGCGAGAATAGTCATCAACAATAACGAGACAATAGAGGTTACCGCCAAGGCTTTGATATGTGGACGGTCCGAAGAGGTCCATGTGGAGTAGTTCAAGTGGCTTGGAGGTTGACACCATTGTCTTCATTTGGTGGTGTGAAGCAACTTGCTTCCCGGCTTGACAAGCGCTACAAAGTTTGTTCTTCTCAAATGTGACATCCTTTACGCCGGTCACCATCCCAAGCTTGAATGACTTCTTGAGTTTGCTCATTCCAATGTGCACTATGCGTTGGTGCCATAGCCATCCCAAGCTTGTCTTAGTGAAAAGACAAGTGGTCAAGCTAGCATTCTTGTTGGCGAAGTCCACTAGGTAGAGATGTCCATTCTGGAATCCTTTGAAGACTATGTCTTGGCTAGTTTCACTACTCACAACAACATCATTTTTGCTAAATGTGCACGTTAGTCCAAGATCACATAGTTGTGCAATAGAAAGTAAATTGAAACTAAGTAACTTAACATACAAAAAATTAGAAATAGACAAGTCATTCGAAATAGCAATTTTACCTAACCCAATTACCTTTCCCTTAGAGTTATCACCAAAGGTGACTTGTTCATGATTGTCGGGGTTTTCTATGGTGGTGAACATACCATCATTGCCGGTCATATGTTGAGTGCACCCGCTATCGAGTACCCAATGCTTTCCTCCGGCTTTGTAGTTCACCTACACACATGAATTCAATTTTTGACTTTAGGCACCCAAGCCAACTTAGGTCCTTGTATGTGTGATACAAGTGTTTTTGGGACCCAAGGTTGCTTGGGGAGCTTCCCCTTCATGCCCTTCATGTCTTTGCCAATGAACCTTGCCTTCACCTTGCCATGTACTTTACTCAAGAGATAATAATGATCATTAAAAGTAGATTTATAGTTAGTAGGCAATTTAGGAGAAGGTCGGTTAGGAAGAGGACACTCCCTTGTGTGGTGACCGGTGACCTCACAATGTTGGCAATAAGAACCAACTTTCTTGATGAAGCTTGTTCTTAGCTCCGGTGAGGGCACCTTTCCTTTGTTAGGCACCGGGAAGGATCCAAGTCCTCTCTTGTTGAAGGCCTTTGCTTGTTGGAAGAGAATTTCCTTGTGCTTGACTTCTCCTTTTGAAAGTCTAGCCACACTAGTGCGGAGACTCTCAATTTCTTCCAACAAGTCCTTCTCCCTAGCATTAGCTTTCAAAGGCAAAGACTTGTGCAAAGCATTAGTGGCATGAGAAGTAATGGATATCTTATCATTAAGAGTTTGCTTCTTCATATTTTTCAACTCTTGATTAAGCATGTCATGAGCAAGGTTAAGTGTTTGATGTTCTTGTATTAACTTGTTGTGCTCTTCCAAGAGTGTTTGGTGTGCTAAGTCAAGTTCATGATTATCTATCTTGATTTTAGTCTTTTCTTCCTCAATTTGCTTGACATTGGATTTGAGTGTGTCATGCTCTTTGAGTATGCTTTCATACTTGTCAAGTAAATCAAGGTTAGCACTCTCAAGTTTAGCAGGAGTTTCTTCAAGCACTTTAACCTTACTCTTTTCCCTCTTAATGATAGCATGATATTCATTTATCAAGGAAGTTAAATCATCGGGGGAAAGCTCATCGTCGCTAGAGTCATCACATACCTTGGTGTTACCTTTCGCCTTGAGGCACATGGGTGATGGATGAAGAGGTGCATCATCATTGTTGGCGATGGCGAGGCCGGCCAAGCTTTCTTCTTCCTCTTCACTCTCTTCATCACTTGTTTCTTCGTCGGTGACCCATTCATTTGCCTCACACATGAACACCTTTTGTGGGCCATTTCTCTTCTTTGGAAAGAGCCTTGCCTTCTTGCCCTTGTAATGTTTCTTCTTCCCAAAGGATCTTGGCTTTGGTTTGGCCTCTTCTTCATCATTATCACTCTCTTCAAGCTTGCGATGCTTGCCTTTGTAGTTCTCTCTTCTTTTGTCCGATTTTGGACAATCATAGGAGATGTGGCCTTGATCACCACAATTGTAGCAAGTCTTGTGATCATCTCTCCTTGGTAGAAATGCTCTCTTCTTAGGATCAAATGTGTATCCCTTCTTAGTGATCTTGGAGTTCAAGCGTGAGAACTTTCTCATCATCAACGCAAGCTCATCATCATCATCTTCACTTGATGCTTGTTCTTCTTCACTTGAGCTAAGCTCAACCACCTTCTTCTTCTTGTGGCTTGTTTTCTTGGTGGAGGCCTTTAGAGCAATTGTCTTTGATGATGATTGCTCCATCATCCCAAGTACACTCATCTCATGAGCGTGTATTTCTCCAATGAGCTCCGAAACTTCAATGTGGTCAAGTGACTCTTTTTGGAGCATGGAGTTGATGATGTTGTACTTTGGCTTGGGGAGGAGCATGAGGATCTTGCGGTTGATGAGTCCCTTGCCAAGAGAAGCAATGTCAAGAGCATTTATTTCTTCAATAAGCACATTTAAGCGAGAGAACATCTCATTGACATTTTCATGAGGTAGCATCTTAAATTCATCATATTTTGCTTTAAGCATGTGATATTTAAGTTCCTTGACCCTAGAAGAACCCTCATGAATCTCTATTAAGCAAGCCCAAATTTCACAAGCCTTTTCCTTGCTAGCAATCCTAGAAAACACATCTTGACTAATATATTCATAGATTGCATTCCTAGCTTTAGCATCCCATTTAAGTTGATCACCAACATAATTATGTTCTCCAAACCCCGCGTGGGTCGCTTCCCATACTTCGGGGGCAATAGCCTCAAGGTAAGCGCGCATGCGTGCTTTCCAAGAGGCAAAGTTCTTGCCCTCGAAGATAGGAACCGAACCCCCAACCTTGGCCATTTTAGCTCTCTAGCGGTGAAGCTAGAATGATCCTATGAGCAACCTTGCTCTGATACCAATTGTAAGGACCGAATGCCCAAGAGGGGGGTGAATTGGGCTTTCTTCGAAAAATTCTAAGCAATGAAACTTAATTTCTAAAGCCCAATTCCCTACGCGACTATCTATGCATTCTAGTAGATAGAAACTTTGCGGAATATAAAATGCATAAAAGTAAGGGAAGGAGAAGGGATGCAAACTCCCGAGGAGACTAGGATTTATCCCGTGGTTCGGCAAGATCGTGAAGATCTTCCTACATCCACGTTGTGGCACCCACCAAAGGGTTTTGCCACACCCAAGTCACCGAGACGAGGGGTCTTCACTATTCCTCTCCGTTCGCCTCCTTTGGCAAGGTGGAGCTCAAGCCTTGTACAACTTCGACCTTCCGGGCTTCCACACACGCCTTGGCAAGCTCTGGAAGTCTCCTCATGGTTACAAACACCAAGGGCACTCCCTTGAGGCTCTCACACTAACCTAGAGAGTCCACTCACCCAGAATGGTGGCACACAAGCTCTCTCTCTAGCTAGTTCTAGCCTAAACCTTGTGTAGATGTGATCAAAATGATGTGGAGGTGATTGCTCTTGGCCTTGAACACTTGTGGATGTGTTGATAGCTTCTGGTGATCAAGACTTGACGAAATGACAGGGTTAGGGGGTATTTATAGCCAGCCTTCCCGAAATAGCCGTTGGAAAAGTAGGCTGACAGAACTTTACTGTGAACACCGGATGATCCGATGTTTCCCCTTTAGTTATCATCGGTCTAATTACTTTAGCTGACGTCATTGTGTCAGATATGACCGTTGTTAGACCGATGTTGTTCCTGTCTTCTCATCGGATGATCTGGTGGCTCTTCCTCCAGAATTTGCTTAATCTTGATGCTTACTGGAGTGATCGACCGATGTGTGTAAGTCTGTACATCGGATGATCCGGTGCTACACTTGGTCCAATGGTATTGCAAACTGTACTGATGGACCGATGTCTCTGAGCCATTCACATCTGATGATCCGGTGAGTACATTGTTCTGAGGTCTTCTTCTTCAGTTGAACCAACTCGACCAATGTGTACATTTCTGAAATCATCGGTTGATCCGGTGAGTTGATTTTGTTTGCTTCGAGTTGTTTTGAGTGAATCTTTTGTGTCTTGCTCATATGACCTCTTAGACATTTGTTTCATAAGCCTCTCTAATGATCTTCAAGCATTGTATGTTGTCAACTTATGGTTGAGTGACTTAGACATAAGAGCTTTCACTTCTTGTCTTTATCTCATTGATTTGATCTCAAAAGTTGATTGTATATGGGTCTCCAATGACATATTCATTTCATTTTATTGAGTGATTATGGAGACCTTGCATTCACAAATTCATTAGTAAAGTTCAATGGTTGTCATTAATCACCGAAACCGTACTTCATGGGGGGCCTAGATGCTTTCAACGTTAATTAGCTCTTCTTACGGTGAGCTTGCAACTACGTGTAATTTGTGTTAAACATAGAAGATTATCTCTAAATATAGGATGATAGGATTCTTACTTGCCGCTCATGTATCCTGATATTCTGAAGTTGTGTCTCCGTGATTTGTCATTGAGGTATTTCCTTTGCTGTACACATTGACCTGCATATATAAAGAACTAGTCTCCATCGTTGTATGGTGTGGCATTGACTCGACCAACATGGTAACAGAGCCATACGATTCATAGATGTCCACCAAATCCTCTCTTTCTTCCTCCTCCTCCCTTCCACCATGTCCACCAACACAACAACTTCATCATCTTTCTGCACCCCAATTTCTCTGCATCACGGGGTCACAATTCGCCTTAGCAAGAGTAACTATCTCTTATGGCGTGCCCAACTTGTTCCCGCGTGAAACTCTTGGGCTATCTCGACGGCACCATGCGGCACCCGCCAAGATGATTGCCACCTCCATGGCGATCGGTGCTGCGCAAGTCTCCAGTCCAGCGTATGAACACTGGTATGATCAAGATCAACAACTCTTCAGTGGACTCCTATCATCCATGACGGAAGATGTTCTCAAGGACGTGATCACAACTACATCGTCCAAGGAAGTGTGGGACTCTCTTCGGCGGAAGTTTTCTTCTTCCACCTGAGCCCGCACGGTTCAGCTTCGTGGTGAACTCGCTACAGCAAAGAAGCGTGACATGACGGCAGCTGACTTCTATCGCAAGATCACAGGGCTGGCCAATGAATTGGCTGCTGTCAATGCCGCCCTAACTAATGATGAGGCTCTATCCTATCTTTTTACTGGTCTTCCTGCAGAATATGACCCACTTGTTACATCCATGACCACAAAGACATATACAATCACGCTTGATGATGTGTACGCGCATCTCATGGCTTTGAAGCTCAGCTTCAACATCAAACTGAGCTCTAGCTCAATGTTGGTGCGTTGGCAAACTACGCAGAACGTGGTGGTTGTGGTGACCGTGGCCGCGATCGTGGTGACCGTGGCCATGGCCGTTCTGCACCTCAGGGTAGTACATCGTACAAAACTTCTAGCGGTCGTGGCTCGTCTTCTCGCCCATCCCGCCAGATACGTGGCAAGGGTGGGCATACTGCAATCAAGTGTTGGCATCGGATGGATGAATCTTACTGTGAAGAACCCTCGACCATGGCTCTGGCGGCTACTACTTCCTACAAGTTTGATCCAAATTGGTACCTCGACACTGGCGCAACAGATCATATAACCAGCGATCTTGATCGATTGGCTATTCGTGAGCGCTATCATGGTGGAGAGAAAGTCCACGTTGGGAATGGAACAGGTTTGCGTATTTTGCATATTGGTCATTCTTCAATTAATACTGCTATTCGTCCTCTTGCATTGTGTAATATCCTTCATGTTCCTGACATTACCAAGCATATTATTTTCGTCCACAAATTTTCTCGTGATAATGATGTCTTTATTGAATACCATCCTTGATATTTTTCCATTAAGGATCGCCAGACGAAGAAAAGCCTGCTACTGGGGACATGTGAATCTGGCCTCTACCCCATCACGCCCTCCGACGCTGCTTCTCTTCATCACGCCTTACTCAGCAGATCTCCGAGTCATGCTCAATGGCATGCTCGCCTTGGCCACCCTTCACACCAAGTAGTTCGATCAGTATTGCATCTTAATAATATTTCGTGTCCTAGTGAGTCTTTCCTACCGGTCTATAATGCGTGTCAGCTAGCAAAGAGTCATCAGATACCCTACTCTAGTTCAATTCATCGGTCTACCTCTCCTTTAGAAATGATTTTTTCAGATGTTTGGGGTCCAACCCCTCAATCTGTTGGGGGTTTCAAATACTATATAAGTTTCATTGATGATTTCAGTAAGTTTTCATGGATCTATTTGATGCATGATCGGTCTGAGGCTCCTCACATTTTTCTTCAATATCAAACTCATGTCGAACGCCTTTTGAATAACAAAATTAATGTGTCCAATCTGATTGGGGTGGAGAATATCATAAAATGCACAACACATTTTTCCGCTCGCTTGGCATCACACATCACATTTCTTGTCCACATGTGCATCAACAAAACGGGTCTGTTGAACGCAGACACCGTCATATTGTTGAAACTGGACTTGCTCTTCTTGCTCATGCACATATTCCTTTAAGATTCTGGGATGAAACTTTCCTCATAGCCACATATCTTATTAATCCCCTTCCTACTCGTGTCATAGACAACACATGTCCTTTGCAGCGTCTTTTTAACTCCCCTCCAAATTATTCCATGCTTAAAGTTTTTAGATGTGCTTGTTGGCCCCATCTTCGTGTTTATAATAAACACAAACTTGCTTTCCGTTTCAAGGAGTGTGTCTTCCTTGAGTACAGCTCACTTTATAAAGGGTACAAGTGTCTCGACATTGATTCCGGCCGCGTTTATATTTCTCGTGATGTCATCTTTGATGAAGATGTGTTTCCCTTTGCCCGCACGGAATCTACTCCTTCACAGTCCCAATCTTATGAATCCTCAAATTTACACAATTTGCATTTAGAAAATAGTGGTTTTAATTTGAATTGTGATCATGCGCGTATACATTTGTCTGCTAACTCTTTGGATGCAGCGAATACATCATCTTCGGAATCTGCGCCATCTCAGCAGTCACTCGAATCTGTGTCAATCATTAACGCCAGTAACTCTGCACCTTAAGCATCTGCACCTGAAACGTCTCCATCTTTTGGTCATGGGGACTATGCTGGAGAAGCTTCTCATGCTCATGTTGATGTGCACCATACTCCTACGCCAGAACAAACTGTTGCACCTGTTGTGCATCCGTATGGCACTAGACTCAAGCACCTTATACGGCAGCCCAAGAAATGTACAGATGGCACAATTGCTTGGTCAGCTATTAAGGTCCCCCCTGAACCTACTGATTATATTGTTGCAATGAAGGATCCTCTTTGGCTGCAGGCCATGCATGAAGAATTTGAGGCTCTAAAGAAAAATGGCACATGGCACTTAATTCCGCCTCATCCAGATCGTAATATAATTTACTGTAAGTGGGTATTTCGATTGAAGCACTGTCCTGATGGGTCTACTGATCGTTATAAAGCGTGTCTGGTTGCCAAAGGTTTTAAACAACAATATGGTATAGACTATGATGACACTTTTAGTCCTGTTGTTAAACCCACTACTATTCGTTTATTGCTCTCTCTTGCTGTTTCTCGTGGCTGGACTATGCGTCAAGTTGATATTAAAAATACCTTCTTACATGGTTTTCTAAATGAAGATGTTTATATGAAGCAGCCTCCTGGTTTTGTGGATTCCAAACGGCTGAACTATATATGCAAATTGGATAAAGCCTTGTATGGTCTCAAGCAAGCATCTCGTGCGTGGTTTTCTTGGCTTAGCTCAAAATTAATACAATTGGGTTTTCACTGCTTTGAAGGCCGATGTGTCCCTGTTTATTTTTAACAAGCGCGATGTTCAGATGTATATTCTTATCTATTTTGATGATATTATTATTCTCAGTTCTTCCTCGACGGCCACTGAGAAGCTTCTTGTTCAACTTCGGGAAGATTTTGCTGTTAAGGATCTTGGAGTGCTGAGTTACTTTCTTGGCATTGAAGTTCATCACACACCTACTGGTCTTATCTTAACACATTGCAAATACATTTCTGATTTACTAAGTCGCACCAACATGCTCTCATCGAAGAGTGTGCCAACTCCAATGCTTCCTACTGAAAAATTGAAAGTGTATCTAGGCATCCCCGTGGATTTTGGATAATTGATGACGACACTTAAGAGGCTATGAGCTTAGTTGATCTTAAGCACAGGTACAAGGATTGAAATGAGATGAAAACACTAAAAAGGAAAAAGGAGAAAACGGACATCAAAGACTTAAGCATCGAAATTAGGGTTTCTATGGTGTTGATTTTATGTGAGCCGTATCATGAGTGAGGGTGGTTGTATCATGTGCATTGAGATCAAACCAAGGGGCTCAAAGTGGTGGTTTAGAGAAAAACCTAAGTGAGAAGCCTAAAATGAGAAAAACCCTAGGAGGCCGGACTAGTCCGGGCCTCAGGGCCGGACTAGTCCGACCATGGCAGACAAGTCCGTTTTGAGACGGACCGAGTGAATCAGAGTGAATTTGGAGCTAAGTCCGAGAAGTCCAGACTTTTCCGTTTTTGGATGGACTAAAGATCTTTGGAGAAGTTCGGACTTGTCCGTTTGGATGCGGACTAGTCCGTTTGAGACTTAGTGAGATTAACCGAGAGAAACCCTAGGGGGCCGGACTAGTCCAGGCCAACCCAGAAAAGTCTGTTTTGGAACGGACCAAGTGGTTTTGTTCCACTTCGGACTAGTCCGTTGTTGACCAGACTAGTCTGTTGTCTAGTGACCGTTTGAATTTGGAAATTTGGCGGGTAGCGTGACGATCGTTGCTCAGTGTGGCAGTTGTCGGGAACTGAGTAGAGGTCAGTGGTCCCATAGGGCCGGACTAGTCCGGGGTCTGAGGCCAGACTAGTCCGCCCCTTTGCTGACGTAAGCAAAAGGGGGCTCGGGACCTCTATAAAAAGGGGGACCCCCGGGCTCATTTGAACAAGACTGGAACCCTAGCGCCGCCACAAGCATCATAGAGCCTTCTAAAGCCTTCTACTCATCCTACTAAGCCTCCAAGAGCAAATCTTGAAGAGATTAGAGTTTGGGAAGGAGAGTAAAGGAAGATCATCGCGCTTTGCTCTCAGTTTGATCTCTTGCACATTGTGTTGTGTTGTGTGGCTTGTGTGAGTTGAGCTTCGTGTGCTCCTCTTGTATTGATTTGTGGGAGCCTCAAGTTGTGAGCAGCCCCATTAAACTTGGTGATTATCCATTGATATAGTGGAAACCAAGCCGGCCATCGTGGTGGCTTGGTGAGAGAAGGGACAAGTGAGACCCGATCCTTGTGTGGACTTCTCAATGTGGAGGTAGGATTCTTCGTAGAGCTGAACCATGGGATAAATCTCGCTTCACTTGTCTCTCGCTTTTTGTGATCACTAGTATTGCTATTAGGGTTCACTTTGCTCTTATTGCCTTACACTTTGATCATTATTGTAAACTTGCAATCTAAGTGTTTAAACCTCACAATCTGAGTTCACAAGTTTACTACACATTGCTCATATCTTTGGTGAACTTTAATTCCGCAAATAACTTATAGAAATCAAGTTTTAGGGTTTCCCCCCGTGCTGAGTGGACTAGTCCGGCCCTGTGCAGACTAGTTCGGCCACAGAAATTTAATCCTGTTTGATTAAGTGATTTCAGGTATCAGAGCAGGCTTCTCCCAAGAGTCTAACAACTCGGAGAAGTAATGGCCAGAAGGGGTGACAACGAAGTTCCGGTGGTCATCGATGACACCAAGACGAAGAACATCGATGTTCTTCAAGATGATCCGAATGACGACGAAGAAGTTCGGATGCTCAAGTCACAGCTTCGTGAGAAGCTCAACGTGCCCAAGAAGGAGGTGAAGCCAATTGCTCTGGTCAACATCAACAATGGGAGTAGCTCACAATACTACTCCCGATATCCTTACAATTATGAGCAACTTAACGCGAGCAACCATTATTTATCTATTCCCATTGGCAAACTTCCTCAATTTGACGGAAATGATTATTCTATGTGGAAGCATAATATGAAGATGCACCTCATTTCCTTAAACCCTAGCTTGTGGCAAATTATGATCACAGGTGTTCATCTTTCGAAGAATGAGGAAGACATCACTCTGGAGCAAGCCATTCTTCTACATCGCAATGCTCAAGCCATTGGAGTGATTACCTCCTCATTAACTCGTGAGGAGTTCAACCGCATTGAAGGGTTGGAGGTTTCCAAGGAGATTTGGGATACCCTCAAGACGGTGCACGAAGGCAACCGCGTCATTAGGGAGGCCAAGATTGAGATGATCGAAGAAGAGCTTGGAAGATTCACCATCATGGAGGGTGAATCTCCCCAAGATATGTATGACCGCCTCAAGACTCTCATCAACAAGAGTCGGTCATATGGAAGCACCCGGTGGACCGACCACGAAGTGGTAAAGAGGATGATTCGAGCATTCATGCCTCGAAACGTCACCCTTTGCTCACTAATTCGAGAAAGCCCGAGCTTCCACAAGATGACTCCCGAAGAAGTGCTAGGGAGAATCATCAATCATGAGATGATGGAGCAAGAAGCGATGTTCTACAATGATCTACAAAAGCTTTCCTGCTCCAAGAAAAGGGATGTTGCATTCAAAGCAACGTCGTCAAAATCACAAGAAAATGAAGAGAGTGATGAAGAGAGTCTCGACACCGATGAGGAAGAAGCTCTCTTCATTAACAACTTTAAGAGGATGTTTAAAAGGAGGAGGGGGGCCACCAAAATGAAAGGAGAAGCAAAGACAAGCCCAAGACAAGATCAAAAAGGGCTTTCTACAATTGTGGAGAATATGGTCACTTCATTGTGGATTGTCCACATGAAGAAAACAAGAAGAAGAAGAAGGGCAAGTCCAAAGAAAAGAAGTACTTTAAGAAGAAGAAGCAATCCGGACATGCCCACCTTGGAAAGGAGTGGGATTCAAATGTGGAATCCTCCTCCGATGAAGATGAGAAGGTAGCAACTATTGCTATGAAGAAGACAACAATAAAGAACAAGCTCTTCCCCAACTTGGAGACTTCAAGGCTGAAAGCATCTAGGCCCCTCATGAAGTACGGTTTCGGTGATTAATGACAACCATTGAACTTTACTAATGAATTTGTGAATGCAAGATCCCCATAATCACTCATAAAATGAAATGAATATGTCATTGGAGACCCATATACAATCAACTTCTGAGATCAAATCAATGAGATAAAGACAAGAAGTGAAAGCTCTTATGTCTAAGTCACTCAACCATAAGTTGACAACATACAATGTGAAGATCATCAGAGAGCCTTGTGGAACAAATGTCTAAGAGGTCATATGAGCAAGACACAAAAGATTCACTCAAAACAACTCGAAGCAAACAAAATCAACTCACTGGATCAACCGATGATTTCAGAAATGTACACATCGGTCGAGTTGGTTCAACTGAAGAAGAAGACCTCAAACAAATGTACTCACCGGATCATCCGATGTGAATGGCTCAGTGACATCGGTCCATCAGTACAATTTGCAATACCATTGGACCAAGTGAAGCACCGGATCATCCGATGTGCAGATTTACACACATCGGTCGATCACTCCAGTAATCATCAAGATTAAGCAAATTCTGGAGGAAGAGCCACCGGATCATCCGATGAGAAGACAGGGGCAACATCGGTCTAACAACGGTCATATCTAACACAATGAAGTCAGCCAAAGTAATTAGACCGATGATAACTAAAGGGGAGACATCGGATCATCCGGTGTTCACAGTAAAGTTCTGTCAGCCTACTTTTCCAACGGCTATTTCGGGGAGGCTGGCTATAAATACCCCCTAACCCTGTCATTTCGTTAAGTCTTGATCACCAGAAGCTACCAACACATCCACAAGTGTTCAAGGCCAAGAGCAATCACTTCCACACCATTTTGATCATCTCTACACCAAGGTTTAGGCTAGAACTAGCTAGAGAGAGAGCTTGTGTGCCACCATTCTGTGTGAGTGGACTCTCTAGGATAGTGTGAGAGCCTCAAGGGAGTGACCTTGGTGTTGTAATCGTGAAGAGACTTCCGGAGCTTGCCAAGGCGTGTGTGGAAGCCCGGAAGGTCGAAGTTGTACAAGGTTTGAGCTCCACCTTGTCAAGGAGGCGAACGAAGAAGAATAGTGAAGACCCCTCGTCTCGGTGACGTGGGTGTGGCAAAACCCTTTGGTGGGTGCCACAACATGTATGTAGGAAGATCTTAACGATCTTGCCGAACCACGGGATAAATCCTTGTCTCCTCGGGAGTTTGCATCCCTCTCCTCCCTTTACTTTTATGCATTTTATATTCCGCAAAGTTTCTATCTACTAGAATGCATAGATAGTCGTGTAGGGAATTGGGCTTTGGAAATTAAGTTTCAATTGCTGAGATTTTTTCGAAGAAAGCCCAATTCACCCCCCTTTTGGGCATTCGGTCCTTACAATTGGTATCAGAGCAAGGTTGCTCATAGGATCATTCTAGCTTCACCGCTAGAGAGCTAAAATGGCCAAGGTTGGGGGTCGGTTCCTATCTTCGAGGGCAAGAACTTTGCCTATTGGAAAGCACGCATGCACGCTTACCTTGAGGCTATTGCTCCCGAAGTTTGGGAAGCGACCCACGCGGAGTTTGGAGAACACAATTATGTAGGTGATCAACTAAAATGGGATGCTAAAGCTAGGAATGCAATCTATGAATGTATTAGTCAAGATGTGTTTTCTAGGATTGCTAGCAAGGAAAAGGCTTGTGAAATTTGGGCTTGCTTAATTGAGATTCACGAGGGCTCTTCTCGTGCCAAGGAATTGAAATATCACATGCTTAAAGCCAAATATGATGAATTTAAAATGCTTCCTCATGAAAATGTCAATGAAATGTTCTCTTGCTTGAATGTGCTTATTGAAGAAATCAATGCTCTTGACATTGCTTCTCTTGGCAAGGGACTCATCAACCGCAAGATCCTCATGCTCCTCCCCAAGCAAAAGTACAACATCATCAAATCCATGCTCCAAAAAGAGTCACTTGACCACATTGAAGTTTTGGAGCTCATTGGCGAAATACACGCTCATGAGATGAGTGTACTTGGGATGATGGAGCAATCATCATCAAAGACTATTGCTCTAAAGGCCTCCACCAAGAAAACAAGCTTCAAGAAGAAGAAGGTGGTTGAGCCTAGCTCAAGTGAAGAAGAACAAGCATCAAGTGAAGATGATGATGATGAGCTTGCATTAATGATGAGAAAGTTCTCACGCTTGAACTCCAATATTACCAAGAAGGGGTACACCTTTGATCCCAAGAAGAAAGCGTTTCTACCAAGAAGAGATGATCGCAAGACTTGCTACAATTGTGGTGATCATGGCCACATCTCCTATGATTGTCCAAAACCGGACAAAAGAAGAGAGAACTACAAAGGCAAGCATCGCAAGCTTGAAGAGAGTGATGATGATGAAGAAGGGGCCAAACCCAAACCAAGATCCTTTGGGAAGAAGAAACATGATAAGGGCAAGAAGGCAAGGCTCTTCCCAAAGAAGAGAAATGGCCCACAAAAGGTGTTCATGTGTGAGGCAAATGAATGGGTCACCTATGAAGAAACAAGTGATGAAGAGAGTGAAGAGGAAGAAGAAAGTTTGGCCGGCCTCGCCATCGCCAACAATGATGATGCACCTCTTCATCCACCGCCCATGTGCCTCATGGCAAAAGGTAACACAAAGGTATGTGATGACTCTAGCGATGATGAGCTTTCCCCCGATGATTTAACTTCTTTGATAAATGAATATCATGCTATCATTAAGAGGGAAAAGAGTAAGGTTAAAGTGCTTGAAGAAACTCGTGCTAAACTTGAGAGTACTAACCTTGATTTGCTTGACAAGTATGAAAGCATACTCAAAGAGCATGACACGCTCAAATCCCATGTCAAGCAAATTGAGGAAGAAAAGACTAAAATCAAGATAGATAATCATGAACTTGACTTAGCACATCAAACACTCTTGGAAGAGCACAACAAGTTAATACAAGAACATCAAACACTTAACCTTGCTCATGACATGCTTGATCAAGAGTTGAAAAATATGAAGAAGCAAACTCTTAATGATAAGATATCCATTACTTCTCATGTCACTAATGCTTTGCACAAGTCTTTGCCTTTGAAAGCTAATGCTAGGGAGAAGGACTTGTTGGAAGAAATTGAGAGTCTCTGCACTAGTGTGGCTAGACTTTCAAAAGGAGAAGTCAAGCACAAGGAAATCCTCTTCCAACAAGCAAAGGCCTTCAACAAGAGAGGACTTGGATCCTTCCCGGTGCCTAACAAAGGAAAGGTGCCCTCACCGGAGCTAAGAACAAGCTTCATCAAGGAAGTTGGTTCTTATTGCAAACATTGTGAGGTCACCGGTCACCACACAAGGGAGTGTCCTCTTCCTAACTGACCTTCTCCTAAATTGCCTACTAACTATAAATCTACTTTCAATGATCATTATTATCTCTTGAGTAAAGTACAAGGCAAGGTGAAGGCAAGATTCATTGGCAAAGACATGAAAGGCATGAAGGGGAAGCTCCCCAAGCAACTTTGGGTCCCAAAAACACTTGTATCACACATACAAGGACCTAAGTTGGCTTGGGTTCCTAAAGCCAAAAATTGAATTCATGTGTGTAGGTGAACTACAAAGCCGGAGGAAAGCATTGGGTACTCGATAGCGGGTGCACTCAACATATGACCAGCAATGATGGTATGTTCACCACCATAGAAAACCCCGACAATCATGAACAAGTCACCTTTGGTGATAACTCTAAGGGAAAGGTAATTGGGTTAGGTAAAATTGCTATTTCAAATGACTTGTCCATTTCTAATGTTTTGTATGTTAAGTCACTTAGCTTTAATTTACTTTCTATTGCACAACTATGTGATCTTGGACTAACGTGCACATTTAGCAAAAATGATGTTGTTGTAAGTAGTGAAACAAACCAAGACATAGTCTTCAAAGGATTCTGGCATGGACATCTCTACCTAGTGGACTTCGCCAACAAGAATGCTAGCTTGACCACTTGTCTTTTCACTAAGACAAGCTTGGGTTGGCTATGGCACCGACGCATAGCGCACATTGGAATGAGCAAACTCAAGAAGTCATTCAAGCTTGGGATGGTGACCGGCGTGAAGGATGTCACATTTGAGAAGAACAAGCTTTGTAGCGCTTGTCAAGCCAGGAAGCAAGTTTCTTCACACCACCCAATGAAGACAATGGTGTCAACCTCCAAGCCACTTGAACTACTCCACATGGACCTCTTCGGACCGTCCACATATCAAAGCCTTGGCGGTAACCTCTATTGTCTCATTATTGTTGATGACTATTCTCGCTATGCTTGGACTCTATTTCTAGGTGACAAGAGTGAGACTCCGGAAGTGTTCAAGACCTTCGCCAACCGCGCTCAAAGGGAATTTCAACTTCCCATCGTCAAGGTCCGGAGTGACAACGGCACCGAATTCAAGAACTACAACATTGGGGAGTGGTGTGACCGTGAAGGAGTAAAACATGAGTTTTCGGCCACATACACCCCTGAACAAAACGGTGTCGTTGAAAGGAAGAACAAGACACTCATCACTCTTGCAAGAGCAATGCTTGATGACTACGGCACGTCGGAGAAGTTTTGGGCCGAAGCGATCAACACGGCGTGCCATGCCACAAATAGGGTCTACCTACATCGACTACTTCAAAAGACCCCGTACGAGTTTCTCATTGGGAGAAAGCCCAACATCTCCTACTTTCGAGTCTTTGGATGCAAGTGCTACATCTACCGCAAGAAAAGGCTCGGTAAGTTTGAAAGAAGATGTGATGTTGGTATATTCCTTAGTTATGCATCAAACTCGAAAGCATATCGAGTATTCAACCAAACCTCCGGTTTAGTTGAAGAAAGTTGTGATGTTGAGTTTGATGAATCTAATGGCTCCCAAGAGGAGAGTTTTGGTCATGATGAAATAGATGATGAGCCTCTACGAGAAGCCATGAAGAACATGACCATTGGAGACATCAAGCCAGAAGTTGAGGAGAGCCATGATCAAGGGGGAGCTTCAAGTTCCAACAACAACTCTATGGCGCCTCAAGTTGATGAAGAAGAGAAGGATGATCCATTGCCGACTCAAGACTCACAAGCACAACAACATCAAGAAGAAGAAGAAGTCCATGATCAAGTCCAATCACAAGAGGAGCAACACGCATCACCTTCGCCAAGTGCTTCACAACCGCTTATGAGGCATGGACGCATCTCCAAGGTGCATCCAATAGATCAAATCATTCAAAGTCCGTCAAGGGCTGTAAGTACACGTTCTCGCCACATTGCTTCGTTTTGTGAGCACTACTCCTTTGTTTCGTGTGTAGAACCCACTCACATTGAGGAAGCGCTCCAAGACCCAAATTGGGTGATGGCCATGCAAGAAGAACTCAACAACTTCATCCGCAATGAAGTTTGGGTGTTGGAGGAGCGACCCAAGGACAAGAACGTCATCAGAACAAAGTGGGTGTACCGCAACAAACAAGACGAGAATGGCGTTGTGGTCCGCAACAAGGCAAGACTTGTGGCCAAAGGGTTCTCACAAGTTGAAGGACTAGATTTTGGGGAGACATTTGCCCCGGTCGCCCGGCTAGAAGCCATCCATATACTTCTTGCCTTTGCATCACATCATAGTATTAGACTTTATCAAATGGATGTGAAAAGTGCCTTTCTTAATGGTTACATTAACAAGCTTGTTTATGTTGAACAACCTCCCGGGTTTGAAGATCTGAGGAATCCTAATCATGTGTATAGGTTGCACAAGGCGCTCTACGGGCTCAAGCAAGCACCTAGGGCGTGGTATGAACGACTACGGGACTTCCTCATCATGCAAGGATTCAAGATCGGGAGGGTGGACACCACACTCTTCACCAAGGACATCAACGGAGATTTGTTCATTTGTCAAATTTATGTTGATGATATTATTTTTGGTTCAACTAACGAAGCTTTTAGCCATGAGTTTGGCAAAATGATGTCTAGGGAATTCGAGATGTCAATGATTGGAGAGCTCAACTTCTTCCTTGGATTTCAAATCAAGCAACTTCAAGAGGGGACCTTCGTCTATCAAGAGAAGTACACCAAGGACCTCTTGAAGAAATTTGAGATGGGAGATTGTAGCTCAAGAAGCACGCCAATGGCAACAAATTGTCATCTCGACGCGGATAAGGACGGTAAACCTATTGATCAATCTAACTATCATTCTATGATTGGTTCATTGCTTTACCTTACCGCATCTAGGCCCGATATCATGTTTAGTGTATGCTTGTGTGCACGCTTTCAAGCGGCACATAAAGAATCGCATAGGAAGGCGGTCTTTAGGATACTTAGGTATCTTAAGCATACTCCTAGTGTGGGCTTGTGGTACCCTAAAGGTGCAAAATTCCATCTTGTGGGATACTCGGATTCGGACTTTGCCGGATGCCGCGTAGATCGCAAGAGTACCTCCGGTGGGTGCCACTTGGTTGGGCGTTCCCTAGTTTCTTGGTCTAGCAAGAAGCAAAATTCCATCGCCTTGTCCACGGCGGAAGCGGAATACATTGCGGCCGGTGCATGTTGTGCCCAAATTCTTTACATGAAACATACCCTTTTGGACTTTGGTATTAAACTTGGTTGTGTGCCTCTCCTTTGTGACAATGAAAGTGCGGTTAAGATAGCTAAAAACCCCGTTCAACACTCCCGCACTAAGCACATTGATATTCACCATCATTTCTTAAGGGACCATGAAGCTAAGGGAGACATCTCTTTGAGAGGTGTTAGGTCCGAAGAACAATTGGCGGATATCTTCACTAAACCACTTGATGAGAAAACTTTTTCTAGGCTAAGAAGTGAATTAAATGTGCTAGATGCAACAAACGTCATGTAAGAATGCATATCATATAGGTCTTGCCTAACTCTCAAAGGATAGGGGTGAGCAAGGGTTAGCTTGGGATGGTGGTTCTTTTGGGTTTCCCAAGGCTTGGAAAGTAGCTCTCCCTGAAGAAGCCTTTGAAAGGTTCAAACTTGGCAAGATAGATTTACTTTATGCCTTGCATGATGCCTGCCATATAGATTTACAATTTCTTGCATTATAAAATGTTTGGAATTGCATATGGTAGATTGTCACAAAGTGGAACCCACCTCATGAGAAAGAGACTTGTTTGAAATGCAATATCTCAACTCATATAAGGTGGAAAGAACAAAATGTTAGGTGCGTTAATGCCTAGAGGAACATGCTTCAAAGAGATAGAAGTCTTCATACTCTACCTCACAAAGCATGGGCCTTACATTTTATTTGGATATTTTCCTCCTATTTTTCTCGGTGTTCCATTTGCTTTAAGGATTAGCCAAGTTATTGGCATATTAGAATTTTTGAGGGGTAAGAGGTTGCCCAGAAAGTCCTAAGACGTGTGTTTCTCTTTGCTTGGTTGTTTGGTCAAAGGACATATATGGGATGTTTTTGTTCTGCAGTCATCGGATTATCCGATGTCTAGGTCAATCCCTCATCGGACAAATAGGTGTTCAATCTTCAAGGGCCAGTTCAGTCAGAATCTCAAATGATCCGACGCGTTCATTCAGAAAAACATCGGTCCATCCGGTGTTCTCTATTCTAGAGTTGTGGTCAATTCCACCGATGTTACTTCATCCCACGTCGGACCATCCGGTGTCAACATCCCTCTTTTGAACACCCTTACTGTGTTATTCAACCGATGATCCAAACCCTAAACGTCGGTCCATCCGATGTCAACAGCAACTTTTTGAATATCCTTACTGTGGCATTCGACCGATGTATATCCCATCTAACATCGGTCCATCCGGTGTTAAAAATTCGGCTAGGGTTTGGGACCCACTATTTAAACCGGTCGTACCCCTTCGCCTTTCTCTCTTCGATCCCGACGCCGCCACCACTTTCCCCTCGCCGCGCCACCACCGACTGCCGCCACCGCCGTCGCTGGACGCCGCTGCCGCCCACAGGCCGCCGCCGCCGTCCATCGACCGCCGCCGCCCGTCACACCGCCGCCTCTAATCACGCACCGCCCACTCCACCGCGCCTCCATCACAAGCGCCGCTGCCTCCACAAGCCGCCGCCTCACCGCCGCCGCTCCACCAGTCGTCGCCGCCGCTCGCCTCCACCAAGTTGTCGCCGCCGATTCACCTAGCCATCACCGCGCCTCCACCCAAGCAACGCCGCCATCTCCGGTCCCGTCGCTAGGGTTTCCCGGCCCGTTGATCTCCACGTCATCTCCTTCGTCGACTCCGTGCTCTCGGGCATCGCAATGGCTCGCGACAAGAAGAACAAGGGCAAGGCTATCGCGGAGCCGGCCGCGAAGAAGCAAAAGTTGTCAAAGGAGGAGAAGAAGGCTTTGATGGCCGCTCGCGCCGCCGAGGAGCGTGAGCGTGGCCGAGGAGGGTCGCTAAGGATCCGTGAGGCTCGTCCGAGGCAGCCTCCGGTGATTGACGACTCCGATGCTGAAGAGGAGCCGGTTGAGCCTCTCGTCCGCCGGCGCTCAGCCCGGACCCGTGGGGGTCACACCGAGGCAGCACCTCATCCGAGACCGACGGCTGCCGACCGTCGTGAGGACAGGGAGGCCCAGCGTGCTATCTACGAGATGGACACCACTGTCCATGTCGCTGAAGGAGTCCGGTTGACCGACTACCGGAAGATGAAGGCCAAGCAGCTTCGCAAGCTCAGATGAAATGTGCTGCTTGAGGAGTGGTACCCACAGCCCTGAGAGGCTCTGGTGGATAATCGCTTCTAGACTGTCACCCAGGCGTCTCTCTACGAGACCTACAGGCGTCGAGGGCACAAGCTATTTCAACACAATTATTTGGATTGGGGATAGCTAGCTTTGGCAGAAGAGACGGAGATCCATCCTTACTTTGAGAGGTACCGAGGCTTGGTGCAGCTGATGGCATATGAGCGGAGTGACTATGTGGAAGATTGGGTCCGCGTCTTCTACGCCACCCTCTATGTCTCTGAGGGCAGAATATCAATTGATTTCATGTTTATGGGTCAGCACTACCACTTGACGAGGCAGACGCTGGGACAATTGCTTGGAGTGGACTTGCACGACACCTGCGTGCATGAGAGGGTCTACGGTCAGGCAGATCCACCGAGGAGGCCGCTCACTGGAGGAGTGGCACCACCGCTGGAGGAGATTCGTTCTTTTTTCGGTCCTACTTTCTCTCCTGACCAGCCGAGAGTTCCAGCTTTGTTGACTCCTGCTGTGCGCACAGTGCACCTCGCCTTGCGCCGCACGCTCCTGCCGAGGTCTGGCTACTTGGAGGGGTTCACCAGCTTGCAGCAGACTCTCCTGTTCTACATCATGAACGAGATGGAGTTCGACATCGTGGACATCCTCATATGCGAGATGGAGGATGTGATCACAGACGGTGTGGTCATGATGAGGCAGCTAGTATATGGGCACTGGATCGGCTACCTGCTCACTATGATGGTTCCTGAGGGGTCCGCCGTGCACGACCGTCTCTCTGACGAGAGTGTGACACGGTTCGGTCACTACCGTGCCCCGGCTCCTGGAGACCGCCACCATCCAGTTGAGCGTCAGGTCAGGGCCCGACTGTTTGAGGAGGACTGGTCTGACTTAGAGAAGGAGGATGAGAGACTTGCCGAGGCTGAGGCATAGGGGGAGGACTTGCAGCATATTTGGTCTGAGAGCGACACCGACGACAGTGTCGAGGAGTACTTCCCTCCTCCGCCCTCTCCCAGGCAGCACGACGCGGAGGCTGGAGGCTCTACAGTGCCACCTCCTAGTCCACCTCCCATCACTGGGGCGCAGGTCACGCAGACGTCAGAGCTAACGTCGCTCCTCCAGCAGATGGTTGAGAAGCAGCGTCTAGACAGGTTGGCAGCCGAGCAGGCCAGAGCAGAGCAGGCTGCCCGTCTCCTTGAGCTCCAGCAGCAGCAGCAGGAGATGCAGCGTCAGATCGCCTGTGAGAGGCGTGAAGACACTGACAGGCTGACGGGGCTCATCGACGAGATGCACCAGCGCACCCTCGACCAGCAGCAACAGACGCAGCAGGCGATGATGGGCATCCTGGGGTTGATCACCAACCTCTACACCCAGACCGGGATTGCCCTCCCATCGCAGCTGCCAGGAGTCGCTCCACCACCTCCAGTCTTGGCTCCAGCTGCCGCTCCAGTGGCCCCAGTACCTTCTACACCAATTCCCTCCTTCAGCATGTCTCCTTTTCTGGCTCCTAGTGCTCTTCTTCACTCCCCGCTGCCGGTCACGACTCTGTTCTAGCAGTCACCGGCCTCCATCGTCAGTGCCCCTGCTCCAGCAGCTCCTCCACAGCAGGCACCGACGGTGGCTCCTTCGGCTCCGGCAGCTCCCTCCACCGCTACTCCAACCAGCAGCTCCGAGGACAGCAACAGTGACCAGTTCGTCATCGCGCCCAGTACTCAGGGTCCTTAGATGCTCAGATCCCTTTTTGGTGTCTTGATGCCAAAGGGGGAGAAGAGTTAGAGGAGTCAGGGGGAGCGTCTTAGTGTCAGAGGGAGTCTTAGTGTCAGGGGGAGTCTCTTTTATCATTTATCGTTTATCATTCTTGTAATTCATTGTGTCCGCTACATTTGGTGTGTTTGCTACTCATTTGCTACTTTTGAGCTCTAATGAACTTATTTCCATGAGTTATTAATCGATTGGGCTCATTTGGTTTTTATCTATGTTTATGATCTCTTTTTATTCACACTTGAGTTATTAATTGATGTTTAAGCTTCGAGTGTGACATCCTGTATTCATTGTATATTCTTTTAAGTTTCATTCTATCAAATTCATTACTATTGCGCTTTGATTATTGTGTTGTCATCAATCACCAAAAAGGGGGAGATTGAAAGCATCTAGGCCCCTCATGAAGTACGGTTTTGGTGATTAATGACAACCATTGAACTTTACTAATGAATTTGTGAATGCAAGGTCCCCATAATCACTCATAAAATGAAATGAATATGTCATTGGAGACCCATATACAATCAACTTCTGAGATCAAATCAATGAGATAAAGACAAGAAGTGAAAGCTCTTATGTCTAAGTCATTCAACCATAAGTTGACAACATACAATGCTTGAAGATCATCAGAGAGCCTTGTGGAACAAATGTCTAAGAGGTCATCTGAGCAAGACACAAAAGATTCACTCAAAACAACTCGAAGCAAACAAAATCAACTCACCGGATCAACCGATGATTTTAGAAATGTACACATCGGTCGAGTTGGTTCAACTGAAGAAGAAGACCTCAGACAAATGTACTCACCGGATCATCCGATGTGAATGGCTCAGTGACATCGGTCCATCAGTACAGTTTGCAATACCATTGGACCAAGTGAAGCACCGGATCATCCGATGTGCAGACTTACACACATCGGTCGATCACTCCAGTAAGCATCAAGATTAAGCAAATTCTGGAGGAAGAGCCACCGGATCATCCGATGAGAAGACAGGGGCAACATCGGTCTAACAACGGTCATATCTGACACAATGACATCAACCAAAGTAATTAGACCGATGATAACTAAAGGGGAGACATCGGATCATCCAGTGTTCACAGTAAAGTTCTGTCAGCCTACTTTTCCAACGGCTATTTCGGGGAGGCTGGCTATAAATACCCCCTAACCCTGTCATTTCGTTAAGTCTTGATAACCAGAAGCTACCAGCACATCCACAAGTGTTCAAGGCCAAGAGCAATCACTTCCACACCATTTTGATCATCTCTACACCAAGGTTTAGGCTAGAACTAGCTAGAGAGAGAGCTTGTGTGCCACCATTCTGTGTGAGTGGACTCTCTAGGATAGTGTGAGAGCCTCAAGGGAGTGCCCTTGGTGTTGTAATCGTGAAGAGACTTCCGGAGCTTGCCAAGGCGTGTGTGGAAGCCCGGAAGGTCGAAGTTGTACAAGGTTTGAGCTCCACCTTGCCAAGGAGGCGAACGGAGAAGAATAGTGAAGACCCCTCATCTCGGTGATGTGGGTGTGGCAAAACCCTTTGGTGGGTGCCACAACGTGGATGTAGGAAGATCTTAATGATCTTGCCGAACCACGGGATAAATCCTTGTCTCCTGAGGAGTTTGCATCCCTCTCCTCCCTTTACTTTTATGCATTTTATATTCCGCAAAGTTTCTATCTACTAGAATGCATAGATAGTCGCGTAGGGAATTGGGCTTTGGAAATTAAGTTTCAATTGCTGAGAATTTTTCGAAGAAAGCCCAATTCACCCCCCCCCCCTCTTGGGCATTCGGTCCTTACAAAGGCTAACATGTCACATGGCCAAGGAGGGAAGAAAGAAGGTTAAATCTAAATCCTCTTCTTCAATTTCTTCTCATGATGACTTTGATAGTACTAGTGAAAATGAACATGTGCTTAAAGACATGAGCAAAAGCACCTTGAAAACATTGAGATTGTTAACGGAAGGGATATTTGAGAAGGAAGAACTCATCAACCGTCAAGAGAACATGCTCATCCAACAAAAGGAGAGATGTCAAGAGGTTGAGGAGCTCTTGGAGCTTGAAAGAGAAAGAAGCAAGACACTTGAGCATGAACTCGCTTTGAGCAAGGAAACTTGCTCAAACCTTGAGAACACTACAATTATGCTCAAGGATGAACTTGTTAGTTTGACACAACCTAACAAGATCCTTGAGACGCAAGTGAAGTCTCTCAAGGTCAATGCACCTTCTTCCTCTACAAGCTCACCTTCCACCAATATTAAATCTGAAGCATCTCAACCTTGTAAATGCTCAAACTTAATCATAAAGCTTAAAGATGAGCTAACGTTGGTACAAACCAATCAAGCACCCAAGGCTGGCATCTTTGACAAGGAGAAGATGACATGTGCACGTAGTGCATATACCAACACAAGACATCCCCTTGTCAATGATGGTCTTGGTTATTCTAGGGGGATGAGGAAAATGCCAAAACTCCCAAGAATGACAAAGACTTGATTGTTTTTGTCAAAGGAGGCTCATACAATAATAAAGGAAATAACATTGCTACTACATCTAAAATGCCTAAGAAAGAACCTCATCCATTGTTCCATGATTTTGATGCCTCATATATTTTATTAAGGAACAAGTTTGGAAAGGCATATGTTAGGTATGTTGGGCCACACCGCAAGAGTCCCAAACCTTGTGTGTGGGTGCCCAAGTGCCTCTTGACTAACATCAAAGGACCCAACACCGCTTGGGTACCTAAAGCCAAGGCTTAAATCTTTCTTATAGGCATAATCCTCCGGTGAAACCAATGAGTTCTTAATAGTGGATGCACAAATCAAATGATCGTAGAGAGAAAGTTGTTTGTGGAGTATGAGCTAAATGAAGATCCAAGTGAAGGAATCTATTTTGGGGACAATGGCAAAGAAAAAATCCTTAACACTGGTAAAATTGCTATATCCCCTAATCATACTCCTTCAAATGTTTTGCATGTTGATTCACTTGATTATAACCTCTTGTCCATATCACAACTATGTGACAAAGGTTATAATTGTTTATTTACTAATTAGGGTGTGACCGTCACAAGGAGAAGCAATGGCTCAATTGCCTTTAAGGGTGTACTCAAGGGAAAGCTCTAACTTATGGATTTCTCCGCAGATAAAGCCCAACTTGGTACATGCTTAATTGCAAAAACTAACATGGGATGGCTTTGGCATAGAAGGCTAGCCCATGTTGGGATGAAGAATTTGCAAAAACTCCTTAAGGGCGAGCACATCCATGGTTTAAATAATGTTGTGTTTGAAAAGGATAGGCCATGTAACGCATGTCAAGCCGGAAAGCAAGTTGGAGCACCACATCCATCCAAGAACATTATGACAACATCAAGACCATTAGAGCTTCTACACATGGATCTCTTCGGTCCAATCGCCTACATTAGTATTGGTGGTAACAAATATGGTCTTGTTATTATTGACGACTTTTCACGTTTCACTTGGGTATTCTTTTTGCATGACAAGAGCGAGACTCAAGGTGTCCTCAAGAGATACTTGAAGAGAGCTCAAAATGATTTATCATTGAGTATCAAGACCATAAGGAGTGACAATGGCACCGAATTTAATAGTACTCAAGTTGAAGAATTTTTGGATGAAGAAGGCATCAAACATGAGTTCTCGGCCCCCTACTACCCTCAACAAAATGGGGTGGCCGAGAGGAAGAATAGGACTTTAATTGAGATATCAAGAACCATGCTTGATGAGTACAAGACGTCGGACCGGTTTTGGGCGGAAGCGGTTAACACCGCTTGCCATGCCATAAACCGGTTGTACCTTCACCGCATACTTAAGAAGACATCATATGAGCTCCTAACCGGTAACATGCCCACCATCTCTTACTTTTGTGTTTTTGGGAGCAAATGCTACATTCTTAACAAGAAGCCTAGGACTTTGAAGTTTGCTTCTAAGTCCGATGACGGTTTCTTGCTTGGCTATGACTCAAACACTTACGCCTATCGTGTCTTTAACAAATCCACCGGGATTGTTGAAATAGCACGTGACGTAGTGTTTGATGAGACTAATGGCTCCCAAGTGGAGCAAGTTGATCGTCATGTGCTAGATCAAGAAGAAGCTCCACAAGTGGTGATAGGAAGGATGGCACTTGGAGACATACGGCCACAAGAACAACCTCAAGATGCAAGTGACCATCCTACACATCAAGCAAGCTCTTCCTCAAAAGATCAGGATCAAGTTCCCCAAGATGTGCTCCAATAAGATGAAAATGGGGCATCAATCAAGGGGGAGACAATGAGGATGAGGAAGACCAAGATGATGAATTAAGACTTCAAGCGCCACACCCAAGAGTTCATCAAAGCGTCCAACGGGACTATCCCGTTGACAATATACTTGGAGACATCTCCAAGGGGGTAATTACTCGATCTCGTGTTGAAAATTTTTGTGAACATTACTCTTTCGTTTCTTCCTTGGAGCCCCACAAGGTTGAAGAAGCACTACGAGATCCGGATTGGGTGATGGTCATACAAGAAGAGCTCAACAACTTCGAGATAAATCAAGTATGGGAGCTTGTGAAGAGGCCTAATGCGAATGTTGTAGGCACCAAATGGGTGTTCCGCAACAAACAAGATGAACACGGGGTGGTTACAAGGAACAAGGCACGACTCGTGGCCAAAGGGTACTCACAAGTCGAAGGTTTGGATTTCGAAGAAACCTTTGCTCCCCTAGCTAGGCTTGAATCAATTCGTATATTACTTGCCTTTGTTACTCAACATGATTTTAAGCTATATCAAATGGACGTCAAGAGCGCATTCCTCAATGGTCCAATCAAGGAAGAGGTGTATGTGGAGCAACCCCCTGAATTTGAAGATGAAGAATTCCCAAACCATGTGTACAAATTGTGTAAGGCTCTCTGTGGACTCAAACAAGCTCCTAGAGTTTGGTATGAGTGCCTTAGAGACTTTCTAACTCAAAATGGTTTCAAAATTGGGAAGACGGACTATACTCTATTCACTAAGCATTTCAATGATGATTTGTTTGTTTGCCAAATATATGTCGACGAAATTATATTTGGTTCTACTAACAAAACTTTTTGTGATGAGTTTTCCAAGATAATGATGGAAAGATTTGAGATGTCCATGATGGGGGAGTTGAAGTTCTTTTTAGGTTTTCAAGTGAAGCAACTCAAGGAAGACACGTTCATTAGTCAAACCAAGTACACACAAGATATACTTAAGAAGTTTGACATGGACAAGGCCAAACCCATCAAGACTCCTATGGCAACCAACGGGCATCTCGATCTTAATGAAGATGGTCCAAGTGTGGACCAAAAGGTATATCGTTCCATGATAGGCTCATTGCTATACTTATGTGCATCTAGGCCCGATATCATGCTTAGTCTGTGTATGTGTGCTAGATTTCAAGCCACTCCTAAGGTGTGTCATTTGACCACCGTTAAGAGAATTCTTAGATATTTGGTTCACACACCAAGCCTAGGACTTTGGTACCCCAAAGGCTCCAAGTTTAACCTCATTGGATATTCCGATGCGGACTATGCGGGGTGCAAAGTTGATAGGAAGAGTACATCGGGAACTTACCAATTCCTTGGTAGATCTCTAGTGTCTTGGTCCTCAAAGAAACAAAACTCCATTGCACTTTCCACATACGAAGCAGAGTATGTCGCCGCCAGAAGTTGTCGTGCGCAACTTCTTTGGATGCGACAAACTCTTAGGGACTATGGCATAAACTTGCACCATTATCCCTCTCCTATGTGACAATGAGAGTGCCATCAAAATAGCCCACAATCCAGTTGAACACTCAAGGACCAAGCACATCGATATTCGCCACCATTTCTTGAGAGATCACTCCATCAAAGGGACATTGCAATTTCCCATGTGAGAACCGATAAACAATTGACTGATATCTTTACCAAGCCCCTAGATGAGAAAAGGTTTTGTGAACTTAGGAGTGAGCTAAATATCCTAGATTCTCGAAATGTGGCTTAAGTCTTGCACATCTGATTGTAATATTCAAAATTCACACATGCTTGCGAAAAATTCACCCTCCTCAAATTTTCTACAAATTATTTTGAAATTATTGAATCCTTATGAATCATGGTCATAGTTTGATTGTTGATTGCTTACTGACCATGTTTACAAAGATCTTTTGTGAAATATAGTCCAAAAGGATCAAATCTCCACTAAAAACTCAATATATAGGAGTTTTAGGTCTTAGGATCAAACTAGTCCGCTCCAGTGGATCGGACTAGTCCAATGGTTCAAGCTGTCCGGACCCAGTCCGGAGGCCGGACAAGTCCGGGTCCCTGACCGGACTAGTCCGGCCCTTGGGGACTTAACCTCCCCAGGGAGCCCTCGACCTCTCCATTCCCATTCAAACACTCTCTCTCCAAAAACGCTCGAAAACCGTCCCCCAAACGGCGATTTTCGATTTCCTCCAACAAATCTTGATTCCAAACGGTGGATTGAATCCCTAAGGTGCTTAGGAACCTTTCGCCAAGCATCGGAGGCCAATTCCTCTTCTACATTTCATCGAATCAAAGATTTGAAGAGGTATTCTTGACCTAACTCCAAAATCCTTGAAATTCAATTCTTTTGGGTCCATTGATATAAACTTCTTCACAAATGTTGTTGTATACATCAATGTGATCATGTAGCTCCACTTTTGTGGTAGGATCCATAGTTTTTGCAAAATTTCCCTAGATTAGGGTTCTTGCTGTGTGAGCCGGACTAGTCAGTCCATAGGGCGACAAGTACGATCTAGTGCAGACTAGTTCGGCCCCTGGGCGGGCAAGTCCGGGTTACACAGTGAAAAACCTAACCTAGGTTAATTTTATGAATTCTACCATTTTATCTTGACTCCTTGGACTTAAACACATTCCCTTGCTTCTCTTACCAGCAACCATGTCAGACAATGAATATATTCCTCCTTCCGACTCCGAGACCGAAGCAGAGAAGCAAGCCCTCTTTCGCCGGAAGCAAAGAGAGGATCAAGAGATGGCGGCTGCGTACTTTGCCTCTCAGAGGGCAAAGAAGACGCAGCGTGAGGAGCACAACTCTGCAGCCGTCGGGGCAGCACCGAAAAGAAAGCGGCCTGTGACCTTGGGTGAGCAAGCCAAGTCCCAGAGAGCGAGGACCTCCAAAGATAAGGGCAAGGCCCCTGTTGATGCTACACCCAAGAAGAGGGTGATTGTGGACAAGAAGGCTGCAAGCAAAGTCAAGAAGGGTGCCACTCAACCCATTGGCCCCTTCAGGATGTCCTCTTCTACACAAAACCCAAATCGTGCAGCTGCTTTCGATGCCAACATCTTCAAGGGCAAGGGGGCTGAGAAGGCACGCAAGTTGAGAAAGATCAATGTTTATCAGCGTGACAGGAGCACAGTGGATCACCGGTTCTGGTGTGACTTCCACTATGACTACTACAAGACGGTCTATATGACCAAACAGACCTCTGTCACAGATGCTCAGTGGATAGATTGGAACTATATGACCCAAAAAGATCATCAAGCCTTCAATGCTGTGATTGAGGCTATCGAGAGGCATGGCTTGAAGAAGTTCATGGCCTTCCAGTACGACTGGAATGTGGAAGTCATAACTCAATTCTGCTCCACCTTATACTTCCACACCGATGGGGACAGGAAGATTACCTGAATGACCCATGGCGAACAGTACTCTACCACCTATTGGGAGTTTGCTCAACTGCTTGACTTGGAGGATCAACTGGATAATGAGATCATCATTTTAAATGTGAAGCCAGTTGATCGGGACACTTTGGAGTATATGTACCAAAGTCATGCACAGTATGAGGTCGGGCACATCAGAAACATCAAGCCTTTCTACAATGTGCTCAACCGGGTTCTTAGAACGACCATTGCCCCCAAGGATGGAGATGCGGGGATCATACAAGGCAACTTGAGGCACTTGATGGTGCTAATCGATGGAGATGTCCGCTTCAATGTGGTGGACGATATCTTTGATGACATCTTCAACATCTCTCACACCCCAAACCAATCAAGTGGATACACTCCGTACATTATGTACATGATCGAGAAGATATCGAGGCTCACATTCAAGAAAGATATCATTCACCGGAGGCTTCGACCATAACTCCCTCCTCCGGAGCCGGCTGCTCCTAGGAGGAAGAATGCGGATCCTCCCGCTTCTTCCTCTCGCTTCGTGCCATCTCCTCCATCACCTCCGTCTTCGTCGCAATGCGGAAGTGGATTCTTCAAATGTTTTAAGGCTCTTTTCTCCTCTTGCCGGAAGACGGAAATTCGGCAACGTCGCATGGAGCATCGCAACGAGAAGTATCTCAAAGTGATGTGCGACAAGCTGGACATTCCAATGTCCCCTGCCAAGGAGAGCGATGGTGAGCTCACTTCCTTTCCGGAGTTTACTGCCGAGGAGCTTGCTCAGTTTGGAGAAGCTGAGACTTCCACCGCGGTCCCGACCGATGATGATGAGGCACATCTTGACCCGGAGGCCACGGAGAGCGACGGCGAGCGCCAACGCGGCGATGACGAGGATGACTCCGACGATGAGTAGACCTAAGGGCACTTCCTCTCTGCTTTTCCTTTTTGGTATCTTGATGCCAAAGGGGGAGAGATAGCTTGGAGTTAGCTTGGATGGGCACTTACATCTAGTGGGAGAGATATAGGGAGTGAGATGAAGGGGGAGAGATAAGATAGATTAATTTGTGAGAGTATTGATCTATGTTTGGACTTATGTTTTAAAACTCATTTCAAGTTGTATTGCAAGACTTAATCTATATATTCATGTATCTTGCCTAAATTTGTGATGTGTTGCCTCATTTAAATGTCTATTTTGCATAATTATTGTCTTATCACACTTTATGAACACATCACTTAGGCACCTCACCATAACATGTATATGTACGAGAACTCTCTCAATCTCTCATACTCATGATGCATACATTGAGGGGGAGTCACTCATACAAATGCATGTTATGAAAACAAATTATTATCCTTATTGTTGAAATCTTAGTGTGTTGTCATCAATTCACCAAAAAGGGGGAGATTGAAAGTGCATCTAGGCATCCCCGTAGGTTTTGGATGATTGATGACGATAATTAAGAGGCTAATGAGCTTAGTTGATCTTAAGCACATGTACAAGGATTGAAATGAGATGAAAACCCTCAAAAAGGAAAAGGAGAAAACACGCGTCAAAGACTCAAGCATAGAAATTAGGGTTTCTATGGTGTTGAGTTTATGTGAGCCGTATCATGAGTGAGGGTGGTTGTATCATGTGCATTGAGATCAAACCAAGGGTCTCAAAGTGGTGGTTTAGAGAAAAATCTAAGTGAGAAGCCTAAAATAAGAAAAACCCTAGGAAGCCGGACTAGTCCGGGCCTCAGGGCCGGACTAGTCCGGCCATGGCAGACAAGTCCGTTTTGAGACGAACCAAACGCCTCTGGAGTGAATCTGAGTGAATTTGGAGCTAAGTCCGAGAAGTCCGGACTTATCTATTTTTGAATGGACTAAAGCTCTCTGGAGAAGTTCGAACTTGTCTATTTGGGTGCAGACTAGTCCATTTGAGACTTAGTGAGATTAACCGAGAGAAACCCTAGGGGGCCGGACTAGTCCGGGCCAACCCAGAAAAGTCCGTTTTGGAATGGACCAAGTGGTTTTGTTCCACTTCGGACTAGTCCGTTGTTGACCGGACTAGTCCGTTGTCTAGTGAACGTTTGAATTTGGAAATTTGGCGGGTAGCGTGATGATCGTTGCTCACTGTGGCAGTTGTCGGGAACTGACCAGAGGTCAGTGGTCCCATAGGGCCGGACTAGTCCGGGGTCTGAGGCCGGACTAGTCCGCCCCTTTGCTGATGTAAGCAAAAGGGGCTCGGGACCTATATAAAAAGGGGACCCCTGGGCTCATTTGAACAAGACTGGAACCCTAGCGCCGCCACAAGCATCCTAGAGCCTTCTACTCGTCCTACTAAGCCTCCAAGAGCAAATATTGAAGAGATTAGGGTTTGGGAAGGAGAGTAAAGGAAGATCATCGCGCTTTGGCTCTCAGTTTGATCTCTTGCACATTGTGTTGTGTTGTGTGGCTTGTGTGAGTTGAGCTTCGTGTGCTCCTATTGTATTGATTTGTGGGAGTCTCAAGTTGTGAGCAACCCCATTAAAATTGGTGATTATCTATTGATATAGTGGAAACCAAGCCGGCCATCGTGGTGGCTTGGTGAGAGAAGGGACAAGTGAGACCCGATCCTTGTGTGGACTTCTCAACGTGGAGGTAGGCTTCTTCGTGGAGCTGAACCACGGGATAAATCTCGTTTCACTTGTCTGTCACTTTTCGTGATCACTAGTATTGCTATTAGGGTTCACTTTGCTCTTATTGCCTTACACTTTGATCATTATTGTAAACTTGCAATCTAAGTGTTTAAACCTCACAATTTGAGCTTCACAAGTTTACTACACATTGCTCATATCTTTGGTGAACTTTAATTCTGCAAATAACTTATAGAAATCAAGTTTTAGGGTTTCCCCCCTGTGCTGAGCGGACTAGTCCGGCCCTGTGCAGACTAGTCCGGCCGCATAAATTTAATCCTGTTTGATTAAGTGATTTCAAGTATTATTGACTATTCACCCCCCTCTAGGCGACTTTCAAAAGTTATGTTTAGATGGTGGTGAAAACTCTCTCTAGCTAATGCTACCAGATATCGGAGTGTTGTTGGTGCTCTTCAATACCTTCTATTAACCCGACCTGATATATCCTTGAGCGTTAATCGGGTTTGCCAATTTTTGTCTATACCAACTGATGTTCATTGGAGTGATGTCAAACAAATACTTCATTATCTTCATGACACCATTGCTTTCAGTCTCCGTTTTACTCATACGGGGTCTTCTCTTCTTAGCGCTTTTTCGGATGTTGATTGGGCTGGCAACCCAGATGATCGTCGAAGCACCGGCGGATATGCTATATTTCTTGGTGGCAATCTCATTTCACGGTGTTCAAGGAAGCAAGCAACAGTTTTCTGTTCCAGCACTGAGTCCGAGTACAAGGCGATGCTATGGCTGAAGTTATATGGCTACAAGTCTTATCGAGGGAACTCGAAATTCTGCAAACTCGTGCTCCTACACTTTGGTGTGACAATATTGGTGTACTTACTTGTCGGTAAATCCAATATTTCATCGTCGTTCCGAACAAATCGAAGTCGATTTTCATTTTGTTCGTGAACGAGTGGCTATTAAAAAGCTTGAAGTACGACATATCTCCACCAAAGATCAGCTAGCTGATGCATTGACGAAGCCTCTTGCGGCACCGACTTTTTTTCACTTTCGACGCAATCTGAAATTAGTTTCATTGCGTCCAGATTGAGAGGATGTTAAATATAGAAGTTTATCTCTAAATATAGGAAGTTAGGATTCTTACTTGCCGCTCACGTATCCTGATATTCTAGAGCCGTGTCTCTGTGATTTGTCATTGATGTACTACCTCCGGTGTTAAAATAGTTGTTGTTCAGACAACTAAAACTAGTTCATTTTAGTTTATTTTCTTTGTCTGAAACGACAAATAAAAAAGAACGGAGGAAATATTTCCTTTGCTGTACACATTGACCTGCTTATATAAAGAACCAGTCCCCATCGTTGTATGATGTGGCGTTGACTCAACCAAGAATTTGAAGTCTAGGATCGATCGGTTCGACGCGATCTAAGAAGAACCCACTCCTTGTCTCGTTTCCCGCTGGCCGGCCGGCTGGAGATACCCAGAGATTGCAGAAACTTCAAGATGGGCATCTGCGGGATACGACGGCCAGAATCATCTGATGGAGACCAGAGTCGGCGGCGCCAGAAAGCTTACATCCATGGCCTTTTTCTCAGAGGCTTACCCAGGGCCATGTCAGCAGCCGGTCCAGGTCCACCACCCAGCGAGAGATCACATGCTTTGATGCTACTGTTTTTTTTCTCTTTTTTTTTTCCCATGATGCTACCGTGACGTGTGCTGTAATAAGAGACTTCACAGCCGCACATGCATCAGGTGCGTTCACGCAACTGCGATTTACCAGTCGCTGTTCCTTGGCTTGCGGACGCGGTCATTCCTTGCTTTGCCGTAGTAACAGTACAGATGCTGTACACGCAAAAAAAGGAAATTCCTCTTCACAAGTCACATGTACTCCCTCCATCCCTAAAAGGATATCATTTTTAACACTAAATTTAGTGTTAAAAACGACATCCTTTTAGGGATGGAGGGAGTACTATACTACTCAGTAAGAATTTTGCTGCCGCGTAAAAATATAGTAACTGCTGCTCCAGAGTCGAATTAAGATCTCACTGCCATGCATCCTCAGAGCTCTGAGCCAGCCTGGATCGATGAATAAAAATCTCCGGCGCGGCAAATTCTCTCGTCTCCTCCTGCCCCGATCCGCGTCCCCCGTTTGCTTCGGGTCACGCGCTCCGAGCACGATCTTGTTCGTCCTCGTGGTGGACTGCAGCAAAGGCAAGCCCGGCTTCTTGTACCCAGCAAGCAGCGCCTTGTTTGTTCTGTCCCCCACCCCTCACCCACCGACAGTCCGGACTGCGCGTCCACGAACGAACGAACTCACCCAACCCCCAATCATTCGTTCGCGTCCTTTCTCTCCCCCTCCCTTTCTCTCTTCGCATCAACAACCTTTCCCGGTTCCTTGCGGTGCTTTGCCTGGATTGGCGTTGCGCTGCTAGCTAGCTAGATTCAGGTGCCCGGTGGACGCGATTTTTCCGCTGCTTGTCCGGCGCGCGGTCGTTGCAGTTCTTGCTTGGCGGTTTGTCCCCTTCTCCCTATCCTTAATTTCCTCGATGTTTGACTTGTTTCCCTTGTTCCGTTTCCGAGATGCAGCAGCAGCGATTTGGAAGATTTTCTTCACACTATGCAAGTTAATTACTACTTTGGCTTGTGTAACAATGTTATGCTAGCTGTTTCTCCTTTAGTTAGTAGTAACATACTCACTGCTATAATAATGAATGCAGGAACTTTACTTCCAATGTACTCCGTGCCATTGTCTGATTTGTTGGACAATTCTGAGTGAAGCACACAGAGAGCAAGAGGGTTTTGATCTTCTTCCTACAGTAGAAAAACTGCTATCCACCGCTGCAGCAATGGTGCTAGGCCTCCGAACAAAAACGAACAAGGATTCTTCTGCCTTTCATGTGGATTTCAATATCCTTATCCAAGAAATCAGCCCATGGCCCCCTTCTGAATCCTTCAAATCTCTGCGTTCCGTGGTCCTCTTCTGGGAAAATGGCCGCAATTCAGGCAAGACAAACACTGTTGCACCTTCAATTGGTTCTGGTTCCGCTGCTGCGGGGAAGAAGATTGAATTCAATGAGTTCATAAGCATACAGGCTGTTTTCCACAAGGAAGGGTCATCAAAGAGTGGAAAGTGGCAGAAGAACCTTCTTGAGTTGAATTTATATGAACCAAGGAGGGATAAGCTCAAAGGTCAGCATTTGGGGACTGCAATTCTGGATTTGGCAGAGCATGCCATGTTTCATGAGGATAGCAGTGTTCCTGTGCCTCTCAACTCTAAGAGGAGCTTCAAAAACAATGCCCAGCCCATGGTCTACCTCCGAATACAGCCTGTGGGTGGGGATAACTCAAGTGTTTCATCAAGAGATACATTATCGAAAGAGGCCTCAGTTGATAAAGATTCAACGGAAATGGTTTCAGCAACGATGAGTGAGGAGGATACTGAGTTTGCTTCCTTTACTGATGATGATGATGAGGAAGTTCCATACCCATACCGCCCGGGTGGAAAAAATGTTCGTGCAGGTAGTGATAGATCTAAGGAATCTCTCAAGGTAAAAGAAGGACGCCCACCATAGATTATTTTCCAATCATTAGTGTAGTGCTGAGATTATTTTCCAGTAAAGAAACACATGTAACAAACTAGCAACACTCATGATACTACACCCTTGTTACCATCATTACCTAAATGTCGATATTATATCATGTATTCACTATTTTATTTTGCACACCGTTCCTTTCTTGGGATTAAATAACCGTTGCTATTATTGGACGGTTCATACTCTTCATTTCCTCCTATTACCCATCCTTTAACAACTTGTTAGATTTCAATAAAACCATATCTATTAGCTTCGACAAGAATAATTGGTGTGATTTAGTTCTAATGCTTGTCTTATCCCATCACAACACATGTTCTTGCCATTTTTCTTTCCATTTCTATCATCTGAGCCTACTTTGGACTTGCTAGGGCAAAGATGTCAGGATGAGTGGTAATGAAGGCACTAGCTCATCCTTGGCTTCCCAGTGTGAAGCCGCATCGTCCAGTAAAAATGTGAGGAATGAAGAAGTTGAAAAGTATCCAATTCAAGTCCAGAAAACAAATGGCCATTCAGGGAACACATCTTCCTTATCACATTTGCCTGTAGAACATGCTCCACCTATTCCACCACACAATGCATTCAGAAGTGGTCGTAAAATGTCATTTGCATATGGTATGACTGATTCCAACCAAAGACACTTTGGGGAGAGAACATATAGCACTTTAACTACTGACAGAGCAAGGAACATGAGGTTCAGTATGAGAGTTCCAGATGTTAACGGAAGCATGCTAAATAAGAAAGTCGATCTCCAAAAGGAAGAAGTTAAGGAAGTTTATTCCCAGGATATTGGCATTGCCCCTGAGAATAGGGCCAGTGCTGATGATGGAATGCATGTCCAAGAGCCAATACGCATTTCAAATAATCGAAATGACAGCAAAGTTCGAGAGCTAGAGCTTAAGATTGAGTTGCTTGAAGCAGAGCTACGAGAAACTGCCGCTGCTGAGGTTGGACTTTATTCGGTAATTGCAGAGCATGGTAGCTCAGTGAACAAGGTTCATACACCAGCACGGAGGCTCTCCAGACATTTTGTTCATGCACTAAAGAACTGTTCAAGGGACAAGATGGGAAGTGCAGCAAGGAGTTCTACTTCTGGGCTTGTTTTGGTTACAAAAGCTTGTGGATATGACATTGCAAGGTATGACATTTCCTATTCTATTAATACCCAAGAGAAGTTTGATGTAACTTGTACTTTATGATGTATTGTTATATCTGTAGGCTGACATGGTTTTCTTTTGTCTAATCAGGTTGAGCTTCTGGTTGTCAAACTGTGTTGTACTTCGAGCAATTGTTACTGAAATCTCTATGCAATCAGACACGGGAAACGACATCAATGGTAGTGATTATAGTTCCAAAACAACATACAGGAAAAATTCTACATCAATGTGGGAGTCACTTAATAGAAAGAAAGGAAAATTACTTTCCCCGGAGTTTGACAACTGGGAAGATGTTGATACATTTATAGCTGCACTAAAGAAGATAGAATCATGGATATTTTCAAGAATTGTTGAGACCCTTTGGTGGCAGGTTTGTTTAATTTAACCTTTGGTGCACGTGCTTTTCTTTGGGGAGTCTGAAACTTATTGCCATACAAATCTTAATTTGTAGACATTTACACCACATATGCAATCTGCTCATATGATAAGTGACTTAAAGCCTATTTCGAATGCAAAGAAAAGCTATGGACGCATTACTGTTGTGGGCAACCAGCAGCAAGCAACCGTATCGATGGACATATGGAAAAAGGCTTTAAAGGAAGCATCAGAAAAGCTTTGCCCAGTAAGGGCAGCTGGACATGAATGTGGTTGTCTGCCTATGTTGGCCAAATTGGTGAGCTTCATATGATTGATCAGTAACTCAGTCTGCTCTTATTTCATAAAGTAGATATAGAATATTTTATTACATATTTACTATTTTTAGCATGATATAATACCTAGATGCTGTTGGAAATTCGGACCCAAAATCAACTCGAAAATTCAATAATAATATTGCTTCGATTTATTCCTTGTGGTGCTTCAACTATATATATAGACCACTTACTTACAGATAAAATCAGACCCAAACCTATTTAGGACTATCTAAAACACTTATCTCAAACTCTTAACTCTATCTCCAACTCTTGCCTAATTTGAATTAGACTCTTCTAAATTCTATTATCTTCTAGAATATTCTAGAAAACAAGATTTATACTCAACAATCACTCCCTTAATCTTGTTTTCTAGGACACTTTTGGATAGATTTTGGGGTGGGTACTACACCTTCAGGATGGTCGCTTCATCCTGAAGACGAATTTGGTCTGGGCTCGTCTTCAACCCCTGGGATGGTCGCGAACTCACTTAATTTGGATGGACACAACTACACCCTGGAGTGGACACATCTGCACCCTGTGAGATGGACACATCCATCCCAAGCACGAATTTGGGTTTTAACCTTGCAGTGGGCACAACTACAACCCCTGGGCATGGACACATCCATCCCGATCACTTCTCTCTGTGAGACGCAAACAACCACTTTCGTTGCTGTGAACCACCTTTAGCGTACATGGGCACATCTTCCTTGTATGTGCCTGTTGTGGATTCGTGGTGAGGCTAGTGTTACCGGGGCTGGGCGCCCGGTGACCGAAGGTAGGAACAACTAAATAGGGAAAATTCCTTTAATCTTTGATGATCTGAATTACAACCTAGAGAGTTTCTTTTATAGGCCAAGGAACATCTTATCTCTAACAGCTTATCTTTAATAGATCTAATCAACTTATCTCTAAGAGATCTAACAATCTTATCTCTAACAAATCTAACAAACTTATCTCAAATATTTATTTCGATCTAATAAAACTGATCTTCTAGAACAGTTCCTACGTTGGGCCTTTAGATTGGACCTGAGTCCCATGTGGACCTAGTCCACAACATTTCCCCTCTCTCCAACATCAGCTCGTCCTCGAGTGAGTGTTCAGGATGGTGAGGTAAGGTGTCAAGAACTTGTCCCATCTTGCGGTGTCGACGGCCTCGAGCAGTATGTTTCTCATAGTGAGGAAAGTGGCCACGTCCCCTAGGTTGACATGGAGGTGCAAGGACGAGTCCCGAGAGCCAGTTGTAGTAGGAACTGCCATCGTTGCCGCATGCCTTGATGGCCTGCTTAGGGCTGAGGTTCAATGACATCACTTCGGCGGATGACGACCGAAGCACCATGGTTGGTTGCCGGCCGAGCACAGTTCCTGCAACTTTGAATTTGAGCTTTTCATGGATCCCACTGGAAGAGGCAAGAACAATAGCAGCCTTTAGATAGTCCCTTTCTGGTTCTTGAGTATAGAAGATCTCAATTCTCAACTGGATGAAGTCTCCCAGGTACCTTCATCAAAGGTGCACCACTGATGTAACCCTGTAATTTCTCTGCTTCAAGGGTAGCACTCATAACAACAAGCTTCAAGTCAGGTCTATTCTTTAGAACCTCCTTCAGAAGCCCAAACAGGACATATGTTGCCAATGTTCTCTCATGAGCCTCATCAAGAGCAATCACCTTGTACTTCTCTAAAAGTGGCTCTGCCATTGCTTCTCTCAGAAGCATACTATGTGATAAATATTTGAGAACAGTTTTGTGGCTGCTGCAGTCCTCAAAAAACGAATACTGTAACCCACTTCCTCCCTAATAGTAACATCCATCTCTTCTGCAACACGTCTGGAGACTGACATTGCTGCGACCCTCCGTGGCTGGGTGCAGGTCACCATGGGACGGTTACCCAAGCCTTCAGCCTCGAGTACAAATTAGGGGATCTGAGTGGTTTTTCCGCTTCCTGTTTCACCGACGAGGATGAGAGTCTGATTGTCGCGGAGGACGCGGAGGAAATCATCCTTCCGCTGCCAAACGGAAAGCATGCGGCGCTTCTCAAAAATCTCGTGGTACCTCACCGAATAGGCCCGTCCGTTCCACCGGTTGATGGGCGGAGTGGCCGCCGCGGCGCCGTTGGTGGCGGCACGGTTGAGCTTAGCGGAGACTGAGGTCTCATCAACCACATCGAACCACATCGAAGAGGCTCACCTTTCGCTTCCGCTCCAGTGCGTCGTGGAGACACAGCTCGGATCCGGTCGAATTTGGCGTAGATCGGGCGTCAAGACGAGCGAATCCTAGCGGATCTCGACGCAGTCACCCGGATCGAGCGGCGACTTGAGACGCGAAGCAGCGCACAGACGAGGCGAGGACCCAGCTTCGCGCCGGCGCAGAGGTGTGCGGCGTGCGGACGGAGGCGCTCCAGCGCACGGTGGACGCGTGGGAGGCGTCTTGGTGAGAGGCGCCCAGATCCATGCGGGGGGAGGTCGATCTGAGGCTGAGTGGCGGGCGGGTATAGCGAGTGTGAAGCAGAGATTGTCGGATGCGTCGGCGAGGATGTTGCCTGAGGCAAAGCGATCTGCTTCGGGGCCGAGCGTGAGGACGACAGGAAGGAGGAGATCTGGTGTGTGATCGATTTTGTGGCTGCAAGCGTGACAACAAAGTCTCCTTCTCTGAAATAGAGCCCTCGATGTTTCTAGCCATCTCCAATAGGTCCAGATGCCGATCATGGTCATTAGGCGTGCAATCATAGCCTCAATCTTTGTCGATACGAGAGCCAATTGCTTGGCGAAGTTCTTGGCGAAATCCCGAAGATCTTGTTCAGTGGCAGCCATAGCGAGTCTCAGGATCTTGTACAACAGCGGCTATGGTGGCGATCCGCTGTGTGCTCGCTGATACCAATTGTTGTGGATTCGTGGTAAGGATAGTGTCACGGGCCTGGGTGCCCGGTGACCGAAGATAGGAACAACCTAATAGGAGAGATTCCTTTATTCTTCGATGATCTGAATTACAACCTATGATGGGGTTCTTTTATAGGCCAAGAAACATCTTTAACAGTTTATCTCTAATAAATCTAATCAACTTATATCTAATAGATCTAACAGTCTTATCTCTAATAAATCTAACAAACTTATCTCTAATAAATTTGTTTCGATCTAATCAAACTCATCTTCTAGAATAGTTCCTACGTTGGGCCTTTAGATTAAGCCCGAGCCCCATGTGGACCCAGTCCACAGCAGTGCTCAATCCGAGCCCACAAGCCCAGCTGTGTTATTCTTCTGTTCTACAAACACACCGTTACCAGGCCCAGGCACCAAGCCCAGTCCAATAACCGAGTGTCTCCTCTTTGGTGCCAGACCCAACGCATGCGACTGTTCCCGTTCTGCTTCTCTCAGCGCCGCCAACTCGGGACTTCTCCCGCCGCACGACATAGCGACACGCTTCAAGCAGGTCGGCATCATCACTGTGATCGGCGAGCATGCCCAACGCTCCCCGCCCGTCCCTCGCGGCCGCCAGCACGCTGTTCTCTTGCCCTGAGCTTGCCGCCACAAATTTGTCGATCTCTTTGCAGCGCCATGGTCCTCCAGATCTGAATCCTGGAGCTCCCGGTCAACTCCCGCGTGCGATTTGTTCCCCGTTCGTCGGATCAGCATGCAATTTGTTCTGCGGCTGCTTTGGCCCAGGCCCGCGTAGTGGCCGATTCCGTCGCCCACCAACGAAATACCACGGACAGTTGCACATACAATGGGTGCCACAAACCGACCTCTCATCCGAGCTCCCACACGCCGAAATCGGCAATGGGTCCCGCGCATGCCTCCCACATCGATTTCCGCGCCGGCTGCTCCCGTCTTGCGTGATGCCCCCGACTACTCGCCCGACAGCGGTAGCATTTCTCGCCGAAGCGAAAATGTTTCCTGCCAAACAGGCGAAACGCACGCCTTGGTTCGTCGACCGTCCCTCCCCGAGAGCACGTTGTCCCGGGGGAGGGAGATTGATCTTAAAACTTGAACTGACTCTGATGCCAATTGTTGGAAATCCGGACCCAAAATCAACTCGAAAATTTAATAATAAGATTGCTTCGATTTATTCCTTAAAGTGCCCCAACTATATATAAGACCCCTTACAGATAAAACCAGATCCAAAACTATTTAGGATTCTATCTAAAATACTTATCTCAAACTCTAACTCTATCTCCAACTCTTGCCTTATCTGAACTGGACTCTTCTAAATTTTATTATCTTCTAAAATATTCTAGAAAACAAGATTAATACTCAACAGATGTTGTGACTTCCCGTCGGAATTTTTTGAAAAAATGTTCTCAGTTATAGGATCAAATGATAGCTCAACAGTATGCCTTAAACTACAGTTCTTTTCCACCTTGTAGTTATTATTTGGGCATTTATTGACTTGCTCAAATTGCATCTTGGTTCATGCTTTGGAAACTGAGAGTTACAGGAAAACAAGGGTCCTAAAATACTTGACCTATACTATCTCCTAACAGTATTTCCCCTCAACAGGTGATGGAGCAGTGTATAGCAAGATTGGATGTTGCAATGTTCAATGCCATTTTGCGTGAATCTGATGACGAAATTCCAACAGACCCCATGTCTGACCCAATAACTGATCCTAAGGTTCTTCCAGTTCCTTCTGGGAAATTTAGCTTTGGTGCTGGGGTCCAACTGAAAAATGCTGTAAGTTAAAGTACAATGATGCTTTGCTGTGAGATCACACAAACAAGCACATCTTTTTCTTTTCTATCAATTTTCAATTGTTATCAAGATCACTGACTATTATATTTCTTATAGATTGGCAGCTGGTCCAGATGTCTTAGTGACTTGTTTGGCATGGATATGGATGACTATCCTGAAGTTGAGAATCGAGATGGTGGAAATGGCTTTGCTGAATCTGGAAAGCCTTTCTATCTCCTGAATGCATTGAGTGATCTCCTTATGCTCCCTAAGGATGTGCTCATGGATACCAGTGCTAGGAAAGAGGCATGCACTCTAATCATTGTTCAAAACATCATTTGTTACTGATATAAACCAATTTATGTTGTTACCGTTAAGGTTTCCTAAAAATTTTCTAACGTTATCATATCATGTTTCACAGCTTTGTCCTACATTCAGTTCATCAATCATCAGGAACATCCTTGATGGTTTTGTACCAGATGAATTTTGCCCAGATCCAGTTCAAGGTTCTTTACTGCAAGCACTAGAATTGGAGGTTAGTTTATCTGACTTTTGGATGTATTGAACATATTAAACAGTTAAGAGCATAATTTCCTTGATTCTGTATAATCAATCTCACATGCTAGTAGACATCAGATCAATTATGCTTTTAAGGTGTATAAAACAACTAAAATTGGGGTGCTCCCTTTTTGTGTGAAAAACACAACTAGCCAATTACTGAGAGGTAATCTGTGTTGCACATGTCTTGATTTACTTTTTAAACTGTTGAGTGTATCTTGACTTTTGTGTTGACCGAAACACAATTTTGATCTTGCTAGGATGATAAATATGAAATTGAAAGTGGATGCCAATGTATTCTCAAAGAAATAGAAAATTGGGTGCCATTTTGTCAATTGTAAGGCATCATAACGCATTTGTTGCAAAACTTTACTTAGGTATAGGTTCATTAAAATTAGGTTGAGGGTTTCATGGCAATGGAAGTGCATTCATTGAGGAAAATAAACATTGGAAGTATTCAAGTAAGCGCATTAGTCGAGTAAAATTACTTTGCTTCCAGTGCTGCAATATAAATCAACTATCGGCCATGAAAAATACTCACCAGTCTTTGCTGTGGTCAGGACCACCTGGAGGGCAACAAGGGCGTACGATCCATCCCATGCAGCGCATCGCCCATCTTGTACAACGCCCCAGCATCTGGAGCAATTTTAAGTGTTGTCGGCGACCCCAGGAAGAGCGGGTCCGCCATCCTCCGCAAGTCCAACACGAGCGACGACGAGCTTGATCAGCTGAGCTCGCCACTGACTTTCATTTCCAACACGTCCTCGAACCCGCACGCCAAGCTGAAACGGATTAGCAACTCGAGTACCGCTAGGTACAGACTCCTCCACGAGGTGTGGAAGCTGGATGACCAGTAGGAACTTCTCACAGTCACAGCCTCACCGTCGTCCCTTCTCTAGCTTCCTTCTGTAAATATAAGTTCCCATTTTCCGTATGATTCTCCAGCTTATATGCGTGAGAATTTCAGTGCGTATATTTTGTTACGAGCAAGGCCAGAGAGGGATGAAACTACAAGATTTGAGTGAATTATAATAACTTGATGTGTCTATCAGTGCTCAAATATGAATTCAGAAACTAGATAAACTTTGTTTGATCTGAATCGCTCACCGGATGCAGGTGTTTCAGGTTTCTCACCTGGGTAATCGGATGGCCTTTGGCCCAAGTACTAATTAACTGCAGGCCCATATACACTCCAGTGGTGGCACAGTGAAAAATCCTTTATCCCACACCGCTGTCCTACGGTGACCAGCACCGGGTTATATTGCAGAGTGGAGAAATAGACCCCACCGACTGAGGGTGAAGTGTGGCGCACTGGACGGCCTCCCACGTAACACCCGCACTACGTCGTGCGGCAACAACCCTAAACCATTCTGCTCTCCCTTACTCGTGAAACACGTATTCGTGTTTAAAATTCAAAAGGCTTGTTCTGCCGGTGCTTTGGCCTTTATAATACAAGCACTGATGCCTTGCGTGGGCGGCCGTCCAGTTAGGGTTGGTGGGTTTATGAGAGATCATGACCCTATATATCCCCCTAGTAGCCCTCATTTTTAAGGTTGGATTTGTTTTTACTCTGTTCTATTTTCTGTGGTTCATATCAAGGGCTAAAAATGCTATTTTTAGAAGTGACAGTATACATCAAATATTACACTTTTGACTCCAAGCCGAGTTAGAAGCGCATGAGATTCTCACATTTTTCTAGTGAAGCATTGCATTAAATTTATGCGTAGATAAAATATAAATCCCCGTACACCATGTTCACTCTGAAACATATGAAAGTTAAATTGATCTAGACATGTTGATGTTTAACCCATAGTTAATTATGTTAAAATATGTAAAATTTTGCATGAGTCATAATAAGTCAAGATGGCCGAGTTGGTCTAAGGCGCCAGTTTCAGGTACTGGTCCGAAAGGGCATGGGTTCGAATCCCATTCTTGACATACATTTTCGGTAAATAATTTTGGTAGTTTAATTTTTTTAACAAGTGGGTAACCTGTGCACGCGCTTGGTGGATTAGACGCGCAAATTTCTTGTTTATTTCCAAAACCACCCACCTCCACTGCAACAGGTAAGGCAAGTCCCAGTTATTTTTTTTAGGATCGATCCAAATGACATCAGCATTCGACAATTTGAAAAATAGCAGATCCAGCTGGTGATCATCCATGATCCTCCCAAACCGGTGGAACAGCAGTTGTCCCGAAGCTGAAATAAAGCAATCAGCGATGCCATGCGGAAGTGAGCATGAACACAAGTGCTGCTCCTTTACTGGAAGTTAACTAAATGTTGCTCTGAGCAGTAAGGCCAGGGCAGCAACTAGTCCTAAAAATTAGACCGGACAAAATTCGGGTGGTACGAAGCATGAGAATGAAGCACGGTTCATGGTCCGATCCGCCAAGAAAGTTTTTCGAGTCGTCCGGTCCGGTACGAAATCCCACTTAACTCCTCCCAAACCGGTGGAACAGCAGTTGTCCCGAAGCTGAAATAAAGCAATCAGCGATGCCATGCGGAAGTGAGCATGAACACAAGTGCTGCTCCTTTACTGGAAGTTAACTAAATGTTGCTCAGAGCAGTAAGGCCAGGGCAGCAACTAGTCCTGAAAATTAGACCGGACCAAATCCGGGTGGTACGAAGCATGAGAATGAGGCACGGTTCATGGTCCGATCCGCCACAAAGTTTTTCGAGTCGTGCCGGTCCGGCACAAAATCTTACTTAACTCCTCCACATTCGGCTACACTACAGGCTCTTAGCGTGAATCGTTCTGTTTTTGCTAGAGAAACACCCGTGCTCGATGTGTTGGACTATTAAGCCATAATATTCACCATTAACATGTTCATGTGTACATTCTTAGGCTATATATATATATACATACATATATATATATATATATATATATATATATATATATATATATATATATATATATATATATATATATATATATATATATAGTAATTAGAACATAGTAGGAGTAGTCCCGTCTCGTAACTTAACATTCACTAGGACAACCTTACCCATTAGAGTAGAATGCTTATGTGTGTGTCTTACTATCCAATTCCATCATTTATCCATCCTATTAGAATCCTCACTCGATCACTCTACTCTATCCATGATTTTGCCACACTTCACTTGTCTTCTTTTAGGATAAAATAAATACGATACCTAGAGAATACTCTCGAGTGAAATGCTACAACGGTACTTTCCGTACGCTACAGAACTCATCTTTGTTTGGTTTAAGTTATCTTAGTGCCAACTGCATGTATAGCATTAATTGCTAGGATGACTTGTAAATGTTAAGAAATACCAACTCCAGTGTGGTGCTCTCTTCTTCTCATTACCAGTGGTGGGGGCGTACATGTATGAGGAGATGTTCTGCTGTTGTCAAGAAGGAGACGAAGTCCCTCCTTTCGTGGCTTCTCTTTTCCGTTGTCCTTCGTAAGATGGTTTCATGAACCTTTTATAGGCAGAGCCAGACTACCTCTTTTCTAGTTACTTACCGCTTTCCTCATATCGGGAGCGGAGTTTACAAATCCTCCCTATCCTCTGCGCTCCTCAGGGCAGGGTCGAACAGTGGAGGCTGCATGCGTCCCACCTTTTCTGTTGGTCACTTCACGTCCCCTGTCAGTGCCTCGATAGCCAAGCCGCCGTGCCATCCACAACAAGACCAGACACGGCATGCGGACTGCGTGGCAAGGAGCCTTGGTGCGGTTCTCTATGCGGAGACTCGGTTGATGTAATCCCGACCTTCGTGATCGTGACTCGGTTGGACGGATACGAACGTCATCAGATCGGGATCGGAAAGCTTGTCCCCTTAACCTCCCGGGCCAGGGGGCAGTTCCATCGGTGGGACTCGGGTTCGTCCGATCCCGCTGGCCCGAGCTCGATCAACCGAAACATATCCTCTGGTACTCGGGTGATAGGACTCCGTTGACATGCATGATGGTTGATGATTGTTGATTATTGATGATCGTTGATGATGGTTCAGTTTACTGAATGAATGACTGAATGTGATCCTAAGTGCTTAGTTGAGTTCATCCGTATTTGTTATCACCGAATATTTTTTTGTAACACCCTCATTTTCATGCATCATGCCCTGCATCCATCGTTAAATATGTTTAACATTAATCCATATAAAAAGAAATAAGTTTAAAATGAATTAGAAACACAACCACACTTAAGAATTCTGGGAGGTGCGGACTAGTCCGTTTTTGGTGCGGACTAGTCTGTTTTTCTCTCTGGATACTTTCAGACTTTTCAGGTCCTACGCGGACTAGTCCGATATTCCAATTCCTTGGAAATTTTGCTAAGTCCCTGGACTTGTCCGGTATTCCAGCGGACTTGTCCGTTTTCCCCTTTGACTAAAGTCGGACTTGTCCGATTTTGGCCAGACTTGTCTGTTTTCCCGCTCTAGATAAGTTCAGACTTGTTCGATGTCAAGTACAGACTTGTCCGATATCTCTCTGTCTAACTTCGGACTAGTCCGGCCCTTTTCGAACTTGTTCGGTAAATCGCAACTCTGAGTTGATCTTCTGTTCCACAACTTGTTTCTTGGGTTTTACGTTAAGTGGGCCCAGAAACGTCGTGTCTAACTCTTTTAGAGCCCAACCAACCCCTATTCATCTCAAACTCGAATACATTGAAACCCTAGCCCCCCACCTCTGTATAAACAACCCCACCCATTGACTTGACATCTATTTGCCACTTTTGAACCACACCCAAACCCTAGTTCGTGCAAGATGCCACCAAGGAGGGAGAAGGAGATCTAGAGCAAGAAGAAGAAGAGGAGGAAACGAAAGAGGATCAAGATCTCGATCAAGTTTCGTTCTATATCACCAATTCACCATCAAGTTCTTCATCAACCCTAGACCGTCAAGATCCAAGTGTTGCCTCCAATACCCTTGATTCTTTGGAGTCTTAAACACCTGGTATACCTTCCACTTCCTTTTTCTTACGTGAATTCAACCCCAAATCTCCAAATTTACGCCGATCTAGAAAACCCTAGTTTGTTGTTTCCGCGAGAGCGGACTAGTCTGGACCCCCTACGGACTTGTCCGATTTTCCTGGCTAAATTGTGTTGAATTAATTCTAAAATTTGATCGAATCAACTCCAAACCTGTGTAGACTTGTTAATAACCATTGTAATTGATAATAAACATTAAAAACAACTTGTTAACTAGTTTCACTTTGCATTTGCATTAATCATGTATGTCATGTCATATTGAGTAATATATATGCACTTATTGATTGTAATTCTTGTCTTGTTTGATTGTTGCGCGGATTAGACGGATTTGCGCTAGAGAGTGCTGCGGAGGATCTCTAGCACCAGGAGTTTGAAGAAGTTGACCCGAACCAAGCCCAAGAGCAAGGCAAGTGTCTTGGAACATATTGATCCTGTTTTGACAAAAATTTTTGTTTGCAAAACTGCATGCTTGTGTCAATTTGATGGGAAATCCTATGTTAGGAAGTTTACTAGCTTTGTTTAACTACCATTATCATCTGGAATTCATGGTAGAGAGTCGGGATGAGCTTTTTATCCTTTTTGCTTCGCTTAATCAATTGAGATGGGAAAACAACTATTCCACTTGACTTAATTATGCATATATGAGATTATGATTAACATGAACTAGTTAATATGATATGGTAATATGGTAATAGGTGATCTAAGCAAGCCTAGTATGTGGATGGGTTGTAAGGCATGGTGGTTGCTTGCTTTAGATCTAAGGACCGATTCATGCGAGAATAGGCCAGGACTACAGTGCCACCACGAGGCCAAGTTTGAGTGGGGCGTAGCTGACTAATTAGGGTATTGCTAGTATTGAATGGATCATTTGGCGCACCGGGGAAGGGGGGTCAGATTGGGTTTGTATATGGTTAGCGAGACTCCGTGGGATCCGAATGGCACAAGAGGAGGCCCTTGGTTGAAGATGTGCTCAGTTGGAGACATCACCACCGGTGAAACCTCAGTGGGTCCGTACATGCTAGTAGTCTCTTTGTAAAGGCTATTTTTTGATCTCTTGGCCATACACCAAAGGAAGTGTAATTGGAATAAGGGAGGTTCTTTAGTCGCCGACGGGTGATAAAATCATAAACACATGGGTAAAGCGGTACAAATTCTGCAGAGTATTAAAACTATTATGATAGCCGTGCTCTCGGTTAAGATCACCTGAATGACCTACATGATTAGAGGGAACTTGGGATTTGGGATGGTTAAATTATGGTTTTGGTTTGGTTATAGCTGATTATGGATTAATTTCTGGTATTGAATATGGTTATTGGAAATGGTGAAATCTAGAATATAGATGATGGTAATGAATATGAACTGGTATTATGATAACTATGGTTTATAATGAGTTTACTTCACATACATGCAATATATTGCTTTTCAAATGTTTTAATATACTTTTCAGCACTCAGCCATTATTATATTCGTCATTTATATCAGCTACATGTCATACTTTCCACACTTGCTGAGTACATCATGTACTCACTCTTGCAATTCTCCCACCAACAGTTTCAGGTCAGGATTGGAAGTACGATGATAATGCGGAGTTCTAGGTCGTGTCTATCGTCAGCTTTGCCTGTGATGTTGATTGCAGCTGCACATATATGTACCCTTTGCTTAGCTGCATAGTTGCTTAATTAGTTTATTTCCGCTGCATTAGTTTGAACTTGTCATCAATATTCAATAGAGCTTGTATTCGAGGATAATATGAATTATGTAATAAAGAGTTTAATTAATCTTGTGCTGTGGTAATTTTCTATATATCCTTTTGTGAATGCACTCGTGTATGTGTGTTGAACATCCTGGGCACACATATGCGTTCACTTGGTTCATTTTCGGAACCGGATGTCACTATTTTTGAAGCAACTATTTGTTGATACTTTCTAAGATATACAAACAAAAAGGTCCCCAACAACAGCACCAAAAATGCTTGTTGGTATTTCTTAATGTGTACAGGCAATCCTAGCAATGGATGCTAGACATGCAGTTGGCACTAGGCGAACCTAAAGCCAAAGCAAGATGAGTTCCGCAAGCGCATGAAAAGTACTTGTCGAAGTGTAGACTAGGACACTTCCCCCGATATTACTAAGAAGTAGTCCGTGGAGTTTCGTATTTAGGCGGGACGCTAATCAAAATCCAAGAGTACAATGACACAAAGAGTTTTTACGTGGTTTGGGCCGCCTGAGCGTAATACCCTACTCCACGGGGTGTATGTTGCTTGTATGAAAATGTGTAAGCTTGAGCTTAGTCTGAATGGAATTCTACCGTGCAACGCAACCCTTTTATATGCCAAAGACTGACTGTTACAGTGTGCGCCCTGGCCTGACAGGTGGCCTCAGCTGTAATAACCGCCCTATACACACTCTACAAGTGTTAAGGATGGTTAATAGCGTGATAACGTGCCTTAACAACAGCATTACCGGTCTTGATAGTCCTCTGATCGTGCATCATTAATATAGCATTAATGACGCATTAACCAGGTTTTGTAACAATAGTTTGATAATCCTTGAATGTCCGCACCCTTGGAGATCCCAAAGTCTTCCCGTCGTATACTTAGATCCGGTCTTGACACGTGGTAGCTCTGGAGCTTCCCTCTACGGGGAGGCAGGTCCGAAGCTACTGGACACGTGGCAGCATCGGAGCTTCCCCTGTCGGGGAGGCAGGTACAACATCCCGGGACACGTGGCATCACCGGAGCCACCCTATGGAGGGAAGCAGGTCCGGTACAGCGGGACACGTGGCAGCACCGGAGCCACCCTATGGAGGGAGGGAGGTCCGGCTCTGCAGGACACGTGGCTGCACCGGAGCAACCCTAAAGAGGGAGGCAGGTCCGACACTGCAGGACACGTGGCAACACCAGAGCCACCCTAAGGAGGAGGCAGGTATGGCACTGCGGGACACGTGTTGCCTCCGGAAGTCCAGAATACTGGAAGGTGGAATTCAACACGTCTTCTTCTGGTACGAAGGGATACCTGATATGCAGGGTGTCGACAGTGGCCCCCGGTGAAAGTTGCCTAGAGGGGGAGGGTGAATAGGCTAATTGACCTGAAATGACTTAATAAAATGAGATTAGTACACAGGGGGCGGACTAGTCCGGTCCAGGGGCGGACTAGTCCGGTCCACCTGCAGGGAAAAACCTAAAAGGGGTTTCTAACAGATTTTGGTCCAATTATTGTGATGCAGAGTTTGTTAGAATAACTTAGTGAGCCTTAACAAGTTATATGGCAAGTATGAAGCTAAGGATCACAATATAGCAAAGGTGAAGAGCAAAACCGGCAAATCTTAACACTAGAAGCAATATATGATGAACGAATGCTAGGAACACAAGTGACACGAGGATTTTATCCCGAGGTTCGATCCCACACAAGGAATCTACGTCCCCGTTGAGGAGTCCACAAAGGACCAGGTTCAACAACCCTTCCCTCACCAAGTTTACCGCACGGGCCTAACTTGGTTCTCCACTATCACAAAGAATGAATACAAGATTCGTTGGGGCTTCTCACAATCTGAGGCTCCCACCACAATTACAATTGCAAATCACAAAGATTAACTCAAGCCACAGATCACAAAGATTCACAAAGTGCAAGAGATCAAACCGAGAGCCAAAGAGCGGTGCTCTTCCTCTTCTTCACCTCACCAAACCCTAATCCACACAAGAATTAGTTTTAGAGGGAATGTAGGCAAGAAGGAGGCTTTTGGAGGCTCAAGGTTGCTGTGGCGGCGCTAGGGTTTCAGCTTGCTCAAAGGATTGGTTCAAATGAACCCAGTGGACCTCTATTTATAGAGGTCCCAAGCCGATACTGCTGACTTCAGCAGAAGGGCGGACTAGTCTGGCCTACAGCCCGGACTAGTCCGGCCTAGGGGACCACTGACGCCCCTGACAACTGTCGCACTACGCGGCAATCGTCACACTACCCGCCAAACTTCAAATTCAAACGGTCACTTCAACAATGGACTAGTCCGGCCCTCACCGGACTAGTCCGATCTCACACAGAACCTTTTGTTCCGTGTGAAAACGGATTAGTCTGAAGACCACAGACTAGTCCGGCCTTCCCAGACTTAGTCTTTGAAACGCAGTCTCCTCTCAAACCCGGACTAGTCCAGCCCCCAGGGCGGACTAGTCCGATCTTAGTCAGGACCTCTTGGTCCGGACTAAAACAGACAAGTCCGTGGTTTTGGGACTTAGACCCAAAAACCACTCACGGCTACCCGGACTAGTCCGTCCCAATACGGACTAGTCCGTTCTCAGTCAGACCCTTCTGGTCCGGCCCAAAACGGACTTGGCCGGCCAGGGGCGGACTAGTACGGCCTCCTGCACGGACTAGTCCGGCCCTACTGCCAGACTACTTCTAACTCTCTTCTCTCAATAGGTTTGACCTCTAAACCGCTTTGAGCTCCCAACTTGATCTCTATGCACTTTACACACACATCCTCACACAAATTTGGCTAGTCTAAACTCGACACACTAGAAACCCTAGTTTCCCTTTTCGAGTTGACATCGCTGTTTCCATCTTTTTCCTTTTTGAGGGATTGTGCTTCCACTTAGTCCACACCTGTGCTTAAGATCACTGAGCTCATTAGTCACTTAATTGTCATCATCAATCATCCAAAACCCACGGGGATCCTAGATGCACTTTCAATCTCCCCCTTTTTGGTGATTGATGACAACACATTAAGTCTTCACATATAAGAGTGTAAATTTGTGGTTTTCATAACGTGCGGGTGTATGAGTGACTCCCCCTCAATGAATGCATCATAAAAGAGAGATTGAGGAAGTCCTTCATACGCACACACATTATGGTGGGGTGCCTACGTGTTGTGCTCAACAATTTGTGACAAGACATAACAGGCATGCATATGATTAAAAGATAGACAATCAAAACATCATATGTGATATTTAACATTAAGATCATAGTCTTGCACAAATTTAAGCGTTCAACATAACATAGATATTACAATAAATGAGTGCAACATGTCCACGGACCCAACATAAGAACTACACTCGACTCTCCACACCTAAGTACCCTTGCCCAACCTTTCTAACACTCCCCCATATTGACTATCTCTCCCGACCGACTCCCAACTAACTCCCAACTATCTCTCCCCCTTTGGCATCAAGACACCAAAAAGGGAAAAGAAGAGGGGAAACACGACCTCGAAGTCTAGTCGTCGTCTTCCTCGTCATCGTCGTTGTCGCGGGAGTCGCTCTCCGTGGCCTCCGGGTCCTCTTGATCCTCATCGTCGGAGGCACGAGCCGAAGGAGCTGCCCGGGAAGAGCTTCTGTCCTCTTGGAGCTGGGCGAGCTCGTCGGCGGTGAAGTTGGGGAAATGAGTGATCTCCCCGTCACTCACTTCCAGAGAGGACATAGGGACCTCCAGCTTGTCGCACACCGCCTTAAGATACTTTTCTTGGCGCTTGTGTGCCCTCTGAGCCCGGATCTCTTGCTTCCGGCAGGAAGTGAAGATCGCCTTGAAGCACTTGAAGAAAGCGCTCATCGATTAAGGCGGAGGCGGAGAAGGAGGCGCCACAGGGCGAGATGGAGGATCTGCATTCTTCCGCCGTGGAGGAGCCGACACATTTGGAGGCCGCTGAGGACGAAGCGGGCGATGCGACACGTCCTTGACAAAGGACAAGCCCGACACCTTCTCTATGAGGCACATAATGTAGGGAGCATACCCGCAAGCTCGGTTGGGGGTATGCGAGATGTTGAAGATATCGTCGAAAATGTAATCGACGAGGTTGAATTTCTCCTCCCCATCAACAAGAAGTAGCAAGTGCCTCAAGTTTCCTTGAATCACCCCAGCATCACCATCCTTTGGTGCTATTGTCCTTCTGAAGATCCTGTTCATGATGCTGTAGAAGGGCTTGATGTTGCGAGCATGTCCGGCACTGTATTGGACATGACTGGGGTACATGTATGCCAGCTCATCACGGTCCACGGCCTTGAGTTTAGAGATGATGATCTCATGATCCAGATGTGCCTCAAGCCCTAGAATCTTGGCAAACTCTGCATAAGTGACTGAGTATTGCTCGCCATGCGTCATCCATATGATCCTCCTGTCACCTGAGGTGGTGAAGTAGATAGTGGAGTAAAATTGCAGGATCGCTTCGACGTTCCAGTCATATTTGAACCCCATGATCTCCTTGAGCTCATGACGCTCAGCAGCTTCAATGACTGCGTCAAATGCAGAGTGTTGCTTTTTTGCCATGTACTCTCAGTCTACCCACTGTGCTTCAATCACAGACTTCTTCATGCTTTGTTAGACCAGACGGTAGTAATCACAATGAAAGTCGCACCAAAACCGAGGGTCAGCGGTGCTCCTTTCATACTTATACACCTTGTCCGTCCGGAGCCTTCTTGCTTTCTCAGCTCCCTTTCCATGAAAGATATTTGCAGCTATGTCACGCTGCCTGTTGGGATTCCTCTCGGGAGTGTGCACTTCCAGGGGACCAATCGGCTTGGCTTTCCCCTTCTCCTTGATAGCAATGCCCTTTGCTTTCGCAGCCGAGGCCTTCACCGAGGGCTTCTTTTTCTTTGGCTCAGCAGGAGCCGGGGCCTTGCCCTTCTTCGGATCTCTCTCGATCCGGCGTTCAACAATGTCTTCTTGTGCTAGTTCTTTGCCCTTGTCCTTCTCTCCAAGTGTCACAAGTCTCTTCCTCTTGGAGACTTGTGCAGCAGCAGCCTGAGAGTTGTGAGCTTCATGCTCCTCTCGCTTCTTCTTCCAGAGATCCTTCCGTGACTCCTCAATGGCCCGAGCCATTGCTTCATCCTCGTCGTAGGCCAACGCGGCGGCCCAAGCAGCTTGTTGCTTCTTGGCTGCTTGCGCTCTTGCATGCTGCTCGAGATACTTCTCCGCAGCCTCAACTTCGGCTCTTGCTCATTCTTCGGCGAGACGGAGTTGCGCCGCCTCCCACTCGGGGTCAGTGGGAGGAGAAGCGGAACGGCGAGGAGCGGCCATTTTAGCTGAAAGGAATAGAGTCCATAAGATAGAAGGTCAAGGAGTTGGAATAATGCGAAAGAATTCACGAAACACAACCAAAGTGTGAGTTTGACCTGTGCAGACCGGACTTGTCCGCTCCAGGGGCGGACTAGTCTGCCTGGCACCGGGCTAGTCCGGGTTGCACAGGCTAAACCCTAACTCTAACGGTTTTTCGAGAAATTTGGAATCAAGTTGCAATACTACTAGGCTATGATCACAAGGTCACTAGAAACAACTTTAATGAAGAGGCATCTACCAAAAACTTAATGAATTAAGAATGAGGCTAGTTTTTGAAAAAGGAGGAATACCTCTTCAAATCTTGAAGAATCGACAAGATCGGAGAGGGATTGCATCGAGGATGTTTGGGAAAGGTCTCCCTTGCCTCCAAGGAGTCCAATGCACGGATTGGAATCGGTTTTTGGTGGTTGGAATCGAAAATCGTCGAAGGGGAATAGTTTCGAGCGCGTGGGAGAGAGAGAACTCAGATGAGGAAGTGGAGGGGTCGGCCGCTTCCTGGGGGGTTTAAGTCCCCAGGGGCCGGACTAGTCCGGTAGGGGAGACGGACTAGTCCGGTCAGCGGACCAGACACGGACTAGTCCGAATTCGGACTTGTCCGGCCACAGGGCGGACTAGTCCGGTCCTAGGAGGCTGAAAACATATATATTTGAGTTTTAGCCACTATAAAAGATCCTTATGGACATATTGCACAACAAAACCTTGTGAATATGGTCAGTAAGCAATCAACATTCAAACTATGACCATGACTCACAAAGTCACTAGTTTTTCAAAATATTTTGGAGAAAATTGAGATAGAGATGAATTTTCCAACCACATGCATTCTTTTGAACAAGGCCTAAGTAAACATTCAGATGTTCATGTTTCAAGACACATTTCGAGAATCTAATATATTGAGCTCACTCCTAAGCTCACAAAATCGCTTCTCATCTAGTGGCTTGGTAAATATGTCGGCTACTTGGTTCTCGGTTCTCACATGGGAAATCACTATATCCCCCTTTAAGGAATGATCTCTCAAGAAGTGGTGTCTAATATCTATGTGTTTGGTCCTTGAATGCTCAACTGGATTATGGGCTATTTTGATGGCGCTCTCATTGTCACATAGGAGAGGGATATGGCGCAAGTTTATACCATAATCCCTTAGAGTTTGTCTCATCCACAGAAGTTGTGCACAACAACTTCCGGCTGCGACGTACTCCACTTCGGCTGTGGAGAGAGCAATGGAATCTTGTTTCTTAGAGGACCAAGACACTAATGATCTACCCAAGAATTGGCATGTCCCTGATGTGCTCTTTCTATCAATTTTGCACCCCGCATAATCCGCATCGGAATAACCAATGAGGTTGAACTTGGATCCTTTGGGGTACCAAAGTCCTAGGCTCAGTGTGTGAACTAGATATCTAAGAATTCTCTTCACGACGGTCAAATGACACACCTTTGGTGCAGCTTGAAACCGTGCACACATACACACACTAAGCATGATATCCGGTCTAGATGCACAAAGATATAACAGGGAGCCAATCATGGAGCGATATACCTTTTGGTCCACACTTGGACCATCTTCGTTGAGGTCTAGGTGTCCATTCGTCGCCATAGGAGTCTTAATGGGTTTGGCCTTGTCCATGTCAAACTTCTTCAATATGTCTTGAGTGTACTTTGTTTGACTTATGAACGTGCCTTCTTTGAGTTGTTTGACTTGGAAACCAAAAAAGAACTTCAACTCCCCCATCATGGACATCTCAAATCTTTCCGTCATAATCTTTGAAAACTCATCACAAAACACTTTGTTAGTAGAACCAAATATAATGTCATCGACATATATTTGGCACACAAAGAGATCATCATTGAAGTGCTTTGTAAATAGAGTGTAATCAGCTTTTCCTATCTTAAAACCATTTTCAATTAGAAAGTCTCTAAGACACTCATACCAAGCTCTAGGAGCTTGTTTGAGGCCATAGAGAGCCTTACGCAACTTGAAGACATGGTTTGGGAATTCTTGGTCTTCAAAGCCCGGTGGTTGCTCCACATATACTTCCTCCTTGATTGGGCCATTTAGGACGCACTCTTGACGTCCATTTGATAGAGCTTAAAATTATGGTGAGTGGCAAAGGCAAGTAATATTCGAATTGACTCTAACCTAGCTACGGGATCAAAGGTTTCCTCAAAATCCAAACCTTCGACTTGTGAGTACCCCTTGGCCACAAGTCGTGCCTTGTTCCTTGTCACAACACCATGTTCATCTTGCTTGTTGCGGAACACCCACTTGGTGCCTACAACATTTGCTTGTGGACGCTTGACAAGCTCCCAAACTTTGTTCCTCACGAAGTTGTTAAGCTCCTCTTGCATGGCAACCACCCAATTCGGATCTCTCAAGGCATCTTCAACCCTATGGGGCTCCAAAGAAGAGACAAAGGAGTAATGTTCATAAAAGTTTGCAACACGAGAGCGAGTCATTACCCCTTTAGTAATGTCTCCTAGTATGTTGTCAACAGGGTGATCCCGTTGAACACTTTGATGTACATGAGGATGTGGAGGTTGGGCTCTTGGATCATCATCTTCTTCTTCTTTATCTCCCCCTTGATGAATGCCTCCCCCTTGACTTTCGTCTTCTTGGTCGTTTTGAGGTCCTTCTTGACCGTCGACAACTTGATCGCGTGGAGGAGTACTTGCATCATCTTGTTGTTGGTCACTTGAGCATTGAGGTTGTTCTTGTGGTCGAACATCTCCAAGTGCCATTCTCCTAAGTGCTTCTTGTGGAGAGTCTTCTTGATCTATCACACTTTGATCAACTTGCTCCACTTGGGAGCCATTAGTTTCATCAAACACCACGTCGCGTGCTATTTCAACAATTCCGGAGGTTTTGTTGAAGACGCGGTAGGCGTGAGTGTTTGAGTCATAGCCAAGCAGGAAACCCTCATCGGACTTTGAAGCAAACTTCGAAGTCCTAGGCTTCTTGTTGAGAATATAACACTTGCTCCCAAAAACACGAAAATAAGAGATATTGGGTTTTTTACCAACTAGAAGCTCATAGGGAGTCTTCTTGAGGAGGCGGTGGAGGTATAATCGGTTGACGGCGTGGCAATCGGTGTTAACCGCCTCCGCCCAAAACCGATCTGATGTCTTGTACTCATCAAGCATTTTCCTTGACATCTCGATGATTGTTCTATTCTTCCGTTCCGCCACCCCATTTTGTTGAGGGGAGTATGAAGCTGAAAATTCATGCTTGATGCCTTCCTCATCCAAGAATCCTTCAACTTGAGTGTTTTTGAACTTGGTGCCGTTGTCACTTCTTATAGCTTTGATTCTTGAGGCGAACTCATTTTGAGCTCTCCTCAAGAACCTCTTGAGGACACCATGGGTTTCGCCCTTATCATGCAAGAAAAACACCCAAGTGAAACGAGAAAAGTCATCAACAATAACAAGACCATATTTGTTACCGCCAATGCTTATCTAGGTTATTGGCCCGAAAAAGTCCATGTGTAGCAGCTCCAGTGGTCTTGTTGTCGTCATGATGTTCTTGGAGGGATGTTGAGCTCCTACTTGCTTCCCCGCTTGGCAAGCACTACATGGTCTGTCTTTTTCAAAGATGACATTCTTCAAGCCATGGATGTGCTCGCCCTTAAGAAGCTTTTGTAAGTTCCTCATGCCAACATGGGCCAGCCGTCTATACCAAAGCCATCCCATGTTGGTTTTCGCCATTAAGCATGTGTCAAGTTGAGCTTTATCCGAGGCAAAGTCCACAAGATAAAGCTTTCCCTTGAGCACACCCTTAAAAGCGATTGAGTTATCACTTCTTCTAAGGACGCTCACACCCTCATTAGTGAAACACAATTATAACCCTTGTCACATAGTTGTGATATGGACAAGAGGTTATAGTCTAAAGAATCAATGTGTAGAACGCTAGAAAGAGTGTGTTGAGGAGAGATGACAATTTTACCGGAGCCAAGGATTTTTCCTCGGCTATTGTCTCCAAAGAGGATTCCTTTATTTGGATCATCGTGTTCTTCATACTCCTCGAACATCGTCCTCTCTCCGGTCATGTGGTTTGTGCACCCACTATCGAGCACCCATTTGGAACCACCGGAGGATTATGCCTACAAAACAAGATTATGCCTTCCTTTTAGGTACCCAAGCGAAGTTGGGTCCTTTGATGTTAGTGATAAGGCATTTGGGCACCCACACGCAAGGCTTGGGGATCTTGTGGAGTGGCCCAACATATCTAGCATACACTTTGCCATATTTGTTCCTCATCAACACATATGATGCATCGAAATCATGAAATAGAGGATGCGGTTCAGCTTTAGGTGTATAAGTGCTAGTTGGGTTGTTCTTCACAATTTTAGTTGGAGATGAGCTTCCTTTAACAAAGACAATCAAGTCTTTGCCATACTTGAAGGTTTTGGCATTTTGCCTTCCTCCTTTAGTATAGCCAAAACCATCCTAGACATTTGGAGGTCTTGTGTTGGTGTATGCACTTCGTGCATACGCCACTTTCTCTTTGTCAAAGATCCCACCCTTAGGTGCTTGCTTGTCTTGAGTCAACTTAAGCTCATCTTTTAATTTAAGAATCAAGTTAGAACATTTGCAAGTTTATATTGCTTTGGATGCAACTTTTGAGGAGGATGATCTTGTGGAGGAAGAGGCTACACTAGTCTTAAGGGACTCAACTTGAGTCTCAAGGATCTTGGTAACTTTTGTCAAGTTGCCAAGTTCTTCCTTGAGCTCAATAGTTGTCTCCTCAAGACTTGAGCATGTTTTCTTGCTTAGAGCAAGTTCATGCTCTAATGCCTTGCTCTTCTCTCTCTCAAGCGCAAGGAGTTCAATGAGCTCTTTACATCTTTCCTTTTCTTGGATAAGCAAGTCCTCTTGCCTATCTAAGAGCTCCTCCTTCTCAAAAATCTCATCCGAAAGCAATTTCATTCTTCGCAATGTGCTCTTGCTTATATCCTTAAACATGTGTTCATTTTCACTAGCACTATCAAAATCATCATGGGAGGATATGGAAGAGGATGAGTTAGAATTTACCTTTCTTCTTCCCTGTTTTGCCATGAGGCATGTTGGCTTATAGTCGTGGAGATTTGGGAAGAGCTTGCTTCCCTTGCAGCTCCTCTCGATGGCTATGGTTGCCATCTTCTCCTCATCTTCGGACGAGGAGGACTCATCGTTAGAGTCCCACTCCTTGCCTAAGTGAGCATGACCGGAGGGCCTCTTCTTCTTGTAAAACTTCTTCTCTTGTGGCTTGCCCTCCTTCTTCTTCTTGCCATCTTCATGTGGACAATCTACCATGAAGTGCCCGTACTCGCCACAATTGTAGCAAGCCCTCTTGTTTTTGGGCCTTGCCTTTTCTTTGCCTTTTCCCTCATGCTTGTATCCTCCTCTTCTTCTCCTCATCATCCTCTTGAAGTTGTTGATGAAGAAGGCCTCTTCCTCATCGGTGTCAAGGGTCTCCTCATCATCTTCCGTTTGCTCTTTTGGGGGGCATGTTGCTTTGAGAGCAACATTCTTCATCTTCGAGGCGGTGAACCTTTGAAGGTCGTTGTAGAAGAGCGCCTCCTTTTCCATGATCTCGTGATTGATGATCCTTCCAAGGACCTCTTCCGGGGTCATTTTGGCAAACCCCGGACTTTCTCGGATCATGAAGCATAGAGAGACGTTCCTAGGCATGAATGCCCGAATCATTCTCTTCACCACTTCGTGGTCCATCCACTTGGTACAGCCATAAGATCTACCCTTGTTGATGAGTATCTTTAAGTGGTTGTACATTTCTTGGGGAGATTCACCATCCATAATGGCAAACCTCCCGAGCTCTCCTTCAATGAGCTCAATCTTTGCTTCCTTGATGACTCGGTTGCCTTCATGAGCCGTCTTGAGAGTGTCCCAAATGTCTTTGGCCACCTCAAGTCCATCCACTCGGTTGAGATCATCTCTTGAGAGAGATGAGATGATCACTCCGGCCACTTGGGCATTGCGATGAAGGAGCACGGCTTGCTCCGGAGTGATATCTTCTTCATTCTTAGGGATGTGCACCCCGGTCAACACAATTTGCCATAGTGAGGGATTGAGTGACGCAAGGTGGATCTTCATGTTGTGCTTCCACATCCCGTAGTCGGTTCCATCGAATTGGGGAGGCTTCCCCAATGGGATGGAAAGGTAGTGGTTGTTGGAAACAAGGCGCTCATAGTTGTAGCCTTGTTGATTGTAGTTGATTGTACCACTCGATGTGGAGGTCGTGGTGTCAACTTTGGGATCTTCAACTTCTCTCGAAGTTTCGCCTTGAGCTGGCGAACTTCTTCATCATCCGTTGATTTGTCTTGATAGAAGAGAATCTCTTCTGGAGTTGCTTGGATCTCGCTGGTAGAAACTTCTTCGTACCCCACTCCGGCCATCTTCTCTCCGAGTTGTTAGACTCTTTTGGGAGAGTACTGCTCTGATACTAACTGAAAGTTGCCTAGAGGGGGGGGGGGGGTGAATAGGCTAATTGACCTGAAATGACTTAATAAAACGAGATTAGTACACAGGGGGCGGACTAGTCCGGTCCAGGAGCGGACTAGTCCGGTCCACCTGCAGGGAAAAACCTAAAAGGGGTTTCTAACAGATTTTGGTCCAATTCTTGTGATGCAGAGTTTGTTAGAATAACTTAGTGAGCCTTAACAAGTTATATGGCAAGTATGAAGCTAAGGATCACAATATAGCAAAGGTGAAGAGCAAAACCGGCAAATCTTAACACTAGAAGCAATATATGATGAACGAATGCTAGGAACACAAGTGACACGAGGATTTTATCCCGAGGTTCGATCCCACACAAGGAATCTACGTCCCCGTTGAGGAGTCCACAAAGGACCGGGTTCAACAACCCTTCCCTCACCAGGTTTACCGCACGAGCCTAACTTGGTTCTCCACTATCACAAAGAATGAATACAAGATTCGTTGGGGCTTCTCACAATCTGAGGCTCCCACCACAATTACAATTGCAAATCACAAAGATTAACTCAAGCCACATATCACAAAGATTCACAAAGTGCAAGAGATCAAACCGAGAGTCAAAGAGCGGTGTTCTTCCTCTTCTTCACCTCACCAAACCCTAATCCACACAAGAATTAGTTTTAGAGGGAATTTAGGCAAGAAGGAGGCTTTTGGAGGCTCAAGGTTGCTGTGGCGGCGCTAGGGTTTCAGTTTGCTCAAAGGATTGGTTCAAATGAACCCAGGGGACCTCTATTTATAGAGGTCCCAAGCCCATACTGCTGACTTCAGCAGAAGGGCGGGCTAGTCCGGCCTACAGCCCGGACTAGTCCGTCCTAGAGGACCACTGACGCCCCTGACAACTGTCGCACTGCGCGGCAATCATCACACTACCCGCCAAACTTCAAATTCAAACGGTCACTTCAACAACGGACTAGTCCGGCCCTCACCGGACTAGTACGATCTCACACAGAACCTTTTGTTCCGTGTGAAAACGGACTAGTCTGAAGACCACGGACTAGTTCGGCCTTCCCAGACTTAGTATTTGAAACGCAGTCTCCTCTCAAACCCGGACTAGTCCGGCCCCCAGGGCGTACTAGTCCGATATTAGTCAGGACCTCTTGGTCCGGACCAAAATGGACAAGTCCGTGGTTTTGGGACTTAGACCCAAAACCCACTCACGGCTACCCGGACTAGTCCGTCCCAATACGGACTAGTCCGATCTCAGTCAGACCCTTCTGGTCCGGCCCAAGACGGACTTGGCCGGCAGGGGCGGACTAGTCCGGCCTCCTGCACGGACTAGTCCGACCCTACTGCCAGACTACTTCTAACTCTCTTCTCTCAATAGGTTTGACCTCTAAACCGCTTTGAGCTCCCAACTTGATCTCTATGCACTTTACACACACATCCTCACACAAATTTGGCTAGTCTAAACTCGACACACTAGAAACCCTAGTTTCCCTTTTCGAGTTGACATCGCCGTTTCCATCTTTTTCCTTTTTGAGGGATTGTGCTTCCACTTAGTCCACACCTGTGCTTAAGATCACTGAGCTCATTGGTCACTTAATTGTCGTCATCAATCATCCAAAACCCACGGGGATCCTAGATGCACTTTCACCCGGGCCCACCTCTGGTGAGATTATGAGGTTTCGGTGCCGTAGGTGGGGCCATTATCTCTCTCACATTGCTGCTTCAGGCTTCTCTTTGGGACACGCGGTCCTTTTTGATTTGGTAGGTGAGATACATGACGTGTTGATTGTTGACGTTTCTTACGTCGCAGATAAAAATCTGCAAGCGCACAAAAACTATTGTGTAGCACTTCCCCTTAAGAGAGTATTCCCAAGGGTATCGAATCCAAGGAACATATGTGCTAATCTTACAAACTAATCACCCGAGGACACAAAGTTGTTTGGTAGGCAAGGAAGAGAGAGGAATTCAAAATATTGATTCTAACTCAAAGGGATTTGCAGTAGCTGCTTGTTTCGGGCATAGGTTTACCCCTAGCAATAGTAGGATGACTCCTGCCAAGAGCCTATGGCATAGACGAACTTGGAGGATTACTAAGAACAGATAGAGCTGTCACCACCTACTGCCTACCTCTTCAATCCATGGATCTACAAGATATTCACTGTTGATTTCTAATCTAAGCATGTAACACCCTCATTTTCATCCATCATGCATTGCATACATTCTTAAACATGTTTAATATCAAGCAACATAAAAAGGAACAAGTTAAAAATGAATTAGAATCAAAACAACACTTAAAAGTCTGTAGAAGTACGGACTTGTCTAGTTTGTATCCTGGACTAGTCCGGTTTTCCCCTTTGAAGCCCCTACGAACTTATCCGTTTTCACTGCGAACTAGTCCGATTAAGCATCTGTTCCTTTCCGGACATGTCCGTGGTTGAGTGCGGACTAGTCCGATCTTTCATACAATTTTCAATTAAGTTGTCAAACCTCCGGACTTGTCTGACATATGCCGGACATGTTCGTTTTGCTCTCTAGACAAGACCGGACTTGTCCGGACCTTCTACCGGATTTATCCGTTTTCGTTCGTGTTCGACATCAGACTAGTTCGGTCCCCTCAGCGGACTTGTCCGGTGTGCTCGACTCAGATTCAATATTTTCCTCCACGACTCGTGTTTGGGTATTTACCTTAATTGGGCCCAAGAACGTCGTGCTTAACCCTTGTGGAGCCCATGTGGGACCCCTATATGGCCTCCACCCACCTTAGACTCGAATTCCATTAAACCCTACCACCTCCACCTCTATATAAGCAACCCAACACCCCAATTTTCCATCCCTTTGCCACAACTGAAAGCCCCAAAACCCTAGTTCGTGGGAGCTGCCAACAAGGAGGAAGAGGAGATCTAGAGCAAGAAGAAGAGGAGGAAATGAAACAATATCAAGTGATCGAGATCTCCATCAAGTTTTTGTCCTTCATCGCCAACTCTCCATCAACTCTTCATCATCAACCCTAGGTCATCAAGATTCAAGTTTCATCTTCAATTCTTGATCCTTGGAGTTCTAAATACGTGGTATACCTTCTACTTTCTCTTTCCCACGTCAATTCAACCTCAATTCTCTCAGATTAGAAAAACTCTAATTTGCAGTCTGTCCAGGGCGGACTAGTCCGACCCCTAGTACCGAACTTGTCCGACCTCCGAATCTGAATTGTGCTGAATTAATTCTAAATTGACTCGAATCAATTTGAAACCTATTCAAACTTATAAAAAACTATTAGAACTAGTTAGTGAACATTAATAGCAACTCATTAACAAGTTTTACCATATAATTGCATTAATAATGCATGACATGTCATATTGAGTACTATATGAGCATTATTTGATTGAATTGTGTGTTTTGCATGTTTGTCGCTCGGAATAGAAGGAGCTGCACTAGAGGGTGTTGTCGAGGACCTCCAGTACCAGAACTTCAAAGTCTTTGACCCTAACCAAGCTCAGGAGCAAGGCAGGTGTCCTTGAACATATTGATCTAGTTTTTGAGATAAATGTTTTGTTTGCAAAATTGCATGCTTGTGTCAATTTGATGAGATTCCTATGATAGGAAGTTTACTATCTTTGTTTAACCATCCTTGTCACCTGGGATACATGGTAGAGAGTTGTGAAGGGTTTTTTACATTTGTCTCGCCTAACTAATTGGGATGGGAAAACAACTATACCATTTAATTATGCATTAATGAGATTATAGTTAATATGAACTGGTTAATATGATAAGGTAATGGGTGATCTAAGCAGGCTTGGTATGTGGATGGGTTGGAAGACATGGTGGTTGCTTTCTTTAGATCTAAGGACCGGTTCATGCGAGAATAAGCTAGGACTACAGTGCCACCACGAGGCCACGTATGGGTGCGGCGTAGCTGATTAATTAGGGTATTGCTAGTATTGCGTGGTTTATTTGGCGCATCGGGAAGGGGGAGACAAATTGGGTTTGTATGAGTGGTGGGACTCCTTGGGATCCGAATGGCACAAGTGGGGGCCCTTGGTTGAAGATGTCCTCAGTTGGAGACATCGCCACCGGTGAAACCTCAGTGGGTCCAAACATGCTAGTAGTCCCTTTGTAAAGGCTATTTTGTGATCTCTTGGCCATACACCAAAGGAAGTGTAATTGGCATAAGGTAGGTTCTTTAGTCGCCGACGGGTGATGAACTCACAAACATGTGGGTAAGCGGTACAAACTGTGCAGAGTGTTAAAAACTATCATGATAGTCGTGCTCCCGGTTAAGAGCACCTGGACAACTTCCATGATTAGAGGGAATTTGAGTTGTGGTTATGGTTACAGTTATGGTTATCATTTGGTGTTGGTTATGGTTTGAATTGTGGTAAACGGATATGGAATTGTTGGAATTGAGATAAATGAGTAGTTATGCGTTGAATCTGGTTTATAAATGCTGGGATTGGTTATTTGAGCTGAAATTGATGTTATATGGGTTATTTGGGAAGGATCACACATAATGATCTTAATATTGCGTTTTCAACTGTTTTTTTTAAATTTACTTTTCAGCACTTAGCCTTTATTATTGTCGTCATTTGTATCAACTACATGTCATACTTTCCACAGTTGCTGAGTACGACATGTACTCACCCTTACAATTCCCCCACCAATAGTTTCAGGTCAGGATTGGGAGTTTCACGACGTTAATGCGGAGTTCTAGGCCTTGTCTGCCGTCAGCTTTGCCTGTTGTGTTATACATCACCGTCCTTGGTCTTCAGAGTGTACATGAACTCTTTGCCAGGCTGCAGCTTTGGGAGAGACTCGTATTTTTTAGGAAAAAAGACGGGTCTTGACTGACTTAAGGCCAACCATAGTCGGACGGCGTGCTGGTGTCGTCGACTTCATGGTTGTCCTCTGAGGGGAGAGCGATCGTGCAGCACCACGAGGCGTGGTGCTACGCCCATGCGGAGTTGTCGTTGGCGGCGAGATCATGGCAAGAGGTACGACATCCAATTGCACGACAAACTCCAAAGCGAGGGTGTACTTGTAATTGGCCGGCGCAATGTCCCCGCTCAAGTTGAAGGTTGAGCTAGAGGAGGCATGAGGCACAATTTTCTTATTGGCCATGACTTGGATGGGAGGAACATGAGATGGGTATTTCTGGATGGTGCAAATTTCTCCTCTATGTTCCCATCAATATATAAGCAGGGAAAGTACAATAGCACCTAGAGTCTTGTTGTGATACGCCGGGAGAGTCCGCACGGAAAAACAGAATGCCAACGGCGCAAGGGGGAGGTTGGCCGACCCTAGGGTTCGGCCAAACCCTTCCTAGCTCCGTTCGGGCTAAGTTTTCATGGCTTGGCTAAATCGGCACCATGGATGAATAATTTGATCGGCCAATTAAGTGGACGTGGAGAATTTAGACAGAATTTAAAGAAACGACATGAAAATCAATAAGATTCATCACGCCAATTTCTTTTTCTGCCTCCTCCTCCTTGGATTCAAGAAATAGTTTGAGTCGACGCCCATTCACTTTAAATAGCTGATCATCATCATCTTGGAGTGTGATTGCTCTATGGGATGAGGTTTCTACTACAGTGAAGGGTCCTTCCCATTTACTTTTAAGCTTCCCATGTCCAAATAGTTTATCACTAGAGTTGAAGAGTAGAACTTTATCTCCAGGTTTGAACTCTTTAGGCGTAATCCTTTTATCGTGCCATCTTTTGGTTCTTTCCTTGTAGATTTTGGCACTATGGTACGCCTTATCTCTCCACTCTTCCAACTCAGAAAGTTACTTCAATCGGTGTTTTCCTGCTTCGTTAAGGTCCATGTTCCTCCGCTTGATGGCCCAATAGGCTCTATGTTCCAACTCTATATGAAGATGACAAGTCTTCCCATAGACAAGATGGAAAGGAGACATGATGATGGGAGTTTTGTAGGCAGTACGGTATGCCCACAATGCGTCAGGTAGCTTATGCTTCCACCCCATTACCATTTCCAAGATGGTCTTTTGCAGAATATTCTTAATTCGCTTATTAGATGTTTCTGCTTGACCACTTGTTTGTGGGTGGTATGGGGTAGTAATATTATGCTGGACACCAAGCTCACTCAAAAAGTTTCGGAAGGTCTTATCTATGAAATGAGACCCTCCATTACTTATGACCATACAGGGAGTGCTAAAGAATTGGAAAATGATATCATGGAACATTTTCCTAGCTTGCTTGGAATCAGCATTTTTGCATGGCAAGTCTTCTACCCATTTTGACATATAATCTACAGCCACCAGAATGTACTCGCAATCATAGGACCTAGAGAAAGGTCCCATGAAATCAATACCCCACACATCAAATAACTCCAGCTGGAGATTATATGTTAGGGGCATTGCATTGCGAGGTGAGATTCCTCCATGCTTTTGGCATCTCTAACATCTGCAAATGAATTATTTTGTATCTTCATACATAGAAGGCCAATAGAATCCACTTTGCCAGATTTTTGCCTGGGTACGGTAAACACCGTAATGGCCATCATAGGGGCTAACATGGCATTTCTTAATAATCTTGGTGCCTTCGGTTGATGGGACACACCTTCTAAGAAGGCCATCGACAAAAACTCGATAGAGGTATGGGTCATCCCAAAGGTGTCTTCAACTCTCATAGATGAGATATTTTTGTTTTCCCCTAGTGGTACGTACCCCGTGACCATGAAGTTCACGATATCCGCATGCCAGGGGTGAGAGTTAGTCACCTTGAGAAGCATATCATCTCGTAGGAAGTCATTGATAGGAATGTCCATGGTTTGAGTGACTTCCATACGTGAGAGATGACCTGCCATGGAATTCTCTACTCCTTTATTATCCTTGATTTCTAAATCAAATTCTTGGAGTAGGAGAATCCATCGGATTAGCCTTGGTTTAGCATCCTTTTTTGTGAGCAAGTACTTCAAGGCAGCATAGTCCGTATAGACTATGACCTTGGATCCAACCAAATAAGATCTAAACTTATCAATAGAAAAACTACAGCCAAGAGCTCTTTTTAGTTGTTGCATAATTGAGTTGAGGTCCTGTTAGAGTTTTGCTAGCGTAGGCTATTGCATGATGCTTTTTATCTTTGGTTTGGCCTAGGACCGAACCAACAACAAAATCACTAGCATCACACATGATTTCGAATGGTAGCGTCCAATGGGGGGGGGGTTGAATGATTGGAGCTGAGATGAGTGCCTTTTGAGTGTATAAAATGATTTAAGGCATTCATTATCGAAATCAAAGGGAGCTTCCTTAGATAGTAGGTTAGTGAGAGGTCTAGCGACTTTTGGGAAATCTTTGATGAACCGCTGATAGAACCCCGCATGACCTAGAAAGCTGCGGATTCCCTTCACATTGATAGGAGGTGTAAGTTTTTCAATGACTTAAATCTTTGATTTGTCCACCTCTATCCCTCTCTCAAACACTAAGTGTCCAAGAATGATGCCTTCATGGACCATGAAATGACACTTTTCCCAATTAAGTACAAGGTCCTTCTCTTGACATCTTTGTAAAAACTTGTCTAATTTTTTCAGACAATGATCAAAAGTTTTCCCATAGATGGAGAAATCATCCATGAAAACTTCCATGATCTCTTCAGTGATGTCGGAAAAGATAGACATCATGCATCTTTGAAAAGAGGCAGGAGCATTACACAATCCAAAGGACATACGCCGGTAGGCATAAGTTCCATAGGGACATGTGAATGTGGTCTTACTTTGATCATCGGGATGGATTTGTATTTGATGATAACCTGAATACCCATCAAGAAAACAAAAGTAGGAGTGTTTCGCCAACCACTCTAACATCTAATCAATGAAGGGCAGTGGAAAATGATCCTTCCTTGTAGCCTTGTTAAGTTTTCGGTAATCTATGCCCATCCTCCAACCCGTGATGATTCCTTGAGAAATTAATTCATTCTTCTCATTTTGAACGACCGTCATACTTCCCTTCTTAGACACTACTTGAACTGGGCTGACCCATTCACTATGAGGGACAGGGTAGATAATCCCGCCATGCAAAAGTTTCAAGACTTTCTTCTTGACGACTTCTTGCATCGCATTATTCAGTCGCCTTTGAGGTTCCCTTGAGAGTACACTCTTGGGGTAAATGGGAATGTGATGGGTGCATAACGCTGGACTAATCCCCTTGAGATCCTCCATTGAATAGCCAAAAACAGCTCTATGTTTTTCTAACATGGAAATGAGTTTGAGTGTCTCATTATCTGAAAGCTTGTCACTTATGATGACATGGGCTTCCAAATCGCCATTTAGAAAGGAATAACGTAGGCCCGGAGGTAGAATTTTTAGCTCAACAGCAGGTTTTGGGAAGAACTCTTCTTTTTGCAATTCAATTAACTCCTAAAATTCATCCTCCCCTTGGATGAAATCTTCTTCTCCTTCAATTTCAGGGTGTGCTAAGAATTGAAGAGTTGTAACCTCCTCTAAAGGCTCATATTGGATGGGAGATTCTACGGATGTGTTCTTGGAACACAAGATAGGAATAGAAAATCCCCCCTCTCCAAGTTTGACATTGAGGTTTCCTTCCAAGGGAATTTCTATGAGAAATTTTGCAATGGGAATCCCAATCATTTTGTCGAAATCTTGGATTTTGAACACTTTAAAGTCTAAGATTTCGTCAATATCTTTGTGTCTTATAGATACCTGTTGCAAAACCACGCATCCTTCAAGGATGTTTCCGAAAGAATCTCGGAAGGATTTACATGTTGGTGCTAATGACACATCGCCCAGAATGGCGAGAGCACAAGAATCGGAAATGAGATTTGCTCCAACAGTGGGGTTGTATAGGACCTTCATTGGTGTCCCTCTAATAAAGCATATAATAGTTGCCAAAGGTGAGGTCATCCGAAGAATTTCGGGTGACTGCTCAACTTCCGCAGTCCATTCCCCGCTCAGAATAGAGGTTAACTCCTTAATCGTTTGTTGGACGAACACTCCATCAGGTGGGTTAGGTGGAGTTAATGACAATGATGGTTTCCTATGGCAACAATACTTCAAGGTATTTCTGAAATCTTCAAATATCTCTTCCTCAAAGTAGAAGGGAAACATTGAAGGTTGAATTTCTTCTTCCTTTGTAGTTTCAGGTTCGGGAGAGGATTCCTCCGGCAAGGTTGGAGATAAGCTAGAGATAGGTTCTTACTTGTCCATGGATTTATCCTCGGATCTTGACACTACTTCCACTTGAGGAGGCTCATTAAGACCTATAATGAAGGAGAAATTTTCTAGAATTCGGTCTAGAAGATCCTTGCCTTCTTTCGGCGTCTTATGGAGGAAAGATCCTCCAGCCGTAATGTCAAGATATAGAGCAGACTTTTTGTTCAATCCCACATAGAAGTGTTGCAAGAGCAACGGATCAGGGATGGACAAATCTGGGCCAGAATTTCTCAAAAGAGAAAATCTATCCCAAGCTGCACCTAAAGACTCCTTCTCCATCTGCTGGAAGCATAGTACTTCCATCCGTAAGGAAACAATTTGGGCAATTGGAAAGAAAGCAAGACAAAGTTTGTCTCATAATTCATTTTAATTTTCATTTGTCTTTCCAACGTTGTGGTCATACCATTGTTTGCCTTTTTCTTTTATGGAAAAAGGAAACAACTTCCATTTAAGAGTTTCTGGTGTCATACCTTTGATTCGAAGGCATGCACACAATTGTTCGAACTCTCTTAGATGGTGGTAAGGGTTTTCACAATCCGTTCCTAAGAAGGATTGCTCTCGAACCATGGCTGTAAAGCCAGGGCGAAGTTCATAGCTGGTAGAATGGATGGATTCCGTCGAAGGCAGTGGCTCACAGAACTTGCCCTTTGGGGCAGAATATGAAAGAATGGTGGACTGCTCCATATATGTGGTGGTGGTAATAAAAGGAAAGATAAGATAGGAAGATAAATACGAGGGTGGACAAGGTTGAAGATTAACAACAACCGTTCCCCGACAATGGTGCCAGAAATGCTTGTTGATGTTTCTTACATCACAAATAAAAATACGCAAGTGCACGGGAACTGTCGTGTAGCACTTCCCCTTAAGAGAGTATTTCCAAGGGTATTGAATCCAAGGAACGTATGTGCTAATCTTACGAACTAATCACCCTAGGACACAAAGTTGTTTGGTAGGCAAGGAAGAGAGAAGAATTCAAAGTATTGATTCTAACTCAAAGGAATTTACAGTAGCTGCTTGTTTCGGGCACGGGTATACCTCTAGCAACACTAGGACGACCCCCGCCAAAAGCCTATGGCATAGCCAAACATGTAGGATTACTAAGGACATATAGGACTGTCACCACCTACTGCCTACCTCTTCAATCCATGGGTCTACGAGATATTCACTGGTGATTTCGAACCTAAGCACCATGCTTACGTTCTAAATCATAAATCTAGACTTTTTGAACACAAATCTACAACTAGAGCCTGTAATAAATTAAAGCAATGAACCCACAAGTAACTACTTGTGCAAACTACTATGAATTGAGAATCAAACTTGAATGGAATTCTTACTTCATTTAAGTACACCTTTTCAGGGATACAAGTGTAGAAGAGGGACTTGACAAACCCAAGCCTCCTTCTCCTAAAATCTCACCACACTCTCCTTCTACTTGGCGGCCTCTAGGACTACTCTAAACCTTAGGAGTGGTATTCTATTCTCAACTTTTGGTGTGTGTGTGTGTGTGAAGTGAGGTGTGGGGTTCTATTTATAGGGGGGAAAAAGGGCCAGTTCCCACCAACAAACACGTGCGAATTAGTCACCCATGACTTCTTCCAGCCGGGAGGAGCCAACACGTGGCATTTGACCAGGTTTGGCTCCACTCCCTAGTTGGCCGACTAGGGCGGTCGGCCGACCTGGTCTCAGCCCCATTGGGGCAGTGCTTCCGACCGCCCTAGTCTCAGCCCCGTTGGGGCAGTGCTTCCTCTAGGTGGGTCCTATCCCCTTATATGGGCGCTGCACCGTTGGATGGCCTCGTATACATATGTTTTTGTGCCATATGACCCATGTGACGACATGTGGCATCGTCTAATTCGTCAAAATCCAATTTTATGGATTACTCTCTGCATGTCTTAGTATTTTGGGTCTAAATTCACCTGCATACAAATAAACACCAAAACTTGTGGAAGTGGTTAGTTTTTAACCCTACCACTACGTTGTGTTTCTCTTTTGTGCACATTATGAGGTGAATTGACGATCTAAATTTTGCACTTAAGGACTGTCAACACTGATCTCATGAAATTGAAGGACGTCAGTTCCCAATATGATTTCCGTATTGGTTCCTAGCGTAATCTTTGTAGCCCCGTCAGGATGCCGCCCTCGGGCTTCCAACTTCTCATCACGACAACGACTCACCTGGTGCGACTTTTTTAACAAAGTGGACCCTGGCCCCCTTGTCATTGACGAGGTAACTTCGCAGAGCGTGATTATAGTCCAAATGCAGTTGCTATCCAAGCATTGTAGAGGCTTAATAAAGGAAGAGACACTGCAAGGTGGAAGAACTCTTACGCATCGATCTATTCTTGCCATAGAGTTCTTGGCTTGAACCCTTGCGCCGCGCTCCCAATTTTGCTCCACTACTCAGACTCCCCCCTCCCCCCAGCAAGGTTGTGAGCGATGATGAGTTGTTGAGAGTTCGGAAGCTAATGGGCTGGACAAGTGATTCCTTCAACAACCCTATTCGCCGCGGCAAGCTCCCATTCAAGAAGAAGTCCACTGGCGACATTGTTTACTTCACGGTGTATGCCATGGTTGGGCTGGTTCCGCTAGTGTCCAACTTCTTGCTGATGCTGCTGGAGTCGTACGGGCTCCAACTGCACCACCTTGGACCTCACTCCATCTGGCTGTTGGCGATCTTCTTCCACTTTTGCGAGATGTGGGTGGGTGTGCCACCCTGCATCCCTCTGTTCCAGACCTTCTTCACTCTCCAGATGACAGGCAAAGGTAACTACTTGCTGGGATTCTACTACTTCGTAAAGCGTAGCAATGCCCCATTCAAGTACATCAGGACCTTTCCTTATGGGAAGTGGGACACGTGGAAGACCAATTGGGTTGTGATCAGGGTGGACCCTCATGATCGGCTAAAGCTACCAAAAGGGCTTCCGATGACGGATTCCGACTCCTGGGTGGAGGTTCCAGAGCTATCTGAGAAGTACAACCCCGTGTTGACAAGGATCCGACACCTGGTGGACGGAGGATTAACATCTCTGATTGTCCTCAGCAACTTCCTCACCAACCGTTGGGCGCTGCTTAAGGAGCGAGAGTTCGCAACCTATTCTTTCTCTGGAGAAATGGATTTTCTCCGGATTGAGGTTGGCCGAGGCACCAATCTGGACGAGCGCGCCTTGAAGCTCCATCTGCAGAAGCTGAACATTAGAACATTTTCAAGGGATGACCTTGGACCTCCGGCTGAGTTCCTTCCTTTGAACGTAGTTTCGAAGGTTAGGCGAGAGTTGCAGAAGATGATTCCACTGCTTGACGACACAAGTCTTGCGGTGCGTCAGAGGAGCACTCTGCCAGGAGGGATTGCAATCCCCGGAGCTCCATAGGGCAAGGATCCTGCAGATTCAGACCAGAAGAAATCTGCCTCAAGTCAGGGCAAAGGCAAAGAGCCCGTCGACACCTCGAGTTGGAAGACGAAGTTGACGCGGGTTGGTGGCACCTCTGACAGATCAACTCCGACGCAAGCGGTGCCACCGTCTCATCCAGGCCTCAAGTCAGTGCTGGTTGTGCCTCCAGCAACGACAACTCCGGCTCCAACGACTAGGTCATCTTTGGATTCATCGCTTGCAGTGGGCACTAGGTCCGGCAAGTCGACTCCGGTCTTAGTGCCAACAGCGGGCTCTGGGTCCGGAGTCCCTTCTCAAATGATGGAGATCCCAGCTGAGGCGACGTTGGTGGCTACCATGACCCCAAGGATGAAGTCCGAAGCCTCTGCCTCACTGATGATGGTGGGTTCTTGCTCCATTCATCCAAGGAAGAAGCTCCATGCTGACTGGAGCGGCAACGTGCCCAGGTAATGATCCACTCTTTAACTTGTGTCTTGTTTTTGCTCTTTGCTTTTCCTTGAATTCTCTATCCTCTGTTTCCAGAGTGTCGAGAAGAGGAGCTGCTGCTCCAGTGCTCGCTAGCACTCGGCCGCGGAGACCGCACCAACCGAGATCCCTGCTGCTAATCCGGCTCTTCCTACGGTCATGGTGGATGACACGGTAGCTCCGGCGCTGGATGTCATTGAGACAACTTTAGCATCGATAGATGAAGAACCCGTGGTTGCGCTGAATCACAAAGAAGAAGTGCCGGAGCGAGCTTCAGCTGCTCCGGAGCCAGCACTGAAGGTACCAACCGTGGAAGTTGTGGTAGAAGCACCGGAAGTGACAACATCACTTGTTGATGTTGAAACGCCAGAAGCGACCATGCCTGCGCAGTTGCGTGAAGATCCAGCTGCGGGACCTTCATCTTCTGCGCCGGATGTCGATGAGCTTCCGGAGCTCAGCCCCGCTGATGTTGAGCTGTTGGAGTCCATGCTCGTGCTATGGGCTCCGACAACTATTCTAGAAGACCCGAAGGAACCAGAGGAGGGACCTCAAGCAGGTCCAAAGCCAATCACCCTGGTCTTGTGAATTGATAATGCCTGCTCAAGCCTCCGCCAAGTCCAGCTCACCTTCAATTACGAGCGCAAGACCTTGGAAGAAGAGCGTGAGACCCTGAGGCACTGGTGGAAGCTGCTCTACTTCAAGAAGAAATTGACGCAGTCTTAGCTAGCGGACCAAATGGAGTTGCTGGAGGCTGAGAAAGCTTGGCAGAAGCATCTGAACAAGGCGCTGGACGGATGAGAGGCTGCTATAAAAGCCCTTGACTACAAGACCCGGGAGATCTACGAGCACGCCAAGAAGGTCAATGAAGTGGCTGAAAGTCGCTCGAAGAGTCGCAACACTGTGAGGGAACAACTCCTCAAACGCCAGGATGAGTTGGATAAAAGGAGGATGAACTCCAAAAGAGAGAGGATGAAATATCTCAAAAGCTAGCAGGCGACAAGCAGTACTTGGCTGACCGCGTGGAAAAATTAAGTTCTGGTGCAAAAAAGAGAAGCACCAAGTATGGTTGGCAGGGGAAGGAGTCAGGAAAAGACAGAATGCTATCTCTGCCAGGGAGAACAAGGTGAATACGAAGGAGAAAGACCTTGTGTAAAGGCGAGAACGCATACACCTCCGAGAGAAGCAAATTGCTGACCAAGAGAGGTTGCTGGCTGAAAGGATCCAGCAGCATGCCAAAGAGGTCGAGTGGTTCTCGAAGGAGGGTTCTGTGGAGCTTTCATCTGCAAGGAGGTCACTGGAGGAGCTCCGGAGCACAAGAGAAATTGAGTCCCAACAGGTCTGGGACTTCTTCGGGCATGCGAATGAAGCTCCGATGCCTCTAGGATTCAGTCCAGTCCAACTGGCTGTCTCAGATACAAATATGGACAAGGCCTTGGTGGCACTGAACTCTGCTGGCACTAAGCTGGATTCACTGGGAGATGTGGTCGTCGACCAGCTCGAGACTGAAGGAAAGTATCTAGCTAGGAACGTCATAAAATATGTGCTGACGTGCTTCCGAAGCTGAGACCCCTTGATGTATTTTGCTCCAGTGGTTGAAGGACCCATCATTGAGAAAGAAGAAGCTGCCAAGGCTAGCCATCCAAGAAGTTGCCCAGAAGGTTGCTTCATACTTCATGCAGAACTCCAGTAGCTAGGACCTTTTCCCTTTGTACCTTCATCTTGTAAATCTCCAAATTTTGAATGAATGAAATCCTTTCGAATTCTATTTTGTCTTCAATACATTGCCTTTATCTTGTTGCCCCCCTAGTAGATTTGCTCAATTGATCGAGGACATCACCATAAGGAATTTGACAATGTCTTAAAAACTTGATTGCTTCGAACTCGTAGCTAGTATGATAGCTCCGAGGTGCGAGGCTTGCTTCCAAAATCTCCAAGGACCCTTTGTTATGTCGACTGTGAGCCCCCTGGGAGTTGTCGGAGCTTAATTGCTTTGACGATGCCCATTGTCAATGCATAAAATGTCGACAAGGGCCCCACGGGTGTTGTTGGAGCTTGGTTGCTTCGACGACGCCCACTGTCAATGCATAAAACGTCAACGATGGGTCACCTGGGTGTTGTTGAAACTTGGTTACTTCGACGACGCCCACTGTCAACACATAAAACGTCGAAGGCGGGCCCCTTGGGTGTTGCCGGAGCTAAATGCTCTGGTAGCATCCACCATCGCCGTGCAGATCGCCATCAATTATTCGTTTTTTCTGTGCATGACAAGAAAAACAGTAAAATTCGTCCTCTTGCCTATAGCTCATTTGCGGCTTATTACCCTTCTTTGAATTTTAGATCCTAACAAACTCAATGTGACAACACATGTATACTGATTATACTTCCTTAGATCCGTATGCTTTCCGGACCTGTCTTACTGAGATCCACCAGAATAGGTAGAGTGGTGTACTTAGGGTGCTTGTCGAAGTGTAGACTAAGACGCTTCTCCCGATACTACTAAGAAGTAGTCTACATAGGTTCGTATTTAGCTGAAACGCTAATCAAGATCAAGAGCAAGGGGGAAAAAAAGAGGATTTTACGTGGCTCAGGCCGCCTGAGCATAATAGCCTACTCCACGGGGTGTGTGTTGATTGTATGAGCTTGTGTAAGAGTGAGCTTAGTCTGGAATCAGTTGCGTGTGCTTAGCTTAGTTTTTTTTCTATTGTGCAATGCAACCCTTTTATATACCAAGGACCGGCTGTTGTAGTATGAGCCGTGGCCCGACAGGTGGCCCTAGCTGTAATAACCTCCCTATACACAATCTACAAGTGTTAAGGGTGGTTAATGGTGTGATAACGTTCCATAAGAAGAAGCATTACTGGCCTTGATAGTGTTTTGATCGAGCGTTATTAATATAGTATTAATGATGGGGAAGCTAGTCTGGAGCTACTGGACACGTGGTAGCACAGGAGCTTCCCCTATCCGAGGGGCAGGTCCACTGGCCCGTGACACGTGGCAGCACTGGAGCCACCCTATAAAGGGGGGCAGGTGTGGCACTGCAGGACACATGGCATCACCGGAGCCACCCTATGAGGGGAGGCAGATCTAGCACTATGGGACACGTGTTGCCTTCGGAAGTCCACAATACTGGAAGGTGGAACTTGACGCGTCTTCTTCTGGTACGAAGGGATACCTGGTATGCAGGGTATCAACAGTGGCCCCCAGGCCCACCTTTGGTGAGATTACAAGGTTTTGATGTTGGAGGTGGGGCCATTATCTCTCCCACATTGCTGCTTCAGGCTTCTCTTTGGGACACACGATCTTTCTTTATTTGGTAGGTGAGATACATGACATGCTGATCTCACGAAATTGAAGGACGCATGTTCCCAATATGACTTTTGTATCGGTTCCCAGCGCAATCTCTATAGCCCTGTTAGGTCGCCGCCCTCGGGCTTCCAACATTCCATCACGACAACTAGAGGTGGGCGCTCGGGATTACCCAAAAATTTGGGGTAGGTAATTCGGTTTTTAAAAATTCGTGTTTTCAAAATTCATACCCAAAATTATAACCGAATTCCAGGTACCCGAAATTTTGGGTTCAGGTTCGGGTATTCCCATACTACTCGAAGGAGCTCTAAGCCATGATGCCATGCTGGATATTGTCCGAGACGGAGACGATGGGATCCCAGCCTTCAGCGCGGGGAGCGGACCTTGGTCGGTGCGGATCTCGGTAGAGCAGGGAAGGAGCCGGTGCATCGCGCACGGGTGCCAAAAGTGTCGGAGGGGAGGGGGCTGCACCGGACCGTCAGAGGCTTAGGCTCGACGGGCGGAGAGGGCGGTGTTGAAACATTGCCAAATCGCTAGAGGGGTGGGAGGGCGGGTTGGCGCACGGGCGCCGAACCGCCAGAAGGCAGTGCTGATCCATCGAAAGCTGAGGCAAGGTGCAACACAGGAGGTCGAACTTGCATCGTTGCTATCGTGAGAGGTGGGCAAGTGCCAGGCAGCTACTGTACTAGGGTTACGCTAAGCTTATGGGCTACTGGGCTGGGTGCAGAGCACAGATCGTGGCTGGTGGTTGGGCCGACTGCGAGTTACTGGGCCGTATGTGGATGGATACTCACAATTGCGAATTGGATAGTTCGAGAATTCGAGTACCGGGAACTACTACCCGAATACACCCGAAATAAGTTTGGGATTTGTCAATCATTACCTGTAATTGTACTCGAAATTCGTGTTTTTCAGTTTTGGGTTCGGTTTTTTTCGGGTTCGGTCTTCGTGTTTGGGTTTTTTGACCACCTCTAACGACAATGGTTCAGCTGGTGCGACTTTTTTTTAACAAAGTGGACCTGGGCCCCCTTGTCATTGATGAGGTAACTTCACAGAGTGTGATTATAGTCCAGATGCAGTTGCCATCTAAGCGTTGCAGAGGCTTAATAAAGGAAGAGGCGTTGTAGGGTGGAAGAACTCTTACGCATGAATCTATTCTTGCCGTAGAGTTCTCCGCTTGAACCCTTGCACCGCGCTCCACTTTTGCTCCACTTTGCGACGATGGAACTCGGACTTCCCCCCAGCAAGGTTGTGAGCTACAATGAGTTGTTGAGAGTTCGGAAGATAATGGGTTGGACAAGCGATTCCTTCAACAATGCCATTCGCCGCGACAAGCTCCCATTCAAGAAGGAGTCGTCCGACGATATTGTTTACTTCATGATGTACGCCATGGTTGGGCTGGTTCTGCCAGTGTCCAACTTCTTGCTGATGCTGCTGGAGTCATACGGGCTACAACTGCACCACCTCGGACCTCACTCCATCTTGCTGGTGGCGATCTTCGTCCACTTCTGCAAGATGTGGGTGGGTGTGCCGCCCTGCATCCCTATGTTCCAGACTTTCTTCACCCTCCAGACGAGAGGCAAATGTAACTGCTTGATGGGGTTCTACTACTTTGTAAAGCGTAGAAATGCCCTATACAAGTACAGCAAGACCTTCCCTTTCAGGAAATGGGAGACATGGAAGATCGATTGGGTTGTGATTCGGGTGGACCCTCATGATCGGCTGGAGCTGCCAGAAGGGCTTCTGACGACGGATTTTGACTCCTGGGTGGAGCTCCCGGAGCTGTCTGAGAAGTATGACCCCGTGCTGACAAGGATCCGACACTTGGTGGACGGAGGACTAACGTCTCTGATGGTCCTTGGCAACTTCTTGACCAACCTCTGGGTGCCTCTCAAGGAGCGTGAGTTTGTGTCTTGGTCTTTCTCTGGAGAAATGGATTTCTTACGGATTGAGGTCAGTCGAGGTACCAATGTTCATGAGCGCACTTTGAAGCTCCATCTGCAGAAGCTCAACAGCAGGGCTTTTTCGAGGGATGACCTTGTACCTCCGGCTAAGTTCTTGCCTCTGAACATGGTTCTGGAGGTCAGGAGAGAGCTGAAAAAGATGATGCCTCTGCTTGACGACACAAGTCTTGCGGTGCGTCAAAGGAGCACTCCGCCAGCAGGGATTGTGATCCCAGGAGCTTCGGCCCCCAATCCACATGTAGGTTCCAACCCTGCGTCTGTCAGCAAGAAGGCAGATCCGAGCCAGAAGAAGCCTGACTCAAGTCAGGGCAAAGGCAAGGAACCCGTCGAAACCTCCAGTCGGAAGAGGAAGTTGACGCAGTCTGATGGGAGCTACATCACATATACTACAATGCAAGCGGTGCCTCCACCTCGGCCAAGCCTCAAGTCAGTGCTGGTTGTGCCTATAGCAATGACAACTCCGATCCTGGTGCCAACGACGAGCTCTGGGTTGAGAGTCCCTTCTCAGACAAGAGAGATACCAACTGAGGCGACACCAGTGGCTGCCACGACTCCCAGGATGAAGTCCTGAGCCTCTGCCTCACCGACGAAGGTGGGTTCTGACTCTGTCCGTCCAAGAAAGAAGCATCGTGCCGATTGGAGCGGCAACGTGCCCAGGTAATCACCGACTCTTGGGTTTCTGTCTTGTTTTTGCTTTTTTGCTTTCCCTTGAATTCTCTATCCTCTGTTTCTAAAGTGTCGAGAAGAGGAGCTACTACTCTGGCACCTGCCGCAGCCACAAAGGCTACACAGGGGGAAGCCCCCGCTGCTGCTCTGGCTCCTCCTATGGTTGTGGCGTATGACACGACAACTCCAGCACCGACGGTCGTTGAGATGACTTCAGTGCTGACAGTCGAAGAGCGCGTGGTTGCACCGGACCACGAGGAAGAAATGCAGAAGCAAGCTTTAGTTGTCCTGAAGCAAGCTGCAGATGTTCTAGCATCAATGCCAGCCACATTTGAAGCTCCAACGAGAGAAGGACTTGGCTGACCGTGTGAAAAAATTCAAGTCCTGGTGCAAACAAGAGAAGCACCAAGTATGGCTGGATGGGGAAGAAGTCAGCAAAAGAGAAAATGTTGTCTCTGCTAGGGAGAAAAAGGTGAAGGCAAAGAAGAAGGACCTTGCAGATAGGCAAGACCGTATATACCTCCGAGAGAAGCAAATTGCTGACCAGGAGAGGTTGCTGTCTGAACAAATTCAACAACACGCGAAAGAGGTCGAGCATTTCTCGAAGGAGGATTATGCGGAGCTTTTGTCTGCAAGGAGGTCACTAGAGGATCTCTGGAGCATAAGATCAATTGAGTCCTAGTAGGTCTGGGACTTCCTCGTACATGTGAATGAAGCTCTGGTGCCTATGGGATTTAGCCCGATCTGACCGGCTGACCCGGAGCTAGAGATGGACAAGGTCTTGGTGGTGCTGAACTCCGCCGACACTAAGCTGGATGCACTGGGAGATGTGGTCATCGACCAGATCAAGATTGAAAGGAAGTCTCTGGCTAGGAACATCACAAAATATGTGCTGACATGCTTCCGAAGCCGAGACCCCTTGATGTCTTTAGCTCCGGTGGTTGAAGGACCCATCGTTGAGGAGGAAGAAGCTGCCAAGGCCAGCGTCCAAGAAGACGCCCAGAAGGTTGCTTCATACTTCGTGCGGAACTCCAATAGCTAGGACTTTTCCCTTTGTACCTTCATCTTGTAAATCTCTAAATTTTGAATGAATGAAATCCTTTTGAATTCTATTTTTGTCTTCAATGCATTGCCTTTATCTTGTTGGCCTCCTGGTAGATGCGCTCAATTAATTGAGGACATCTACCATAAGGAATTTTACAATGTCTTGAAAACTTGATTGCTCCAAACTCGTAGCCAGTATGACAGCTCTAAGGTCCAAGGCTTGCTTACAAAATCTCCAAAGACCCTTTGTTACATCGATGGCGGGAGTGGTCGGAGCTTGTTTGCTTCGACGACGCCACTATCAATGCATAAAACATCGACAACAGCCCCCCTAGGAGTTGTCGGAGCTTGTTTGTTTCGACGACGCCCACTGTCAATGCATAAAACATCAACGGCAGGCCACCTGGGGGTTGTTGGAGCTTGTTTGCTTCAACGATGCCCACTGTCAATGCATAAAACGTCAACGGTAGGCCCCTTGGGAGTTGTTGGAGCTTGTTTGCTTCGACGATGCCCACCGTCAATGCATAAAACGTCGACGGCGGGCCCCCTAGGGGTTGATGGAGCTTAGCTTCGACGGCACCACTATAAATGTGTAAAACATTGACGGTTGGCCCCCTGGGGGTTGTCAGAGCTTAGCTGCTTCGACGACGCCCACTATAAACATGTAAAATGTCGACAGCGGGCCCCCTGGTGGTTGTCGGAGCCTAGTGCTCTGGCAACATCCACCATCGTCGTGCAGATTCCCGTTAGTTATTCATTTTTCCTATAGATGAGAGACAAGAAAAGCAGTGAAATTCATCCTCTTGCCTATAGCTTATTTGGGGGCTTATTACCCTTCTTTGAATTTTAGATCCTAACAAACTCAATGTGACAACATAAGTATACTGATTAAACGTCCTTAGATCTGTATGCTTTTCGTACCTGCCTTACTGAGACCTACCAGAATAGATAGAGTGGCGTACTTAGGATGCTTGACCAGGCTAAGTCGATAGCGCGCTCCAGACCTGTCATTGGCTTTGGTTTCCAGGCGAGTAAACAATCTAGCAATACTAAGATCCAGTAGAAGATTACTAATAAAACTTATACATCACATGGATCTCTAGGACTAAATTTCAAAAGGATTGCACAACATGCTATTGACAAGAAGGTAAAAGATAATAAAAATAATGAGCATGCGCAAAATTAATGCACGTAGAGTTTGCTTGTACACAAATGTATTTCATTATAGGTCCGAATAACAGGAGATACAAGGACACACTTAAAGTACATGACCAAGTTAAGTGTGCTATTCATCTTGTTCTAACCCAGGGAAGGTAAAGACACGCTTAAAGTAGAAGACCAAGTTAAGTGTGCTTTTGATCTAAGACCAACCCGACTATGTTCATAGACTCTATAAGATACATTTTATGCAAATACAGACTTACCTTCATGTAACTAAGCATATAACTTACGAAGGTGCTCAATGTTCTAGGGATTGGGAAGTGGTATCCCATCCTCTGTTCCCAAGCTGATGCATTCGGGACGAGAAACTTTAACTACTCAAAAGGGACCTTCCAAGCTTGGGGAAAGTTTGTTCATCCCTTCGCGAGTAAGTATTCGCCGCAACACTAGATCGCCTTCTTCCAGGTGCCGGTTGTGCACATACCTTTGGTGATAGCACCAGAGCGCCTGACAGTATCTCGCGTTTCGAACAGCTGGTTGGCACCTTGCCTCATCGATGAGGTCTAGGTCTTTACGCAGGAGCTAGTTCTGTGTGGATATGTCGTATGTCTGGACCTGGAGAGACCCCATGGAGATCTTCGGAGAAAGGACTGCTTCAGCTCCGTACACTAAGAAAAAAGGTGTCTCTCTAGTTGCCCAGCTAGGTGTTGTCTGGCTCGCCCACAGTACGAACGGAAGTTCTTCTATCCAGTTGGTGCCATTTTTCTTCAAGTTCTCATAAGTGCGAGTCTTGAGTGCCTTGAGTATTTCTGCGTTTGCACTCTCAGCTTGGCCATTGCTTGCCGAATGAGCTACTGATGCGTAGCAGACTGTTATGCGAGGTCTTTGCAGTACTCTTGGAAAGGTGCACTTGTGATTTGGGTTCCGTTGTCAGTGATGACTCTGTTCGAAACTCCAAATCTGCAAACAATGGACTTCAAGAACTTGATGGTAGATTGCTTGTTGATGGTCACAACAGGAGTAGCTTCCGACCACTTTGTGAACTTGTCGATGGCGCCGTATAAGAACTGGTACCCTCCGATGGCTTTCGGGAATGGTCCTAAAATATCCATCTCCCACTCAGCGAATGGCTATGAGGGAGGAATCATTTGCAAGGATTGTGCTGGTTTATGAATTTGCTTCGCGTGGAACTGGCATGCTTCACACTTCTTGACCAGCTCGACTGCATCCTGGAGTGCTGTAAGCTAGTAAAACCACGTCGAAAGACCTTACCAAGTAGCGTGCGAGATCATACGTGGTTCCCACACTCGCCTCCATGGATCTCTACGAGAAGTTCACAACCTTCTTCCCGGGAAATGCATCACATTAGAATGTCGTTGGCACCACGTCGATAGAGATCCCCTTATACCAATGTGTATCTTTTAGCTATCTGGCAATTTGCTCAGTGGATACACCGTCTTCAGGAAGGATGTTGTCCTTCAAGTAATCTCGGACATTCGATATCCATGCATCGTGTTAGTACCCTGCGTACCGGGTACCCCTTGGTACCGTAAACAAAGTCATGGAGTTCCTATATCCAGGAGGTGGACATCCGCAGGAGATACGTGTCCAACAGTATCGGATCTGCCTCCCTCCTTAGGGTGGCTCCGGTGTTGTCACGTGTCCAGAAGAGCCGGACCTTCCTCCCTCGTTTTGGTAGCTCCGGTGCTACCACGTGTCCTGCAAAGCCGGACCTGCCCCCCTCCTCAGGGAAGCTCGAGCACTGCCACGTGGCGAGTAGCACCAGACCTATCCCCCAGTAGAGGGAAGCTTTAGAGCCACCACGTAGTGCGTGGACGGACCTCTCTGCAACGAGAAGAATCAGAGATCTCCAATGGCACGAGCAATGCAGGGCTATCAAATGGCTGTTACAAGACCTGGTTAACGCATCATGAATGCTATATTAATGACACACGATCAGAGGACACTCAAGACCAGTGACGCTGCCATTAAGGCACATTATCATGATATTAACCACCCTTAACACCTATAGATCGTGTATAGGGCGGTTACTACAGCCGGGGCCACCTATCGGGCCAGGCACATACTGTAACAGCCAGTCCTTGGCATATAAAAGGGCTACGCTACACGGCAAACTCGATCCAAGCAACCTCAGCTATGCTGATAGACACTCAAGCTATACTCATACAATCAACACACACCCCGTGAGTAGGGTATTACACTCAGGCGGCCCGAACCACAAAAAACTCTCTGTGTTGACCCTTGTTCTTGATCTTGATTAAAGCCCCATCCGAATACGAACTTCCGCGAACTACTTCTTAGTAGTACCGGGGGAAGTGTCTTAGTCCACACTTCGATATTTGAAGCGAGGTAGGGGCACACTTTTTTGGATTTACGATCCTAACCACGATGGTGAACCCTCAGTCCATCGCTGGCTCCTCTCGACTCTCCCACCATGAAGAGAGCAGGGAGGACGAAGCCTCTTCCCGCTCCATAGCGGGCTGACCTGGCGGACACACACTTCGAGTTCTGGTGGCTACTGTTGTCATCACTCGACGGCTTTCTACCACCACCGCCGCCAGTGGGAGGTTCAAAGTGTACAGCCTGCTTAGTGTGGTTTTGCACCCTAAGCTGGTTCCTTGTGACTCTGTTGACGTTTCTTTAGTCACATATAAAAATCCGCAAGCGCACAAAAACTATCGTGTAGCACTTCCCCTTAAGGAGTATTCCCAAGGGTATCAAATCCAAGGAACGTGTGTGTAATCTTACGAACTAATTCACCCAAGGACACAAAGTTGTTTTGCAGGCAAGGAAGTGAGAGGAATACAAAGTATTGATTCTAATTCAAAATAATTTGTAGTATCTACTTGCTTCGAGCACAGATTTACCCCTAACAACACTAGGACGACTCCCTCCAAGAGCCTATGGCATAGCCGAATGTGGAGGATTACTAAGGACAAATAGGGCTGTCACCACCTACTGCCTACCTCTTCAATCCGTGGGTCTACGAGATGTTCACTGGTGATTTCTAACCTAAGCACCATGCTTACCTTCTAAATCACAACTCTAGTTGTTTCGAACACAAAGTTACAACTAGAGTCTCTAATAAATTAAAGCAATGAACCCACAAGTAACTACTTGTGCAAACTACTATGAATTGAGAATCAAACTTGAATTGAATTCACAAAGGGCTTACTTTATTTGAGTACACCTTTGTAGAGATACAAGTGTAGAAGAGGGACTTGACAAGCCTAGGCCTCCTTCTCCTAAACTCTCACCACACTCTCCTTCTACTTGGCATCCTCTAGGACTACTCTAAAACTTTGGAATGGTATTCTATTCTCAAGTTTTGGTGTGTGTGTGAAGTGAGGTGTGGGGTTCATTTATAAGGGGGAGAAGGGGCGGTTCCTGTCACCAAATGCGCGCGAATCAGTCACCCATGACCTCTTCAAGCCGGGAGGATCCAACACGTGGCGTTTGACCGCATTTGGCACCAAGACCTAGTCGGCCGACTAGGGGGGGGGGGTCGGCCGACCTGGTCTCAGCCCCGTTGGGGCTATGCTTCCTCCAGGTCTCTGCTAGGTGGGTCCTATCCCCTTGTGTGGGTGCTACACCATTGTATGGTCTCGGATACTTATGTTTGTGGGTCATTTGATCCATGTGATGACATGTGGTGTCACCTGATTCGTCGAAATCCAATTTTATGGATTACTCTCTGCATGTCTTGGTATATTTGGTCTAAATTCACCTATATACAAAAAACACCAACACTTGTGGAATTGGTTAGTTTTTAACCCTACCACTACATTGTGTTTCCCTTTTATGCACATTATGAGGTGAATTGACGGTCTAAATATGGCACTTAAGGACCATCAACAAACTCCCCCACACTTAGTCCTTTGCTCGTCCTCGAGTGAAGGCAAGAAATAGAACTAATATGATATCATAAATTTGCTATAAGTTAGAAAAAGAGGATACTAGATATTTCAACTCATACCTCAATTCATGAATTCCCTCTGTGGAATGTGGCTACCACATCAATCTTGGGTGTTTGAAGAGTGGAATGGTTGGAATGTAGTTCTCTTGGATCTTCCCCTGCTGAAATGATATGACAATTTTCTATATTGGGAAGGTCAAAGAAACAATTGCCTTTATCTCTCAATTGGAATCTCTCAAGTCGCTCAAGTGTTTTCATCCTCACCTTAGCATGTTGTTCCAATTTTGTCTTTATACTAAATATGGCTATATGTGGAGCTTGGTAGGGCTAAATGTGGAACACATTGCAATTCATATATTACTAAGTCAAAAACTTGCTCCTATGAGAGACTTATGCAACAAACAAATTGACAAAGAAAACTCTTGTGCACATGAATGGAATGGATATTTGTGGACTCCATAGTTTTCTCTCTTTAAGGATGAAACATGGCTACTTTCTTTTTTTTTTGGTATACTTCCTCTTTTTGAACAGTAAATGCTTTTCTCTCTTTTTTTTCATAGCCATGCCTTCTACTAATTTTATTATTTTTCTAGAGAGAATTTGATGACCAAAAATGTATGGAGTTTCTTTATTGGATGTGCATGAGTATGGTGCACAATAATTTATAAGCCAAATGGTCCATACATGTCACTCAATTGGATCATTAGTTTGACAAAGTTCAATGAAAAACAAAGTGGCATATGCATGTGGTTTTGAGGAATTTGTATCATATGGCCTTGGTGGGTATTTAAATTTCCAATGAGAGAGTCAGGAAAAATTCAAGACTCCAAATTGTGCAAACATCAAAATCAATTTCAAGCAAAGAGATATCTCCTCGAATAACTCATTTACCATATTACACTAGTCAAATACTTAGATGACGTGTTTTTCCTATTTTGCTTGTGGGAATCATAAACAAAGCAGTAAATTGAAAAAAAAGAGTATTCAAATTTTCAGTTCAAGCAAATTTTGACTACCAAGTTTTAAATTTTAACTGTTGAGTTGAATTTATTTCACATATTCAATATTAAATATTAAATCAACTCAAACAGTAACGTAGCATGCATATTCAGGGGTAGAAGACCCAAACCGAATTTGTGGAGCAAAACAAAGCGGTGTGGGGCCCAAAACAGGTCGGCCGACTAAGGGGTTCGGTCGACCCCTTCTGGCCTCTCTGTTGCCCTGTTTCAACGTGTCGAGTCACATGTTCGGTTACGATGTGTTTCGAGATGCAACGCTAATTTTGCACGTTGTTGACAGCTGTTATATACAAATTTCACCCGTCAATATAACTAAATTATGTGAAGAAAATATCATTTTTTGCACACATCACCTTTCTATTTAACCTATTTCCACTTTTCTTTAGAGAAAGTAGTGCATGCAGGCATTCTATGGAGAATTGAAGTGAAACAAGGGGATGGATCCTATAAAGTATCATTCCAGCCAATTAGGTGATGCCGCATGGCACCACATGGATCAAATGGCTGACAAACAGAAGTATCCGAGGCCATCCAACGGTGTAGCACCCATATCAGTCAATGGGGCCCACCTGGAAGTCTCCCGAGGAAGCACACCAGAAATGGTCAATTTTTCTGTTCGGCCGACTAGGGGGTTTGGCCGAACCTTTCCTAGCGCCAAACTTGGTCAGCTTCCACGTGTCAACTCCCTGTGGTGCCCTGGTCACAGTGAAGACTGATTCACGCGCTTTTGGTGGCGGAAACCGACCCTTCTCCATGCTATAAATAGGACCCCTCACCCCTCACTTCAACACACACCACTTGAGCATCATTCCATTGTATACACTAGTTCTCTTAGTCCTTAGTGGAGTTAGGCTATAGAGAGGAGAGCCTCTAGCCCCAAGTCCAAGTTGGGAAAGGTATGACTCATGTATCTTTTCTTATATTTGTGACTTTATGCATAATAAAGATATTATCTTTAGTCTTCTTTTATTCATATACTTGGATAAAGTATTTCTTGTTTGATTGTGGATTCCATGTATGTGGTAGGAGTAGTCTTTATGATTATGCCATATCACTCTTAATCTATCATCATAAACACTACCAACCCCCACTATAGTCTAATTAGTTATGATATGATCATGTTAATATGAATAACCTATGCTATGTCTCAACATTGATTCAACGATGTTTAGGTTAGTCATTGCCTTAAGATATCATGATTCTTAAGGGATTTACTTAATATGCTAGCATGGTGCTAGGGTAGTTAAGTAACGTTGGATGTCTCGTAGACCCACAGATTGAAGAGGTAGGAAGTAGGTGGTGACAGCCCTATCTATCCTTTGTAATCCTCCACGTTCGGCTATGCCACATGCTCTTGGCGGGAGTCATCCTAGTATTGCTAGGGGTAAACCCATGCCCGATGTGTTGAACAACTTAGCATAAGGATTCAGAATTGACATGCTCATTAGTATCTAACCTAGTCTATGTATATGTATATTAGAAGCATTGTAGGAGCAACTCTCCAACTCTTAGTCTAACCTCCATTAGGACCCATCTAACCTTTAGAATAGATTGCTTAGGTGTGTGTCATACTACCCATATATTATCAACTTACCCCTATCTTGATAATTGATTAGTATCCTATAGCTTGATCATAAGAGTGGTGTTTACTTTACTCCATTGCCTTCCTTTGAGATAAATACGATACCCTTGGGTATACTCTTGGATGAAATGCTACACGACAGTTTTCGTGCGCTTGCGGACCTCATATCTTTCGAAAGATTATCTATGACGTAAGAAACGTCAACAAGCATTTATGCCGCCATTGCTGGGGAAGGCAAATGAAGTGAAGGATAGCTATCACTTGTGATTAAGCTATAGGTACTAATAGTTATTAGACAGGATTACCCTAGTTTTTTTTCTCCTTTTGTGGTAAAAACAGGGTAGTGTTGGCTAACCTATTTTATGTGATGGCCAACGAGGATGCTAGTGCTCAACTGCAAGATGATTGAAGGGTGTACCTCAACAAATATCCGCTAGGCAACACCATTGCTATTCGCGGAAGAATTTCAGCTTCCAGTAGGAACCAAAGTCATCCATCCCTAAGCTTGGGGAAGGCTCCAAGAGTTCTTCTTAGTTTTCCTCCATCATGGGGTGGATAGGCTCTTCATCCAACACTCATGTCATGGGTTGGCACCCCCAATCCATGACCACATTTGTGCTGGAGCTGAAGGAGTCCTATTCTCATTCATCATGGATGAGAATATTGTCTTCACTCAAGGGGTGGATTGAAGAATGCTCTAGTTCCCTTAGCTTGCATGCACACCACTTAACAAACTAGACATGCTAGTTGTGGAACTACACCTCCCATCGAAGTAACATAAAGATCAAGCCAATGGAGAAGTGTTTGGATGATCCAAGTCATAGATATTCACATGATTTACGAAAATCCATGTCAATATGATCCACTTGGGGAAACATTTACCTAATACCCAAGAGGATTCTTCCTTTCAAACACAACTCCAATATCTATCACCTACAAGGAGGTCAAGGCTGGAATCAATATCACCATTGTAATCAAGGAGGCTATGAGGATTTCGTGGAATTTAAGTTCAACTAGCCTACCTTGAAGTATCTTGTCCATGGCCAATCAATAAATCAAGACAACATGAAGCTCTTGGCCAAGGACAAGAAACTTAAAGAGTATTCAAGATTCAAGATATCCCACAATCACCTGTTGGGATTCCTATCCTTCGACCAAGCCCATGCAACCTAGGGCAAGTGATATTATGGAATAAGCGTTTCTTGTTTGATTGTGGAGTCCACATGTCATCATGCCCAAGGAAGCTTTTGATTCATGATCAAAGTATGGTTTAACCTTAAGGGATATCAAGATGGTCAAAGTGTCACCCCAAAAAGAAGGACACGCCTCACTATGCTCATAAGCGAATATCTTCAAGAGGGAGAAGCCGTCGCTACATCAACAAGTCTTCATCGAAATGATGGAGAAGGCTAGGGCCATCATGTGGTCCACATGTCCAACTGACATGCCAAATAAGATTTGGCATGTCAATCAAGAGAAGTTGTCCACATCTTCAACTCCGGGATTGGACGACAAATCATCGCACTAAATAGATGGAGGTAAGTCCCACTCATCGGACTTCATAAATTCAGTAAGTCCTTGCCAATAGGTTAATTGGTAGTTATCTCATATTTGTTTTCTCATTTGCATATTTGAATTTCCCATCAATCCTTGCATTTGCATTTAGCATGTTTGAATTCTCACACTTGCATGTTGGAAAGGTAAAATTTCCAACCATCATAAAACTAAAATTTTGAATTAGGAAATAAATTTATTTGGATATTAACCTTGGGTGTAACCACTTCAATTCATCTTCCTAATTCAAAGCAAGAATATTTCCCTTAAAGTTTAATTGCATTAAGTTGTTTCAAGTTGGGCAAAACAATTTGACAAAGAGTGCAACATGCTTTTGAGCTAACGTAACCCGTGTTTTGAGTTGTTTTGTTTGTTCTTGATTATTAGTGCAGCTAGAACATAATTTGTAAAGAGGTTGGAAGGCCCTATCAAGCGCATATCCCTCCATCGATCGCATTTTGAATTCATGGTGGAGGAATGCTCAAAATGGTGGCCCAATGGAGAAGCAAGACGAAACTCATTCAAATCCAACCTCAACTTGGCATTTAACATGAAGTCTACACCAAAATCCATGGTCGTGAGTTTCTCACACAACGACCTTCAACCAAGACTGCTCTTCAATTGAGGTACAAGTTTAAAATTTTCCGTCGTTGGAATTACATTAGGATTGAATGATTTTTGCTTACATTGGTAAGGAAGGTTTACACCTTCTCATCACTCAATTCTTATGCAATCCTCACGAGAGTAAGTGTTGATATTACTCTATTTGATTCTTCAAAAAGGAATGTCACCTTACTTGGGAATAAATTTAAACAAGTACCTAGAATTTCATAAGCATTGCTAAAATTGACTTAGACGTTTTCTGCCTAGGTAATGCTTATGGAATGACTTAATGATTGAATTGGTATGTAGCAACCTAGGAATAGTGATGTCCACAATTTTGAAACTCATTCGTGCATGGATCACTAAATTTCAAATTCCTAGGTAAGAAATTATAAATTTTCAGGAGGATAAAATTGAGAATCTTATTTGCCACGATCTAATTGATAAATATTTGCTCTTGTAAAAAACTTTGATGGTTAGAAATTTTATAAGATGAAGGGATCAATATAGTGTATTTATATCACTTGCATTGCTATGAGTAGGAGCTTTAGAACATGTGCAAATTGATTTATCCATAAAGCCCCACTCCTATTAATCATTCATACATTGTTCATGGATACACTAGAAATTGGACCCAATGCATCTTTGGTCTTTCTCTTCCCCGTGCGTACAAATGAAGATTCAGTTACCTAACTCGAAAATTCATTTGTACAAGTATCAGGAGCTAACCATCCCTCTCTATCATAGCAAGGAAGTTTGCATGAGTAAAATAACTATGCAGGCGTTGAAAGATCCGATTGTTGGAAACCCTTAGAGGATTCCATTTCAATATCTCTTGGCCAAGGAGTAAATTAGGATGGTTTCTACCTATCGTAAATTAAGCCCGAAGGTGAACCATAGCTATACGAGGCCGGGGATTTGACATGGAAACCCTCTGTGAGCAACTAATGGGCTGCTACGAATATGTGAGGGCATTATGCTCTCAACTATTCTAAGCACTCATTCAATATCAAGGGAATTGCCACCATCATTGGGTGTAAGTTATTCCTTCTACTAGCTTTGGTAAGCTCCGGCGCTAGGTTGTACTAGCTTTGGTAAGCTTTGGCTCAAGCTCCGATTAGCTTTGGCAAGGTTCAAAGCTTGATCGTAATATTCCAAATTTTCATGTGAAATGTTTCAAACTTGCTTTGCACTAATGGAAAGGTTGCTTAGTATTCTTTTACTAAGTTTTTGGTGTGTTTTGGTTGATATGGCTGATATCTTTTTGATATGCTTTGCAACATGCTTATGTGAGGTGCTCACATAAGGTGTTGTGTTCGAAACTGACTTGAGTCAAGTCGCGAACTTGGGCTCGTACGGATTTGTTGTTTATTCATGTGCAGGTGTTGCTTGAGTTCAAGTCATGGCTGGTGACAGGATCCTTTGGACTAGTCTCAGGGAGGAGATGAGGTTCCAACAACCAAATTCAGGAGGAATTGTGGTTGAGCGGGTGAGGAGGTCGCGCAGGATGATTGAATCAAGGGCAGTGCATATGAAGGTTACTGGACGTCGAAGGAAGGTGTTTGCACGTATGCATGTGGTGCATGACGTGGAAACATGGTTCCGAATATGGTTTATGGATGAGAAGATCTGGTTGGAAGGATCGGATCGTATCGGTTGATGACTTTGGTTGCGGCAGAGTCGGTTATGGCTCGGTATGGAAAGTATCAAGTTGGTTATGTTAGGATTTCGTGTGGGTCACAAATTTGGGTTGTTTTAGGAATATGGGATACATTCCTAAGGTGTTTGGAAGTCTTAAGATTGCTTCTATCTGCGTATAGAAGATTCCTAAGCAGTTATGAAAAGTTTCGATTCGTGATCTGATTAGGATTAGAGTCCTAGTTGAGATTGGGTTGGCCTAAGGGCTGGTTATATAAGCAAGGGGGGCCAGAGCTCGTGGTGCACAACTTTGGGACTGTTCCTCTTGTGTTCTATTGAATAAAATTCGTAGTTTGAAGGAAATTTTGTGCCTTGTTCGTCCGACTTGTGCCAGACAAGTTCTACTCGTTGAGTTTCTGGACAACACTACCTTCTGTCGGTGGTTTTATCATAACTCGAGTTCTACAGATCCAATTGACGTGATTCTTTCTGAGTTGTCTTCAAAACTTGATTATCTATCATCTTTCAAAATTTCACGGTCATTGGATTTGTGGTTTCTGATCTACACGAGTTTCTTTGCAGCATTCCAGAACTGTTTTTCTCGGGTAGGACAGATTGACCTTTGTTCGATCTTTCGATCATAACTTGAGTTTCCCTCGACGGATTTGAGTGATTTTTTTGTGCTTTCTTCGTGACTTGATTCTCTCTGATATATCTCACTTTTGTCACGGTGAAACACGTTTAGATTAGTTTCACACACGATTTCTCTAACAGATCATTTTTTTGCCGAAGGGGTTGGGATTTAATTATTTCCGCTGAGTAAGATTTTTAAATCTACCATTCACCCCCCCTAAGGTAGCTTTTCACATGCTCTTCGATCCTACAAAAATGGACAAGTCTGCTGGAATACCGAACAAGTCCGGACAAGTCCAGAGACTTAGCAAAATGTCCAAGGAATTGGAATACCAGACTAGTCCGCAATGGACCGGACAAGTCCGAAAGTGTCCCAAAGGCAAAAAACGGAATAGTCCGCAGCAAAAACGAACATGTCCAATGGAGGTCAGAGAGAAATCGGACTAGTCCACACCAAAAACAGACTAGTCCATACTTCCCAGAATTCTTAAGTGCGGGTTTGCTCTAAATTCATTTTAAACTCATTTCTTTTTATGTGGGTTAATGTTAGACAAGTATATGAACTTATGCAATGCATGATGCATGAAAATGAGGGTGTTATAGTTTCAACCCCTATCGCGGACCTTGAACAAGAACAAACTTGGGGGAGGACTCTCATTTGAGGTAACTTGTACCACACCCCTTGCATATTTATTTCCATTCACCCATCATCCACCTTGCAAAAAAAAGTAGAGTAGATTTGCTTTCAAAATAAAATAAAAGATGTGCGGTAAGAATGATTTGGAATTCACATAGATGAAATAATGAATAGTTGCTCTGTTTTAATTTTCCTAAGTCCCTAGTTTACAACTTACTACTCTCCAAAATATTGCTTTCATTGGCTAGAATTTCTTTTGGTTTGATTTAGAAATTGTGAGTAGCAAAAGCTTAATCCAATTCTAAGTTGCTGTGAGATATGATATAGTGATAGGGCTACTATTCCTACTTTGAAAGTGAAACTTAGATTTCCGAAGAAATTCTAAAAAGATTTAATTTACTATGATTTGATTGGAAATACTTACCAAAGCCACATGATATATTACATTGATAGACCTTATGCATATGCTATTTGTCTTCACATTGAGCTTTGTCAAACTAGTGTAGACCTACGTGAGATTTCATTCATTACTTTTTAAATTCAAGACTTCACTTGCACATGTTGTACTTCTACACTAGAAGTAAGCAAATCCCATCATACCACCATTCAACAATAAAAAGAGAAACTCCATATCATTTATGCTTAGTACTCTCTCCAAATTTATTGCATAAAAAGGGAGTATAAGACATGGCTACAAGAAAAAGAAAAAGAAAAAGAAAAAGAAAAAGAGAAGAAAATACATGCTTACACCAAAAGCATGAGAAAAAAAAGAAAAAAAAGAGAAAAGTAGCCATGTTTCATCCCTACAAAATAAGAGAGTCCAGTCAAAAAGGAGTCATCTCTAATGTCCACATCCACTTCCACTCCATCACACATGTCCAAGTCTTGAATCAAATAGTTTTAAATTGATTTCTCCTAACAGTACAAGAAACGCGATCATTTGCAATGGCCGAATTAATTTGCGACGGCCCATAGCGGTCCGTTGCAAATAACCGAAGTCGTTGCAAAAAGGCGTCTAATTTGCAACGGCCGCCTCGGGAGCCATCGCAAATGGAAAGGCTGTTACAAATTAGGCTAATTTGCGACAGCCTGTTTCTTAAGCCATCACAAACAACATTAATTGCGACGGCCAACCCTAGGGCTGTCGCAATTAATGCGGCCGTCGCAAATTAAAGCCCTATACGTATCGTGATCAACTCATTTCCAAATCGAGCGCCATTTCCTTCCTTCGCCTGCCGGCGCTCGATGCGCCCGCTGCCGCCGATGCTGCCGCTGCCGCTCCATTGCCTCAAGGTATGGCCGCCCCCTCCTCTTCTCCCTCCTATCCATAGCCGCCCCCTCCATTGCCGCCTCCTCCCACTCCTTCCCCTCCATAGCCAGTCCCCCTCCTCCTCCATGGCCCCTCTCTTCCCCTATCCATGGAAGCCCCCCTGCCATGGCTGCCCCCCTCCTAACAGACCCCTACCTCCCCCCATCCATGGCCGCCCCTCCCCCCTCCCCTTACTCCTAGCCGCCCCCCCTCTCCCCACCTTCCTTGGCCGCCCCCCTCCCGCTCCATGGCTGCCCCCTCCCTCCCTCCCCTCCTCCATTGTTTAATGTGTTGAACTAGTGTTGGATTAATGTATTGAATTTTTGCTTAATGTGTTGAATTAGTTAGGTTAATTGGTGATTAGTTGATTAGAGGATTGAATTGTGCAATTTGTTGGTTAAATTGGTGATTAGTTGATTGAATTGTGTAATTTGTAGATTAAATTGTTGATTAGTGGAAGAATTGTTCTATTAAATTGATAATGCTTATGTATATGTTAATCATGCTTAGCTAGGTCTAGGCTTAATTATGTTTAGGTTTATTTATGCCTATGTTCATTTTTTTGTTAATTGAGATTAAGTTTGCTAAGCTAGATTTAGGTCAATGCTTATGTCTATGTTTATAATAAAATTGTTTATATTTAGGTTTATGTTTATTAATTGATAAGTTACAATTTAATAATTATTATGTTTACGTTTAATTGAATTGCTTTATTTTTTAGATTATGCTTATAATTTTTAATTTAATTGCTTGAGTGTTACTATATGTACAAAAATGGGATTCGGGTCGGCTTGACCCGACACAACCCATTTAGGGCCCGACAAGGCACATTCAATTAGAAGTTAAAGTATGCGTCTAAATGGACACAGAGACGAGCGACAACGGTGCAGACGACAAACACCCGTGCGTGAGGATGGCGGACCTCGACGGTTCCACTTCCCTGTCTCTCTCTCGTTTTTTCCTCTTCTCTCATCTTGAAGAGTTGCTGCCTCCAACGAGCGGCTGACATACGTATGACGAATATAACCTTATAGGCATGCCCCCTTTTACTTTAAGAACTGCACCGGATAAGGGGGTGTAGTGTTAAATAGAAGGTGTTATGCTGTCAAAATTTTAGGACCTATCATGTTGTACAAAAATGGGATTCGGGTCGGCTTGACCTGACACAACCCATTTAGGGCCCGACAAAGCCCATTTAGTTAGATGTAAAGTATGCGTCTAAACGGACACGGAGACGAACGACGACAGTGCAGACAGCAAACACCCACACATGAGGATGGCGGACCTTGACAGACCCACTTCCCTGTCTCTCTCTCATTGTTTCCTCCTCGCTAGTCTTGAAGAGTTGCAACCTCCGGCGAGCGGCTAACATACGTATGACGATTGTAACTATATAGTCATGCCCCTTTTTACTTTAAGAACTGCACCAGATTGGGGGGTGTAGTGTTAAATAGGTGGTGTTATGTTGTCAAAATTTTCTTTCCTCTTCACTCGTCTTGAAGAGCTGCAGCCTCCGGCGAGCGGCTGACATACGTATGATGACTATAACTGTATAGTCATGCCCCTTTTACTTTAGGAACTGCACCAGATTGGGGGTGTAGTGTTAAATAGGTGGTGTTATGTTGTTAAAATTTTAGGACCTATCCTGCATACATTAACGATAATTTCTTTCACTTTAAACTGCAGAGTCAAACATGGGTGAAGACCACAGTTGGATGTATACTTGCTGGAAGAGCAGAACTGGTGGTCACTCGGATGAGTGGTACATCAAGTTAGATAAATTTTTGGATGAAGCATTTTCATTGTCAACGGATGATAAGGTGTAGTGCCCATGTACGAAATGCCGGAACACTAAGTTTTTGAACAGAATGGAACTTTTGTTTCACTTATGTCGAAATGGTTTCACACCACATTATGAGGTGTGGACCTTCCACGGTGAGACTAAATCTCGAGTCGTAGAAGAAGTGGATGAGGATGATGATATAACAGGGGTTGATAGGATGGATGAGATGCTAGAAGCTTTGGAAGCATAGGATCCTCTTACAAATGATGCAGAAGAGTTACTCGAGGAGCTCAAGAAATCACAACAGCAGTTGCATGAACACACGGTTGTGACCGTTCTTGCTTTTTTGAACAGATTTATGGCAATTAAGTCTAAGTACTTTTTTCCATCAACTGCTACAATGATCTCCTGAAATTGATTTGCGATATTCTTCCACAACCTCACAAAGTGCCTAAAAATATGTATTAGTCAAAGATCAAGATATCTGGTCTCGGTATGAACTATGAGAAAAACGATGTGTGCCCAGACAACTGCATGTTATTTTAGAAAGAGCATGCCAATGAGAACATGCGCTTGAAATGTGGTAAACCAAGGTATGTCGAAGTTGTTAATGACGATGGCGATAATGTGATGAAAGATTTAACATACAAGCAGCTTCGTTACTTGCCCATGACACCTCGGTTGAAGCGGTTGTTTCTTTCAAAAAGAACCGCAAGACACATGAGATGGCACAAAGAAGGTAAACGTGAGAACAAAGAATGCTTGACGCATACGTTTGACGGTGATGCATGGAAGGCGCTAGACCGTTTCGATCCAGATTTTCTCATGATGCGAGAAATGTTCGCATCGGATTATCAACAGACGGACTCTCACCGTTCAGTACAAATGCCACGCAATACACCTGTTGGCCTGTCTTTGTCATTCTGTACAATCTACCACTGGCTCTTTGTACGAAGAACGAATTCATGTTTCTCAGCCTCATTGTACCTCGACCTGATCATCCCGGGTCACATCTCAACATGATGTTGAAATCGCTGATCGAAGAATTGAAAGTGTTGTGGACAGGAGTCGAAGCGTACGATAGTTACAAGAAGCAGAAATTCAACCTTCGAGCTGCTTATTTGTGGTCTGTCCATGATTTGCTGGCATACGACATGTTTTCCGGATGGAGCACTTATGGTCATCTGACGTGTTCGATATGTGCTTCGGACACTGATTGATTTTGACTAACTCATGATGGCAAAAATATCTTACTTCGATTTTCACAGATGTTGGTTGCCTACGAATCACATATTTAGGCAACAGAGGCATGTATTTAGAAAGAACACTGTTGTCACTACAGGACCACCAAAACATCTCAACAGGTCAGAAATTTCTGATACGTTGGACAAACTGATGCAGATGAAGGTCGTCCTGGATATTTTGTAGGTTATGGAGAGGAACACAATTGGACTCACATATGTGGACTTTGGAAGCTACCGTATGTGAAGTCGTTGATTCTAATTCACAACATTGATATCATGCATTAGGAGCATAACATGAGCGAAAGTATCATAAGCACTTGCATAAATATGCCTGTCAAAATGAAAGATTATATAAAAGCTAGACTAGATTTGGCAGACATTTGTCACCGTCCAACTCTTGAAATCTCTGAAAGTGGTGGTAAGCCACGTGCTTCTTTCTGTCTTTGATTTAAAGAAAATAAAGAAGTCATGAAATGGTTAAAAACTTTGAAATTCCCAGATGGTTACGTAGCTAGCCTAAAACAAACCGTGAATGTGAACGCGAGAAACCTCACTGGGTTGAAGAGTCATGATTATCACAATATAACAGAAAGACTCTTACCTGTTATGTTTCAGAGCTATCTAGATGATGCGGTGTGGAAGGTTTTAGTCGAGCTCAACTATTTCTATAGACAGCTTTTTGCTAAAGAAATCAAGATAGGGATGATGGATAAGTTAGAGAAGGAGATACCCATACTTTTATGTAAGATGGAAATTTTTTTCCACCGGGTTTCTTCAATCCAATGCAACATCTGCTTATCCATCTTCCATTTGAAGCTAAAGTTGGTGGTCCTGTGCAATACAGGTGGATGTATCACATTGAAAGAGCGCTACAATATCTGAAACCAATGTTGGCAACAGGGCAAGGGTGGAAAGGTGCACCGCTGAAGCATATACTCTTAAGGAAGTAGGATACTTTTCAAGTGTCTACTATGAGGAAGAAAACAATATCAATACTTTTGCGATACGGTACAATGTATACGAAGCACCCCCCCTTAAGCGACCTCTCCATTTTTCAAACGAGAGGTACTACTGTTGGTAGCTACACGACCTATGTGCTACTCGAACGTGACAGGATTGTTGCTTTACTCTACATGTACGGAAATATAGATGGCATGCAAGAATACTTCGAGTAAGTGTTTGTCCCTAATCGACATATTTGCCTATACATGTATTCTAAAAGATGGTTTTTCACGTTCAGCGAGTTCCACAGACAATGTTGGTCACATAGGCATCACCCTACGACCAAACAAGTAGAAGAGATGCGAAAAGAAGGAATAAATGGAGGGTCGAGTTTCCTATCCTGGTTTCGATTTTATGTAATACTCTCTCGTCTTCTACATATTATAAGTTACTATTATTAAAGAAGTATTATTTTAACTTACGATCATTTTTGACAGTGTCGGACTAACAATGTCCATGAAGATTTGCGGCAGCTATCTTATAGATTGGTGAATGTTAGAAGCTATGGTCGATATGACATAAATGGCTTTCGATTCCGTACAACTCATTTTGAAGCTCTTTGTCCTCTCGCAGCAACATCAAATTCTGGTGTTGTGAAGAGCAATTGACACTCATGGAAATGTAATCGGTTATTATAGGATCATTAACAAAATCCTTGAACTTACTTTTATCGGAAATAAGACCCTTCGAGTTATCTTCTTTGACTGTGACTGGTTTGATAGCACTCATGGAACTCGAAAAAACCAATTTGGAATGGTGGAAGTGAAACATAAGGACCGACTACGAGGTTACAATACATTTGTTCTTGCACATGAAGTGGAGCAAGTGTATTATCTACCATATCCATGCACGAAGCTTAGTGCTTAGTGGGTGGTATATAAGGTGAATCCTCATGAGCGGTTATATACTCCTGGGCATGATGGTTACCATGATAGTGAAGACGTTGAAGAAGTGTACCAAGAAGAAGATTTGCCAGACACTTTTATCGTCGAGCTTGGTGCAAGACTGGATCAATTAGTTGGAGATGTTGAAGATGTAGAGCCAGATGATATGCAAAAACGGAAATTAGAACAGGCTACGATGGAAGATCGTTGGGCTGGTTTAAGGAGTAGGGCACATGATAATGATGTTGATGAATTTTGAAAGTGATTACAAGTAACGTTTTCTTGAAGATAGTAACATGAATTTTGTCTATCTTATTTTCATATTTACTGATTATATTTTAAAATAGGATGGTGTCAAAGAAGGGTAAGAAGGTGTCGCCGACGAGGGGGTTCTACCCCTCTAGACCTGACGACGCTTTCGCTGGTGCCAAATCAACTGGGAGCAGACGTTCTTAGCTGTTGGGGCACGTTCTAAGCAACTCTAGAGCTTCGTCACAGGTAAATTTCACTTGTTTTTGACAAATTCTTCAAATTCAATTTCCAATTAAACTTACTTATGTATCATTTGAATGTTGTAGTCCTCAGCGACTGACTCAGAGGCTACGGCGCCAGTTGAGCTTGGCTACCCTTCGGTGAGCCAGCCCTCGGCCAGCCAGCCCTCGGCTGGCGAGCCTTTTGTTCCTGAGCCCTTTGGCTCGGCTGGTGACGAGCCTTCTAGGTCACATGACGTGGCGCCCCAGCAGACGCGAAGGACGAGGAGGACTCACTTTGTCAGTCCTCCTGCGGTCCCTTCATAGAGGATCGTGATTCGTCCGGTCGGACATAGGTAATAAAATCGTAGTGTTCAATTCTAGTTTCTTTTGGTTACTTAAGTAATGAATCAATAAATATCTTGCAAGGTTTTGTACGACGCGTCTTTCACCGGTGAGAGACACCACAGGCCGGTGAACGGTGTCCTCGTGTCCTTAGTGCATTTGCACTATCCCGGGGTCATCAACGGGGTGCCTGCCCTTTCATCGGAATACTAGGCACGCGTCCATCGCCAGGAGCACAACAACCTTCAGGAGGCCGTATGGGCCGATTTTGTGGTAAGTATGTCAAATAAAATTTCTAAGTTTTAACTCTTAAAGTCTTTTAATGAACATCTCTTCAATATATTCTTTATCAAAAGCAAGGTATATTTTAGAGGACTCGAACGACCCTCACATGTTTGAGGATGCGAGGAGAGTGTTTCACTACAACGCTGCCAAGGTGCTTTGACAAGCTTTGTCAAACGCACGTACTCAAATTATCAATGAGCACTTGAAGGTGAACCAGCACCACGTGCTACACTTCCGGCAAGAGAGCGAGAGGCACCTGACGGAAGAGGATTACACACGGGTACATGGGGTGTAGTAAATATTTTTTTGATAATTTCTTTAATGGTATTTTTAACGACCTACAACTATGTGCAGGGCCACGTGAGTTGGTTGCAGGGTCGGTCCGATGCATTCCGGGCCCTTTGTCGGTACTGGGCTAGCGATGAGTTTAAGGCTACGTCCGTGAAGCCTCGAGAGTGCAGAGGGGTCGAGGGGAAGAGCAGGCATGACCAAGATAACCACTTTTGTTTAGCTAAATGCATGGTAAGTGTATGTAACTTATGTTTATATATTCATAATATAATGTTCGTACTAACACGTATTGGCAGAAGTGCGAGACGGGGGTGCAGCCAAACCCCTACTGAGATCTGGAAGAGAGGTCACAAGGACCCTTCTCAGCCTCAGGGGTGCAATCAGGCCACAATCGAGTGATTAATAAGTTTAGAAATCATTCATATTAAATATAACTATATGGATTGTTGAACTTACACAGTTTTCTTGTTTTCTAGGCTAAGTACGGGGAGGATGCTAAGAAGATACACAAGGAATATTTTGATTGGGAACATGAACCAATCGATCCTCAAGCCGCGTATGCAAGCGGGGGTGGAAAAGCACATGGAAGGTGAGTTCATAAGTCATTTTATCATTTTCAATTCAAAGTATTCAAGATATTTCAATTTCATATTACTGACTCTTTTTTTATAGGCTCACCATATTCAACGGAGTTGTCGACTCAAGGGCAGCGAGACCTACGAGAGGCAACTCCACGCAGGCTTCATCGATGGGCACGTCAGGTCGCCGCGTCTCACTGAGAGACATCGAGATGCAGTCTCTCTGACAAATCATAGAAGAGAACCTCAGGCGACAGGAGGAGGCGGATCGACAAAGGATTCAAATGGAGGCCACAATCTCTTCCCAGGCAGCCTGGATGGCGCAAATGCGGGACACAATGGAGGTAAAAAAATGAAAATTGAAGTTCTCATTAATTCAACATAAATGACTTACTAATAGGTAACATGTAATGTTTGCAATGACAGACCCTGGCTCGGGCGCAAGGTAAGGGGATCCGGCTACCGCCACTATCGATCCTTCTAGGCGACCCTTCTTCTGCGGGTCAGATAATTTTCTATGTCAACTTAACAATTCTAGTTTTACCTCAACTTAGCCAAAATAAAGCGAGGAAAGAGAGTAAGAGTGAGAGATAGTTAAATAGAATGAGAGATAGAGTTAGAAGAGGGAGGAAGATAGAGGGAAAAGGATTGAGATAGAGTGGGAGAGGAGAAGAGGGAGAGGGAGATGTAGATGGAGACTGAGGGAGGAAGATAGAGGGAAAATGATAGCAATAGGGAGATAGAGTGGGAGAGTGAGATAGATTGAGATAGAGAGAGAGGAATGAAGAGAGAGAGGGAGAGAAGGAGATGTATATGGAGATAGAGAGAGGAAGGGAGGGAGAGAGATGTTGATGCATTTCCATTCTTACTCTAAGTTTCATTAATTGCATAGATCTGCAACGGCTACTCAAACTCCGTCCCCGTCATTACCACCACCTGGTGTGAGGCACGACGACGACTTCGATGGCTTTGGAGGTGGCTTCGGAGGTCAGACGGGTGAGTGAGCCCTTGTTTGGTTTGTTGATGGTGATGCGATGTATCGACGATGTGTTGTGATGCTAATTTGTGACTGTTGTGATCTGTATTAGCTTGTTGTGATCTGTTTTATATATTGTCTGCTGTGTTTCTGGCCATCGAGCCAGGTAGCATTTTCTGTTTTTTTTTTAAAAAACCTTATTTACTATGGCTTTTTATATAGTACCATCACAAATAAGGCTCCTGGTCGTCGCAAGCTAGCCTCTGTTATTTGTGACGGCTAGGTCGTCGCAATTAAGATCCTATTTGCGACGGCCAAGCTGTCGCAAATGACCGGGTGGGTCCCATCGGATGGTCGCGTGGGTCCCATCAGCTAGTATTATTTGCGACGGCTAGGCCATCACAAATTGGATCTAATTTGCGACGACCTGCCCGTCGCAAATAGACGAGTGGGGCCCACTGGTGTCGGGGCAATAATTTGTGACGACTACAGCCAGCCGTCACAAATAGCCTTATTTGAGATGGTGGCCGTCGCAAATAAGCTTAATTGCGACGAGAAACTTGCGACAGCCAAAAACCATCGCAAATGAGTGGAGCCATCGCATATAGCTTATTTGCGACGGTTTCTCCCTTATTTGCGATGGCCCTAGCCGTCGCAAATCATCGGGATTCCTGTAGTGTAAGGCTTGCTTTTTTGACTTAGCAATTGTTGAAGTGTGCGATCGACACTTCCCCCGGTACTATTAGATTGTAGCCCGCGGAGGTTCTTGATTGGTTGGTGCACGCGTGAGATTATGAACAAGATGATGACACGGTGATTTTACGTGGTTCGGGCCGCCTGAGCGTAACACCCTACTCCACGGGTTGAGTGTTGTATGTATGAATATTTGTGGCGCTTGTGAGCATGTGAGCCTTTTTTTATGTATCGTGCAGTGCAACCCTTTTATAGTCTAAGGACTGACTGTTACATCACTTGCCTAGCCCGACATGTGGCCCTATCTTAGTTAACTGTCTAATACACGGCCGTCGAGTATTAAGTGTGGTTAATAGGGCGATAACACGCCTTAGTGAGGGCATTACCCCTATTAACATTCCACTGTTGCCTTAATCGTGTGTCACTAATATAGCATTAATGACATGTAATCATGTCTTGTAAATGTTGCTTTAACTGTCCCTTGAAAGTCCGAGCCATTGGAGATCTCTTAGTCTTCCGTTAAGGTCCTAGCTCCGGAGGATCGACATGTGGCAGCTCCGGAGCTTCCCATCGTGGAGAGGCAGGTTCGGAGCCACTATACACGTGGCAGCACCGGAGCTTCCCTCTACTGGGGGTTAGGTCCGGGGTCACTGGACATGTGGCAAGATCAGAACTTCCCTATGAAGGAACTTAGGTCCGGCCTTGTGTTACACATATTAGTGACGGAGCTAACCAAACGAGGGTACGGGTCCAATACTGTGTAACACATGCAGCCTTCAGAGGTCTTCAACTTGGACGGGTGGAACTCCATAACTTTTCTTGCGGTATCTTGGGGTACCCAATACACAGAGTATCGACAGTGGCCCCCGAGCCCACCTCCGGGAGAAACCCTTTGGGTTAAGTTATTCTACCGGAGGTGGGGCTATCTTCGATTCCTGCGCTGCCGCTTCAAAGGTCTTCTGATGTGCTGTTGGGGCAATGCTCCACCATTAAAGCATCACCGTGTGGCTTCTTTTTAATGTGGCAGGTGAGATCCTGGCGTGCAGATCTCACGCAATTGAAGATCACCGATTCCCAATGCAAAAACCGTATCGGTTCTGCGCACCTTGTCAGGCCGCCGCCCTCGGGCTTCCAACCTCCCATCATGACAAGGGTTCACCCGAGGTAATAACTTCAGCCTTTCTGCCAAAGTGGACATGGGCCCATTCGTCATTGGTAGGGTAGATTTTTGAAAACGCGATCTTGGTCCAATTGCGGTTTCCATCCAAGCGTTGCAGAGGGTTACTTAAGAAGGAAAGCCTGCACGGTTTGAGGACTCTTTACGCTTTCAATCAAACTTGCGCTCAGAGCCTTCCAACCTTCACTTAGCTTTTCCAACTTCTGCTCCACTTTGCTGCAATGGAGTTGGGTCTTCCCCACAGCAGGATCAAGACCAACAACAATCTGTCGAAGGTCCAGATCTACATAGGGTGGTCCAGTGATTCCTTCAACCGTGACATTTGTTTCGGCAAGATCCCCTTCAAGAAGGAGCACGCCGGAGACATGGTGTACTTCTCAGCGTACGCCATGGTGGGTCTAATCCCACCTTTTTCAACCTTCTTCTTGATGCTGCTGGATTTCTATGGCCTCCAGTTGCATCACCTCGACCCCCACTCACTCTTGCTAGTGGCGACTTTCGTCCACTTTTGCGAGATGTGGGTTGGTGTGCCTCCCTGCATCGAGTTGTTCCAGACCTTCTTCACGGTCCAAACCACCGGAAAGGGGACAGAGTTGATCAGCTTCTACTACTTCGTGAAGCATAAGAATCGTCTCTTCAAGTACTTGAAGTCCTTCCCCTCCAGCAAGTGTGACGATTGGAAGAAAGATTGGGTGATCATCACTGCAGAGGAGCACGAGAGGCTAGAGCTGCCCAAGGGCCTTCCCAACGTTGATACCGACGCCTGGAATGTAGTTCCGGAGCTGTCAAAGGTGTACAAGCCCATCGTAAAAATGATCCAAGAATGCATAGAAGGAGGGGTGATCCCATGGTCTCCGGGAATTTCTTGGTGAATAGGTGGGCTCTGCTGATGAGCAGGGAGTGGCTTGCATGGGCTTTCAACAGTGAAATGAATTGCAACCGAATTGAAGTCGGTTTGAACACCAACTTGGATGATGAGGCTTTGAAGCTCCATCTCATGAAATTTCAGAATGGAGCCATCTCCCACGACGCCCTTGCTCTTCTGGTTGCTCTCCATGATCCTAGAGATCAGTAGGGACCTTCGGAGAAGAATGCCATTGTTGGACGACCTCAGTGTGGTGGAGAGGCGGTCAACCTCCGGGGTAGCAATCCCCAGGGCTTCTGAGAAGGTGGCCCCCTTTGCCCCAAGCCACAAGGTGGATGACGCTAGTAGGGCAAGGGCAAGTAGTTGGCCAAATCTTCCAGCCAGAAGAGGAAGTTGAAGCACGTTGACGGGAGCCATGTCAGGCCAGCTCCAACTACAACTGCTCCTTTTCCCCGGCGAGGGAGATCTTCGGCGGCCACACCTCATCCGGTGCAGGCGTCCTCAAGGGGCGCTAGCTCCAGCAGATCAACTCCAGTCCCAGCACCTGGCGTGGTCTCCTAGCTCGAAGGTCGTTCCCAGCCAAGGGAGGTCCCGGCTGATGCGACACCGAAGACGATGACAAGTTCCGGGCAGCAATTCGGAGCTCCGACCACACTGACAATGGTGGGCTCTGGCTCCGACCGCCCGGTGAAGAAGTTCCACGCTAGTTGGTGCGGAAACCTCCCAAGGTAAACATTACATCCTCACCTTGAGTTGCTGGTTTCATTTTTGTCATGTATTGAACCTTTCAATTCTTTTTTTTTTCCAGGGCAACGAGGAAGGGCACGGAAGCTCCAGCACCCGCCACATCGACTGAGACTATGCAGGCGCAAGTTCTAGCTCTGAACTCTAGGCCTCCCCAAGTGGTAGCTGAGGTCACGACAGCTCCGGCGCCGGCTGTCGTGGATCTGGTTCTTGAAGCGACACTAGAGCCTCCCGTGGTAGCGCCGGACCATAAGGGAGACATTTGTGAAGATGCGCCAGCAGCAGCAGCGCTGGCGGTTGAAGCTCCGGCTCATGACACGGAGATGACGGAAGCTTTGAGCCAGAAGTAACTGAAGCTTTGATGCCCTTGCCGGAAGTTATTGAAGAGCTGGCGAGTGAGTCGATGGTGCCCGAAGCTCCGACCTTCATGCCCCAAATGGTTTAAGCTCCAACACCTGAGCCAGATGTAGTGGATGTACTAGCGTCTGAGCCGAGAGTGGTGGGGGCTCCGGATGAAGCTCTAACGTCCGCCCCGGAGGTGATTGCTCCGGAGGCGACAATGTCCAAGCTGAAGCATCCAGAAGAGTCTGTGGTAGGCCTTCCACCCGCGGAGCCGTCGGTGGAAATTCCAGCAGGGGAACCTTCAACATCAGGTCCGGAGGTTGAAATTCCCTCGGCGGGACCTTCCTCGGCGATAGTGGAGGATGAGGAGCTCCGAGAGGGCGGCCCTAGTGCCGCGGGACCGCAGGGGACCACGCTAGTGGCATGGGACCCGATTTTTGGTCTTGAAGACACCTTGGAGCTGGCATAGAAGACTCTAGCGGGCCTGGAGCCTATTCTCTTGGCGTTGTTTATTGACAATGCCTGCTCGAGACTTTGTCAAGTCCAGCTCGCCTTCGACCACGACATCAAAGTCCTCAAAGAAGAATGCCACACCTTGAGGCGTTGGTGCAACAGACTTCACTTCGAGACCAAGCTGGCGCAGACGAGGCTTGCAGACCAAAAGGAGTGGGTCGAGAAGGAGAAGGCCCAGATAGAATATTGTGGCCAGTTGCTGGAAGAAAGGGAGGCCTCTATCAGGACCCTTGACATTAAGTCTTGGGAGATTCTCGAGCATGCTATAAAAAGCAATGATGCTGCTGACGAACATCAAGACAACCTCAATACACTGAACGAGATTCTCCTGAAGCGTCGAGCGGACCTTGATGAGAGGGAAGAGAAGCTCTTGGAGATGCAGGAGGATCTGATGAAGAGGGAGGAGGATCTCCCCCATAAGCTGTCTCTCGGAGAGCAAAACCTGGCTAACCGCACTAAAAAGCTTGATTTGTGGTGCAAGCAAGAGGAAGATAAACACTGGAAGCTAGGGCAGGAGCTCTCTAAAAGAGAAGCAGATGTAGCCACCAGAGAAGGGAGAGTAAGAGGTAGGAGAAGGACCTGGACGAACGACGGAACCGCATCCACCTCTGGGAGACGGAGCTCGCCGACCGCGAAAAGCAAGTAGCTGAGAGTATTCAACAACATGCCAAAGTGGTCGAGCGCCTCGCTCGGAAAGGTTCGGAGCTTGCGACTGACAGAAGGTCACTGGAGGAGCTGCGGAGCTCGAGGGCAACTGAGCCCCAACAGGTGTGGGATTTTCTTGGGCATGTGAACAAAGCTTTGATGTCACTTGGCTTTAGTCCGGTACGTCCAGAGAACCCAGCACTAGAGCTGGACAAAAGTCTGGTGGCACTTAGCTCTACTAGCAGCAAACTCGACGCAATGGGTCATGTCATTGCCGACCAACTTGAGACGGAAGGGAAGTCTCTAGCCAAGAACGTCGCTGAATATGTTCTGGCGTGTTACAAGAGCCAAGACCCCCAACTTTGTTTAGATCTGGTCTTCAAAGGACCCATTGTCGAGAAGAAGATGCCGCCAGGGTTAGCGTCCAAGAAGCTGCCGAGAAGGTTGCCTCATTTTTCTGGAAGACTTAGAGCCTCCAGTAGCTATTACTTTTTCCTTTTGCCTTTTGCTATAACCCTCATTTTGTAATCCAATACTTCCAATGAATGAAATCCACTCTTTGAATGAATGAATTCCACTTTGTATTTGTCTTCAATACATTGTCCTTTATCTTGTTGGCCCCCTAATAGATGTACATAATTTGATTGCGAACATGTACTAAAAGGTTTGGCATTGTCTTGATGACTTGAACACTTCGAAGTTGTAGGCATAATGTTTAGCTTTTAGGTCCAAAGTTTACCTCCGACATCTACAGGGACCCTTTGTTGCGTCGACGACGGGCCCCCCTGGGAGTTGTCAGAGCTTGGTAGCTTCGACGACACCCACTATTAATGCATAGAACGTCGACAGCGGCCCCCCTGGGGTTGTTAGAGCTTGGTAGCTTCGACGGCACCCACTGTCAACGCGTAGAACATCGACGGCGGGCCCCCTGGGGTTGTTGGAGCTTGGTAGCTTCGACGGCACCCACTGTCCCATCAACTTATAATACATCAACAGTGAATCCTCGAGGTGATTTCTTCACCATCTTCGCTTAATTCATCATTGTGCTTCACGTCGACGGCGAGCCCCCTTGGGCGATGTCGGAGCTTAGTAGCTCCGGCATCTTCCACCATCGCCATGATTTTCCCATTTTTCCTGCCCATTAAAGACAAGAAAAATAGTAAAATTCATCCTCTCGTCTATAACTCTTTTGCGACTTACTGTTCTTATTTGAATTTTAGATCCGAAGGAACTCAATATGATAACAAGCACATTGATGTAATCTTTCCAGATCCGAATGCTTTTAGGACCCACCCTACTGAGGCCTGTCGGAGTGTACGTAGAGTGGCATACTTAGGGTGTTGGACCAGGCTAAGTCGATAGCGCACTCCGGACCTGTGTTGGCTTGGCATTCAGGCGAGTAGACTGTCTAGCGATGCTAAAATCCGAAAAACCCACAATGTAACTTGTACAACATATGAGTAACTTGGACTAAATGTAAAAAAAGAATTGCACATCTTTGTTATAGACAAGAAGGAGAAGGATAAATAAAAAAAATGAGCTTGTACAAAATTAATGCACATGGAGTCTGCTTTCACACAACAATATATTTCATTATAGGTCCGGATTACAGGACAGACAAGGACACACTTAGGGTACGGAACCATGCTAAGTGTGCTATACATCTTGTTCTAACCCAGGGCACGTAGTTACACTTTTAGTGCTGTGACTATTTCAAGTATTGCTTGAACTTCCCGGACCCTCCCAGAGGGGTCCTGATGTTCTCCCGGAGGACCTACCTGACTCTGTGTATAGACTCTATAATTTACATTGCATGTAATTATAGACTCACCTCCATGATACTAAGCATAAAACTTATGGAGGTGCTCGATGTTCCAAGGATTAGGAAGCTGGGTCCCATCCTCAGAAGCCAAGCGAACGCATCCAGGACGAGATACTTTGATCACTCGAAAGGGACCTTCCCAGCTGGGGGAAAGTTCGTTCATCTTTTCATGAGTTAGTATTCTCTGCAGCACTAGATCGCCTTCCTTGAGCTGTCGGCTGCGCACATGCCTTTGATGATAGCGCCGGAGCGCCTGTCGATAACATGCATTCCGAACAGCTGCTTGGCACCTTCCTTTGTCGACGAGGTCAAGGTCTTCACGCCGGAGCTGGTCCTACACAGCTTCGTTGAAGGTCCGGACCTGGAGTGACCCCATGGTGATCTCTGGAGGAAGGCCTGCTTCAGCTCCGTACACCAGGAAGAAGGGTGTATCTTCTGTAGACCGGTTAGGTGTTGTTCTGCTTGCCCATAGTGCGGACGGAAGCTCCTCGATCCAGTTGGCTCCATGTTTCTTGAAGCACTCATGAGTGCACGTCTTGAGTCCTTTCAATATTTCTGCATTTGCTCTCTCGGCTAGGCCATTACTTGCCGAGTGAACTACTGATGCGTATCTGACTTGAATGCCGAGGTCTTTGCAGTACTCTTGAAATGCTGCAGTTGTAAATTGGGTTTCGTTATCAGTGATGACTCTATTCGGAACTCCAAATCTGTAGACTATGGACTTCAAGAACTTGATAGCTGATTGCTTATTGATAATCACAACTGGAGTACTTTCGGCCACTTGGTGAACTTGTCGATGGTGACATACAGGAACGTGTAACCTTCGACGGCCTTTGGGAAAGGTCCCAAGATGTCCATGCCCCACACATCGAATGGCCATGTAGGAGGTATCATCTGAAGTGAATGAGATGGTGTGTGAATTTGTTTTGCATGGAACTAACACGCTTCACACTTTTTCACCAACTCAACTGCATCTTGGAGTGTTGTAGGCCAGTAGAAGCCATGCCAAAAGGCTTTACCAACCAGTGTGCGAGAAGACGCGTGGTTCCCACACTCGCCTCCATGGATCTCCACGAGGAGCTCGCGACCTTTTTCCCTTGCAATGCACCACATTAGGACATCGTTGGCACCGCGTCGGTAGAGATCCCCTTCTACCAGCGTGTATCTTTTAGCCAATCCGACGATTCGGTCAGCGGATACACCGTCTTCAGGAAGGTGGTTATCTTTCATGTAGATCTGGATCTCTAAGATCCATGCATCGGAGCTAACTTGAGCTTCTGAGTCTTGCGTGCTGGGTTACTCGGAGCTTCGTACAGAACCTACGACCCTTGGTGGACACCATGGTAACAGGGCCACCAGGACCGCCAGCTTTGAGGTGCCGGTCTCGCCCCCTTCACTCAGGTTGGTGGGCTGAGCAGTTAGTCTTGACAATCTCCAGACAAAGACTCCGTCGGAAGCCGGAGCTTTGGTTGAAGCCTTCGTTGAGAGTTCGTCAGCTTCAACACTGTTGAGACGCTGGACATGGCAGAGGTCCAGGACATGGAAGTCCTTCTGGAGCTTCTGGACTTCAAGGAGATAAGCAGCGAGTTGAGGATTGTTGCAGCTGCATTCACCTTTGACTTGCTTGATGATTAGCTGCGAGTCACCCTTCACTAGCATATGCTTGACACCATATGATAGTGCCACCTTGAGCCCATAGATGAGACCTTCATACTCCGCCATGTTGCTGGTCGCCTTGAAATCAAGGTGCACCATGTATTTGACCTTCTCCCCGGTCGGAGCGAGGAGATGTATTCCAGCTCTGGCCCCCTGCTTCTGCACAGAGCCATCGAAGTAGAGGGTCCAATGAGGCTCGGTGAAGACCGGGACCATGGGTTCCGGCTTTTGCTCACTGGGGCCCCCATGATTTGATGGAGAAGGGGTCCACTCCTTCACGAAATCAGCCAAGGCTTGAATCTTGATAGCTTGTCGAGGCAGGAATTCAAGATTGAATTCTACCAGCTCCGCTGCCCACTTGGCGATGTTCCCACTAGAATTAGGTTTATGCAGTATATCACGTTGTGACACCCTCGTTTTCATGCATCATGCATTGCATAAGTTCATATGCATGTTTAATATTAAGCAACATAAAAAGGAACTATGAGAAGCAAAACAACACTTAAAAGTCTGTACAAGTACGGACTTGTTCGGTTTGTACCCCGGACTAGTCTGGTTTCCCTCTCTGTTGCCCTCCGGACTTATACGTTTTTGCCGCGGACTAGTCCGATTGACTCTCTGTTCCATTCCGGACTTGTCCGTGATTGAGTGCGGACTAGTTCGATCATTGTTCCAGTTTTCCAATAAGTTGCCAAATCCCCGGACTTGTCCAATCTATGCCGGACTTGTCCGTTTTGCCCTATAGACAAGAACGGACTTGTCCGGACCTTCTACCGGATTTGTCCGAAGTTGTTTTTGTTCCAAAACGAACTAGTCCGATCCGTTATGCGAACTAGTCCGACCTGCTGAATTCCACTCGGTTTCTTTTATTTCCTCATGATTTTTTGGGTAACCTCCTTATTTGGGCCCAAGGACGTCGTGTCTAACCTCTTTGGAGCCCATGTGGGACCCCTGCACGGCCTCCACCCACCCCAAACTCGAATTCCATCAAACCCTAGCCTCCACTCCTATATAAACAACCCCACCCCTCAACTTTGCATCCTTTTTGCCTCAATTGAAAGACCTCAAACCCTAAATCATGGAGACCCGCCATCAAGGAGGGAGAAGGAGATCCCGAGCAAGAAGAATAAGAGGAGGAAACGAAAGAGGATCAAGTAATCAAGATCTTCTTCGACTTTGCATTCTTCATCGCCAATTCACCTTCAACTCTTCATCATCAACCCTAGATCGTCAAGATTCAAGTTTCATCTTCAATTCTTGATTTTTGGAGTTCTAAACATGTGGTATACCTTCTACTTTCTCTTTCCCATGTTAATTCAACCCCAATTCTCCAAATTCTCATAGAAAAAGAAACCCTAATTTGCAGTTTGTCCAGGGCGGACTAGTCGAGCCCCTGAAACCGGACTTGTCCGACCTCAGAACTTGAATTGTATTGAATTAATTCCAAATTGACTCGAATCAATTCCAAACCTGTTCAAACATGTTATAAACCTTTGTAACTAGTTAGTAAATATTAATAGCAACTCATTAACAAGTTTCACTTCATAATTGCATTAATCATGCATGTCATGACATATTGAGTACTATATGAGCATTCTTTGATTGTAATTCTTGTCTTGTTTGTTCGTTGAGTGGAATAGAAGGTGATGCGCTAGAGGGTGCTGTCGAGGACCTCTAGTACTAGAATTTTGAAGACTCTGATCCAAATCAAGCCCAAGAGCAAGGCAAGTGTCCTTGAACATATTGATCCTGTTTCTAGAATAAATGTTTTGTTTGCAAAACTGCATGCTTGTGTCAATTTGATGGGAATCCTACAATAGGAAGTTTAGTGGTTTTGTTTAACCACCCTTGTCACCTGAATTCATGGTAGAGAGTCGGGAAGGGCTTTTTATTTTTACCTTTGGTCTGCTTTAATTAATTGGGATGGGAAAACAACTATACTATTTAATTATGCATTAATGAGATTATGGTTAATATGAACTGATCAATATGATATGGTAATGTGTGATCTAAGCAAGCCTGGTATGTGGATGGGTTGGATGTTACGGTGGTTTGCTTGCTTTTGATCTAAGCACCGATTCATGCGAGAATATGCCAAGACATCAGTGCCACCACGAGGCCAAGTATGGGTGCAACCTAGCTGATTAATTAGGGTATTGCTAGTATTGCATGGATCATTTGGCGCACCGAGGAAGGGGAGTCAGATTGGGTTTTGATATGGTTGGCGGGACTCCCTGGGATCCGAATGGCATAAGAGGGGGCCCTTGGTTGAAGATGTGCTCAGTTGGAGACATCACCACCAGTGAAACCTTAGTGGGTCCGTACATGCTAGTAGTCCTTTTGTAAAGACAATTTTGTGATCTCTTGGCCATACACCTAAGGAAGTGTAATTGACATAAGGGATGTTCTTTAGTCACCGATGGGTGATGAAATCGCAAACATGTGGGTAAAGTGGTACAAACTCTGCAGAGTGTATTAAAACTATCATGATAGCCATGCTCCCGGTTATGAGCACCTGGACAACTTCCATGATTAGAGGGAACTTGGTACTGGGATGGTTTCTGGGAAGGTTATGATTTGGTACTAGGTATGGGATGGAATTATGGTTTATGGTATGGACATGGTTAATGGTAATGTTGAAATCTGGAATGTGGATGATGGTAATGAATTATGGACTGGTATTATGATAACTATATGGTTTATGATGGGTTTACTTCATATACATATAATATACTACTTTTCAAAAGTTTTAATGTACTTTTTAGCACTTAGCCACTATTATATTTGTCATTTGTATCAGCTACATGTCATACTTTACACACTTGTTGAGTACGACATGTACTCACCCTTGCAATTCCCCCACAAACAGTTGCAGGTCACGATTGGTAGTATAACGATGATAATGCGGAGTCCTAGGCCGTGTCTACCGTCAGCTTTGCCTGTGGTGTTGATTGGAGTTGCGCTACCCTATTTGCTTAGGTTTCTTTGTTTCTTAATTAGTTTATTTCTGCTGCATTAGTTTGAACTTGTCATTAATATTCATTAGAGCTTGTATTCGACGATATTATGAATTGTATAATAAAAGTACTTAATTAATATTGTCTTGTGGTAATTTTCTGTATATCGTTTGTGATGCACTTATGTATGTGTTGAACGTCCTGGGCCCACATATACTGCACTTGGTTCATTTTCAGAACCGGGTGTCACACACGATGTGGATAGGAGGTTACCATTGATATCTTGTGGGCTTGGAAGTAATGACGAAGCTTCCTTGAGGAAATGTGAACTGCATAAAGCAGCTTATGCACCTTAATGTATCGAGTCTTGGCATCATTGGGTACTTCACTAATGAAGTACACTGGGCGTTGGATGGTTCGGACCCTCTCGGAGGGGCTCGGAGATTCTTCTTCATCAACCCGGACCCTCCCAGAGGGGTCCGTACCTTCTTTTTGAGCTTCCCGGACCCTCTCAGAGGGGTCTGAAACTTCTTGATGTTCTACCCAGACCCTCCCAGAGGGATTTGGATCTTCCTGATTAGCCATATGAACTCCCTCAGATGAGGGAGGTTGATCCTCTAGCATTCGACCTTTAGGATCCATGCCTGGGGGCTGGGACCCAAACTCGCCTTCATGTAGCTCCAGACCCTCTCGGAGGGGTTTGGGCTCCTGAACTGGAAGTGGCTCTGGTCTTTCCGCGACCAGGACCATGTTGAAAACCTCCGTAGTTGCCGAAATATAAAGCAAAAGAGGCTCACCAGGGTTCGGAGCTACCAGAATTGGTAGTGTGGTGAGGAGCTGCTTGAGCTCTTGGAATGCCTTTTCTGCTTCTTCGGACCACTGGAATGGTCCAGACTTCCTCAAAAGTTTGAAGAAGGGTAGCACCCATTCTGCCAGTCTTGAGATGAACCGACTGAGCGCAGCTAGACATCCAGTTAGCTTCTGGACGTCCTTGATGCGGGCTAGGGGCCACATATCTTCAATAGCCTTGATCTCCGCTGGGTTTGCCTCAATTCCTCGGTGAGTCACCAAGAATCCAAGGAGCTTCACGGAGCTAACCCCGAAGACACACCTGTCCGGGTTCAGCTAGGTGCACGTGATGCGCAGCTTATCGAAGACAATTTGCAGGTTGTCAAGGAGTGACTCCTTGTTCTTGACCTTCATGGCGATGTCGTCGACATACACCTCCTCCAAGTCCCTGATAAGCTCTCCAAAGGTTTTGTGCATATCTCGCACAAAGGTCGAAGAAACGTTTTTGAGACCAAAGGGCATGTCAGTATAACAATACAATCCATCTACTGTTATGAAGGCAGTATGCTCTTCATCTTCCCTAGACATTTGGATCTGATGGTAATCGGAATATGCTTCTAGGAAACACAATAGCTCACACCCGGAGGTGGAGTCCACTATCTGATCTATTCTAGGTAGTGGAAATGGATCTTTTGGACATGCCTTATTCAAGGTGGTGTAGTCGATACACATTCGAAGCTTCACGTCGGCCTTGGGTACAACAACTAGGTTTGCCAGCCATCTTGGATGATGAACCTCCCGAATGAAGCCAGCTTCCAGCAGCTTCTTGATCTCCTGTCGTCTGAAGTTTTGTCGCTCAACCTATTGCTTCCGGGGCTTCTGGTGTACTAGCCGTGCATCAGTATAAATCTTCAGGCTGTGCTCAATCACCTCCCTAGGGATCCTAGGAATTTGTAACGGTTGCCAGGCAAACACATCAACATTCGCCTGGAGGAAAGTGATGAGCACGAGTTCCTATTTGTTGTCCAGGCCTCCCGATATACGAGTGGTGTGGGCAGCATCGGAACCGATTTGGACGACTTTGACAGGAATGTTGGTGTTGCCACTTGGTTACACACGTGGTGTCGAGGTCGAGCCTCGATGACGAGTACTCGAAGGTTGAGCAGCTAGCTCTTTGTCGGAGGTTCCCTCTTGCACCGTTGCAAGTGCGTGGAGTTCTTCCAGCGCGGTGACTCCTGCAGTGCGATCTCCGTGGATCCCAGCAACACCCAAAGGTGTTGGCATCTTCAAAACTAGGTAGTCGTAGTGAGCTGCGGCCATAAACCTATACAGGACAGGTCTGCCTAGAATGGCATTGAAGGGCAAGTTGATGTGAGCAACATCGAAGGTCACCGTGAGAGTAATCGAACCGAGAGGTCTGATGGCCCTCGGACCTACCCTAGAGACTGGACGTGAGGGGCGAAGGTCCAAGAGTTGAAGCTAGATCTTCACGAACGCTTCAAAACTCAGGAGGTTGATTGTTGCGCCTCCATATACCAAGACATGGTAGAGCTGGATGTTGTTGACAGTTGGAGACACCATCAATGGCAGTTGGCCAGCTCCGACCATGTTCCTGGGCCAGCCTGTTGCATCAAAAGTGATGGGAGTGTCCATCTATTTCCGATGTGGTTCTGCCCAGGTAGCAGGAGCTACATCAGCCATTTCCCGCTGCATAGTCTTGGGGACGCAGCAAGATGTAATGTGTCGGTGGTTTTGATCCGGCAGATCTCCCGACACTACTAAAAGTGTTTGCGGAGTTTGAAGTTCGGTGTGGGCGCATGAAGATTCAAGAAGGTGAAATGTAAAATGACACAGGAGACACAAAGATTTACGTGGTTCGGGCCGCCTGAGCGTAATACCCTACTCCACGGGGTGTGTTGGTGTTGTATTGGATGTATGAACTCAACTCAGGTGATGTGAGTTGAGAGCGCATGTGAGTCGATCAGACCAGATCAGATCCCCCCTCTATGTATCATCGGCCTGTCCTTTTATAGTACAAGGACATGCCGTTACAAGTTGGCCTGGCCCGACATGTGGCCCCGGCAGCTACTAATATTGATACACATTTGATGTGCTTAATTACCCTTAATGACTGAGTTACGGGCTTTGACAGCACCGTTACTAGTAATAAGGGTCGTCCGATCGTGTGTCATTAACATAGTATTAATGACACTTAATCGGGTCTTGAAGTCCTTGATTCCCCTTTGAAGATCTGGAGCCGTTGTGGAGTCTACCGGAGGTTTGAGGCTGAAGATCCAACGGCTGGACACGTGGCAGCTCCAGCATACTGTGGGGAACAGATAGGTCCGGTGCTACCAGAAATGTGTCAGTTCCGTAGCTTCCCTCGGTCTGGGGTTAGGTCTGGGGGTGCCGTTATGGTACATAGCCCGGAGCTTCCCCCTTGTGGGCGGTAGCTTCGGTTTGACGGTACACGTGGCGACCCTGGGACTAACCATGTTGGGGAAGCGGGTCCGGTTATGTCTGACATGTGGACCTCCGAAGGTCTTCAAATCAAGTAGATGACATTTCCTTGAGATCTTTGCAATCTCAAGAGGTATACGGTACTCAGGGTACCAACAGTGGCCCCCTGGCCCACCTCTGGGAAGACCCCTTGGGTGAAGTCATTCCGCCGGAGGTGGGTCCATCCTTCGACTTTTGAGCCGAGTCTTCAAAGGTCTTCAGATGTGCCATTGGCGATAGTTTTGGAGTTAAATCCTTGCTGCGTGGCATATCCCGGGTGCGGCAAATGAGATCTTTGGCGTGCGGATCTCACGCAATTGAAGGTCGCCGGTTCCCGATACGAAAATCGTATCGGTTCCGTGCGCCTGGGTGCAAGGGCAGGAACTCTACAAGCAAGAGTGTGCCATCGCTGCCAGGGAGAAGAAAGTTAGGGGCCGGGAGAAGGACCTGGTCGACCGCCGAAACAAGATCCACCTCTGGGAGGAGGAGCTCGGAAAACTCGAGAAGCAGGTTGCTGAAAAGATTCAGCAAAATGCCAAAGAGTTTGAGCGCCTTGCTCGTGAGAATACTGAACTGGCGGCGGCCAAAAGATCCTTGGAGGAACTGAAGGGCTTGAGGACTGCGGACTCCCTACAGGTTTGGGAGTTCCTGAGCAAAGCCAACGACGCACTGACACCAATGTGCTTCAGTCTCGTGCATCCATATGATTCGGAGATGGAGCCGAACCTGGCGTTGCAAGCGTTGAGCTCGGCAGGTGACAAACTCTCCAGGGTGGGTCACGCCATCGCAGACCAGTTGGAGGCTGAGGGACAGTCCATGGCGAAGAATGTCGCAGAGTATGTGCTGACGTGCTACACCAGCCGGGATCCCCAATTTCCTATGGACCCGGTGCTTGAAGGTCCCGTCGAAGGAGAAGGTGAAGCCACCCGAGCCAACGTGTCGGAGGTTTCTCAGAAGGTCGCCCAGTTCTTCCATAGGGTCTAGGACCATCTCTGTAGCTCCCACTTGTATTCTCTCTTTTTCCTCCCAATTTTGTAATCCCTTGTCTCCAGATGAATGAAATCCACAATTTGTTAATGAATTTAATTTTTTGTCTTCAACACTTCTGTCTTCACTTGGCCCCCTGGTAGATGTACACAATTTGATTGTGAGCGTGTACCAAGAGGATATTGTATTTTGTTGAAGACTCGTTTACTTCGAACTTGTAGAGTGTAGGTCCGAAGTCTTCGATAGTGAAGGCCCCCTGAGGTTGTTGGAGCTCTGAAGCTCCGGCATTGACTACCGTCGGAGCTTAGTAGCTCCGACAATAGTCCCTTTCAATGCGTAGAGCATCAATAGTTAGCCCTCCGGGGTGTCGGAGCTTAGTAGCTCCGGCAGTGACCTTTGCCAACGCGTAGCTTGTCGGCAGCAGACTCCGCTTGTGGGGTCTTCTCACCATCTTTTATTCTGCATCGACGGCTGGCCCCCCTAGCTTTGTCGGAGCTTGGTTGCTCCGGTAATGCTCGTTTTCAATGTTTAACATCGATCAGAAGCCACCTAGGGGAAGTCGGAGCTTTGTTAGCTCCAGCTTTTCTCCATCAACATGGATTCTTTATTTTTCCTGCACACTGAAACCAAGAAAAATAGTAAAATTTGCTCCTTGCCTATAACTTTGTCGCGGCTTACGATTCCCAAGAAAGTTTTAGGTCAAACACAATTCTAAATACAACCGAATGCGTTGCCTTCTTTCTTCCAGATCCAATTGTACTTGGACCCGCCTTACTTCGGCCTGCCGGGGTGTAGGTAGAGTGGCGTACTTATGGTGCTTGACCAGGCTAAGTCGATAGCACACTCCGGCCCTAGATTGGCTTGGCGGCATTCAGGCGAGTGGGCCATGAACAATGTTTGAATCCAAAAGAATTGACAATACAGCTCGAATTGTACATGAACTGGTCGAACTAAAATTTCTTAAGAATTGCACAACTTTGTTATAGACAAGAAAGAGAAAAATAAAAAATGTTGAGCCTGTACAAAATAAATGCACGTGGAGTCTGTTTCACATGAAGATGTCTTTCATTATAGGTCCGGGGTACAGGGGAAACAAGTACACTCTTAGGGTACGGAACCAGGCTAAGCGTGTTTCATTTCTTGTTTGACCCAGGGTAGCTAGCCACACTATTAGTTCTGAGACTGTGACAAGTGTTGCATGAACTTTGCGGACCTTCCGGGGTAGGTCCGGCTGTTCTCTCGGAGGAACTACCCGACTCTGTACAATGACTCTATAACATACACCTCAAGTTACTACATACTCACCTCCGTGATATTAAGTGTAAAACTTACGGAGGTGCTCAATATTCTAAGGATTTGGGAGAGGTGTCCCATCCTCGGTAGCCAAGCAAACGCTTCTAGGACGGGATACTTTAATCACTCGGAAGGGTCCCTCCCAGCTGGGGGAGAGTTTGTTTAACCCTTCTCTGGATTGTATTCTCCGTAGCACCAGATCGCCTTCCTCGAGCTGTCGGTTGTGTACATGTCGCTGATGATAGCGCCGAAGGGCTTGGCGGTATTGGGCATTCCGAACAGCTGCTTGGCACCTTCCCTCCTCAAGGAGGTCTAGGTCTTCACATCGAAGCTGGTCCTGCGTGGCTTCGTCGAAGGTCCGGACCCAGAGTGACCCCAAGGTGATCTCCGAAGGAAGGATTGCTTCAGCTCCGTACACCAGGAAGAAGGGTGTCTCTCCAGTTGACCGGTTTGGAGTTGTCCTGTTGGCCCATAGAGTGGGCGGAAGCTCTTCAATCCAGTTGGCTCCATGTTTTTTCAAGCGCTCATAGGTGCACGTTTTGAGTCCTTTCAGGATTTCATCATTTGCTCTCTTGTCCTGGCCATTGCTTGTCGGGTGAGCTACGGAGGCGTAGCAAACTTGAATGTCGAGGTCTTCGCAATATCCTTGAAATGCAGAGCTTGTGAATTGTGTCCCGTTATCAGTAATGATTTTGTTTGCGACTCCAAATCTGCATACAATGGACTGCAAAAAGTTGATAGCAGATTGCTTGTTTATTGTCACAACTGGAGTTGCTTCCGGCCACTTGGTGAACTTGTCAATGGCGACATACATGAACTTGTAACCTCTGACGGCTCTTGGGAAAGGTCCCAAGATGTCCATCCCCCACACAACGAAGGGCCATGTAGGAGGTATCATTTGTAGAGGCTGAGCCGGTGTGTGAATTTGCTTTGCATGAAATTGGCATGCTTCGCATTTCTTCGCCAGCTCAGTTGCATCCTGGAGTGTTGTAGGCCAGTAGAAGCCATGTCAGAAGGCTTTACTGACCAGCGTGCAGGAAGACGCGTGGTTCCCACACTCGCCTCCATGGATTTCTGCGAGGAGCTTGCAGCCTTCCTCCCTTGTGATGCACCGCATTAGGACGCCGTTGGCACCGCGCCGGTAGAGATCCCCTTCTACCAACGTGTATCTTTTAGCCAATCTGACTATCCAGTCAGCGGATACATCATCGTCAGGAAGGATGTTGTCTTTCAAGTAGCTCCGGATCTCCGAGATCCATGCATCGGAGCTGACTTGAGCATTTGAGTCTTGCGTGCTGGGTTGCTCGGAGTTTCCAGCAGCATCTACAACCCTTGATGGCTGCCATGGTAACAGGGCCATCGGGACCGTCAGCTTCGGGATTCTGATCTTGCCCCCTTCACTCAGTTCGGCAGGCTGAGCTGTGGGTTTTGACAACCTCCAGACAAAAGTTCCGTCAGGAGCTGGAGCTCCGGTTGACGCTTTCGTCAAGAGTTCGTCGGCTTCAGCATTCTAGACACGCTGGGTGTGGTGGAGGTCTAGGACTTCGAAGTCCTTCTAGAGCCTCTGGACTTCAAGGAGGTAAGCAGCTAGCTGGAGATTGTTGCAGGAGCATTCACCCTTCACTGGTTTAATGATGAGCTGTGAATATCCCTTGACCAGCAGTTGCTTGACACCATATGACAGTGCCACCTTTAGTCCATAGATGAGTGCTTCGTACTCCGCCATATTGTTGGTCGCCTTGAAGTCAAGGTGTACCATGTATTTTACCTTCTCCCCGGTTGGTGCGAGGAGAAGGATTCCAGCTCCGGCCCCCTGTTTTTGCATGGAGCCGTCAAAGTAGAGGGTCCAGTGAGGCTCGGTGAAGACCGGAGCCTTGTGTTTCGGCTTCTGCTCACTGAGGCCCCTAGGGTTTGATGTAGAGGGAGTCCATTCCGCCATAAAATCTGCCAATGCTTGACTCTTGATTGCTTGTCTTGGAATGAACTCAAGATCGAATTTGGCCAATTTCGTTGCCCACTTTGCAATATTCCCAGTTGAATTAGGATTATGCAAGATTGCTCGAAGTGGGTAAGAAGTCACCACTGAAATCTCGTGAGCTTGGAAGTAATGGCGAAGCTTCCTGGAGGCGATAAGAACTGCATAGAGCAGCTTATGAACCTCTAGGTATCGAGTCTTGGCGTCATGAAGTACTTCACTGATGAAGTACACTGGGCGTTGGATGGTCCAGACCCTCCCGGAGGGGCCCGGAGCGTCCTCTTCATTGACCCGGATCCTCTCGGAGGGATTCGGACCTTCTTCGGAGACCTCCGGGTCCTTGCTGGAGGGACCCGGAGCTTCTTCAGAAGCGACCTGGACCCTCCTGGAGGGGTCTGGGTCTTCTGAAGTAACTTCTTGTGGACTCAAGTCTGGGAACTAGGACCCAGACTCGCTTTCAGGAACCTCCGGACCCTCCCGGAGGGGTCTGGATTCCTGAGCATGGGATGGTTCTGGTCTCTCCACAACCAGGACCATACTGACGACTTCGTCAGTTGCTGAAATGTAAAGCAGCAAAGGCTCACTAGGGTTCGGAGCTACCAGAGTTGGTAGGGTGGTGAGGAGCTGTTTTAGCTCCTGGAACGCCTTTTCTGCTTCTTCAGACCATTGGAATGGTCCGAACTTCCTCAATAACTTGAAGAAGGGAAGTGCCCATTCTGTCAGTCTTGAAATGAACCAGCTGAGGGCTGCTAGACATCCAGTCAGCTTTTGGACATCCTTGATGTGGGCTGGTGGCCGCATGTCTTCAATGGCTTTGATCTTCGCTGGATTAGCCTCTATGCCCCGGTGATTTACCAGGAAACCAAGAAGTTTTCCGGAGCTAACCCCGAAGACACACTTGTCTGGGTTTAGCTTTGTGCGGGTGACCCGCAGCTTGTTGAAGACAGCCTGTAAGGTTTCAAGGAGTGACTCCTTGTTCTTGACCTTGACCACGATGTCATCGACGTACACTTCCACTATGTCTCTAATGAGTTCTTCAAAAGTTTTGTACATAGCTCGTACAAAGGTTGAAGCTGCATTCTTGAGATCAAATGGCATGGTTGTATAACAGTACAATCCATCTACTGTGATGAAAGAAGTATGCACTTCATCTTCCCTAGACTTATGATTTGATGATACCCAGAATATGCGTCTAGGAAACACAATAATTCACACCCGGAGGTGGAATCCACTATCTGATCTATTCTAGGTAGTGGGAATGGATCTTTTGGACATGCCTTATTTAGTGTTGTGTAGTCAATACACATCCGAAGCTTCCCGCCGGCCTTGGGCACAACAACTGGGTTTGCCAGCCATTTTGGATGGAAGACTTCTCGGATGAATCCAGCTTCGAGCAACTTCTTCACTTCTTGTCGAATGAAGTTCTGTCGCTCCACGAATTGCTTCTGAGGCTTCTGATGCATGGGTCGGGCGTCAGGGTAGATCTTCAGATTGTGCTCAATCACTTCCCTTGGGATCCCAGGCATTTGTGACGGTTGCCAGACAAACACGTAGACATTAGCCCGGAGGAAAGCGATGAGTGCGAGTTCCTATTTGTCATTCAGCCCCCCCCCCCCCATATACGGGTGGTCTGAGCGGCATCGGAACCGATTTGGACGACTTTGACGGGAATGTCGGTGTCGCCCCTTGGCTGCACACGAGGTGCAGAAGTCGAGCCTCGTTGACGAATGCTCGGGGGTTTTGGAGCTTGCTCCTGCCTGGAGTCCTCCTCTTGCGCCATAGTAAGTGCATGAAGTTCTTCCAGAGCGGTTACTCTGGCAGTGCGATCTCCGCGGATCCGGAGAACGCCTACTGGTGTTGGCATCTTTAACACCAGGTAGCCATAATGAGCAGCTGCCATGAATTTGTACAAGGCAGGCCTACCCAAGATGGCGTTGAAAGGTAAGTTGATCTGAGCAACGTCAAATACCAACTTCTCAGTGCGATACTTCTCCCGGGTCCTGAAGGTAACGGGGAGAGTAATAGCACCGAGTGGGGTAATGGCTCCCGGACCTACTCCGGAGAAAGGTCGGGAGGGGTGAAGATCCGAAGGTCGGAGCTGAAGCTTGGTAAAAGCTTCGAAGCTTATGAGGTTCAGCCCCGAACCTCCATCTACCATAACATGGTGGAGCTGAATGTTATTGATGGTAGGAGATACCATCAAAGGTAACCGGCCTGCTCCAACCATGCTTCGAGGGCAGTCTGAAGCATCAAAAGTGATGGTTGTGTCCATCCACTTCCGATGAGGCTCCGCCCTGGCTGTAGGAGCTACAGCGGCCATGTCCCAATGCATTGTCTTGAGGACGCGGTGGGAGGTGATGTCCCATGATCCACCAAAAATGGTGTTCATGGTATTCCGACGCTCGTTGTTAGAGACGTCAGAATCGTCGTCGACAGGGGTGTAGACGGCCTTCAGGACCTTTTTAGGATCCTGAAAACCTAACTCCTCTTCAGCTGGAGCTTCATCAACTTTTTGTTTTCCTTCCCTCTATCGGAAAGGAACTTCTTCCTGGTGCTTGTTGTAGCGCTCGGCAAGGTTTTGGACCTCCCGGCAGTCTTCCAAACTGTGGCTGTCCGTCTTATGAATTGGACACCACACCTTGGGTTTGCCACCGTCTTCAGAAGACGGTCGAGGTCGCTTCTTGGAGCGTGGCCCCCGGCCACCCGGAGCTGCAGCAGCTGCAGCATTAGATGCGCCGGCCGACGGCTTCTTCTTGCCGTTGGTCTTTTTCTTCTTTTTGCCACTCCCGGAGGTAGTGGCTTCGCCTTTGGAGGATTTCTTGTGATCCTCCGGAGATGGTTTGGAGTGCATATCACGACCCTCCATAGCTCTGGAACATTTGTCGACCAAGCTGAAGAGTTCCGTGACACTGGTGATCTCCTTGATCGCCAGTTTCTCCATCATCTTCTTATCCCGTACACCCTGTCTAAATGCCACAATGACAGAAGCGCTAGAGATAGAAGGGATAGTGTTTCGTACCTGAGAGAATCTCTGGATGAATGATCGTAGGGATTCTCCCCCTTTTTGCACGATTGCAAAAAGGTCCAGTTCGATGCCTGGTCGGGTGTATGAACTCCCGAAGTTGGCGGTGAACTGTCAGCACAACTCCTCCCAACTGTTGATGGAGTTGGGTGGAAGGCTCATAAACCAGGATCGGGCGGTCCTAGTTAAAGCCACTGGAAAATAGTTGGCCATTACGGCCTCATTTCCTCCAGCTGCCAGGATAGCACTGGAGTAAATCTGAAGAAATTCGACAGGATTAACGGTCCCGTCAAACTTCTCCAGCAGGTGAGGCCGGAATTTCTGTGGCCACTTGACAATACGCAGATGCATGGCCAGGGCTGAACAGCCTCCTCCTACTCCTTCAGGAGCAGGAATGTCCTAAGCTTCTCGTCTTTCACGAGCACGCTCGATATGGACTCGGCTGTCTTGTTGACGGTATCAGCGATCAAGCTTCGCCCGGAGGTCATGAGTTGAAAGCCTTGATACCGTGTGAGTGCATCGCGCCCCGGAGGGCAATGATGTCACTTGCTGTGATGCAACACGTCTCCTGTTGTTGGAAACGTGCGGACCAAGTCTGCCAGACAAGGTCCGTCACTACGACGGGGCCCGTCCTAAAGGAGGAGGACCCTGGTTACTGATGCGGTCGGCTGCTGTTGTAACCAAGTGTTCCACATCGGCCCTCCACTGCTTCATTGCATCTCGGGATGCATCCGGAGGTGGTGGGCGCTGAAGGAGAGAACGTGCTGCATGGAGCGCGTGTTCCGGGTTGTCATGATTCGCCGACGCATTGATTGACGCCGGTGCACCATCGGGCTGCCCAGCTTGATTTGCTGGTGGAGGCGGCGGTGGTGGAAGTGTGACTCCTGCTGGAACTGAGGTTCCTGCTGGTGGCTGCATATTAGAGGGATTGCCCCCAGCAGCTTGAACAGCGGGATGACCATTTGATGATTCAGCAGCTGAGTTCACCATTCTTGAAATCTCAGGCGCTGCCCCCTACCTGGCGCGCCAACTGTCGGTGGTTTTGATCCGGCAGATCTCCCGACACTACTAAAAGTGTTTGCGGAGTTTGAAGTTCGGTGTGAGCGCGCGGAGATTCAAGAAGGTGAAATGTAAAATGACACATAATACACAAATATTTACGTGGTTCGGGCCAAGAGCTTGAAGATGAATTGTTGATGTAGAACGAAACTTGATGGAGATCTTGACCCTCTTTCATTTCCTCCTCTTCTTATTCTTGCTCTAGGTCTCCTTCTCCCTCGTTGACGGTGTCTATTCATGAGCTAGGGTTTGGTGGTGGTTGAAAAGTGGTAAATAGATGTCAAGTCAAGGGGTGGGGTTATTAATATAGAGGTGGAGGCTAGGGTTTCAATGGAATTCCAGTTTGAGATGAGTAGGGGTCGGTTTAGATTCCCACATGAACTCTAAAAGAGTTAGGCACGATGTCCCTAGGCCCACTTAACATAAAACCCAAGAAACAAGTCGTGAAATAAAAGATCAACTTGGAGTCACGATTTATCGGACAAGTCTGAAAAGGGGTCAGACTAGTCTGAAGTTAGATAGAGAGATATCAGACAAGTTCGTACTGGATATCAGACAAGTCCAAACTTATCCATAGGGGAAAAACAGACAAGTCTGGCCAAAATCTTACAATTTTAACTTTAGTCAGAGGGAAAACAAAAAAGTCCGCCGGAATACCGGACAAGTCCGGACAAGTCCAGGTACTTAGCAAAATTTTAAGGAATTGGAACACCGGACTAGTAAACACAGGACCAGACAAGTCTGAAAGTGTCCAGAGAGAAAAACATACTAGTCCATAGCAAAATGGACAAGTCCGAGCGAGGTCAGAGAGAAATCGGACTAGTCCGCACCAACAACGAACTAGTCCGCACTTCCCATAATTATTAAGTGCGGTTTGTTTCTAATTCATTTCAAACTTGTTCCTTTTTATGTTGGTTAATGTTAAACATATTTAATGATGGATGCAAGGCATGATGCATGAAAATGAGGGTGTTACAAACCTACTCCCCTTAAAATGAATCTCGCCCTCGAGATTCGATGCGGAAGAGAAGAGATAGGGAAAATCCTTCTTAAGATCATCTTCTAGCTCCCAAGTTGCCTCAGATTCCGTGTGATGTTTCCATTGAACTTTACACCATATAATAATATTGTTTCTTGTGACTCTCTCATTTGTTTCCAAGATTTTGACTGGTTGCTCGGCATATGTCAAATCTGCCTCTAATTCCAATTCTTCCATTGGCACTTATTCTTCCGGCACTCTCAAGAATTTCTTTAGTTGGAAAACATGAAAGACGTCATGAACATCTAATAAGTGAGCTGGCATCTCCAACTTCTATGATACTTCTCCCATTTTGTCCAAAATCTTGAACGGTCAAATATAGCGAGGTGCTAGCTTGCCTCTTATGTTAAACCTCTTATGGTCTCTCATTAGTGACATCTTAAGGTAAACAAAATCTTCCACTTCAAAGGCTAGTTTTCTTCTCCTATTGTCTGCATAGCATTTTTGCCTTGATTGAGCAACCTTCAAGTTTTCACGAATAATTTGGACTTGTTTCTCCACTTCTTGCAACATATCCGGTCCAAATACTTGATTCTCCCATGTCTCACTCCAAAATAAGGGTGTTCTACACTTCCTTCCATATAGTGCTTCATAGGGTGACATTTTCAAGCTTGCTTGGTAACTATTGTTATATGAGAATTCCGTATACGGCAAGCTCTTGTCCCAACTTTTTCCATGCTTCAAAGCACAAGCTCTTAACATATCCTCTAAAATATGATCCGTCCTCTCGGTTTGTTCATCCGTTTGAGGGTGATACGTCGAGCTGAAATTTAACCTTGTTCCCAATGCTTCATGCAGTTTCTCCCAGAACCTAGAGGTAAATTGAGAACCTCTATCCGACACTATTTTCTTTGGTACTCCATGTCGGCACACAATATGCTCCATATACAACTCTCCCAGCTTCGCGGTGGTATAGGTGGTCTTGACAGGAATAAAATGAGCTGACTTAGTTAACCGATCCACAATAACCCATATTGAATCGTATTCGGACTGGGACGTGGCAATCCAACTATAAAGTCCATACCGATCTCTTCCCACTTCCAATCCGGAATCTTCAATGGCAGCAATAATCCAGCTGGTCTTTGATGTTCCGCCTTGACTCGTTGGCACACATCACACAAAGCTACATATTCAGCTATGTCCTTTTTCATGCTAGCCCACCAATAACAGGTCTTCAAGTCCTTGTACATCTTTGTACAACCGGGGTGAATTTAGTATGGCGAGTCGTGTGCCTCTTTTAATATTGTCTCCCGAATATTCTTCACATTAAGCACGACAATCCATTTTCCAAGCCATAAGGTACCATGTTCATCCTCATCAAATCTGAATTCTCTTCCCTCTTGGGTCCTTTCCTTGATTTCCTTAATCTCCTCATCCTTTGTTTGACCTTCTCGAATTTCTTGCTCTAAGGTTGGATTTAACTCCATTATTCCCGTCTCATTCACAAATCCGAGATTCAACCATTCAAACTCCTTGTGTAACTCGGATGGCAGCTCTCGAACTATGATTGGTGACTTACTCCTTTCCGACTCAAAGCATCGACCACTACATTAGCCTTTCCTGGATGGTAGTTGATTCCCACATCACAATCCTTGATAAGCTCCAACCATCTTTGTTGCCTCAAATTTAGATCCGTTTGTGTGAAAATATACTTGAGACTCTTGTGATATGTGTAAATTTCACACCTATGTCCAAGGATATAGTGTCTCCAAATCTTCAATGTGTGTACCATGGTTGCAAGTTCCAAATCATGCGTTGGATAATTCTGCTCATGTTTCTTCAATTGCCTCGACGCATAGGCTACTACTTGACCTTCTTGCATGAGCACACATCCAAGTCCTTGTCTTGATGCGTCGCAATAAATATCAAAACTCTTGCTCACGTCCGACAATACCAAAACTGGGTTTGTTGTTAACCTCTTCTTTAACTCCTCGAAGCTTTCTTGACAAGTTTGAGTCCATTGGAAAGCTTTCCCCTTCATTAGCAATTCTGTCATTGGCTTGGCTATCTTGGAAAAGTCTTTGATGAACCGACGGTAATATCCATCCATCCCAAGGAAACTCCTTATCTCCTTTACATTTTGCGGGGACTCCCATTTTAGCACATCTCTCACCTTTCCGGGGGTCAACTGATACTCCTCCTCCTGAGATGATATGACCCAAAAACGATACTTCTCTCAACCAAAACTGACACTTGTTGAACTTGGCGTACAGTTGATGCTCCCTTAATTTCTGCAACGTAAGCCTCAAGTGTTCCTCGTGTTCTTTCTCATCCTTCGAGTAGATCATTATATCAGCAATAAACACCACGATGAACTTATCCAAGTACTCCATGAAGACATTATTCATGATGTACATAAAGTAGGCAGGTGCATTTGTCAATCCAACGGACATAACAATATACTCATAGGATCCATACCGTGTCCTGAAAGCTGTTTTGGATATGTCTGATGGCCTAATCTTCATTTGAAAGTATCACGACCTCAGATCAATCTTGGAGAAAACACAGGCACCCTTCATCTGATCAAACAAGTCTTCTATACGTGGCAAGGTGTACTTGTTCTTGATGGTCACCTCATTGAGAGCTCGGTAATCCACACACATCCTTTGGGATCCATCCTTCTTGTCCACAAACAGCACAGGCGCTCCCCAAGGTGAAGAGCTTGGGTGAAAAAAACCCTTCTCTAGTTGCTCTTGAATTTGCTTCTTGAGCTCCGCTATTTCCTTAGGAGGCATCCTATATGGCCTCTTAGCTATAGGTGCAGTTCCAGGTATTAATTCAATAACAAACTCAATGTCTCGATCAAGTGGCATACCTGGCAACTCATTCGGGAACACGTCCAAAAAGTCACACACCACCGGAATTTCCTCAATTGCAGCACCATCTATGTGATTCATCTCCACTTGTTTTGGTGCATGTTGGGACGCTTCGAATCCTACGGTGATCCCTTCCTCATTGGTCAACTTCACCGTCTTGGTGGCACATTCAATGACTCCATTGTGCTTCCTTAACCAGTCTATACCAAGTATTATGTCCAATCCTTGAGAATCCAAAACAATGAGGTTGGCAAAGAAGTCTACCCCCTTATTCTAAGGCTTACTTTTGGACATACTATATTTGTCCTGATCTCTCCTCTAGGAGACTTAACCAACAAAGTAAACTTCATATGAGAGATAGGCAAACTATACTTGGCAACATACTTCAATGCAATGAATGAATGTGATGCTCCAAAATCAAATAACATAGTCGCGGGACTGGAGTTTGCGAGAAACATATCAATGACCACGTCATCCGCTTGTTGAGCTTCCTCCGTAGAGACATGGTTCACATTGCCACGAGCAAAATTCTGCTGTCCATGGTTGCCTTGTGGTTGTCCTCCATTCGGTCTTGGGTTTTGTCTTGGCGCATTGCTCCCTTGAACAATGCCTGACTTAGAACATTGATATGCAAAGTGTCCAGCTTCTCCACAAGTATAGCACTTATTTGCTGCACCAGAAATTGGACGGACTTGATTCTGAACGTTTGCACTAGGAAAGTTGGCACGAGGTGCATCAGGCATTGGAGGCCTAGGTGCTTGCATGACAGGGTGTTGATGCACAAACTAAGTTGGGCGCGATGCAAATCCACGGTGCTGTACAGGAGCCGAAGAGCTGTAATATGGCGCATTGGGTGATACAAAGCGAGGGCGCACATTACTTCCTTGTTGTTGTCCTTAATATGGCGCCTTCCTCTTGTTATCTAGCTCCATCTCCTGGAATTTATTCTCCATCACAATTGCTTTGTCCACAAGCTTCTGGAAGTTGGCATAATCACAATTCAGCAGTTGCACCTGGATCTCATTGTTCAAGCCTCTCATGAACAAGTATTGCTTCCGGCTATGTCGGCTCACATCCTCAGGCGCATACCTTGAAAGTTGAGTGAATTTATTAAGATATTCACCCACACTTGATCTTCCTTGCCTAAAGTTTTCAAACTCTTGCCTCTTCAAGATTATGACACCTTCCAGCACATAATGATAATGGAAGCTCTCCTTGAATTCCACCCAGGTGATCCTCTCCTGATTCTCATGAGCATCGCAGTAAGCATCCCACCAATCCGCAGTTGCTCCAACTAGTTGATGAGAAGCAAATAGCACTTTCTCCCGATCACTGCATTGAACGATAGAAAGTTTCTTCTCCACGGACTTGAGCCAATCATTAGTATCCATAGGGCCAGCAGCTTGAGCAAAAGTCGGTGGCCTAGTCCTCATGAACTCTACCAACCGGTTATGAGGAGGCGGGGGTGGCGGTGTAGGGATGTGGGGCTGATCGTTGATGTTGCCAGCCTGAAGCTGTCCCATAGTTTGAATAATGGTCTGCATGAGCTGGTTTTGCATAGCCCAAAACTGCTCGATATTGATAGCTCCTTGAGCAGGTCCTTGTCCATTGTTGTTCTGAGGTGCTCCATTGTTCTCCTCCTCAACATTAGCATTCCTCTGATTGTGAGTTCTCACCATCTAAAGAAAAGCAATAGGTAAGAATTTAGAAAACGTCCCCAACTATATGCATCAAGGTATATGAAACTAAGCAACTACCTATACTAGCCTATATGGACATGGCAACGCTAAAGCATATCAAAATCCTCTATTAAGCACACAAGCAAACAATATATAGCAAACAACACACCAAGCAAAAACAGATCGATTTCTGAGTGCTCCTATGTGCTCTTAAGTGTTCATTCTATCTAGGTTGTGTCCTACGGTCAACTTGTGGCTCTGATACCAATTTGTGACACCCGGTTCCGAAAAATAACCAAGTGTAGTATATGTGTGCCCAGGACGTTCAACACACATACACAAGTGCATCACAAACGATATACAAAAAATTACCACAGCACAATATTAATTAACAGATTTTATTACACAACTCACAATATCCTCGAATACAATCTCTAGTGAATATTAATAACAAGTTTGAACTAATGCAGCAGAAATACTCTAATTAACCAACTATGCAAACTAAGCAATAGGGTATAGCGCAGCTCCAGACACTCCACAGGCAAACCTGACGGCAAACACGGCCTAAAACTCCGCATTATCGTCATTAAACTCCCAAATCTGACGTGCAACTGTTGGGGGCATTGTAAGAGTGAGTACATGTCGTACTCAGCAAGTGTGGAAAGTATGACATGTAGCTGTTTCAAATGACGAATATAATTATGGCTAAGGTCTGAAAAGTACATTAAAACATTTGGAAAGCAATATATTATATGATGTGAAGTAAACCCATCATAAACCATAATAATTATCATAATATCAGTCCACATCTCATTACCATCATCCATATTCCAGATTTCTCATTACCATTAATCATAACCATTGCCATAAACCATAATACCATCCCATAACCAGTACAAAACCATAACCATCCCAAAAACCATCCCAATACCAAGTTCCCTCTAATCATGTAGGTCATCCAGGTGCTCTTAACTGGGAGCATGGCTATCATGTTAGTTTTTAACACTTTGCAGAGGTTGTACCACTTTACCCACGTGTTCGTGATTTCATCACCCATCGACGGCTAAAGAAATCTCCCTTATGCCAATTACACTTCCTTTGGTATATGGCCAAGAGATCACAAAATAGCCTTTACAAAAGTATTGCTAGCCTATTTGGACCCCACTGAAGTTTCACCAGTGGCGATGCCTCCAACTGAGCACATGTTCAACCAAGGGCCCCCTCTTGAGCCATTCGAATCCCAGGGTAGTCCCACAAACCATCATCAAACCCAATCCGACTACCCTTTCCCCGAGCATCCTTAATGGTCCAAACAGCACTGGCAAAGCCCTAATTAATCAGTTACACCACACCCATACTTGGCCTCATGGTGGCACTGCAGTCTTGGCTTATTCTCGCATGAATCGGTCCTTAGATCTAAAGCAAGCAACCACCATGTCTTACAACCCATCCACATACCAGACTTGCTTAGATCACCCATTACCATATCATATTAACCAGATCATATTAACCATAATCTCATTAATGTATAGTTAAATAGTATAGTTGTTTTCCCATCTTAATTAATTAAGTGAAGCAAAGGTAAAAAGCCCTTCTCGACTCTTTACCATATATTCCAGGTGACAAGGATGGTTAAACAAAGCTAGTAAACTTCCTATCATAGGATTTCCCATCAAATTGACACAAGCATGCAATTTTGCAAACAAAACATTTATTTTAAAAACTGGATCAATATGTTCAAGGATACTTGCCTTGCTCCTGGGCTCGGTTTGGGTCAAAGTCTTCAAACTCTTGGTGTTGTAGATCCTCCGCAGCACCCTCTGGCGCAAATCCGTCTAAACCGTGCAACAATCATACAAGACAAGAATTACAATCAATAAGTGCGCATACATTACTCAATATGACATGACAAGCATGATTAATGCAAATGCAAAGAAAAACTAGTTAATGAGTTATTAATAATGTTTACTAACTAGTTCTAATATCTTTTAACAAGTTTACACATGTTTGGAATTGATTCGATTCAATTTAGAATTAATTTAGCACAATTTAGCCAGGAAAATTGGACTAGTCCGCTGGGGACCGGATTAGTCTGCACTTCGCAGAACTAGCGAACTAGGGTTTTCTAGATTGACGTGAATTTGTAGAAACAGGGTTGAATTCACGTAAGGAAAATAAAGTAGAAGGTATACCAGGTGTTTAGGACTCCAATGAATCAAGAGTTTGGAGGCAACTTTTGGATCTTGACGATCTAGGGTTGATGAAGAGTTTGAAGATGAATTGTTGATGTAGAATGAAACTTGATGGATATCTTGACCCTCCTTCATTTCCTACTCTTCTTCTTCTTGCTCTAGGTCTCCTTCTCCCTCCTTGATGGCGGCTATTTACAAGCTAGGGTTTGGTGGTGGTTGAAAAGTGGCAAATAGATGTCAAGCCAAGGGGTGGGGTTGTTTATATAGAGGTAGAGGCTAGGGTTTCAATGGAATTCGAGTTTGAGATGAGTAGGGGTCGGTTTAGAGTCCCACATGGGCTCTAAAAGAGTTAGGCATGACGTCCTTAGGCCCACTTAACGTAAAACCCAAGAAATAAGTCGTGCAGCAAAATATCAACTCAGAGTCGCGATTTATCGAACAAGTCCGAAAAGGGGTCGGACTAGTCCAAAGTTAGACAAAGAGATATTGGACAAGTCCGTACTGGACATCGTAGAAGTCTGAAATTATCCAGAGGGGAAAATCAGACAAGTCTGGCCAAAATCGGACAAGTCCAACTTTAGTTAGAGGGAAAACGGACAAGTCCGCTGGAATATCGGACAAGTCCGGACAAGCCCAGGGACTTAGTGAAATTTCAAGGAATTGGAACACCGGACTAGTCCGCACAGGACCGGACAAGTCTGAAAGTGTCCAGAGAGAAAACAGACTAGTCCGCAGCAAAACGGACAAGTCCGAGCGAGGTCGGAGAGAAATCAGTCTACTTTGCACCAACAACGGACTAGTCCACACTTCCCAGAATTGTTAAGTGCGGTTTGTTTCTAATTCATTTTAGACTTGTTCCTTTTTATGTTGGTTAATGTTAAACATATTAATGATGGATGCAGGGCATGATGCATGAAAATGAGGGTGTTACAAGTGTTGTGCAGAAACTCAACGAGAAAGACTTGATAGTAACAAGTCGGACAAACAAGGCACAAAAGTTCCTTTCAACTATGAATTCTATTCAATAGAAAACAAGAGGAACAACCCAAAAGTCGTCTACCATCAGCTCTGGCCTCCCTTGCTTATATAACCAGCACGAAAGCCAACTCAACTCAAACTAGGACTCTAATCCTACTCAATTCACGAATCGAAACTTTCCATAACTGCTCAAGACTCTTCTATACGCAGATAGAAGCAATCTTAAGACTTCCAAACACCTTAGGAACGTATACCACATTCCTAAAACAACTCAACTTCATAACCCACACGAAATACTATCATAACCAACTCAAATATTTCCATATTTGAGTCAAACCCGACTCAATCGCAGCATGAGTCCATAACCTAGTCGGTTGGACCTTTCCGACCAGTTCTTTACATCCACATCTCTTCATCACGCCTTGAAACCATGCAGTCATGTCCATGTATTCCTTGAACACGTGTGAACATCTTCCAACGACGTCCACAACACCTTCTTATGAATTTTTCTTGATTCAAACATGTTGTGCAACCTCCCGACCAACTCAACCACAATTCCTCCCGAACTTGGTTGTTGAACCTCATCTTCTCCCTAAGACTAGTTCAATGGATCCTATCATCAACAATGTCTTGAACTCAAGCAACACCTGCACATGAATAAGCAACCAATACTTTCGAGCACAAGTCCTCAACTTGACTCTCGTTAGTTCCGAAATCACAACACCTTACGTGAGCACCTCACATAAGCATGTTGCAAACCATAGCAAAACGATATCAGCCATAACCACCAAAACACACCAAAAACTTAGTAAAAGAATACTAAGCAAGCTTTCCATAAATGTAAAGGAAATTCGAAACATTGCAAGGTAAAAGCAGAACCACTGCGATCAAGCTCCGAATATTGCCAAAGCTAACCGGACCTTGAACCGGAGCTTACAAAAGCTAGTAGGACCTAGCGTCGGAACTTACCAAAGCTAGCTGGACCTAGCGCTGGAACTTACCAAAGCTGGTAGGACCTAACACTGGAGCTTACCAAAACTTGTCAGACATATCTAGCGCCGGAGCTAACCAAAGCTAGAAAAACCTTGCGTCGGACCTAGTAAAAATATGTTGAACCTAGCCACAACAAGTCGGACCTATCAAAAATAAGTCGGACCTAGACAAAGAAGTTGGACCTAGCCAAAATAAGTCAGAACTTGCATCAGACGTTGCAGGAGCTACCCAAAACAAGCTGGACTTATCGTCGGACCTTGTTAAAAGAGCGTTTTGGCAGTATTCAAAACTTTTATCGTCATAGCCAATGTATTCAGCACACATAAGTCTCACAATCTCCCCCATGATGAATGCATTGGCAACACCACTTAAAATTCGAACATTCGCTTATTCACATGAAAAGTTTTCAAAACAATTTCTCCCTCGAAATATTTCTCCCCCTTTGTAAATCAGAAATAAAATGAGAAGAAAAACAAAAATTCTCCCCCTGAGAAGGATCGTGCCAAAACACTTGTGAATGTGTGCAATGTGTGATCAATTTACCCCCCTTTGAAAATGTATTCAACAAGGTACAAAAGAGAAATTTTAGTTGTTATGAGCATATTATAGCATATACATATAAAACAAAGCCCATCCAAGTCATACTATCAAGTAACTTACACTATCACATCAATGAGATATATAAAGTAGTGTAAGTCATGCTAGAGATCAAGTGTAGTTTTCAATTTAAGAAAGTCATGATCTCACAAACTTAACTATTTCAAAACCTGAAAGCATGACACTTGTTGCTGCAATTTTCATTTTTCAATATTATTTAAAGCACAAATTTTGATCATATAACATTTGCAAGAGAGTATATGCCACATCTGCCTTATTCTAACCAATCAAGCCAAGCCTATGTCATTTGACAATCAAAATCTTAAGGTCATGGTTTTAGTCATACACAACTTCTTCTAAGTTCATATATAAGTGCAATGATAAGCCATCTCAAAAGAAAACGTGCGATGCATGCATATTTTCTTGATCTTTTCTCATTTTTATTTGATCATAAAAGCTCAACATGTTGATAGTTGATTGATTAATTTTTCATTATTAAAAGTACTTGTGAGCATGCAACAAGTTCAAAACAGCAAGAAATTTTGATCATGACCAGATTTAGTATAAGTAATTATTCCAATAACAAGTCATGGTAAAAACTACAAAATGTATAACATGAGTAATGTAGTAAGAACTTTCAACATGTAAAAGGAATCACAAAGTCATATATGTATAAAATACTATGCTCATATTATTTTTATTTTAGATTCACACATAGACTTCCCAAGTTTCAAAACTCCCCCTCAACTTAAGCCATGAGGATGCATAACCCCTATTTCACTACGAATGAAACAAAAACGAGTGAAATCCAAAGGTTTGTAAAAAATTCAGCAAATTGTTGTTCGGTATCTACATGGTGAAGCACAATGTTTTCTTTTTCAATATTATCATGGAGAAAGTGATACCTAATGTCAATGTGCTTTGTTCTTGAATGTTGCACGGGGTTTTTAACAATGCAAATGGCACTAGTGTTATCACAAAACATCAGAACACTATCTAGATCAACCCCATAGTCTTTAAGTGTTTGAACAATCCAAAGAATTTGTGAGAAAGCGCTAGCAGCAGCTACATATTCAGATTCAGCTGTGGAATGTGCAACTGAGCTTTGTTTTGTAGAGGACCAAGCAACAAGTGAATTACCAGGAAAATGACATGCACCTGAAGTACTTTTCCTATCAATCCTACAACCTCCAAAATTAGCATCCGAAAAAGCTTTTAAAGTAACGGTTGAGGAAGAAGAAAGAAAAATGCCAAATTCTTGAGTTCTATGTAAGTACCTAAGAATCCTTTTGACAGCTTGACGATGTGAAGTACGTGGGGAAGCTTGAAACCGTGCACAAAGACATACGTTGAATTGTATGTCTGGTCTTGATGTCGTGAGGTACAAAAGTGATCCAATCATGCTTTTATATTCTTTTTGATCGGCTGGGTCACCATCTTCATCAAGTTCAAGTGTTGTTGTTGTACCAATTGGTGTCCGAAGAGGCTTTCTTTTGTCCATGTTGAAGCGCTTAAGGTCTCTTGTATACTTCATTTGATGCACAAAATTACCCTCCTTGGTTTACTTGATTTGCAGCCCCAAAAAGTATGTGAGTCCTCCCATCATACTCATCTCAAATTCTGAACTCATCATAGCTGAAAACTTGGACACAAGATCATGAGAAGCACAACCAAAGATAATATCATCAACATACACTTGAATGAATAATGAGTCATTGCCATGCTTAAGCACAAAATGAGTTATATCAACCTTGCCCATGGTAAACCCCTTTTCAAGTAAAAATGTTTTTAACCTATCATACCATGCTCTAGGGGCTTGTTTAAGACCGTACAAGACTTATGTAGTCCGGTGGTTGCTTGACATAAACCTCCTCACTTATGTAGCCATTAAGAAAAGAACTTTTAACATCAATTTGCTATAACTTGAAACCCTTAGATGCAGAAAAAGCTAACAAATCTTATGGCTTCTAATCTAGCAACAGGATCAAAAGTTTCATCAAAATCTAGACCTTCAACTTGTGTGAAACCTTGAGCAACCAACCTAGCCTTATTCCTAATCTCAAACCCATCCTCACCTTGTTTATTTTTAAACACCCATTTAGTTCCAATTAAATTGTGAACTTGAGGTGGAGGTACAAGTTTCCAAACATTATTTCTTTCAAATTTTTCTAACTCTTCTTGCATGGCAATAATCCAAGATTCATTAGTGAGTGTGTGTGATATATCTTTGGGTTCAAAAGAAGCAACAAAAATAGAATGAGCGTGAGAGTTTGGATCGCAAACCTGGACCGTGTGACTTGTTCGTGCAAGCTTCCAATGATTTGTTGTAGAGGATGACTTTTGGGGGCTCGGAGAGGAGTAGACACTTAACAAGCTTCTTCTTCTTCATATTCATCACAAATCGATGAGCTTGTGACTTGTGGATGATCTGGACCATCAATGGTGGTCGTCAGTGCTGGTTGTCAATCAAAATCAGGAGTTGAAACAATGTCATTATCTGCTGAATTTTCGGGCAGCAGCACCACTTCTTCCTCATCATCAACAAAAATACTCTCCCCCTGCGGATATGGATCCGGACCTGCAATATTTGAGCTAGTACCTGAGATAGCTTCATCAAAATATACCTCACAAGTCTCCAAAATTTTGTTAGTGTCAAGTAAAAGCACGCGGTAGCCTCTAGTATGAGATGGATAACTAAGAAACATGCTATCAATAGATCTAGCTTCAACTTTATCAAGATTAATATGTTTCTTAATAAAGCATTTGCAACCAAAGACCCTAAAGTGTGTGACACTAAGCCTGTGTCCAAATGAAGCTCATATGGTGTTTTCCTAGCTTAGAACGCAAGAAAACACGATTCGAAACATAACAAGCAGTTGCAATTGCATCTGCCCAAAACTTTCTAGGAGTTTGATGTTCATCAAGCATAGTCCTAGCCATCTTAACTAAGGTTCTGTTCTTTCTCTCTACAACACCATTTTGTTGAGGTACATATGGTGAAGAAAATTGATGATTTATTCCTTTTTTTCCAGCACAAAAATGATCAAAGGATTGATTTTTAAATTCAGTCCCATTATCACTTCGAATTGCTCTTAAAGATCCTGGGTGATCAATTGATAATCTAAGAAATAAAGTTCTAAAGTGACTAAAAGCTTCATTCTTAGATACCATAAAATAAACCCAATATTATCTAGAATAGTCATCAACAATCACAAGAACATACCACTTACCTTCAAAGGATTGAACACGTGATGATTTTATGGTGTCAAGGTGCAAAAGTTGACCCGATTCAGTTGTCATAGTCATTGTGAAAGGAGAATATGAACATGCAACCATCTTAGCATGTCTACAAGAAGAGCACACAATTTCTTTGTCCCCTTTAAGCTTAGGCAACCCACGTATGCGATCAAGAGCACTAACACGTGTTAGATGTTCAAAGCCTACGTGACCAAGTCTACGATGCCAAAAATATAAGTCTTTTGAATCATTAGCAACTAGACACCTATGCTTATAGGATGACATATCAAAACCAGCTTTAAAAACTCTTTCAAACTGTGACATGTTAAAAATAAGCTCACTATTTGAACCTACAACTTTGCAGCAATTTTTATTGAAAATAACTTCCAGATTTTCATCTAGCAATTGTGAAACAGAAAGCAAGTTGTATTTCAAATTTTTGACAGTGTCACATCCTTCAAAGTGTAGTGATCATTTACTCTAACTGAACCATTAGCAATTATAGGAGTTGAAGAATTATCGGCAAAAGTAACATTCTCTACACGTGACACAAAAGAGAGGGAGGAGAACCATTCTTTGTTACTAGTCATGTAGCATGATCAACCTGAATCCACAATCCAAATGTTCTCCTTCCTCAAGCATGTAACTTACATAGAAGCACAATACGTCGATGATTCAATACTGGGATTAGTCAAAAGGCATTTAGGAATCCAGTACTGAGTCACACAACATCCAGCAGGAATAACAGGTGAAAGCTGAGATAAAACAGCAGGTTTATGAGTCAAAGTTTGAGATTTTTGTTCTTAACTATTGACCTATAAGGTGTTACTTGTGTAGTACGAAAATCAGTAGCTCTAGAGGCAAAAACAGAAGGTCCGGGGGTAACAACAAAAGGTCCGAAGGTAAAAACTGAAGCTCCAGAGGTAAACTTTGAATGTTTTTGACTCATAACAGCAGGTTGCATGTTCCTAACATTCGGTTTAGTATGTGCAACAAATTTTGCATGAGAGTTATAAGATCTAGCTTGCATTCTTTCCTTTTTATGTTGTTTAGCTAGTCTATAATAAAAATCTATGACATGACCATCTCTATCATAATAGGTACAATGAAATTTAACTTTGTGTTCATGTCTAGATGAGCATGCAGTATGTTTATTTGAACCCGAATGTGACAATACTCCTACAGATTTAAAAACCACCTCTTTTGGTTTAGGAACCACCTCTTTTGGTTTAGGAACTGTTTTAATCAAACCACTTCCTAATGACTTTACAATTTTAGGTCGATGTGCTTTAGCATGAGCATGGAAATCAAAATCTAAACCAGTTTTATCATTGCAAGATTTGGATGAATTCAGCAGCAAGTTTAGATTTTTGTTCCCAATACAAAACTGCTCTAGTATCATATTCATGTCATCAAGTTTTTTAGACAATTCTAGGCAGTTTTCACATGAAGTTTTTCCTTTTAGTTTGCAATTAGAACAATATTTAACTTCATGAGCACGTAAAGCATTGTTCAGTATTGAAATTTCATTCATAGCATCTTTTAGTTTCTGTTCAAGATCATTATAGGTAGAACAATGCAAATCAATTGTAAAACAAGAAGCATCTTTTAAGTTTCTATCATTAAGTGCAGCAAGCTTTTTGTTCTTTTTAATCTCTAACTCAAGTTTATCAAGAGTGGAGGAGCGTGCACTTCTTAAGGAGGAAAATTGTTCATATTTTAAATTGCATGAGGAACAAGAATCATCACTAGGAATCAAGATTTTCAAACGATTAATTTTATATTCTAGTGACTCAATTTTAACAGCATTGTCCCTAAGCTTTTTGTCCTTTTTCTTAGCAATAACAGTTGCATGGGAAATAGCATCACACATTTCATCACAAGTAGGACATACCTCTTCTTGTCACTGTTGTGTTCTGCGTCCTCCATACTTGATCTTGATTTGCCTGCCATGAAGCACAAGTTTGCCAGATCATCTTCATCTTCGTCATTTCCAATGTCTACATCACTCAAGCCAAGTTCTTGAAGTGCGGTGATGAAATTGTTTATCAGTTTGCGTCCTGTAAAACCCTTCTTTTTCTTGTTGGTGATGCCAAAAGAGGACTTGACTTTATTCTGCTTTTCATCGCGGGTAGAAGGACGTGGAAGGTTAGGGCAATCTGTACAAAAGTGTCCTGTCTTACCACATTGAAAGCATCGTTGAGGTTCGAACCTTCCTCTCCTTCTAGTTCTCAAATTTTGTAATGCTTTTGAGACCGTGTAGAGATGAGTGCTAGCTCCTCTTCTGGAAATTCTTCAATCTGTTCCAGGGTTACTGAAGACAGCAAAGCAAGTGTATTGCTAGATGAAGATTGGTCAGAGCTAGGTTTATCACGTTGAGAAACAAATGCAAGAGACTTGGGGTTCTTACGTGATATAATGTCAATTTCATAAGTTTTTAATTTGAAATAAAGCACATCTAATGTAAGTGTACTCATGATAGTGGGTTCACAAATAGATGTTACTTTCATCTCCCAGATTGACATATCTAATGCACTTAATAATTGCCTAGCATTCTCAACATCTGAAAAGCTGACATTAACACTGCAAGTTGCTGAGAATTTTGTTAAAGTGAGCAAATAATTCTTCAATTAATTCACCTGGTTGCATCTCAAAGCACATATATTCTGAATGTAGGCCTAGAGGGGGGCTGAATAGGCCTTTTTGAATTTTCTCAGTTCCTGTAACACTCAACAACAAAGTCAATACCAGAGATATCGGACTAGTCCGATTTTCACGGGCTAAGTTGATCAAGTTCAGTCAATTTGATTGATTCGTTAATGTTTGCAGCAGAAATATAAACTTGGATGACAGTTTAATAGTTGTATGTCAAATTCTATTACAATTAAGGCTCTTGTTCAACAACTTAACTCAAATTGAACAAAGTGAATCAAACCCTAGATTAAGTTGATCAATTAAGATGAAGAACACAAAAGGACAAGACACAAGTTTTATCCCGTGGTTCGGCTACCACGAAGGCAACCTACGTCCACGTTGAGGAGCCCACAAAAGGACCGGGTCTTCTCCAACCCTTCCCTCGTCGGATCGCCACGAAGGCCAATCCTCTTCCACTAATCACAACGGGTAAATAACCAAGTTGAAGGGGCGTTCTCACACGTTGAGAGCTCCCTTGATTACAACTTACAAAGCCACCAATAACACACTCGAAAATTACAAATTGAAACGCAAGAGTGTGTTAGAGAATCAAACCAAGAGCTCAATGATGTGTGCCAAGTGTCTCTCCAATGATCTAGAAGTGATCTTCAATAGATTGATCGATTTTGCACTTAATTTCGTGGAGAGAGGTGATTTTTGAGTCTCTTGGGAGGTGTGACGGCGCTAGGGTTCGAGAGAGTGTAAAAGTGGGCCGTGCACCTCTATTTATATGGGGTTTCTAAAAGTGACCGTTAGGGTTCAGAAAGATCGGACTAGTCCGTGGTGGTCACCGGACTAGTTCGGTGTGCTGTGTGTAGCAAACCCTAAGTGTCCAGGAATATCGGACTAGTCCGGTTGAAAACGGACTTGTCCGATTTCACTACTGGAAATCTTCGGACTAGTCCGATTGCCATCGGACTTGTCCGGACATATGAAATCCTAAGTGTTTAGGATGACAAGTCCGCACTTGGAGGACTTGTCCGATTTAGATCAGTGTGTATATCGGACTAGTCCGTGTAGACACTGAACTTGTCCGAAGTGGATCAGAAAGAATATTGGACTAGTCCAGATCACAACGGACTTGTCCGATTTTGTGTGACTTGTGCATTGTGTTGAGGACTAGTCCGCATTGGGGAGGACTAGTCCGAAGTGGATCAGAAAGATATCGGACTAGTCCGGTGGATACCGGACTTGTCCGATCTAGTGCAGAATGTGATATCAGACTAGTCCGGCTGATATCGGACTAGTCCGGTCCTATATAATTTTGTGCATTGTGTGTGTGTGTGTGCTTGAAAGTGATTGAGCTCTTGGGTGTGTTTCCTTAACACACTCCATACATAATAATCTACTATTTTCTTCTCCTTGAGCTCAAATTCACTTTGCTTCTCATTTCCCTTCTTTTTGGCATTTTGCTCATTTTTCATTATTTGCCTGCATTCATCTCAACAAAAGGATTAGGATCCCAATTGCTTGTCATAAATCATCCAAAACCCACAAGGGAGACCTAGATGCACTTTCAATCTCCCCCTTTTTGGTGATTGATGACAACCAATTGAGATTTCACAAAATAAGGCAAAAAAATGAGATTTTCATAAAGTATGCACATATGACTCAAAAATACATCAAGCAACAAGAGAATTATCCATATGTGCATTCTTTATGGTGGGATGCATACTAAGTGCATGAATACATTGAGAATGATAGAATTTACATTAATCAACTGATACCAAGTGCATATGACATTCCAGGAGCAAAAATGCAGTTTTCATCACATACTCGCAAATAAATAGAGCAATTCATCACAAGACCAAACTTAATATGAAAACAGTGTTAAACTATTACAATCACAAATAAAAGTACAGAGAAGGCTCTCTCCTCGCATCCTATTATAGCTAAAGCTAAGACTTGACTCCCCCTCAATCTCTCCCCCTTTGGCATCAAGACACCAAAAAGAGAGAGAGGAAGGTCCTAGGTTCTTCACTCTTCGCTGTCTGTCCTCTCGTCATCTTCTTCGTCTTATTCGCTCTCCGCTTGACGAGGAGGAGAGGGAGGAGGAGGAGCGGAGCTGCTCGAGCCCCCAATGCCAAAATAGGCAAGCTCGGAGGGGGACAAGGGCCCGAGCTCGGAGATGTCAAGATCAGAATCTTCAGAAATTACTGGAGATCCAATAGGGTTGATCTACAGCTTTTCACTCAGTTGCTTCACATTGGCTTTGATATATCTCATATCCTCCTTCCTCTTTTGATTGAGATTATGAAGCTTTACTTCAGTCTTCTTGCAGGAGGAGAATATCGCGGACAAGTATTTGAGGATCCCACTGGCGGATCCTCTCGGAGGGGCTTCCCTGGAGGGGGGAGGAGCCCTAGCAGCATCTCTTTCTCTTGTCGGTGCCTCAGGACTTGAGGCCGGCGAGGGAGCAGCCTGGACACTCACAGACTGAGGCTTCTGAGGCCTCAGGGGAGTGTGCTCTACATCCTTCACGAATTCTATTCCTATGACCTTCTCAATCATGAACATCAAGTAGGGAGCATAGCCACAGGACCGGTTGGGGGTGATTGAGATGTTGACCATGTCGTTCCAAATGTAATCTGCAACATCAAACTGTCTCTTCTTGCTTATGACCCTCATTAGAGTCCGGAGGTAGCCCTGTACACTACCTGCATCCCCATCCTTGGGGGCAATGGTCTTCCGGAGAACTCTGTTCAGAACCACAAAGAAGGGCTTCATGTTCTTTGTGGAGGGAGGAACATATTTAGAGTTGGGCTCATACATGAACTTCATTCCGTCTCTCTCAATGACCCCTATGTTGTGGATGATCAGGTGGTCATTTCCAGCAGAGTCTAAATGGAGCAAGCTTGCAAAATCCTCCTGAGTGATGGAGTACTTGGATCCATGGGTCATCCAAGTCACACTCTCTTCATCTTCACTCGAGAAGTGGCACGTTGCATAGAATTGTGCAATCACTTCATCATTCCAATTGTGTCTGAAGGCAAACAGATCCTTCAGACCATGCCTTTCTGCTGCAGCAATGACCTCATCAAAAGCTGAGCACTTCTTCTTCTCTAGGTGGGCCCAGTCAATCCACTGACTGCGCACCACCGGAGTCTTCATCGGTAGGTAAACCAGCCTGTAGAAATCTGCATGGAAGTTTGACCAAAACCTTCCATCAGCTGCCTGCTTTGGCCTTCCATAGCAATCAATGCTTCTTAGCTTGGCTGCCACATCGCTGCCTTTCCCATTGAATTTCTCTTCATTGGGGTTGGAGGCCGGACTAGTCCGCTAGCTTCAATCCCCAAGTATTCAAGCTTGATCTCCGCCCAAATGAGTGGCTTTTCGACAGAGGATGCAAAAGATCGCCTTGGGAACTCGAGCGCAAGAGAGAGGAAGCCTAGAGCGAATGTGGGGGTGAGGAGATTAGGGTTTGGTGGCGGCTAGGGTTATGGACACGAAAAATTGGACAAGTCCGGACATGACCGGACTAGTTCGAAGTCATCCAGAGACCTATATCGGACTAGTCCGTGGTCTATCGGACTAGTCCGGCCTAACCGGCACTCTGCGGACTAGTCTGCATGGGCGGACTAGTCCGGGTAACCACGGACTAGTCCGTGGTCACCAGGAAAGAATTGCATATTCCATTCATATATATTTGAAGGTTCAATAATAGAGAATAGAGAGGCAAAACAATTCAAGTAATCTTGATGAATTTGACCAGTAAGCATACAACAATCATACAATGATCAAAATTCATCAAGATCTAATAATTGACATAGTTTTTTGAGAGAAAAATGGAGAGGGATGATTTTCACAATTCAATCAACATTTTTGAAGCAATCATACAGGTATGCAACTTTTCAAGCCACACTCCGAGAATCAAGAATATTTAGCTCATTTCGGAGTTCGCAAAAACGCTTTTCATCAAGTGGCTTGGTGAATATGTCGGCCAATTGTTTTTGGGTGTTGACATGTGAGATGGTTATGTCTCCTTTCATGGAATGGTCTCTCAAGAAATGATGTCTTATGTCTATGTGTTTAGTCCTAGAGTGCTCAACTGGATTGTGGGCTATTTTAATGGCACTCTCATTATCACAAAGGAGAGGAATACGGTTCATATTGTAACCGTAATCCCTTAGAGTTTGTCGCATCCAAAGGAGTTGTGCACAACAACTCCTGGCTGCAACATACTCCGCTTCGGCTGTGGATAATGCAATGGAATTTTGTTTCTTAGATGACCAAGAAACCAAAGATCTTCCTAGGAATTGGCATGTGCCAGAGGTGCTTTTTCTATCAACTTTGCACCCGGCATAATCTGCATCGGAGTAACCAATGAGATTGAATTTGGAGCCTTTTGGGTACCAAAGACCAAGGTTGGGTGTATGAACTAAATATCTCAAGATTCTTTTTACGACTGTCAAGTGACATTCCTTATGGTTGGCTTGAAATCTTGCACACAAACATACACTCAACATAATATCTGGCCTAGATGCACATAAGTAGAGTAAAGATCCAATCATGGAGCGATATACCTTTTGGTCAACACTCGGTCCATCTTCATTGAGATCCAAGTGGCCATTCGTAGCCATGGGAGTCTTTATGGGCTTTGCCTTGTCCATGCCAAACTTCTTGAGTATGTCCTGCGTGTACTTGGTTTGGCTTATGAATGTTCCTTCCCTTTGTTGCCGCACTTGGAATCCCAAGAAGTACTTCAATTCTCCCATCATTGACATTTCAAACCTGTCTGTCATAATTCTACTAAATTCTTCACAGAAAGATTGGTTAGTTGACCCAAAAATTATATCATCAACATAGATTTGGCAAATAAAAAGATCATTATCTAGATTCTTTGTGAATAATGTATAATCTACTTTGCCAATTTTAAAACCATTATCAATTAAGAAATCTCTAAGACACTCATACCAAGCTCTAGGAGCTTGTTTGAGGCCATAGAGAGCCTTACGCAGTTTATATACGTGGTCGGGGAACTCTTCATCTTCAAACTCGGGTGGTTGCTCCATGTACACCTCTTCCTTGATCGGTCCATTGAGGAAGGCGCTTTTCACGTCCATTTGATACAGCTTGAAATCATGGTGAGTAGCATATGCAAGTAATATTCTAATTGATTCAAGCCTAGCTACTGGAGCAAAAGTCTCATCGAAATCCAAACCTTCGACTTGTGAGTAACCTTTGGCCACAAGTCGTGCCTTTTTTCTTGTCACCACTCCGTGTTCGTCTTGCTTGTTGCGGAAGACCCACTTGGTGCCCACTATATTTGCATTGGGTCTTGCCACAAGTTCCCAAACCTCGTTTCTCTTGAAGTTGTTCAACTCTTCTTGCATTGCCACCACCCAGTCCGGAACCTTCAATGCATCCTCAGTCCTGCGTGGTTCCAAAAAGGAGACAAACGAGTAATGCTCACAAAAATTAGCTATACGAGATCTAGTGGTTACTCCCTTTTGGATGTCACCGATGATGTTGTCGATTGGGTGATCCCTTTGAATGCATTGGTGTACTCTTGGGTGTGGCACTTGGAGAGTTGTGTGTTGGTGATCATTTTCATCTCCCCCTGAGTGGTTTCCCTCGTTGATTTGTTGATCGTCTTCATATTCTTGTGATTGATCTTGTATCGAAGCTCCCCCTTGATTGTTGATCTCCTCTTGTGGTTCACTTTCCTCTTGTATTTGTAACGATGACTCTTGTGGTCGAACTTTGCCTAGAGCCATTTTCTTCAATGCTTGATAAGGAGCTTCTTCTTTACCTAATACACATTGATCAACTTGCTCCTTTTGGAAGCCATTAGTTTCATCAAACACTACGTCACGTGCCACTTCAACAAGTCCGGAGGCCTTGTTGAAAGCACGATAGGCGTAAGTGTTCGAATCATAACCAAGCAAGAAACCTTCATCGGACTTCGAAGCGAACTTTGAAGTCCTGGGCTTCTTGTTCAAGATATAACATGGAGAGCCGAAAACTCGAAAATATGAAATGTTTGGTTTGTTACCGGTGAGTAGCTCATAAGGAGTCTTCTTGAGTAGTCGATGAAGGTAGAGTCGATTTGCGGCGTGGCAAGCGGTGTTAATTGCTTCCGCCCAAAATCGATCCGAAGTCTTGTATTCATCGAGCATTGTTCTTGCCATCTCTATGAGCGTTCGGTTCTTCCTTTCGGCAACTCCGTTTTGTTGTGGAGAGTATGGTGCTGAAAATTCGTGCTTGATTCCCTCCTCATCAAGGTACTCCTCCACTTGTATGTTCTTGAACTTCGTGCCATTGTCGCTCCGAATACTCTTGATCGTTAGTGAGAACTCGTTTTGCGCTCGCTTGAAGAATTTATTGAGTGTCCCTTGTGTTTCTGACTTGTCATGCAAAAAGAACACCCAAGTGAAGCGGGAAAAATCATCAATAATGACTAAACCGTATTTATTACCACCGATGCTTATGTAAGCAATTGGACCAAACAAGTCCATATGAAGTAGTTCGAGCGGTCTTGTCGTAGTCATGATGTTCTTTGCGGGATGATGTGCTCCAACTTGCTTCCCGGCTTGGCACGCACTACAAGGCCGGTCTTTCTCAAAAACAACATCTTTCAAACCTCAGATGTGATCGCCCTTGAGGAGTTTTTGAAGGTTCCTCATACCAACATGTGCTAGCCGTCTATGCCACAGCCAACCCATGTTGGTTTTTGCAATCAAGCATGTGTCGAGTTCGGCTTTATCCTTGTTGAAGTCAACAAGGTAAAGCTTTCCCTTCAACATACCCTTGAATGCAACGGAACCATCACTCCTCCTTGAGACGGTCACACCCTCGTTAGTGAACAAGCAATTATAACCTTTGTCACATAATTGAGATATGGACAACAGGTTATAATCTAAAGATTCAACATGTAAAACATGAGAAAGAGTGTGTTCAGAGGATATTGCTATTTTACCGGTACCGAGCACCCTTCCTTGACTATTATCTCCAAAGTAGATGCCTTCGTTTGGGTCCTCGTTTTCTTCATATTCCACGAACATCCTCCTTTCTCTGGTCATGTGGTTGGTGCATCCACTATCTAGCACCCATTTGGATCCACCGGAGGAATAGGCCTTGCGTTTACCTTCCTTTGCCATGAGGCAAGTGCCATTTCCTTTATTTGTACCGAGCGTGGGGAAGAGTGTGGGTTTCTTGGACGTGCTTTCAATGGCTATGCTAGCCATCTCTTCTTCATCGGATGATGAGGACTCATCGTTTGAGTCCCACTCCTTTCCAATGTGTGCTTGTTCAGCTTGTTTCTTCTTCTTGAAGAATTTCTTCGGTTGAGGCTTGGCTTCTTTATTCTTCTTGTTGTCCTCATACGGGCAATCGACTATAAAGTGGTTATACTCACCACAATTATAGCACGCCCGCCTCATCTTCGGCTTTGTCCTCTCCTTGTACTTGCCTTCACTTGATTTTGTTCCTTTTCTTTTCTTCATTATTCTTTTGAACTTTTTCATGAACAAAATCATATCCTCTTCGTCCAGCTCACTGCTTTCATCATTGCTGTCCTCCTCAAGTTGTGCTTCTCTTGCTTCTTTGGATAGAGGCTTGAGTGTGGACTTTAAGGCAACTCCCTTCTTCTTGGCCGATGTGAGGTCGGCTATTTCTTTGACGTGCTTGGCTTGTTTCTCCATCATTTCAAAGTTGATGATTTTGCCAAGCAATTCATCTGGAGTCATCCTCTTGTACCCGGGACTTTCTCTGATCATAGAGCATAGTGTGACATTGTGAGGCATAAAGGCTCTAAGGATGAGATTTACAACCTCGTGGTCATTCCACTTCTTGCTCCCATATGATCGAACCTTGTTTACAAGTGTCTTCAATCGGTTGTACATGTCCTGGGGAGACTCGTCTTCCTCAATTGCGAACCTTCCTAGTTCGCCTTCGATCATTTCAATTTTCGCCTCCCGCACATGTCGGTCACCTTCATGGGCTGTTTGTAGTGTGTCCCATATTTCCTTGGCAATCTCCAGTCCGTCCACCTTTGTGAATTCATCTCGACTTAGAGAGGAGGTGATTACGGCTGCGGCTTGAGCGTTTCTGTGGATGGCTTGCTCTTGACTTGGGGTGAGCTCTTCGTCGTCATCTGGGATGTCTATTCCTGTGCACACAATATGCCATAAACTTGGGTTAAGGGAAATCAAGTGCATCTTCATATTTTGCCTCCACATGGAGTAATCACTCCCATCGAAGTGTTGGGCCTTTCCAAGAGGAATAGATAGGTAATGATTGTTGTTTGAATTTAAACGATCATAGTTAAAAGGATATCGGGAGTAGTCGGTGTGACTACTCCCCTTCTTCTTTTCTTCAACTTTAGCTTTCCCTTTGGAAAGTGCTTTCTTTCTGAGGAGTGCTTTCAGCTCCAGCGTCTCCTCGTCATCATCATCGAAGTCTTGAATTGCTTCGAGATACTTTTCCAGCTTTTGGTTCTTGTTGTTGTTCACTTCTTCCTGGTTGTTGATTTTCTGAACTTCCTTCATGTCCGACATGATCTCTTCGAGTGGTTGCACTCTTTCTTGAAGAACCTGGCTATGATACCAATTGAATGTAGGCCTAGAGGGGGGTGAATAGGCCTTTTTGAATTTTCTCGGTTCCTGTAACACTCAACAACAAAGTCAATACCAGAGATATCGGACTAGTCCGGTAAAGTGCGGACTAGTCCGATTTTCACGGGATAAGTTGATCAAGTTCAGTCAATTTGATTGATTCGTTAATGTTTGCAGCGGAAATATAAACTTGGATGACAGTTTAATAGTTGTATGTCAAATTCTATTACAATTAAGGCTCTTGTTCAACAATTTAACTCAAATTGAACAAAGTGAATCAAACCCTAGATTAAGTTGATCAATTAAGATGAAGAACGCAAAAGGAAAAGACACAAGTTTTATCCCGTGGTTCGGCTACCACGAAGGCAACCTACGTCCACGTTGAGGAGCCCACAAAAGGACCGGGTCTTCTCCAACCCTTCCCTCGTCGGATTGCCACGAAGGCCAATCCTCTTCCACTAATCACAACGGGTAAATAACCAAGTTGAAGGGGCGTTCTCACACGTTGAGAGCTCCCTTGATTACAACTTACAAAGCCACCAATAACACACTCGAAAATTACAAATTGAAACGCAAGAGTGTGTTAGAGAATCAAACCAAGAGCTCAATGATGTGTGCCAAGTGTCTCTCCAATGATCTAGAAGTGATCTTCAATAGATTGATTGATTTTGCACTTAATTTCGTGGAGAGAGGTGGTTTTTGAGTCTCTTGGGAGGTGTGACGGTGCTAGGGTTCGAGAGAGTGTAAAAGTGGGCCGTGCACCTCTATTTATATGGGGTTTCTAAAAGTGATCATTAGGGTTCAGAAAGATCGGACTAGTCCATAGTGGTCACCGGACTAGTCCGGTGTGCTGTGTGTAGCAAACCCTAAGTGTCCAGGAATATCGGACTAGTCAAGTTGAAAACGGACTTGTCCGATTTCACTACTGGAAATCTTCGGACTAGTCCGATTGCCATCGGACTTGTCCGGACATATGAAACCCTAAGTGTTTAGGATGAAAAGTCCGCACTTGGAGGACTTGTCCGATTTAGATCAGTGTGTATATCGGACTAGTCCGTGTAGACACCGGACTTGTCCGAAGTGGATCAGAAAGAATATCGGACTAGTCCGGATCACAACGGACTTGTTCGATTTTGTGTGACTTGTGCATTGTGTTGAGGACTAGTCTGCATTGGGGAGGAATAGTCCGAAGTGGATCAGAAAGATATCGGACTAGTCCGGTGGATACCGGACTTGTCCGATCTAGTGCACAATGTGATATCGGACTAGTCCGGCTGATATCGGACTAGTCCGGTCCTGTATAATTTTGTGCATTGTGTGTGTGTGTGCTTGAAAGTGATTGAGCTCTTGGGTGTGTTTCCTTAACACACTCCATACATAATAATCTACTATTTTCTTCTCCTTGATCTCAAATTCACTTTTCTTCTCATTTCCCTTCTTGTTGGCATTTTTCTCATTTTTCATTATTTGCCTGCATTCATCTCAACAAAAGGATTAGGATCCCAATTGCTTGTCATAAATCATCCAAAACCCACAAGGGGGTCCTAGATGCACTTTCATATTCTTTCTTGAACATATCCTGCCTTACCTCCTTGATCGTTTTGGATCCTTCATGGTAGTCACAAAGTGCTCTCCACACATCGTATGCCGATCGGAGGTGTGCAACACGGTCAAAGTCGCTCTGAGTTAGTCCTTGGATTATCAAGTTTCGGGCTTTGTTATTGTTGTTGACATATCTTAAGTTTGTAGTCGTGACTTGATCATTTGGCGGCACCTCGTAAGGCTAGTGCACCTTTTCCCATATCGCGAAGCCTTGCGCCTGGATAAAAGCTTCCATATGTGCCTTCCAAATATGAAAATCAATTCCACTAAAGACACAAGGTTTTACGAAGTATTTCTCCATGTCGATTAGTCAAAAGTGCAAATCTCAAAGATTAGAGCACTGTGTCTCTGATACCAATTGTAGAATTGAAGAGAACGTGAAAATCTACCAGAGGAGAGGTGAATGGTAGATTAAAACTTTTTCGGTGGAAGCAACAAAAACCCCTCGGTAGAAAATCAATCTGTTAAGAAATCGTGTGTGCGACTAATCCAAATATGTTCAACCATTACAACAGTAGTATATATTGTAGATAATTGACTTACGAAGACAAGACAACAAGAATCACGGAAAACTGTCGAGAAAAACTCAAGTTACGATCAAAAGATCGAACAAAGGTCAATTTGTTCTATCCGAGAAAAACCAGATCTGCAACACTACAAAGAAACTCGTCTAGATCCAAAACCAAAAATACAATGACCGTCAAATTTTCACATATGATAGATAATCAAGTTGTGAAGACAACTAAAAATAATCACGTCGATTGGATATGTAAAACTCGAGTTATGATAAAACCACCGAACAAGGTAGTGCTGTGCAGAAACTTGATGAGAAAGACTTGATAGAAACAAGTCGGACGAACAAGGCACAAAAGTTCCTTTCAACTACAAATTCTATTCAATAGAACACAAGAGGAACAACCCAAAAGTCGTCTACCACGAGCTTTGGCCTCCCTTGCCTATATAACCACCCCGAAAGCCAACTCAACTATTGACGGCTGTTACATACCAATTCCATCCGTCAATTTAACTCAATTATGTGAAGGATTTGTCATTTCTTGCACACATCACCTTTCTATCTAACCCAATTCCACTTGGACTTGGAGAAATATGTTTATGCAACATTTTATGCAGGAAATGAGGAAATGTAGAGGGACCAATCCTATAAAATATCATCCCATCCAATCAGGCGATGACACATGGCATCCCGTGGATCAAATGGCCCACAAACAAAAGTATCCGAGGAGATCCAACGGTGTTGCACCCATATACATCAAGGGGACCCACCTGGCAGCCACCTGGAGAAATCACACAAGAATTGGTGCCTTGACCAGGTCGGCCGAACCAGGGGTTCGGTCGACCTCTTCCTGGCGCCAAACTCGGTCAAACTCCATGTGTTGGCTCCTCCCGGCTCCCTGGAGTCAATGGTGACTGATTCGCACACTTTTGGTGGCGGGAACCGACCTCAACACTAGTATAAATAGGACCCCCTACCCCTCACTTCAAAACACACCACTTTAGCTTCATCTCTATTATATACACTATCATCCATAGTCTTAGAGGAGTTAGGTTATATAGAGGAGAGTCTCTAGTCCCAAGTCCAAATTGGGAAAGGAGTAAGGAGTCTCTCTCTTCCCAATCATACATTGAGAAAGGTATGGCTCATGTATTCTTTCTTGTATTTGTGACTTTATGCATAATAAAGATAGTATCTTTAGTCTCTACTTATACATATACTTGGGCAAAGCGTTTCTTGTTTGATTGTCGAGTCCATGTATGTGGAAGGTATAGCTTCTATGACTGTCTCATCATGAACATATCTCATTATCATAGAACCTATAGACCCCCACTATAGTCTAGTTAATTATAACATAACTAGGTTAGTATGGATAATTATGTTGTGTATCAACATTGGTTCAATGATCATTCAATTCATTGCCTTAGGATGGATTGTGCCTAGGCTCTTAAGGTAATTACTTAATGTGCTAGCATGGTGCTAGGATAGCAAAGTAGCATTGGATGTCTCGTAGACCCATGGATTGAAGAGGTAGGCAGTAGGTGGTGAATACCCTATCTGTCCTTTGTAATCCTCCACATTCGGCTATGCCACAGGCTCTTGGCGGGAGTCGCCCTAGTATTGCTAGGGGTAAGCCCGTGCCCGATGTGCTGAACCACATAGCATAAGTATTCACTATTGATCTAGCTTATGGATAATTAGTTTAGGCTATGTATATGTACAATAGAGCATAGTAGGAGTACCTCCATAACTCTCAACCTTAACTAACCTCTAGGATCCTCTTATCCCCCTTAGGCTTGAAAGCTTTTGTGGGTGTCACACTACCTCCACTATTATTTTATCCATCCTTACTAGATTCTTACCTAGACCTTTCTACCCTTTCCACTTGATTATTGTTATATCTCTACCCCGCCTTCCTTTGGGATCAAATAAATGACACCATTGGGAATACTCTTAAGGGAAAATGCTACAATGATACCTCCGTGCGCTTGCGGAATTCACTCTGTGATCCAATAGAACCGTTAACAAGCATTTCTGAAACATCAGTTGGAGATGTTTACTTAATGGTGCGTAAGTAATACCAACAAGCATTTCTAGCACCTTTGCTAGGGATGATTTGTTAGCATACCTTAGGAGCCATCAACAAGCATTTCTGGCGCTGTTGCTAGGGAAGGCAAAGAGATATATAACATGATTGAGTGAATAGGATAGAACCCTAAGTAGGATTTTAGTAGGATAACCATTCTTTGTTTTCGCATTTTTAATGTGAAAACAGGGTAGTGTATGTCTGGTTTCCGCCTGCCGGGAAACTTTGTTGAAAATCTCAAATCTCTTCTGAGAGTTCGACCCCGTGTCGTTACTCCCCAGAAGATTCGAGCAGCAAGGCAAGCCAACATTTCTGCACCAACAATCCAAACGCCTATAGCTGAGAAGATCCTTTGTGAGTTCTCAGCTCCCTCTGCTAACAATGTGCCTATTGAGCCCACCGTTAACACGGGAGATGTGAACTTCGAGATCAAAATTGGCCTTATCACTATGGTGCAAGCCAACCCATTCTGTGGGAAGGCTAACGAGGATGCAAGTGCTCACCTGCAATAATTCCTCGAGATCTGTAGCACTTTTAAGATCAAGGACGTGTCTCCGGATGCGGTCCGTCTGAGACTGTTCCTGTTCTCTCTCCTTGGGAGAGCGAAACAGTGGTTCTACGCGAACCGAAGTGCTGTAGACACTTGGGAGAAGTGTTCTACGGCATTCCTCACCAAATTCTTCCCGTTGGGCAAAACCAATGCCCTACGTGGAAGGATTTCCAGCTTTCAGCAAGAGCCCAAGGAATCTATTTGCGAGGCATGGGAAAGACTTCAGGAGTACATCCTATCCTGTCCCCACCATGGGATGGATGGCTGGCTCCTTATTCAAAATTTCTATAACGGGCTTATCCCATCAGCTCGTGACCATTTGGATGCTGCTGCTGGAGGAGCCTTCTTCTCATTGACAATGCCAAAAGCTAAAGATCTTATTGAGAAGATGGTGTCTAACATGGGATGGAACGATGAGCGTCTCCATACCCGACAGCGAGGCATGCACACCTTGAAGGAGGTGGACATGATCACTGCAAAATTGGACCTCCTAATGAAGAAAAATGATGGACAAGCCAGTGGTGAAGTTTCTGGCAATGCCTATGCCCTAGACTCTCACATCACGTGTGAAGTTTGTGGCAACACGGGTCATATGGGCAATGATTTCCCAGAAACTCGTGAGGATGCCTTATACCTCGCCAACAACGGAAATTTCAACAACAAAAATGGCTATCGTCCAGGAGGTCAAGGGTGGGGTCAACAACACCCATTCTTTCAAGGAGGGTACAACAACAATGGCAACCCTAGAAATCAGCCAAACTTGAGAGAACTTGCCATTAGCCAGCTCAAGATCAACTAGGCCCTATCCAAGAAACTGTCAGCTAATGACAAGACCCTAGAGAATATCAATGCAAAGATGGAAGGATTATCCTCAGCCTTCAAGAATCAACTGAGCTTCAACAAGATGCTCGAGACTCAGTTGGCTCAGCTGGCAGCTGCTATTCCTCTGATGGAGAATGGCAAGATGCCAGGCCAGCCAGAACCCCCGACGGAAAATGTCAACATGATTTCCGTACGAGAGAGCAACTGGCAGAAGGACCCCGGATGTCCTGCCATTTCATGCTCAATTGTGGCTCACCACTTTGACAAGGCACTTTGTGATTTGGGAGCAAGTGTTAGTGTGATGCCCAAGGTTGTGTTCGACCAGCTAAACTTCACAGAGCTGACTCCAACACCAATGCAGATACAACTGGTTGACTCTTCAGTCCGTTACCCAGCGGGTATTGCTGAAGATGTCCCCGGTGAAGATCCGGAACTGCTTCATACCCGTGGATTTTGTGGTGCTAGACATGGACACTGAGAAAGATACACCACTTATTCTTGGGTGTCCATTCCTAAGAACTGCAAAATCTCGCATAGATGTGGGAGCTGGAGAAATCCACTTCCATATCAATGGCAAGGAGGAAAGGTTTAACTTTTGACCAAAATCAGAACAATGCTCCATGATTCGAACCAAGTATGGGCCGAATGATAAACACATCAGAGAGGTTGAAGTCACACCTCCAAAGGTGGACTCACTCATTGCATTCATGAGAAGATTAATCTACGAGGAGAATTCGTCGTTTCAACCACACCGATATCCAAAGGCGACGGAATCGTCTGGACCTTCCCGAAGGCCCAAGTCCACCAAGCCGCCAAAGAAGGAATGGTGAAAGAAACAAGACAAGCCGTCCAAGCCCATCCCTCCAGGCCCAGATGTGAAATGAAGACCGAGGAATGTCCATCTAATCGGACGGTGGTGAGACCTACGCCAATAGGTCAAATTGGTAGTTATCCCACTTTATTTTTATTTCTTTCTTTTTCCACCCCATTTGGATTTTTCCCATTGCATATTTGATTTTTCCTAGCAAGTTGAGTATCTTATATTCTCAACTATCATTTTTCTAAGATCGGACGGTGGTGAGACCTACGCCAATAGGTCAAATTGGTAGTTATCCCACTTTATTTTTATTTCTTTCTTTTTCCACCGCATTTGGATTTTTCCCATTGCATATTTGATTTTTCCTAGCAAGTTGAGTATCTTATATTCTCAACTATCATTTTTCTTTCTTTCTTTTCAAAAGAAAATTTTTTATTGGATTTGAGAATAGGTTTTTATTTGAAAAACAATTTTCTGAGCTGCACATGTGGCATTTCACCAACGTGTTAACTTTATAGCCGTTGGGGAGCCACTTGCCAAAAGGGGAACCAGGGGGGCCACCTGTCAAGTCGGTTGAACCCCCTGGTCAGGCCGAACAGGGAGTGGAGCCAATTTGGCTCCCCTTCCTCCAACGGCTACATTTTGAACCCTAAGTGACCGTTGGAAGGTGCACCCTATAAATTGTGGCCGTGAGGAGCATCTCTCTTCACACACCACATCATTTTACACCTCCCCAAGTCACTCTCTAGATCACCTTGTTTTCCTTGCTCTTCATTGCAACACTCTTGTTCAAATCCATCCCCAAAAAGTTTTTCCTTTGTTTGCATTTGCATTTTACACTCAAGCATTCAAGAGGAGAAAATTCGTCGAGAGTTTTGTTTTCCAAACATCGCTTCTTTTCGGATTTTTCTCGCCTTGTTTTGTTCTTGCTTGTTGAACTCAAAAAGACATGAAGAGGTTGTTCGGAAAGAGGAAGGAGGCTGCAAGCTCAAGCCATGGTAAAAGTTCTAGTGCACGCCTCTCTTCCATGGGTACAAGCCCAAGGAGGGAAGTGTGCGTGAGGACACTCTCATGGAAGAGAGAAGCAACCCACACCAACTTCTTCATGACAACGACCTCGACATACAAAGCGAAGTTGAAGATCAAGTACGCAGGCTTCTCCAAGATCGTGAGTTCCGCCACACCAAGGCTTACAATCCACATTTGATCTCCAAAATAGGTATGGACTCCGAATTTCTTTCCATTTGGCATGCAATTGGATTTGATGACTTTGCTCACATAGAGGAGAAAGGTTCACGCCTTCTCACTATCCAATTCCTTTGCACGCTAAGAATAGGATTTGATGGTATTGCTTTTAGATTATTTCAAAAAGTCCATAAACGGTGTTTGCTAGATTTAGACAATTTTCCTAAGTTTAACAAATAGTTTTTGGCATGAGCTAACTAGTGAGGTCACGTGTAGGACTCCTAGGAATAGCCACATCCAAAACCCTACCTTACGCTTCATGCATAGATGGGTGTCTATGACTATGTTCCCTAGGGGAGATGTTAGGGTTGTGCGAGATGATGAATTGAAAATTTTGTTTGCCATGACTAAAAAAGATAAAGTTGCTCCAGTCAAAGCCATGATGACACAATGGTTAGGTTACATTTCAAAATCAGGACCAATTGAATGCACTTCATTGATTACTCATATTGCTGATAGGGTAGGAGCACTTAAATACTCTTCATTTGAATATATTAAAACTGAAGGAGAATTAATTGATGAAGACTATTTAGTGCAAGGACATACCCTTAAGCATGATCATGATGGCTCCTTGATATTTTTCTATCCCGGCATTGTCAATGAAATTCGGTTACCTAACCCGGATTTTCATTTGTACAAACGTCGGAGGCTAACGATTAATATTCTTCCCCTTGAGGAAGCAAGAAGAAGTAGTGTCTCTGGCAGGGTAACAAGGAATCGTGCGAGGGCTGCAGCCACAGGCATGCCACCGATAATCTCCCCAGTCCATGAATACCAAGAGGAAGAGAACCCAACGGGTTATGAGCCCGGATGGACTCAATCTCTGACGTATGAGACTGGGGAATCATCTTGGCAAGAATGGCAAAGGGATCCACCTTATCCTCTTCAAGCTCTAGCAGCTTGCCCCCAACGTCCATGAGAGGACGTCGTTCCTTTTTGGCTAGAAGTCATCATGACTATAGCCAAGGAATGATGGACCTCACTAGACGTATGGGAGAACTTGAAGTGAGAACGGGTGACATCTACAACACACTCCAGGAGCATGTTCAAGGTACTCAGGATTGGCAACAACACATGGATGCTCAATTCACCAACCTCAACACGGCGCTACAACAACAACAAGCCGATCTTGCAGCGTACTTCCGTCATCAAGGGTTCAACCCTTATCACGGAGGTAGTTGAAGAACAAGCTTGGGGGAGGCCCCCCACTTGAGGTAACATGTATCACATTCCTTGCACATTTGTTTTCCATCCATCCATCATCCACCTTGCATTAAAAAAATATAGGTTAGATTTGCTTTCATCAAATAAAGATGTGCGGTAAGAGTGATTTAGAATTCACATAGATGAAATGATGAATAATTGCTCTGTTTTATTTTCCTAAGTCTCTAGTTTACAACTTGCTACTCTCCGAATATTGCTTTCATTGGTTTGAAATACTTTTACCTTAATTTGGAGGTTGTGGATAGCAAAAGCTTGATCTAATTCTAGGTTGTTGCAAGATCAGAATTAGTAATAGGGCTGCTAGTCCTAGTTTGAAAGTAAAACTTAGATTTCCGGAGAAATTCTAAAAAGATTTAAGTTTCCCTCAATTGATTGGAAATACCTACCAAAGCCATATGATGTTCATACATAGACAAAACCTTATGCATATGCTATTTGCTTTCACATTGAGCCTAGTCAAACTAGTAGAGACCTATGTGAGAAATCATTCAACTCTTTTTGAATTCAAGACTTCACTTGCACATGCTATACTTCTCAACTAGAAGTAAGCAAAGAGTCCATCATATCCACCATACCACAAAACAAGAAGAGAAACTTCATGTTTTTCATGTTTAGCACTCTCTTCAAAATTCATTGCAAAGAAAGGGAGTAGAAGACATGGCTACAAAAATGAAAAAAAAGGGGAATGCTTACATCATAAGCATGAGAAAAAAAAAAAGAGAAAAGAAAAGTAGCCATGTTTCATCCCTGCAAAAGAAAGAGAGATTATACCAAAAAGGAGTTATCTCAAGTATCCACATCCACTTCCACTCCATCACACATGCACTAGTCTTGAATCAAAAAGTTTTGATTTGAATTCTCCTAAGGCTTACTCTTTTGACTTAGCAATATATGTGATGAAAATATGCCTACTTACTTTCCTTACCAAGCTCCACATACAAGCCATATTCAATGAGTAGGAATAGTAGAGGCACAATGCTTTGGTGAGGAAATATTTCCACTATACACAAAGGAGTGACTGAGAGAATCAAATTGAGGTACTTAATATCTAAACTGAATTCTCCGAGGTTTAAGTGGAACTTGAATTCTAGGCTATGTTTGCTCCATTTGCTATTCTACCTTTCAACTACTCATGAATATGAGAAAGCATAAGCCCCATGATAACTTAAAAAAGGTAGACTATCATAACCAATTTCTGCAATACTAGGTAGAGTATCTTGTTGTGCATTAGATACTTTTGAAAATAAGATATTGTAGCAACTCCTGATCATCAACCTAAAGTCTTGACTTTGCTCGGGACGAGAAAAGGATAAGCTTGGGGGAGTTTGTTGATGGTTGTTATATACCAATTCCATCTGTCAATTTAACTCAATTATGTGAAGGATTTGTCATTTCTTGCACACATCACCTTTCTATCTAACCCAATTCCACTTGGACTTGGAGAAATATGTGTATGCAGCATTTTATGTAGGAAATGAGGAAATGTAGAGGGACCAATCCTATAAAATATCATCCCAGCCAATCAGGCGACGACATGTGCCATCCTATGGATCAAATGGCCCACAAACAGAAGTATTCGAGGAGATCCAATGGTGTTGCACCCATATACATCAAGGGGACCCACCTGGCAGCCACCTGGAGAAAGCACACGAGAATTGGTGCCTTGACCAGGTCGGCCGAACCAGGGGTTCGGCCGACCTCTTCCTGGCGCCAAACTCGGTCAAACTCTACGTGTTGGCTCCTCCCGGCTCCCTGGAGGCAATGGTGACTGATTCGCACGCTTTTGGTGGCGGCAACCGACCTCAACACTAGTATAAATAGGACCCCCTACCCCTCACTTCAAAACACACCACTTGAGCTTCATCTCTATTGTATACACTATCATCCATAGTCTTAGAGGAGTTATGTTGTAGAGAGGAGAGTCTCTAGTCCCAAGTCCAAATTGGGAAAGGAGTAAGGAGTCTCTCTCTTTCCAATCATACATTGGGAAAGGTATGGCTCATGTATTCTTTCTTGTATTTGTGACTTTATGCATAATAAAGATAGTATCTTTAGTCTCTACTTATACATATACTTGGGCAAAGCGTTTCTTGTTTGATTGTGGAGTCCATGTATGTGGAAGGTATAGCTTCTATGATTGTCTCATCATGAACATATCTCATTATCATAGAACCTATAGACCCCCACTATAGCCTAGTTAATTATAACATAACTGGGTTAGTATGGATAATTATGTTGTGTATCAACATTGGTTCAATGATCATTCAATTCATTGCCTTAGGATGGATTGTGCCTAGGCTCTTAAGGTAATTACTTAATATGCTAGCATGGTGCTAGGATAGCTAAGAAGCATGGGATGTCTCGTAGACCCACGGATTGAAGAGGTAGGCAGTAGGTGGTGACAGTCCTATCTGTCCTTTGTAATCCTCCACGTTCGGCTATGCCATAGGCTCTTGGCAGGAGTCGCCCTAGTATTGCTAGGGGTAAGCCCGTGTCCGATGTGTTGAACCACATAGCATGAGTATTCACTATTGATCTAGCTTATGGATAATTAGTTTAGACTATGTATATGTACAATAGAGCATAGTAGGAGTACCTCCATAACTCTCAACCTTAAATAACCTCTAGGATCCTCTTATCCCCCTTAGACTTGAAAGCTTTTGTGTGTGTACACTACCTCCACTATTATTTTATTCATCCTTACTAGATTCTTACCTAGACATTTCTACCCTTTCCACTTGATGATTGTTATATCTCTACCCCACCTTCCTTTGGGATCAAATAAATGACACCCTTGGGAATATTCTTAAGGGGAAATGCTACAATGATACCTCTGTGCGCTTGCGGAATTCACTCTGTGATCCAATAGAACCGTTAACAAGCATTTCTGACACATCAGTTGGAGATGTTTAGTTAATGGTGCACAAGTAATACCAACAAGCATTTCAGGCACCTTTGCCAGGATGATTTGTTAATATACCTTAGGATCCGTCAACATCAACTCAAACTAGGACTCTAATCCTACTCAATTCACAAATCGAAAATTTCCATAACTACTCAAGACTCTTCTATACGCAGATAGAAGCAATATTAAGACTTCCAAACACCTTAGGAATGTATCCCACATTCCTAAAACAACTCAACTTCGTAAACCACATGAAATACTATCATAACTAACTCAAATATCTCCATATTTGAGTCAAACCCGACTCAGTCGCAGCCTGAGTCCATAACCTAGTCGGTTGGACCTTTCCGACCAATTCTTTATGTCCACATCTCTTCATCACGGCTTGGAACCATGCAGTCAGGTCCATGCATTCCTTGCACACGTGTGAACTTCTTCCAACGACGTCCATGATACCTTTATATGCATTGTTATTGATTCAAACATGTTGCGCGACCTCCAGACCAACTCAACCACAATTCCTCCCGAACATGGTTGTTGAACCTCATCTTCTCCCTAAGACTAGTTTAATGGATCCCATCACTAGTCATGTCTTGAACTCAAGCAACACCTGCACATGAATAAACAACCGATACTTCCAAGCACAAGTCCTCTACTTGACTCTCGTTAGTTCCGAAACCACAACACCTTATGTGAGCACCTCACATAAGTATGTTGCAAACCATAGCAAAATGATATCAGCCATAATCACAAAAATACACCAAAAACTTAATAAAATAATACTAAGCAAGATTTCCATAGATGTAAAGTAAGTTCGAAACATTGCAAGATAAAAACAGAACCACTGCGATCAAGCTCCGAACATTGCCAAAGCTAATCGGACCTTGAACCGGAGCTTACAAAAGCTAGGAGGACCTAGTCGGAACTTACAAAAGATAGCAGGACCTAGCGCTGGAACTTACCAAAGCTGGTAGGACCTAACGCCGGAGCTTACCAAACCTCGTCGGACCTAGCTAGCGCCAGAGCTAACCAAAGCTAGACGAACCTTGCGACGGGCCTAGCAAAAACATGTCGAACCTATCCACATCAAGTCGGACCTATACAAAATAAGTCGTACCTAGACAAAGAAGTCGAATCTAGCCAAAATAAGTCGAACCTTGCATCGGACCTTGCAGGAGCTACCATGGTCAATAGCAAGTCGATCAATATCATCTTGTATTGCGCACGAGCTTACCCTGATCTGTCAGGCGACTCCCGCCAAGAGCCTACGTCGTAGTCAAACGTGGAGGATTACAACGGACGGATAGGGCTATCATCACCTACCGCCTACCTCTACAACACGTGGACTACGAGATAATCCCCGACAACAGCGCCAGAAATGCTTGTTGATGTTTCTTAACGTCACAGGTCATCTCTAATAAGAGATAAGGTCCTAAAGCGCACGGAAACTATCGTGTAGCATTTCACCCAAGAGTATTCCCAAGGGTATCGTATTTATCCCAAAGGAAGGCAATGGAGTAAAGTAGACACTGCTCTTATGATTAAGCTATGAGATACTAATCAATTATCAAGACAGGGGTAAGTGGATAATATGGGTAGTGTGACTCACACCTAAGAAATCTATTCTAAAGGGTAGATGAGTCCTAATGGAGGTTAGACTAAGGATTGGGGAGTTGTTCCTACAATACTTCTAATATACATATACATAGCCTAAGTTAGATACGAATGAACATATTAATGGTGAATACTTATGCTAAGTTGCTCAATACATCGGGCACAAATTTACCACTAGCAATACTAGGACGACTCCCACCAAGAGCCTATAGCATAGCCGAACGTGGAGGATTACAAAGGACAGATAGGGTTGTCATCACCTACTGCCTACCTCTTCAATCTGTGGGTCTACGAGACATCGAACGCCACTTACCTATCCTAGCACCATGCTACCATATTAAGTAAATATCTTAGGAGCTGCAACACATGCCATCCTAAGGCAATGAACTAAATCATCATTGAACCAATGGTGAGACATAGCATAAGTTATTCATATTAACATGATCATATTATAACTACTTAAATTATAGTGGGGGTTTATAGTGTTTATGATGATAATATAATGATATTAAGGCATGATCATAAACACTATTCCTACCACATACATGGAATCCACAATCAAACAAGAAATGCTTCATCCAAGTATATGAATAAAAGAAGACTAAAGATAATATCTTTATTATGCATAAAGTCATAAATATAAGAAAAGATACAAAAGCCATACCTTTCCCAATTTGGACTTGGGACTAGAGGCTCTCCTCCCTATACCCTAACTCCACTAAGGACTAAGAGAACTAGTGTATACAACAGAATGATGCTCAAGTGGTGTGTATTGAAGTGAGGGGTTATGGGTCCTATTGATAGGTGGAGAAGGGTCGGTTCCGGCCACCAAAAGCGTGTGAATCGGTCATCATTGACTTCTTCAAGCCGGGAGGAGAAAACACGTGGAAGCTAATTGAGTTTGGTGCCAGAACCAGGTCGACCGACTAGGGGGGTCGGTCGACGTGGTCTTTGCACTGTTTCGCGTGTGCTTTGTTCAGGTCACTGCCAGGTGGGTACCAACCCTTGATATGGGTGCTACACTGTTGGATGGCCTCGGATACTTCTGTTTGTGGGTCATTTGATCCATGTGGTGCCACATGTCAGTGCATGATTGGCTGGGATGATATTTTATTGGATCCATCCCCTTGTTTCACTTCGATTTTGTATAAGATATCTGCATGCACCAATTTCTCCAAGTACAAGTGGAAATAGGTTAAATAGAAAGGTGATGTGTGCAAGAAATGATATTTCCCTCACATAATTGAGTTATATTGACGGGTGAAATTGGTATATAACAGCCGTCAACAAACTAAAGCCTGACAAGTCAGTGCCTCCTCCTCCTCCTCTTTCTCACTCTCTCCCTATTTTTTAAGCACTTGGGCAGCGATACGCCTTTGGAGTGGAGTACTAGACTCAAGCTTTTGGTGTGTGGAGTGAGGGAGCAACCTACCCCCTATTTATATCCTCTAAAGGTCGGTTGAGTGCCAGAATATGCGGGTGAATCTATCGCCATCGTGATCTCCAAGTTGTGAGGAGCCAACACGTGACGGTTGACCGCGTTTGGCGCGAGTACTAGGTCGGCCGAACTAGCACTTCGGCCGACTTTTTGGTGCCCCCAAACGCGGTGTTTTTCGTCCTGGAGGCTGTTTTGTGGGGCCCCATCGTGGGTATGGGTGATTCCCCTTATTTTTAGTGTGTTTTCTCCTCCGAGTAGGCCCAAGAATCCTCGTGCTTGCGCCTGATTGGTCAGAAGGTGTGTTTCTTGGATTGGTCCATGTAAATACCTCTAATTATGGGCATAATTCACCTACATATACAATTGCACCAACACTTGTGGAAATAGTTAGTAAATAACTCCTACCACTATGTTGGTTGTCCAATCCATATCTTTTATGTAGGGAATTGACAGTCGGATTTGACAATTAAGGACCGTCAACAATCGACAAGTGACTTCTTCTTGCCACTTGACTTCTTCTTCTTTTTGCCACTACCGGTGGCAGTAGCTTCAGCTTTGGAGGCAGATTGACCAACCTCCGCAGTTGGTTTTGAGTGCATCTCACGGCCCTCCACGGCTCTGGCACATTTGTCAGCCAAGCTGAAGAGTTTCGTGATGCTGCTGACATCCTTGGTTGCCAGCTTCTCCAACATTTTCTTGTCTCGAACCCCCTGTCGGAATGCAACAATGACAGAAGCATTGGAGATAGAAGGTATAGTGTTCCGATCCTGAGAGAAATGTTGGATGAATGATCACAGTGACTCTCCTAATTTCTGTTGTACGACGAAGAGATCCAGCTTGGTGCCAGGCCGGGTGTAGGAGCTCTCAAAGTTGGCGGTGAACTGGCGACATAGTTCCCCCCAACTGTAGATGGAGTTAAGGGGTAGGATCATAAACCATGACCTGGTAGTCCCGGTCAAAGCTACGGGGAAGTATTTGTCCATGACGGCCTCATTCCCTCCAGGTGTGAGGATGGCGGTGAAGTAGATTTGTAGAAACTCGATGGGGTTGACTGTCCCATCATATTTCTCCTGGGGATGAGGCTAAAACTTGGGTGGCCACTCGACCATGCGGAGATGCATGGCGAGAGATGAACAGCCGCCTCCTACTCTGAGAGGAGAAGGGTTTTCTCGAGCAAGTCACCTTTTGCGAGTACGATCGATATTGATGTGGCGGCATTGCCACATGTATCGACGGTCGAGCTCCGATCGGAGGTCCTGAGTCAGGAGCCTTGACACCGTATGAGTATGACAAGCCCCGAAGGGCAGAGATGTCGCGTGCTGGAAGGACGCACGTCTCCTGGGCTGCGATGCTACAGGACCAAGTCTTCCAGACAAGGTTTTGTTACATGAAGGTGTATGCCCTGCATGGGGCAGACCTTGGTCGTTGAGCGCAGTGGTTGTGATTTCAATCAGATGCTCAGCATCAACGCGTCATTATTCTAGCGCGATCGGAGGAGCTCCTGGCGCAGGAGGACGCTGAAGTAGAGTTCGTGCTATGCTCAACGCGTTCTCCGGGTTGTTCGTTGATTCCGTGATCGACGTGAATTCACCATCTTGTTGTCTAGCATTGACTGTTGCAGCAGATGGCAATGGTGGTGGTGTGATGCCTGCCGGGACAAAACATTGGCCAGTTGCTGAGCATTGGAGGGATTTTCCCCCAATCACCTGTGCAGCCCGTCCGTTGGAAGCGACAACGGAGTTCACCATCTTGGAGATCTTGAAAACCCCCCTACCCGGCGTGCTAAAATGTCGAAGTGTAGACTAAGACACTTCCCCTGGTACTACTAAGAAGTAGTCTACGGAGGTTCATATTTAGGTGGGGCGCTAATCAAGATCCAAGAACACGGTGACACGGAGAGTTTTTACGTGGTTCGAGCTGTCTGAGTGTAATACCCTACTCCATGAGGTGTGTGTTGCTTGTATGAAAATGTGTAAGCCTGAGCTTAGTATGGAATGGAATTCTTCTGTGCAGCGCAACCCTTTTATATGCCAACGACTGACTGTTACAGTGTGCGCCCTTGCCCGACAGGTGGCCTCGACTGTAATAACCGCCCTATACACAATCCACGGGTGTTAAGGGTGATTAATAGCATAATAATGTGCCTTAATGGCAGTGTTACTTGATAGCCCTCCGATCGTGTGTCATTAATATAGCATTAGTGACGCATTAACCAGGTCTTGTAATGGTCGTTTGATAATCCTTGAATGTCCACACTGTTGGAGATCCCGAAGTCTTCCCGTCGCATACATAGATCCCGCAGTGTGACACGTGGTAGCTTCGGAGCTTCCCTCTGCGGGGAGGCAGGTCCAGAGCTACTGGACACGTGGCAGCACCGGAGCTTCCCCTGTCAGGGAGGCAGGTCTGACAACCCGGGACACATGGCAGCACCGGAGCCACTCTAAGGAGGGAAGAAGGTCCAGTACTATGGGACACGTGGCAGCACCGGAGCCACCCTATGGAGGGAGGCAGGTTCAGCTCTGCGGTACACGTGGCAGCACCAAAGCTACCCTAAAGAGGGAGGCAGGTCCAACATTGTGGGACACGTCGCAGCACCAGGGCCACACTAAGGAAGGAGGCAGGTCCAGCACTGCGGGACACATGTTTCCTCCGTAAGTCCGCGATACTGGAAGGTGGAACTCGACGCGTCTTTGTCTAGTACGAAGGGATACCTGGTATGCAGAGTATCGACAGTACCGTTGTGGCATTTCACCCGAGAGTGTTCTTTAGGGTATCATATATATTTTATCCCAAAATAAGGTAAGGGAAGTGTGGAAAAACCATAGGTAGAATGGGATGATCTAGTGAGGATTCCAATAGGATGGATAAATGGTGAATTGGATAATGTGACACACACCTAAGCAATCTACTCTAAGGGATTAAATTGTCCTAGTGAGGGTTAAATTATGAGAAGGGCTACTCCTATTGTGCTCTAATTACTCATATACATAGCCTAATAATATACACATGAATGTATTAATGGTGAATAATAGGGCTTAGTGGTCCAACATATCGGGTATGGGTGTACCTCTGGCAAAACCAGAAAGATTCCTTCTAAGAGCATGTGGTGTAGCTGAATATGGGGGAATGCAAAGGACGGACAAGGCTGTCACAACCTGCCGCCTATCCCTACAACCCGTGGGTCTACGAAACATCTAATGTTACCTAACTATCCAAGCATCACACTTGCATGCTAAGTAAATACCTTAAGATTTACAGTACATGTACATTCCTAAGACCATAACTAACCTAAACATAGTTGAACCTATGTTGGAACAAGACACTAACTTATTCATTTTAACATAATCATGTTATTTCTAATTAAACTATAGTGGAGGTGTATGGTATTTATTTTAACATAATAATGACATTACTACGGAATCATAATAACACTTACACCTTGTCGACGCTTGTTATATACCAAATTCACACATCAATATAACTCAATTATGTGAAGGAATTGTTATTTCTTACACACGTCACCTTTTTATTTAACCTATTTCCACTTGTCCTTGGAGAAATAGTGCATTGGTTCAATGATGATTTAGTTCATTGTCTTAGGATGGCTTGTGCTGCAGCTCTTAAGGTAATTATTTAATATGCTAGCATGGTGCTAGGATAGATAAGTAGCATTGAGTGTCTCGTAGACCCACAGATTGAAGAGGTAGGCAGTAGGTGGTGATAGCCCTATCTGTCCTTTGTAACCCTCCACGTTCGGCTATACCACATGCTCTTGGAAGGAGTCATCCTAGTATTGCTAGGGGTAAACCCGTGCTCGATGTGTTGAACAAGTTAGCCTAAGGATTCACCATTGACATGCTCATTAGTATCTATCAAGGTTATGTATATGTATATTAGAAGCATTATAGGAGCAACTCCCCAATCCTTAGTCTAACCTCCATTAGGACTCATCTATCCTTTAGAATAGATTGCTTAGGTGTGTTTCACACTACCCATATTATCAACTTACCCCTGTATTGATAATTGATTAGTATCTCATAGCTTGATCATAAGAATAGTGTCTACTTTACTCTATTGCCTTCCTTTAGGATAAATACGATACCCTTGGAAATACTATTGGGTGAAATGTTACACGATAGTTTCCATACGCTTGCGTACCTCATCTCTTACTAGTGATGATCTGTGACGTTAAGAAACGTCAACACACCTATCACATACATGAACTCCACAATCGAACAAGAAATGATTTTCCCAAGTATATGAATAAAGACAGACTAATAATAATATTATTAATAAGCATAATGTTACAAACAAAAGAAAAGATACATGAATCATACCTTTCTCAATTTGGACTTGGGACTAAAGGCTCCTCTCTACAGTCTAACCTCCACTAAGGACTAAGAGAACTAGTGTAAACAAGAGAGTGATGCTCAAGTGATGTGTGCTGAATTGAGGGGTGAGGGGTCCTATTTATACACGAAATTCGGTCGGTTCCTGCCATCTTTTTCGTGCGAATCAGTCAGAGCTGCCTTTAGAGAGCCACGAGAAGTCAACACATGGAAGAATATCGAGTTTGGCGTGAGGAACCAGTCCGCTGAGCCAGAAGGTCGACCGACTTGGTCCTAGCCCCTCCTCGACTATGTTTTCTCCTAGTGACTGACTTGTGGGCCCTAGTTCCCATCCCGCATGAATTGACGTTGGATTCCCTCGGATACGCTAGAATGGGTTCATGGATCCATGTGATGCCACATGTCGTCGCGTGATTGGTCGGGATGTCACATTTTAGGATTGCTTCCAACAATTCTCCTCATTCCTGCAATAAAATGCATGCATGCACTATTTCTCCAAGTACAAGTGGAATTATGTCAAATGTGAGAGTGATGTGTGTAAGAATATTTATTCTTTTACATAATTGAGTTATATTGATGGTCAAAATTGGTATATAATGACCGTCAACATTATTCAATTTTTTTGTTCATTGAGCTCATCTATGTTATGGTCAATGACTTTGCTCATTGCTTCAATTTTTGATGAAATTTAAATTGGTGGACATATGAAACTTGACTTTGCTCATTTCTTTAGTTTCTGGTCAATTTATGATTGTCAATGTCGATCATGTGCAGAGAAGTCTCACTTCGGGTTGATGAGTATAAACGCGAGGTCAATCGCACCGTAGAGAGTATTACCGTTATCATTGATGAACTCATAACCTGGGCCGACCGCCATTGAACGTGAAGAGAACCTTCAACCATATCAAGTAGGTGCTAAAAAATCTACACCACCTCTTTTTGCAGTGATAGTAAGTCGCAACCATCTCGACATGTTGGACAATATGTTTTTGCAAATGATAACAAGGTCCGACCAAAGCACTTGGAGGATTAAGTGTCTAACAGGGATGACAACTATGTTCCGAACTCGAACTTTGACGACTCAGAGGATTTGTAGTATGTTTGGAGGTGTGACTTTGATCCTCCTTCGTACTAAGATCGGTGGAACAATTGTCTCTTTGCTCCCTCGAACGTGACTAGATCCGAGGAGTAGTTTCGAAAGCTAGTGTTATACAGTACTTTGTTTAAAAGACTTGTTATGGACAATTAGTTCTTGGATTTGCTATGTTATGTTTGAAAAATGTAATGTTGGTTTTATCTTTTTGTGGTACTTTTCTTTCTGAATTAGTGGACTATGTTATATGTTTTGTGTAAGATTTGATTAAGTGTGTGTGCATAATTATGGTACTTTGTTGCTGCACTTTTGTTTGTTATGAAATTATGTTAATCCACATGGTGCTAATTACAGGAAACTAATATAAAATGGAAGCATGCATACTTGCCAATTTAAAAATGATTCTAAATATTTTCAGCCTTTCACATTAGTTATTAACATTTAATTATAAACATACATTTGTTGAATTAGAAGAAAATATTATAATGTAATCATACAAAAATGGTGGTAGTTGATATAGAGGAACAGCATGCAGCAAAATCTCATATAAGGAAGAAATATTTTATAGTAGCTTTAATTGCAGAGGAATATCAAGAAAGAAATTTATGTTCTCAACTTCCATGAGACTGACTCCAATTGTGGATTAGTAAATGAGTAGGCAAACGAGTATTTTTTGTGTCCACTTTTAGGTTTGCTTAACTTTTAGTTCTAATAACACACTCAGTTTTCCTTATCTGAGTGGAATATCCAGTTTTAATTATTCTCTCCTACTTACTCATTTTGTCGATCCTTTTGGTACTCCGTTAGAGAAGGTTTCGAAGTGCTTGTAACCTAGTATTTTATAAATGACAATCCATTTGGGTCTCCGAGTCAGCCTAATATGACTCAATCTTACGAATCCAGCAAAAAAATCATGGATTTAAACAAATTAGAGAATCACAAAGACTAAGTAAAAGTTAACTAACCAATGCCTCAAGAATCCAACGTTGAAGAACACACGGAGATGCTTCTTCCAGCTCACAGCGCCACGCTGGTGCCTCAAAGAAATCAAATCCCAGCTAAATGAGCTAGGCCCGAATCTGCCGAATTGTCCCTGCTGTCTTTTCCATCTCGCTCCGGCACTCGGCTGAGATTGGACGTGTTAAATATTACAAATGCGACACGATAGCACGAACTTGACAAAGATACATTTCCCTTCAGTATCTTCTGAAAATTGAAGACTGAATGGTCTCATCTGCTACATGTATCCCTATACAACGGTGAAAATCATCAACTGCATCCAAAAGAATGGCAAGGAATTACACATACACAGCCCCAATTACAACACAAGGCAGAAAAACTCGAACAAAAATTGAGAACAAAAGAGGGAGAGAGAGTGTGTGTGTGTAAGTAAATAAAGAAAGAAAAACTAAGAATCTTTGAAGAGCTTGCGTGGTCGATCATCAATCACTTGTGCTGCGCAAGGAAGAAGAAGAAGAAGAAGGCATTGCGCATGCGCGGGAACGTGTGTGAGGTCAGGACCAGGAATACGGCTTCGGTGCTCCCAACTTGGTGCTCCCGAGTGTACTCCCGTGACGTGGCGTGATTCTATTAGTTTGCTATGAGATGACTGGACCCCACATGAAAAAGTTAAACCAATAAAAGCGTGCCACCTAATGGGAGTACATACGGGAGCACTGAATGGGAGCACCAAAGCCGCATTCCAGGATCAGATCTTGTCGAGGCTGTCTGCGACGGCCTTCATCCTCGGCCTCATCTCGGGGTCGAGTTCCGTGCACGCCAGCGCGACGTGGAACGCCGCCACCACCTCCTTCTTGGGCGGCGCGTCGGGCCCCCGCAGCAGCGCCGGGTCCAGCATCTCCGCGACGGGCCGCGCGTCCTCCTCGAACCCCCGCCGCACCCACCGCACCACCTCCGGGACCGCCCCGCCGTGCTCCCCGCTTCCGGACCGGTCCGTCGTCGCCGCCGCCGTCGACCCGGAGAACGACGCAGACGTCGACGCGGACGCGTGGTCCCCGCCGGGTCCGCGCCCCGTCAGCATCTCCAGCAGCACCACGCCGAAGGAGAACACGTCCCACTTCTGCGCCGGCCTCGCGCCGGGCGCACGGGCCTCCGGCGCGCCGTACCCCCCTCCGCCGCCGCCCGTTGTCGCCGTCGCTGGCGGAGGCCTGGCGTAAGGGATGGCGCCGCCGAGGAGGAGCACGGGCGGCGGCGCGTCAGGCCCGCAGCCGGCGATTGCGAGCAGGCGGGCGAGGCCGAAGTCGGCGACGCGCGGGGTGAGGTCGGCGTCGAGGAGGACGTTGGAGGGCTTGACCTCGCCGTGGACGAACCGCCGCGGGCTGCACTCGTGGATGTACGCCAGCCCGCGCGCCGCGCCCCTGGCGATCTTCATCCGCGCCGACCACGACAGGGGAGCGGCCTGCCCCGGACGACCTGCCGAATCAACGGTCAACCCATTCAGTCAAACTCTCTTCTTTTCATCAGGTCACAGTTGAAAAAAAAAAGTCAGTTTCTTTTCAGTATACTCGCTGTTCATCTATCTACGCTTGTGAATCCGGCCGTAGCTGCAACAAAGATTTACCTCCAAATACTAATGGCTAAACGAACAATTATGGACTCACACTCACGGCGGCCACAGCACGCACGGCGCAAAGCCAACAGAGAACGTGCTGTTACTGTTAGGCTGTGACAGTGACAAAGAAATGTCTCAGGTCTCCGCTGCTTTTCCTGGATCCTCTCCTCTCCTTGCAGTATCATCAGGGACCTTCCATTCCCCTCTCCTCTGTCTTTGTTTTTGTTGTCAGGGTTTGTGTGCCCCAAATGAGAAGAAAAGGCAGCTTTTGGGGCCTGTCAGCTAGGCATGATGTGCTTCTAGCTGCAAAAGCTTTTAACAAACAAAGGCATGACATGCTCTGTCCCTTCCACCTCGTTTAAGTACCCCGAAACTTTTATATCAAATTACTATATCTTATCACTGTGAGCTGCAGGTGTCTTATGGCTTAAGCAACAAACCCCAGAATTATTGAACCAGTGTGTCCCATGAGATTTTGGACGGATTATATCTACTCCTGAGCCAGTCAAAAACACTGGCAAGAAGCACAGTAGTACTGGTAATGACGGGAAGGGGAGGGAGATCGACCCAGATGCCCGGCGGTGTTACAGAGGAAGGTGGTCCAGCCGCCGTGTGCCCCCCGTGTTTGGAAGCTTTCGCTGTCGCTGCAGCGCGCGTCTCCGATCTGTCGTGCAGTGCACTCCCGTGTACAAAATTTGTTATCATCTCCAGTTCAGGCGTGGAAAGGGATAAACAGCAAACCCAGCCGAACTGAACCGCGAGGTTATTAGGAAACTATACGGTAGATTTTCCTCAATCACCACAACTATGTCGGTGTCGGTGTCTTTTAAAATGGTGTGCGATGAAGACAGATGATCTGGAGGTTTTGTGACTCAAGCCTCGCTGAGGTGGCTATCCGCACTCGTGTACCCACTAACTCTAAAGCGTGGGTTGTATAGATTTCCAACAACTTCCTCTAAACATCCAGAGTCCTCCAATTTTACAGTACAATTCTCATAAAGCTTACCTCTAATTTTCTAGCACTATCTAAATTTCCAGCATCTGAGTAGGTCCCACCTGGACCTTTGGCGTTCCGTAAGTTTTTCCCGCAGACCGGTGCAGAGGTGCAGAGGGTGAAGGTCTACGTTTTGACCTACGCTAAGTTCTCCCGACAAGAACACTAAGAAACATCCAAAGTAAGCAAGATCCAACAACCGCCGGTAAGAAAATTCGGTTGCAAGACGAGGCTAATCAGCTATTGACGTAGGCAAAATCGCATCTTAGCCTAACAAAGACTATCGGCGATGGACCTGCCTGCCGGTGGCGAGTAGTGTAGTATAGTAGTAGTAGGAATTACCGCGCAGCGCGGTGGCGAGGTTGCCGTTGCCAACGAAGTCGGTGACGACGAGCTTCTCGTCGGAGGACCAGTAGTACGCACGTAGGCGCACGACGTTGGGGTGGCGGACCCGCCCCACGGCCCTCGCCTCCGCCGCGAACTCCTTGCACCGGTCCGCGCCGCCGCCCAGCCGCCGCACGGCCACCGGCGTCGTCCCGTTCGCCACCACCACCTTGTACACGATCCCTTTCCCGCCCTTGCCCAGCACGTAGGCCGACGACCGTAGCAGCTCGTCCAGCTCCACGCGGAATCCGCGGTCGATCGCCACCAGCTCCCCTTCTTCTCCCCCACCTCCGCCGCTGTTGTCCTTGCCGTCGTCGTCGTCGTCCGTGGACGAGTCGGACCCGCCGCGGTGGGGCCACAGCATGCAGCGGCACAGCGCGTGGTTCTTGCTGCTGCTGTCGCTGTCGTCGCCGTCCGCCTTCCCCGCGGCGGCGGCGTCTTTCCGGTCCTTGATCTTCCAGTATACGAACACGAGGATGATGCCGATGAGAGCGACGCCCACGGCGTCGGCTACGGAGATGAGAGCGATCAGGCTCGTCTTGACAGGCGCGTGCCGGCTTGCCGAGGTGGAGTCCAGTTGATGAGTGGTCGTGGTGGGCGCCTGCGTCGGCGGCGGCACGGCGCGGCAAGGGACCTGGAGCGGGTAGCCACAGAGGCCAGGGTTGTTGAGGAAGGCCGTGGGGCCCTGGCTTGCGAGGGAGCCCGTCTGCGGGATGGCGCCGGAGAGGTTGTTGAAGCGGAGGTCGAGCGTCACGGTGGCCGGGAGCCGGCCGAGCTCCGGCGGCACGACGCCCGAGAACTGGTTGTGCGAGAGGTTGAGCGTGCCGGCGAGCTTCGGGAGCTCGCCGAGGTCCGGCGGGACGGAGCCGTTGAACGCGTTGGAGGACAGGTCTAGCTGCCGCAGGCTGTCCATCTCCGGCCAGACGCCGGCTGGGACCTCGCCGGAGAAGGCGTTCCTGGCGAGCACGAGGCGCTGCAGGCTCCGGCAGTTGCGGAGGTCGAGCGGGAGCTCCCCCGACAGCGCGTTCCCGGACAGGTCGAGGTTCTGCAGGCGCGGTAGGTCGCAGAGCGCGACGGGGAGCCCGCCGGTGAGGCGGTTCCCGTAGAGGTACACCGAGTGGAGCGACGACGCGTTGGAGAGCGACGCAGGGATGCCGCCAGCGAGGCGGTTGCCGTGGAGGTTGAGCCGGCGGAGGAAGGGCAGCGAGCCGAGCTCCGAGGGGATGTACCCGGAGATGTTCTTGCCCGCCACGGCCAGCCCCACCACGCGCGGCGACGACGAGGCGTTCGCGCACGTGACGCCCGGCCACCGGCACGGGTCCGCGTCGGACTCCGACCACCGCGAGAGCGCCTTGTAAGGGTCGTCCGTCGCAGCTTCCTTGAACGCCAGCAGCGCCATGCCCTCCGCGTTGAGCGCCACGGCCGTCGGCGGCGGCGGCGGCAACGCGAGGACTAGAAGCAAGAGGAGGATTATGGCCATTAGGCTCTCCTGCACTGCACTCTTCTTCCTCCTCTTGCTTACTGTGCTCAACTTGCTGCTTGTGTTGTGGTCATTAACCAACAACACTGATTTCTGGATGGTTGGCAGCGTGCACGAGCCGAGATGTGTATATGTTGGCCGTTTGTCATGTGACGAGAAATTGGCGGTTAGTTCACCGGAGTCCAGAGTGGCATCACCTCACAGCTGAGAGATGAAGGACCGGGTTACTAATACGATTGTTACTCTTTTATTTATAAGGAATATCTTCTGATTACCACCATTCTTCCGGCGCCACGTGCTGCATCTTGTCATGTGTATACATGCTTTCTTCATGACTATAATATACTCCCTTCCGTTTCTTTTTATTTGTGATTAGGACAATCTTCATTAGTTTATATTTTTAGTTCTTTTGATTGTACAATTATTTCAGAACGGATGTAGTAGTATTTTATAAAGAATATATAGGAGTTGCTTATCTAAGCACGATCTCACCCCTTGATTTCTTGATTGGATTCATCCCTTTTGTAAGTGTTACCGTTACCGCTTCACAAGTGATTTTCAACCATTGGTTTCTTGATCGAATGATTGGATGACCCACTTAAGATGAAAATAACGACGGACCACTTAGATATCTAACCGATGCTCATTTTCTTTCAGGCACTGACGTGGTGGCACGGTTATCTTATGTTTTTGCAGTTAGCGAGAAAGTGGGGGCATGTGTATGGTCGTTGTAAGTGGCCACCTTTTAGATGTTGAAAACGTAGTTATGATGGACGTTTGTTTGCCAAGTCAGTGTGGAGGAGACGACTGAAAAGCATGCACGCTGGGGGTCTTCATCACCAAAATTCAGGGCCACCATTGCTGTGACTATGACTGTGCTGTAGAGAGAGAGACAGAGACAACAGAGAGAAATAAACGCGAGACAAAGACGATAAGTACTAGTTGGAAGAGGAGGGGAGTAGAAGGGAAGCAAAGCTAAGAATATGAGACTGAAAGTGCACATGAGTTTGAGTACCGCTGCTGGTACGACGATGCAAAGGGTGCACGCAGCGGAAAAGCTAGCTAGGAATGATGACAACAGGCAGCAGGGCGTTGCGTTGCCGTTGCTTGCGTGCGGAGCGCCAAAGCGGCAAAGCCTAGCCTCCGTCCTAATCATGGGCGCTTCGTTATACGGACTTTGGGTTGGTGATGAGCTCGATCGCTTCGGCCGTGCGCTTGCTTAGCTTGCCGTTGCCGGACGGCGCGTGCGTGCAGTGATGATGAGCTGCGGTTACTATGACGGTGAAGCAAGTCTCGTCGTTCATGGGAAGGGATCGAGCCGTTGAACTGATAGATCATCCAGATTTCACCACCTTCTCAAATGCAAAACTACCGAGAATCTCTTTCGATTAAAGGAATTGAAAAATAGAGGAATAGGAAAAACATAGGAATTGAGATTGTATATTTTTGTAATTCTATAGGAATTGAGATAAGAAACCCTTTGGCAGCATCATAGGAAAAACAAGGGAACTTGTAACATGAGCAAGAAAAGAAAAAAGGTTCAAACTTATGTTAAGTTTTCTACAAAATTTAGTAAAGGAATTCATTCCTATAGAAACTACTCTTTGTTTTTCTTGTGAGCCAAATGGTCATATAGGAAAAAATCCTTTACAAATCCTATCCTTCAAAATTTCTTTGTCATTCCTTCAATCCAAAGAGGGCCTGAGTAGATATACTAGTACCCCATGCATGGAGTATCTTGCATCTGTAGAAAATCCTTATCAATAGTGTAAAGCTTTTTAATTAAACCTGAATGCTCAGGGAAAGCGAAGCATGATTGATATGGACGCGTGCTTGCCGGTTTCAATTAGTGAAGAAGATCGTGTCACTTCTACTGTATACCCCTACTACAAGAAGAAAAGTTGGTGTCTCTGATCACACACTTATATTAGCAGCCATGATTCTTCCAGGGTGCCTTGTGTGGAAGTGAACTGTGCGAGCCCATACGCCATGTGACGATAGGTTGGTCCCCTTTTATCTATCTAACCAAATGTGATGTCTTGAAGCGTTTAAGGTAAGGTCAGTTTGTTGGTTAAGACTTACTCTCTCCTTTCTAAATTACTTGTTATTATAGGATAAACTTTTTGTTCAAAATTGAACTAAAAAACTTGTCAAGTAATTTGAGAAGGAGGAAGTACTATTTAATGACCCTCAACAACTCTTTATTATACTGCTAAAATCAGGTTATGAGGTGTACTCGATACTGTACTGGCAAAAGGTTCTTATCATTCATAGCAATATATAGGATTTCCAGACAATATCGTGCTCTATTTGCTGTGCATTCCTTTCCACCAATTGCAGCAGCAGCAAAAAGAGCGCAAAATAATTGGACATGGAGAACTTTCGCCCTAGCTTTTACCACAGTAACCCATCAATGCATCCAGAAGTTCAGAACTGCGAGTGAAACCTTCTATGTTTACTTTGCTCTTTCTGTTTTTAACTTTTCAGGTACCCTTGCAGTTGCTAGCTGCAGTTATTCGAAAGTACTCTGACGACGAGTGCTAGCTCCGAGAATGTGAAGAAGGCTGCAGCGTAGCCGGTTCACTGTGAATAGGAAATCGATCAGTATCTTCCATTCAACACAAGATATAAGGTGCATGCATGCACATGAAGTTCAAAATGCCAAGTTATTTAGCCCTTGACCACACAACAACAGGACATTGTGGAATTCCTGAAATCGCTTGTATTATCATTGAGGCAGCCAGGTTACATATTATACACTGATGGTCAGTGTATGGAAAAGGAAACCGACTCACATGTAAATACAGATGGAAGGATATGATCTTGCTTGTGCTACTTATGGTAATGCGAGTTGGTTAGGATGTATCCTACTTAATTCACAAGATGTATTCTATCGTAGGATATACCTTACCCGATTTACAGGATTTATACTACCTGCATATTTATTCTAATATCCCCCTCAACCACAACCGGTCTAGATTGAGATTGCGTTGAAAATCAAGCAACTGACTCTGATATAAAGCCTTTGTGAGACCATCTGCCAATTGATCATTGGTAGAGATATAGCGCACATCGAGGAGCTTCTTCATGACTTGATCACGAACAAAATGGTAATCAACTTCAATATGCTTCATACGCCCATGGAAGACCGGATTTTGAGATAAATAGATCACACTGATGTTGTCACACCATAACCGAGCCGATGATGAATGTGGAACTCGTAGCTCCATCAACAACGAGCAAAGCCACATGAGCTCGGCAGTGGTATTCGCCATGGACTTATATTTGGCTTCTGTACTGGACCACGACACAATATTTTGCTTCTTGGCATGCCATGAGATGAGGTTGGAGCCGAAGAACACAACAAAACCACCGGTGGACTTGCGATCATCAGAGCAGCCTGTCCAATCCGCATCAGAGAAGGCACTCAGAACATGAGATGTAGATGGCTTGATCCGGAGTCTAATAGCAGTGTTGTGACTCAGGTACCGTAAAATCCCCTTGACAGCAGTCCAATGTGTGGTTCGAGGAGAATGGTAGATATTGGCATACCTTGTTGATGGCAAAAGAAATATCCGGCCGAGTAAGAGTGACATACTGAAGAGCTCCCACACAATGTTGCGGTAATTAGTGACATTGGCCGGACCAAGCAAATCACCTTCATGCAGCGAGAGTTTGTCACTTGTAGACAATGACGTGGGCATTGGTTTACATGTTTGCATTCCAATGCATTTGAGAAGATCAGAAATGTACTTCTGCTGGGTTAATAGAAGGCCAGAATCATCACGATGAACCTCAATACCAAGAAAGTAGTGCAAATCATCGAGGTCTTTAACAGCAAAATCAACCTTAAGATCAGTGATAAGAGCATCAATAGCACAGGAAGAGGAGCTAACAATGACGATATCATCCACATAAACAAGAAGAAAAATAGTAACCGTTCCTCTTCTATAAATAAATAGAGAGATGTCCACTTTAGAAGCAATAAAACCAAGAGCTTGTAACTTTTCACTGAGTCTAGAATACCAGTCACGCGGAACTTGCTTCAACCCATATAAAGATTTATTCAGCTTGCAATGATATGTAGGACGAGAGTGATCAACAAACCCAGGAGGTTGCTTCATGAAAACTTCCTCCTCTAGAACACCATGAAGAAACGCGTTCTGCACATCCAATTGTTGAATTTTCCATCCCTAGGAAACTGCAATAGATAGCACAAGACGAATGGTGGCATGCTTCACAATAGGACTAAATGTGTCCTCATAGTCAATACCATGGCGCTGTTTGAAACCTTTGGCAACTAAACGTGTCTTGTAACGATCAATAGAGCCATAAGCCTTTTGCTTAATCTTATAAACCCATTTGCAACCAATGAGGTTCTGACCTTTTTCAGGGGGCACCAAGTGCCAAGTATTATTTCGGAGTAAAGCAACATACTTGGTCTCCAAGGCCAATTTCCATTTTGGATCAGCCCAAGCGTCCTGAAGAGAAGATGGTTCATTAGATATAGCCAGGTTGCACCATCGAACAATACCATCAGTATATTTGTGGGGCTGCCTGATGCCGGACTGAAGACATGTCTGGCGTATAGCTTGGTCGGCCGCTTGAGAAGCAGACGAAGGTGTCGGACCAACGACAGATCATGGTGGAGGAGGCGCCTGATGTGTAGACATAGAAGCCGCCTGTTCCAAAGCTTGTGTAGAGGAGATATGAGGCACATCGATCGATTCTGTTGTTGTCGTATCATACACAGTAGACGACACAGTTGATGGTGCCAACTCGTCCGCTGCTGCTGTTGTTGTGTCTGGTACAGAAACATCTAACACCATTGTGTCAGCAAGGATCTCTTGAGGCTGCTGCAGCTGCACATGTGGATTAGGCACATGCAAAATAGAGACAGGAGAACAATCAACTGCATTAGTATGCATATTATCCCCATACGAAGAAGGAATAAGCAGAACATCATATGTGTACCAAACACCTGTGTTAGGATGATGGGAAGAAAATGGCAAGCATTGCTCATCGAACACGACATCACGTGAGATATATATCTGACCCGTAGAGACATCAAGTCACTTGAAACCTTTGTGCATGTTACTGTAGCCAAGGAAGCAACAACGAATAGATCGTGTTGGTACCTTGCATACCGGGTACCCCATGATACCGTAAGAAGTGCAAGGGAGTTCCACCTGTCAAAGTTCAAGACCTCCATAGGCCCCACGTGTCAAACGACACTGGACCCACCTCCTACATAGAGGAGCTCCGACATCGCCATGTGAAACACAAGACCGGAGCTTCACCCTTTACATAGGGTAGCTCCGCACTTGACACGTGTACAGTGACCCCGGACCTAACCCCCAATAGAATGAAGCTCCAGTGCCTCCACGTGTATAGCAGCTTCGAACCTATCTTCCCGCAAGGGAAAGCTCCGGAGCTACCACGTGTCAGGCTGGACCTACGCCACTAACGGGAATATAGACGGATCTCCAACGACATAAGTGTTCAAAGGATTCTTATTGCTACAATTACAAGGCCTGATTATGCCCCATTAATGCACTATTAATGGCGCATGATCAGAAGGCCCTTAATGCTGGCAACACCACCATTAAGGGGCATTATCACGTTATTAGGGTGCTTAAACATACTTAATTGTGTATTAGGCAAGAATAACCGTCGGGGCCACATGTCGGGCCAGACAACCCATGTAACAGCCACCCCTTTGTCTATAAAAGGGATGTGCTGCTCGGTACAAAAGAAGGCAAGCTCATACGCACGCCAACACTACTGAAATCCTCAATACAACAACACACACCCTGTAGAGTAGGGTATTACGCTCAAGCGGCCCAAACCATGTAAATCCTCCGTGTCATCATCTTGTCTAAGATCTCTGCACGCCCAAACCGATACAAGAACCTCCACGAGCTACATTTTAGTAGAACCTGGGGAAGTGTCATTCATACGCTTCGACATTTGCCGCACCAGGTAGGGGCGCCTTAGATCACAAGATGGTGAACTCTATCGCAGGATCATCCAATGGCAACAATGTTGTGCAACCTTTTGGAGGGAATCCTTCCAACATGCAACAACCAGCGGGCGCTGTTGTCCCGGTAGGCGTCGTACCACCACCACCACCATCTGCTCCGACGAACAATGCTGGACAGCGGGATGGGTATTTGTGTCGGTCACAACATCGACAAACAATAACCTCGAGAACGCGCTAATTGCTGCGCGAAATCTGTTGGACCGCCCACCAGAGCCCGGAGCACCTCAGGTTGCGAGGGAGCAGTGGTGCGCTGATGTGCAGTATATGGTTGCAGCCGCAGCCGATTCCATCAGCAACCAAGGTCCTCCCCCTTCGGGACAGGCACCAGCTCAATGTAGGACCTTGTCAGGAAGACTTGGTCCTCATGTGTCATAGCACCGAAGGCGTGCTGTATCTCAACAGGTGACGTCGCTGCCTTCTAGGGTGCGTCACACCCATTCCATGTCGAGACTTTCGACACATGATCTGCGGTCGGAACTCGATCGCTGCTACAGACAGCAAAGCGGTCATGTCCATATCGAGCGTGCTCACGAGAGGCAAGAAGCTTGGGACAACCCTGCTCTAGTGGGAGTAGGGGGAGGTTGTTCTGCCTTGACCATGCACCTACATGGTCTGTTGTCCACAGAAGTTCCGGCCTCATGTGCCGGAGAAATTTGACGGGGCTATCAACCCCGCTGAATTCCTTCAAATCTACTCCACTACTATACTTGCACCAGGAGGCAATGAGCCCGTGATGGCCAACTACTTCCCGGTGGCTCTGACTGGGACCGCCAGGTCCTGGTTCATGGGTCTTCCACTCGACTACATCAATAGTTGGGCGGAACTATGCCAATAGTTCACTACCAACTTAGGGAGTTCTTACACCCGACCTGACACTGAACTGGACTTGTTTGCTGTGAAGCAAACAACAGAGGAATCGCTGTGATCCTTTATCCAGCAGTTTTCTCAGGTACGCAATACCATCCCTTCTATCTCGAACGCTTCTGTTATTGTCACATTCAAAGAGGGCGTCCGAGACAAGAAAATGGTAGAGAAGCTGGCGACGAAAGAAGTCACCAACGTTACAGAGTTGTTCAGCCTGGCTAACAAGTGCGCCTGGGCCACAGAGGGCCAGGAAATGCATTCAAAGCCAGCTCTGGAGGTTAACAAAAAGACTTCCAAAGCTGAAGCCACTACCTCCAGCGGTGGCAAAACGAAGAAGAAGTACAACAGCAAGAAGAAGCCGTCGGCCGGCGCACCTACAGCCGCGGCTGCTGCAGCTCCGGGTGGTCGGGGGCCACGCCCCGAAAAACGATCTCGTCCTTCGTCAGAAGACGGCAACAGATCTAAAATGTGGTGTCCGATCCATAAGATGGACAAGCACAGTCTGTAGGACTGTCGAGAGGTCCAAAACCTTGTCGAGCGCTACAACAAGCACCGAGAAGAAGCTCCTTTCTGTCAATGGGAAGGAAAACAGAAAGTTGATGAATCTCCGACTTTTCAGGATCTCAAGAAGGTCCTGAAGGCTGTCTACAACACAGTAGACAATGATTCTGACATCTCTAACAATGAGCGTCAGAAGACGCTGAACACCATTTATGGTGGTTCCTGGGACATCACTTCTCGCCGCGTTCTCAAAACAATGCGGCGGGACATGGCCGCTGCAGCTCCTATTGCCAGGGCGGAACCTCATCAGAAATGGATGGACTTTTCCATAACCTTCGATGCTACGGACTGCCCCCGAAACATGATCGGAGATGGCCAGTTACCACTAATGGTATCTCCTACCATCAACAATGGTCAGCTCTACCATGTTTTGGTGGACGGAGTTGCGGGGCTGAACCTCCTAAGCTATGAAGCCTTCGTCAAGCTTCAGCTTTGACCTTCGGACCTACATGCCTCACGCCCTTTTTATGAGGTAGGTCTGGGGGCCATTATCCCTCTCGGATCCATCACACACCCGGTGACCTTCGGAACTAGGGAGAAATACAGGACCGAGAAGCTGGTTTTTGAGGTCGCATAGAACAGCTTATCCTTCAATGTCATCTTGGCCAGGCCTTCCTTGTACAGGTTCATGGCTGCAGCTCATTATGTCTACCTAGTGTTGAAGATGCCAACACCCACTGGCATTCTCGACATCCGCGGAGACCGTACTGCAGGAATCACTGCACTGGAAGAACTCCATGCGCTTGCAACTGCGCAGGAGGAGGCATCTGGCAAAGATCTCATTGCTCAACCCTCGAGCTCTCGTCATCGAGGCTCAACCTCTGCACCACATGTGCAACCAAGCGGAGACACCGATGTTCACGTCAAAGTCGTCCAAATCAGTTCTGATGCTGCTCAAACCACCCGTATATCGGGAGGTCTGAACAACAAATAGGAACTCGCGCTCATCACTTTCCTCCAGGTGAATGTTGACGTGTTTGCCTGGTAACCGTTACAAATGTCTGGGATCCCTAGGGAGGTGATTGAGCACAAGCTGAAGATTTATCCTGACGCACGACCTGTACACCAGAAGCCCCGGAAGCAATCCATCGAACGGCAAAACTTCATCCAGTAGGAGATCAAAAAGTTGCTTGAAGCAGGTTTCATTCGGGAAGTTTTTCATCCAAAATGGCTGGCAAACCCAGTTGTTGTACGCAAGGCCGACGGGAAGCTTCGGATGTGTATCGACTACATCACCTTAAATAAGGCATGTCCAAAAGATCCATTTCCACTACCTAGTATAGATCAGATAGTGGACTCCACCTCCGGGTGTGAGCTATTGTGTTTCTTAGATGCATATTCTGGATATCATCAGATCCAAATGTCTAAGGAAGATGAAGAGCATATTGCCTTCATAACAGTAGATGGATTATTTTGTTATACTGCCATGCCCTTTGGTCTCAAAAATGTTGCTTCAACCTTTGTGCGAGCTATGTACAAAACATTTGGATATCTAATTAGAGACTTAATGGAGGTGTACATCGATGACATCGTTGTGAAAATCAAGAACAAGGAGTCACTCCTTGACAATTTACAAGTCGTCTTCGACAAGCTGCGCATCACGCGCACCAAGTTGAACCCGGACAAGTGTGTCTTCGGGGTTAGCTCCGGGAAACTCCTTGGTTTCTTGGTGACTCACTGAGGAATTGAAGCAAACCCAGAAAAGATCAAGGCTATAGAAGAAATGCGGCCTCCATCCTGCATCAAGGACGTCCAGAAGCTAACTGGATGTCTAGCTGCGCTCAGCCGGTTCATTTCAAGGCTAGCAGAGCGGGCACTTCCCTTCTTCAAGCTATTGAGGAAGACCGGACCATTTCATTGGTCTGAAGAAGCAGAAAAGGCATTTCAAGAACTGAAGCAGCTCCTCACCACCCTACCAATCTTGGTAGCTCCGAACCCCGGTGAGCCTTTACTACTTTACATTTCTGCAAGTATGAAAGTTGTAAGCATGGTCCAGGTTGTGGAAAGACCAGAGCCACATCAATATCAGGAGCTTAGACCCCTCCGGGGGGGGGGGGGGGGTCCAGAGCTACCTGAATACGAGTCTGGGTCTCAGCCCCCAGACACAGAACCTCAAGGCGGAATGCTAGGGAATCAACCTCTCTCACAAGAGGGGATTCACCTGGCTAACCAAGGCGATTCGAACCCTTCCAGTAAGGTTAGGGTCGAACAATAAGAAGTTCCGTACCACTCCAAGAAGGTCCAGGAAGCTCAACAAGAAGGTTTGGAACCCTCTGGGAGGGTCCGGGTCGTTGGAGAGGAAGCTCCGAGCCCTTCTAGGAGGGTCCGAACCGTCCATCACCCAGTGTACTTCATTAGTTAAGTACTCCATGATGCCAAGACCAGATACATCGAGGTGCATAAGTTGCTTTACGCAATTCTTACTGCCTCAAGGAAGCTTCGTCACTACTTCCAAACCCACAAGATATCAGTGGTAACTTCTTATCCACTGTGTGCTATATTGCATAACCCTAATTCAACTGGGAACATTGCAAAGTGGGCAGCAAAGTTGGCTGAGTTTGATCTCGAATTTGTGCCACGACAAGCAATCAAGAGTCAGGCTTTGGCTGACTTTGTGGCAGAATGGACCCCCTCTCCATCAAATCCTGGGGGCCCTAGTGAGCAGAAGCCGGAACCCAAGGTCCCAGTCTTCATCGAACCTCACTGGATTCTCTACTTCGACGGTTCCGTGCAGAAGCAGGGGGTCGGAGCTGGAATCATTCTCCTTGCCCCGACCGAGAAGAAGGTTAAATACATGGCTCACCTTGACTTCAAGGCAACCAACAACATGGCAGAATATGAAGCTCTCATCTACGGGCTCAAGGTGACACTATCTTATGGTGTCAAACAACTGTTGGTGAAGGGTGATTTGCAGCTCATCATAAAACAAGTCAAAGGTGAATGCTGTTGCAACAACCCCCAGCTAGCCGCTTATCTCTTTGAAGTCCAGAGGCTTCAGAAAGACTTTGAAGTCCTAGATCTCCACCATGTTAAGCGTCTCCATAACACTGAAGCTGATGAAGTCTCGATGAAGGCTTCAGCCGGAGCTCCGGCTCCCGATAGAATCTTTGTATGGAGGTTATCAAGACCAATAGCTCAGCCTACCGAACTGAGCAAAGGGGGCGAGACCAGCACCTCGAAGCTGATAGTCCCGGTGACCCTGTTACCATGGCGTCCACCAAGGGTCATAGGTGCTGTCGGAAGCTCCGAGCAACCCAGCACGCAAGACTCAGAAGCTCAAGTTATCTCTGATGCATGGATCTCGGAGATTCTAAGCTACTTGAAAGACAACATCCTTCCTGAAGACGGTGTATCCGCTGACCGAATCGTCAGATTGGCTAAAAGATACATGCTGGTAGAAGGGGATCTCTACCGGCGCGGTGCCAACGGTGTCCTATTGCGATGAATTGCAAGGGAAGAAGGTCACGAGCTCCTCGCGGAGATACATGGAGAAGAGTGTGGGAACTATGCGTCTTCCCTCACGTTGGCCAGTAAAGCCTTTCGGCACGACTTTTACTTTCCTACAACACTCCAGGACACAGTGGAGTTGGTGAAAAAAATGTGAAGCGTGCCAAATCCACGCAAAACAAATTCACACACCGGCTCAATCACTGCAAATGATACCTCGTACATGGTCATTCGCTGTGTGGGGTATGGACATCTTGGGACCATTTCCAAAAGCCGTCGGAGGTTATAGGTTCCTATACGTCGCCATCGACAAGTTCATCAAGTGGTTGGAAGCTACTCCAGTTGTGACAATCAACAAGCAATCAACAATCAAGTTCTTGAAGTCCATAATATGTAGATTTGGAGTTCCAAACAAAGTCATAACTGACAATGGGACCCAATTTACAAGTGTCACATTCCAAGAATATTGCTAAGACCTCAGCATTCAAGTCAGCTACTCATCAGTAGCTCACCCAACAAGCAATGGCCAAGCCGAGAGAGCAAATGCAAAAATCCTAAAAGGATTCAAGATGCGTACCTATGAAAACTTAAAAAAGCATGGAGCCACCTGGATTGAAGAGCTTTCGTCTACACTATGGGTGAACAGGACAACACCTAACCGGTCAACTGGGGAGACACTCTTCTTCCTGGTGTACGGAGCTGAAGCAGTCCTTCCTCCGGAGATCACTATGGGGTCGCTCTGGGTTCGGACCTTCGACGAAGCCACGTAGGACCATCTCCGGCGTGAAGACCTTGACCTCGTCGATGAGGGAAGGTGCCAAGCAGCTGTTCGGAATGCACTCTATCGCCAAGCGCTCCGGTGCTATCATCAAAGGCATGTGCGCAACCAACAGCTCGAGGAAGGCGATCTGGTGCTGCAGAAAATACTAACTCGTGAAGGAATGAATAAAATTTCCCCCAGCTGGGAAGGTCCCTTCCGAGTGATCAAAGTATCCCGTCCCGGATGCGTTCGCTTGGCAACTAAGGATGAGACTCCGCTTCCTAATCCTTGGAACATCGATCACCTCCGTAAGTTTTATACTTAGAATCACGGAGGTAATTCTGTAATTACACGCAATATATGTTATAGAGTCAATATACAGAATCGGGTAGGTCCTCCGGGAGAGCATCTAGACCCCTCAGGGAGGGTCCGGGAAGTTCAAGTAACACTTGATACAGTCACAACACTAAATGTGTAATTACCTGCCCTGTGCTAGTACAAGATGTATAACACACTTAGCCTGGTCCTGTACCCTAAGTGTGTCCTTGTATCCCCTGTAATCCGGACCTATAATGAAGGACATTGTTGTGTGAGAACAGACTCCACGTGCATTTGTTTTTGTACAAGGCTCAGTATTTTGAATTATTATTTTTATCTTTCTTGTCTATAATGAAGTTGTGCAATTCTTTTTAAGTTTTAGTCCAAGTTATTCATATGCATCACAAGTTATATTGATGGTCTCTTGGATCTTATCATTGCTGCATGGTCTACTTGCCTGAATGCCAAGCCAATATAGGTCCGGAGTGTGCTATCGACTTAGCTTGGTCCTGCACCCTAAGTACTCCACTCTACCTACACCCTGACAGGCCTCAGTAGGGATAGTACTAAAAAAGCATACAAGTCTGGAAAGATTACATCAATATGCTTGTTATTATATTGAATGTCTTTGAATCTAAAACTAAAACAAGAATGATAAGTCACAAACAATTTATAGACAAGAGGATGAATTTTACTCTTTTTCTTATATCCAATGTGCAGGAAAAACAAAAAACTCATAGCGATGGTGGACGACGCTGGAGATACTAAGCTCCGACATCCTCCAAGGGGGCCCACCGTCGACGTTTTATATGTTGACGGAAGGTGCCATCGGAGCTACAAAGCTCCGACAACCCCAGGGGGTCCGCTGTCGACGACTTCCGCATTAACATTGGGCACTACCGGACCTATCAAGCTCCGATAACTCCCAGGAGGCCCACCGTCGATGTGTTTTATGTTGATGGTAGGTGCCGTCGGAGCTATCAAGCTCCGACAACCCCAGGGGGCCCGCCGTCGACGTGGCAAAGGGTATCAGAGATAAATACTTTGGAACTAAAATCTACAAGTTTGAAGCGTTCAAGTCATCAACATACTATCAAAACCTTTTGGTACATGTTCAGAATCGAATTGTGCACATATACCAGGGGGCCAACAAGACAAAGCACAATATATTGAAGACAAAGATAAAGTGAAATTCATGGTAGAAAGAGTGGATTTCATTCATTCAAAGTACTGGATTACAAAATCAGGGATACAACAAAAGGCAAAAGGAAAAGACCTAACTACTAGAGGATCTAAGTCCTGCGGAAGAATGAGGTGACCTTCTTGGCAACTTCTTGAACGCTGGCCTTAGCGGTGTTGTCCTCTTCAGCAACGGGACCTTTGAGCACCGGATCCAGAGGGAACTTGGGATCTCGGCTCATGTAGCACGACAACACGTATTCAACTACGTTCTTAGCCAAAGATTTCCCTTCTGTTTTCAGCTGGTCCATGATGACATCACCCATTGCGTCAAGTTTGCTGCCAGTAGTGTTGAGAGCCACCAGCGCTCGGTCCAGCTCTAGCTCTGGATTGTCCGGACGCACTGGACTGAAGTCTAGCGGTGTCAACGCGTCATTGGCTCGCCCCAAGAAGTCCCATACTTGTATGGACTCAGTATCCCTTAAACTCCGCAGCTCCTCCAGTGAACTCCGGGCGGTCGCAAGCTCCAAAGCTTCTCAAGCGAGGCGCTCAACCACTTTGGCATGTTGCTACATACTCTCAGCAACTTACTTTTCTCGATCAGCTAGCTCCGTCTCCCGGAGGTGGATACGGTTCCGCCGTTCAGCCAGGTCCTTCTCGCTGCCCCTTACCTTCCCTTTTCTGGCAGCAACATGAGCTTCTCTTTTTGAGAGTTCCTGCCCCAGTTTCCGGTACTTCTCCTTTTCCTCCTCACTCCACAAATCCACTTCTTAGTGTGATCTACCAAATTTTGCTCAGCTAGAGTAAATTTCTAGGTGAGCTCCTCCCCCCTTTTCAAAACATCCTCCTGTTGTTCCAGGAGCTTTTATTCTCTCACATCAAGGTCCGCTTAGCGCTTCTGGAGAATTTCATTTAGTGATGTAAGGTTGTCGTGATGCTCATAAGCATCATCATTCCTTTCCTTAGCACGTTCGAGAATATCCCGAGAATTAACGTCGAGATCCCTGATGGTGGTTTCCTTCTCCTCCAGCAGTTTGCCCCAGTATTCCATCTGTGTCATTTCCCTCTTGATTCACTCCTTCTGATCAGCAAGCCTTGTATGTGCAAGCTTGGTCTCAAAGTGGAGCCTGTTGCGCCAACACCTCAAGGTGTGGCGATCCTCTTCAAGAACCTTGCTGTCATGATCAAAGGCGAGCTGAACTTTTTAAAGGCTCGAGCAGGCATTGTCTATGGACAATGCCAAGGGGAGGCGCTCCGGACCTCCCGGGGTCATCTCTGCTGGTTCTAGGGGATTCTCCATAACAAAAATAGGGTCCCACTCTACAAGCGAGGTTCCCTGAGCTTCTGAGGCACTAGGTACACCCACCGGGAGCTCCTCAACAACCGTTGAGGAAGAGCCTACTGGGGGAACTTCTACCTCCGGAGCTGAAGCCGAAGGTCCTGCTTCTGGATATTCAACCATTGGCTCTGTAGGTGGAGAGCCTACCACCGCCTCTTCATGGTGTTTTGGCTCCGGCATGGATACCTCCGGAGCTATTACCTCTGGGGTGATTGTTGGAGCTTCACCCGAAGTCACTTCCACCACTAGCTCAGGCGCCGGTACATCAGCCACTTCCGGTTCGGCAGCCGGAGCTTCAAGCATCTCTGGCCCGGCAACCAGAGCTTCAACAACTTCTGGCTTTAGGGCCGGAGCATCAACCATCTTCAGCTCAGTGGCCGGAGCTTCAATCATCTCCAGCTCGGCGGCTAGGGCTTCAACGACTTACGGATCAAGGGCCAGAGCTTCTGGCGCCACCGGCTCCGCAACAACTTCTGGCGCAGGAACCGAAGCCTCGGTTACCTCTGGCTCGGACGCCAGAGCTTCTGACACCTCTGACTCCCACACTGGAGCTTCAGCCTCTCACGCTATTGTTGGTGGTGCATCTTCAACTTCTCCCCCGTGGTTCGGCGCTACCACGGGAGCTTCTGGCGTCTCTTCTGGATCTAAGTCCACGACAGCTAGCGCCGGAGCTGCCGTGTCTTCTGCCACCACTGGAGGATGCTCAATGGTTGAAGCCAGAGTTTCAGCATGCACAACCCAATCGCTGCAATAGTTGCTGAAGCCTCGGACTCCCTTCTCAACACTTTGGAAATAAAGGGACGAGAAGATTAAAAACGCAACAAAAACAAGATTAGCATTTCAAGGCAAGTCCATGATGCTTACCTGGGGATGTTGCCACCCCAGTCACCACAGAACCTTTTCTTCTGGGGCCCGGAGTCAGAGCCCACCAAGTTTGGTGAGACAATAACCTCCGACCTCGGTTGGGAACCACCTGCAGCACCTGGAGTCTTCTCGGTCAAAACTTCCCTTGGTCGGGAAGGACCTCCATACCTGGAACCCTTAGCTGGCACTGGGATCGAAATCGACTGTCTGGAGCTGATACCTCTTGAAGAAGACTGTACCGGAGGAGGCGTCACCACCAAAGATCTCCCTCGCCGGGGAGAAGGGGCAATTATTACTGGAGCAGACCTGAAGGAGCTCCCATCAGCATGCCTCAACTTTCTCTTCCGACTGGAAGGTTCGGCTGGCTCCTTGCCCTTGCCCTTGCCGATGCCATCACCCCTTTGGCTCGGGGCAGGGGCGGCCACCTCTTAAGAAGCTCCGGGAATCACAACCCTAGAGGTCCTGCGCTTCTCCACCTCACTAAGGTCATCTAGTGCTAGCATCTTCCTCCGAAGCTCCCTGCTGATCTCCGGAATCATGTTTAAAGGCAAAAAAAGCAGCCGACGGAGCTAAGGCATCATCGGCAATAGACCCATGATGAAACTTTTTTTGAGATGGAGCTTCAAAGCTTCGTCATCCAAGTTGGATTGCAAATCGGTTTCAATCCGGTCGTCATCCATCACACTGTTGAAAGCTGAAGCGAGCTTCTCCCTCCTCCTCAGCGGAGCCCACCTGTTCACCAAGAAGTTTCCGAGGACCATCTGGGGGGTCACTCCACCCTCCACACATTCTCGAATCCTGGCCAGGACAGGTTTAAATGCATTCGACAGCTTCAGAACTACATTCCAGGCATCGGTGTCAACATTGGGGAGTCCTTGGGGCAGCTCCAACCTGTCATGCTCCTCCACTGCAAAGACGATCCAATTCTTCTTCTAGTCGTCCCATTTTCTCGAGGAGAATGACTTCAAGTACTTGAAGGGACAGTTCTTGCGCTTCACGAAGTAGTAGAAGCCAAGCAACTCTGTCCCCTTGCCGGTGGTATAGGCTGTGAAGAAGGTTCGAAATAACTCGACGCAGGGAGGCACGCCCACCCACATCTCGCAGAAGTGGACAAAAGTTACCACGAGTAGGAGGGAGTGCGGGCCGAGGTGATGCAGTTGGAGGCTGTAGAAGTCTAGTGGCATCAAGATGAAGCTCGAGAAAGGTGGGATCAGTCGCATCATGGCATACACCGAGAAGTACACCATCTCCCCGCAATGCTCCTTGAAGGGGAGCTTGCCGGTAAGGACCAAGTGGTTGAAGGAGTCACTGGACCACCCCATGAAGGTCTGGACCTTCATCAGATTGTCCTTGCTATGGATGCGGCTTTTGGGAAGACCTAACTCCATCGCGAAAAAGTGGAGCGAAAGAGGAGAAGGCGAGGCAAAATTTGGGAGGCTCTGAGCGCGAGTTTGATCTAAAGCGTAAAGAGTCCTCAAACCGTGCAAACTTTCCTTCTTAAGTAAGCCTCCATGACGCTTGGATGGAAACCGCAACGAGAGCAAGTCCACATTACAAAGAACTTAACCCGTCAATGACGAATGGGCCCGGGGCCACCCTGATGAAGAGGTTGAGGTTATTACCCCAGGCGAACCGTTGTCATGATGGGCGGCGGGAAACCCAAAGGCGGCAGTCTGACAAGGCGCTTGGAACCAATACAGTTTTCATATTGAGAACCGACGACCTTCAATTGCATGAGATCCGCACTCAAAGATCTCATTTGCCGCATTCAAAATAAGCCACACGGCGATGGTTTAACCCCGAACCATTGCCCCAACGGTACATCAAAAGACCTTTGAAGCTGCAGCGTAGGAATTGAGGATGGCCCCACCTCTAGTAGAACAACTTAACCCAAAGGGTTTTCACCCAGAGGTAGGCTCGGGGGCCACTGTCGTGGTCTGATTCCTGCAATTCCCCGGGTACTACCATTGGCAGCCCGCGGAGTTTCATAGTTTGGTTCGGGCGCGCGGAGATTCAGAGCAAGATGGCAATTTGACACAGGGATTTACGTGGTTCGGGCCGCCTAAGCGTAATACCCTACTCCACGGGTGTGTGTTGTTGTTGTATTGAGCATCTGAGCGCTTGTGTCTGAGAGACCAGAGTGTCTGGAAACCTCCTCGAGTGCAATCCAGCAAGAGTCACTAGAGCACGCGTCCGAGAGAGAGTGTCCGAAAGATTCTCCCCATGTATCGCTCGACCAATCTTTTTATAGTACAAGGACTGGCCGTTACACCATCAGCCTGGCCCGACATGTGGCCCTGGCGGTTACTGATGCTTAATAAATAGTTAATGTACCTAACTACCATTAACAGCGTGATAATGCCCTTTAATGGTGGCGTTACTGTATTAAGGGCCATCCGATCGTGTGTCATTAAGATAGTATTAATGACACATAATCAGGTCTTGAAGTCTTTAATGTCCCTTGAAGGTCCGAGCCGTTGGAGATCCACCAATCTGTCTATTGAGGTTGAAGGTCCGGCGGTTGGACGCGTGGGAGATCTGGAGCTTACCGTCTTGGGCGAATAGGTCCAGTGATATTGTACACATGTCAGTACCGGAGCTTCCCTCTATCGGGGGTTAGGTCCAGGGGTGCCACACAAGTATCTAGTCCGGAGCTTTCCCATGTATGGAATGTAGCTCCGGTTTTATGATACTCGTGGCGATACTGGGAGTAACCATAGGAGGGAGGCAGGTCAGGTTCCGAGTGACACGTGGGGCCTTCAGAGGTCTTCAACTCAGATAGGTGGAGTTCCTTTGCACTCTTCGCAGTTCCAAGGGGTATCCGATATGCAGGGTACCGACAGTGGCCCCCTGGGCCACCTCTGGGAGAGACCTTTTGGGTTAAGTCATTCTGCCGAAGGTGGGTCCATCTTTTGATTTCTGCGCCATGTCTTCAAGGGTTTTTGGATGTGCCGTTGAGGTGGTGGTTCGCATATAAACCATCGCCGCGTGGCATCTTCAGAATGCGGCAGGTGAGATCTGCGCGTGCGAATCTCACGCAATCGAAGGTTGCTAGTTCCCAATACGAAAACCTATCGGTTCCGGGCGCCCTGCCAGGCCGCTGCCCTCGGGTTTCCCGCCTCTCATCATGACAATTGTTCGCCTTAGGTAAGGACCTCGACTTGATCGTTTGGGTGGCCTCGACCCCCCTTATCATTGGCAGGGTGAAATTTTCGAATTGTATCCTTGTCCCTTTTGCAGTTTCCATCCAAGAGTTGCGGGGGCTTACATAAGAAGGAAAGCATGCACCATTTGGGGATTACTTACACCTTCGTTTGAACTTGCGCTCAAATCCTCCAAACTTTCGCTTGCTTTTTCTCTGTCGCCCCACCGTGCTGCGATGGAGTTGGGTCTTCGCAAGAGCCGCCTCACGACCGACGACGATTTGAAGAAGGTCCAGACCTACATGGGGTGGTCCAGCAACTCCTTCAACCACCTGGTCCACGCCGGCAAACTCCTATTCAAGAAGAAGCGCGCCAGTGACATGGTGTACTTTTCTGCGTACGCCATTGTGGGACTGATCAACCTTTCTCAACTTTTGTCTTGATGTTGTTAGACTTCTATGGTCTGCAGTTGTACCACCTTGGCCCCCACTGCATTCTTGTTGTGTTAACATTCGTCCACTTCTGCGAGATGTGGGTGGGTATTCCCCCCTGCGTCGAGCTTTTCCGTACCTTCTTCACCATCCACACTACCGGCAAGAGTGACGAGTATCTTGGCTTCTACTATTTTGTGAAGCGCAAGAAATGCCCCCACAAGTACTTGAGGTCATTTCCTTCCGGCAAGTGGGACAACTGGAAGAAATATTGGATTATCGTCACGGCAGAGGAGCACAAGAAGTTGGAGCTGCCTAAGGGTCTTCCCAATGTTGACACGGATGCCTGGAGTGAAGCTCCGATGCTGTCAGAGGCCTTCAACCTTGCCTTGACCAGGATCCGCCAATGCGTGGAAGGAGGGGTGACCCCCAGGTTGTCTTCTGCAACTTCCTGGTCAACAGGTGGGCTCCGCTGAAGAAGAGGGAGAAGCTCATCTGGCCCTCAACAGCGTGATGGACGATGACCGAATTGAAACCGGTTTGAAGTCCAATTTGGGAGGCTCTGCTTTGGAGCTTCATCTCAAGAAGTTACAACATGGCATCGACGTCGAGGGCAATGACTTAACCCCGTCGGCGGCTTTCCTCCCTCTTAACATGGAGGCACAGTTCAGCAGGGAGCTCCGGAGGAGGATGCCGGTGCTTGACGACCTCGGTGAAGTTGAGAGGCGTTCGACCACCAGATTGGTGATCCCCGGAGCTTCCGAGGGTGGCCCTGCTTCCGCCCCGAGATAGAGAGCTAAAGTCATTGGAAAGGGCAAAGAGTTGGCGGAGCCCTCCAGCCTAAAAAGAAAGTTGAAGCATTCTAACGGGAGGCCCATCAGACTTGCTCCTTCCACAACAGCTCCTTCTCCCCGGCGAGGGAGGTCTTCGACGGCGACGACAACTCCAGCATCGGCGTCTCCCCGGAATGCCAGCTCCGCCCAGGTGACTCCGGCGCTGGAGCCAGCTAAGAGCTCTAGGTCTGAGGGTCCTTCTCAGTCGAGGAAGGCCCCAACCAAGACGTCACTAACGGCGGAAGTAGGCTCCGAAGAGCCTTTCGGAGCTACTACCCCAGTTGCGACTGGGTCGAGCTCTGAGCGTCCGATGAAAAGGTTTCGCGCTAGCTGGAGCGGGAGTCTCCCAAGGTAAATTTGATTTTTTACCTCAGTTGGTTGTTTTTGTTGTAATCATGTTTTGAGTTTCTTTGTCCTTCATCCACAGGGTCTCCAAAAAAGGGGCTGAAGCTCTGGTTCCTGTGACAGCAGCTGATGCTGTGCAGGCGGAGGCTCCGGCTCCAGTTCCAGCGCCGCCCTAGGTGGTGGCTGAGGTCTCGACAGCTCCGGCGCCAGCTGTCAAGGTTCTGAACCTCGACTCATCTCCCGAAGCTCCCGGGGTAGTGCCAGACCACGGGAATGAAGATGTACCAGCGGCACCAGCTCTGGAGGCTGAAGCTCCGGTTTTGGATGTTGTGATGACGGACGCTCCGGCCTCAGAGCCGGAGGTAGCTGCAGTTCCGGCCTTAGGGCCGGATGTTATTGAAGCCCTGGTGGCGGATTCGGTGGTTCATGAAGTTCCGGCGCCTGAGCCGGTTGTCGTGGAGGTGACGACACCCGAACCGGTGGAGGTCAAAGCGCCGGCGCCCGAACCGGCAGTGGAGGAGGCACCAACATTGGATCCAGAGGTGGCCTCAGCTCCGACTGAATCTTCAATGCCTGCCCCGGAAGTGGTAGTTCCGGAGATACCCGCGCATGAGCCAGGGTGTCAAGACGAAGCGATCGATCCTCTGCTTGAGGGACCAGTTGCTGATGACCTCGAGGCGGGACCTTTGGAGCCGACTCCAGAGGTAGAAACACCCGGAGGGCGGCCCTAGTGTCGCGGAAGCTCAAGGGACCACTCTTGTAGAGTGGGACCCAATTTTTGTTATGGAGAACCCGTTGGAGTCAGCGGAGAGGATTCCGGCAGGTCTGGAGCCGATCCCCCTGTCGTTATCCATCGACAACGCTTGCTCCAGCCTTCGTCACGTCTAGCTTGCTTTTTATCACGACAGTAAGGCCCTCGAGGAGGAGCGCCAAATCTTTAGGAGGTGGCGCAACTGGCTCCAATTCGAGACCAAGCTCGCGCAAACAACGCTGGTCGACGACAAGGAGTGGGTCAAGAGGGAGAAGGCCCAGATAGAGAACTGGGGCCAGCTGCTGGACGAGAGGGAAAGCATGGTGCGATCCCTCGACAACCAGTCCCGGGCTATACACGAACAAGCCGTGGCTGCTAATGAAGCAGCGAATGATCACCAGGAGAAGATCAGTACCATCCACGAAAGCCTCATCAAGCACTGGGATGCTCTTGAGGAGCGAGAGAAAAAGCTCGAAGATGAAGAGCAAAAACTTCTGGAGCTGAGGGATGACCTCGTGAAGAGGGAGGAGGAGCTTGCCCAAAGGCTGGCTCTGGGTGACAAGAGCCTCGCAGAGCGCACCAAGAAGCTGGAGGAGCTCCGTGAGAGCGAGGAGAAGAAGACCTGGCAGCGGGGATAGAACCTTACCAAAAGGGAAAATGAAGTCGCTGCCAGGGAGAAGAAGGTGCAGGGCCGGGAGAGAGACCTGGTTGACTGCCGGAACAAGATCCACGTCCAGGAAGAGGAGCTTGCCAACCTCGAAGGCAAGTTGCTGAAAGGATTCAGCAGCACGCCAAAGAGGTCGAGCGCCTTACCTGGGAGGGTTTGGAGCTTGCAGCGACCAAGAGGTCCTTGGAAGAGATGTGAGGCTCAAGGGCTGCGGAGTCCCAACAAGTATGGGACTTCTTGGGCAAAGCCAATGACGCGCTGACGCCACTGAGCCTTAGTCCCGTGCGTCCGGACGATCCGGAGTCGAAGCTAGACCATGCGTTGAAGGCGTTGAGCTCGGCTGGCAACAAACTCAACAAGATGGGCGATGTCATCGCGGATCAGTTGGAAACTGAAGGAAAATCCCTTGTTCAGAACGTAGCAGAGTACATGCTGACGTGCTACACAAGTCGGGATCCTCATTTCCCACTAGATCCGGTGCTTGAAGGTCCCATCGATGGAGAGGGAGATGCCGCCAAGGACAGCGTGTCGGAGGTTGCCCAGAAGGTTGCCTCGTTCTTCCGTAGGATTTAGGACTTTCTCCTTCTAGCTCCCACTCGTATCTTCTCTTCTTTTCTCCAATTTTGTAATCTCTTATCTTCAGATGGATGAAATCCAAGAAATTTATGAATTTCATTTTTTGTGTTCAACCTTTGTCTCACTTGGCCCCCTGGTAGATGTACACAATTTGATTGCGAACATGTACCAAAAGGATGTGGCATTTTGTTGAAGACTTGAGTGCTTCGAACTTGTAGAATATAGGTCTGAAGTCGTCGACAGCAGGGGCCCCCTGAGGTTTTCGGAGCTTAGTACTTCCAGCAGCGACCATTGTCAACACGTAGAGCGTCGACAGTTGGCCCTCTGGGATTGTCGGAGGTTAGTAGCTCCGGCAGCGTCCACTGTCAACACGTAGAGCGTCGACAGCATACCCCATTGGGGTGTCCTTCTACCATCTTTTCTTCACGTTGACAGCTGGCTCCCTGGATTTGTCGAAACTTGATAGCTCCGGCGACGCCTACTATCAATGTTTATAACATCGACAGCAGGCCACCTTAGGGGATGTCGAAGCTTTGATAGCTCTGACATCATCCACCATCATCATGAAATTTTTATTTTTCCTGCACACTGAAGTAAAGAAAAACAGTAAAATCCATTTCTTATCTATAACCCGTATGCCGCTTACTATTACCGAAAGAATTTTTTAAGTCGACTGCAATTCTATGTACAATCAAGTGCATTTGTTTATTTTCTCCAGGTACGATCGTTTTCTGGACTCAACAATGTTAAGACCCGAAAGAATTAACAATGCAACTTGAATTATATATGAATTGTGCGAGCTAAAGTTTCTTGAGAATTACACAACTTTGTTATAGACAAGAAAGAGAAAAATAAAAAATAATGAGCCCGTACAAAATAAATGCACGTGGAGTCTATTTTCACATAATGATGTCTTTCATTATAGGTCTTAGGTACAGGGGAAACAAGTACACTCTTAGGGTACAGAACCAGGCTAAGTGTATTGCATTTCTTGTTTGACCCAAGGTAACTAGCTATATTTTTAGTTCTGAGAATGTGTCAAGTGTTGCTTGAACTTTGCGAACCTTCCAGGAAAGGTCCGACTGTTCTCTCGGAGGAGCTACCCGACTTTGTACAATGACGCTATAACATACATCATATGTAATTACAGACTCACCTCCGTGATATTAAGCGTAGAACTTACAGAGGTGCTCAATGTTCCAAGGATTAGGGAGCGATGTCCCATCCTCAGTTGCCAAGCGAACGCATCCAGGACAGGATACTTTGATCACTCGAAAGGGTCCTTCCCAGCTGGGGGAAAGTTTGTTTAACCCTTCTTGAGTTTGTATTCTCCATAGCACCAGATCGCCTTCCTCGAGCTGTCGGTTATGCACATGCCTTTGGTGATAGCGCTGGAGCACTTCGTGGTATCGTGCATTTCGAACAGCTGTTTGGCACCTTCCCTCTTCAACGAGGTCAAGGTCTTCATGCCGGAGCTAGTCCTGCGTGGCTTCGTCGAAGGTCCAGACCGGGAGCGACCCCAAGGTGATTTCCGGAGGAAGGACTGCTTTAGCTCCGTACACCAGGAAGAAGGGTGTCTCTCCAGTTGACCGGTTTGGAGTTGTCCTGTTTGCCCACAAGGTGGGCGGAAGCTCTTCAATCCAGTTTGCTCCATGTTTTTGTAGGCGCTCATATGTGCGCATCATGAGTCCTTTTAGGCTTTCTGCATTTGCTCTCTCAGCTTGGCCATTGCTTGTCGGGTGAGCTACGGAAGCATAGATGACTTGAATGCCGAGATCTTCGCAATATCCTTGGAATGCAGAGCTTGTGAATTGGGTCCCATTGTCAGTTATGATCTTGTTTGGGACTCCAAATCTACATACTATGGACTGCAAGAAATTGGTAGCTGATTGCTTGTTTATTGTCACAACTGGAGTTGCTTCCGGCCACTTGGTGAACTTGCCAATGGCGACATACAGGAACTTGTAACCTCCGACGGCTCTTGGGAAATGTCCAATATATCCATTCCCCACACGGCGAATGGCCATGTCAGAGGTATCATTTGTAGAGGTTGAGCTGGTGTGTGAATTTGCTTCGCATGAAACTGGCATGCTTCACATTTTTTTCACTAGCTCGGTTGCATCCTGGAGTGCTGTAGGCCAGTAAAAACTGTGCGGGAAGGCTTTACCGACCAACGTGTGGGAAGATGCATGGTTCCCACACTCGCCTCCATGGATTTCCGTGAGGAGCTCGCGGCCTTCTTCCCTTGTAATGCATCGCATTAGGACGCTGTTGGCACCATGCCGGTAGAGATCCCCTTCTACCCGTGTGTATCTTTTATCCAATCTGACTATCCGGTCAGCAGATACATTGTCTTCAGCAAGGATGTTGTCTTTCAAGTAGCTCCGGACCTCCAAGATCCATACATCGGAGCTAACTTGAGCTTCTGAGTCTTGCGTGTTGGGTTGCTCGGAGCTTCCTGCAGCACCTACGACCCTTGATGGACGCCATGGTAACAGGGACATCGGAACTGCCAGCTTCGAGGTGCTGGTCTCGCCCCCTTCGCTCAGTTCGGCAGGCTGAGCTGTTGGTCTTGACAATCTCCGGACGAAGGTTCCGTTGAGAACCGGAGCTCCAGTTGAAGCTTTCGTCGAGAGTTCATCAGCTTCAGCGTTGTTGAGACGCTGGACATGGCAAAGATCCAAGACTTTGAAGTCCTTTTGAAGCTTCTGGGCTTCAAGTAGATATGCAGCTAGTTGAGGGTTGTTGCAGCAGCATTCACCTTTGACTTGTTATATTATGAGCTGCGAATCAAACTTTACCAACAGCTGCTTGACACCATATGATAGTGCCACCTTGAGCCCATAGATTAATACTTCATACTTCGCCATGTTGTTGGTCGCCTTGAAGTCAAGGTGAACCATGTATTTGACCTTCTCCCAGTCGGAGCGAGGAGAAGGATTCCAGCTCCAGCCCCATGCTTCTGCACGGAGCCATCAAAATAGAGGATCCAGTGAGGCCCAGTGAAGACTGGAGCCTTAGGTTCCGGTTTCTGCTCACTGGGGCCCCCAGGATTTGATGGAGAGGGGGTCCATTCCACCACAAAGTTTGCCAATGCTTGACTCTTGATCGCTTATCTTGGGACGAATTCAAGATTGAACTCGGCCAATTCTGCCGCCCACTTTGCAATGTTCCCAGTAGAGTTGGGGTTATGCAAGATTGCACGCAGTGGATAAGAGGTTACCACTGAAATCTTGTGAGCTTGGAAGTAATGATGAAGCTTCCTAGAGGCAATGAGAACTGCGTAGAGCAGGTTATGCACCTCTAGGTATCGAGTCTTCGCGTCATGGAGTACTTCACTGATGAAGTATACTGGGGGCTGGACTGTCCAGACCCTCTCGGAGGGGCCCAAAGCTTCCTCCTCATCAACCCGGACCCTCCTGGAGGGGTCTGTACCTTCTTCGGGGACCTCCAGGTTCTTGCTAGAGGAACCCGAAGCCTCTTCTGAAATGACCCGGACCTTGCCGGAAGGGTTCGGATCTTCTTATTTAGCAACAATAACTCCTTCATTTGAAGGAGGTTGATCCTCTGGCGTCTCACCTCGAGGATCCGAGTCTGGGGGCTGGGACCCAGACTCGCCTTCAGGTAGCTCTGGTCCTTCCCGGAGGGGTATGAACTCTTGAACTGGAGATGATTCTGGTCTTTACGCCACCAGGACCATGCTGACAACTTCTTCAGTTGCTGAAATGTAAAGCAGAAGTGGCTCACCAGGATTCGGAGCTACCAAAGTTGGTAGAGTGGTGAGGAGCTGCTTCAGCTCTTGGAATGCCTTTTTTGCATCTTCAGACCATTGGAATGGTCCGGACTTCCTCAATAATTTGAAGAAGGGTAGCGCCCATTTCGCCAGTCTTGAGATGAACCGGCTGAGGGATGCTAGACACCTAGTCAGCTTATGGACATCCTTGATGCGAGCTGGTGGCCGCATGTCTTCAATAGCTTTAATCTTCACCGGATTCGCCTCTATTCCTCGGTGGTTCACCAAGAATCCAAGAAGCTTTCCGGAGCTAACCCCAAAGACACACATGTCTTGGTTCAACTTTGTGCGTGTGATTCGCAACTTGTCGAAGACAACTTGCAAGGTGTCAAGAAATGACTCCTTGTTCTTGATCTTGATAATGATGTCATCGATGTAAACTTCCACTACATCTCTGATGAGCTCTCCAAAGGTTTTGTACATAGCTCGTACAAATGTTGAAGCAGTGTTTTTGAGACCGAATGGCATGACAGTGTAACAGTACAATCCATCTACTGTGATGAAGGTAGTATGCTCTTCATCTTCCTTAGACATTCTGATTTGATGATACCCAAAATATGCGAAACACAGTAATTCACACTCGGAGGTGGAATCCACTATCTGATCTATTCTAGGTAGTGGAAATGGATCCTTTGGACATGCCTTATTCAGTGTTGTGTAGATGATTCACATCCGAAGCTTCCCGCCGGCCTTGGGTACAACGATTGGGTTTGCCAGCCATTTTGGGTGGAAGACTTCCCAGATGAATCCAGCTTCGAGCAACTTCTTCACTTCTTGATGTATGGAGTTTTGTCGCTCTACTGATTGCTTCCGAGGCTTCTGATATACAGGCCGAGCATCGGGATAAATCTTTAGATTGTGCTCAATCACTTCCCTAGGGATCCCAAGAATTTGTGACAGTTGCCAGGCAAACACGTCGACATTAGCCCGGAGGAAAGTGATGAGCGTGAGTTCCTATTTTTCGTTTAGACCTCCCGATATACGAGTGGTCTGAGCAGCATCAGAACCAATTTGGATGACTTTGACGGGAATGTCGGTGTCGCCGCTTGGTTGCACACGGGGTGCAGAGGTTGAGCCTCGATGACGAATGCTCGGGGGCTTTGGAGCTTGCTCCTTTTAGGATTCTTCCTCATGCGTTGTAGCAAGCGCGTGGAGTTCTTCCAGAGCAGTAACTCCAGCGGTGCGATCTCCGCAGATCCGGAGAACGCCTGAGGGTGTTGGCATCTTCAACACCAAGTAGCCATAATGAGCAGCAACCATGAATTTGTACAAAGTTGGCCTGCCCAAGATGGCATTGAATGGCAAGTTGATTTGTGCCACGTCGAAGACCAACTTCTCGGTCATGTAATTCTCCCAAGTTCCGAAGGTCACCGGGAGAGTAATGGTTGTGAGACCTATGTGTGCTGAATACATTGGCTTTGACAATAAAAGTTAGAAATGCTGCCATAACATCTTTTTAGCAAGGTCCGACTCTATCTCCGAGCTTCTGCAAGGTCCGATGTAAGGTCCGACTTGCTTTGTATAGATCCGACATGTTTTTGGGTAGCTCCAGTGAGTTTGTCTTTAGCTCTGGCATGTCTTTGATAGCTCCGACATGTCTTTGTTGAGCTCAGATATGTTTTGCTAGGTCCGACTTATGTTGGTTAGTTCCAACATGTTTTTCTAGCTCCGACTTTTGGGATGACTAGTTCCGACTAGTTTTGGTTAGCTCCGGCGCTAGGTTATATTAGATTTTGTAAGCTCCGGCGCTAGGTTGTACTAGCTTTGGTAAGCTCCGGCGCTAGGTTGTACTAGCTTTGGTAAGCTCTGGCTCAAGCTCCAGTTAGCTTTGGCTAGGTTTGGAGCTTGATCACAATGTTCCTGCTTTTATCTTGCAATGTTTTGAACTTGCTTTATATTCTTAGAAAGATTGCTTAGTATTCATTTGCTAAGTTTATGGTGCGTTTGGTTGATATGGCTGATATCGTTTTGATATGCTTTGCAACATGCTTATGTGAGGTGCTCACGTAAGGTGTTGTGTTCGGAACTGATGTGAGTCAAGTCACGGACTTGGGCTCGTACGGATTGGTTGTTTATTCATGTGCAGGTGTTGCTTGAGTTCAAGTCATGGTTGGTGACAGGATCCATTGGACTAGTCTCAGGGAGGAGATGAGGTTCCAACAACCAAATTCAGGAGGAATTGTGGTTGAACGGGTCAGGAGGTCACGTAGGATGATTGAATCAAGAGCAGTGCATATGAAGGTTACTGGACGTCGAAGGAAGGTGTTTGCACGTATGCATGCGGTGAATGACGTGGCAACATGGTTCTGAAGATGGTTTATGGATGGGAAGATCTGGTTGGAAGGATCGGATCGTATCGGTTGATGAATTTGGCTGCAGCGGAGTCGGTTATGGCTCGGTATGGAAAGTATCGAGTTGGTTATGATAGGATTTCGTGTGGGTCACGAATTTGAGTTGTTTTAGGAATGTGGGATACGTTCCTAAGGTGTTTGGAAGTCTTAAGACTGCTTCTATCTGCGTATAGAAGAGTCCTAAGCAGTTATGGAAAGTATCGATTCGTGATCGGAGTAGGATTGGAGTTCTAGTTGAGATTGGGTTGGCCTAAGGGCTGGTTATATAAGCAAGGGAGGCCAAAGCTCGTGGTGTACGACTTTGGGGTTGTTCCTCTTGTGTTTAATTGAACAAAATTCGTAGTTTAAAGGAACTTTTGTGCCTTGTTCGTCCGACTTGTTCCAGACAAGTTTTACTCATCGAGTTTCTGGACAGCACTACCTTCCGTCGGTGGTTTTATCATAACTTGAGTTTTATAGATCCAATTGACGTGATTCTTTTTGAGTTGTCTTCACAACGTGATTATTTATCATCTGTCAAAATTTCACGGTCATTGGATTTGTGGTTTCTGATCTACACGAGTTTCTTTGCAGCATTCCAGAACTGTTTTTCTCGGGTAGGACAGATTGATCTTTGTTCGATCTTTCGATCATAACTTGAGTTTCTTTCGATGAATTTGAGTGATTCTTCTTGTGTTTTCTTCGTGACATGATTTTATCTGATATATATCACTTTTTTCCCGGTGAAACACGTTTAGATTAGTCTCACACACAATTTCTTTAATAGATCATTTTTCTGCCAAAGGGGTTGGGATTTAATTGTTTCCGCTGCGTAAGATTTTTAAATCTACCATTCACCCCCCTCTGGTAGCTTTTCACGTGCTCTTCGATCCTACAATTGGTATCAGAGCCACGGTGCTCTAATCATTGTGATTTGCATGTGTTTTTGACTAATCATCATGGAGAAATACTTCGCCAAACCTTGTGTGTTTGATGGTATTGATTTTTAGGTTTGGAAGACACGCATGGAGGATTTCATCCAGGCACAAGGCTTCGCAATATGGGATAAGGTGTAAAAGCCTTACGAAGTGCCACCAAATGATAAAGTTACAGCTACAAACCTACGGGACGTCGACAACAACAACAAAGCCTGAAACTTGATCATCCAAGGACTCACTCAGAGCGACTTCGACCGTGTTGCACATCTCCGATTGGCATACGATGTATGGAGAGCACTTTGTGACTATCACGAAGGATCCAACATGATCAAGGAGGTAAGGCAAGACATGTTCAAGAAAGAATACATGCGCTTCGAGATGCAACCCGGTGAGTCCATTGATGATCTCTTTGCTCGCTTTAACAAAATTCTCAGTAACTTGCGTAGTGTCAATGTTAATTTTTCTGATGCTGAAAATGCTAGGCAACTTCTTAGTGCATTAGACATGTCAATCTGGGAGATGAAAGTTACATCTATCCGTGAATCTACTGTCATGAGTACACTTACTTTAGATGTGCTTTACTCTAAACTCAGAACTCATGAAATTGACATCTTATCACGTAAGAACCCAAATAAGTCTATTGCATTTGTCTCACAACGTGATATGCCTAGCTCCGGCTAATCATCATCTTCCAATACTCTTGTTTTGTTGTCCTCACTAACCCTGGAGCAGATCGAGGAATTTCCAGAAGAGGAGTTAGCACTAATCTCTACTAGGTTCTCAAAAGCATTGCAAAATATGAGAACTAGAAGGAGAGGAAGCTCCGGATCTCAACGTTGTTTTGAATGTGATAAGACATGACACTTTCATACATAATGCACTAACCTTTCAAGTCCTACTACCCGTGAAGAAAAACAGAACAAGGTCAAGACCACCTCTGGAAACCCCAACAAGAAAAAGAAGGGTACCATAGGACGCAAGATGATTAACAGCTTCATCACTGCACTTCAAGAGCTCGGTTCAAGCGATGTAGACTTTAAAAGTGATGAAGATGATGACGATCTGGCCAACTTATGCTTCATGGCGGGCAAAACAAGATCAAGATCAAGTCAGGAGGATGCAGAACACAACAGTGACGACGATGAGGTATGTTCTACCTGTAATGAAATGTGTGATGCAATTTCTCGTGCAACTATTATTGTTAATAAAAAGGACAAAAAGCTTAGGGATAATGCTGCTAAAATTGAATCACTAGAATCTGAAATCAACCATTTGAAAACCTTGATTCCTAGTGATGATTCTTGTCCCTCGTGTGATTTAATCTATGAACAATTGTCCACATTAAGAATTGCACATTCCTCTACTCTAGATAGACTTGAACTTGAAATTGAAAAGAACAAAAAGCTTGCTGCACTCGACATTGGAAACTTCAAATATGCTTCTTGCTCTACAATTGATTTGCATTGTTCTAGTTGTGATGATCTTGAAAAGAAACTAAAAGATGCTATGAATGAAATTTCAATATTGAATAACGCTTTACGTTTTCATGAAGTTAAATATTGTTCCGATTGCAAATTAAAAGAAAAACTTCATGTGAAAATTGCCTTGATCTGTCGAATAAACTTGATAACATGCATACGACATTAGATCGGTTTTGTAATGGGAATAAGAACCTAAACTTGCTGCTGAATTCTTCCAAGTCTTGCAATGACAAAACTGGTTTAGGTTTTAATTCTCATGCTCATGCTAAGGCACATCCACCTAAAATTGTAAAGTCATTAGGAAGTGGTTTGATTCAAACAGCACCTAAACAAAAAGAAGTAGTTTTTAAATCTGCAGTAGTGTTGTCTCATTCGGTTTCAAATAAAAATATTGCTTGCTCATCTAGACATGAACAAAAAGTTAAATTTCATTGTACCTACTGTGGTAGAGATGGTCATGTCATAGATTTTTGTTATAGACTAGCTAAACAACAGAAAAGGGAAAGAATGATTGCTAGATCTCATAATTTTCATGCAAAATTTGCTGCACATATTAAACCGAATGCCAGAAACATGCAACCTACTGTTATGAGTCAAAAACATTCAAAGTTTACCTCCGGACCTTCTGTTTTTGCCTCCGGAGCTACTGATTTTTGTGCTACTCAAGTAACATCTTATAGGTCAGTAGTTAAGAGTAAAAAACCTCAAACTTTGACTCGTAAACCTGCTATTTTATCTTAGCTTTCGCGTGTTTTTCCTGCTGCATGTCGTGTGACTCAGTACTGGATTCCTAAATGCCTTTTGACTAACCCCGGTATTGAGTCATCGATGTATTGTGCTTCTATGTAGGTTACACATTTGCGGAAGGAGAACATTTGGATTGTGGATTCAGGTTGCTCACGCCACATGGCCGGTAACAAAGATTGGTTCTCCTCCCTCTCTTTTGAGTCAGGTGTAGAGAATGTTACTTTTGCTGATAATTCTTCAACTCCTATAATTGCTAAAGGTTCGGTTAGAGTAAATGATCACTACACTTTGAAGGATGTGGCACTTGTCAAAAATTTGAAATACAACTTGCTTTCTGTTTCACAATTGCTAGATGAAAATCTGGAAATTATTTTCAATAAAAACTACTGCAAAGTTGTAGGTTCAAATACTGAGCTTATATTAAACATGTCTCAGTTTGGAAGAGTTTTCAAAGCTGAGTATGATATGTCTTCCTCTAAGCATAGGTGTCTAGTTGCTAATGATTCAAAGAACTTATATTTTTGGCATCGTAGACTTGGTCATGTAGGCTTTCATCACCTAATGCGTGTTAGTGCTCTTGATTGCATACGTGGGCTGCCTAAGCTTAAAGGGGACAAAGAAATTGTGTGCTCTTCTTGTAGACATGCTAAGATGGTTGCAGGTTCACATACTCCTCTCACAATGATCATGACAACTGAACCGGGTCAACTTTTGCACCTTGACACCGTAGGACCTTCACGTGTTCAATCCTTCGGAGGTAAATGGTATGTTCTTGTTATTGTTGATGATTATTCTAGATACTCTTGGGTTTACTTTATGGCATCTAAGGATTAAGTTTTTAGTCACTTTAGAACTTTATTTCTTAGATTATCAATTGATCACCCATGATCTTTAAAAGCAATTAAAAGTGATAACGGAACTAAATTTAAAAATCAATCTTTTGATCATTTTTGTGCTGAAAATGGAATAGATCATCAATTTTCTTCACCATATGTACCTCAACAAAATGGTGTTGTAGAAAGAAAGAACAGAACCTTAGTTGAGATGGCTAGGACTATGCTTGATGAATATCAAACTCCTATGAAATTTTGGGCTGATGCGATTGCAACTGCTTGTTATGTCTCAAATCGTGTTTTCTTGCACGCTAAGCTAGGTAAAACCCCATATGAGCTCCGGTTTGGACATAGGCCTAGTGTTATGCACTTTTGGGTCTTTGGTTGCAAATGCTTTGTTAAGAAACATGGTAATCTTGATAAATTTGAACCTATATCCATTGATGGCATGTTTCTTGGTTATCCATCTCATACTAGAGGCTACCGTGTGCTTTTACTTGACACTAACAAAATTGTGGAGACGTGTGAAGTGTCTTTTGATGAATCTAGCCCAAGTACTAGCTCAAGCATTGCAGGTCCATATCCATATCCGCAGGGGGAGAGCATTTTTGTTGAAGATGCAGAAGAGGTGGAGCTGCTGCCCGAAAATTCAGCAGCTAATGACATTGTTCGAGCTCCTGATTTTGATTCACAGTCAGCACCGACGACCACCATTGCTGGTCCAGATCCTCCTCAAGTCACAAGCTCATCGATTTGTGATGAACATGAAGAAGAAGACGCTTGCGAAGTGTCCACTCCCCTCCGGGTTCTCAAAATTCATCCTCCACAACAGATTATTGGAAGCTTGCAAGAAAGAGTTACATGGTCCAGGTTTTGCGATCCAAACTCTCATGCTCATTCTTTTTTTGTTGCTTCTTTTGAACCCAAAGATATATCACACGGACTCACTAATGAATCTTGGATTATTGCCATGCAAGAAGAGTTAGAAAATTTTGAAAGAAATAATGTTTGGAAACTTGTACCTCCTCCTCAAGGTCACACTTTAATTGGAACTAAATGGGTGTTTAAAAAATAAACAAAGTGAGGATGGGGTTGTGGTTAGGAATAAGGCTAGGTTGGTTGCTCAAGGTTTCACTCAAGTTGAAGGTCTAGATTTTGATGAAACTTTTGCTCATGTTACTAGATTATAAGCCATAAGAATTTTGTTAGCTTTTGTTGCAGCTAAAGGTTTTAAGCTATATCAAATGGATGTTAAAAGTGCTTTTCTTAATGGCTACATAGATGAGGAGGTTTATGTCAAACAACCACCGGGTTTTAAAAATTCAGATTTTCCTAATCATGTTTACAAACTGTCCAAAGCCTTGTACGGTCTCAAACAAGCCCCTAGAGCATGGTATGATAGGTTAAAAACGTTCTTACTTGAAAATGGGTTTACCATGGGCAAGGTTGATAAAACTCTTTTTGTGCTAAAGCATGACAATGACTCATTATTCGTTCAAGTGTATATGGATGATATTATCTTTGGTTGTGCTTCTCATGATCTTGTGTCCAAGTTTTCAGCTATGATGAGTTCAGAATTTGAGATGGGTATGATGGGAGAACTCACGTACTTTTTGGGGCTACAAATCAAGCGAAGTATACAAAAGACCTCTTAAGGCGCTTCAACATGAACAAAAGCAAGCCTCTTCGGACACCAATTGGAACAGCAACAACACTTGAACTTGATGAAGATGGTGAACCCGTGGATCAAAAAGAATATTGAAGCATGATCGGATCACTTTTGTACCTCACGGCATCAAAACCGGACATACAATTCAGCGTATGTCTTTGTGCACGGTTTCAAGCTTCACCACGTGCTTCACATCGTCAAGCCATCAAAAGGATTCTCAGGTACTTACATGGAACTCAAGAATTTGGCATTTTTCTTCCTTCTTCCTCAACCGTTACTTTGAAAGCTTTTTCCGATGCTGATTTTGGAGGTTGTAAGATTGATAGGAAAAGTACTTCCGGTGCTTGTCATTTTCTTGGTAATTCACCTGTTGCATGGTCATCCAGAAAACAAAGTTTAGTTGCACAATCCACCACCGAATCTGAATATGTAGCTGCTGCTAGCGCTTGTTCACAAAATCTTTGGATTGTTCAAACACTTAAGGACTATGGGGTTGATCTAGATAGTGTTCCGCTGTTTTGTGACAACACTAGTGCTATTTGCATTGCTAAAAACCCTGTGCAACATTCTAGAACTAAGCACATTGACATTAGGTATCACTTTCTCCGTGATAATGTTGAAAAAGGAAACATTGTGCTTCATCATATAGATATCGAACAACAATTGGCTGACATTTTTACAAAACCTTTGGATTTCACTCGTTTTTGTTACATTCGTAGTGAAATAGGGGTTATGCATCCTCATGGCTTAAATTGAGGGGGGTTTTCAAACTTGAGAAGTCTATGTGTGAATCTAAAATTAAAATAATATGAGCATAGTATTTCATACATATCTGACTTTGTGATTCCTTTTACATGCTAAAAGTTCTTACTACATTACTCGTGTTATACATTTTGTAGTTTTTGCCATGTCTAGTAATTGGAATAATTACTTACACTAAAACTAGTCATGGTTGAACTTTCTTGCTGTTTTGAACTTGTTGCATGCTCACAAGTGTTTTTAATCATAAAGAATTAATCAAGTAATCAACTCACATGTTGAGTTTTTGTGAACAAATATAAGTTGAGAAAAGATCAAGAGAATATGCATGCATCGCACTTCTTCTTTTGAGATGGCTTATCATTGCACTTAGATATGAACTTGGAAGAAGTTTTGTATGACTAAAACCACGTCCTTAAGCTTCTGATTGTCAAATGACATAGGCTTGGCTTGGTTGGTTAGAATAAGGCAGATGCGCATATAATCTCTTACAAATATCATATGATTTAAATTTGTGCTTTGAAAAATAATAAAATGCAGCAACAAGTGTCATGCTTTCAGATATTGAAATAGTTAAGTTTGTGAGATCATGACTTGCCTAAATTGAAAATTACATTTGATCTCTAGCATGGCTTACACTACTTTATGTATCTCATTGTTTGTGATAGTGTAAGTTACTTGATAGTATGACTTGGATGAGCTTTGTTTTATATGTATATGTTATAATATGCTCATAACAATTAAAATTTCTCTTTTGAACCTTGTTGAATACATTATCAAAGGGGAAGAGATAATATGGTGAATTATGCAAGGGGGAGAAATATGTATAGGGGAGAAATTTATTTCTATCTCATTTGATTTTCAAAAAAAGGGAAAATTGTTCTCAAAACTTTTCATGCCAATGTTTGGATTTTAAATGGTGTTGCCAATGCATTCATCATGGGGGAGATTGTGAGACCTATGTGTTCTGAATACATTGGCTTTGACAATAAAAGTTTTGAATGTTGCCATAACATCTTTTTAGCAAGGTCCGACTCTAGCTCCGAGCTTCTGCAAGGTCCGACGTAAGGTCCGAATTGCTTTGTCTAGATCTGACATGTTTTTGGGTTGCTCCAGTGAGTTTTGTCTTTAGCTCCGGCATGTCTTTGATAGCTCCGGCATGTCTTTGTTAAGCTCCGATATGTTTTGCTAGGTCCGACTTATGTTGGTTAGTTCCAATATGTTTTTCTAGCTCCGACTTTTGGGATGACTAGTTTCGACTAGTTTTGGTTAGCTCCGGTGCTAGGTTATACTAGCTTTGGTAAGCTCCGGTGCTAGGTTGTACTAGCTTTGGTAAGCTCCGGTGCTAGATTGTACTAGCTTTGGTAAGCTCCAGCTCAAGCTCCGGTTAGCTTTGGCTAGGTTCGGAGCTTGATCGCAATGTTCCTGCTTTTATCTTGCAATGTTTTGAACTTGCTTTATATTCTTAGAAAGATTGCTTAGTATTTATTTGCTAAGTTTATGGTGCGTTTTGGTTGATATGGCTGATATCGTTTTGATATGCTTTGCAACATGCTTATGTGAGGTGTCCACGTAAGGTGTTGTGTTCGGAACTGATGTGAGTCAAGTCGCGGACTTGGGCTCGTACGGATTGGTTGTTCATTCATGTGCAGGTGTTGCTTGAGTTAAAGTCATGGCTGGTGATAGGATCCATTGGACTAGTCTCAGGGAGGAGATGAGGTTCCAACAACCAAATTCAGGAGAAATTGTGGTTAAGCGGGTCAGGAGGTCGCACAGGATGATTGAATCAAGGGTAGTGCATATGAAGGTTATTGGATGTCGAAAGAAGGTGTTTGCATGTATGCATATGGTGAATGACGTGACAACATGGTTCCGAAGATGGTTTATGGATGGGAAGATCTGGTTGGAAGGATCGGATCGTATCGGTTGATGACTTTGGCTGCGACGGAGTCGGTTATGGCTCGCTATGGAAAGTATTGAGTTGGTTATGATAGGATTTCGTGTGGGTCACGAATTTGAGTTGTTTTAGGAATGTGGGATACATTCCTAAGGTGTTTGGAAGTCTTAATATTGCTTCTATCTGCGTATAGAAGATTCCTAAGCACTTATGGAAAGTTTCGATTCGTGATCGGAGTAGGATTGGAGTTCTAGTTGAGATTGGGTTGGCCTAAGGGCTGGTTATATAAGCAAGGGAGGCCAAATCTCGTGGTGTACGACTTTGGGGCTGTTCCTCTTGTGTTTCACTGAATAAAATTCGTAGTTTAAAGGAACTTTTGTGTCTTGTTCATCCGACTTGTTCCAGACAAGTTTTACTCGTCGAGTTTCTGGACAGCACTACCTTCCGTCGGTGGTTTTATCATAACTCGAGTTTTATAGATACAATTGATGTGATTCTTTTTGGGTTGTCTTCAAAACTTGATTATCTATCATCTGTCAAAATTTCACGGTCATTGGAATTGTGGTTTCTGATCTACATGAGTTTCTTTGCAGCATTCCAGAACTGTTTTTCTCGGGTAGGACAGATTGACCTTTGTTCGATCTTTCGATCATAACTTGAGTTTCTCTCGATGGATTTTAGTGATTCTTCTTGTGTTTTCTTCACGAATTGATTCTCTCTGATATATATCACTTTTGTTCTGGTGAAACACGTTTATATTAGTCTCATACATGATTTCTTTAATAGATCGTTTTTCGGCCAAAGGGGTTGAGATTTAATTGTTTCCGCTGCGTAAGATTTTTTAAATCTACCATTCACCCCCCTCTGGCAGATTTTCACGTGATCTTCGATCTTACAATGGCACCAAGTGGAGTTATGGCCCTCGGACCTACTTCAGAGAAAGGTCGAGAGGGGCGAAGATCCGAAGTCGGAGCTGAAGCTTGACGAAGGCTTTGAAGCTTATGAGGTTCAGCCCCGAACCTCCGTCCACCATTACGTGGTGGAGCTGGATGTTATTGATGGTAGCAGATACCATTAGTGGAAGTTGGCCAGCTCTGATCATGTTCCGAGGGCAGTCCTAAGCATCGAAAGTGATGGCAGTATCCATCCACTTCCGATGAGGCTCCGCCCTGGCGGTAGGAGCTACAGAGGCCATGTCCCACCGCATTGTCTTGAGGATACGGCGGGAAGTGATGTCCCACGAACCACCAAAGATGGTGTTCATGGTCTTCCGGCGCTCGTTATCAGAGATGTCGGAGTCGTCGTCAACGGATGTGTAAACAGCCTTCAAGACCTTTTTGAGGTCCTGAAAGCCTAACTCCTCTTCAACCGGAGCTTTGTTGACTTTTTGTTTTCCTTCCCTTTGACAGAAAGGAGCTTCTTCCCGGCGCTTGTTGTAGCGCTCGGCGAGGTTCTGGACCTCGCGGCAGTTTTCCAGGTTGTGGTTGTTCGTCTTGTGTATGGGACACCACATCTTGGAGCTGCCACCATCTTTGGACGACGACCGAGGTCGTTTTTCGGGGCATGGCCCCCAGCCACCTGGAGCTGCTGCAGCTGCAGCAGTAGGTGTGTCGGGCAACGGCTTCTTCTTGTCGTTGGACTTTTTCTTCTTCTTGCCACTCCCGGAGGTAGCAGCTTCACTCTTGGAGGACTTTTTGTTGTCCTCCGGAGATGGTTTGGAGTGCATTTCACGGCCCTCCGTAGCCTTGGCACACTTGTCTGCCAAGCTGAAGAGTTCCATGACACTGGTGACTTCCTTGGTCGCCAGCTTTTCCGGCATCTTCTTATCTCGAACGCCCTGTCTGAATGCTACAATAACAGAAGCGCTTGAGATAGAAGGAATGGTATTTCGTACCTGGGAGAACCTTTGGATGAAAGATCGCAAGGACTCTCCCCCTTTTTGCTTGACAGCAAAAAGGTCCAGTTTCGTGCCTTGTCGGGTTTATGAGCTTCCGAAATTGGTGGTGAACTGTTGGCACAGCTCCGCCCAACTATTGATGGAGTCAGGCGAGAGGCTCGTGAACCAAGACCTAGCAGTCCCAGTCAAAGCCACAGGGAAATAATTGGCCATCACGGCCTCATTTCCCCCAGCTGCAAGGATAGCGGTGGAGTAGATTTGGAGAAATCTAGAGTCAGTCCTGTCAAATTTCTCCAGCGGGTGAGGCTGGAACTTCTGCGGCCATCTGACCATGCGTAGGTGCATGGCCAAGGCAGGACAGCCTCCTCCTACTCCCTCAGGAGCGGGACTGTCCCGAGCCTCTCGCCTCTCACGAGCACGCTCGATGTGGACGCGATCGTCCTGTTGCCGGTAACGACAATCGAGCTCCGCCCGGAGGTCATGAGTCGAAAGCTTTGTTACCGTGTGAGTACGTCACGCCCCGGAAGGCAGCAACGTCGCTTGTTGAGACGTAGCACGCCTCCTGTGATGTGAAGCTTGCAGACCGAGTCTACCCGTCAAGGTCCGATGCTGTGATGGGGCTCGCCCCAAGGGGGGAGGACCTTGATTGCTGATGCGATCGCCTGCTGCTGCAACCAGATGATCCACATCAGCTCTCCACTACTCCATCGCATCCTGGGGTGCTCCTGGAAGCGGTGGACGTTGGAGAAGAGCACGCGTAGCATTAAGCGCGTGTCCGGGGTTGTTGTTCGCCGATGAGGTGATCGACGCAGACGCCCCATCTCACTGTCCGGGTTGATTCATCGGAGCAGATGGTGGCGGTGGTGGCATGACTCCTGCTGGGACAATAGCACCTGCTGGTTGCTGCATGTTGGAGGGATTGCCTCCAGCAGGTTGCACAACATGGTTACCGTTGGACGATTCAGAGCAAGATGGCAATTTGACACAGGGATTTACGTGGTTCGGGCCGCCTGAGCGTAATACCCTACTCCACGGGAGTGTGTTGTTGTTGTATTGAGCATCTGAGCGCTTGTGTCTGAGAGACCAGTGTCTAGAAACCTCCTCGAGCGCAATCCAGCAAGAGTCGCTAGAGCACGCGTCCAAGAGAGAGTGTCCAAAAGAGTCTCCCCGTGTATCGCTCGGCTAGTCCTTTTATAGTACAAGGACTGGCCGTTACACCATCAGCCTGGCCCGAAATGTGGCCCTGGCGGTTACTGATGCTTAATACACAGTTAATGTACTTAACTACCCTTAATAGCGTGATAACACCCTTTAATGGTGGCGTTACTCGTATTAAGGGCCTTCCGATCGCGTGTCATTAAGATAGCATTAATGACACGTAATCAGGTCTTGAATTCTTTAATGTCCCTTGAAGGTCCAAGCCACTGGAGATCCACCAATATGTCTGTTGAGGTTGAAGGTCCGGCGGTTGGATGCGTGGCAGCCCCGGAGCTTACCGTCTTGGATGAGTAGGTCCGATGCTGTTGTACACGTGTCAGTACCGGAGCTTCCCTCTGTCGGGGGTTAGGTCCGGGGGTGCCACACAGGTATCTAGTCCGGAGGTTTCCCATGTATGGAATGTAGCTTCGGTTTTATAATACACGTGGCGACACTGGGACTAACCATAGGAGGGAGACAGGTTCGGTTCCGAGTGACACGTGGGGCCTTTGGAGGTCTACAACTCAGATAGGTGGAGTTCCTTTGCACTGTTCGCAGTTCCAAGAGGTATCTGGTACGTAGGGTACCGACAGCCACTGTTGGTACCCTGCATACCGGGTACCCCATGATACCGTAAGAAGTGCAACGGAGTTCCACCTATCAAAGTTGAATACCTACATTGGCCCCACGTGTCAAACAACACTGGACCCACCTCCTACATAGGGGAGCTCCGACACCGCCACGTGTAACACAAGACCGGAGCTTCACCCTTTACATAGGGTAGCTCCGCACTTGACACCTGTACAGTGACCCCGGACCTAACCCCCAGCAGAATGAAGCTCTGGTGCCTCCACGTGTATAGCAGCTTTGGACCTACCTCCCCGCAAGGGAAAGCTCCAGAGCTGCCATGTGTCAGGCCGGACCTACGCCACCAACGGGAATACAGACGGATCTCCAACGACATAAGTGTTCAAATGATTCTTATTGCTACAATTACAAGGCATGATTATGCCCGTTAATGCACTATTAATGGCGCACAATCAGAAGACTCTTAATGATGGTAACACCACTATTAAGGGGAGTTATCATGTTATTAGGGTGCTTAAACATACTGAATTGTGTATTAGGCAAGAATAACTATCGAGGCCACATGTCGGGCCAGGCAACCTATGTAACAGCCACCCCTTGGTCTATAAAAGGGATGTGCAGCTCGGTACAAAAGAAGGCAAGCTCATACGCATGCCAGCACTACTGAAATCCTCAATACAACAACACACACCCCAGGGAGTAGGGTATTACGCTCAGGTGGCCCGAACCACGTAAATCCTCCGTGTCATCATCTTCTCTGAGAATCTCCGCGTGCCCAAACTGATACAAGAACCTCCGCGGGCTACATTTTAGTAGGACCGAGGGAAGTGTTGTTCATACGCTTCGACATATCGAAATTGTAATTTGTGAGCATTATAGGGTCGTAAATTCGGCCAACATGCACAACCAAATACACGAAAACTGGAATAATCAGGGGAGGCTCCTAATAGGCGAGTAATGGGATATCATAGGAGAGCAACTTGGTCGGAGTTCTGTTGATAAGATATGTGGTAGTGAGGAATGCATGATCCTAGTATTTTAGTGGCATAGAGGCGGTAGCGAGCAAGGCTAGACCCATCTCTACAATATGGCGATGTTTTCGTTCGACAACACAATTTTTTTACTGGTGTGTGTGCGGACATGAAACAAGATGATTAATGCCAGCAGAGCGAAAAAAAAGAATTTATATGTTCATATTCACCTCCCCAATCAGATTGTATGGCAAGGATTGTACGGCCTAATTATTGCTCGACAAAAGACTGAAATTCATGGAAAAATTTAAACACCTTGGATTTGTGGCAAAGCAAATAAAGCCATGTGAATTTATTGTAATCATCAATAAAGCTCACTTAATATTTTTTATTACCAAATGAATCAACAGTCGGTCCCCACACATCCGAAAATACAAGTTCTAAAGGTGCAGGAGAACGACTGGTGGATACATAATAAGGGAGTTGATGTTCCTTTGCACGAAGGCAGAATCAAAAACAGATGCATCATTGTCTATATTAGAAAATGCAAATTATTATTATGAAGCACATGAAGAGTGATATCTCGAGATGGATGACCTAATCGATTGTGCCATCGATTATTAGAAATTTTGGTGGCACTAAACACAAGTTTTCGAAACTGTGATGTAGATGGTGGCAGAGGGTAGAGGCCCCCCTTACACGCGCCCTCGCAGAAGTACCCTCTTCGTGGTGCGATACTTAATCAGGAAAAAATAAGGGCAAAATTCAATAAATATGTTATTGTCAAGAGTAAATTGATGAACAAAGATGAGATTTTTGTGAGCTTGTGGGACATGCAAAACACTACGAAGGTGCATATCACGATAAGAAGTGGGGATAATAGCAGTACCAATGTGATTATTGTTCATACCTGCTCCATTGGCCGCATGTATCTGATCCCTACCAGTGTAGTGATCATGCATCGTCAATTTGTCGAGCTCGCTGATGATATGATCGGTGGCGCCAGTATCAGTGTACCAATTGGCATCACCACCGAAGCTTGTCATTGCAGCAGCCGCAGTGCGTTGTTCAGGGGTGTACTCGGAGTCGTACCGGTACCAGCAGGTAGTTGCAGTGTGTCCGACCTTGAGACAGCTGGCAGGTTAGACAGTTACGTGCATCGGCAGTGCACCCTCCTAAGCCGCGGCCACCTCCACAGGACGGGGCGCGCCCATGACCATTGCTGCGGCCAGAGCACCCACCTAGTGCACCGCGACGACGATACGCGCTGTTGGCAGACGAGTGGTGACCATAGTTGTCAGAGCCGTCGGAGAGCATCTGAAGGTGATTGTCGAAGCTGAGGAGCTGGGTGTACATTTCTGCCAGCGTGATACGGTCCACACGGGTGGTGATAGCGGTGACGATGGGGTTGTACTCCGCATCTAAGCCAGCGAGAACATAAGAGACAAATTCATCATCAGTGAGTGGACTACTTGAAGAGGCCATCTCATCCGTGTAGGTACGCATCTTGGCATAGTAGTCGGCCATTGACCGATTATTTTTCTTTGTCGTGGCAAGGGAAATACGCGTGTTGACGGATCGTGACCGCACCTGAGAGGCGTACATCTCCGCCAACATACTCCAAGTTGTAGTAGATGTAGTGCACGTAGATACGTGCTTGAGCGATTCCTTGGTGCAGGACGAGAGCAGATATCCAAGAACGGATTGATCTCGAGCAACCCATAGCGCATAGGCAGGGTTGGGCTTCTTGACGTCATCTTTGTCTTTGATCATCTTTGGCGGCGCAATCTCTACACCGGTGAGGAATCCCTCAAGCTGCACGGCACGGATGGCCGTCATAACTTGTGCCTTCCACAAGAGGTAATTGCTGGACGTCAGCTTCTCGCTAATGGGAATGGAGAAGGAGGATGGGGTGGCGATGGTGATCTCGATTGTGGAGGCCATGGCGATTGGATGTGTGGAAAAAAATAGAGGAGTGGCTCTGTTACCATGTGGAATTCCTGAAATCGCTTGTATTATCATTGAGGCAGCTAGGTTACATATATATACACTGATGGTCAGTGTATGGAAAAGGAAACCGACTCGCATGCAAATACAGATGGAAGTATATGATCCTGCTTGTGCTACTTATGGTAACGCGAGTCGGTTAGGATATACACTACAGGAATCGTGACAATAGACGACGGCCAATTTAATAGACGACGGGACCGTTGTCTTTAAATTAATAGACGACAGTGTTTTCTAGCTGTCGTCAATAAGCCCATAATTGACAACGGTTTACCTAGAACCGTCGTCAATTACTTAAATACGAAAGTGGGCCATCGTCCATTAATGTCCATCGTCAATTACGGGCTGAACCGGGCCCGCTCTAAGTCGTTATAGACGACGGTGACCATGGGCCGTCGTCTATAAGGTGTAATATACAACGGTGACATTTTACTGTCGTCTATTCGGGACTATTTCCAGCCCGCTCGCGGCTAAGTACTCATTTGGCTTCCTCCATCATTCGCGCCCAAGGCCGCCGCCGGTGGTGTTCCACTCTCGTCGCGCCGCCGCCGAGGTACGCCGCCCCTCCTAGCCGCCTTCTCCCCACCGCGCGCCGCCTCTTCCCACCACGCGCCGCCCCCTTGCAGCCGCCTCCTCCCCATCGTGTGCGTCCGCCCCCTCCCCGTACGCCCTATCGTCAGCCCCGTCCCCGTCGCCCCCTATCGGCAGCCCCATCCCCGCCGCCCTCCACCATGGGACACCGTTGAAAGCATCTAGGCCTCCATGAGGTATGGTTTCGGTGATCAATGACAACCATTAGATTTTACTAATGAATGTGTGGATGCAAGGTCTCCCATATCACCCATCACACTCAAATGAAATCTATATGAATATCATCTACTGGTCATTGGATATAATTGGAGATCCCTAAACAATCATTCTATGACATTAATCAATGTTCATGAAGATTAGAAGTAAAAGCTCACATGTCAAAATTATTCAACCAAAATTGATAGCACTCAATGCTTGATAATCATCAGAAGAATATTTCCAACCAATGTCTAAGAGGTCAATCGAGCAAATTACAAAAGAATCACTTAGAACAACTCGAAGCAAACAAAATCAACTCATCGGATCAACCGATGTTTCCAGAAAAAAAACATCGGTCGAGTTGGTTTAGCAGAAGAAGAAGACCTCAGAATTAAGTACTCACCGGATCATCCAATGATGAAGGGCATGTTACATCGATCTATCAGTACAGTAAGCAATCTCTTTGGACCAAGTGTACCACTGGACCATCCGATGTACAACTATAAACACATCGGTCAATCACTCCAGTAAGCATCAATTCTGAACCAATTCTGGATGAAGTGCCACCGAATCATCCGATGAGAAGGCAAGTGTAACATCGGTCTAACAACGGTCATATATGACACAGTGACATCAGCTAATTTGGATTTGACCGATGATAACTGAAGGGGGAGCATCGGATAATCCGGTGTTCGCAGAACAGTGATGTCAGCCTACTTTTCCAACGACTATTTCGTGGAGGCTGGCTATTTATACCTCTTCAACCAGTCTATTCGACAAGTCTTGACAACCAGAGCTACTTTACACACTCTCAAGCATTCAAGACGTTGAGCTAACACTTCTACATCATCTACACCACTTACACACCAAGAGATAGGCTAGAACTTGCTAGAGATAGTGCTTGTGTGCTTCCATTCTTGGTGATTGGAGTCTCTAGTATAGTGAGAGCTGTAAGGGAGTGTCCCTTGGTGATTGTATTGGAGAGAGCCTTCCGTAGCTTGCCAAGACAGTTGTGAAAGCCCGGGGGATCCAACTTGTACAAGGCTTGAGCTCCATCTTGCCGAGGTTGGCAAACGGGGAAGTATAGTAAAGATCCCTGGTCTCGGTGACTTGGGAGTGGCTATACCCTTTGGTGGGTGCTACAACGTGGATGTAGGAAGATCTTGACGATCTTGCCGAACCACGGGATAAATCTCCGTGTCCTCGTGTCTCCTCGGGAGTTTGCGCTTTCTTCCTCTCCCCTTACACTTATGCATTTCTTATACCGCAAAGTTACTATTCACTAGAATGCATAGGTTGTTTGCATAGGGAATTGGGCTTTTAGTAATTAAGTTTTATTGCTTTAATTTTTGAAAAGAAGCCCAATTCACCCCCCCCTCTTGGGCATTCGATCCTTACAATTGGTATCAGAGCAAGGTTGCTCATTGGATCATTCTAGCTTCACCGCTAGAGAGCTAAAATGGCCAAGAATGGGGGTTCGGTTCCTATCTTCGAGGGCAAGAACTTTTCCTATTGGAAAGCACGCATGCGTGCTTATCTAGAGGCTATTGCTCCCGAGGTATGGGACGCGACCCATGCGGGGTTTGGTGAGCATAATTATGTTGGTGATTAAATAAATTGGGATGCTAAAGCTAGAAATGCCATTTATGAATGCATTAGCCAAGATGTGTTTGCTAGGATTGCTAGCAAAGAAAAAGCATTTGAAATTTGGGCTTGCTTGATTGAAATTCATGAGGGTTCTTCTCGCATCAAAGAAATAAAATATCATATGCTTAAAGCCAAATATGATGAGTTCAAAATGCTACCTCATGAAAATGTCAATGAAATGTTTTCTCGCTTGAATGTGCTTATCGAGGAAATTAATGCTCTTGACATTGCTTCTCTTGGCAAGGGACTCATCAACCGCAAGATTCTTATGCTCATTCCCAAGCCAAAGTACAACATCATCAACTCCATGCTTCAAAAAGAATCTCTTGACCACATTGAAGTTTTGGAACTTATTGGAGAGATTCACGCTCATGAGATGAGTGTACTTGGGATGATGGAGCAATCATCTTCAAAGACAATTGATCTAAAGGCCTCCACCAAGAAAACAAGTCTCAAGAAAAAGAAAGTGGTTGAGCCTAGCTCAAGTGAAGAAGAGCAAGCATCAAGTGAAGATGACGATGATGAGCTTGCTTTGATGATGAGAAAGTTCTCTCGCTTGAACTCCAAAATTGCCAAGAAGGGATACACCTTTGATCCCAAGAAGAAAGCTTTTTTACCAAGGAGAGATGATAACAAGACTTGCTACAATTGTGGTGATCAAGGCCACATCTCCTATGATTGTCCAAAACCGGACAAAATAAGAGAGAACCACAAGGGCAAGCATCGCAAGCTTGAAGACAGTGAGGATGATGAAGAGGACAAGCCCAAACCAAGATCCTTTGGGAAGAAGAAACATGACAAGGGCAAGAAGGCAAAACTCTTCCCAAATAAGAGGAAAGGTCCACAAAAGGTGTTCATGTGTGAGGCAAATGAATGGATCACCGACGAAGAATCAAGTGATGAAGAGAGTGAAGCGGAAGAAGAAAGTTTGGCCGGCCTTGCCATTGCCAACAATGATGACTCACCTCTACATCAACCTCCCATGCGCCTCATGGCTAAAGGTAACACCAAGGTATGTGATGACTCTAGCGATGATGAGCTTTCCCCCGATGATTTAACTTCATTAATAAATGAATACCACACTATCATTTAGAGGGAAAAGAGTAAGGTCAAGGCCCTTGAAGAAACTTGTGATAAGCTTGAGAGTGCTAACCTTGATTTGCTTGACAAGTATGAAAGCATGCTTAATGAGCATGACACGCTCAAATCTCATGTCAAGCAAATTGAGGAGGATAAGGCTCAAATCAAGCTAGATCATCATGAGCTTGACTTAGCCCACCAAGCACTCTTGGGAAAGCACAATGACTTAATCCAAGAGCATCAAGTACTTAACCTTGCTTATGAAGTTCTTGATCAAGAATTAAAAACTATAAAGAAAGAAACTCTTAATGATAAGGTATCTATTAATTTTCATGCCGCTAATGTCTTGCACAAGTCTTTGCCTTTGAAAGAGAATGCTAGAGAGAAGGACTTGTTGGAAGAAATTGAAAGTCTCCGCACTAGTGTGGCAAGACTATCTAAAGGAGAAGTCAAGCACAAGGAAATCCTCTTCCAACAAGTAAAGGCTTTCAACAAGAGAGGACTTGGATCCTTCCCGGTGCCTAACAAAGGAAAGGTGCCCTCACCGGAGCTTAGAACAAGCTTCATCAAGGAAGTTGGTTCCTATTGCCAATATTGTGAGGTCACCGGTCACCATACAAGGGAGTGTCCTCTTCCTATCCGTCCTTCTCCAAAATTGCCTACTAACTACAAATCTACTTTCAATGATCGTTATTATCTCTTGAGTAAAGTAGATGGCAAGGTGAAGGCAAGGTTCATTGGCAAGGACATAAAGGGCATGAAGGGGAAGCTCCCCAAGCAACTTTGGGTCCCAAAAACACTTGTATCACACGTACAAGGACCTAAGTTGGATTGGGTGCCTAAAGTCAAAAATTAAATTCATGTGTGTAGGTGAACTACAAAGTCGGAGGAAAACATTGGGTACTCGATAGCGGGTGCACTCAACATATGACCGGCAACGATGGTATGTTCACCACCATAGAAAACCCCAGCAATCATGAACAAGTCACCTTTGGTGATAACTCTAAGGGGAAGGTAATTGGTTTGGGTAAGATTGCAATTTCAAATGATTTATCTATTTCCAATGTATTGTATGTTAAGTCACTTAGTTTCAATTTGCTCTCTATTGCACAACTATGTGATCTTGGACTAACATGCACCTTTAGCAAAAATGATGTTGTTGTGACTAGTGAAACAAGCCAAGAACTAATCTTCAAAGGATTTCGGCATGGACATCTCTATCTAGTAGACTTCACCAACAAGGATGCTAGCTTGACCACTTGTCTCTTCACTAAGACAAGTTTGGGTTGGCTATGGCATCAACGCATAGCGCACATTGGAATGAGCAAGCTCAAGAAGTCATTCAAGCTTGGGATGGTGACCGGCGTGAAGGATGTCACATTTGAGAAGAACAAGCTTTGTAGCGCTTGTCAAGCCGGGAAGCAAGTTGCTTCACACCATCCGATGAAGACAATGGTGTCAACCTCCACCACTTGAGTTACTCCATATGGACCTCTTCGGACCGTCCACATATCAAAGTCTTGGCGGTAATTTCTATTGTCTTGTTATAGTTGATGACTACTCTTGCTATGCTTGGACTTTGTTTCTAGGTGACAAGAGTGAAACTCCGGAAGTGTTCAAGACCTTCGCTAACCGTGCTCAAAGGGAATTTCAACTTCCCATCATCAAAGTCCGGAGTGACAACGGCGCCGAATTCAAGAACTACAACATTGGGGAGTGGTGTGACCGTGAAGGTGTGAAGCATGAGTTTTCGGCCACATACACTCCTCAACAAAATGGTGTCGTTGAAAGGAAGAACAAGACTCTCATCACTCTTGCACGAGCAATGCTTGATGACTATGGCACGTCCGAGAAGTTTTGGGACGAAGCAATCAACACGGTGTGCCATGCCGCAAATAGAGTCTACCTACATCGACTACTTCAAAAGACCCCATACGAACTTCTAATTGGGAGAAAGCCCAACATCTCCTATTTCTGAGTCTTTAGGTGCAAGTGCTACATCTACCGCAAGAAAAGGCTCGGTAAGTTTGAAAGAAGATGTGATGTTGGTATATTTCTTGGTTATGCATCAAACTCAAAAGCATATCGAGTATTCAACCAAACCTCCGGTTTAGTTGAGGAAAGTTGTGATGTTGAGTTTGATGAAACTAATGGCTCCCAAGAGGAGAGTTTTGGTCATGATGAAATAGATGACGAGCCTCTACGAGAAGCTATTAAGAACATGACCATTGGTGACATCAAGCCGAAAGTTGAGGAGAGCCATGATCAAGGGGGAGCTTCAAGTTCCAACATCAACACATCTATGGCACCTCAAGTTGACGAAGAAGAGAAAGATGATCCATTGCCGACACAAGATTCACAAGCCACACAACATCAAGAAGAAGAAGAAGTCCATGATCAAGTCCAACCACAAGAAGAGCAACATGCATCACCACCACCAAGTGATTCACAACCACTCATGAGGCATGGACACATCTCCAAGGTGCATCCGATTGACCAAATCATCGGAAGTCCGTCAAGGGGAGTAAGTACACGTTCTCGCCATTTCGCTATGTTTTGTGAGCACTACTCGTTTGTTTCATGTGTAGAACCCACTCACATTGAGGAAGCACTCCAAGATCCAAATTGGGTGATGGCCATGCAAGAAGAACTCAACAACTTCATCCGCAATGAAGTTTGGGTGTTGGAGGAGCAACCCAAGAACAAGAATGTCATCGGAACGAAGTGGTGTACAGCAACAAACAGGATGAGAATGGCGTTGTGGTCCACAACAAGGCAAGACTTGTGGCCAAGGGTTTCTCGCAAGTTGAAGGACTAGACTTTGGGGAGACATTTGCTCTGGTCGCTCGACTAGAAGCCATCCGTATACTTCTTGCCTTTGCATCACATCATAACATAAAGCTTTATCAAATGGATGTGAAAAGTGCCTTTCTTAATGGTTATATTAACGAGCTTGTATATGTTGAACAACCTCCCGGGTTTGAAGATCCGAGGAATCCTAATCATGTCTTTAGGTTGCACAAGGCGCTCTACGAGCTCAAGCAAGCACCTAGGGCGTGGTATGAACGACTATGAGATTTCTTGATCATGCAAGGATTCAAAATCGGGAGGGTGGACACTACACTCTTCACCAAAGACATCGACGGAGAATTATTCATTTGTCAAATTTATGTCGATGATATTATTTTTTTTGGTTCAACTAACGAATCTCTTAGCCATGAGTTTGGCAAAATGATGTCTAGGGAATTTGAGATGTCGATGATTGGAGAGCTCAACTTCTTCCTTGGATTTCAAATCAAGCAACTTCGAGAGGGGACCTTCATCTATCAAGAAAAGTATACCAAGGACCTCTTGAAGAAATTTGAGATGGGAGATTGTAGCTCAAGAAGTACTCCAATGGCAACAAATTGTCATCTCGACGCGGATAAGGACGGTAAACCTATTGACCAATCTAATTACCGTTCTATGATTGGCTCATTGCTTTATCTTACCGCATATAGGCCCGATATCATGTTTAGTGTATGCTTGTGTGCTCGCTTTCAAGCAGCACTTAAAGAATCGCATCGGAAGGCGGTCTTTAGGATACTTCGGTATCTCAAGCATACCCCTAGTGTAGGCCTGTGGTACCCTAAAGGTGCAAAATTCCATCTCTTGGGTTACTCGGATTTGGACTTTGCCGGATGCCGTGTGGATCGCAAGAGTACCTCCGATGGGTGCCACTTTCTTGGGTGTTCCCTAGTATCTTGGTCAAGCAAGAAGCAAAATTCCGTTGCCTTGTCCACGGCGAAAGCAGAATATATTGCGGCCGGTGCATGTTGTGCCCAAATTCTTTATATGAAGCAAACCCTTTTGGACTTTGGTATTAAACTTGGTTGTGTGCCTCTCCTTTCTGACAATGAAAGTGCGGTTAAAATAGCTAAAAACCCCGTTCAACACTCCCGCACTAAGCACATTGATATTCGCCATCATTTCTTAAGGGACCATGAAGCTAAGGAAGACATCTCCTTGCGAGGTGTTAGGTCCGAAGAACAATTGGCGGATATCTTCACTAAACCACTTGATGAGAAAACTTTTTCTATACTAAGGAGTGAATTAAATGTGCTAGATGCATCGAACGTCATGTAAGTTTCCATGATCATGTAAGAATGCATCTCATATAGGTCTTGTCTAACTTTCAAAGGATAGGGGTGAGCAAGGGTTAGCTTGGGATGGAGGTTCTTTTGGGTTTCCCCAAGACTTGTAGAGTGGATCTCCCTGAAGAAGCCTTTGAAAGGTTCAAATTTGGCAAGATAGATTTAATTTATGTCTTGCATGATGCCTGCCATATAGACTTGCACTCACATTTAATTTCTTGCATTATAAACTGTTTGGCATTGCATACAGTAGATTTTCACAAAGGGGAACCCACTTCATGAGAAAGAGACTTGTTTGAAATTCAATATCTCAACTCATATGATGTGGAAAGAATAAAATGTTAGGTGCGTTAATGCCTAAAGGAACATGCTTTAAAGAGATAGAACTTTTCATCCTATAGCTCACAAAGCATGGGCCTTACATTTTATTTGGATGTTTTCTTTCTTGCTCCTTCGGTGTTCTATTTGCTTTAGGGCTTAGCCAAGTTATTGGCAATTAGTATTTTTGAGGGTTAAGGGTTTTGCCCAAAAATTCCTAAGACTTGTGTTTCTCGTTGTGTGTTTAAGTCAAAGGACATATATGGGATGTTGTTGTTTTGTAGTCATCGGATTATCCGATGCATAGGCCAGAAGCTCATCGGATCAGTTTGTGTTCAAATGCCAAGGGTCAATTCAGTCAGTAAGACAAATCAACCGACGAGTTCATTCTGAGAAACATCGGTGCATCCGATGTTCACATTTCTAAAGTTGTGTTAAATTACACCGATGCAAATCCTTTCCACGTTGGACCATCCGGTGTCAATGGTTCCTTCTGAATACCCTTATTGTACCATTCGACCGATGTTCCTATCATCTAACGTCGATTTATCCGGTGTTAAAATTTGAGCTAGGGTTCTGGCTCTACCTATTTAGTGCCTCTTCGCCTTTGTCTTTCTCTCTCCCCGACGCCGCCGACTTCGCGCCCCACTCGCCGTTGCCGCCCCACTCGCCGCCTTCTCTCTCCAGCCGCCGCCGCGCCATCGTCGTTCCCCGCCGTCGCACCGCCGTCCTCCGGCCGCCGCCACACGCCGACCTCGCGCCCACGCAGCGCCGCCTCCGCCACCTTCGTCCGCCCACGTAGTGCCGCCTTCGTCCGCCCATGCAGCGCCGCTGCCGTCCGCCCACGGAGCACTTCCGCCGTCCGCCCACGCACCACTATCGCCGCCCTCTCACTGCCACCGCCCTTCGCAACCGCCGCAATCCATCTTCGCCGCTAGGGTTCCCGGCTGCAACGACCCTTGCATCATCATCTCGTGCGCCCGAGCTCGTTGTCCCGCGTGCTCACCTCCGTTGTTGTCATGGGCTGTGACAAGAAGGGAAAGGGCAAGGCTATTGAGGAGCTGGCCGCCAAAAAGCAGAAGTTGTCAAAGGAGGCGAAGAAAGCCCTAATGGCTGCTCTCGCCGTTAAGGAGCGAGAGCGTGGCCAAGGAGGATTATTGAGGATCCGTGAGGCCCCACAGAGGCATCCTCCCATGCCAGAGGAGTTAGAGGAAGAAGAGGAGCCCGAAGTGCCGCTTGTTCACCGGCGCTCAGCCAGGACCCGTGGAGGTCATCCAGCTGCAGCCCCGAGACCAAGACGGTCAGCAGCTGACCTTTGAGAGGACAGGGCGGCCCAGAGAGCCGTCTATGAGATGGACACCAACGTCCATGTTGGTGAGGGTGTCCGGTTGACATACTACAGGAAGTTGAAAGCCAAGCAGCTCAAGAAGCTCAGGTGGAGCATTTTACTTGAGGAGTGGTTCCCGCGGCCCAGAGAGGCACTTGTGGACAGCCGCTTTTGGACCCTGACACAGGCGTCACTGTACGAGACTTACAGACGTCGGGGCCATAAGCTCTTCCAGCACAATTTCTTGGATTGGGATCAGCTTGCTCTTGCAGCCGGGACAGAGATACGCCCTTACTTTGAGAGGTATAGAGGGCTAGTGGAGCTGATGTCTTACGAGAGGAGTGCCTACGTGGAGGATTGGGTCCGAGTATTCTATGCCACACTCTACGTCTCTGAGGGCCGCAGATCTATTGATTTCATGTTCATGGGCCAGCATCATCACTTGACCAGGCAGACTTTGGGACAGCTGCTAGGAGTGGATCTCCATGACACCTGCCTGCACGAGAGGGTGTATGGACAGGCTGACCCACCGAGGAGGCCGCTAACTGGAGGAGTGGCACCACCACTTGAGGAGATACACTCACTGGTTGCTCAGCCTTTCTCTCCAGACCAGCCGAGGGTACCGGCACTACTCACTCCAGCTGCGCGCACTGTGCACCTTGCCTTGTGCTGCACACTTTTGCAAAGGTCTGGATATCTTGATGGTTTCACCACCTTGCAACAGACTCTCCTGTTCTATGTCATGAACGGGATGGAGTTCGATATTGTGGACATCCTGATTTGTGAGATGGAGGACGTAATCACTGATGGAGTCGGGATGATGAGGCAGCTTGTGTTTGGTCACTGGATCAGCTACTTGCTCTTCATGGTAGCTCTAGAGGGGTCCGCCGTGCGTGACAGTCTCACCGACGAGAGTGTCACACGGTTCGGCCACTACCGTGCTCCAGCTCCTGGAGACCGCCGCCTTGGCCGTCCAGTTGAGCGACAAGTTCGTGCCCATCTCTCAGAGGAAGACTGGTCAGACCTGGAGAAGGAAGACAAGAGACTAGCACAGGCAGAGGCTCAGGGTGAGGACCTACAACATATTTTGTCCGAGAGTGACACTAGCGACAGTGTCGAGGAGTACTTCCCACCTCCTCCCTCACCCAGACAGCACGACGCGGAGGCTGGAGGCTCGACTGTGCCACCTCCTACTCCACCTCCCGTGTCAGAGGCACAGGTCTCTCAGCCGTCTGATCTTACCTCCCTACTTCAGCAGATGGTTGAGCAGCAGCGCCTGGACCGGCTTGCAGCTGAGCAGGCCCGAGCTGAGCAGGCAGCATGTCTCTTGGAGCTCCAGCAGTAGCAGCAGCAGGAGATGCAGCAACAGATCGCCCGCGAGAGGCGAGAGGACACTGACAGGCTGACTGGGTTGATTGATCAGATGCACCAGTGCTCTCTCGACCAGCAGCAGCAGACGCAGCAGGAGATGATGGGCATCCTGGGGTTGATCACCAACCTCTACACTCAGACCGGGATTGCCCTCCCGTTGCAGCTTCCAGGCCTTGCTCCATGTCCGCCTGTCTTGGCACCAGCTTCAGCGCCAGTGTCGACTACGCCGATCCCGTCGATAAGCATGTCCCCTCTACTAGCTCCAGGCGCTCCTATCGACTCTCCCTTGCCAGCTACGACGCTCTTCTAGCAGACCCGGCATCCGTTGTCAGTGCCCCTCTTCCTGCAGTCCAGTCTCAGCAGGCATCGACAGCGGCTCCTACAGCTCCCATCACCGCTACTCTAGCTTCGGCAGCAGCAGGCAGCAGCTCCGATGACAGCACCCCCGATGGTGACCAGTTCGTCATCGCCCCGAGCGCTTAGGGTCCTTAGGCACTCGACTTCCTTTTTGGTGTCTTGATGCCAAAGGGGAAGAAGAGTCAGGGGGAGGATAGCTTAGTCTCAGGGGGAGTCCTAGCTGTAGGGGGAGTTTATCTTTTTGGGAGTTCTCTTGTAACTTGGAGATTTCCTACTCTTTAGCTATTTATTGAGTATTCGTGTGCCACTTATTCTCTTGAGTTATTGATCGATTGAGCTTTCGAGTTATTGATCGTTTTTGAGCCTTCAAGTTTAAGTGTGCTAACCTTTGTACTTATTGCATAGTCTTTTGAGTATCGTATTCTCAAATTCATTACTATTATGCTTTACTTGTGGTGTTGTCATCAATCACCAAAAAGGGGGAGATTGAAAGCATATAGGCCCCCGTGAGGTATGGTTTCGGTGATTAATGACAACCATTGGATTTTACTAATGAATTTGTGGATGCAAGGTCTCCCATATCACTCATCACACTCAAATGAAATCTATATGAATATCATCTACTGCTCATTGGATATAATTGGAGACCCCTAAACAATCATTCTATGAGATCAATCAATGTTTATGAAGATTAGAAGTAAAAGCTCAAGTGTCAAAATTATTCAACCAAAATTGACAGCACTCAATGCTTGATAATCATCAGAAGAATATTTCCAACCAATGTCTAAGAGGTCAATCGAGCAAATTCCAAAAGAATCACTTATAACAACTCGAAGTAAACAAAATCAACTCACCGGATCAACCGATGTTTCCAGAAAACAAAACATCGGTCGAGTTGGTTTAGCAGAAGAAGAAGACCTCAGAACTAAGTACTCACCGGATCATCCGATGATGAAGGGCATGTTACATCGGTCCATCAGTACAATAAGCAATCTCTTTGGACCAAGTGTACCACTGAACCATCCGATGTACAACTATAAACACATCGGTCAATCACTCCGGTAAGCATCAATTCTGAACCAATTCTGGATGAAGTACCACCGGATCATCCGATGAGAAGGCAAGTGTATCATCGGTCTAACAACGTTCATATCTGACATAGTGACATCAGCTAATTTGGATTTGACCGATGATAACTGAAGGGGGAGCATCGGATCATCCGGTGTTCGCAGAACAGTGATGTCAGCCTACTTTTCCAACGGCTATTTCGTGGAGGCTGGCTATTTATACCCCTTCAACCAGTCTATTCGACAAGTCTTGACAACCAGAGCTACTCTACATACTCTCAAGCATTCAAGACGTTGAGCTAACACTTCTACATCATCTACACCACTTACACACCAAGAGATAGTCTAGAACTTGCTAGAGATAGTGCTTGTGTGCTTCCATTCTTGGTGATTGGAGTCTCTAGTATAGTGAGAGCTGTAAGGGAGTGTCCCTTGGTGATTGTATTGGAGAGAGCCTTCCGGAGCTTGCCAAGACGGTTGTGGAAGCCCGGAGGATCCAACTTGTACAAAGCTTGAGTTCCACCTTGCCGAGGTTGGCAAACGGAGAAGTATAGTGAAGATCCCTGGTCTCGGTGACTTGGGAGTGGCTATACCCTTTGGTGGGTGCCACAACGTGGATGTAGGAAGATCTTGACGATCTTTCCGAACCACGGGATAAATCTCCTTGTCCTCGTGTCTCCCCTTACACTTATGCATTTCTTATACCGCAAAGTTACTATTCACTTGAATGCATAGGTTGTTTGCATAGGGAATTGGGCTTTTAGTAATTAAGTTTTATTGCTTTAATTTTTGAATAGAAACCCAATTCACCCCCCTCTTGGGCATTCGATCCTTACAACCGTCCCCCGCCTCTCTACACCGTGGGACACCGCCCCCCCCCCCCCCCCCGCCACCTCCCCGCTGACCTCTCCCCCCTACGTTAGGTTGTTTTAGCCTCTTTTATCTTCTCTGTAATGTTGTAGTCCCTTGACTATTTGTTGTTAGCTAAGAGGTGGGATAAGAATTAGTCCACTTTTAACTCCATGTTTTGATAGATTAGAACTAACCTAAGAGTATGTTTGCAAGTAGGTTCTATGGGGAATGATTTGGTTTAACACGTCGCTTGTCATGAGCCCTTTTTTTCCTTTCTACACGAATGAGAAACCCTGCCCAAAGTCAAGGAAAAGGTGAAACCATGAACGTTGATTTGTTTTTTCGATGTAACTTGGTGAGAGGTCATATAATGTGAAGACTGTTTTTCTAATGTGAAGACTATACCCAGGTCCACAAGAAAATTTTGGAATTAGTTAATCATGGTCTTAGTTAATCATGGAAGTAGTTAATTTTGGAATTGCTAAGCCTGCATGATATTGTAAACTGAAAATCATCCGGATCATAATCCTAAAAATAATTTGCTATTCTTAGTGACTAAACACAACTTACTTTTAACTACTGTCCTGCGGTTTTGTTTTTGATGTCATTAGGCATAACAATTCTGCTCTTTTCAGTTGTACTGAACGTGTAATTGTTTATTAGTTGGTTTGTTGATTAATATGTAAATATACAGGTTTTGGGCTGGCCCGGCCCGACCCGACACAACATGACACACAATAAATGTGTTCGTGCCGTATAGACAGTTGTAGTTGTAATGTATGCGTCGAGATGACACGGAAGCGAACGGCGATGGTGAGGATGTCAATCACCCGCGATTGCGCAGACGGTGGATCCGGATGAGGAATTGTCATCTAAGACCAACTTTCCTCCTTTTTCTCTCGTTCTTTCCTCTCGTAAATGACTTAACAATGAAAATGAGGAACGTAACCTATAACAATGCGTCACCCGTTTCGGATCGGCACGTCTCACATGCTATTGGCATGTGAGACGTGAAGGTTCGGAATTGTCCCTTTTTGGACAGACTGGGAGTGACCGAGGGGGCGTAGCTTGTGACGAGACGCGGGTCTAGATCTGGACAAGATTTCGACGGCATAACCCTGTTGTTCTCTGCTGCACCATTTTTGGGCGTGCAGTGGAGAACAACGGGGTTATGCTACCAAAATTTCGTCTGGATCCAGACCGTGCGTCCTGTCATGAGCACGCTCCGCTCGGTCACTCCTAGGTGGGTTTAGGACCTATCTGCCTAGTTGTAGGGCCGTGACATAACATAACAATGAAACTAATAATGATTTATCTACTTTGAAGGTATACCCTCAAACATGGCTGAAGACCGCACTTGGATGTGTACTGGTTGAAAAAATGATGGGAGTCACTCAGAGGAGTGGTTCACCAAGACGGATGCTTTCATACAACGAGCTTTTTTGTTGTCAAACAACAACAAGGTATGGTGCCCATGTATCAAATGTCAGAATGTGAAGTGTTTCGACAAAGTGACATTGACGTTCTACTTGTGTCAAAATGGTTTTATGCAATGTTATGAGTTGTGGACCTTTCACGGCGAGACGCCTTCTCAAGCTGTAGAAGATCGAGATGGGGATGATAGGACTGGGGTCGATAGGATGGATGAGATGCTTGAAGCCATAAATCCTGAATTGACAGAGGATTCTCCTACAACGGAGGCAAAGGAGTTCTTCGAGTGTCTCAAGACATCAGAACAATCGGTGCATGAACACACCAAAGTGACGATCCTCAATTTCATGACTATATTTGTGGCAATTAAGTCTAAGTATTTCTTCTCCAATAATTGCTACAATGACCTCATCAAATTGACCAGCGATGTACTTCTGCAGCCCCATAAATTGCCTAAGGATATATATCATTCTAAGAAATTGATTTTTGATCTTGGTATGAACTATGAGAAGATTGATATGTGTCCAGAACACTGCATGCTTTTCTGGAAAGAGCATGACAATGAGAACAAGTGCTTAAAATGTGATAAGGCGAGATTTGTCGAAGTTATTAATAAAGACAGTACAAAAGTAATGATTGAAGTTGCACAGAAGCAGCTTTGCTACTTGCCTATCACACCTAGGTTGAAGCGCTTGTTTCTCTAAAAAAATAGCCAAACACATGAGGTGGCACAAAGAAGGTGTACGTGTGAATGACGGAATGATGGTGCACCCGTCCGACGGTGAGGCATGGAAAGCGCTTGACCGCTTCGATCCAGATTTCGCCAATGACGCGAGAAATGTTCGCATCGGGTTAGCGACAGATGGCTTTTCACCGTTCGGTACAAACGCAACACCATACTCTTGTTGGCCCGTGTTCGCTATTCTGTACAACTTACCACCATCTCTTTGTATGAAGTACGAGTTCATGTTCCTTTTCCTTATTGTACCTGGACCGGATCATCCTGGTTCATGACTAAACATGATGTTTAAGTCATTGATCGAATAGTTGAAAATGTTATGGACAGGAATTGAAGCGTGCGACTGCTACAAAAAAACATAAATTCAACCTTCGAGTTGCATACTTGTGGTATGTCCATGATTTCCCAGTTTACAGCATAGTTTCTGGCGGGAGCACTCATGGTCGTTTGACATGTCCAATATGTTCTTCGGATACGAAATGTTTTCGTTTAAAGCATGGTGGCAATATTTGCTACTTTGATTGCCACAGACAATGGTTACCGCCCAATCACGTATTTAGGCAACAGAGAAATGCCTTCAGGAAGGACACTGTTGTCAAAAAAGGACCATCACAACGTCTAAACAGGTTGGAGATTGTTGAACAGTTGAACAACTTAGTGCCAGATGAAGATCGTCCTGGATATTTTGTTGGTTATGGGGAGGACCACAACTGGACTCATATATGTGCACTATTGGAGCTACCGTATGTTAAGTCCTTAATCTTAATGCATAACATCGATGTCATGCATCAGGAATGTAACATGGGCAAATGCATCATAAGCACATGCTTCGATGTGACTGGTAGAACAAAAGACAATATAAAGGCTCGTAAGAATTTGGCAGAGGTTTGTAATCATCCAACTCTTGAGCTCTCTGAAGCTGGTGGCAAACCGCGTGCTTCTTTTTGTCTTCGACCAAAAGAAAAGAAAGAAGTCTTTGAGTGGTTTAAAAGTTTGAAATTCCCAGACGGTTATGCTGCTAGCCTGATACGGGTCGTAAATGTTAAGACTGGAAATCTCACAGGGTTGAAGAGTCATGATTATCACATAATCATGGAAAGACTACTGCCAGTTATGTTTTGAGGCTACATCGATGATGCGGTGTGGAAGGTGTTAGCCGAGCTTAGCTACTTTTATAGACAGCTTTGTGCTAAAGAAATCACAAGAGAGATGATGGATAAGTTGGAAAGGGAGATACCAGTGCTTTTATGTAAGATGGAAAAAGTTTTCCCTCCATGGTTCTTCAATCCAATGCAACATCTCCTAATTCATCTTCCATATGAAGCTAAAGTGGGCGGCCCTGTGCAATATAGGTGGATGTATCACGTTGAAAGAGCACTCAGGTGTCTCAAACCAATGGTTTGCAATCGGACAAGGGTTGAAGGATGCATCACCGAAGCATACACCATTCAAGAGATAGGATACTTTTGAAGTGTCTATTTTGCAGAAGAAAACAATGTTAATGCTTCCACGTTGTGGTACAATATGGATGAAGCACCCCCTTGTAGCAACCTTTTCATTTTTCAAATGAGAGGCACTACTGTTGGCAGCGGCACGAGCTACGATATTGAAACAGATGAGTGGACGGCTGCTTTGCTATACATGTACGCTAATATAGAAGGGATGGAAGAATATTTTCAGTAAGTGTTTGTTCAACATCTATAATAATTAGCGTGTTGTGTTATACATCTATGCTAACTATTGTGTTTTTCCTTATTTAGTGAGTTCGATCAACAAAATTGGAAATTGAAGCAGCAATCTACGCTTCGACAAATACAATTGATGCGATATTATGGAGTACAATGAGGGTCTAACTTCTGTAGGATCGAAGAGCACGTGAAAAGCTACCAGAGGGGGGGTAAATGGTAGATTAAAAAATCTTACGCAGCGGAAATAATTAAATCCCAACCCCTTCGACAGAAAAACGATCCGTTAAAGAAATCATGTGTGAGACTAATCTAAACGTTTTTCACCGTGACAAAAGTGATAGATATCACATAGAATCAAGTCACAAAGACGACACAATAAGAATCACTCAAATCTGTCGAGAGAAACTCAAGTTTACGATCGAAAGCTCGAACAAAGGTCAGTCTGTCCTACCCGAGAAAAAACAGATCTATAATACTGCAAAGAAACTCGTGTAAATCAAAAACCACAAATCCAATGACTATGAAATTTTGACAGATGATATATAATCAAGTTTTGAAGACAACCCAAAAAGAATCACGTCAATTGGATCTGTAAAACTCGAGTTATGATAAAACCACCGAAGAAAGGTAGTGTTATGCAGAAACTCGACAAGAAAAACTTGTCTGGAACAAGTCGGACGAACAAGGCACAAAAGTTCCTTTCAACTACGAATTTATTCAATAAAACACAAGAGGAACAGACCTGAAGTCGTATCACACAAGCTCTGGCCTCCCTTGCTTATATAACCAGCCCTTAGGCCAACCCAATCTCAACTAGGACTCTAATCCTACTCAAATCACGAATCGTAACTTTCCATAACTGCTCAAGACTCTTCTATACGCAGATAGAAGCAATATTAAGACTTACAAACACATTAGGAATGTATCCCACATTCCTAAACAATCCAAATTCGTGACCCACACGAAATCCTATCATAACCAACTCAAATCTTTCCATATTTGAGTCAAACCCAACTCAGCCGCAGCCTGAGTGCATAACCTAGTCGGTTGGACCTTTCTGACCAATTTTTACGTCCACATCTCTTCATCATGCCTTGGAACCATGCAGTCCATGCACTCCTTGCACACGTGCAAACATCTTCCAACGACGTCCACCATACCTATGCATTGTTCTTGATTCAAACATGTTGCGCGACCTCCCGATCAACTCAACCACAATTCCTCCCGAACTTGGTTGTTGAACCTTATCTTCTCCCTAAGACTAGTTCAATGGATCCCATCACCAGCCATGTCTTGAACTCAAGCAACACCTGCACATGAATAAACAACCAATACTTTCGAGCATAAGTCCTCGACTTGACTCAAATTAGTTCCAAAACTACAACATCTAACGCGAGCACTTCACATAAGCATGTTGCAAACCATAGCAAAATGATATCAACCAAAATGCACCAAAAACTTAGCAAATGAATACTAAGCAATCTTTCCAACAATGTAAAGCAAGTTTAAAACATTTCATAGTAAAAGCAGGAACATTGCGATCAAGCTCTGAATCTTGTCAAAGCTAATTGGAGCTTGAGCCGAATCTTACCAAAGCTAGTACAACCTAGCGCCGGAGCTTGTCAAAGCTAGTCGGAACTAGTCAACCCAAAAGTCGGAGCTAGAAAAACATGTCAGAGCTAACCAACATAAGTCGGACCTATCAAAACATATCGGAGCTTAACAAAGACATGCCAGAACTATCAAAGACATGTCGGAGCTAAAGACAAATCTCACCGGAGCACCCAAAAACATGTCAGACCTAGACAAAGAAAGTCAGACCTATTGTCGGACCTTGCAGAAGCTCAGAGCTAGAGTCGGACCTTGCTAAAAAGAGTATTTTGGCAGAATTTCAGATCTTATATCATCAAAGCTAATGTATTCAACACACATAGGTCTCACAATCTCCCCCTTGATGAATGCATTGGCAACACCACTTAAGATCCGAACATTGGCTTATTCACATTAAAAGTTTTGAAAACAATTTCTCCCCCTTTGTAAAACAGAAATAAAATGAGAAAAATAAATTCTCCCCCTGAGAAGAATCGTGCCAAAAACAATTGTGAATATGTGCAATGTGTAATCAATTTCTCCCCCTTGCATGCTTATTTTTTAAAAATTACATATTGTCTCTCCCTCTTTGACAATGTATTCGGCAAGATACAAAAGAGAAATTTTAATTGTTATGAGCATATTATAACATATACATATAAAACAAAGCTCATCCAAGTCATACTATCAAGTAACTTACACTATCACAACAATGAGATACATAAAGTAGTATAAGTCATTCTAGAGATCAAATGTAATTTTCAATTTAAGCAAGTCATGATCTCACAAACTTAACTATTTCAATACCTGAAAGCATGACACTTGTTGCTGCATTTTATTATTTTTCAAAGCACAAAATTAGATCATATGATATTTGCAAGAGATTTTATGTGCATCTGCCTTATTCTAACCAACCAAGCCAATCCTATGTCATTCGACAATCAGAAGCTTAAGGACATGGTTTTATTCATATACAACTTCTTCCAAGTTCATATCTAAGTGCAATAATAAGTCATCTCAAAAGAAGAAGTGCAATGCATGCATATTCTCTTGATCTTTTCTCAACTTATATTTGTTCATAAAAACTCAACATGTGAAGTGTTTACTTGGTTAATTATTTATGATTAAAAGCACTTGTGAGCATGCAACAAGTTCAAAACAGCAAGAAAGTTCGACCATGACCAGATTTAGTGTAAAGAATTATTCCAATTACTAGACATGGCAAAAACTACAAAATGTATAACACGAGTAATGTAGTAAGAACTTTCAGCATGTAAAAGGAATCACAAAGTCATATATGTATGAAATACTATGGTGAAGAAAATTGATGATCTATTCCATTTTCAGCACAAAAGTGATCAAAAGATTGATTTTTAAATTTGGTTCCGCTATCACTTCTAATTGCTTTTAAAGATCCTGGGTGATCAATTGAATCTAAGAAATAAAGTTCTGAAGTGACTAAAAGCTTCATTCTTAGATGCCACAAAGTAAACCCAAGAGTATCTAGAATAATCATCAACAATCACAAGAACATATCATTTACCTCCGAAGCATTGAACGCGTGAAGGTCCTACGGTGTCAAGGTGCAAAAGTTAACCCGGTTCAGTTGTCATGATCATTGTGAGAGGAGTATGTGAACATGCAACCATCTTAGCATGTCTATAAGAAGAGCACACAATTTCTTTGTTGCCTTTAAGATTAGGCAGCCCACGTATGTGATCAAGAGCACTAACACGCGTTAGATGATCAAATCCTACGTGACCAAGTCTACGATGCCAAAAATATAATTCCTTTGAATCATTAGCAACTATACACCTATGCTTAGAGGAAGACATATCAAAATCAGCTTTAAAAACTCTTCCAAACCGAGACATGTTAAAAATAAGCTCACTATTTGAATTTACAACTTTGCAGCAATTTTTAGTGAAAATAATTTCCAGATTTTCATCTAGCAGTTGTGAACAGAAAGCAAGTTGTATTTCAAATTTTTAACAAGTGCCATATCCTTCAAAGTGTAGTGATTATTTACTCTAACCGAACCCTTAGCAATTATAGGGGTCAAAGAATTATCGGCAAAAGTAACATTCTCTACACGTGACACAAAAGAGAGGGAGGAGAACCATTCTTTGTTACCGGTCATGTGGCGTGAGCAACCTGAATCCACAATCCAAATGTTCTCCTTCCTCAAGTGTGTAACCTACATAAAAGAACAATACGTTAATGACTCAATACTGGGGTTAGTCAAAAGGCATTTAGGAATCCAGTACTGAGTCACACGATGTCCAACAGGAATAACACGCGAAAGTTGAGATAAAACGGCAGGTTTATGAGCCAAAGCTTGAGGATTTTTGTACCCAACTACTGTCCTACGAGATGTTACATGTGTAGCACAAAGAACAGTAGGTTTGGGAGCAACATTTGCATGTTTTCGACTCATTACAGCAGATTGCATGTTTCTATCATTCGGTTTAGCGAGTGCAGCAAATTTTGTATGAAAGTTATAAGATATAGCAATCATTCTTTCCTTTTTCTGTTGTTTAGCTAGTCTATAACAAAAATTTATGACCTGACCATCTCTACCACAGTAGGTACAATGAAATTTAACTTTGTATTCATGTCTAGATGAGCAAGCAACATTTTTATTTGAAACCGAATGAGACAACACTCCTGCAGATTTGAAAACCACTTCTTTTTGTTTAGGAACTGTTTGAATCAAACCACTTCCTAATGAATTTACAATTTTAGGTGGATGTGTCTTAGCATGAGCATGAGAATCAAAACCTAAACCAGTTTTTTCATTGCAATACTTTGAAGAATTCAACAACAAGTTTAGGTTCTTATTCCCATTACAAAACCGATCTAATGTCTATGCATGTTATCAAGTTTATTGGACAAATCAAGTCAATTCACACGAAGTTTTTCCTTTTAATTTGCAATTGGAACAAAATTTAACTTCATTAGAACGTAAAGCATTGTTCAATATAGAAATTTCATTCATAGCATCTTGTAGTTTCTTATCAAGATCATCACAAGTAGAACAATGCAAATCAAATGTAGAACAACTAGCATCTTTCAAGTTTTTATCATTAAGTGCAGCAAGCTCTCTATTCTTTTCAATTTCTAACTCAAGTTTATCAAGTGTGGAGGTGTGTGCACTTCTTAATGAGGACAATTGTTCATATATTAATTCACATGAGGAACAAGAATCATCACTAGGAATTAAAGATTTCAAACGATTAATTTAAGATTCTAGTGAATCAATTTTAACAGCATTGTTCCTAAGCTTTTTGTCCTTTTTCTTAACTATAACAGTGGCACGAGAAATAGCATCACACATTTCTTCGCAAGTAGGACATACCTCTTCATTGTCGCTGTTGTGTTCAGCCTCCACCATATTTGATCTTGACTTGCCCGCCATGAAGCACAAGTTTGTCAAATCATCTTCATCTTCGTCACTTCCAATGTCCACATCGCTTGAGCCAAGTTCTTGAAGTGCGGAGATAAAACTGCTCACCAATTGACGTCCTGTAAAACCCTTCTTTTTCTTCGTATCTTTTGCAGAGGAGTGCTTCGTCCTTGTTTGCTTTTCATCCTCGGAAGTAGGACCTGAAAGGTTAAGGCAATCTGAACGAAAATGTCCTGTCTTACCACATTCGAAACATCGTTGAGGTCCGGAGCTTCCTCTCCTTCTAGTTTCACATTTTGCAATGCTTTTGAGAACCTAGTAGAGAGAAGTACTAGCTCCTCATCTGGAAATTCCTCAATCTGTTCAAGGGTTAGAGAGGACAACAAAGCAAGTGTACCACAAGATGAAGATTGGCCGGAGCTAGGCATGTCACGTTGAGAAACAAAAACAATAGACTTCTTGGGGTTCTTACGTGATATTATGTCAATTTCATGAATTTTTAATTTGGAATATAGCACATCTAAATTAAGTTTACTCATGACAGTAGATTCACGAATAGATGTGACTTTCATCTCCCAAATTGACATATTTAATGCACTTAACAATTGCCTAGCATTTTCAGCATCTGAAAAATTAACATTGACACTATACAAGTTGCTGAGAATTTTATTAAAGCGAGCAAAAATGTCATCAATAGACTCACTGGGTTGCATCTCGAAGCGCATGTATTCTTTCTTGAATATGTCTTGCCTTTCCTCCTTGATCGTTTTGGATGCTTCGTGGTAGTCAAAAAGTGCTTTCCGCACATCGTATGCAGATCGGAGGTGTGCAACACGGTCAAACTCGCTTTGAGTTAATCCTTGTATGATCAAGTTTTGAGCCTTGTTGTTGTTGTTGTCGACATCTCTCGGATTTGTAGTTGTAACTTGATCATTTAACGGCACTTCATAAGGCTTGAATAACTTCTCCCATATTCCGAAGCTTTGAGCCTAGATGAAGGCTTCCATACGTGCCTTCCAAACCTGAAAATCAATACCGCTAAAAACACAGGGTTTTGCAGAGTATTTCTCCATGATGATTAGTCAAAAACACACATGCAAATCACAAATATTAGAGAACCATGGCTCTGATACCAATTGTAGGATCGAAGAGCACGTCAAAAGCTACCAGAGGGGGTGAATTGTTGTTAAAAAAATCTTACGCAGCGGAAACAATTAAATCTCAACCCCTTCGGCAGAAAAACAATCTGTTAAAGAAATCATATGTGAGGCTAATCTAAACGTGTTTCACCGTGACAAAAGTGATATATATCAGAGAGAATCAAGTCACGGAGATGACACAATAAGAATCACTCAAATCCGTTGAGAGAAACTCAAGTTACGATCGAAAGATCGAACAAAGGTCAATCTATCCTACCCGAGAAAAAAACAGACTTGTAATACTGCAAAAAACTCATGTAGATCAAAAACCATAAATCCAATGATTGTGAAATTTTGACAGATGATAGCTAATCAAGTTGTGAAGGCAACCCAAAAAGAATCACGTCAATTGGATCTGTAAAACTCAAGTTATGATAAAACCACTGAAGAAAGGTAGTGTTATGCAGAAACTCGACGAGAAAAACTTGTCTGGAACAAGTCGGACGAACAAGGCACAAAAGTTCCTTTCAACTACGAACTTTATTCAATAGAACATAAGAGGAACAGCCATGAAGTCGTCTAACACGAGCTCTGGCCTCCCTTGCTTATATAACCAGCCCTTTGGCCAACCCAATCTCAAATAGGACTCTCTAATCCTACTCAAATCACGAATCATAACTTTCCATAACTGCTCAAGACTCTTCTATACGCAGATAGAAGCAATCTTAAGACTTCCAAACACATTAGGAACATATCCCACATTCCTAAACAATCCAAATTCGTGACCCACATGAAATCCTATCATAACCAACTCAAATCTTTCCATATTTGAGTCAAACCCAACTCAGCCGCAGCCTGAGTGCATAACCTAGTCGGTTGGACCTTTCTGACCAATTTTTACATCCACATCTCTTCATCACGCCTTGGAACCATGCAGTCTATGCACTCCTTGCACACATGCAAACATCTTCCAACGACGTCCACCATACCTTCATATGCATTGTTCTTGATTCAAACATGTTGCGTGACCTCCCGATCAACTCAACCACAATTCCTCCTGAACTTGGTTGTTGAACCTCATCTTCTCCCTAAGACTAGTTCAATAGATCCCGTCACCAACCATGTCTTGAACTCAAGCAACACCTGCACATGAATAAACAACCAATACTTTCGAGCACAAGTCCTCGACTTGACTCAAATTAGTTCCAAAACTACAACATCTAACGTGAGCACTTCACATAAGCATGTTGCAAACCATAGCAAAATGATATCAACCAAAACGCACCAAAAACTTAGCAAATGAATACTAAGAAATCTTTCCAACAATGTAAAGCAAGTTCAAAACATTTCATAGTAAAAGCAGGAACATTGCAATCAAGCTCCGAATCTTACTAAAGCTAACCGGAGCTTGAGCCGAAGCTTGCCAAAGCTAGTACGACCTAGCGCTGGAGCTTACCAAAGCTAGTCAGAACTAGTCAACCTAAAAGCCAGAGCTAGAAAAACATGTCAGAGCTAACCAACATAAGTCGGACCTATCAAAACATATCGGAGCTTAACAAAGACGTGCCAGAGCTATCAAAGACATGTCGAAGCAAAAGACAAAGCTCACCGGAGCTACCCAAAAACATGTCAGACCTAGACAAAGAATGTCGGACCTATTGTCGGACCTTGCAGAAGCTCGGAGCTAGAGTCGGACCTTGCCAAAAAGAGTATTTTGGCAGAATTTCAAAACTTATATTATCAAAGCCAATATAATCAGTACAAGTCAATGTATTCAGCACACATAGGTCTCACAACTTCCTATCCTGGTTTCATGCACAAGTAACGTGTTCATGTTTTGTTTCTCTTAGTAATTACATGTATAGCATAAAATAGTCTTCTAACTTTGTATGTTGAATAGTGCAAAAAACGAGTCGGCGTCTATGAAGATTTGCGACAATTGTCTTACAGATCCATTATTATTAAAAGTTACGGTCGATACGACGTCAATGGGTTCCGATTTTGTTCAACTCAATTTGAAACTCAATGTCCTTTCAAGGCAACATGTAACACCGGAGTTGTGACGAGGGTAGTTGATGCCGAAGGACGTGAAACTAATTATTACGGGATCATTCAAAATATCTTTGAATTCAGTTTTGTGGGGAATAAGGTCCTTAAAGTAGTCTTCTTTGACTGCGATTGGTTTGATCATAACCATGGAACTCGACAAAACCAATTTGGCATGATAGAAGTAAAACACAAGGACCGGCTACAAGGTTGTGACACCTTCGTCCTTGCACACCAAGTCAAGCAAGTGTATTATCTACATTATCCATGTGAAAAGCTTAATGCTTGGTGGGCTGTACACAAGGTGAATCTTTGTGAGCGCTTATATACACCAGACAATGATGGTTACCTTGATGATGAGGTTGATGTTGTTTACCAAGAACAAGAGTTGTCGGACTCTTTTGTCGTCGAGCCTAGTTTAGGACTCGATGACTTAGTTGGAGATGCAGAAGATGTAGAAACTCCTAAGATGCGAAAACGAAAATGGTCAACTACCACGACAGAAGATCGATGATCTGGTTTATGGAGTAGAGTACATGAGCGTGATGCTGATAAATTTTGAAATTGAGTACAAGTAACGTTTCCTTCATCTCTTCTTCTTTTATACTTTCCATTACATTCATTAGCATTTTTTTATTAAACAGGATGTCGTCGAGCAGCAGCAGACGACGAGGGACAGAGGCACGGAGCTTTCTGCCACCGAGAGCCACAAGAGGAGACGAGGTCTTCCAGGGCAGTCAGCTTAGCGGAGGTAGACGGGCTCAGTTGGTGAGCCATCTACCGGAGTCGTCATGTGGCCAGGTAAAGAACATTTAATTACATAAATTATATAATTAATTCTTTATTCTATAATATGAATCTTTAAAATTGTCAGGACGACTCTACATCTGAGGACTCAGTGGCTAGGATGCCTCTTTCGGTGCCTGCTTTGGAGCCTCCTTCTTTGATGCCTGCTTCAGAGCCTTCTTCTTCGGTGCCACCTTGTTCAGAGCTAGTGCAGTCGGGTGACCCCACTTCTGGGTCACCTGGTGTGGAGCCGGCTGCATAGCGACGGACTAGGAGGAGCCACTACGTGGCTCCTCCTCCGGCTCTTGCAAACCCAAACGATCGGATCATTATTTGTCCTATTGGCGAGAGGTAAGTAAATCTTTAACAATTCAGATATTTAAAGGCTTATATATAACGGACACCCTGTCACGTCTCGGGACCATTACGCTACAGCCCAGGACCTTGCTTACGACAACCACCAGGAGGCTGTGTGGCATGACTTTCTGGTAAGTATGAACAAATATTTGTGTAATATATATTTATTATAAATTAAATACATTTCCTTGTATATTTGTTCTTCCAAGCATGGTATCGTTTGGAGAACTAGGCCGGGCAGACGGATCGAGCTCGTCTCGTCTTCCATAACTGCGCCAGGAAGCTCGTGACTCAGTCACTATCGACGGCTCGCATTCAAGCTACGAAGGCGTATTTCAAGTTGCATCCGGAGGAGGGTCAGCTGGGGAAGTACAGGGAAGGGGCTGACAAGTACTTGACAGAGGCGCAGTACGTAGAGATAAAGTGTTTATTTTACTTTACTTCATTATATGATTGTGATCAATGCTTTCATTTAATAATAAAATGTGTGCAGGTCGGTGTAGTGTGGCTTGACAGCCGTCCGGACGCGTACTGTGCCTTGTGTGCTCGTTGGGGGAGTCAAAGCTTCCAGTGTGTATCTAAAAACCGTCGAGAGAATAGAGGGACGGACGGAAAACATTGTATGGGTGGGGAAGGCTACATACGTCTCGCTAAATGGATGGTAAGTGTGACTTGAATTCTATTTAAGTAAATTTATAATCTTTCATTGTGCTAACATGTATCGATAGGAGCACGAGAGGGGTCAGGAGCCGTCACCTATCGAGGTGTGAAAGATGGGTCACTTGGGAAGTGACCTGTCGCAGCCTAAGCAGCTGTCTTCTCAGACGGCGACTCAGACGTTGGTGAGTTATTTTGTTAACTTAATTGAATTCTCTTTAATAGTTTCAATAATGTTATTTTACTGTGTTTCCAGGCAAAGTACGGGTAGGAAGCGCAGAGGCTTCAAGGCAAAGAGTATGATTGGCAGAGTGCGCCAATTGTCCCCGAAGCTGCGTATGCAATCAGTGGCGGGAAACCTCACAGACGGTGAGTTTTATTAATTTTATTTTACTGTCATGAACTTTGAGTTACAAAAATTTAATAATCTTACTTCGTTGTGCAGGTTGGCCATCTTCGATGGAGTCGACTTGAGGCAGGCGCGAGCTTCCTCGAGAGCCTCTTCATCGCAGCAGGGCGGGTCCAGCATCAGCCGTACGGGCCGAGATCTGGAGCTCGAGAGTCTTCGGGAGGAGCTCCAGAGGATGCAAGGAGCGCTCAGGGCAAGGGACGAGATGCAGGCAGCGACGCTCAGGGCTAGGGACGAGATGCAGGCAGCGACACTTAGGGCTAGGGACGAGTATCAAAACTCGTACATGCTACAATGGCAAGTTGCCTTCTAGGTAAGTTTTGAATGTTGTACTTAACATTTGTAGTATACAAATGACAACTATAATGATTTGATTTGTATTTGCAGGCTATGAGCGCAGGACAGCAGGTTGTCTTTCCGCGGTGGGTGCCGCCATCGACGGAGCTGTCACTGGTGCCGACGACAGGAGCACAGGTACAAAATTATTCAAAATAACTGAAACTAGTTAAACTTGTTCAAATTTAGTAAAATATGCATTTTTATACTTATAACTTGTCTAACCACACTTTCATATCACAGGGATCGGGGACGGAAGCTCAAACTCCGTCGCCCCAGATTCCGGCGCTTGGACGACTGCCAGAGGACGACTTTCTGAACTTCGGCGGCAGCGGACGAGGTAGCGTGTGATAGTCAGGTCAGCCGATTTGAAATCTATTTGCATCCTTTCGTCTCTAATGTAATGGCTCATGCATCGTTGTATAGGGAATTAGGGATAAAAGGGAGAGCAAAACTACTTGAAAAAAAAACCAAGTACACAATGCTGTTTTTGTTTCCATAGATGATCTAGTCTTCTTTTTGGTAATCCAGAAAAAAAACCAAGTACACATTTATTTCTTTTGCTTCGGTGGTAAACTCAATTATTTAACCAACCCTCTTAATGAATTCAGTACTGAGTGAAAAAGTATTATGTTGCAATTCTGAACGTTGGGAAGAATGTTGAAGAGTTTTGCAGCACTATGTAGAGTAAAATGCACCAAATGTTCATGAATTTGTCCAGTTATGTCATTTAAGTCCACAAATTTTTATTTTTCATTTATAGGTATGAACTTGTTCATCAGTGTTAATAAAATTCATGAACTTCTTCTTTATGGTTGTAGGTGCATGAATTTGTTAAATGGTGTGTTGCAGGTTCATATACTCCCTCAACCGGACAAGTTCTTGTGGCCTGCAGGCGGTGGATAAGAAACATCATGGTGATTGCTTTTTAATTTGGATGATGGCGGCTATCCAGTAAATCCTCCAGTTGTATAAGCTTGTACAAGTTTAGAACCATGTTTACTTCTTGCTTGCTTGCTGCTGTTAGTGATGTATAAATCTGTTATGTGTGTGATCTGTGTAATCTGTGATGTGTGTGATCTGTGTAATCTGTGTACTTTTTGTTTTCTGTTTTTTTTTAAAAAAAACAAAACTTATAGACGATGGTTTTAAGGCGACCGTCGTCTAAAAGAAACGACGGGTTACATGAAACCGTCGTCTCTTGGGGTCCCAATAGACGACGGTTTGGCTGCGGCCGTCGTCTATAATTCTCCTTATAGACGGCGGTTCAACGACCACCGTCGTCTATACGGTTTTCACGCTGCTACGTGGATGGAGCTAACTTATTGACGACGGCTAAGTCTGGCCATCGTCAATTAGTTAATTGATGATGGTAACCGTCATCTATAAAGTTATAGACAACAAATAATCATAGACGGCCGAAAACCATCGTCTATAAGCCTTTACCGTCGTCTATAATTTATAGAAGATGGTAATGTCTTTATTGACGGTTCTTTGCCGTCGTCTATTGTCGCGATTCCTGTAGTGATATACTACTTAATTCACAAGATGTATTTTATCCTAAGATATACCTTACCCGATTTACAGGATTTATACTATCTGCATATTTATTCTAATAGACATTATATTGGACATGAGATGTGAGAGAGGAGTATGCGTGTACTGCCACTCCCCTTTTTAACTCACTTGAGGAGTGATAAAACATCTCCATTTATAATTGAGTCTCCTTTCACTTCCACTCTCCGTGCATGTAGTACTAAAATTTAGTAGTACTCACTCTTGTCATACATATATAGATTTTTGAGATCTATATATTAGGAAATCCCATTTGGGCATTGGCTTGTGGGCCAATAAATTCCAACCCTAGACTTTACATGCATGACTCATTGACATGGTTCCTTCATGGAAATAGCTGTGTTTTATGAAAAGTCGTATGGGCCGGGAAAATGTTAGTTGATCAGCCAGATGGAAAACACATGAAATAAACCATTATTATTATTATTATTCTGTCAAAACATGGTGCATCGCGTTAATTAGAAAACTCATTTGCATTATCTCTTATGAACTGGAAACTCAATTGTGAAATTTCATTATTGGTCTGGCTTAATTGGTGGCAAAGAATTAATGTTAAAGCTATGAAATATTTACTAACAAGATTTGACAATTTAGAGCAATTTTGGAGATGATAGCTACAAACCACATGTCAGCGTTGTCATCACCACAAGTCATCATTAGAGCAATTTAGAGCAGGAAGCCCCAGTCCACCGTGCCCAGGAAGAGAGCGCCGGCCGGCAGCACGAAGGAGACGAAGGACGTGATACGAAGAACGTAGTGATCGCCCCGAACGCTAGCAAGAAGCACGCGATCGCCGACAGCACCGCGACGCTGCTCTCGCATGCAGCCCCGCCCGCTTCAAGGAGGCCGAACAGCCGCGCGCGCCTCCACGATCTTGTTGATCGTCGGGTGCATAATGACCGAGAACTATGAGCGCCAGCGCAACGCACTACAGGACCACCTACCGGAAAACGGTTTTAAAAATGAGCGGCACGAAATAGCTGACGAGTGACGACCATGTGTTGCTTGCATTTGCATGATTTATAGAAGTGATTAGGATCTAATCTACTTCCTCCGTCTCCAAAGACTTGTCACTTTGTAGTTCAAAAATGAACTACAAAGCGACAAGTTTTTGAGGATGGAGACAGTAGTCACTAATCGACTCGGACTAATTATATTTTGAGTACTAATGGAGCACTGATTTGTACACACCTTGGAGAATACCTATTGTGCAGGGAAGGAGACCGTCATAGCACTTGCTATGGCGGTGGTGCTTGCTGGTGAGGAAGTTCCATTGCGAATGACGAAAGTGTAGCACTGGTGCCGGATCTGCAGGAGCAGCAGATGCAGGGAGGAGCCTTCCCCAACCTTCTCCCTCTCAAAGATCAGATCTGTCTAAAGATTAGGGTACTGATCTTAATTTCGGGATTAATCTCTCAATTAATCATTTAGGAGATGTCCTTCTTATATAGGGTTGAGGGAGTGGCTAAGGGGGCCTTCCAACCGAATTGGTTGGAGTTTGGAGTCCCCGATCAGGACTCCTCAAGGGGTCTAAGTCTGTTGGAGTTGGTTATTTCCATAACCAGCTCCCTAAATGTGATTAATATCTGACATTCTCTCCATGTTCACGGAACTAAGTTAACAAAAAACTAAACGTATATCTTCTCATGCTTGATATAAAGGACACGACAAATCGAAAACAGTCAGTTACGTACTGCTTGTCCCGATGATCACGTTACATCTCACATTTAAAAATATACACTAATTATGAGTTTGGATCCTAAGTATCCAGGAAAACATAGATTCTTCCTTAAACTCATGTGCGTTATGTGTTCACAGAACACATTGGGTAGAAGTCTATTTTATGTGTATGCGGTACTGCGAGGATTGACATGAATCTAATTGCTCGATTATCAATTCTTAGTATGATCCTGAATTTACTTCTTTGCAACACACAACTGATGTCAATGTGTTTGGCTGCACATTTGACTTGTTGCCTTAGAAGTACGAATATCTTATGTAGTTTATGTTGTCTACCACTTTTTAGCCTGGGTTTTCTTATTTGTCCGCTCAACGGCCTCATCACTAAGTTAGTGTGCATCGATCAAGATGCAATTACCTTTAGTTTGGAGCTTTTTCCACAATAAAGTTCCATCTGTGAGTGTTATTAACTGATGTGGACTTTACTACACATCTCGCAGGAATTTAGTTTTACTGATTCATGAATCTTATAATACTAAACTTATCACGGGGTCTGAATTCTTGCAAATCGCAAGTTTATACTAATTTCATTCCAGTGACCTGGATTGAACATATTAATACCAAAATAACCCGGTAGACTATGTCAAGGTTGGTTAATGAGCGAACTAAGAGCTTTCAACAGCAAAAAGCTTTGGAACCCATTTTATTAAATTGATCTCTTAGTGGTTCTCATACTAATTAACTTTGACTTTTCTGAGCAAACGAATTTGTTTGCATACATACCGTACTACTGAAGTACGCTCTTATATATGCCTAATTATCTCAATACCCTTTAATGTCAAAATTGGAGAACAAATCTTATTGTTATCTAATAGTAGATTGACATTATACTCGTCAGCAAACTTCATCTACATAATGCGAGAGAGGTTAATTTCTCATTCTAAAATTAGTAAAATTGAATTTGTCCTCATAATACTTACTGAAAGTGCATCTAGGCATCCCTGTGGGTTTTCGATGATTGATGAGGACAATCAAGAGACTAATAAGCTAAGTTGATCTTAAGCACAGGTGTGATAATTGAAAGGAGACAAAATCCCTCAAAAAGGAAAAGGTTGAAACGGACCTCAAAGGCTCAAGCGTAGAAATTAGGGTTTCTATGGTGTTGAGTTTAGATGGGTCGTATCTTGTGTGAGGGTGGTTGTATCATGTGCATTGAGATGATTCTAGAGGGCTCAAAGTGGTAGTTGAGAGAAAAACCTAAGTGAGAAGCCAGAATGAGAGAAAACACTAGGAGGTTGGACTAGTTAGGGCCTCACGGCCGGACTAGTTCGGCCAGCAAGAGTAGTCTGTTATGGGCCAGACTAAACGTCTATGGATGAGTTCAGACTTGTCCGTATGGGTACGGACTAGTCCGTTCTTCCCTTGTCCGCCAAAAGGGTCAGACTAGTTCGGAGCCCCAGAGAAGTCTGTTTTGGGATAGACGAAAGCATTCTGGAAGAGTTCGGACTTATCCGTTGTGGCACAGACTAGTCCGTTTGAGACTTAGTGTGAGAAACCGAGCAAAACCCTAGATGGCCGAACTTGTCCGCCCCAGAGGTCGGACTAGTCTGGGCCTGCCAAGTTTAGTCCAGTCTGCGACGGAGTAAACCATTTTGTTGGACTTCGGACTAGTCCGTTGTTGGCCGGACTAGTCCGTGTTGTCAGTGGCCGTTTGAAATTCAAACGTTGGCGTGCACGTCATCTATTTTGTCGATCGATGATGTGAAATTGTCGGTGGTCCCAAAAGGCCGGACTAGTCCATAGCTTAGGGTCGGACTAGTCCGGGTAGCCCTAGTGGCAACAAATAGTTGTCGGGACCCCTATAAAAATGGGACCCCGCCCCCTATTTGACAAGACTCAAACCCTAGCGTCGCCACAACTGACCTAGAGCCATCCAAAGCATTCTTCCTACTAGCCCTCTAAGACCAAATCTTGAAGAGATTAGGGTTTGGGAAGGAGAGTGAAGGAAGATCATTGCTCTTTGGCTCTCGGTTTGATCTCTTGCACATTGTGTTGTGTTTTGTGGCTTGTGTGAGTTGAGCATCGAGTGCTCCTTGCTGTATTGATTCTTGGGAGCCTCAACTTGTGAGCAGCCCCAATCAAACTTGGTGATTACTCTTTGATATAGTGGAAACCAAGACGTCCATGGTGGTAACATGGTGAGAATAGGGTCAAGTGAGACCTGGTCCTTGTCTTGACTTCTCAACGTGGATGTAGGCTTCTTCGTAGAGCTGAACCACGGGATAAATCTTGTCTCACTTGTCACTTTACATTTTGTAATCACTAGAATTTCTTTTAGGGTTCATATTCTTCATATTCATCATTGTTGAAATCTTGTAACCTAATTGCTTTAACTTGTCGATCCAATTTGTACTAGGTTACTATAATTGCTTACATCCTTAGTAAACTTAAATTCAAATAACTTGTAGAAATCAAGTTTCTAGGTTTTCTCCCTGTGCTAAGCGGACTAGTCCGGCCCTGTCCAGACAAGTCCAGCCTCAGTGATTTAATCTTGTCTGATTAAGTCATTTCAGGTCTTATTGCCTATTCACCCACCCTCTAGGCAACTTTCAATTGGTATCAGAGCGGGCCTATCCACCAAGAGTCTAACAACTCAGAGAGGAAATGGCCGGAAGGGGTGACAATGAAGTTCCGGTGATCATTGATGACACCAAGATGAAGAACGTTGATGTTCTTCAAGATGAACCAAATGACGACGAGTAAGTTCGTCTACTCAAGGCGCGACTTCGTGAGAAGCTCAATGTTCTCATGAAGGAAATCAAGCCAATCGCTCCGATCAACGTCGACAATGGGAGTAGTTCACAAGACTACTCCCGGTATCCTTACATCTATGAGCGACTAATCGCAAGCAACCATTATCTATCCATTCCCAATGACAAACCTCCTCAATTTGATGGAAATGATTACTCTATGTGGAAGCATAATATGAAGATGCATCTCATCTCCTTAAACCCTATCTTGTGGCAAATTGTCTTGACAGGTGTGCATCTTCCCAAGAATGAGGAAGACATAACTCCGGATCAAGCTGTCCTCCTCCATCACAATGCACAAGCCGTTGGAGTAATCACCTCCTCATTTACTCGAGAGGAGTTCAACTGCATTGAAGGATTGGAGGTGGCCAAGGAGATATGGGACACCCTCAAGACGGCACATGAGGGGAACCGTGTCATATGGGTGGCCAGATCGAGATGGTCGAAGGAGAACTTGGGAGCTTCACTATCATGGATGGTGAGTCTCACCAAGACATGTACAACCGCCTCAAGACTCTCATCAACAAGAGTCGATCTTATGGAAGCACCCGGTGGACGGGCCACGAAGTGGTAAAGAGAATGATTTGGGCATTCATGCCTAGAAATGTCACTCTTTGCTCACTAATTTGTGAGAGTCCGGGATTTCATAAGATGACTCCCGAAGAAGTGCTAGGGAGAATTATCAACCATGAGATGATGGAGCAAGAGGCTATGTTCTACAACGACCTTCAAAAGTTCACCTCCTCCAAGAAAAGAGATGTTGCATCCAAGGCAACATCTTCAAGATCTGAAGAAAAGGGACAAAGTGATGAAGAGAGTCCCGTCATCGATGAAGAAGAGACACTCTTCATCAACAACTTCAAAGGGATGTGGAGAAGAAATAGGGAGGGCTACCATCATGAAATCAAGAGCAAAGACAAGTCCGAGACAAGATCAAAGAGGGCTTGCTACAATTTTGGGGAATATGGCCACCTCATTGTGGATTGCCCACATGAGGAAAGCAAAAAGAAGAAGGAGGGCAAGTCCAAAGATAAGAAGTACTTCAAGAAGAAGAAGCAATTGGGACAAGCCCACCTTGGAAAGGAGTGGGATTCAAATGAAGAATACTTCTCCGATGAAGAAGAGAATATGGCAACTATTGCTATGAAGAAGTCAACTACGGAGAACAAGATCTTCCCCAACTTGTAGAATTCAAGGCCAACTTGCCTCATGGCCAAGGAGGGAAGAAAAAAGGTTAAATCTAAATCCTCTTCTTCAATTTCTTTGCATGATGATTTTGATAGTAGTAGTGAGAATGAACATATGCTTAAGGATATGAGTAAGAGCACTTTGAAAAGATTGAGATTGTTGACAGATGAGATATTTTAGAAGGAAGAGCTCATTAACCGTCAAGAGGACATGCTCATCCAACAAAAGGAGAGATGTCAAGAGCTTGAGGAGCTCTTGGAGCTTCAAATCGAAAGAAGCAAGGCACTTGAGCGTGAACTCGCTTTGAGCAAGGAAACTTGCTCAAACCTTGAGAACACCACAATTGTGCTTAAGGATGAACTTGTTAGCTTGACAAAAGTTAACAAAATCCTTGAAATGCAAGTGGAGTCTCTCAAGGTCAATGCACCTTCTTCCTCTAAAATCTCATCTTCCACAAATATCAAAACCGAAACAACTCAACCTTGCAAATGCTCTAATTTGATTATAAAACTTAAAGATGAACTTAAGTTGGCACAAACCAACCAAGCACCAAAGGGTGACATCTTTGACAAGGAGAAGATGGCATATGTACGTAGTGCATACACCAACACAAGACATCCCCTTGTCAAGGATGGTTTTGGTTATTCTAGGGAGATGAGGCAAAATGCCAAAACTCCCAAGAGTGGCAAATACTTGATTGCTTTTGCCAAGGTAGGTTAATACAACAATAAGGGAAAGAACATCGCTACATCTCCTAAAATACCTAAGAAAGAACCTCATCCCTTGTTCCAGGATTTTGATGCATCATATATTTTATTGAGGAACAAGTTTGGAAAGGCCTATGCTAGGTATGTTGGGCCACACCGCAAGAGTCCTAAACCTTGTGTGTGGGTGCCCAAGTGCCTCTTGACTAATATCAAAGGACCCAACACTGCTTGGGTACCTAAAGCCAAGGCTTAAATCCTTTTTGTAGGCATACTCCTCTGGTGGAACCAAATGGGTTCTTGATAGTGGATGCACAAATCATATGATCGAAGAGAGGAAGATGTTTGTAGAGTATGAGAAAAATGAAGATCCAAGTGAAGGAATCTATTTTGGGGACAATAGCCAAGGAAAAATCCATGGCACCGGTAAAATTGCTATATCCCCTACTCATACCCTTTCTAATGTTTTGCATGTTGACTCCCTTGATTATAACCTCTTGCCCATATCACAACTATGTGACAAAGGTTATAATTGTTTGTTCACTAATGAGGGTGTGACCGTCACAAGGAGAAGCAGTGACTCAATTGATTTTAAAGGTGTACTCAAGGGAAAGCTCTATCTTGTGGATTTCTCCGCAGATAAAGTCCAACTTGATACATGCTTAATTGTAAAAAACTAACATGGGATGGTTTTGACATAGAAGGCTAGTCCATGTTGGGATGAGAAATTTGCAAAAAAAACTCCTTAAGGGCGAGCACATCCGAGGTTTGAAGAATGTTATGTTTGAAAAGGATAGGCCATGTAGCGCATGCTAAGCCAGAAAGCAAGTCGGAGCTCTACGTCCATCCAAGAACATCATGATGACAACAATACCATTGGAGCTTCTACACATAGACCTCTTTGGTCTAATCGCCTACATTAGTATTGGCGGTAACAAATACGATCTTGTAATTTTGATGATTTTTCACGTTTCACTTGTGTGTTCTTTTTGCATGACAAGGTTGAGATTCAAGGTGTCCTCAAGAAATACTTGAGGAGAGCTCAAAATGAGTTCTCCTTAAGTATCAAGACCATAAGGAGTGACAATGGCACCGAATCCAAGAACACTCAAGTTGAAGACTTCTTGGATGAAGAAGACATCAAGCATGAGTTCTCAGCCCCCTACTCCCCTCAACGAAATGGGATGGCCGAGAGGAAGAATAGGACCCTCATCGATATGGAAAGAACCATGCTTGATTAATAAAAGACGTTGGACCGGTTTTTGGCAGAAGTGGCTAACACCTCTTGCCATGCCATAAACCGGTTGTACCTTCACCGCATTCTTAAGAAGACGTATTATGAGCTCCTAACTGGTAACAAGCCCAACATTTCTTACTTTCGTGTTTTTGGAAGCAAATTATATATTCTCAACAAAAAACCTAGGATTTAGAAGTTCGCTTCTAAGTCTGATGAGAGTTTCTTGCTTGGGTATGACTCAAACACTTACGCCTATTGTGTCTTCAACAAATCCTCCGGAATTGTTGAAGTAGCACGTGACGTAGTGTTTGATGAGACTAATGGCTCCCAAGTGGAGCAAGTTGATTGTCATGTGATAGATCAAGAATAATCTCCACAAGTGGCGATAGGAAGGATGGCACTTGGAGACATACGACCACAAGAACAACCTCAAGACTCAAGTGATCATCCTATGCCTCAAGCAAGTTCTTCCTCAAATGATCAAGCTCAAGTCCCCCAAGATGCGCTCCAAGAAGATGAAAATGGAGGCATCAATCAAGGGGGAGACAATGAAAATGAGGAAGACAAAGATGAAGACTCAAGACCTCAAGCACCTCACCTGAGGCATCAAAGTGTTCAATGGGATCATCCCGTTGACAATATCCTTGGTGACATCTCCAAGGGGGTAACTACTCGATCTCGTGTTGCAAATTTTTGTAAACATTACTCTTTTGTTTCTTCCTTGGAGACTCACAAGGTTGAAGAAGCACTACGAAATCTGGATCAGGTGATGGCCATGCAAGAAGAGCTCAACAACTTTGAAAGAAATCAAGTGTGGGAGCTCGTGAAGAGGCCTAATGCAAATGTTGTGGGCACAAAGTGGGTGTTCCTCAACAAGCAAGATGAACATGGGGTGGTTACAAGGAACAAAGCAATACTTGTGGCCAAAGGTTATTCACAAGTCGAAGGTTTGGATTTCGATGAAACCTTTGCTCCCGTAGCTAGGCTTGAATCAATTCGTATATTACTTTCCTTTGCTACTCACCATGATTTTAAGTTATATCAAATAGATGTAAAGAGTGCATTTCTCAATGGTCCAATCAAAGAAGAGGTGTATGTGGAGCAACCCCCCAGCTTCCGAGATCAAGAATTCCCAAGCCATATTTACAAATTGCGTAAGGCTCCCTATGGCCTCAAACAAGCTCCTAGAGCTTGGTATGAGTGCCTTAGATACTTCTTAACTCAAAATGGTTTCAAAATTGGGAAGGCGGATTACACTTTATTCACTAAGCATTTCAATGATGACTTGTTTATTTGCCAAATATATGTCGATGACATTATATTTGGTTCTACTAATAAAGATTTTTGTGATGATTTTTTCAAAGATAATGACCGAGAGATTTGAGATGTCCATGATGGGGGAGTTGATGTTCTTTCTAGGTTTTCAAGTGAAACAACTCAAGGAAGGCACGTTCATTAGTCAAACAAAATACACACAAGATATACTCAAGAAGTTTGACATGGACAAAGCCAAACCCATCAAGACTCCTATGGCAACTAATGGACATCTCGATCTTAATGAAGATAGTCCAAGTGTGGACCAAAAGGTATATCGCTCCATGATAGGTTCATTACTTTACTTATGTGCATCTAGGCCCGATATCATGCTTAGTGTTTGTATGTGTGCTATATTTCAAGCTGCTCATAAGGTGTGTCATTTGACCGCCGTTAAGAGAATTCTTAGATATTTGGTTCACACACCAATCCTAGGACTTTGGTACCCCAAGTGCTCTAAGTTTAACCTTATTGGATATTCCGATGTGGACTATGCGAGGAGCAAAGTTGATAGGAAGAGTACCTCCAGAACTTGCCAATTCCTTGGTAGATCTCTAGTGTCGTGGTCCTCAAAGAAACAAAACTTCATTGCTCTTTCCACAGCAGCAGAGTATGTCGCCGCTGGAAGTTGTTGTGCACAACTTCTTTGGATGCGACAAACTCTTAGGGACTATGGCATAAACTTGTGCCATATCCCCCTCCTATGTGACAATGACAGTGTCATTAAAATAGCTCACAATCCAGTTGAACACTCAAGGACCAACAACATTGATATTCGCCACCATTTCTTAAGAGATCACTCCATCAAAGGAGACATAACAATTTTCCATGTGATAACCAAAAAACAATTGGCCGAGATTTTTACCAAGCCCCTAGATGAGAAAAGATTTTGTGAACTTTGGAGTAAGATCAATATCTTAGATTCTCGAAACGTTGCTTGAGTCCTGCACATCTGATTGTTACTTCAAAATTCACATATGATTGCGAAAACTTTTCTCCCTCAAGTTTCTAGGAAACTATTTTTGAGATTATTGAATTTTGTGAATTATGGTCATAGTTTGGTTGTTGATTGCTTACTGACCATGTTTACAAAGATCTTTCGTGAAAATCTAGTCCAAAAGGATCAAATCTTCGTTGAAAACTCTCTCTCTCTCTCTCTCTCTCTCTATATATATATATATATATATATATATATATATATATACATATATATATGAGTTTCCAGCCTTAGAACCGGACTAGTCCGCCGCTTTGACCGGACTAGTCCGGTTGTTCAGAGTAGTTCGGACCTAGTCTGGAGGCCGGACAAGTTCGGGTCTCCAACCGGACTAGTCCAGCCATTGGGGACTTAACCTCCCCAAGGAACCCTCGACCTCCTCACTCCCACTCAAACTCCCTCTCTCTTCAAACGCAAGAAAATCACCCCTAAATCATCGATTTTTTATTCCCTCCACCAAATCTTGATTCCAATCCATGGATTGAAGCTTCTAGGTGCATTGGAACTCTTCCCCAAGCTTCCTAAGGCGGTTCTTCATCCACATTGCATCGTTTCGAAGATTTGAAGAGGTATTCTTGACCTAACTCCAAATCCTTCAAAATTCAATTCTTTTAGGTCTTTTGATAGAAACCTCTTCAAAAAAACTTGCTCTCTATATCGTTGTGATCATGCACCTCGAATTTGGTGGTCGGATCCTTAGATTTTGCAAAATTTCTCAAGATTAGGGTTCCTATTGTGTGAACCGAACTAGTCCGGCCACAGGGCAGACAAGTCCGGCATATGCGGACTAGTTCAACCCTTGGGCAGACAAGTTCGGGTTACACAATGAAAATCCTAACCTCGATCAATTTTGTGAACTCTAACACAACTTTCTACTTTCTTGGACTCATATACACTCTCTTTGCATCTCTTATCAATGACAATGTCGGATTCCGACTACGTTCCTCTTTCCAACTCCGAAGCTGAGGCAGGACGGCAAGCACTCTATCGACAAAATCGTGAGGAGCGAGAGCTTGCTATATCTCTCCTCAAATCCCAGTCAGAGGCAAGAAATGTGAAGAAAAGCAAAGGGAGGCGCATAACTCAGCTGTTGCAGAAGTAGCCCCAAGGAAGAAGAGACTTGTCACTATGGGAGAGAAAACAAGGACTCAAGAGGCTCGGGGATCCAAGGATAAGGGAAAGGCGCCAGTGGATGATGCGCTTAAGAAAAGGGGTATGGTTGCTAAGATGCCTGCAAGCAAGGTAAAGAAGGGGCCCTCTCAACCCATAGGCCCCTTGAGAATGACCTCACCCGCAAGGAACCCCAACCGTTCAGCTGCTTTTGATGCTAACATCTTCAAAGGCAAAGGGTCTGAAAAAGCAAGGAAGTTAAGGAAGATCAATGTGTATCAACGCGAGAGAAGCACCGCAGATCCTTGCTTCTGGTGTGATTTATACTGTGACTACTATAGGACAGTCTACATGTCCAAGCAGACACCAGTGACAAATTCACAATGGATTGATTGGGATTACATGGCACAAAAGGATTACTTGGCCTTCAATGCTGTGATTGAGGCCATAGAGCGCCATGGATTGAAGAAGATCATGACATTCCAATATGATTGGAATGTGGAGGTTATTGCCCAGTTCTACTCCATCGTCTACTTCCACACCGATAGGGAATGACGGATCACGTGGATGACCCATGGAGAGCAATAATCAACCACTTATTGGGAGTTTGCTCAGTTCCTTGACTTGGAAGATGAACTGGAGAACGAGATCATCATCTACAACCTAAAGCCAGTTGACCGAGACACCTTGGAATACATGTATCCAAGTCATGGAGTCCAATATGAGGCGGGGCATATCAGGAACATCAAACCCTTCTATAGTGTTCTCAGTCGAGTGCTTCGGAAGACTATTGCCCCCAAAGATGGATATGCGGGCATTATTCAAGGAAGTTTGGGGCACTTAATGATACTCATTGATGGAGATGTTCGATTCAACATGGTTGACTACATCTTTGATGACATCTTCAAAATCTCGCACACTCCTAACTGATCATGTGGCTACGCTCCCTACATCATGTTCACGATTGAGAAGGTGTACGGGCTCACGTTCAAGAAGGACATCATTCACAGAAGAATCCGTCCACAAATCCCGCCTCTAGAGGCAGCTACCCCTCGATGGAAGAATGCGGATCCTCCCGCTTCATCCTCCCACTTCGTGCCTTCGCCACCTCCACCTCCTCCTCCATCACAATTCGACAGTGGCTTCTTCAAGTGCTTCAAGGCAATATTCGCCTCTTGTCGGAAGGCGGAAGTTCGACAACGTCGCATGGAGCATCGCCAAGAGAAGTATCTCAAGGCGATGTGCGACAAGCTCGAAGTCCCCATGTCTCCCGTCGGGGAGAGTGATGGGGAGATGACTCAATTACCGGAGTTCACCACCGAAGAACTTGCCCAATTTGGTGAAGTTAGCTCCTCCACCGCGGCTCCATCTGAGGAAGAAGACGATGATCCGGAGGCCACAGAGAGCGACAATGAAAGGCAAGGCGGAGATGACGACGAATAGATCTTAGGGCTCTCCTTCTCTCTTTTACTTTTTGGTGTCTTGATGCCAAAGGGGGAGAGATTGGAAGGGGGTACTTAGATAGTTTTATGTCGTTGTCTCTTTCGATCCACTATGGACTATGTTTTAAAACTCTCATTCCCATTGATGAAAGACTTAATCTATGTTTCTCATGTACTATGTCTAAATTGTGATGTTATACTTGAATTACATGTTTATCTTGCATATTTGTCGCTTTATCACAATTTATGAGCACATCACTTAGGCACCCCACCATAACATGTATATGTATGAGAACTCTCTCAATCTCTCTTACTCATGATGCATACATTGAGGGGGAGTTACTCATACACAAACATGTTATAAAAACAAACTATAATCCTTTTTGTTGAGTCTTAATGTGTTATCATCAATCACCAAAAAGGGGGAGATTGAAAGTGCATCTAGGCATCCCCGTGGATTTTGGATGATTGATGAGAACAATCAACAGACTAATGAGCTAAGTTGATCTTAAGCACATGTGTGATAATTGAAAGGAGACAAAATCCCTCAAAAAGGAAAAGGTTGAAAGGAGCGTCAAAGGCTCAAGCGTAGAAATTAGGGTTTCTATGGTGTTGAGTTTAGACGAGCCATATCATGTGTGAGGGTGGCTGTATCATGTGCATTGATATGATTCCAGAGGGCTCAAAGTGGTGGTTGAGAGAAAAACCTAAGTGAGAAGCTAGAATGAGAGAAAACACTAGGAGGTCGGACTAGTCCGGCCAGCGAGAGTAGTCCATTATGGGTCAGACTAAACGACTCTGGATGAGTTCGGACTTGTTCGTATGGGTACAGACTAGTCCATTATTCCCTTGGTGGGTGAAGTTGGAGCTAAGTCCTGGGAGGACGGACTTGTCCGCCAAAAGGGCCAAACTAGTCCGGACCACCCAAAGAAGTTTGTTTTGGGATGGACCAAAGCATTCTGGAAGAGTCCAGACTTGTCCGTTATGGCATGGACTAGTCCATTTGAGACTTAGTGTGAGAAATTGAGCAAAACCCTAGATGGTCGGACTTGTTCGCCCTAGAGGCCGGACTAGTCCGGGCCTGCTAAGTTTAGTCTGTTTTGGGATGGACTAAACCATTCTGTTGGACTTAGGACTAGTCCGTTGTTGGCCGGACTAGTCCGTATTGTCAGTGGCTATTTGAAATTCAAACGTTGGCGCGCACGTCATCTGTTCTGTCGATCGATGACGTGAAATTGTCGGTGGTCCCAAAAGGTCGGACTAGTCCGTAGCATAGGAATGAACTAGTCCGGGGTTGCCCTGGTGGCAATGGTTAGTTGCTGGGACCCCTATAAAAAGGGGACCCCGACCCCTATTTGACAAGACTCGAACCCTAGCGCCGCCACAACTGACCTAGAGCCATACAAAGCCTTCTACTCGTCCTCTAGCCCTCTAAGACAAAATCTTGAAGAGATTAGGGTTTGGGAAGGAGAGTGAAGGAAGATCATCGTGCTTTGGCTCTCGGTTTAATCTCTTGCACATTGTGTTGTGTTTTGTGGCTTGTGTGAGTTGAGCTTCAAGTGCTCCTTGCTGTATTGATTCTTGGGAGCCTCAACTTATCAGCAACTCCAATCAAACTTGGTGATTACCCTTTGATATAGTGTAAACCAAGCCGGCCATTGTGGTGGCTTGGTGAGAAGAGGGTCAAGTGAGACCTGGTCCTTGTGTGGACTTCTCAACATGGATATAGGCTTCTTCGTGGAGATGAACCACGGGATAAATCTTGTCTCACTTGTCACTTTACTTTTCGTAAGCACCAGAATTGCTTTTAGGGTTCATATTGTTCTTCATATTGATCTTTGTCGAAACCTTGTAACCTAATTGTTTTAACTTGTCAATCCAAGTTGTACTAGGTTACTATACATTGCTTACATCCTTAGTAAACTTAAATTCTGCAAATAACTTGTAGAAATCAAGTTTCTAGGTTTTCTCCCTGTGCTGAGCGGACTAGTCCAGCTCTGTCGAGACAAGTCCGTCCTCAGTGACTTAGTCTCGTTTCATTAATTTATTTTTGGTCTTATTGCCTATTCATCCCTCCTCTAGGCGACTTTCACTTAGTATAACCCAAACTTACTAATTTACTTATAGAACTTGAGATATCTTGTATCTCGTATGTTCCTTTTGCTTAAATGACAACTCTTCAGTTATCACACACACGTTCTCTTGTAGATCCTAATTGATAATCATAATTATTATATCAATGTGATATAATACTAAGTCATAATGTGCTGCTAATGTTACACTAATTCGTAATGAATCCTTAGTTGAGACAATTGAGAATGAATTAACATAATCAATGTCTCCTTAATAAAATCATTAGCCACAAGTTTGTCCTTACTATTTTTGACTTTTCCTTTTGGAGTCACGTGTTTGTGTAGACTCTTGACAGCCTACTGATTTGGCTCCATTAGGAAGGTTGACTGAGTTACAGACTTTATTGGCTTACTTATGTCTCATCAAATCTTTTGTGACTTGACGCCATTCGGATGGATGAAAGCTGTATATAGCTTAGTTCAAATTAGGCGGGATCAGGCTTCATTTGAATATAGAACTCATGACGAGTTCCACTTTCTAACGCATTATTTACTAATTGAGGCGATTGTTGTCCTTCATCATAGGTCACTAAATTAATCAAAATAGAAAACTAAGATGTCATGTGCAACATGATCTTTACTTCATTTTGCCGCTAAAGAGTTAACAAAAGGCGTTGAGTCAACAATAATGAGATATGTTAATTTAACAGTAGCACGTATCAAGAAGTATGGTTCTTGAGTCATAGAAGTGGATCTTGCATTCACTTCTCGTCAAGATCATTTACTCGACTTACATTGCTCCCCCTAATGTTAGCATATATTGTTTCCATAAACTTAGTGTCGGTCAAGATAATCGAAACAATATTATCTTGCTGAATAGCCATTGAGATGGCTTACTAATGTTTGGGCTAATTGACTTAGTGACAACCACATTAAAATTTAATGAGGATTTATGTCATGTCCTTGTCTAATATGGTGTCTTTAGGCATCAACTATTTAAAATTTTGATTTAGCATTCGAATTAAGGTTTCAAGCCTCGATCCTTTAGCTAATCGACTATGTTTAAGGGCTTCACCGATTTTTGAGTAAAGTGTGGGGTATGCCGATCGTAGTACTCCCCCTCACGATCAGATCCTAAGATCTTAGTTGGAATAACCAAATGAGAAATGGAGCGTTCATTTCTCCCTCTCGAAATATGGCGTTATCGAAAGAGCCATAATTTTGAAGACGTTTCGCGATCGATTCTCATGCGCTTACTAAAACTTAGTCATCCTGAGAGGAAATTTGATTATAGAATCATGCTAGAATTGTAAGAATGAATTGTCAAAAGACAAGAGTCAACTTATTTAGACAACTATGTCAAGGTGACATACTCAACTTAGTTGTCCAAGCAAGATTACTAAAATCAGATTCCCTAATAAAGAGGTAAAAAATGAACTGAGAACTTATTGAAGCATAAGTATAAAGTCATCTTTTGTTACTAATGGGAGTTCGTAATTTGGCTTTTTTGCATCATGACCATTAACGACTTTTAATGATCCTAATCCCTCTTTTTAGTATCCTCCTGTTATTTTAATACTTAGTCGCTCATAGCAATGAGCTTTTCTAAAATCCATTGCCTTTGCTTAGTGTTACAAATACTATGTTTTGTTTTTCACGTAGGCTACTTGACAAAACGGAGCATTCATAATTATCAGTTATTCAAAGTATGTGCACACGCACAACGCCTCCATTTTGTTTCTGAGTTACAAGTTTCTTTGTAAGAATACTTGCATTAAACTTAGTATACTCAAGAAACTGACATTTTATTATAATGGGGGTTCTAAGAAGGAGTGACACATTCGAGAATTGCTTCCCGTATGTGCTTAGTAATTGAATCATCAAACATATCATGTTAAATGACTCGCTGAGTACGAACGACATCGTACTTGAACTAAATGTTTTCATCCTTACGAAGAAAACATGCTGAGTTTCTCCATCTCAAAAGACGGAAAACTAAGACTGAGTATTGTGTTGAACTAAGTATGGAGGAATCACCTGAGTGAAATACTTAAGAGAATTCATAAACTAAAAATAACAACTTAGAATTAACTAGACTAAAAATGTTATATTTTGATTTTCATGTTGGCTACTTGGCAAAAACATAACATAACTGATAACATAGTAAATTTTGTCTTTCACATTGGCTAATCGAGCAAAATTTTCTATGGACTAATATAAATAATAGTAGCCGAGATGAAATGTCGTCTTTTGTTGTTTAAACAAAATATGACATTCAAATTATCTGAGAAAACATAGTAAATTTTTTCTTTCACATTGGCTACTCGAACAAAATTTTCTATGGACCGATTCTTCAAAATATCTGAGAAAACATAGTAAATTTTGTATTTCACGTTGGCTGGCTACTTGAACAAAATTTTCTATGAACTAATTCAATCACTTAGCTGAGGAGAAGTATTGTCTTTTGTCATTCCAACAAAATCTAACATTCCAAATAACTTAGAAAATACAACAAGTTTTTGTCTTTCACGTTGACTACTCGAACATAACTCTCTATGCACTAAATAACTAAGTGAAATGAAAATGTTATCTTTTGTCTTTCATGTTGGCTACTCAAACAAAATACAACATTCTTGATTGATAACATGGCTAATTTTTTCTTTCACGTTGTCTGCTCAACAAAATATTCATGCATCTTAATAACCGAGAACATAGAAAATTACTATATAAACTTAGTGATCTAAGATCATAGCAATTTTATATTTCACGTTGGCTACTTAACAAAATTGCTATGAATATTTAGTAAATTGAGTGCATAGCATAAATTTGTTTATTCAACAAATATTACTATGCAAGACTTAGTACACAGCGGAAGCTTAATATCTGAACGGTCATACTTAATTATTTAATAATTCCACAAAAATATTAAAATTAAATGACTAAGAATATACTTATCTCAACAACATAATAATACATGTAAACAAAATATAATATCAATATATTATTAATATTACATAAATTGCTTAATTATTCTCAGTCATTTTAATCTAATTTAGTGAGCTCAAAAAAAATTTAGTCACATACCTAAAATCTCTGAAATACTAAACTAAGAGTTACTAAAAGGCCCACTATCTTATTACTAATGTTCTGAGAAACAAAACTGAAAGAATTCAGCCCAGGTCCAACAAACTAAATTTGAATCCAAAAGTATTCGACCCTCTGGAAGAATTAGGCTTGAAGGTCCACTAATTACCTTTCCTGAAAAAGCCGAAGAAAAGGAAAAAAGAATGGCTTAATTGCCCTTAGTGGTGCGGCTTTTGGCGGTCTGCCTTGAAAGACTTTGGGCTCGTATATTCCGTAAAAATGGAAAACCTAACTTGTTTGCGCAGCCCATAGTTCCCGATTTGGCCCGTAGGACCATTTACTAATTATTTGAAAAATAACGGAAAGTTTAAGCTCAGAAAGGGTGATTTGGCCCAAAAGCCCTGAGCACCGTGCTAAAATTTGGCCCAAGGCCCGAACTAAAATTTTCAGGAATATCTGAGAAAAGGAAAAATAGACTTCGTTTGTCAAACTCGGCCCAATGCTGAGTATTGCGGCCCATGCCCTGCATAGATTATTCCTGGAAAAATACTAAATGGGCGCAGCCCATAGTGGTTTGGCCCGTGAGTGAAAACGGCCCGAGGCCCATTAGCCTCCTGCATGGGCCTCTTGGCCTGCTAAGTGGGTGCCCACACGCGCGCATTGTTGGATTGAAATCCAACGATTGAGCGCAAAAGGGATGGCTGAGCTAAGGGTGATATCGGCCGTAGATGTTTGATCTGGCGGCTGTAAATCATGGTCGAGAGGAACAACACCGCACCGGCTTTGAGGTCTCCCAAACCCTAATTTCATTCCTCTCTCGCCTCCTCTTCAACCAAGCAGCCACACCAAGTGAAGGAGCAAGGGAAAAGGAGGTTATCCATGGCTGGTGCTCGACCACCGACGTGCGAGTCTGCTGGAAGGCTTCTCGTTGGTGGTGGGAGGCTCGTAGGTCGTGCGCCGTGGAGTACCCCGCCTAGGGTTAGGGTTCTAGAGAAGACCCTAAGTTCCCGGTCTTAACTCGGCGCCACCGTCGACCCCTCGTCGGCGCGTTCATCGTTAGGTGAGCGCGCCGCCATCGAGCGGCTCATCACGGCGCCCTAGGACGACTGATGTGGCGGCGGTGAGTTGCCCTACCCGAAGACCCCTCTGACGAGGGAACCACTGGTTGTGTCGCCGGTTCCCTGATGAGCACGTGTTGACGGTCCTTAAGTACCACATTTTGACCGTCAATTCACCTCATAATGTACATAAAGGAAACACAAAACATAGTGGTAGGGTTATACACTAACCCAATTCCACAAGTGTTGGTGTTTATTTGTATGCAGGTGAATTATTACCCAAAATACCAAAACATGCAGCGATGAATCCATGAAAATGGATTTCAACGAATCAGGCGATGACACGTGGCAACACATGGATCAAATGGCCCGCAAACAGAAGAATGTGAGGAGATCCACTGGTGTTGCACCCATATATATCAAGAGGGCCCACCTGGAAGCCACCTGGAAGAAGCGATCCCCGAGGGGAGCCTTGAATAGGTAGGCCGAACCCCCTGGTCGGCCGACCTCTTCCTGGCGCCAAACTCAGTCAAACGACATGTGTTGGCTCCTCCCGGCTCCCTGGAGTCAATGGTGTCTGATTCGCGCGTAAACTGTGGCGGGAACCGACCCTTCTCTACCTATAAATAGACCCCCTCACCTCACTTCTCACACATATCAAAAGTTGAGAATAGTTCTACACTCCAAAGGTTTAGAGTAGTCCTAGAGGCTACCAAAGTAGGAGAGTGTGGTGAAGAGTCTAGGAGAAGGAGGCTTGGGCTTGTCAAGTCCCTCTTCTACACTTGTACCCCTACAAAGATTTTACTCAATCAAGTAAGCCTTTGTGAATTCAATACAAGTTTGATCTTTTATTCTTAGTAGTTTGCACAAGTAGTTACTTGTGGATTCACTGCTTTAATTCATTAGAGGCTCTAGTTGTAGCTTTGTGTTCGAAACAACTAGGTTAGTGATTTAGAATGTAAGCGTGGTGCTTAGGTTATAAATCATCAGTGGATATCTCGTAGACCCATGGATTGAAGAGGTAGGCAGTAGGTGGTGACAGCCCTATCTGTCCTTCGTAATCCTCCATGTTTGGCTATGCCATAGGCTCTTGGCGGGAGTCGTCCTAGTATTGCTAGGAGTAAGCCCGAGCCTGAAGCAAGCATCTACTGCAAACTACCTTGAATTAGGATCAATACTTTGAATTCCTCTCTGTTCCTTGCCTACCAAGCAACTTTGTGTCCTTGGGTGAGCTAGTTCAAAATATTAGCACACATGTTCTTTGGATTCGATGCCCTTGGGAATACTTCTTAAGGGGAAGTGCTACAACGGTATTTCCAGGCGCTTGCGGATAACTCTATGGTGTTAAGAAATACCAACAAGCATTTCTAGCGCCGTTGCCGGGGAACGGTTGCTGTTAATCTTCGGACCAAGATCACCCTCGTATCATATCCCCCTTATCTATCATCTTACCTTTTTTATTCTTACCTTACCACCACCATATAAATGGAGCAACCCACCATTCTTTCTTACTCTGCTCTGAAGGGCAAGTTCTGTGAGCCACCGCCTTCGGCGGAACCTATTTGTTCAACCAGCTATGAACTTGCCATGGCTTTATAGCCATGGTTCGGGAACAATCATTCTCAGGAACGGATTGTGAAAACCCTTACCATCATCTAAGAGAGTTCGAACAACTGTGTTCATGCCTTCTAATCAAAGGTATGACACAGGAAACTCTCAAATGCAAGTTGTTTCCTTTTTCCCTCAAGGAAAAAGCCAAACAATGGTACACCCACTACATTGGGAAGACAAGCGGTGATTGGAGTGAATTACGAGACAAATTTTGTCTTGCTTTCTTTCCCATTGCCCGAATTGTTTCCTTACGAAAGTAAGTACTATGCTTCCAGCAGATGGAGAAGGAATCCATAGGTGCAACTTGGGACAGATTTTCTCTTTTGAAAAATTCTAGCCCAGATTTGTTAATCCCCGATCCAATGCTTTTGCGACATTTCTTCATGGGATTGAACAAAGAGTCTGCCCTATATCTTGACATTACGGCTGGAGTATCTTTCCTCCATAGGACTCCAGAAGAAGGCAAGGATCTTCTAGACAGAATTCTAGGAAATTCTTCCTTCATTATGGGTCTTAATGAGCCTCCCCAAAAGGAAGTCGTGTCAAGAATAGAGGATACACTCTTGGACAAGGATGAACCCATTTCTTGTTTACCCCAAGCCTTGCCAGAGGTATCCTCTCCCGAACCTGAGACTACGAAGGTAGAAGAAATTCAACCCTCGTAGTTTCTATTTTACTTCGAGGAAGAGCTTTTTGAAGATTATGGAAATACCTCGAAGTATTGTTGCTATAGGTAACCTTCATTGCCACCAACTCCACCTGAACCACCTGACGGGGTGTTCGTCCGTCAGACGGTCAAGGAGTTGACCTCTATCCTGAGCAAAGAGTGGACAGTTGAAGTCGAGAATTCACTCAAAATTCTTCGGATGACCTCACCTTTGGCTACCATTTTATGTTCTATTAGAGGGACACCAATGAGAATCCTATACGACCCTACTGTTGGAGCAAATTCATTTCCGATTCTTGTGCTCTCGCCATTCTTGGCGATGTGCCATTGGCACCAACACGCAAATCCTTTCGAGATTCATTTGGAATCATTCTTGAAGGATGTGGGGTTTTGCAACAAGTGTCTGTTAGACACAAAGATGTTGAGGCTCTCCTAGATTTTCACGTGTTCGAAATCCAAGATTTTGACATCATGATAGGGATTCCCATAGAGAAATTTCTCATGGAAGTTCCTTTGGAAGGAAGCCTCAATATTGTTCTTGGAGGGAGAAATTTCTCCATACCTATTCTGCGCTCAAAGAACACATCTGCAGAATGTCCCATCCAAGATGAGCCAATGGAGGAGGTTAGGACTCTTCTATTTTTAGAACCCCCTGAAATTGAAGAAGAAGAAGACTTCGTCCAAGAGGGGGATGAATTTCAGGAAGAAATTGAATTGCCAAAAGAAGAGCCCTCCCCAAAACCTCATGTTGAGCTCAAGATTCTACCTCCAGGCCTACGTTATGCCTTTCTAAATGGCGATTTGGAAGCCCCTGTCATCATAAGTGACAAGCTTTCAGATGATGAAACGCTCAAACTCACAGCCATGTTAGAAAGGCATAGAGCTGTTTTTGGATATTCACTTCAGGATCTCAAGGGAATTAGTCTAGCGTTATACACCCATCGTATTCCTATTGACCCTGAGAGTGTCCCCTCAAGGGAACCTCAAAGGCGATTGAATAATGCGATGCGGGAAGTTGTCAAGAAGGAAGTCTTGAAACTTCTGCATACCTGGATTATTTACCCTGTTCCTCATAGTGAATGGGTAAGTCCAGTTCAAGTAGTGCCTAAGAAGGGAGGTATGACGGTCATTCAAAATGAGAGGAATGAATTAATTCCTCAACGGACCATCACGGGATGGAGGATGTGCATTGACTATCGAAAACTTGACAAGGCAACAAGGAAAGACCATTTTCCATTGCCCTTCATCGATGAGATGTTAGAGCGATTGGCAAAACACTCCTACTTCTGTTTCCTTGATGGGTATTCGGGATATCATCAAATTCCTATCCATTCCGATGATCAAAGTAAGACCACGTTCACACGTCCTTACGGGACCTATGCCTACCGGTGTATGTCCTTTGGACTGTGTAACGCTCCTGCCTCTTTCCAGAGATGTATGATGTCTATATTTTCAGACATGATCTAGGATATCATGGAAGTTTTCATGGACGATTTCTTTGTCTATGGAAAAACTTTTGATCATTGTCTATAAAATTTAGATAGGGTCTTACAAAGATGCCAGGAGAAGGACCTTGTGCTTAATTGGGAAAAGTGCCATTTCATGGTCCGGGAAGGCATCGTTCTTGGACACTTGGTGTACGAGAGAGGGATAGAGGTGGACAAAGCTAAAATTGAAGTTATTGAAAAACTTCCACCTCCTATCAATGTTAAGGAAATCCACAGCTTTTTAGGTCATGCGGGGTTCTACCGACGATTTATCAAGGATTTCTCCAAAATTGCTAGACCCCTCACCAACCTATTAGCTAAAGAAGCTCCCTTTGATTTCGATGATGAATGCCTTAAATCATTTCATATACTCAAAAAGGCACTCATCTCAGCTCCAATTATCCAACCTCCTGATTGGACGCTGCCATTCGAAATCATGTGTGATACCAGTTACTTTGTTGTTGGTGCGGTCTTAGGCCAAACCAAAGATAAAAAGCATCATGCAATAGCCTACGCTAGCAAAACTCTGACAGGTGCCCAACTCAATTATGCTACAACTGAGAAAGAGCTCCTAGCAGTAGTTTTTGCTATCGACAAGTTTAGATCCTATTTTGTTGGAGCAAAGGTCATAGTCTACACAAACCATGATGCTTTGAAATATCTACTTACCAAAAAGGATGCTAAACCCACGCTAATTCGATGGATTCTTCTACTCCAAGAATTTGATCTGGAAATAAGAGATAAGAAAGGAGTAGAGAATTCAGTAGCAGATCATCTTTCACGTATGGAAGTCACACAAACCATGGACATACCTATCAATGACTTCCTACGAGATGATATGCTCCTCAAGGTGACAGACTCTCACCCTTGATATGCGAATATCGTGAACTTTATGGTCACGGGATACGTACCACCAGGGGAGAACAAAAAGAAACTCATTTATGAGAGTCGTAGACACCTTTGGGGTGACCCTTACCTCTATCGATTATGTGTCGATAGCCTTCTTAGAAGGTGTGTCCCATCAATCGAAGGCACCAAAATTATAGAGAAATGCCATGTTGGCCCCTACGGTGGTCATTACAGTGTTTACTGTACTCAGGCAAAGATCTGGCAGAGTGGATTCTATTGGCCTTCAATGTATGAAGATACCAAGGAATTCATTCGCAGATGTTGGAAATGCCAGAAGCATGGAGGAATCTCTGCTCGCAATGCGATGCCTCTAACATACAATCTCCAAGTGGAATTATTTGATGTATGGGGTATTGATTTCGTGGGACCTTTTCCTAGGTCTTCTGATTGCGAGTATATTCTGGTTGCCATCGATTATGTGTCAAAATGGGTAGAAGCATTGCCATGCAAAAATGATGATTCCAAGCAAGCAAGGAAAATGTTCCATGAGATCATTTTCCCACGCTTTGGAACTCCTCGTATGGTTATAAGTGATGGAGGGTCTCATTTCATAGATAAGACCTTCCAGAACTTTTTAAGGGAACTTGGAGTCCAGCATAACATTGATACCCCATACCACCCACAAACAAGTGTTCAGGTAGAAACATCTAATAAGCAAATTAAGAATATTCTACAAAAGACTGTCTTGGAAATGGGAACGGGATGGAAGCAAAAGCTACCCGACGCATTGTGGGCATATCGTACTGCCTACAAGACACCTATCGGCATGTTTCCTTTCCAACTTGTCTATGGGAAGACATGTCATCTTCCCGTAGAATTGGGACATAGAGCATATTGGGCCATCAAGCGGTGGAACATGAATCTTAACGAAGCTGGAAATCACCGATTGAAGCAAATCTCTGAGTTGGAATGGAGAGATAAGGCGTACCACAGAGCCAGAATTTATAAAGAGAGAACCAAAAGATGGCACGATAAGAGGATTACACCGAAAGAGTTCAAACCTGGAGATAAAGTTTTACTCTTTAACTCTAGGGTTAAACTCTTTGGACATTGGAAGCATAGAAGTAAATGGGAAGGACCCTTCACTGTAGTAGAGACTTCATCCCATGGAGCAATCACACTCCAAGGTGATGACAGTCAACTATTCAAAGTGAATGGGCATCGACTCAAATTATTTCTCGATTCCCAAAAGGATACAGAAAAGGAATTTGACTTGGTAAATCTAATCGATTTGCATGCCATTTCTTTCAATTCTTTTTAAATTCTCCACGCCCAACTAATGGGCCCATCCAATTTTTCTTCTAGAAGGCCCATTTGATCGACCCGAGAAAATTGGCCCAAACGGAGCCGAAAAGGGTTCGGCCGAACCCAAGGGTCGGTCGACCTTCACTTCGTGCCGTTCGAGTTCTGTTTTCTCGTGTTGATCCTCCTCGATATCCTCCACAAAATCCTTGGGGAAACGCGTCATTCCCCGCCTACTTAAAGGACAGAAACAGAGAGGAAAGTTGTACACCTCATTGAATCATCATCTTCCTCCCGTCCTTGTCATGGCCGACAAGAAGATTGTGCCTCATGTCTCCTCCAGCTCAACCTTCAACCTGAGCGGGGACATTATGCCGGCCAACGACAAAACTTCCCTCGCCCAACAGCATAGGATGCTTACTACTTAGGATTTTATTCTTTTCCAAATATTTGTTTTCTAAAGTTAGGCTAAATAATGTAAGCATCCCCATATTTTGATTTCAATAAATTGAACTTACCGGCTCATCTAACACCGGTAAAGTCCCCCCTTTAGTTTATTTTGTTGAATAAAGAATCCAGGAAACGAGTGTGGGGGAACATGTCCCCAAGTCACGAAATCCCAACGTGAAAAATTAATGTTGCATATCCAAACACATCGCGACCGAATGAGCAAAACGACCTGACGAAACAGAGCCACAATAGATCCAACAGGAGGTCGGCCGACCTGTTTTCTGCTCGACTCCGTTTCGCTCCAGAAAATCGGTTTGGATTTCCTATCCCCACTTTTATGTGCTACTTTGCTGTTTGAGTTAATTTCATATTTTTCATTGCATATCTAAAATGAATCAACTCAACAATTTGAAATAAAATTTGGTAGTCAAGAATTTGCTTAAGCTGAAAATTTGAATACTTTATATTTCAATTCATTACCTTGTTTATGATTCCCATAATTCAATAGGAAAAACACATCATTTAGGTATTTGACTAGTGTGATATGGTAAATGAGTTCTTTAGAAATCATCCTTTTGCTTGAAATCGATTTTGACATTTGTAACTATTTGAAGTCTTGAACTTTGCCTAAACCTCTCATCGGAAATTTGTATACCTACCAAGGCCATATGATACATTCATTGAAAACCACAAGCATATGCCACTTTGCTTTTCATTGAACTTTGTCAAACTTGTGACCCAATTGAGTGACATGCATGAACTTTTGAAAACTCTAGTGCACTCCATTCATGCAAAATTTCTCACATTGAGAGTTTGCATCCATCGATTACCCATCAGCTAAAGAGAAACTCCATACAATACAAATGAAAGCCTCTCTAAAAAAAGGGGGAGTAGAAGACATGGCTACAAGAAAAAGAAAAAGCATCCACTCTTGAAAAAGAGTAAGAGTGCTCAAAAAAAAGAGAAGTAGCCATGTTTCATCCTTAAAAGAGAGCAAATTCATGGGAGTTATCACCTCACCCCTCCATCTCATTCATGTGCACAAGAATTTTCCCTTCACTTTGTTCATTGCATAAGACTCTCATAGGATCAAGTTTTTGACTTAGTAACATATGAATTGCAAATGTGTACCACATTCATCCCTACCAAGCTCCAGATATAGCCACTTTTAGTATAGGGACAAGAATTGGCAAAACATGCCATGGTGAGGACTCAAACACTTTTAGAGATTTGAGAGATTCCAATCGAGAAGGCAAAGGCAAAAGTTCCTATGACTTTCAAATATAGCAATTGCCTAATCATTTCAGCAGAGAATGATCCAAGGGAAGTTCATTCTAACCGTTCCACTTTTCAAACACCCAAGATTGATGTGGTAGCCACATACACAAAGGGAATCCATGAATTCAGTTCAGGTATAAGTTGAAATATCTAGTATCCTTATTTTCTACCTTATAGCAATTTCATGACAACACTCTAGTTCTTCTTGCCTTCACTTGAGGACGAGCAAAGGACTAAGTGTGGGGGAGTTTGTTGTCCTTAAGTACCACATTTTGACCGTCAATTCACCTCATAATGTGCATAAAAGAAACACAAAACATAGTGGTAGGGTTATACACTAACCCAATTCCACAAGTGTTGGTGTTTATTTGTATGCAGGTGAATTATTACCCAAAATACCAAAACATGTAGGGATCAATTCATGAAAATGGATTTCAACGAATCAGGCGATGACACATGGCAACACATGGACCAAATGGCCCACAAATAGAAGAATACGAGGAGATCCACTGGTGTTGCACCCATATATATCAAGAGGGCCCACTTGGAAGCCACCTGAAGGAAGCACTCCCCGAGGGGAGCCTTGACCAGGTCGGCCGAACCCCCTGGTCAGCCAACCTCTTCCTGGCGCCAAACTCGGTCAAACGACACGTGTTGGCTCCTCCCGGCTCCCTGGAGTCAATGGTGACTGATTCGCGCGTAAACTGTGGCGGGAACCGACCCTTCTCCACCTATAAATAGACCCCCTCACCTCACTTCTCAAACACACCAAAAGTTGAGAATAGTGCTACACTCCAAAGGTTTAGAGAAGCCCTAGAGGCTACCAAAGTAGAAGGAGAGTGTGGTGAAGAGTCTAGGAGAAGGAGGCTTGGGCTTGTCAAGTCCCTCTTCTATACTTGTACCCCTACAAATATTTTACTCAATCAAGTAAGCCTTTGTGAATTCAATACAAGTTTGATCATTTATTCTTAGTAGTTTGCACAAGTAGTTACTTGTGGGTTCACTGTTTTAATTCATTAGAGGCTTTAGTTGTAGCTTTGTGTTTGAAACAACTAGAGTAGTGATTTAGAACGTAAGCGTGGTGCTTAGGTTATAAATCATCAGTGGATATCTCGTAGACCCACGGATTGATGAGGTAGGCAGTAGGTGGTGACAGTCCTATCTGTTCTTTGTAATCATCCACGTTCGGCTATGCCATAGGCTCTTGGCGGGAGTCGTCCTAGTATTGCTAGGAGTAAGCCCATGCCCGAAGCAAGCATCTACTGCAAACTACCTTGAATTAGGATCAATACTTTGAATTCCTCTCTATTCCTTGCCTACCAAACAACTTTGTGTCCTTGGGTGAGCTAGTTCGAAAGATTAGCACACACGTTCTTTGGATTCGATACCCTTGGGAATACTCCTTAAGGGGAAGTGCTACAACGGTATTTCCGCGCGCTTGCGGATAACTCTGTGGTGTTAAGAAATACCAACAGCACGACAGCCACATCAAGGAGAACAGAAGGCACGACTGAGGTATGTAGGATCTGCCGAATCCTCTTGTCATAAGTTCTAATTTGGATTGTTCTTATTTTGACTTGAATTCGATTTGTCTAAGATTGTGTACTGAGTTCGAATCCAAATACTAATTCACCTCGTTCTAATTTCTCTGAGTTCAATTCCAAATCAATTTCAAGATTGATTTGAAACTTGATTTGGTTTCTTTGGGTTTGGTTTTCAGTTTTAATCTGAAAACCCTAAGTCTAAGTTTTGCCTTGAGTTGTTCTTGATTAATCAAAGAACCCGAATTAATTAGTAAAGATAGGCGGCTCTGATGCCATTGAAAGAAACAGGGGTGCTTAGGATCTAATATAGTTACTAACCAACTCGGGCTAATCATAATCTGAGAACTAATGGAGCACTAATTTGTACACACCTTGGGGAATACTTGTTGTGCAGGGAAGGAGACCGCCATGACACTTGCTATGGCGGGGGTGCTTGCTGGTGAGGAAGTTCCATTGTGGATGATGAAAGTGCAGCGCTGGTGCCGGATGTGCAGGAGCAGCAGATGCAGGGAGGAGCCTTCTCCAACCTCCTCCCTCTCAGAGATCAGATCCGTCTAAGGATTAGGGCACTGATCTTAATTTCAGGATTAATATCTCAATTAATTACTTAGAAGATGCTCTTGTTATATAGGTTTGAATGAGCGGCTGAGGGGTCCTCCCAACCAAATTGGTTGGAGTTTGGAGTCCCCGATCAGAACTCCTCAAGGGGCCTAGATCTGTTGGAGTTGGTTTTTCCGTAACCACCTCCCTAAACATGATTAATACCTAATATTGCACATATCGAGAACTGATCAGGTCTCTTCTGACCTTGACTGCGGTCGTGGACCACTTGTTTAGCGTGATCATGTGTCTATAGTAGTCGGCCGTAGATGAGGTAGCCACACGCACGACTCAGACGCCGGCGAGGGACTGGAGGAGCACGTAGCAGAACTTGCTCCATGCCAGTCGGACATGGAGTCCTAGAGCACCAGCTAGCGTCATGCACAACCCGGTCGACCATCAAAGCAGAACACCGCGAAGGTGAGACACCCCGGCCGGATCCTCGCAAACGCACTTCGGTCCGCGAACGGCGCCTGACCGAACGCGACGAGCAAGGAGATGTCGGAAGTCCTCTAGCTACCACCACCATGGCTAGGATGGCCGAACCGACATCGGCCAGTATACACAAGACACACGCTGGCCACTCCAGCCCGTAGCTCCCGACTTTGCCTAACTTGGCTACTCCTGAGTCTAGACACCGCCGTCATGAACTAATAATTAAGAGATAAATTCTTTAGAACGGAAAAAAATATAAATATATTTTCTCTTTGAGTATTTTTCATCAAAAAATATGATTGAATAATTTAGTAACTCATACATTGTATATCTAGGCCCTTTAGCCTAAACCCTTGTATACTCCAAAAAGCTTGTCACTTTATAGTTGTCGAAGTGTGTGATCGACACTTTCCCCGGTACTACTAAAGCGTAGTCCCCGGAGGTTCGTATTCAGTTGGGGTGTGCGTAAGATCAAGAGCGGGACGGTGACACGAGAGTTTTTACGTGGTTCGTGCCGCCTGAGCATAATACCCTACTCCACGAGGTGGTTGTTGATTGTATGAGTGTGTATGCTTGTGTGCCTATGAGCTTGTTTGGACTTGGTTCCCCTTGGTTCGTGCGATGCAATCCTTTTATAGTCCAAGGACCGGCTATTACAATGTTAGCCTGGCCTGACAGATGGCCCCAAGGTATTCAATCACCTATACATGATTTGCATGTATTAAGTGTAATTAACAGGGTGATAACGTGCCTTAATGACAACGTTATCAGTATTAACAGTCCTTTAATCGTGTGTCATTAATATGGCATTAATGAAACGTAATCAGGTCTTGTAATGACTGCTTTAACTACACCTTGAATGTTCGTGCCGCTGGCGATCCGTTAGTCTTCTCGTTGCAGGCTTAGGTCTGGAGGCTCGACACGTGGCACCTCTGGAGCTTCCCTCCATGGGGAGGCAGGTCCGGAGCTGTTATACATGTGGCAGTACCGGAGCTTCCCTCTACTGGGGTTAGGTCGGGGGCCACTAGACACGTGGCATGGCCGGAGCTTCCCTATACAGGGAGTTATACCCGGCCTTGCATTACACGTGGCAGTGCAGGAGCTACCCGAATGAGGGAGGTGGGTCCAGTGTTGCGGGACACGTGTAGCCTTCGGAGGTCTTCAACTTGGACAGGTGGAACTCCGTGAATTTAATTGAGGTATCGTGGGGTACCCAGTACGCAGGGTACCGACAGTGGACACCGGGCCCACCTCTGGGAGAAATCCTTTGGGTGAAGTTATTCTGCTGGAGGTGGGGCCATCTTCGATTCCTACGCTGCAGCTTAAAAGGTCTTTTCATGGGCCATTGGGGAGACGGCCTGAAGTTAAACCATCACCCTGTGGCTCTTCTTCACGCGGGAGGTGAGATCCTGGCATGTAGATCTAACACAATTGAAGGTCGTCGGTTCCCAATATGAAAATCGTATCAGTTCTGAGCGCCCTGTTAGGCCGCCCTCAGGCTTCCAACTTCCCATCATGACAATGGTTCGCCTTGGTATGATAACTTCGACTTTTCCGCCGAAGTGGACCTGGGCCCATTTGTCATTGACGGGGTCATCTACGATTCGGGTCAGAAAGTAGTTTCGATCCAAGCATTGCAGAGGCTTACTAAAGAGAGAAGTATGCGGAGGGAGACAACTCTTTATGCCTTCATCTGACATTGCACTTAGAGCGCTCCGCCCTTGCAATCCTTCTTCCTCCCCTACTCCACTTTGCGGCGATGGAGTTGGGACTTCCTTGGAGCTAGATCAAGAAGGATGAAGACTTAAATAGAGTCTCCACCTACATGGGGTGGTCGAGCGACTCCTTCAACAACAGGATATGTACCAGCAAGTTCCCCTTCAAGAAGGAGAATCTCAGCGAGATAGTTTACTTCCTGTAGTATGCTATGGTGGGGCTCATCCCATCATTTTCAACCTTCCTACTGATGCTGCTGGACTTCTACGGTCTGCAGCTTCACCACCTTGGCCCCCACTCCTTCTTGCTAGTGGTGACCTTTGTCCACTTTTGCGAGGTGTGGGTGGGAGTGTCGCCTTGTGTCGAGCTTTTCCGGATCTTCTTCACGGTCTGCGCAACTGGGAAGAGCAACGAGTACTTGGGCTTATACTACTTCGTGAAGCGCAAGAACTCGCCACTCAAGTACCTGAAGATATTTCCGTTCGGGAAGTGGGACAGCTGGAAGAAAGATTGGGTGGTGATAACGGCGGAACACCACGACATGTTGGAGCTACCCGAAAGTCTCTCCAACATCGACGCCGACATCTGGGAAGTGGCTTCGACACTGTCTGGAGAATACAACCCAATCCTGACAAGGATCCGGGAGTGCGTTGAGGGAGGGGTGACTCCTCTGATGGCCATCGCCAACTTCTTGACAAACTGGTGGGCTCCGCTACAGACGAGGGAATGGCCCGCCTGAGCATTTGGTGGAGAGCACGACCACAACCGGATCGAGACTGGCTTCAGGTCCAATCTGAATGAAGGAGCTTTGAAACTCCATCTCCAGAAATTGTAGCACGGAGTCATCCGCCCTGATGATCTAACTCCTCCAGATGATTTCCTCTTGTTAAACATGGTGCCAGGGATCAGAAGGGAGCTCCGGAAGAATATGCCATCTCTTGATGATTTGGGCCTCATGGACAAGCGTCGAAGCGTTCCTCCGCCCGAAATTGTTATTCCGGGAGCTCCCTGCTCCCATGAAAGCTTCAGGCCTTCTCCAGTTAGCGGCAATGGCAAGGGTCCCGCCGCTTCTCCTCCAAAGAAGTCAACCTCCGGCAAGGGCAAGGAGAAGGCTCCCATTGAAGTTTCGACTCACAAGCGGAAGCTGATGAGGAGCAATGGAAGAAAAGTAAGGGAAGCTCCGGCGGAGGTAACCCCTCAACCTCGGCTTAGGTCTATGGTGATCGTGCCTCCAGTTCCGACTCTAGCATCAGGAGAAGGTGTTGGCTCCGGCAAGTCAACTCTGGCCCCGGTGCCAGCTGGTGGCTCTAGGTTTGGTGTACAACCTATGACGGTCGAGGTATCAACCCTGGAGCGTCTGCCTCACCGACGATGGAGGGCTCTAGCTCCCAGCGCACGAGGAAGAGTATTCGCGCTGACTGGAGCGGCAATACTCCAAGGTGAGGATCATCCCTTTAACTTTTGTTTTGATTTTTCTCTTTTCTTTGTCTTGAACTCTCTACTTTCCGTTTCTAGAATGTCGAGAGTGAGCACAACAGCTCTGGTGCCTACTACAGCTTTGGTGCCTGCTGCAGCTTCGGTGCCTGTGGCGGGTCCGGAGGTTGTATCACTTGAAGCTCCCCTCCAAGTTCCTGCTTCTTCCCCAGTGGTGGTGGCAGATGACACGACAGCTCCGGCGTCGTCTATCGTGGAAACAAGTGCTGAACTGACAGGCGAGGATCCTGTGGTAGCATCGGACCACACGGAGGAAGATTTTTTGGAAGCTTCGACAGTTCTAGAACTTGTTGTGGAGGCTCCAACGTCTAAGCCGGTGGTAGTGGAAGCTTTGGATAGCACTTCAGTGCCAGCTCCAAAAGTGGTGGCTCCAGAGGTGGCTATGTCTGAGCCGGGACAATCAGAGGATCTGCCTATAGGTCCTTCATCTTCGGAGCCAATGATTGAATATCTGGCTGAGGGACCTTCTTCATAAGCCCCGAAGGTCGGAGCTCCTGCGGCGGGTCCTTCTTCTGCTATTGATATTGATGAGCTCTCGGAAACCAGCCCCGATTATGTGGAGCTGTTGAATAACATGCTTGTGTTGTGGGATCTGGTTGTAATTTTGGAAGACCCAATGGAGCCTGCCAAAGCGCCTCATGCCGGTCCGGAGCCTATCCCCCTGGCGTTGTCTATTGACAATGCTTGTTCAAGTCTCTGCCAGGTCCAGCTCGCCTTTGACCATGAAAGCAAGGCTCTTGAAGAAGAGCACAACACCTTAAGGCGTTGGCACAATAGATTTCGTTTAGAGATGAAGCTTTCAAGTCTAGGCTGGCTGACCAGAAGGAGTGGGTGGCCAAGGAGAAGGCTCGGCTAGCGGTGGTGGACTGCTTGTTGAACGAGCGGGAGGCTGCCGTCAAGGCTCTCGACGAGAAGACTTGAGAGATTTTCGAGCATGCTAGGGATACCAATGAGGTTGTTGATGATCGCCACGAAAACCTCGAAGAACTAAATGAAGCACTCCTCAAGCATTACAAAGCTCTCGACAAGAGTGAGGATAAGCTCCTGGAGAAACATAAAGATCTCATGAAGAGGGAGAAAGAACTCGCCCAGAAGCTAACACTGGGCGAGCAGAGTTCGGCTGACCGCGCCAAACAATTTGATCAGTATTGCGCTCAAGAAAAGGAGAGGATTTGGCAGGTGGGGAAGGACGTTTCCAAAATGGAGACTAATATCTCCACCAAGGAGGACAAGGTAAAGGTGAAGGAGAAAAACTTTGAAGATCGGAGGAACCATATCTATCTCCAGGAGAAAGAGCTTAGTGACCAGGCAAAGCGGATGGCTGAAAGTATTCAGCAGCATGCTAAGGAAGTCGAGTGCTTCTCCAAGGAAGGTTCTGCGGAACTTTTGGCTGTCAAGAAGTCACTGGAGGACCTAAAGGGGTTGAGAGCAACTGAGTCCCAACAAGTTTGGGACTTCTTAGGGATGCCAACAAAGCTCTGGTGTCGTTTGGTTTCAACCCGGAATGTCCGGCTAACCCGGAGCCAGAGAGGGAGAAGGAACTGGTGGTTTTGACCTCTGCCGGCAAGAAACTTGACGCTGTGGGCGACGTAGTCGTCAATGAACTGGGGACTGAGGGAAGGACTGGCTCGAAACGTTGCTGAATACGTCCTGGCATGTTTTAAGAGCTAGGACCCCCCAGATGTCTTTAGATCTGGTGTTCGAAGGACCCATTGCTGAGGAGGAACAAGCCGCCAGGACCAGCGTTCGAGATGCTGCCCAAACGATTGCCTCGTTCTTCAATAGGAACTCCAGTAATTAGAACTTTTCCTTTTTTGCCTTCAACTTGTAATCCTCATTTTGAATCAATGAAATCCAATCTTTTGAATGAATGAATTCCATTTTGTGTGTGTCTTCAATGCATTGTCCTTTATATTGTTGGCCCCCTGGTAGATGTACATAATTTGATTGTAAACATGTACCAAAAGAATTTGGCAATGTCTTGATGACTTTACTTCTCTCTCGTAGCCAAATTGGTAGCTCCAAGTTCCGAAGTTTATCTCTCACATCTCTAGGGACCCTTTGTGACGTCGACGGCGAGCCCCTTGGGAGTTGTCGGAGCTAGGTAGGTCTGACGGCGCCCACTATCAATGCTTAGGAACGTGAACGGCGGGCCCCCTAGGAGTTGTTGGAGCTTGGTAGATCTGACGGTGCCCACTATAAACGCTTAGAAACATTGACGACAGGCCCCTTGGGAGTTGTCGAAGCTAGGTAGGTCTGACGGTGCCCACTATCAACGCTTAGGAACATCAACGGTGGCCCCCTGTGAGTTGCCGGAGCTTGGTAGGTCCGACGGTGCCCACTATCAACGCTTAGGAACATCGACGGCGGGCCCCCTGAGAGTTGTTGGAGCTTGGTAGGTCCAACAGCGCCCACTATCAATGCTTAGAAACGTCGATGGCGGGCCCCCTCGGGGTTGTCGGAGCTTGGTGGGTCCGACGGCGCCCACTGTCAACACTTAGAAACGTCGAAGGCGGGCCCCCAGGCGGTTGTCGGAGCTTTTGTAGCTTCGATTGCGTCCACTGTTAACACGTAGAACATCAAAGGCGGGCCCCGTGGGATCGGCGAAGCTTCCTAGCTTCGACGGTGTCCGCTGTCAACATATAATATGTCGACGGCAGACCCCCTCTGGGTGATTTCTTCACCATCTTCGTTTAGATTCACCATTAATTCCTCACGTCGACGGCTAACCCCCATGGGTGTTTTCAGAGCTTGTTAGCTCCGAGGACGCCCACTTTCAACATATAAAACGTCGATGACGAGCCCCCTGGGGGTTGTCTAAGCTTAGAAGCTCCGGCATCGACCACCATCGTCATGAGTTTTTCATTTTCTTGCATATTGATGACAAGGAAAACAGTAAAATCCGTCCTCTCATCTATAACTTGTTTGCGACTTTCTATTCTTATTTGAATTTTAGATCCAAAGGAACCCAACATAATAACAAGTATATCGATATAATCACTTTAGATCTGAATGCCTTCCGGACACGCCCTAGTGAGGCCTGCCGGAATATAGGTAGAGTGGCGTACTTAGGGTGCTTGACCAGTCTAAGTCGATAGCACACTCCGGACCCGTCATTGGCTTTGGCGTTCAGGCGAGTAGACCATCTAGCAATGCTAAGATCCGAAAAAGATCAACAATATAACTTGTATATTATATGAATAACTTGGACTAAATCTCAAAAATAATTGCACAACTTCATTATAGACAAGAAGGAAAAGATGATAAAAGAAATGAGTCTATACAAAATTAATGCACGTGGAGTCTGTTTTTACACAACAATGTCTTTCATTGTAGGTACGAATTACAGGAGAGACAAGGACACACATAGGGTATCGAACCAGGCCAAGTGTGCTATTCATCTTGTTCTAACTTAGGGTAGGTAAGCTACACTTAGTACAGGGACTAAGTTAAGTGTGCTTGAACAGTCCAAACCCTCCCGGAGGGGTCCGTATGTTCTCCTTGAGGACCTACCCGACTCTGTTCATAGACTCTATAATTTATATTATGTGTAATTACAGACTTACCTCCTGAAATTAAGCATAAAACTTACAGAGGTGCTCGATGTTCTATGGATTGGGAAGTAGAGTCCCATCCTCTGTTGCCAAGCGAACGCATCCGGGACGGGATACTTTGATCACTCAAAAGGGACCTTATCAACTGGGGGAGAGTTTGTTCATCCCTTCTCGAGTTAGTATTCTCTGCAACACTAGATTGTCATCTTCAAGCTGTCAATTGCGAACATGCCTTTGGTGACAACGCCGGAGCGCCTGGAAATATTGTGCATTCCGAACAGCTGCTTAGCACCTTCCCTCATCGATGAGGTCAAGGTCTTCGCACCGGAGATTGTCCTGCGCGGCTTCATTGAAGGTTCGGACCCGGAGTGACCCCATGGTGATCTCCGGAGGAAGAACCGCTTCAGCTCCGTACGCCAGGAAGAAGGGTGTCTCTCGAGTTGATCGGTTAGGTGTTGTCCTGCTCGCCCATAGTGTGGACAGAAGCTCCCCTATCCAGTTGGCTCTGTGTTTCTTCACGCGCTTATATGTGTGCGTCTTGAGTCCTTTCAGTATCTCCACATTTGCTCTCTTGGCTTGGCCATTACTTGTCGGGTGAGCTACTGATGTGTAGTTGACTTGTATGTCGAGGTCTTTGCAATATTCTTGGAATGTTGAACTTGTGAATTGGGTTCCGTTTTTAGTTATGACTCTGTTCGGAAATCCAAATCTGCAGACTATGGATTTCAGGAACTTGATAGTGGATTGCTTGTTGATTGTCACAACTGGGGTAGCTTCCGATCACTTGGTAAACTTGTCGATGGCGACATACAAGAACCAATAACCTCTGATGGCTTTTGGGAAAGGTCCCAAAATGTCCATCCCCCACACAGCGAATAGCCATGTAGGAGGTATCATTAGCAGCGACTGAGCTGGTGTGTGAATTGTTTTGTGTGGAACTAGCACACTTCACACTTTTTTACCAGCTCAACTGCATCTTGGAGTGTTGTAGGCCAGTAAAAGTCTTCCCGGAAGGCTTTACCATCCAATGTGCGGGAAGATGCGAGGTTCCCATACTCGCCTCCATGGATTTCCTCGAGGAGCTCGTGGCTTTCTTTCCGGGCAATGCACCGCATTAGAACGCCATTGGCACCGCACCGGTAGAGATCCCCTTCTACCAACATGTATCTTTTAGCCAATCTGACGATTCGGTCAGCGGATGCACCATCTTAAAGAAGGATGTTGTCTTTCAAGTAGCTCTGGATCTCCGAGATCCATGCATCGGAGCTAACTTAAGCCTCTGGATCTTGTACGCTGGGTTGCTCGGAGCTTCCTGCAGTGCCTACGATCCTTGGTGGACGCCATGGTAATAGGGCCATCGGGAACGCCAGCTTCTGGGTGCTAGTCTCGCCCCCTTCGCTCAGTTCGGGGGGTAAGCGGTAGGTCTTGACAATCTCCTGACAAAAACTCTATCAGGAGCTTGAGCTCTGGTCGAAGCTTTCATCGAGAGTTCATCAACTTCAGCATTGTTGGGACGCTGGACATGGCAGTGGTCCAGGACATGGAAATCCTTCTAGAGCTTTTGGACTTCAAGGAGGTAAGCAGGGATTTGTGGGTTGTTGCAACTGCATTCGCCTTTGACTTGCTTGATAATGAGATGCGAATCACCATTCACTAGCAGCTTCTGGACGCCATATGATAGCGCCACCTTGAGCCCGTAGATGAGAGCTTCATACTCTGCCATGTTGTTGCTTGCCTTGAAGTCAAGGTGTACCATGTACTTGACCTTCTGCCCGATCGGTATGAGGAGAAGAATTCCAGCTCTGGCCCTCTGCTTCTGCACAGAGCCATGGAAGTAGAGAGTCCTGTGAGGCTCGGTGAAGACCGGGACCTTTGGTTCCAGCTTCTGCTCACTGGCCCCCCTGGATTTGATGAAGAAGGGGTCCACTCCACCATGAAGTCAGCCAATGCCTGACTCTTGATAGCATGTCGAGGCCAGAATTTGAGATTGAACTCTGCCAGCTTCGTTGCCCACTTTGCAATGTTTCCCATAGAGTTGGGGTTATACAGTATAGCACGCAGTGAATAGGAGGTTACCACTGATATCTTATGGGCTTGGAAGTAATGACGAAGCTTCCTTGAGGCGATGAGAACTGCATAGAGCAGCTTGTGTACCTCAATGTATCGAGTCTTGGCGTTGTGGAGTACTTCACTGATGAAGTACACTGGTCGTTGGACAGTTCAGACCTTCTCGGAAGGTCCCAGAGCTTCTTCTTCACCAACTCGGACCCTCCCGGAGGGGTCCTGAGCTTCCCAGACCCTCCCAGAGGGGTTCGAAACTTCTTCTGTGGCCGTGAGAACTCCCTCAGTTGAGAGAGGTTGATCCTCTGGGAGATTGCCTTGAGGATCCGCGCTTGGGGACTGGGGCCCAAACTCGCCTTCAGGTAGCTCCGGACCTTCTCGGAGGGGTCGGGGCTCCTGAACTGTAGGTGGTTCTGGTCTTTCTGCTACCAGGACCATGCTGAAAAACTCCGTAGTTGCCGAAATGTAAAGCAAAAGAGGCTCACCAGGATTCGGAGCTACCATGATTGGTAGCATGGTGAGGAGCTGCTTGAGCTCTTGTAGCGCCTTTTCTGCTTCTTCAGACCAGTGAAATAATCCTTATTTTCTCAATAATTTGAAGAAAAGAAGCGCCCATTCTGTCAGTTCGAGATGAATTGGTTGAGCGCAGCTAGACATCTAGTTAGCTTCTAGACATCCTTGATGCGGGCTGGGGGCCGCATGTCTTCAATAGCTTTGATCTTCGCCAGATTTGCCTCAATTCCTCGGTGGGTCACCAAGAATCCGAGGAGCTTCCAGAGCTAACCCCGAAGACACATTTGTCCTGGTTTAGCTTAGTTCATGTTATGCGCAACTTGTCGAATACGGCTTGCAAGTTGTCAAGGAGTGATTCTTTGTTCTTCACCTTCATGACGATGTCATCGACGTAGACCTCCACCAAGTCCCAGATGAGCTTTCCAAATGTTTTTTGCATGGCCCGCACAAAAGTTGAAGCAGCATTTTTGAGACCGAAAGGTGTGGCAGTATAACAATACAACCCATCTACTGTAATAAAGGCAGTATGCTCTTCATCTTCCCTAGACATTTGGATCTGACGATATCTAGAGTATGCATCTAGGAAACACAATAGCTCGCACCCGTAGGTGGAGTCCACTATCTGGTCTATCCTAGGTAGTGGAAATGGGTGTTTTGGACATGCCTTATTCAAGGTGATATAGTCGATACACATTCGAAGCTTCCCGCCGGCCTTGGGTACAACAACTGTGTTTGTCAGCCATCGTGGATGATGAACCTCCCAGATGAAACCAACTTCGAGCAGCTTCTTAATTTCTTTTCTGATGAAGTTCTGCCGCCCGACTGATTGCTTCCAGAGCTTCTTGTGTATTGGCCATGCGTCGGGATATATCTTCAGGGTGTGCTCAATCACCTCCCTAAGGATCCCAGTCATCTGTGACGGTTGCCATGCAAACACGTCGACATTTGCTCGGAGGAAAGTGATGAGCGTGAGTTCCTATTTGTTGTCCAGACCTCGCGATATACGGGTGGTCTGGGCAGCATAAGAACCAATTTGGACGACTTTGACGGGGATTTCAGTGTCACCGCTTGGTTGCACCTGTGGTGCAGAGGTTGAGCCTCGGTGGCGAGAGTTCGGGGGTTGAGTAGCTTGCTCCTTGTCGAATGCTTCCTCCTGCGCTGTTGCAAGCGCGTGAAGTTCTTCCAGTGCAGTGACTCCAGCAGTGTGATCCTCACGGATCCGGAGAATGCCTGAAGGTGTCGGCATCTTTAACACCAGGTAGATGTAGTGAGCTGCAGCCATGAACCTATATAGGGCTGGCCTGCCTAGGATGGTGTTGAAGGGTAGGCTAATGTGCGCCACGTCGAAGACCAACTTCTCGGTCCTGTAGTTCTCTTGAGTCCCGAAGGTCACCGGGAGTGTAATTGATCCAAGAGGAGAGATAGCTCCCGGAACTACTCCGGAGAAGGGACATGAGGGGTGAATGTCCGAGACTCTTAGCTGGATCTTCACGAATGCTTCATAGTTGAGGAGGTTAAGTGCCGCCCATCCATCAACCAAGACATGGTATAGCTGGACACTATTGATGGTAGGAGAAACCATCAATGGCAGTTGACCAGCTCCGATCATATTCCGTGGGCAGTCTGAAGCATCGAAAGTGATGGGAGTATCCATCCATTTCCGATGAGGTTCTGCCTTGGCGGTGGGAGCTGTGGCGGCCATCTCCCGATGCATGGTCTTGAGGATGCAGTGGGAGGTGATATCCCAAGACCCTCCATATATGGTATGGGGAGTCTCCCGACGCTCGTTGTCGGAGATGTCAGAATATTCATTGATGGTGTTTTACACAATCTTCAGGACTTTCTTGGGGTCCTGGAAGCCTAGCTCCGGATCGGCCGGAGCTTCGTCGACCTTCTGCTTTCCTTCCCTCTGGCAGAAAGGAGCTTCTTCTAGGTGCTTGTTGAAGCGCTCAACAAGGTTCTGGACCTCACAAAAATCTTCAAGATTGTGAGTGTCCATTTTTTGAATTGGACACCACATATTTTGATCGCCGCTGTCTTCAGACAATGGTCGAGGATGTTTTTTGGGGCGTGGCCCCCGCCCAGCCGGAGCTGCAGCTGCAGCAGCAGTAGGCGTGCTGGCCGACGGCTTCTTCTTGCTGTTGGACTTTTTTTTCCACTGCTGGAGGCAGTGGCTTCATCCTTGGAGGAGTTTGTACCAGCCTCTGGTGCTGGTTTGGAGTGCATCTCTCGGCCCTCTACAACCTTAGCGTATTTGTCGGCTAGGCTGAAGCGTTTAGTGAAGCTACTGACTTCTTTCGTCGCCAGCTTTTACAACATCTTCTTGCCTGACGTCCTGTCGAAATGCCACAATGATAGATGCGTTGGAGATGGAAGGAATTGTGTTCCGTACCTGGGAAAAACCGCTAGATGAACGATCACAGCGACTCCCCCGACTTCTGTTGTACAACAAATAAATCCATCTCTGTGCCAGGTCGGGTGTAGGAGGTTCTGAAGTTGGCGGTGAACTGGCGGCATAGCTCCGCCCAACTATTGAAGGAGTCAGGCGAAAGACTTATGAACCAGAACTTGATTGTCCCAGTTAGAGCCACATGGAAGTAGTTGGTCATTACGCTCTCATTGCCTCCACCCGCGAGGATTGTGGTGGAGTAGATTTGGAGGAATTCAACGGGCTTGACAGTCCCATCATATTTCTCCAGCAAATGAGCCCGTAACTTTTGTGGCAATTGGACCATGCGCAGGTGCATGGCCAGAACCGAACAGTTGCCCCCTACCCCCAAGGGAGAAGGGTTCTCACGTGTAGCTCGCCTCTCGCGAGCATGCTCCATGAGGACGCGACCGTCCTGCTGCCTCTATCGACAGTCAAGCTCCGACCACAGATCATAGGTTGAGAGCCTCGACGTCGTGTGAGTATGATGTGCCCCAGAGGACAGTGACGTCACTTGTTGGGAGGGTGCGCGCCTCTGGTGGTGTGATGCCTGAGGACCAAGTCTACCAGACAAGGTCCTGTTTCTTGAAGGTGCCTGCCCAGCAGGGGGCGAACCTTGGTTACCGAGGGCATCAGCTGCTGCTGCAACTAGATGCTCAACATCAGCGCGCCACTGCTCTATTGCACCCTGAGGTGCTCCGGGCGCTGGTGAATGTTGAAGAAGAGTACGCACCGCATTGATCACGTTCTCAGGATTGTTGTGCGTCGATGCAGTGACCGACGTGAAGACACCATCCTGTTGTCCAACGTTGTTTGCCAGAGCAGGTGGTGGTGGTGGTGGAATGACGCCTGCTGGGACAACATCACCAGCTCGCTGTTGCACGTTGGTGGGATTTCCTCCAGCAAGTTGCTCAGCATGGTCATTAGGTGATCTTGCGGTGGAGTTCACTATCTCGAAATCTCAGACTCCCCCTACCTGGCGCGCCAAATGTCGAAGTGTGCGGTCGACACTTCCTCCGATACTACTAAAGTGTACTTCGCGGAGGTTCTTATTCGGTTGGGACGCGCGTAAGATCAAGAGCGAGACGATGATATGAGGGTTTTTACGTGGTTCGGGTCACCTGAGCGTAATACCCTACTTCACGGGGTGGTCGTTGATTGTATGAGTGTGTGCTTGTGTGTCTATGAGCTTGGTTGGACTTGGTTCCCCTTTGTTCGTGCCACACAGTCCTTTTATAGTCCAAGGACTGACCGTTACAATGTTAGCATGTCCCGACAGGTGGTCCCGGCGATATTCAATCACCTATACATGATCCTGCATATATTAAGTGTAATTAAGGGGGTGATAATGTTACTGGGGGTTAGATCCGAGACCACTGGACACGTGGCATGACCGAGCTTCCTTATACAGGGAGTTATGTCCGACTTTGTGTTACATGTGGCAGCGCCGGAGCTACTCGAAAGAGGGAGGCGTGTCTAGTGTTGCGGGACACGTGTAGCTTTCGGAGGTCTTCAAATCGGACAGGTGGAACTTCGTGAATTTACTCGCGGTATCATAGGGTACCCGATACGCAAGGTACCGACAATAGTTTATTTTACACCATTTTACGAAAAGGATATGCCATATTCTTTCCAACAGTCAGTCAGTAATAACCCCTGTAGGTGAAGGTGAAGCGACTACACTGGACCGACTAGGTTTCCAAAAGTAAGGATGTGTTTGGTTTAGAGACAAAGTGGTATGGGATGGATCTATCCCAATATTTAGGGATATGCTGGTCCCATTCTCTGTTTGTCTAGAGGGATGAGACGACTACTGTTTCTTGTTTATTTTATGGGATGGTGTGAGACAGAATGGTCCTGTCTCCTGTTTGAATTAAAGGATTGGACAGAGACATGTGAGTATGAGTACCTATAGAGGGCTGCGCGCCTGCCTCCATAGAGGTGGAACGGATCCGTCCCCATGTTTTTGGTGGGATGGTTCCATCCTGCATCTGAGTGGAAAATATTCTCTTTTGCGGGATGATTCAATCCCATGTGTCTCCAAACCAAACAACAAAAAAGTGGGATCATCCCGTCCCATCCCACCATATCCCTCGAACCAAACACACCCTAAAATAGTAAATTGAGGTGTGTGTTAGGGAGGCTGGTTAACGCACCAGTGTGTTGTGTGTGTGCCAGTCGATCGGGGTAGCTGCTGCGTGTCGCGTCTAGGGGTGGGCAAAAAAAAAAAAAAACCGAGACCGAAAAACTGAAACCGAGTTAACCGGAACCGGAACTGAAAAAACCGATTTATCGGATATCGGGTACCAATTCAGATAACAACTCTAACTAACTGGAAAAAATAAATCGGGTTCGGGTACTATCTCCGGATATCCGAGTACCCGAACAAAATTTGACTAGAGAAATATGTCTCTTCATAAGTTGTGCCTCAACTTCAGCCTTAAGGCAGAGGCTGACAACTAATATTAGCCTATACTCATCAAGTCCTCATGTTTTTTCATCTCTTCACTGGTCCACACTCATCAAGTCCTCACATCTGGTCCTCTCAGAATACCGCATGTGCTGCTCCCACTATCTAGGTACAGGCAGGAAACATGCTTTCAAGGTTCAAGCAGGTGTTCATTCGTCTGTCACTTGTAGCAGTTAGATTGTTAACATAATTTGTGTTTTGGCATGTCTTAATTTTCGGAGAGATTTAAAACAGGACTATACTGGTCTGTAGTAAAAAATTCTACAAATTCACTATAGTATTCATATTGTATAACTTTATTTACTTATACATTCTTTACTACTTAGTTCTACATACTGTGCTATATAGTTTAGATATGAAGTTATAGCTTATTATCTTGTGAGATTTTTTATAAATGATATCAGATATTTCGGATAAGACCGAAAATCGAACTGAAATTTAGTTACAGACCTACATTTCGGATAGAAAATTTCAATAACCGAATTTTTTCCATTAGTCCGAACGCCCACCCCTACTCGCGTCGCTTGCGCCCATTCCTCCGCGTCGTCGTCTTCCTCCCTCCCTCTCTCCCGCTGCACCCAGCTCGGACAACACAGCACGCCCCGCCAGGTGAGAGCTGCTGATCCCGCGCGCGCTGTCTCCCTCCCCCCTCCCCCCTCCCAGCTGCGCCCAGATCCCGAGGCGCCGCGGTGGACCCGCTCGCGTCAGCTGGACCCCACTACAGTACTCACCCCCGCAGGATCTGTCATCTGTTTTTTTTTTCCTTTCCTTTCTTTCTTTGTTTTGAGTCGAGTTCCGCGCCGCGTGGAGAAGGACGGGGTTCGATGGCTCCGAGATCTCAGGTTGGTTCGTTACAGCCCGTGGCTTCGGTCGGGTCGCGTAGGTGGCTAGGGTTTGGGCACTCGGGAATGGGCAGGGCGATGCGAGGGTTGGTCTGTTAGACTGTTACGTCGGGCCTTGGCCTTGGGTCAGTGTCCCCTTGGGACCTTTTTTTTTTGTGATTTCCGGAGTTTATTTAGGGCTTTGTTTCGAAGGGGAGCTAGGATTTGCTTGTCAAAACTCGTGCGCAGGAGCGGGCTTTTGGAGCTACTCTCATCTAAATCTGAGGATGGATCATTAGGAAAAAGTTTATATAACCCCCTCAACTATACCTCTGAGACTAATTTACCCCCCAAACTATAAAACCGGTTTCTTAACATCCTAACCTTTTCAAAACCATTTATTTTACCCCCTTAGCTGGTTTTCTTAAGCGGTTTTGCCACATCAGACTCTTATGTGGCACTCCCTGCATGTATAATAGGGTGGGACCCATGTGTCAATGAGGAAATGGGGAAATAATCTGTCCCATTGGCCTCCCACGGAAGACAAGGCATACAGGATAGGTAGAGCTTTCCACCATCAAAATGGCCAACGGACTGCCTGCTGTACGCGACTGACGAGGAGGAGGAGTCGGCACCGGAGGTGGACGTGGACGGCGGCGACTCCGCCTTGATGATGGTGGGGCGTGCTCCTCGGCTGCTGCCACACCATCGGCATCGACGGGAGCACCAGCACTCCGGTTGTGTCCAGCAGCAGGGGCAAGCGCGGCGGTTGTAGGCAAAAGGGCCAGCAGCACCACGTGCATGGGAGCAGCATGCATGGCCCGTGCTCCTCAGGCATTGGCAGGCGTAGAATCCCAAGTGAACGAACAACAGTCTAGCATCGGCTCACCATCTATTATTCGGAAGGAACACATGATTGTTACCGTCGGGATGCAGATCACCTGGGAACTAGAACTCCCGATGGGGAAGAGAACACACGCCTGTAAGGATCCAGATTGTGGATGACCTCTGCGCTGCCAGAGATATTCGATCGACGGAAACAGGAACCTGGGCAGCGCCAGGGGAGGTACGTGCGGCACCAGGGACTCAAATCCTCTGTAGTAACTGCACTGCAGTTACTGCAGCTGACAGGTGGGCCCCACGCCCCCTGGCCCCACCAGTCAGCTGCAGTAACTGCAGTGCAGTTACTGCAGGGGATTTCATTCCCGGCACCAGGGCTTGCACAATGCCACGTGGGTCCCACCATAAGTATACATGCAGAGGTGCCACATAAGTGTCTGACGTGGCAAAACCGCTTAAGAAAACCAGCTAAAGGGGTAAAATAGATGGTTTTGAGAAGATTAGGGTGTTAAGAAACTGGTTTTGTAGTTTGGGGGGTAAATTAATCTCAGTGGTATAGTTTGGGGGGTTATGTAGACTTAATGCGGATCATTATAGGGATCTAATATTCCAATGGTGCCATTCCATGAAAATTTAGTTAGTTGATGGTCGTGTTGTATGGAATTAGTTTCAGAAGACCAGTCACCAAGTTATGTTTTAGGGTGAACTATAGCCAAATCGCGCTATTGAGAAGTTCTCCGTTCTTTAGTGCTGTTTTAGTGATAGCCCCCCCCCCCCTCTGTATCATGTATGTTCAATCCAATTCAGCCGATAGTTGTGATTGAAGTCTAATTTAAGTTCCATGATTGTTTGGTGATTGTTAGGATCAGTTGTATCTGCTCTTTACCAGTGTTGTCCAGTCACTCCGCGACGGACGCCATGACACATCGCCTCGCCTGGAGTGGTCCAGTCGACCGACTAGGACGCCATGGCGTCCTCAGGCGTCTTGAGGCGTCGTCCAATCTTTGATGCCCAGGCGGAGGAGGGGGTGGCGCCGCGAGCAGGGGAGATTGCTCGTCGCGTCGCGGCTCAGACGGAGGAGGGGCCGACGCGGACGGAGGAGGGGGCGGCGCGGACGGAGAAGGGGGCGGAGCGGACAGAGGAGGGGGCGGCGCAACACGAGCGGAGGAGGGGGCGGCGCGGCACGGGCGCAGAGAGGAGGCGGCGCGTCGGGGACGGAGAGAGAGGAAGCAGAGGCCATTATGGTCTTATTAGGGTTGGAAGAAGGTTGAAAGTTGGGCTTTTCTTTGGCCCAGCCCATTATAACGACTCAAACCCTAACTACTTCTACAGCACTGCCTCTACAGCCGCCGCCTCTACAGCTGGGCGGCTGGTTCCGCCCCTGCCACTCGATCTGGAGCCTGTCTGCCTCCGGGACGCCGCCAGCACTCCTTCCAGTCGCCTGGACGCCCTTCGATCTGCCTCTCTCCTTCCTGACTCCCTCATTCCCTCTACTTGCTGCAGATCTATATGGTCGCCTGGACGCCGCCTAGGCGCCCGCCTAGGCGCCTAGACGTCCAGTCGGCTGGCGGGCGCCTAGGCGTCCAGGCGCTAATTTACAACCTTGCTCTTTACTGGTCATCTTTAAGATAATGTTCGTGAAAAAAAAATGAAAATCTGTTTAAAGCTGTTGAATTAAATGTCATTTATTTTATCAGTTTGCTACATGAGTCAAATTTTGCTTAGTGGAAATTGCAGTTTCAGGGAATTTTTTTTCCAGTGGTGTGTGAAGCATTGGGACCTTGAGATAGTTGTGAAGGTCAGCAATGTATGTTCTGTTATAGTGTGTCTTACCATTGCTTTTTGCCGATTCAGGTTTTCGTCCATGCCAGTTCATGTGTCGGTGAACAATGAACTAAAAACTGCCTTGTTTCTGTGAGTCACCATGGGAAGCAGTGGAACAGATACACCAACTAAGGCAAGCAAGGCATCTATAACTCTATTCAGTGCTAAACGTATGACATTATCCATATTGTCAGAATAAGCTTGCATCAGCTATTATTTTTTCTCCTTCTAAAACTTTGTTCTTTTCTATAATAGGAGCAACAACCACCTTCCACTTCAAGCGTGGCAACGGCAGCTGTTTACCCAGATTGGTCCAGCTTCCAGGTTAATGAGCCTTCCCGGCTCTCCCAGTATTTGAGGAACATTTGTTGCACTTAGTTGGCAGCATTAAGAAAATTGGAAACATGCATGTGGCTCTGAAGCAGCAACATATTGTTTCCTTGAACAGTAAAATATAAAATATGCATGATGTAACCGTTGAGATCAATGCTATTTGCTATGTAGATTTTGGATTGCAATGTTGTATGATAGATATTTATAGTGGGCATACCTATTCCATGCCTTTTTTACGACGGGTTCAAGAGGTGGAACTTTTTTGTCTGTTGTTTGTACAAAAGATTTCTTTTAACGCTTCATGTTATTATCTTCGTTATCCATCTGTATCAGAAATAGAGATATAATCTATGTGGACTTTTTATTAGTAATGATGTTTTATTTTCATTTTTTGCAGGGATATCCTCCAATTCTGCCACATGGGTTCTTCCCGTCACCTGCATCAAGTCCACAGGGTCATCCGTACATGTGGGGACCTCAGGTAAGGTTTTGACCCTTAGCCTTGGGTTTTCTTTTTTACGTGTTGGGATGTTATCTAAGAGTAGGTCAACTTGTAGCTTATCGGCGTGCTTTAAGTTGGTCAAAGTAGCTGTCTGATTAAAACAATATCTTCTATAATAGTTCAATGATTCTTTGACATTAATTCACGAATGAGGTTCAAGAGTTGTTATCAGGATGATGGTCTGTTAGGATGGTTATGTGAAGAAGGCCTCTTGACACTGTTATTGTCACGTTCTCTGGTCAATAAATGTTTGGACAATGACATCTCAAAGTGTTTCTTTGACAACATTCCATCGAGATATATCTAAAACCCAAAATATTGTTGAGTATAATCTTGTTTTGTAGAATATTCTAGAGGAGATTCCATTATTAAGAGTTGGAGTTTGAGTCCAAGTGTTTTAGGTAAGATATTATCTGTAAAAGGTTTTTATATAGCTGGGGAAACCAAATGACTGAATCAAGCATATTATTACTGAAAAATCGAGTTGATTTTTCCTCCGGAATTCCAACAAATATGATATTAATGGAGGTACCTTCAAGACGAATCTAGTATATAGTTCTCATACTTCAAATCTAAATATTCTCAAGGATATTGCCATACTTGATGTCAAAGTTTGTGAAGTTTGATTGGAAGTAACGACCCCATTATTACCAAGGAAGTAAAATACCCATGGCAATGCAAAATTATTCCTATTTTTCTTTCAGTTCACATTTCACTATATGGAAAAAAATCTGAACCAAAAATACTACTGATATCAGCGCCATAGATGTGATAGATTGGAAGGTGAATTTACTTGGTGTAAGGTAGCTGGTGTAATAATTTTCTTCTGGCGGTATACGAAGTGCTATTTCAATTGAACTTTTGCTCATTACTTTCTTTCAGCGAATGATACCACCATATGTCATGTACCCTCCTGGAGTTTATGCTCATCCACCTATGCCCCCGGTATGTTGCACACATTGCTTTATGTTTAGTATATACTTGTCCAAATTGCAATGCTGACCTTGATTTTGTCACTGCATATTTTGCAGGGTGCACATCCATTTACTCATTATGCCATGACTTCTCCAAATGGAAACACTGATGCTTCTGTAAGACACGAAAATCTTACTCTCACTCTCATATCCTTTTGCTTATGTTTAACATGGAGGTTAATGCACTTATACTTTCAAGAGAGCTGCTGCTGCTGCTGCTGCTGAAACGGATGGCAAGGCCTCCGAAGGCAAAGACAAAAGTCCCACAAAAAGATCCAAAGGAAGTTCAGGTAGCTTGAACATGCTTACAGGAAAGAGCACCACACATGTTAAGACCTCCGGAGCATCAGCTATTGGAGCTGTTTCTGTAAGGTTTGTTTATTGCCAAAAAAACTTAAAAACATTTTGTTCTTACTGTGTATGATCTTGAATGCGCATTAGTAAGAGAATTGTCGCCACTTTCTGCAGTGGGGAAAGTGGGAGTGAAAGTTCAAGTGAAGGAAGTGACACAAATTCTCAGAATGTAAAGCTCTTCTCCTTTTTTGTTTTTTTAGGGAATTCTCCTTTATTTTTGTTGTATGTCCTTTATGCATACACATAATGAACTTTGCATGATGTCCATGGGAGATTGACCTCCTGGTGTCACTTCCTAATCAAATCCAATATGCTTTGCATGATCTCCAAATATATCTAGTTACGCCAGGATACATGCTTTCAGGTCTGCTTGTACGCTTCTGATATCAGAGTTTAAAAGTTAAATGTGTATGGTCTACTGTTCTCACATACAACAGGTTTTAGTTGCTATTTACTTTGGAGAAATCCTAATAAGTAATACCTTTTCATCACTGTATAATCTTATACAGGATTCACATCACAAGGGAAGTGGGCAGGAACAAGATGGAGGTACCTATATCTATGTTCATATGCATCTCCTTTTGCATTTTCTGAAGCTTATCTTTTTTTTTTTCTGTGTAATATGCATTCAATAGATGTTCAAAGTTCCCAGAATGGTGTATCGCGCTCACCATCTGAAGGAAAGTCGAACCAAACCTTAGCAATCATGCCAATGCCATCAAGTGGCCCAGTACCTGGTCCAACTACAAACTTAAATATAGGGATGGACTATTGGGGGGCCAACACAGCAAGCTCCACTCCTGCAATTTATGGCAAAGGGACCCCCACCACTGTTCCAGGTGCTGCGGTCCCAGCAGAACAATGGATTCAGGTTTGTCTTTAGTTGTAACCTTAGAACTATAATTGCACCCATGGAGAATTCATTGTCTTTACTTTTTAGGTCTGCTTTACAAGTACTGTGTTCCCCACCTTCTCCTTCGATATTTGTGTTTATCTCTGTTTGCATTGCATTTGTATGTACCGTACAATCGGTCCAGAAGCTTGATCTGTTGCGATGTGGGGATCATGTAGAAAAGCTTGTTTAAAATGAACTTTATACATGAACCTAAATCAAATTGTTGTATGGGTTAGAGGTAAAATGAGGATTAGATCGCATTGATGGGGTATAAGGGTACATATAGGCACATAGCCCTAGGGGGCTGGATATATGGCCCAAGCCTAATAACGTGCGCATGAAAGCACACATACACGCAAAGAAAAAAGACGAAGAAATACACTTGGTGAAGATGTCGGCAAACTGCGACGTTTGGAATCATCGCTGAGGTTGACACTCACGAACGAAGTGGAGGTCGATCTCCACATACTTAATGCGCTCGTGTTGGACGGGGTTAGTGAAGAGGTAGACAGCGCTGACGTTGTCGTAGCAGACTAGCGTGCTTCGAGCTAGGGGACTGGAGCTCCAGAAGCAGCTGCCGGAGCTAGGAAGCCTCAACCACACTATTGCCCACGGTGCGGTACTCGGCCTAATCACTCGAGCTGGATAAGACATGTTGTCGCTTCAATGACCTGAAGATGAGGTTGCCGTCTAGGAACACGGCATAGCCAGAGGTGGACCTACACGTGTCCGAGCAACCAATCCTGTCAGTGTGGGTGTAGACGGCCTACTCGAACGCTAGGGAACGTTGGAGAAGAAGGCCATAGTCGCGCGTGTCAGGTGCCTTGGAGGTATTGGAGGATACGCTTCATAACAGTAAGGTGTGGCTCCCGTGGATCATGCATGTGGAGGCACCGAGGCACACCTTCTGAATAACATAGGAGATATCCGGTCGGGTGAAGGTGAGGTACTGGAGAGTGCCTGCAAGGCTCTTGTTAGTGGGATCGCTGACAGGAGCACCATCAACTGTGGAGACCTTGTGATGGGTATCTATTGGAGTGGTGCACAATTTACAATCAACCATGCTTGTCCGCTCAAGAATCTCCACACTGTACTGACGTTGTTGATGGAACAGGCCATCGAGTCAGTGCTCAACTGCAATGCCCAAAAAGTGGTGAAGTTGGTCTAAATCCTTCATAGCAAACTCCCCCGCTGCAAGGCTAAGATGTTGCACTGTAAGATGGTCGGACTGGACTCTATGAGGACAATGTCACTGGCGTATAGGAGTTACACAATATCTCCATCACGTCGACAGACAAAGAGCGAAGTGTTCGACTTGGCCTCGAGAAAACCCAGCGAGATCAAGGAGGTAAACATATCATACCAAGCTCGGGGTGCATGTTTGAGACCATACAACGACTTAATCAACTTAAACATCATGTTTGGGCAAGCTGAATCCATCAACACTATCCGCTGACTGCAATACACTGTCTCTGTCAGAGTGCCATGGAGGAAGGCGTTCTTGACGTCCAACTGATGGACCACCAAGAGCGCGAGACAACCGAGGACAAAACAATGCAAACAATAGAAAACAATACCGGCTTCACCATCAGACTGAATGTCTCATCATAGTTAACTCCGAGACGTTGAATGAAACCCAGGACCCACTGAACCACGTACCTTCTTGTCCGAGAAGATCCACTTGTCGAGCACAATGTTGCCACGAGTGGGACATGGTGCCAAGTCCCATGTCCTGTTGGTAAGTAGGGCTGCGTACTCCAAAGTGTGGCGCCAGTGAGGATTGGTGAGGGCACTACGGAAGGAGGACAATATGGGCGAGACCAACGAGGAGGCATGAGGATGCGGAGAAGCTGTCGATGAGAGGGCAACCATCCCATGGGCAACAACGAAGCTGTGATAGATGTTGCGTTCAACGCTCTGCGCGATGCGATCGCCGAGCATTTCGACACACTTTGAGATCAGATAGCTAAGCTACGGGACATATAGCTCTAGGAGGCTGGATACATGGCCAGGCCCAATAATAAACACACCTAATACATAGTCTAACAGTATGGGTAAAAACTACGCCTGGTCTGTCGTGCTTAAATGTTCAGCTCCTTGCACACACAGCAAGAAGGGATTGCATATTCTTCTGTGTACCATGGATCTTTATTTACTTCATCATTTTCTACATTGTTTCTATCTAAATCTGGCCAGCATGATATTTTTTAGTTACCAATGTGATTATTTAGTAATTCTGGCAATTGAATAATCTTGTTTTGTTGACTCACAATCCCATGATTCAGGATGAATGTGAACTCAAGAGGCAAAGAAGAAAGCAATCCAACAGGGAGTCTGCTCGCAGATCTAGGTTGCGAAAGCAGGTAGTTACTTTCCCTTGAGCTATATTTGTTTGCATTATATTAGCCTTGACTTTATGCAGCACAACTGTGAGCCTTTGTAGGCTGAATGTGAAGAGCTGGCTCAACGTGCTGAAGTTTTAAAGCAGGAAAATGCTTCACTTAGAGATGAAGTGAACCGTATTAGAAAAGATTATGAAGAACTTCTATTGAAGAATAACTCACTAAAGGTTGGTCTGCCACTTTTTTTCATCATTGTTATACTCATGTATATATGTAACATAACACTTGTGCTCCTCTTCCTGTTCAACCTATAGGAGAAACTTGAAGACAAACAACACAAAACTGATGAGACAGGACTTGACAATAAGACACGACATCCTGGCAATGATGTTTGGAAAAAAGGAAACTAACTGAGCACATACAAGGCTCAGAGAGCATAGCCCTAACTAGATTATTGGGAGGCACAGTTGTAGTATGCGTATTAAGTCCTTTATTGCTGTTAATTGTTGCCAGGTTCTGATAATGTCAATGGCATCCTTTTATGTGGCTGGTTGCTGCTTCTGATCTGTCTTGACTTATCTTTTAAAAGTCAAGATGTGGCTGAAAATGTAGGTTGTGACTTGTGACTCAGTTCACTGTATTTGTTAGAACTTAGAAAATAGTGGATAAACTCAAATCTACACATATATTGCTTTCTGCTATTGTTATGTATACCTGGTGAAAGGTTATCTTTTAATTCAATCAGTTTGAATAACTGTCTGTGCTCGCGATGTTTCTACGCTATCTAAACTGTTGCTTTCATTAGTTTTTGTACAACCTCTACACTAGCTTTCATGCAGCTTTGTCATGCTAATGCTAAAATTGGGGCGGAGATGAGATATCCTATTTATCATGTAATGAAACTGGTGGACATAGGTACTGTTGATTAAAAAGCACGGTTGTTCTTTCTTCACAATGGTAGGATTTCTTTCCATCTCTCGAGTGAAGTGTTTCAGCAGAGTGAAACTATTTCATCTGAATTAGGTGAATATTTCAGCAGAGAGAAAAGTGCTTTCAATGAAACATTTCATTCAAGAAAAAGACAGCCTTTTCTCGAGTGAAATGTTTCATTGAAAGTATTTTTCACTCTGTTCAAATATTCACCTGATTCTGATAAAAATAGTTAGCTGTTTGCACTTGTAGCTAATGATGTTTAATTTTTTTACAGGAAGAAGGTTCTGGGGTGACACATGTTTGGAGTTTCTTGAACTCTACAAGGCAAGTAGTCTGCATGTTTAATCGGAGTAATTTATAATTTTGTGTGTATATTTAACAATTTCATATAACAATGCTCTACTATAGCATCACACATTGCGAGATAATAGGGAAACCAGACAAGAAAAAGATATTGAAACATAGCAAACACAGCCCTAGTTTCTTGCTCTAAGAAGCCCTCTCATGGATCCTGATTCAGAAAATGAAAAACGTCAATGCTGTCATTAAGGTTGTACAAGTCATTCCAATCTGGGCTATAGAAGTGTCTGAACTCTGAGGGCTCTCTGCTGCAGGTTGCTGGGCAGGAATATTGGCATAGCCTGTGTTGGGAGATGGTAGAGAAGATGTGCTCAAGGATTGGTTTGCAGCTGAAGGTGTTTCTGGTGGTGCAGAAGTTGGAGCAATGTAGTGAGTACAACTCTCCCCTTTTCCTCTCCTTGTTGTTGTTGGCCTTATAATTCCATTTATTCCATGGCACCTGAAGGATGCCTCCAGGTGGCAGAGATCAGGACTGATGAGCTCGACCTTGTTGAGGTAGAGCTGATGACACTCGTTGGTTACTGTGATCATCTCACTCGAATGGTGGGTGGGAACCATTGTTCCATTGGGAAGCCTAATGAGGTCGTCGAACATCAATGGTGCTGAGATGGAGTGCCTGGACAAGAATTCCAGCACCTGGCTCTCGGGGATCGATGCAGTTGACATCAGCCTGTCGTTGGGCATCAGGAACGTGGTGTTGCGCGGTATCTTGTCTTGGACCATCCTGACGAGCATGACGAAGGCGAAGTAGCGTGCCCTCTGCATCTCCTGCACCGTGGTGGTAATGTCGCTGCTGGCCGCCTGCGAGAAAGGTGTAGAAGCTGTGCTGTTGGATGCTAACATTACGAGAATGATGAACAGGCAGGTGCCAGCAAGGAAGGAAGCCATGGGTTAACTTGGTAAGTGATTCTGTAAAAAGGCTGTTTTATTATCAGATTGTGTGGCTGGGTTGCCGTGGTACTGCTCCTGCACACTTATTTCCTGTGTGAACTACTTCCTGTGTGAACTACTGCATTTCAGGCTTTATGCATGTTTAAACTACTTGGGTACTTCCTATAGTTTTCGGCATGTGCATTGACAACATTTTCTCCATTCTACCGCAACGCCTCAGTTTGTTCATCTCGTACTATTGGGGTGGGTGGGTGTGTGGGGTGCTTGGTAGATGTCTAATCTAACTATGATGGGTTTGCGAATCACATCTAGGCGAAACATGAATTCATCTGGTGTTGATTGAAATCTTATTGACCGTTCCAGGAACAAGTAAAAAAAAAATCCTCCCTTGCTTTTGCGTTCGCCCCACTTAATGACTTTTTATAAATCCCTCATCATCTTCCAACTCCCTCTACCCGTTGGTTCATAGTGTAGTTTAGCATGCGTGCCTTAGCCGAATTGGATGTGAGGTAGTCCTTGTTTAAAATTGATGATGAATAAACATGGCTGAAAACGTTGACTCAACTCGGGTTTTGCAAGACAATAGAGTTGACTGAAAAATCCATTGAATTTCCATTCTTGCTCTCAACTGTAGTTGAAAGGCGAAAGAGCGAACTGTACTTAAACGAATCTCGCTGTCACCAGTCAGAGGAGGGATGTACATATTAGTTAGCTATTACGAAGTTTAGGTTTTCTCTATTGTGGATGTTATTGCTAAGGGCGACTGACATTCGTATAATTATGTAAGCGACTCGCTAAGATCATAAAATCTCTAATCCTATGATCGATTTAACTGTGGGTTATTTGTTGATTTACGTTGCCAAGTGTTAGAGACTTAAGCAAAAAATAGTGTAATTGTAGAATTAGATATTATGTGGTTTTGATGAGTTGTTTGCATGATTCCCAATAAAACCGATCACGAACCCATCAATCAATTATCCAAGACATATTGATATTTAGTTATTGGGGATTCGATTCGAAGAGAATCAGAGGACGAGATCATGGGTATAAATAGAGTTTGTTACGCATGGGGCAAAAGCTTAGATAACTTGCATTTGTCTGCCTCCATCAAAATAGCTGTAATTTCTAAGATAATGAACTATATCTTCAATGTATTCTGCATGGTAGGGGCCTTGGATTTCTGGGCCGGGGCAGTGATTTTTTTATTTTTAACCTATTTTTGATTACTAATTTAATAATAATAGCTGTTGATTTTTTTATTGTAAATCTAGCCACCTAGTCACACTGTAATAGGGTGATTGCTGACGTGGCAGCCAGGTGTTTCCTCGTAACTGGACGACTGTTTACGTGGTAGTCGCATGTCTCACAATTACAGGGTGACTTGTGACATGGCAGCCACGTCAGCATGAGTCACGACCGGCACCTCATTCTTTCGATGATGTGGCAGCCATGTCATCGCCACATCAGCATAAGTCGCCTGAGTGCCGAGTGAATGGTTGATGTGGCCACCACGTCAGCTGACAGATCATTCCTTTATTTAATACGCTAAAAATATTGCCATTATGGAGATTGGAGCCCACAAGCTCAAGGTTTTACTATGCTGCTTTACCACATGGATTAAAAAATTTGTATAATGATAATATATTACAATTTTATTTAATACAACACCAAATTTAAAATCTGGACTTAAAACTTATGACTTTGAAGTTTCAAATTTAAATTCAGTTCCAAGCTTCAATTATCAAATTTTAACTTTGAATTCAAAATTGAAATATGAATGTTAGATTTCATCCTATTTCAAATCAATTTTGAATTTGAAATTTCAAATTTGAAGAAAAGATTGTAATTCACAATTCTAAGTTTGTTAGAATTCCAAATTTGAAGTCACAATTTTAGAATTTTAAATTTCAAAATTAATTTGAAATGCAATCTATTTTTCAAGTTTTAAATTTAAATTTTTAAAAAGTATGTTTGATGACATCTCAAGCTTCAATTTAAATTTAATTTCAAACTTCGACTTTGAAATTTCAACTTAAAAAAATTAAATTTGATGAAATCTCAAGTTTCCAATTTAGATTTCAATCTATTTTCTGTGTTTGAAGTTTCAAATAATTTTTTTGATGAAATATCAAGTTTTAAATTTAGTTCTGAAATTCAATTATCAAATTTCAAATCTGGATTTTGAAATTAAATTCAAAGCTGAAATTTGGATTTTAAAATTTACCAAATTTCAAATAATTTTTAATTTGAAATTTCGGACTTGAGAAAAACCAGATTGAAATTCAAAATTTGTTAGAATTTTAAATTTCTAGAAATTTATTAATTTTCATAACACTATATTAGTACCATTAAATTCACTATAAATCATATGCCCCTGTTTGTTTCCGCTTATAAGCAGCTTATGGACGAAAAAAACAAAAATCCCACCCAAACGCTTGGCTTAATTTGTAATCAATTTATGAGAGGATTACTTCAAAAATGAAACGACCGCTCGCGTTTTCGGGTCACGGCCCACCCCTTGCGTTTTTGAATAGCGGGGTGCTTTTTTCTCGGTTACCCCCATAATGCTTCTCACCCGCCGCCACTCTGTACGGGATCGAGCGATTCGGCGCTCCCGGCGGCTAGGCAGTGGCGCTCCGAGGGCAACGGCGCTCCCGTCAGCCAGGGCAGCGGGCCAGCGGCTCTCTGTCCCTGCGGTGCCCCCTCCCGGGTGCCTCCTCCCCGCGGTGTCCCCGCGGCGCCTCCTCCCGGCGGCGCTCCGTCCCGGGGCGCTCCATCCCCACGACGTCCCTATGGCGCCCCCTCTCTGCGGGACTCCCTCCCGGCGGCGCTTCCTCCCCACAGCGCTGCATCCCGCAGCAAAGCCAATGGTGAAACGTCGGAGCAACAGGTGCGTATTCTAAAGAAAACAGCCGCGATGGCGAGCTCGAGAATTCCAAGCCCCCCATACGGCAGATGTGGGAAGTGCTGGAAAAGATACGGATCTCGTTGTTCTTGCAATTTTAAAGAAGGGACCAGAAATCTCTCGGAAGGAGGAGGCATCGGACAAGCACAGAAGACAACAGATTGCAGGATGAACGGCAAGTGTTTCCATTGTCTTGCCTCTGAACACAAAATTGCATTCAGTTTGTGTGCACGACGTCAATCTTTGTGCGTTGAGATGTTTATGTGCACGTTGTTCTATCTAATGGAGGAGGACCTGTCAACCAAAATTTATGATTGATTTTTTTGTGTCCACCGTGTCTTCAAATCTGTGTGTCGTATTGCCTCTAAATGCCTTCAGACGTATACTGTACTGCAAGTTCAGTAGCAAAAGACAGAAAAAAACATTAGAAAAAGTTGTCATGAGGTTCAAGGTAGAGTGGTCATTTTACAGACATGATATGAATAATCCATTGAAAAAAATACAGGTTTACCAAACACCAAATTAATCTCCCTATAAGCATATTATTCAGATCGTGACTTATTAGGAAATCATGCTCATCAAATGATCGAAACAAAAAAAATAGAAAACCAAACAGGGCCATAGTTTTATAACATACTTATTTTGTGTGTTAGATGCAAATATTTTTCCTCTATAAGCTTGATCAATGTTATATTAGTTTGACTTTGTCCAACTCTAGAAATAAACTTTAAATTGGATTGAGGAAGTATCTGTTACCAACCGCTTTCATTGGAATAAAGCTACAAAGGGAGCCAAACGTTCCAGTTACTTCCACGGTTCCAAAACATTTTATTTCTTTTTAACACTTTCATTAGCCTGTAACGCAGAATCAGCGCTCAAACCCTCGCGCTTCTGTAGAAGGTCCGGGCCAAAAAGGAAATAGCCCTGGGACTTGGGATGGAATTATCTGCAAATGCCATCGACCAACTCCTTTGTGTTATAAATCCTTATCTCTAAGGGTTTTGGGTAAATACCGAAATTCCGCGTGAAGAGTTTTGCATCTATATATATAATGAAACGTGTAACCTCGATTGAGAAGAACAAGAGTCATCAAATTCCATTTACATGCATTGTCTCCTGTCTCTTGTTGGAGATCTTGTATCATTTACCCCATCTGTTGTGGGGAGGGAGGAGAATGGACCAGTTGATCGACATAATCATACAACTCGTTATAGACAGTTGTCTACTGAATCCAGGTATGCGTCTTTTAATCTTCACCGAACTTCTAAGTAGATGAATTCGGAATGTCGTGATTGTGATGAAATCTGTTGATCGATTGATCTATTGAGGTTTATACCACGTACGTTTATTCATGTAGATGCCATCTAATATGAATTACTATACTCCTGATAATCGAACTGTAGATTAGTTCTATCATAGTAGATTGATCTGCTGGCAGTCGGCACCAGAAGTGCCATGCGGGAGCCGCCTCGGGTCACCATGCACTGTGGAGACCGGCCGGCTAGATAGCAGTAGCAGGCCGCAACCGCGCCCTTGCGGGGGCCAGGCGAGGACCCGATGTTTGAGCTTCACCGCTGCCGGACCCATCGTATGCGGGCACAGTGACTGGTGTCACCGTGAAAGACGAAATCGAACTAACCGGAACAACAGATCCAAACCTGAACATATTTCCGTTGTTAACTGTGTAAAAGGAAAATTCTCCCTGTCTCAGTTTGTATTTTCGGTTAAGTGAGTTAGCCGAATTAGGACGACAGCCGACGGTCCATCCCGACTCTTTGAGAAGGAAGACCGGATATTTTTCATTATCTAAAAAATCCCCGACTTTGGTGTGGGACCGCCACGCCCCTGCACCAGCCGCGTCACTGCGCCCTGCTCGCCTTATATGTAAACACAATATTTCAATTTTCATTTTGTAACAACCGAATTTTAAAAAATCAAAAAACTCAAACCGATGGATTTCAATTAACCTAATGACCGGTGACGTACGTGATTGGAAAATCACCCATAGAGTCAGGGTGCTGGGCTGGGTTGCGAGGCCGTCAACTAGTTGCTGGCAGAAGATCGCTGTTCTGCCGCGTGAACGTCACGACGCCCGGCTTTACAAATCTTTGGATTTTTTTTTATTTTTAGCCCTTTTATTCATTTTATATTATTAACTATCGAACTTCAGTTTTTTACCAAACTAGCCACCCAGACCCGACAACTTGTTGACATGGAGAGTCTATCATTCAGCAGCAGGATGAGTCTACTGTACACTGTCGGATCCAGTCGTTCGTTAGCAGGAGTCCCGTTGTCCTACTACAAGACAACATGATCCTATTGTATGACGGCTTGTCGTCTCTTTACACCTGTCGTCATGTTACCAATAATTTATCTATATTACTAGAAAGTTGGATTTGATAAATAAATTTGTATAAGTAATGAAATTAATTAGCTGGAGATAAATTACCGTATTCCAAAAAGCAATCTAGCTCCAAATGCAATTAATTTTGGAGACATAGTTCTATTCAAATTTTTATAGTAGTTTAAAATTATTTAAATGTATAATTGAGAGATATTGTTATAAAACTAATTTGAGTATTGGACCTGATGGTTTTAGAGAATGACATTATGACATCCGGTTCCGAAAATGAACCAAGTGTGATGCATATGCGTGTCCAAGATGTTTAATACACATACACAAGTGATTCACAATTGATAAACAGATAATTACCACAATACAAATTATTAAATAAGTACTTTAATTATAATATCAAAAAATCCTCAAATTACAAGTCTAATGATCATTCTTGATAAATCTGAAACTAATGCAGCAGAATTAATCTAAGCAGACTAAGCATATAGGGTAGCGCAGCTCCAAGCAACACCACAAGCAAGTTGACGGCAGCACACATCCTAGTACTCCGCATTATCCTCAGGATACTCCCAAACATCACCTGAAACTGTTGGTGGGAGAATTGCAAGGGTGAGCACATGTCGTACTCAGCAAGTGTGGGAAAATAATGACATGTAGCTTAAATCAAGGAATTGATAATAAATAATAGCTATTTGCTGAAAAGTACATTTAAAACATGTAAAAAAATTCTACAATGTCTACGTGAAATAAACCCATCATATCCCAATAAATTCCAATTATGAGTTCAATACCATCAATTACCATTATATCACATCCATCAATAATTATCCATCCAAAGCAAAATTCTTACCATCAACATTAACCATATTCAGTTATCACAGCTCAACCATAACCAATCCCAACCCATCCCAAATACCAAGTTCTCCCCTAATCATGTAGGTCATCCAGGTGCTCATGACCGGGAGCACGACTATCATGATAGTTTTAAACACTCTGTAGAGATTGTACCACTTTACTCATAAGTTTGTGATTTCGTCACCCGTCGTCGACTAAAGAAACCTCCATTATGCCAATTACACTTCCTCAGATGTATGGCTAAGAGATCATAAAATAGCCTTTATAAAGGGACTACCAGCATATTTAGACCCACTGAAGTTTCATCGGTGATGATGCCTCCAACTGAGCACATCCAACCAAGGGCCCCTTCTTGTGTCATTCAGATCTCAGGGCAGTCCCGCCACTATTCCAAACCCAACTGACTCTCATTCACCGCTCCTCCAAATGATCTTAATCAATGTCGGTAATGCTCCTAATTAATTGGCTAGGTCGCACCCATACTTGGCCTTGTGGTGGCACTGTTGTCCTGGAATATTCTTGCATGGACCGGTCCTTAGATCCAAGGCAAGCAAAACCACCATAACATCCAGCCCAATCCACAACCCATGCTTGCTTAGATCTCCCAAGTCCCATATTACCAATTAAACCATGTTCATCAATTCATATCCTCCATAGGGTCATTAACTCATAATTAAGCCGTTTGGTTGTTTTCCCATCCCAATTAATTTAGAGCAAATCAAAAAGGTAAAATACCCTTCCTGACTCTCTACAATATATTCCAAGCGACAAGGATGGTTAAACAAGACTAGTAAACACCTACCATGGGTTTCCCATCAATTTGAACAAGCATGCAATTTTGCAAAGAAAACATTTAAAAATAGGATCAAAATGATAAAGGACACTTGCCTTGCTCCTGAGCTTGGTTTGGGTCAAACGCTTCGAAGTTCTGGTACTGGAGGTCCTTGACAACACCCTCTAGCGCAACACCTTCTATTCTGCGCAACAAACATACAAAACAGACATTACAATCAATAAATGCTCATATATTACTCAATATGCCATGACATGCATGAATAATGCAATTATAAGATGAAACTTGTTAATAAGTTTCTATTAATGTTTACTAACTAGTTACAACAATTTTTAACAAGTTTGAACAGGTTTCAAGTTGATTTGAGTTATTTTGGAATTAATTCAGCAACTTCAAATTCAGGTGGCCGGACAAGTCCGTACTGGGGACTGGACTAGTCCGCCCTGGACCAGAAAGTTGATCGGACTAGTCCGCACCGGGTCGGACAAGTCTTCTCGGCTAGGGTTTTTGGCGAGATTCCATCTAGAGTATAGTTTGAGTTGAATTATGAGACCAAGATTGAAGTAGAAAGATGATCTAAGTTAATTATCGTGAATTCAACAACTCAAGGGTCGATAATTTGACAGAACTCGAGATCTTGACGTCTAGATCAAAAGAAGATGGAGAATTGGTGGAGAATTGACGATGTCGTTGATGAGTTGATGAAGGTCGATCTCGCTCGATCCTTCTCCTTCCTTCTTCTTTCCTCCTGGCTGCAGTGATCTCCTCTTGACGACGGCTCTCACAAACTAGGGTTTGGAGTTTCTCAATTGTGATAAAGGGGTGAGAGGATGGGTATTTGGGTGCTTATATGGAGGTGGAGGTGGTAGGGTTTGATGAATTTCGAGTTCAAGGTGGTGGAGGTCATGCAGGGGTCCCACATGGGCTCAACAGGGGTTGGGCACGACGTTCTTGGTCCCAATTAAGGTAAATACCCAATAAAAATTCATGGAGGAAAAAATTGAATCCGAGTCGAGCATACCAGACAAGTCTGCCAGGGGGGCGAACTAGTCCGTTGGAGGTTAGAAAGTTGAACGGATAAGTCTGGTCTGATTCCGAACAAGTCTGATCTTGTCCAGAAAGGAAAACGGACAAGTCCGGTGCAGACCCGACAAATCTGGATGTTTGGTAAATTTTCCAAAAGCCGGGCTGATGTAGGGATTATCGGACAACTCCGAAGAGTTCTAGTATCGAAGAATGGACTAGTCCGTACATGAAAACGGACAAGTCTGGACATTCACCAGAAACTCATTCGGACTAATCCGCCGTACAAGCGGACAAGTCCGGAGAGTCAACAGAGAGCGAAACCGGACTAGTCCGGGGTCCAAACCGGACAAGTCCACAACTATACAGGTCTTAATTGCTATTTTGCTTCTAATTCATTTTAAACTTATTCCTTTTTATGTTGCCTAATGTTAAGCATGTTTAAGGATGTATGCAATGCATGATGGATGAAAATGAGGGTGTTACAAACCTATCGCCTTAAAATGAATCTCGCTCTTGAGATTCGACGTAGAAGGAAATAGATAGGGAAATTCTTTCTTGAGTTCATCTGCCAGCTCCCAAGTTACTTCCGATTCTGCATGATGCTTCCATTGTACTTTGCACCATCGAATCACTTTGTTTCTTGTGACCCTCTCCTTGGTTTCCAAACTTTTGACAGGTTGCTCGGCATAAGTCAAATCTGCTTCCAATTCCAATTCTTCCACTGGCACTTGTTCTTCCAGTACCCTTAAGCACTTCTTGAGCTGAGAAACGTGGAACACATCGTGAACATCGGAAACATGTGCTGGCATCTCCATCTTATATGCCACTTCTCCATGTTTGGCCAAAATCCTAAATAGTCCAATATAGAGAGGTTCCAACTTTCCTGTGATGTTAAACGGCTTATGACCACGCATAGGTGACACTTTGAGGTATACGAAGTATCCCACTTCAAAGACTAAGTTTCTCCGCCTATTATCTGCATAGCCCTTTTGTCTTGATTGAGCAGCCCTCAAATTATCGCGGATTGTCTGAACTTGTTTTTCAGCTTCTCGCAACATATCATGTCCAAATATTCGGTTTTCTCCTGTCTCATTCCAAAACAAGGGTGTCCTACACTTCCTTCGATATAGTGCTTCATATGGCGACATCTTCAAGCTGGCTTGGTAACTATTGTTGTAGGAAAACTCAGCATACGTCAAGCTCTTGTCCCAGCTCCTTCCATGCTTCAAGGCACAAGCCCTCAACATAGCTTCCAATATTTCCTCTCAGTTTGTCCATCGGTTTGTGGATGATATGCTGAACTAAAATTTAACTTTGTACCCATAGCTTCATACAGTTTCTGCCATAACCTAGAGGTGAATTGAGAACCTCGGTCAGACACTATTTTCTTCAGAACTCCATTTCAACATACGATATTGTCCATATACAACCCTGCTAGCTTCGCGATGGTATAGGTCATTCTGACGGGAATGAAATGAGATGATTTGGTCAACCGATCAACAATAACCCATATTGAGTCATAGCCGGGCTGGGTTCGAGGTAATCCAACTATGAAGTCCATACCGGTTTCTTCCCACTTCCACTCCAGAATCTTCAATGGCTGCAATAATTCAGCTGGCCTTTGATGCTCAGCTTTGACTCGTTGGCACACAGCACACAAATATACATACTCAGCTATGTCGTTTTTCATGCTGGCCCACCAATAACATGTCTTCAAGTCCTTGTACAGCTGGAATAAATTGAGTAAGGTGAGTCATGTGCCTCATTTATTATCATTTCCCAAATATGCTTTACATTAGGCACAACAATCCATTTCCCAAGCCATAGAGTACCTTGGTCATCCTCGTCAAATCGAAATTCTCTCCCTTCTTGGGTCCTCTCTTTGATTTCTTGAATTTCCTCATCCTTGGTTTGACCTTCTCGAATTTCTTGCTCCAAGGTCGGATTTAACTCCATTATTCCCATATCATTCAAAAATCCAAGATTCAATCGTTCAAACTCCTTGCATAACTCGGATGTCAGCTCTCGAACCGTGAGTTGGTGGCTTACTCCTTTCCGACTCAAAGCATCGGCCACTACATTAGCTTTCCCTGGGTGATAATTGATTCCAACATCATAATCCTTGATGAGATCTGACCATCTTTGTTGCCTAACTTCAGGTCCGTTTGTGTGAAAATGTACTTGAGGCTCTTATGATCCGTATAAATCTCACACATGTGACCAAGAATGTAGTGCCTCCGTATCTTCAAAGCATGCACTATGGCTGCAAGCTCGAGATCATGCGTAGGATAATTCTGCTCATGTTTCTTCAACTGCCTCGATGCATAAGCTACCACTTGACCTTCTTGCATGAGCACACATCCAAGTCCATGCCTTGATGCATCACAATAGATATCAAAACTTTTGCTCACATATGCCAAAACCAACACAGGTGTTGTTGTTAACCTCTTCTTAAGCTCCTCAAAACTGTCCTGACAAACTTAAGTCCATTGGAATGCTTTCCCCTTCATTAGAAACTCAATCATGGGCTTCACTATCTTGGAAAAATCCTTGATGATTTGACGGCGGTATCCAGCCATTATGAGGAAACTCTAGATTTCCTTTACGTTTTGCGGCGGTTCCCCTTTTAGCACATCTCTTACTTTTCTTGGGTCAACCGATACTCCTCCCCTGGAGATAATATGTCCCAAAAACGACACCTCCCTTAACTAGAATTGGCACTTGCTGAATTTGGCATATAATTGGTGTTTCCTCAATTTTTGCAATGTGAGCCTCAAATGCTCCTCATGTTCCTCCTCACTTCTCGAATAGATCATAATGTCATCAATGAACACCACAACGAATTTATCCATATACTCCATGAGGATCTTATTCAAGAGGTACATGAAGTATGTCGATGCATTGGTCAATCTAGAAGACATAACAGTATACTCATAAGATCCATATTGGGTCCGAAACACCGTTTTGGGTATGTCCGACGGTCTAAACTTCATTTGGAAGTAACCTGACCTCAAGTCAATCTTGAAGAAAACACATGCACCCTTCATTTGATCAAACAAATCCTCTATACATGGCAATGCATACTTTTTCTTGATTGTCACCTCGTTGAGAGCTCGGTAATCCACACACATCCTTTGGGATCCATCCTTCTTATCCACGAATAGCACTGGTGCTCCCCAAGGTGAAGATCTTTGGCGAATGAAACCCTTCTCTAGCTGCTCTTGAATTTGCTTCTTGAGCTCCGCTAACTCCATAGGAGGCATCCTATATGGCCTCTTATCTATAGGCGCAGTTCCGTGTATTAATTCAATAACAAACTCTATGTCACGATCAGGTGGCATACCTGACAAATCATCCGAGAACACATCCAAAAATTTGCACACCACTGGGATCTCCTCTATTGCTACACCGTCCATTTGATCCAACTCCACTTGCTTTTGTGTGTGTTGAGATGCTTCAAATTCTATACTGACCCCTTCCTCATTTGTCAACTTCACCGTCTTTGTGGCACATTGAGTTATTCCATTATGCTTCCTTAACCAGTCCATACCAAGTATTATGTCTAGTCCTTGTGAATACAAAACGATAAGGTTGGCAAAGAAATCTACCCCCCTTATTCTAAGGCTTACTTTTGGACATACTATATTCGTCCTCATCTCCCCTCCAGGAGACTTAACCAATAAGGTGTACTTCATATGAGATATGGGCAAACTATACTTGGCAACATACTTTGATGTAATGAATGAATGCGATGCTCCGAAATCAAATAACGTAGTCGCCGGGTTGGAATTTGCGATAAACATACCAATCACCACGTCATCCGCTTGTTGCGCTTCCTCCATAGAGACATGGTTCACCTTGCCACGAACAAAATTTTGCGGTCCATGGTTGCCTTGTGGCGCTCCTCCATTTGGTCTTGGGTTCTGTCTTGGAGTATTGTTTCCTTGACCAAGACCTGACTTAGGACATTGAGATGCAAAGTGTCCTACCTCACCACAAGTATAACATGACCTTGCTGCACCAGAACTGTTAGGGCGAGCTTGATGTTGAACATTGGTAGGAAAATTAGCACGGGGCGCATGAGGCATGGGAGGGAGAGGTGCTTGCATAGCTGGGTGTTGCTGCATAGGCTGAGCTGGGCGCAGTGGAATAGCAGTGCGGTATGCAGGAGCAGAGGGGTTGTAGTATGATGCATTTGGTGGCGCAAAGCGGAGGCGAATATTGCTTCCTTGTGGCTGTCCTTGATATGGCGCATTCCTCTTTTTATCTTGCTCCATCTCACGAACCTTATTTTCAACCACAACGGCCTTGTCCACAAGCTTCTGGAAATTTGCATAGTCACAATTGAGCAATTGGACTTGAATCTCATTGTTCAGGCCCCTCATGAACAAATATTGCTCGCAGCTGTCCCGGTTGACACCCTCTGGAGCATACCTTGAGAGTTGAGTGAATTTATTGAGATACTCACTCAAACTTGACTTTCCCTGCCTTAGATTCTCAAATTCTTGCCTTTTCAAGATCATAACACCCTAAAGCACAAAATGAGAACGAAAGCTCTCCTTTAATTCATCCCAAGTGATCCTCTCTTGATTAGCATGGGCATTGCATAGAGAGTCCCACCAATCCGCAACTGCTCCAAATAGTTGATGGGAAGCAAAGAGAACCTTCTCTTAGTCATTGCAGTGGATGATAGCAAGCTTCTTCTCCACATATTTTTGATCAATCATCAGCTTCTATGGGATTATTGGCTTGAGCGAAGGTAGGTGACCTAGTCGTCATAAACTCTCCCAACCTGTTATGAGGCGGTGGGGGCGGTGGTGGTGGAGGCATATGGGACTGGTTTTGATTGTTGGCCTACAACTGTCCTAAAGTCTGCATGATCGTTTGCATGAGTTAATTCTGCATAACCAACAACTGTTAAAGGTTGATAGTCTCAGGTCCAGGTCCATTGTTGTTGTTTGGAGGTGCTCCAATGTTCTCCTCATTCTCATTGACATCCTTTTGGTAGCGAGTCATCGCATCTGAAGAAAGAGCAATAGAGAATAATTTAGAAAATGTCCCCAACTATAAGCATCAAGGGATATGAAACTAAGCAACTACCTATACTAGCCTATATGGATGTGGCAAGCGCTAAAGCATCCCACAATCCTCTACTAAGCACACAAGCAAACATCACATTAAAATCAGCACAACAAGAAATAAAAACGATCCCTGAGTGTTCCTATGTGCTCTAAAGTGTCCATTCTATCTAGATTGCGTCCTACAGTCAACCTGTGGCTCTGATACCAATTTGTGACACCCGGTTCCGAAAATGAACCAAGTGTGATACATATGTGTTCCTAGGATGTTTAACACATATACACAAGTGATTCACAATTGATAAACATATAATTACCCCAACAAAGATTATTAAATAAGTACTTTTATTACAATATTCAAAAAATCCTCAAACTACAAGTCTAATGATCATTATTGATAAATCTGAAACTAATGCAGCAAAATTAAGCTAAGCAGACTAAGCATATAGAGTAGCGCAGCTCCAAGCAACACCACAGGCAAGTCGACGGCAGCATACAGCCTAGTACTCTGCATTATACTCAGGATACTACCAAACATCACCTGAAACAGTTGGCGGGAGAATTGTAAGGGTGAGCACATGTCGTACTCAACAAGTGTGGGAAAATAATAACATGTAGCTTAAACAAGGAATTGATAATAAATAATGGCTATTTGCTGAAGAGTACATTTAAAATATGTAAAAAGCATCCTATAATGTCTATGTGAAGTAAACCCATTTTATCCCAATAAATTTGAATTATGAGTCCAATACCATCAACTACCATTATATCACATCTATCAATAATTATCCATCCAAAGCCAAATTCTTACCATCAACATTAACCATATTCAATTATCACAGCTCATCCATAGCCAATCCCAACCCATCCCAAATAACAAGTTTCCCCCCTAATCATGTAGGTCATCCAGTTGCTCATAACCGAGAGCACGGCTATCATGATAGTTTTAAACACTCTACAAGGGTTGTACCACTTTACTCACAAGTTCGTGATTTCATCACCCGTCGGCGACTAAAGAAACCTCTCTTATGCCAATTACACTTCCTTAGGTGTATGGCCAAGAGATCACAAAATAGCCTTTACAAAGGGACTACCAGTATATTCAGACTCACTAAGGTTTCATCGGTGGTGATGCCTCCAACTGAGCACATCCAACCAATGACCCCCTCTTGTGCCGTTCGGATCCCAGGGCAGTCCCGCCACTATTGCAAACCCAACCGACTCCCATCCCCCGCTCCTGCAAATGATCCGATTCAATGCTGGTAATGCTCCTAATTAATTGGCTAAGTCGCACCCATACTTGGCCTTGTGGTGGCACTGTTGTCCTGGCATATTCTCGTTGTAGGATCGAAGAGCACGTGAAAAAGCTACCAGAGGGGGGGGGGGTTGAATGGTAGATTTTAAAATCTTACGCAGCGGAAACAATTAAAACCCCAAACCCTTTCGGTAGAAAAACGATCTGTTAAAGAAATCGTGTATGAGACTAATCTAAACGTGTTTCACCGTGACAAAAGTGATAGATATCAGTGAGAATCAAGTCACGAAGACAACACAAAAATAATTACTCAAATCCGTCGAGAAAAACTCAAGTTATGATTGAAAGATCAGACTATGGTCAATCTGACCTACCCGAGAAAAAACAGTTTCTGGAATGCTGCAAAGATATTCGTGTAGATCAGAAACCACAAATCCAATGACCGTGAAATTTTGACAGATGATAGACAATCAAGTTGTGAATACAACCCAAAAATAATCACGTCAATTTGGTCAGTAAAACTCGAGTTATGATAAAACCACCCACGAAAGGTAGTACTGTCCAGAAACTCGACGAGTAAAACTTGTCTGGAACAAGTCGGACGAACAAGGCACAAAAGTTCCTTCAAACTACGAATTTTATTCAATAGAACACAAGAGGAACAGCCCAAAAGTCGTGCACCACGAGCTCTGGGCTCCCTTGCTTATATAACCAGCCCTTAGGCCATCCCAATCTCAACTAGGACTCCAATTCTAATTCGATCACAATCGGAACTTTCCATAACTGCTTAGGACTCTTCTATACGCAGATAGAAGCAATCTTAAGACTTCCAAACACCTTAGGAACGTATCCCACATTCCTAAACAACTCAAATTCGTGACCCACACGAAATCCTATCATAACCAACTCGATACTTTCCATACCGAGCCATAACCGACTCAGCTAGCAGCCTAAGTCTTCAACCGATACGATCCGATCCTTCCGATCAGATCTTCCTTCCATAATCCGTCTCTAGAAGCATATTGCCACGTCATGCACCTCATGCATACGTGCGAACACCTTCCTTCGACCTTCATATGCACTGCCCTTGATTCAATCATCCTGCGCGACCTCCTGACCCGCTCAACCACAGTTCCTCCCGAACTTGGTTGTTGGAACCTCATCTCCTCCTGAGACTAGTCCAATGGATCCTGTCACCAGCCATGACTTGAACTCAAGCAAGCAACACCTACACATGAACAAACAAACAATCCATACGAGCCCAAGTCCTCGACTTGACTCAAGTTAGTTCCGAACACAACACCTTACGTGAGAACATCACATAAGCATGTTGCAAAACCACAGTAGAAACGATATCAACCGTATTCAACCAAAACGCACCAAAAACTTAGCAAATGAATACTAAGCAATCTTTCCAATCATGTAAAGCAAGTATGAAACAAGGAAAATGAAAGGCTGAAGCACTTCGGTCAAGTTCCGGACCTTGCCAGAGCAACCCGGAGCTTGAGCTGGAGCTATCAAAAGCTAGTAGAACCTAGCGCCGGAGCTTTCCAAAACTAGTAGATCCTAGCACCGGAGCTTACCAAAAACTAGTCAAAACTAGTCAACCCAAAACCGGAGCTAGACAAAGTACGTCGGAGCTTAGCAAAAGCATGCCGGAGCTATCAAGTATATGTCGGAGCTATCAAAGACATGCCAGAGCTAAATATAAAGCTCACCGGAGCTAACCAAAGCTAGTCGGACCTTACCAAGAAGTCGGACCTAGCTTCAAACATAGCCGGAGCTACCCAAAACAAGTCGGACCTACCGTCGGACCTTGTTGTAGCTCGGAGCTAGAGTCGGACCTTGATAAAAAGGTGTTTTGGTGATTTCAAAGCTTTTATCATCAAAGCCAAGTGTTTTTACTACAAGCCAATGTATTCAGCACACATAGGTCTTACAATCTCCCCCTTGATGAATGCATTGGCAACACCATTTAAAATCCGAACATTGGCTTATTCACATAAAAGTTTTGAAAGCAATTTCTCCCCTTTTGTAAATCAAAAGTAAAATGAGAATTTGTAAATCAAAAGTAAAATGAGAAGAAATCTCTCTCCCCCTTTATTATCTCTCCTTATGCCCCCTTTATTATCTTTCTCTTCATGCTTATCTCTCCCCCTTTGACAATGTATTTAGCAAGTCATGAGCATATAAACAAATTATGTCTCCCTCTTTAGTTGTTATGAGCATATTATAACATATACATATAAACAAAGCTCATCCAAGTTATACTATCAAGTATCTTATAATATCACATCAGTGAAATACATAAGGTAGTGTAAGCCATGCTAGAGATCAAATGTAATTTTTCAATTTAAGAAAGTCATGATCTCACAAACTTAACTATTTCAAAACCTGAAAGCATGACACTAGTTGCTGCATTTTATCATTTTTCAAAGCATAAATTTAGATCATATGATATTTGTAAGAGATTATATGCACATCTGCCTTATTCTAACCAACCAAGCCAAGCCTATGTCATTTGACAATCAGAAGCTTAAGGACATGGTTTTAGTCATACACAACTTCTTCCAAGTTCATATCTAAGTGCAATGACAAGCCATCTCAAAAGAAGAAGTGCGATGCATGCATATTCTCTTGATCTTTTCTCAATTTATATTTGTTCATAAAAACTCAACATGTGAGTTGATTACTTGATGAATTCTTAATGATTAAAAGCAATTGTGAACATGTAACAAGTTCAAAACAGCAAGAAGGTTCGACCATGACCAGTTTTAGTGTAAGTAATTATTCCAATTACTAGACATGGCAAAAACTACAAAATGTATAACACGAGTAATGTAGTAAGAACTTTCAGCATGTAAAAGGAATCACAAAGTCATATATGTATGAAATACTATGCTCATATTATTTTAATTTCAGATTCACACATAGACTTCCCAAGTTTCAAAAAACTCCCCCTCAATTTAAGCCATGAGGATGCATAACCCCTATTTCACTACGAATGTAACAAAAACGAGTGAAATCCAAAGGTTTTGTAAAAATGTCAGCCAATTGTTGTTCAGTATCTACATGATGAAGCACAATGTTTCCTTTTTCAACATTATCTCGAAGAAAGTGATACCTAATATCAATGTGCTTAGTTCTAGAATGTTGCACGGGGTTTTTAGCAATGCAAATAGCACTAGTGTTATCACAGAACAGTGGAACACTATCTAGATCAACCCCATAGTCCTTAAGTGTTTGAACAATCCAAAGAATTTGTGAGCTAGCACTAGCAGCAGCCACATATTCAGATTCAGTTGTGGATTGTGCAACTGAATTTTGTTTTCTAGAGCACCAAGCAACAAGAGAATTACCAAGAAAATGACAAGCACCGGAAGTACTTTTCCTATCAATCCTACAACCCCCAAAATCAGCATCCGAAAAAGCTTTCAAAGTAACGGTTGAGGAAGAAGGAAGAAAATTACCAAATTCTTGAGTTCCATGTAAGTACCTGAGAATCCTTTTGACGGCTTGACGATGTGAAACACGTGGGGAAGCTTGAAACCGTGCACAAAGACATACGCTGAATTGTATGTCCGATCTTGATGCCGTGAGGTACAAAAGTGATCCGATCATGCTTCTATATTCTTTTTGATCTACGGATTCACCATCTTCATCAAGTTCAAGTGTTGTTGCTGTTCCCATTGGTGTCCGAAGAGGCTTGCTTTTGTCCATGTTGAAGTGCCTTAGAAGGTCTTTGGTATACTTCGTTTGATGCACAAAGGTACTCTCCTTGGTTTGCTTGATTTGCAGCCCCCAAAAGTAAGTGAGTTCACCCATCATACTCATTTCAAATTCGGAACTCATCATTGCTGAAAACTTGGACACGAGATCATGAGAAACACAACCAAAGATAATATCATCCACATACACTTGAACAAATAATGAGTCATTGCCATGCTTAAGCACAAAAAGAGTTTTATCAACCTTGCCCATGGTAAACCCCTTTTCAAGTAAGAATGTTTTTAACCTGTTATACCATGCTCTAGGGGCTTGTTTGAGACCGTATAAGGCTTTGGACAGTTTGTAAACATGATTAGGAAAATCTGGATTTTCAAAACCTGGTGGTTGTTTGACATAAACCTCCTCATCTATGTAGCCATTAAGAAAAGCACTTTTAACATCCATTTGAAATAGCTTAAAACCTTTAGATGCTGCAAAAGCTAACAAAATTCTTATGGCTTCTAATATAGCGACAGGAGCAAAAGTTTCATCAAAATCTAGACCTTCAATTTGAGTGAAACCTTGAGCAACCAACCTAGCCTTATTCCTAACCACAACCCCATCCTCACTTTTTTATTTTTAAATACCCATTTAGTTCCAATTAAAGTGTGACCTTGAGGTGGAGGTACAAGTTTCCAAACATTATTTCTTTCAAAATTTTCTAACTCTTCTTGCATGGCAATAATCCAAGATTCATTAGTGAGTGCGTGTGATATATCTTTGGGTTCAAAAGAAGCAACAAAAGCAGAATGAGCATGAGAGTTTGGATCGCAAAACCTGGACCGTGTGACTCGTTCGTGCAAGCTTCCAATCATCTGTTGTGGGGGATGATCTTTGTAAAAACGTAGGAGAACAGATGTCTCACAAGCTTCTTCTTCATTAGGTTCATCGTAGATTGATGAGCTTGTGACTTCTGGACGATCAGAACCAGCAGAGGTGATAGCCGGAGCTTGTTCAATGTCCGGAGCTGGACACGTGTTAGCTTCGGAACTACCAGGCAGTATCACCGGTTCTTCTTCATCTTCGAAAATACCCTCTCCATGAGGATACGGATCTGGTCCTGCAACACCGGAGCTTGTACCTGGGCTAGATTCATCAAAAGACACTTCACAAGTCTCCACAATTTAGTTAGTGTCAAGTAAAAGCATACGGTAGCCTCTAGTATGAGATAGATAACCAAGAAACATGCCATCAATGGATCTAGGTTCAAATTTATCAAGATTACCATGTTTCTTAATAAAGCATTTGCAACCAAAGACCCGAAAGTGTGTAACACTAGGCCTATGTCCAAACCGAAGCTCATATGGTGTTTTACCTAGCTTAGCACGCAAGAAAACACGATTTGAGACTTAACAAGCGGTTGCTAACGCATCAGCCCAAAATTTCCTAGGAGTTTGATATTCATCAAGCACAGTCCTAGCCATATCAACTAAGGTTCCGTTCTTTCTTTCTACAACACCGTTTTGTTGAGGTACATATGGTGAAGAAAATTGATGATCTATTCTATTTTCAGCACAAAAGTGATCAAAAGATTGATTTTTAAATTCAGTTTCATTATCACTTCTAATTGCTTTTAATGATCCTGGGTGATCAATTGATAATCTAAGAAATAAAGTTCTAAAGTGACTAAAAACTTCATTCTTAGACGCCATAAAGTAAACCCAAGAGTATCTAGAATAATCATCAACAATAACAAGAACATACCATTTACCTCCGAAGGATTGAACACGTGAAGGTCCTACGGTGTCAAGATGCAAAAGTTGACATAGTTCAGTTGTCATGATCATTGTGAGAGGAGTATGTGAACCTGCAACCATCTTAGCATGTCTACAAGAAGAGCACACAATTTCTTTGTCCCCTTTAAGCTTAGGCCGCCCACGTATGCGATCAAGAGAACTAACACACGTTAGGTGATCAAAGCCTACGTGACCAAGTCTACGATGCCAAAAATATAAGTCCTTTGAATCATTAGCAACTAGACACCTATGCTTAGAGGAAGACATATCAAAATCAGCTTTTAAAAACTCTTCCAAACTGAGACATGTTAAAGATAAGCTCACTGTTTGAACCTACAACTTTGCAGCAGTTTTTATTGAAAATAATTTCTAGATTTCCATCTAGCAATTGTGAAACAGAAAGCAAGTTGTATTTCAAATTTTTGACAAGTGCCACATTTTTCAAAGTGTAGTGATCATTTACTCTAACCGAACCCTTAGCAATTATAGGAGTTGAAGAATTATTGGCAAAAGTAACATTCTCTACACGTGACACAAAAGAGAGAGGAGAACCAATCTTTGTTACCGGTCATGTGGCGTGAGCAACCTGAATCCACAATCCAAACGTTCTCCTTCCTCAAATGTGTAACCTACATAGAAGCACAATACGTCGATGACTCAATACTGGGGTTAGTCAAAAGGCATTTAAGTATCCAGTACTGAGTCACACGACGTGCAGTAGGAAAAACACGCGAAAGCTGAGACAAAACAGCAGGTTTGTGAGTCAAAGTTTGAGGTTTTCTATTCTTAACTCTTTTAGCACAAAAACCAGTAGCTCCGGGGGTAAAAGCAGCAGTTCCAAAAGACAAGGCTGAAGCTCCGGAAAAAAAAGCTGAAGTTCCGAAGGAAACAACAGAAGGTCCGGGAGCTCTCGGAGCTATCGAAACTATCGAAGCTGCTTTTGCGGATTTCATACCTGAAGGTCTGGAAGCTACCTTTTCAAATTTCTGACTCACTAAAGCAGGTTGTGTTTTCTAATTGCATGAAAGTTATAAGATCTAGCAATTTTTCTTTCCTTTTTCTGTTGTTTAGCTAGTCTATAACAAAAATATATGACATGACCATCTCTACCACAGAAGGTACAATGAAATTTAACATTGTGTTCATGTCTAGATGAGCAAGCAATATTTTTATTTGAAGCCGAATGAGGCAACACTCCTGCAGATTTGAAAACCACTCCTTTTTGTTTAGGAACTGTTTGAATCAAACCACTTCCTAATGACTTTACAATTTTGGGTGGATGTGCCTTAGCATGAGCATGAGAATCAAAACCTAAACCAATTTTATTATTGCAAGACTTGGAAGAATTCAACAGCAAGTTTATGTTCTTATTCCCATTAAAAAACGATCTAATGTCATATGCATGTCATCAAGTTTATTGGACAGATCAAGGCAATTTTCACATGAAGTTTTTCCTTTTAATTTGCAATTGGAACAAAATTTAACTTCATGAGAACGTAAAGCATTGTTCAATATAGAAATTTCATTCATAGCATCCTGTAGTTTCTTATTAAGATCATCACAAGTAGAACAATGCAAGTCAATTGTAGAACAGCTAGCATCTTTCAAGTTTTTATCATTAAGTGCAGCAAGCTCTTTGTTCTTTTTAATTTCTTCATCAAGTCTATCTAGAGTTGAGGAGTGTGCACTTCTTAATGTGGACAATTGTTCATAGATTAAGTCACATGAGGGACATGCATCATCACTAGGAATCAAAGTTTTTAAACGGTTAATTTCAGATTCTAGTGATTCAATTTTAGCAGCATTATCCCTAAGCTTTTTGTCCTTTTTCTTGACAATAATAGTTGCACGAGAAATAGCATCACACATTTCATTGCAGGTAGAACATACCTCATCGTCTTCACTGCTGTGTTCTGCATCCTCCTGACTTGATCTTGATCTTGTTTTGCCCGCCATGAAGCATAAGTTGGCCAGATCGTCATCATCTTCATCACTTTCAAAGTCTACATCACTTGAACTAAGTTCTTGAAGTGCGGTGATGAAGCTGTTAATCATCTTGCATCCTATGGTACCCTTCTTCTTCTTGCTGGAGTTTCCAGAGGAGGTACGGACCTTGCTTTGTTTTTCTTCCCGGGTGGTCGGACCTGAAAGGTTAGGGCATTCTGTACGAAAGTGTCCTATTTTACCACATTCAAAACAGCATTGAGGTCTGGAGCTTCCTCTCCTTCTAGTTCTCACATTTTGCAATGCTTTTGAGAATCTAGTAGAGATGAGTGCCAACTCCTCTTCTGGAAATTCTTCGATCTATTCCAGGGTTAGCGAGGACAACAAAGCAAGAGTATTGCAAGATGATGATTGGTCGGAGCTAGACATATCACGTTGTGAGACAAATGCAATAGACTTGTTTGGGTTCTTACGTGCTAGGATGTAAATTTCATGAGTTTTTAGTTTAGAATAGAGTACATCTAATGTAAGAGAACTCATGACAGTTGATTCACGTATAGACGTTACTTTCATCTCCCAAATTGACATGTCTAATGCACTAAGGAGTTGTCTAGCATTTTCAGCATCTGGAAAATTAACATTCACGCTACGCAAGTTGCTGAGAATTTTATTGAAACGAGCAAAGAGGTCATCGATAGACTCACCGGGTTGCATCTCAAAACGCATATATTCCTTTTTGAACATATCTTGTTTTACCTCTTTAATTGTGTTGGATCCTTCATGGTAATCACAGAGAGCGCTCCAAACATTATATGCTGATCGGAGGTGTGCGACACGATCAAAGTCGCTTTGAGTGAGTCCTTGGATGATCAAGTTTCGTGCTTTGTTGTTGTTGTCGACGTCTCGGAGGTTCGTAGCCGTAACTTGATCGTTAGGCGGGACTTCATAAGGTTTGTACACCTTTTCCCATATTGCGAAGCCTTGCGCCTGGATGAAGGCCTCCATGCGTGCCTTCCAAACCTGAAAATCAATACTAGCAAACACACAAGGTTTGGCGGAGTACTTCTCCATGATGATTAGTCAAAAACACGTGCAAATCACAAAGATTAGAGCACCGTGGCTCTGATACCAATTGTAGGATCCAAGAGCACGTGAAAAAGCTACCAGAGGGGGGGGGGGTGAATGGTAGATTTTAAAATCTTACGCAGCGGAAACAATTAAAACCCCAAACCCTTTCGGCAGAAAAACGATCTGTTAAAGAAATCGTGTATGAGACTAATCTAAACGTGTTTCACCATGACAAAAGTAATATATATCAGAGAGAATCAAGTCACGAAGACAACACAAAAAGAATTACTCAAATCCGTCGAGAAAAACTCAAGTTATGATTGAAAGATCAGACTATGGTCAATCTGACCTACCCAAGAAAAAACAGTTTCTGGAATGCTGCAAAGAAACTCGTGTGCTCAGAAACCACAAATCCAATGTCCGTGAAATTTTGACAGATTATAGACAATCAAGTTGTGAAGACAACCCAAAAAGAATCACGTCAATTGGATCTGTAAAACTCGAGTTATGATAAAACCACCCACAAAAGGTAGTACTGTCCAGAAATTCGACGAGTAAAACTTGTCTGGAACAAGTCGGACGAACAAGGCACAAAAGTTCCTTCAAACTACGAATTTTATTCAATAGAACACAAGAGGAACAGCCCCAAAGTCGTGCACCACGAGCTCTGGGCTCCCTTGCTTATATAACCAGCCCTTAGGCCATCCCAATCTCAACTAGGACTCCAATTCTAATCCGATCACAATTGGAACTTTCCATAAGTGCTTAGGACTCTTCTATACGCAGATAGAAGCAATCTTAAGACTTCCAAACACCTTAGGAACGTATCCCACATTCCTAAACAACTCAAATTCGTGACCCACACAAAATCCTATCATAACCAACTCGATACTTTCCATACCGAGCCATAACCGACTCAGCTAGCAGCCTAAGTCTTCAACCGATACGATCCGATCCTTCCGATCAGATCTTCCTTCCATAATCTGTCTCTAGAAGCATATTGCCACTTCATGCACCTCATGCATACGTGCGAACACCTTCCTTCGACCTTCATATGCACTGCCCTTGATTCAATCATCTTGCGCGACCTCCTGACCTGCTCAACCACAGTTCCTCCCGAACTTGGTTGTTGGAACCTCATCTCCTCTTGAGACTAGTCCAATGGATCCTGTCACCAGCCATGACTTGAACTCAAGCAACACCTGCACATGAACAAACAAACAATCCATACGAGCCCAAGTCCTCGACTTGACTCAAGTTAGTTCCGAACACAACACCTTACGTGAGAACATCACATAAGCATGTTGCAAAACCACAGTAGAAATGATGTCAACTGTATTCAACCAAAACGCACCAAAAACTTAGCAAATGAATACTAAGCAATCTTTCCAATCATGTAAAGCAAGTATGAAACAAGGCAAATGAAAGGCAGAAGCACTTCGGTCAAGTTCCGGACCTTGCCAGAGCAACCCGGAGCTTGAGCCGTAGCTATCAAAAGCTAGTAGAACCTAGCGCCGGAGCTTTCCAAAACTAGTAGATCCTAGCACCGGAGCTTACCAAAAACTAGTCAAAACTAGTCAACCCAAAACCGGAGCTAGACAAAGTACGTCGGAGCTTAGCAAAAGCATGCCGGAGCTATCAAGTATATGTCGGAGCTATCAAAGACATACCGGAGCTAAAGATAAAGCTCACCGAGGCTAACCAAAGCTAGTCGGACCTTACCAAGAAGTCGGACCTAGCTTCAAACATAGCCGGAGCTACCCAAAACAAGTCAGACCTACCGTCGGACCTTGTTGTAGCTCGGAGCTAGAGTCGGACCTTGATAAAAAGGTGTTTTGGTGATTTTCAAAGCTTTTATCATCAAAGCCAAGTGTTTTTACTACAAGCCAATGTATTCAGCACACATAGGTCTTACACTCGTATGAACCGATCCTTAGATCCAAGGCAAGCAAAACCACCATAATATCCAACCCAATCCACAACCCATGCTTGCTTAGATCTCCCAAGTCCCATATTACCAATTAAACCATGTTCATCAATTCATATCCTCCATAGGGTCATTAACTCATAATTAAGCCATTTGGTTGTTTTCCCATCCCAATTAATTTAGAGCAAAACAAAAAGGTAAAATACTCTTCCCGACTCTCTACAATATATTCAAAGCGACAAGGATGGTTAAACAAGACTAGTAAACACCTATCATGAGTTTTCCATCAATTTGACATAGGCATGCAGTTTTGCAAACAAAACACTTAAAAATAGGATCAAAATGATCAAGGACTCTTGCCTTGCTCCTTAGCTTGGTTTGGGTCAAACGCTTCAAAGTTCTGGTACTGGAGGTCCTCGACAGCATCCTCTAGTGCAACATCTTCTATTTCGCACAACAAACATACAAAACAGAGATTACAATCAATAAATGCTCATATATTACTCAATATGCCATGACATGCATGAATAATGCAATTATGAGGTGAAACTTGTTAATAAGTTGCTATTAATATTTACTAACTAGTTACAATAGTTTTTAACAAGTTTGAACATGTTTCAAGTTGATTTGAGTTAATTTGGAATTAATACAACAACTTCAAATTAAGGTGGCCGGACAAGTCCGTACTGAGGACCGTACTAGTCCGCCCTGGACCAGAAAGTCGGTCGGACTAGCCCGCACTTGGCCGAACAAGTCTGCTCGACTAGGTTTCTGGCGAAATTCCAATTAGAGTATAGTTTGAGTTGAATTATGGGACCAAGATTGAAGTAGAAAGATGATATAAGGTAATTACCGTGAATTCAACGACTCAAGGGTCGAGAATTCGACAAAACTTGAGATCTTGGCGTCTAGATCCGAAGAAGATGGAGAATTGGTGGAGAATTGATGATGTCGTCGATGAGTTGAAGAAGATCGATCTCGCTTGATCCTTCTCCTTCCTCCTTCTTTTCTCCTGGCTGCGGTGATCTCCTCTTGACGGCGGATCTCACAAACTAGGGTTTGGGGTTTCTCAATTGTGACAAAAGGGTGAGAGGATGGGTATTGGGGTGCTTATATAGAGGTGGAGGTGGTAGGGTTTGATGAATTTCGAGTTCAAGGTGGTGGAAGCCATGCAGGGGTCCCACATGGACTCCACAGGGGTTGAGCACGACGTTCTTGAGCCCAATTAAGGTAAATACCCAATAACAATTCGTGGAGGAAAAGATTGAATCCGAGTCAGACACACTAGACAAGTCTGCCAGGGGCCGGACTAGTCCGTTGGAGGTCAGAAAGTTGAACGGATAAGTTTGTTCTGATTCCGAACAAGTCCGATCTTGTCCAGAAAGGAAAACGGACAACTCCAGTGCAGGCCGAACAAGTCTGGATGTTTCATAAATTTTCCAAAACCAGGACTAAAGGAGGGATTACCCGACAACACTGAAGAGTTCCAGTATCGAAGAACGGACTAGTCCATACATGAAAACGGACAAGTCCGGACATTCAACAGAAACTCATTTGGACTAATCCGCGTTACAAGCGGACAAGTCCGGAGAGTCAACAGAGAGCAAAACCAGACTAGTCTGGGGTCCGAACCGGACAAGTCCATAACTATACAGGTTAATTGTTGTTTTGCTTCTAATTCATTTTAAACTTATTGCTTTTTATTTTGTCTAATGTTAAACATGTTTAAAGATGTATGCAATGCATGATGGATGAAAATGAGGGTGTTACAGACATAGATAAACTTTTAGTACACAGAATTAAGAGATATTGATTTCTTAAAGTATCTAATATGATCATAGTTATCAAAGTTAAAGAAATTTTAGTATGAAGGTCAATGCATGTAAATTCAAAATCTTGGTAATGATATAAAAATATTAAATAATTCACAAATAAGTGCATGTAGTCTATCTCTCTACTAGTCCGGTACATACAGTAGGACACACCTATTTGTGAGCAAAAACCGTTATGATATCAATGGCGTGTGTACGTTGCACTTCATGTCCGACCTAAACGTGCAATTATATACTCCTAACATTCCTTAGTGAAATTAAAAGACAAGCATGATACACCTAAAACCTACTGAGTGCAACGAGAATATTTTCGCATCTGAAAAGCATCTGATCCAGCTTTCCTTGCACGAAGAGCCCTCTCGCGCATGCGCTCCTGCTCAACCTCTCGTGCTTCCCGAGCGATGTGTTCCTCCTCCATCCTTTGGCTACATTCCTCTTCCTTCAGTAATGCTCTTCTTACGCCTTGTGACGATGCTCCTCTCTCTCTCTTCCTCTCTCTCTCCCTCCCTCCTGGATCCTTCTCTCAAAATTCAACTCATGAAAGAAGCTTCATTGAGCATGTTGTTCGTGATTGATGTACTCCACGAACTCGCAAAGAGACGAAGCTGACTGCATAGCTTAAGATGTGTCAATATCAATGGTTGCAATTAAAAATAAATATGAATTTGATAGAATAGTTAGATTTGTATATTATCTTCCGTCTACCATCGAGGAAAATGACACCATCATGTGAGGGCGATTGTACTCATAGTTATCGCACATCTAATGTTTGAGACCATATGTGTCTCTTCTACTTGGGTAATCTTGACCACCGTACCATTGTCACTTCCTATCTTCTTGATTCTGAAGGCGAACTCATTTTGAGTCTCCTAAAAAGTTGCTTGAAGACACCTTAAGTTTCACCTTTATCATGCAAGAAAAATAACGATGTGAAACAAGAAAAATCATCAACAATTACTAAGCTATATTTGTTACCGTCAATGCTTATATAAGCAATCTTGTTGTCATCATCACGTTCTTGACGGGTTGAGTTGCTCCAATTTGCTTTCTAGCTCGGCTTGCGCTACAGGGCTTATCTTTCTCAAAGATAACATTTTTAATCCACAGATGTAATCCACTTTAGAAGATTTTGTAAGTTCCTAATACCAATATGGGCTAGCCTTCTATACCATAACCATCTCATGTTGATCTTTGCCATCAAGCATGTATCCAGTTGAGCTTTATTCGTGGTGAAGTCCACAAAGATAAAGTTTTTCTTCAATACACCTTTGAAGACAACTGAGTTGTCACTTCTTCTAGAGACGGTCATACTCTCGTTTGTGAATAAACAATTATAACCATTCTCACACAATTAAGATATGGACAAGAGGTTGTAATCCTTGCTAGCGGTCGCCACCGTGCCCTCGGCCGCTCGCCCTCGTTGCTCCCGTGTTTGCTTGCCCTCATGCGTCTGCGCTCGCGCCAGCCACCCCCCCCCCCCCCCCCCCCCCCCGTCGCTGTGATAGCCTCCGTCGTGTCGCCGCCGCCTTACAGGCGTGTACTGTGCCCTCTCGCCTTCGCCCGCTCACAGACGCAGCTTGTGCTGCCGTCGAGAGTTGGGAGAATATAAGCTGGGCAAAACACAAGAATCTAAAAGCGCACGAATTGTACAGTAAGATCAACGGCTCACAATATCATTTGAGGTTGAGCCCCATTTCAAGCACCTGCAATATAGCATTTCTCACAAAAGAAGGATGTGTAGGATCGAAGAGCACGTTAAAAGATACCAGAGAGGGGGTGAATGATAGATTTAAACTTTTTCAGCGTAAGCAACAAAAATCCCTTGGCAGAAAATCGATCTGTTAAAGAAATTGTGTGTGCAACTATTTTTCAACGTGTTCAACCGTAAAAAAACAAGTATAGATTGTATATAATAAAGTCATGGAACCAATGCAATAAGAATCACGTGAAAACACTAAGTAGAACTTGAGTTATGATCAAAAGACTACACGAAGGTCAAACTGTTCTACCCGATTTAGAAACAAATCTGCAATGCTGCAAAGAAACTCGTATAGCTTAAAAACCACAAATACAATGACCGTGAAAATTTCATAGATTATATATAATCAAGTTGTAAAGACAACACAAAAAGAATCACGTCATTTGGATCTGTAAATCGCGAGTTATGATAGAAATATGGAAGCAACGTCGATCTGTCCAGAAACTCAGCGAGAAAAAATTGTATGAAACAATTCGAACGAACAAGGCACAAAAGCTCATCTAAACTACGAATTTTATTGATAAAAACACAAGAGGAACAGCCCCAAAGTCGTTCCACCTTAATCTCTGACCTCTGTTGCTTACATAACCAGCCCGAAGGCTAACCCAATTCAAACTAGGAATCTAATCCTACTCACTTTCAACCGAAACTTTCTATAACTGCTCAAGACTCTTCCATACGCAGATAGAAGCAATCTTAAGACTTCCAAACACCTTATAAACGTCCTAAACATTCCTTAAACAACTCAACTTCGTGACCCACATGAAATCTAACCAAAATAAACTCAAAACTTTTCATAAACGAACCATAACCACCTCAGCCACAACATGAGGCATAATCTAGCGATTGGACCTTTATGACCAATTCATTACGTCCACTTCTCTCCATCACGCCTTGGAACCATGTTTTCACGTCCATGCACTCCTTGCACTCATGCAAACACCTTCGAACGACGTTCACGATACCTTCATATGCATTGTTCTTGACCCAAACATGTTGTGTGACCTCCCGATCAACTCAACCACAATTTCTTCCGAACTTGGTTGTTGAACCTCATCTTCTCCCTAAGACTAGTTCAATGGATCTCATCACCAACGATGTATTGACCTCAAGCAACACCTGCCAATGAATAAACAATCAATTCTTTGCGAGCCCAAGTCCTCGACTTGACTCTCGTTAGTCCGAAAACACAACATCTTACGTGAGCACCTCACATAAGCATGTTGCAAACCATTGCAAGATAATACCAATCTTAACCACCAAAACACACCAAAAAGTTAGTAAGAAAATACTAAGCAAACATTACATAAGACAGAAAACAAGTTTGAAACATTGCAAGTTAAAAACAGATCCGCTACACAATTATTTCAGCAAATAACATTATAGAATAGACCAAAAGTGGTGCTACAATGTAAAGGCAAAAGATCGGACAATCCAATCTCAAACTCACATGCAGGTCACGAGACCGAAAGTTCAGACAGTGTGAAAACAAATTCCCGCAAGTTCGGACAATCCAAAGTGCGCTTTTCAGCTATATTCATAACTTTGCATGTGAATCTTTACTTTTATTTAAATTGTCAATGTATTCAGCATACATAAATGATTTTTTTTTAAAAGTTCTATGTGTGTGATGATTGCTTAGCTGAAAAGAATAGACCACATGCTTCGGGTTCATAGAGGAAATATGGGAACTTGATTATGGCGAAAGAATGGTAATGCCCGTATTTAAGTGCCAATGGGTCAAACATCATGATGGTGCGAAAGTGGACAATTATGAGCTGACACTGGTAGACATGAATAAAGTGGGTTATAAAGATTGTGGGTTCTCGCCAATAGTGTTGCACAAGTTTTTTATGTACAAGATCCAGAAACTGAAAAGATGCACGTAGTTATTTCTGAAAAGGCAAATATTGTTGAGGTTGAGAATGTGGGAGATAATAAAGAGGAATATAATCAATATGAAGAGATATACCTTTTCACCGAACCAGAAAACATCAAGTGCGTAGAGAGAAGCATTAAAAAGGATTTGGAACCCTATATGCGAGAAGATGTCAATGCTGCAAAAAATGTATGATATATATTGTATATATTTGTATCCTCTGAAATCAACTTAGAACAATGTTCTATTTCAGCTTTAGATAGCATGTTTCGAACATTATTAAATTCAACTTCTGGAGAGAAGACTAATTTGGACAAGTGATCCTTTTTGGCTTGTTGACTATCATATTTATCACCTTCACTTGTTCCATAATTTATCAAATTGTATGTGTATATAAATTTCTTCTGACCTATGATGATCAGGCTTGCCTTCCAACAGCTTGGTTCCAAACAACATCTAGAAGCACAACTCTTGAAGATCCTGTCAAGCTAATCTCTTCACGACAAGCTCTTGTAGATGCAAGTAACACCCATGACTCATCATTTGGATTGTTAAAAGATTCAATTGAAGTCTGATGATACTTCTCATCCATTTGAGGTCTCGTTTGGATAGGAGTGGATCTACTTCAATATAAGTGGTTTGAGGTGGATTGAGGAGAAAATTAGTTCATTCTTCACTTCAGTCCACTTCAATCCAATTAGATTGAGTACACCCAAACAAGTCCTGAAAGATTTCTTTCTCTTCTCTCCATTTTAAAAACTTACGAAGATGCTACTTTATCAGTTCTAATGGCTGAATATATTGACTACAAATTAGTACCATTTCTCTTAGTGCTTCACACAAGCGACGGAGCGAACAACTTCAATCACAAATCTTGTTTTTACCTTTTCATAGGAATTTGACCTTAACATTTCAAGCATAGATTTATCAATAAATGAAGCTTCCTCATCAAACATGTTAATGGAAGTTACAAGTGAAGGTTGTGTCGAAGCTAACGAAATCTCAACGGGACTGGAGACAAAGAGATACTGCATATGAGTGACAATGTCCAGGTTAGACAACATAAAGCTATGATGGCAGCCTTCAACAACATGAAAAGTGATGCCAAGGTTGTGCTTGCATCAACCAAGGCATGTTGTGAGGGCATAACATTTGTTGGAGCATCACGGTTATACTTGCCCCAACAAGTGTTATACCCTCACAACATGCATTGGTTGATGCAAGCATAACCTTAACATCACTTTTCATGTCGTTAAAGATTGCCATCATAGCTTCACGCTGTCTAACCTGGACATTGCCACTCATATGCAGGATCTCTTTATCTTCAGTCCGATTCAGATTTTGTTAGCTTCAGCACATCCTTCACTTATAACTGTCATTAACATGTGTGATAAGTAAGCTTTACTTATTTGATAAATCTGTGCTTGAAAGATTAAGGTTAAATCCCTATGAAAGTGTAAATACAAGATTTGTGATTGAAGTTGTTCGCTTCATCGCTTGTGTGAAGCACTAAGAAAGTAGGTACTGATTTTTAGTCAATATATTGAGGCATTAAAACTGAGAAAGGAGCATTTTCCTAAGTTTTCAAATGGACAAAAGGAAAAGAAATCCTTCAAATGGATGGTAAAATCCTTCCAAGGATTGTTAGGCTTAAAATTGATGCTTTCAACAATCCAAATGATGAGCCATGAGCGTTACTTGCATCTACAAGAGCTTGTTGTGCAGGGATTAGCTTGACAGGAGCTTATCAGCATCACATGCGGTTCTTAATTAGCAAGCAGCCTGTGAAAACAATGACTTTCCCCAGGCGGTTCTTTAATAAAAACCGCTTGTGATGATTAAACCAGTACATACGGTTCTTAAACAATGATCGTCCGTGAAAATCATGTATTTACCCAGGAATTGGTTAATTAAGAACCACTTGTGATGTTTGCTACATCACAAACGGTTCTTAATTAATAACCGTCTGAGAATATATTGTATTTACCCAGGCGGTTGTTTCTTAAAATCCGCCTGTGATGTTCACTACTACAATAAGCCTCATCGCATGCGGCTCTAAACGTATTATCACACGCGGTTTCAAAAACCGCCTGAAACGAAGAGCCTGTGATAATCTGCAATTTCACAGGCGGAGAAGTAAATCCGCCTATGAAGACATATTATCACAGGCGGTTCTTTACTTAGGCTAGTCGCCTGTGAAGACATATTATCACAGGCGGGTCATGCAGCATATATAACCGCCTGTGATAATTGTGTTACCACAGGCCAATCTTTACCTACGACAAGCCGCCTGTGGAGATTGTTTATCGCAGCTGGTTTGTACCATAATAGCAACCATCTGTGATAATGGAGTTATCACAGGTTGTTCTTTACCTATTTCTAGCCGCCCGTGATAATATAATTTCACAGGCAGGTCTAGCTGTAGGTAAAGAACCGCCTGTGATAACGTATAACCTATGCAATACTAGTTGCTGTTATTTCTGATTTCCAGGTCAATTCAATATAATCACAGAAGTCAACAATATAATCACAGAAGTCAACAATATCATCACAGAACTAAACAATATAATGACAGAAGTCAATTTTACTAAAACAATATACATATGTATAAGTTCCACATACAAGTCATCTCATAGTCGGAAACTATTTACAAGTTTACAAGTTTCACTAAAAACTGTTTCTATTGGCATAGTCGAAAAGTTCTGGCACATAAGCTATTACACCATGCTCATCAAAGAACTCTCCTCTTTTGCGCAAAATTTCGCGACACACGAATTGACATAGTTCAGAAGCAATCTTGTTGGCTCCTCCACCAGGAATACTTCTACAAACCGGCCATTCTTCGTTCACATTATTTGTGTGCTGCAATGAAACACATAACAAGGTTTATAATGTGTTGGTTTGAATAATCTCAAAGTATAGATAAAAGTGAGAGTATACAGGAATTTATTTGGTATTTTTGGAGCAGTTGTACTATGAGCAATTGAATTTTGAAGTTGGAATCAAAATCTGAAAATAATGAAACTCAAAAGTAAGAAAATAAGATATCGACATTAAGGATAACTTACATCCTCACGATTCACTCTATATTCTCTGGCGGTCCGAAGATGCTCGAATACATAATATCCGCATAAGACACTCCCAGCAGGTTGCTTCCGACAAGCATAAATGTTTTAGTGTCCAATGCATTCTTATTAGGAGGTCTCTGACCGTCAAGTCGTTCCGCGTAAACCCCCCAAGCGCTGTAATACAAGAAATTTCATATAAAACTTGTCAACACATACTAAATGTGTGTAAATTAAAAGTATCAAATAAACGTACAGTTTCAAAATGGAAAGGAAATCTTTGTAACGATCTGGTGGGTAATTGGCTGAGTCCAAGACTGTGCCAAACCCTGTGTTGGCTTTATGAAGATCATTATGTAGTGGTTACTACACACATACAAACACACGTGTTAAGTTAACAATTAGCAATAATTTCTATTTCAATGTCATCTGTCGAACTTACTCGAAGTGGTACGGAGCCTTTATGAGGTCCTTGTTGTCTCTGACAAAGTTAAACATTGCATGCCCTATGTAACCTGCAAATTTTGTCCTTCTATCCTTCTTAAGTTTTGCGATTGATTTTTCAAATTCTTTTTTTCTCATGTGCTTGAACTGTACTGATTTATGATCCGCCTTGACGTCGAATAATGTCTTTGCAATCCGTGTAGGGTCAACGATACATGTCTTGTGTTTCATCTTTTCATTATCCATGTATTGCATCCTATTGAAGAAGTCTAGAATTGTTATAATCTCATGAAATGTGTATACGTGTAGTAAGAAAAGCAAATACAAAATATTAGAGGCACTTACAAGCACCAGACGAGTAGCAGGTTGATTTCGAGCATGCCCCGATGGAAAAGGGTATATAGCTCTTCAAATAAAATGACTCATTTATTTTCTCCAGTGCTCCAGAATGCTTCTTTTGGAATACAAAATGTGACGCAAGAAAGATCATATTTTGTACTAGTAGTGATGTACCACTGGTGCATTCTTTTGAGCGGGGCAGGTTGTTTGCTAAGTTGTACGGATGTCATGAATGACTTCCCATTCTCAAATTTAGGAGTAACATCCTCAAGCTTGTATATTGGAACTCCTGGTTTAACTAAAGCTGTCCGCCGATTATACATGACATCGTCTTCTTCCCACTCCTCGACATCTTCTAATGCTGGCTCATGAGAAGAACGAGATGCACTCAATTTTCTAATATTTTCCTTCATATTTTCCAAATACTTTGACACTTCTGATGAAGGTTTCTTAATTTCATATGAGCTAACTTTGATAGGCACTGATGATCGAGGAGTAGTCCTCAGAAGTTGGACACTGGCTTGTTGTTGAACCTGTTGTTCAACTGATTGCTCTTTACTCCCAGCAGCTGACTCTGGTACTACTTCAAGATTTTGCTCAACTGGTTGCTCTTTACTAGCAACAGCTTGCTTTGGTACTGCTTGAAGCTGTTGTCCAACTTGTTCCTGGACTGCGAGTGGATCTTCCTAGACTGGGAGTAGATCTTCTTGGACTGGGAGTGGACCTTCCTGGACTTTCACCTTAGAAGACAAGGTTGCAGTATTTTGAGATGCGATGGGGCTAGAAATCGGCTCATCGTCCAACATAATATCGCGTCGGTGCCAAAGGATTAATTGGTTGACAACCTGCCCCAGAGTTGCGATCCCCTCATGTGTGATGTGGTCTATTTCATAATCTTCATAATCATTATCAATTATTTGAAGAACTTGCACCACAACATGATACAACGGAAGTGGATTGTCGTTGAAGTCACGATCAAGCTTTGCCATAGCAGTGGCAACCTGTTTGGTTTTGTTCCCTGCTCTGCCGATTGGGACAAGAAGACGACAATATATGTCCTTAGCAATATCATCGACAACGTACTTATGGGTTGAGCTTGAGCCTGACACAGAACCTACGCTTCTAGGGTAGGCAGTTGGAGATACCAATTGCTCCTTTGGCATGGGAACCATCGCTGTACCCGGTGCCACTAATTACCCCGATTGTCTAAGTTGTTCCATTATTTCTTGCACATTTTCCTTGACCTTTTGAGCAATCGTTTCATCAAGTGTTTTCTTGAACTTCTCACGTCTTCTATATGTCTCTTTATCTTTCGAGAAACCATCTAGACAAGACATTTGAGAATAGATCGCTCGAACCCGTCCACTATGTTCAGGGTTTCCTAGGATAGCGGTAAGTTGGTCATTTTCCCTCTTCAGCTTGAAGAGACCCTTCTGTTGCTTTTCAATTACTTCTTTCATTTTTCCTCTACTTCATTCACAAAGTCGGGCTTTTCAAGTTTGCCCTCGCTGGTCAAACCTGACCGAGCAAAGACCCACCGTTGAGTTCTCTCATCGCAACCTTCTAACAGGTGAGGATTTCCCTTACTGGTAATTTCATCTAATATCCTATTCCATTTTTGTACTTTGGGGGCAGATCCGGCAGACTCCAAGCGATGATGGTATTTGTTCTTTTTAGCAAGCTCTGACCTAGTTGCACTTAGGGCTTTAGAATCAGTTGCGGTCTTTTGACGAACAAATTCTTGCCACTGAGCTTGTTTGATTTTGCCATCTTTCTCGGGCTAGGGACCTTATCGGCCTTAACATATGCATTCATTTCACTCTTCCAGCCACGAAACTTCTTGCCGCAAGAGACCAATGTTGCTTTATTTACAGCTTTTTTCGTGCCTTTCAGAAACTTGAATTGTTTCTTTATCCTTTCCCACAACTCATTCTTGGTCTCCCCGGGTAACTTCCTCCAATTCTCGATTGTGATCAGCACGAGCTTTCTAACAAGAAAACTGCATGCATTTCGATACTTGGTAACTAAATCTAATGGTTCTTGGGGAAGCCCACTTGGACCGACCCTTGTTATGTACATGATGCGGTCCAATGGACCCTTATTAGGATCTCGTTGCCCTTGTTTTTGCTTGAGTGAACCTGAGGATTCATCCATTGGAAAACCTTCTGGGGTTTTAGGAGCCGAAGTCACCTCGTTGTCTTCGCGATTAATCTAGGTAGAGAAGAATTATAAGACTTCGTATACTTGACAACCAACATTAACTTGAACTGCTGAAGTTAAGATTTGTGATCCATACCTCGTCGGCAGGATCATATTCTGGGTCTAGATCCTCTAAAGTCTTTTTAATTTTTATATTCAGAAAAGGATCTGATGGACTGTGAAAGAAGTCTGAACTGCTGGAGTTAGTAAATTCCATGTTGTCTTCTTTATTGTTACTATCAAGACCAGTCTTCTTAGGGCTTTCCATGCTAGAATTAATAAGACAAAAAACATAATGAATGGCATATTAACTCTACATGAAGTGTCCCGCAGAACCATCAACCACTTGTGCGTGTCAAACAATTTATCAATATCGATTGATGTATTAGCTCATCAAGTATGATAAAACTAGTAATGAAGAACTAACTTTATTCAACTAATTAATCATCTACTCCTACTACTTGATACACAATTTGGTTTGGACAAACCAATCTGTTAATCCGGCGCAGTTAGAATATCTAACAAGTTCAAGAAACTGTTCAAAGGAATTGAAAAAGTGGAGCCCTAACCAAGGAACCCTAACCAAGGAAACATGGTGGAGAAGGCAAGCAAAAAACTGGTGTTTGGGAGAATGGAAGCGCTTATCATCAGGAGAGCGAGTGTGCACCAAATGATGAAGCGCAGAAGGTGGCAGAGGTGGTGGTAACTAATAATATGGAGGTTGGTATTAATACTGATTCCTTTTCCTTTTGGAATTCGGAAGTCAGTAAGTATTTGAATCCTGAACAGATTACAGAGTCCGAAGGAGAGAGTATGGTCCATGCAGTGCACTATTTGGCGGCTATTACTAAGGCTTCAACAATGGTGACTGCAACACGGTTGAGCAAGAGAAAAAGCTCTTCGGTGGACGAGAACTCCTTGGGGAGCATGGAGAAGTTGAAGGCTAAATGCAATGAAGGTCAGGAACACACGTCTTCTTAAGTTTTTCTACTGAAATGATTAATTCAAATCTGAATAGTGTGGGATTTTGCTGTGTCATTATGCATCTAGTAATGGTGATGATGAAATTTAAAAATCAGTCAACATGTTGAAGGAAGCATAAAATAATAGATTAAGCAGTGAGCAAGTGGTGGATAAAAAAATAGTAGTGATGGATTAGGAACATGAACATATCACAAAGGAGGAAGACTTATATAGATTTATTCTTAATCACTTATGTGGAGACACGATGGTGGAAGTAATGGATCAAGTCGATGATCGTTGTGATCTTATCGCTGGATCGACTTCATGTCCAGGGAGGTGCAAAAGCACAGGGGGGTTAAGACCAACATAATTAAAAATGAAAGGGATTGTTTGCAATAGCTATGGGTGTAAAACCCAAAAAAACATAGGTTTGTATCAGACTTAACTAAAGAGTTGTGTTTAACATTCGTTGGTATTTCGTAAAGGGGGTAAGAGAGTTTAGGCAGGGCTGGGCTGGCTAAATTCGAGGCCCTGTACTGAATATTAAGATAGAGTTTATTTTTATATAAAAATGACTGAAAATCTATAATTACTTATATAAAAACATTTCTATTTGTTAAACTCATGTCTCTTGAATCTTGATGCATAACATTTATTTGAACAAAACATAATTTCTGTAGTGTTACTTGAAACTTTAACTACATCTACAGTTAAATTTTTTAAGGGCAACCTCTAAATTATCACAAGAAAATTTTAAGCTTTTGTTATCCAATAATTTTATTGCTTCAAAAGTAAATAAGAATTAAAAAACTTTCTGAGAAATGGTATTTAAATCTCCTTAAGTTACAAAATTGTGATCAATAGTTATAAATTGGTTGACAAGCGGATATGTACTGTGAGACCTATGTGTGTTGAATACATTGGCTTTGAAAATAAAAGTTTTGAATGTTGCCATAACATCTTTTTAGCAAGGTCCGACTTTAGCTCCGACATGTCTTTGTTAAGCTCCGATATGTTTTTGTTACGTACGACTTATGTTGCTTAGCTCTGACATGTTTTTCTAGCTCCGGCGCTAGGTTGTACTAGCTTTGGTAAGCTCCGGCGCTAGGTTGTACTAGCTTTGGCAAGCCCCGGTGCTAGGTTGTACTAGCTTTGTAAGCTCTGGCTCAAGCTCCGGTTAGCTTTAGGCAAGATTCGGAGCTTGATTGCAATGTTCCTGCTTTTTCTGTGAAATGTTTCGAACTTGCTTTACATTGTTGGAAATATTGCTTAGTATTCATTTGCTAAGTTTTTGGTGTGTTTTGGTTGATATGGCTGATATCGTTTTGCTATGCTTTGCAACATGCTTATGTGAGGTGCTCATGTAAGGTGTTGTGTTCGGAACTAACTTGAGTCAAGTCGCAGACTTGGGCTCGTACGAATTGGTTTTTTGTTCATGTGCAGGTGTTGCTTGAGTTCAAGACATGGCTGGTGACTAGATCCATTGAACTAGTCTTAGGGAGAAGATGAGGTTCAACAACCAAGTTCGGGAGGAATTGTGGTTGAGTTGATCGGGTGGTTGCGCAGCATGTATGAATCAAGAACAATGCATATGAAGGTATCGTGGACGTCGTTGGAAGATATTTGCACGTATGCAAGGAGTGCATGGACGTGGCTACATGGTTCCGAGGCGTGATGAAGAGATGTGGACATAAAGAATTGGTCGGAATGGTCCAACCGACTAGGTTATGGACTCAAGCTGCGGCTGAGTCGTGTTTGACTCAAATATGGAAAGTTTTGAGTTGGTTATGTTAGGATTTAGTGTGGGACACGAATTTGGGTTGTTTTAGGAATGTGGGATACATTCTTAAGGTGTTTGGAAGTCTTAAGATTGCTTCTATCTGCGTATAGAAGAGTCCTAAGCAGTTATGGAAAGTTTCGATTCATGATTTGAGTAGGATTAGAATCCTAGTTGAGATTGGGTTGCCTAAGGGCCGGTTATATAAGCAAGGGAGACCAGAGATCGTGGGCGACGACTTTGGGGTTGTTCCTCTTGTGTTCTATTGAATAAAATTTGTAGTTTGAAGGAACTTTTGTGCCTTGTTGTTCCGACTTGTTAAAGACAAGTTTTACTCGTCGAGTTTCTACACAGCACTACCTTTTATCGGTGGTTTGTCATAACTCGAGTTTTACAGATCCAATTGACGTGATTATTTTTGGGTTATCTTCACAACTTAATTATCTATCATCTATCAAAATTTCATGGTCATTGGATTTGCGGTTTCTGATCTACACGAGTTTCTTTGCAGCGTTCCAAAACTGTTTTTCTCGGGTAGGACAGATTGACCTTTGTTCGATCTTTCAATCGTAACTTGAGTTTCTCTCGACGGATTTGAGTGATTGTTCTTGTGTTGACTTCGTGACTTGATTCTCTCTTATATATATATCCCTTTTGTCATGGTGAAACACGTTTAGATTAGTCTCACACATGATTTCTTTAACGGACTGTTTTTCTATCGAAGGGGTTGGGATTTAATTGTTTCCGCTGCGTAAGATTTTTTTAATCTACCATTCACGCCCCCCCCCCTCTGGTAGACTTTCACGTGCTATTCGATCCTACAATTGGTATCAGAGCCACAATGCTCTAATCTTTGTGATTTGCACGTGTTTTTGAATAATCATTATGGAGAAATACTCCGCCAAACCTTGTGTGTTTAGTGGTATTGATTTTCAGGTTTGGAAGGCATGTATGGAAGCTTTCATCTAGGCACAGGGCTTTGCAATATGGGAGAAGGTATACAAGCCTTACGAAGTGCTGCCAAACGATCAAGTTACAGCTACAAATCTAAGAGATGTCGACAACAACAACAAGGCTCGGAACTTGATCATACAAGGATTAACTCAAAGCGACTTTGACGTGTTGCACACCTCCGATTTGCATACGATGTGTGGAAAGCACTTTGTGACTACCACAAAGGGTCCTACACGATCAAGGAGGTAAGGCAAGACATGTTCAAGAAAGAATACATGCGCTTCGAGATGCAACCCCGTGAGTCTATTGATGACCTTTTTGCTCGCTTTAATAAAATTCTCAGCAACTTGCGTAGTGTCAATGTTAATTTTTTAGATGCTGAAAATGCTAGGAAATTGTTAAGTGCATTAGATATGTCAATTTGGGAGATGAAAGTCACACCTATTCATGAATCTACTGTCATGAGTACACTTACTTTAGATGTGCTATATTCCAAGTTAAAAACTCATGAAATTGACATAATATCATGTAAGAACCCCAAAAAGTCTATTGCTTTTGTTTCTCAACGTGACATGTCTAGCTCCGGTCAATCTTCATCTTGTGGAACACCTGCTTTGTTGTCCTCTCTAACCCTTGAACAGATTGAAGAGTTTCCAGAGGAGGAGCTAGTACTTCTCTCTACTAGGTTCTCAAAAGCATTACAAAATGTGAGAACTAGAAGGAGAGGAAGCTTTGGACCTCAATGATGTTTCGAATGTAGTAAGACAGGACATTTTTGTTTAGATTGCCCTAACCTTTCAGGTTCTACTTCTCGGGATGAAAAGCAAACAAGGACAAAACACTCCTCTGCAAAAGATACAAAGAAAAAGAAGGGTTTTACAGGACATCAATTGGTGAGCAGTTTTATCTCCGCACTTCAAGAATTTGGCTCAAGCGATGTGGACATTGGAAGTGACGAAGATGAAGATGATTTGGAAAACTTGTGCTTCATGGCGAGAAAGTCAAAATCAAGTATGGAGGAGGCTGAACACAACAGCGATAATGAAGAGGTATGTCCTACTTGCAAAGAAATGAGTGATGCTATTTCTCTTGCCACTATTATAGTTAAGAAAAAAGACAAAAAGCTTAGGGAAAATGCTGTTAAAATTGAATCACTAGAATCTGAAATCGATCGTTTAAAAACTTTGACTCCCAGTGATGATGCATGTCTCTCATGTGATTTAATATATGAACAATTTTCCTCATTAAGAAGTGCGCACACCTTCACACTTGATAAACTTGAGTTAGAAATTGAAAATAATAGAGAGCTTGCTGCACTTAATGATAAATACTTGAAACATGCTAGTTGTTCTACATTTGATTTGCATTGTTCTACTTGTGATGATCTTGATAAGAAACTACAAGATGCTATGAATGAAATTTCTATATTGAACAATGATTTACGTTCTCATGAAGTTAAATTTTGTTCCAATTGCAAATTTAAAGGAAAAACTTCATGTGAAAATTGCCTTGATGTGTCCAATAAACTTGATAACATGCATAGGACATTAGATCGGTTTTGTAATGGGAATAAGAACCTAAACTTGCTGTTGAATTCTTCCAAGTCTTGCAATGATAAAACTGGTTTAGGTTTTGATTCTCATGCTCATGCTAAGGCACATCCACCTAAAATTGTAAATTCATTAGGAAGTGGTTTGATTCAAACAATACCTAAACAAAAAGAAGTGGTTTTCAAATCTGCAGTAGTGTTGTCTCATTTTATTTCAAATAAAAATGTTGCTTGCTCATCTAGACATGAACACAAAGTTAAATTTCATTGTACCTACTGTGGTAGAGATGGTCATGTCATTGATTTTTGTTATAGACTACCTAAACAACAGAAAAATGAAATAATGATTGCTAGATCTCATAACTTTCATGCAAAATTTGCTACTCATGCTATACCGAATGATAGGAACATGCAACCTGCTTTATTGAGTCGAAATCATGCAAAGTTTGCTCCCAAACCTACTGTTTTTTGTGCTACACAGGTAACACCTCATAAGTCAGTAGTTGGGTACAAAAATCATCAAGCTTTGGCTCATAAACATGTTGTTTTATCTCAGCTTTCGCGTGTTATTCCTGCTGAACGTCGTGTGACTCAGTACTGGATTCCTAAATACCTTTTGACTAACCCCAGTATTGAGTCATCGACGTATTGTGCTTCTATGTAGGTTACACGTTTGAGTAAGGAGAACATTTGGATTGTGGATTCAGGTTGCTCACGCCACATGACCGGTAACAAAGGTTGGTTCTTCTCCCTCTTTTTTGTGTCACGTGTAGAAAATGTTACTTTTGCCGATAATTCTTCAACTCCTATAATTGCTAAGGTTTCTGTTAGAGTAAATGACCACTACACTTTGAAGGATATGGCACTTGTCAAAAATTTGAAATACAATTTACTTTCTGTTTCACAATTGCTAGATGAAAATCAGGAAATTATTTTCAATAAAAACTGCTGCAAAGTTGTAGGTTCAAATAGTGAGCTTATTTTTAACATGTCTCGGTTTGGAAGAGTTTTTAAAGCTGATTTTGATATGTCTTCCTCTAAGCATAGGTGTGTAGTTGCTAATGATTCAAAGGACTTATATTTTTGGCATCGTAGACTTGGTCACGTAGGCTTTGATCATCTAACGTGTCTAAGTGCTCTTGATTGCATACGTGGGTTGCCTAAGCTTAAAGGGGACAAAGAAATTGTGTGCTCTTCTTGTAGACATGCTAAGATGGTTGCAGGTTCATATACTCCTCTCACAATGATCATGACAACTGAACTGGGTCAACTTTTGCACCTTGACACTGTAGGACCTTCACGCGTTCAATCCTTCGGAGGTAAATGGTATGTTCTTGTGATTGTTGATGATTATTCTAGATACTCTTGGGTTTACTTTATGACATCTAAGAATGAAGCTTTTCGTCACTTTAGAAATTTATTTCTTAGATTATCAATTGATCACCCAGGATCTTTAAAAGCATTTAGAAGTGATAACGGAACCGAACTTAAAAATCAATCTTTTGATCACTTTTGTGCTGAAAATGGAATAGATCATCAATTTTCTTCACCATATGTACCTCAACAAAACGGTGTTGTAGAAATAAAGAACAGAACCTTAGTTGAGATGGCTAGGACTATGCTTGATGAATATAAACTCCTAGGAAATTTTGGGTTGATGCGATTGCAACCGCATGTTATGTATCAAATCGTGTTTTCTTGCACGCTAAGCTAGGTAAAACACCATATGAGCTTCGGTTTGGACATAGGCCTAGTGTCACACACTTTTGGGTCTTTGGTTGCAAATGCTTTGTTAAGAAACATGGTAATCTAGATAAATTTGAACCTAGATCAATTGATGGCATGTTTCTTGGTTATCCATCTCATACTTGAGGCTACCGTGTGCTTTTACTTGACACTAACAAAATTGTGGAAACTTGTGAGGTGTCTTTTGATGAAGCTAGCCCAGGTACTAGATCAAACATTGCAGGTCCAGATCCATATCCGTAGGGGGGGCATTTTCGTTGAAGATGAGGAAGAGGTGGAGCTGCGGCCCAAAAATTCAGCAGCTAATGACATTGTTCCAGCTCCTGATTTTAATTCACAGCCATCACCGACGACCACCATTGTTGGTTCAGATCCTCCACAAGTCACAAGCTCATCGATTTGTGATGAACATGAAGAAGAAAAAGCTTGTGAAGTGTTCACTCCCCTCCAGGTTCTCAAAATTCATCCTCCACAACAAATTATTAGAAGCTTGCAAGAACGAGTCACACGGTCCAGGTTTTGCGATCCAAACTCTCATGCTCATTCTACTTTTGTTGCTTCTTTTGAACCCAAAGATATATCACACGCACTCACTAATGAATCTTGGATTATTGCTGTCGACTGTTGGAGTCGGCAGATCTCCTGACACTACTAAAGTGTTGAAGGAGTTTGTAGTTTGGTGTGGGCGCGCGGAGACTCAAGAAGGTGAATCACGATTGGACACGAGAGACACAGTGGTTTACGTGGTTCGGGCCGCCTGAGCGTAATACCCTACTCCACGGGTGTGTGGTGTTGTATTAGTTTATGTATGAAAGCTCACGTAAATGCGTGTGTGCCTGAGAGCGTTCGAGAGCCCCCTCCGTGTATCGTCGGTCTGTCCTTTTATAGTACAAGGACAAACCGTTACAAGTTAGCCTGGCCCGACATGTGGCCCCGGCGGTTACTAGTATTGATACACAATTAATTGTTGTTAATAACCCTGTAACGGGCTCCGACAGTGCCGTTACAGGTGTTAAGATTGTCCGATTAAGTGTCATTAACATGGAATTAATGACAATTAATCGGGTCTTGAAGTCCGCGGCTATCCTTTGAAGATCCGGAGTCGTTACAATGTCTTCCGGAGGTTTGAGGCGGCCAGCTCCGACGTTTGGACACGTGGCAGCTCCGGAGCTTGCTTGTGGGAAGCGGGAAGCTCCGGGGTGGCCTGGCACGTGTCAGGTCCGGAGCTTCTCTCGGTCAGGGGTTAAGTCCGGAGGTGCCGTTTCGGTACCTAGCCCGGAGCTTCACCCTTGTGGGTAGTAGCTCCGGTCTGGCAGTACACGTGGCAACCTAGGGGTTAACCATGTTGGAGAAGCAGGTCCGGTTATGTCTGACAAGTGGGCCTCCGAGGGTCTTCAATTTGAGTAGACGTCCTTCCCTTGAGATCTTTGCAACCTCAGGGGGTGTATGGTTTTTAGGGTACCGACAATTGCCATGCAAGAAGAGTTAGAAAATTTTGAAAGAAAATAGTGTTTGGAAACTTGTACCTCCACCTCAAGGTCACACTTTAATTAGAACTAAATGGGTGTTTAAAAATAAACAAAGTGAGGATGGGGTTGTGGTTAGAATAAGGCTAGGTTGGTTGCTCAAGGTTTCACTCAAGTTGAAGGTCTAGATTTTGATGAAAATATTGCTCCTGTTGCTAGATTAGAAGCCATAAGAATTTTGTTAGCTTTTGCTGCATCTAAATGTTTTAAGCTATATCAAATGGATGTTAAAAGTGCTTTTCTTAATGGCTACATAGATGAGGAGGTTTATGTCAAACAACCATCGGGTTTTGAAAATTCATATTTTCCTAATCATGTTTACAAACTGTTCAAAGCCTTGTACGGTCTCAAACAAGCCCCTAGAGCATGGTATGATAGGTTAAAAACATTCTTACTTGAAAAGGGGTTTACCATAGACAAGGTTGATAAAACTCTTTTTGTGCTTAAGCATGGCAATGACTCGTTATTCGTTCAAGTGTATGTGGATGATATTATCTTTGATTGTGCTTCTCATGATCTTGTGTCCAAGTTTTCAGCTATGATGAGTTCAAAATTTGAGATGAGTATGATGGGAGAACTCACGTACTTTTGGGGGCTGCAAATCAAGCAAACCAAGTAGGGTAACTTTGTGCATCAAACGAAGTATACAAAAGACCTCCTAAGGTGCTTCAACTTGGACAAAAGCAAGCCTCTTCGGACACCAACGGGAACAGCAACAACACTTGAACTTGATGAAGATGGTGAACTCGTGGATCAAAAAGAATATAGAAGCATGATCGGATCACTTTTGTACCTCACGGCATCAAGACCGGACATACAATTCAGTGTATGTATTTGTGCACGGTTTCAAGCCTCCCCACGTGCTTCACAGCGTCAAGCCCTCAAAAGGATTCTCAGGTACTTACATGGAACTCAAGAATTTGGCATTTTTCTTCCTTCTTCCTCAACCATTACTTTGAAAGCTTTTTCGGATGCTGATTTTGGGGGTTGTAGGATTGATAGGAAAAGTACTTTGGGTGCTTGTAATTTTGTTGGTAATTCACTTGTTGCTTGTTCCTCTAGAAAACAAAGTTCAGTTGCACAATCCACAGCCGAATCTGAATATATAGCTGCTGCTAGTGCTTGCTCACAAATTCTTTGGATTGTTCAAACACTTAAGGACTATGGGGTTGATCTAGATAGTGTTCCACTGTTTTGTGATAACACTAGTGTCATTTGCATTGCTAAAAACCCCGTGTAATATTCTGGAACTAAGCACATTGATATTAGGTATCACTTTCTCTGTGATAATATTGAAAAAGGAAACATTGTGCTTCACCATGTAGATACCGAACAACAATTGGCTAACATTTTTACAACCTTTGGATTTCACTCGTTTTTGTTTTATTCGTAGTGAAATAGGGGTTATGCATCCTCATGGCTTACATTGGGGGGGGGGGGGGGGGTTGAAACTTGAGAAGTCTATGTGTGAATCTGAAATTAAAATAATATGAGCATAGTATTTCATACATATATGACTTTGTGATTCCTTTTACATGTTGAAAGTTCTTACTACATTACTCGTGTTATACATTTTATAGTTTTTGCCATGTCTAGTAATTGGAATAATTACTTACACTAAATCTGGTCATGGTCGAACTTTCTTGCTGCTTTGAACTTGTTGCATGCTCACAAGTGATTTTAATCATAAAGAATTAATCAAGTAATCAACTCACATGTTGAGTTTTTATGAACAAATATAAGTTGAGAAAAGATCAAGAGAATATGCATGCATTGCACTTCTTCTTTTGAGATGGCTTACCATTGCACTTAGATATGAACTTGGAAGAAGTTGTGTATGACTAAAACCATGTCCTTAAGCTTCTGATTGTCAAATGATATAGGCTTGGCTTGGTTGGTTAGAATAAGACAGATGCGCATATAATCTCTTGTAAATATCATATGATCAAAATTTGTGCTTTGAAAAATAATAAAATGCAGCAACAAGTGTCATGCTTTCAGGTTTTGAAATAGTTAAGTTTGTGAGATCATGACTTGTTTAAATTGAAAATTACATTTGATCTCTAGCATGCCTTACACTACTTTATGTATCTCATTGATGTGATAGTGTAAGTTACTTGATAGTATGACTTGGATGAGCTTTGTTTTATATGTATACGTTATAATATGTTCATAACAATTAAAATTTCTCTTTTGAACCTTGCTGAATACTTGTCAAAGGGGGAGACATAATAGATAATATGTGAATTTTTAAATATAAGTATGCAAAGGGAAGAAATTGATTACACATTGCACATATTCACAATTGTTTTTGGCACGATTCTTCTTAGGGGGAGAATTTCTTTTTCTCATTTTATTTTTGTTTTACAAAGGGGGATAAATTGTTTTCAAAAATTTTAATGTGAATAAGCCAATGTTCGGATTTTAAGTGGTGTTGCCAACGCATTCATCAAGGGGGAGATTGTGAGACCTATGTGTGCTGAATACATTGGTTTTGACAACAAAAGTTTTGAATGCTGTTATAACATCTTTTTAGCAAGGTTCGACTTTATCTCTGACATGTCTTTGTTAAGCTCCGATATGTTTTTGCTAGGTCCGACTTATGTTGCTTAGCTCCGACATGTTTTTCTAGCTCCGATGCTAGGTTGTACTAGCTTTGGCAAGCTCCGGCGCTAGGTTGTACTAGCTTTGGTAAGCTCCGGTGCTAGATTGTACTAGCTTTGGTAAGCTCCGGCTCAAGCTCCAGTTAGCTTTAGGCAAGATTCGGAGCTTGATCGCAATGTTCCTGCTTTTTTTGTGAAATATTTTGAACTTGCTTTACCTTGTTCAAAAGATTGCTTAGTATTCATTTGCTAAGTGTTTGGTGCGTTTTGGTTGATATGGCTGATATCGTTTTGCTATGCTTTGCAACATGCTTATGTGAGGTGCTCGCGTAAGGTGTTGTGTTTGAAACTAACTTGAGTCAAGTCGCGGACTTGGGCTCATACGAATTGGTTATTTGTTCATGTGCAGGTGTTGCTTGAGTTCAAGACATGGCTGGTGATGGGATCCATTGAACTAGTCTTAGGGAGAAAATCAGGTTAAACAACCAAGTTCGGGAGGAATTGTGGTTGAGTTGATCAGGTGGTTACGCAGCATGTATGAATCAAGAACAACGCATATGAAGGTGTCGTGGACGTCGTTGGAAGATGTTTGCACATATGCAAGGAGTGCATGGACGTGGCTACATGGTTCCGAGGCGTGATAAATATTTGTGGATGTAAAGAATTGGTTGGAATGGTCCAACCGACTAGGTTATGGACTCAAGTTGCGGTTGAGTCGTGTTTGACTCAAATATGGAAAGTTTTGAGTTGGTTATGTTAGGATTTCGTGTGGGACATGAATTTGGGTTGTTTTAGGAATGTGGGATATGTTACTAAGGTGTTTGGAAGTCTTAAGATTGTTTCTATCTGCGTATAGAAGATTCCTAAGCAGTTATAGAAAGTTTCGATTCGTTATTTGAGTAGGATTAGAGTCCTAGTTGAGATTGGGTTGACCTAAAGGCTGGTTATATAAGCAAGGGAGGACAGAGCTCATGGGTGACAACTTTGGGGCTGTTCCTCTTGTGTTCTATTGAATAAAATTCGTAGTTTGAAGGAACGTTTGTGTCTTGTTCGTCTGACTTGTTCCAAACAAGTTTTACTCGTCGAGTTTCTGCACAGCACTACCTTTCATCGGTGTTTTTATAATTACTCGATTTTGACAGATCCAATTGACGTGATTCTTTTTGGGTTATCTTCACAACTTGATTATCTATCATCTATCAAAATTTCACGGTCATTGGATTTGTGGTTTCTGATCTACATGAGTTTCTTTGCAGCGTTCCAGAACTGTTTTTCTCGGGTAGGACAGATTGATCTTTGTTCGATCTTTCAATCGTAACTTGAGTTTCTCTCGACGAATTTGAGTGATTCTTCTTGTGTTGTCTTTGTGACTTGATTCTCTCTGATATATATCACTTTTTCACGGTGAAACACGTTTAGATTAGTCTCACACACAATTTCTTTAATGGATCATTTTTCTACCGAAGAGGTTGAGATTTAATTGTTTCCGTTGCGTAAGATTTTTTAATCCACCATCATTGTCCAAGTAAATAACATTAGCAAAGTGGAGTATAAGCTCAGTTCGCTAGACAGGTCAGGGCAGGGTGTACTATAACTAACCGAACGTAATTAGGTGCTATTACTTGGCCCAACTGCTTTGCAATCAACGAACCAAAATCAGTGCACGCGCCCTAACCAACGAACCAAAATATGTGCACGCGCCCTAACCAACGAACCCTAACCAAGGAATCCTAACCAAGGAGGGAGGCGGCACGGGGAAGGAGGGGGGAAGGTCGAAGGGTTTAGGGTTTACCGTGAAGCTCGGCGATGATGGCAAGGGCTTTGCTCGGCGTACCTGGAAGTGGTGAGGGCAAAGCAAACGGATAATGGTGAAGCTCGGCGGCGACGGCGAAGCTCGGCAAAGAGAGCGGCGAAGACTTGACCACAAACAAAATTTTGGCAGTCTGACGGCGTCTAAGTGATTTCGCGTGGGTTAGGTTTTTCCAACGCAACCGAGGGGTATATATAGATGCCTATTTTCTTAGGCGGATTTTAAGTACCAACTGCCTGAGAAGATGGTTATCTCAGGCGGGTGGTAATTACCAACCGCCTGCGAAGATACAATTATCTCAGACGTTCAATAAGTAATACCCTCCTGAGATAACCATCTTCTCAGGCGGTTATTCAGTACCAACCGCCTGAGAAGATCTTTACGTAAGCTTAATTAATATTCTTTTCATTTATTAATATTCTTGATTAAATGTGGGGCCTTTCAAAAGCCCAAATTTCACTTTCTTGTAATATGATTGATTATTAAATATTACCATTAAATTTCACTTCATAAAGCCTTTGAAATTGGTCAGAACATAAAAAACATATAACAATTGTTATTTGTAATTTTTCTATCTTAATGAATATTATGATTTTTTCATTTATTTTTTTCAATGGACAGTTTTAGTCATCATACCAACCTCTATGAATTTTTTCAGATTTTTTTTGAATTTTTTTGAATCAATGTGTGTTCAAAATTTGATGAATGCCTCATGTGTATATGAGGATTTAGTTAGAATGATGGATAATTTGAATTTTGACATGTTGGAATGCTTTAAAAAATTAATAAAATTCATAAATATATAAATAATACAAATATGTTCATACAAACCAATTTCAGTAAAGGATCCTTTTTTTAGGAGATACACAAATCTGAATAATATGTAAGTATAAATTAATTTGATATTTACCAAAACATTACAATGTCAACTATACAAGTTTCAAAATATTTAGTTCAGGTGGTAGATGTTAGTTTTTGAAAAATATAGAATAAAGAATCATCGAATTTGGACTCTATTTGCAGAATCTATACATGTTTGAGTAATTTATATCGGAATCTAAATTAAAAAGAAGCAAGTAAAAAGAAAACTGAAGAACAGGCTCGGGCAATTATCTCAGGGGGTCGGTAAGTAATACCCGCCTGAGATAAGCTTTTTCTCACGCGGTTATTCAGTACCAACCACCTGAGAAGATCTTTTCTTCTCCTTAATTAATATTCTTGATTAAATGTGGGGCCTTTCAAAAGCCCAAATTCCACATTCTTGTAATATGATTGAGTATTAAATGTTACCATTAAATTTCACTTCATAAATCCCTATAAATTGGTAAGAACATAAAGAACATATAACAATTGCTATTTTTCATTTTTCTATCTTGATGAATATAATGATTTTTCCATTTAGTTTTTCAATGGAACTTTTTAGTCATCATACCAACCTCTATGATTTTTTTCAGATTTTTAACAATTTTTTTGTATATATGTGTGTTCAAAATTTGATAAATGCCTCATATGTATATGAGCATTTTGGTTAGAATGATGGATAATTTGAATTTTGACATGTTGGAATGCTTTAAAAAGTTTAAGAAAATTCATACATGTATAAATAATACAAATATGTTCATACAATCCAATTTTAGTGAAGGATCCCTTTTTTTAGGAGAGACACAAATGTGAATAATATGTGAGTATAAATTAATTTGATATTTACCAAAATATTACAATGTTAGCTATACAAGTTTTAAAATATTTGCTCCAGGTAGTAGATGTTAATTTTTGAAAAATATAGAAGAAAGAATCATCGAATTTGGACTCAATTTGCAGGATCTATACATCTTTGAGTATTTATATTGGAATCTAAATAAAAAAGAAGTAAGAGAAAAGAAAACTGAAGAACAAGCTCGGCAATTATCTCAGGCGGTTGGTAAGTAACAACCACCTAAGATAACCTTTTCTCAGGCGGTTATTAAGTACCAACCGCCTGAGAAGAAATTTATGTAAGCTTAATTAACATTATTGATTGAATGTGGGGCCTTTCAAAAGCCCAAATTCCACTTTTTTTGTAATATGATTGAGTATTAAAGGTTACCATTAAATTTCACTTCATAAATCCCTATAAATTGGTTAGAACATAAAAAACATATAACAATTGTTATTTGTCATTTTTCTATCTTGATGAATATAATTTTTTTCTATTTAGTTCTTCAATGTAACTTTTTAGTCATCATACCAACCTCTATGCTTTTTTTCAGATTTTTTTTTAAAAAAATTGTATCTATGTGTGTTCAAAATTTGATGAATGTCTCATATGTATATTAGCATTTTGGTTAGAATGATAGATAATTTGAATTTTGACATGTTAGAATGCTTTAAAAAGTTTAAGAAAATTCATACATGTATAAATAATACCAATATGTTCATACAATCCAATTTCAGTGAAGAATCCCTTTTTTTAGGAGAGACACAAATGTGAATAATATGTGAGTATAACTTAATTTGATATTTACCAAAACATTACAATGTTAGCTATACAAGTTTTAAAATATTTGGCCCAGGTAGTAGATGTTAATTTTTGAAAAATATAGAAGAAAGAATCATCGAATTTGGACTCAATTTGCAGAATTTATACATGTTTGAGTATTTATATTGGGATCTAAATAAAAAAGCAAGGTAAAAGAAAACTGAAGAACAGACTCGGGCAGTTATCTCACGCGGTTGTTAAGTAATAACCCCGTGAGATAACCTTCTTATCAGGCGATTATCCAGTACCAATCGCTCGAGAAGTAGTTAAGAACCGCCTGAAAAAACCGTCTGGACTCTATTAACTTTTATCACATGCGGTTGTTTAGTTAAAAACCGCATGTGAAAACTGACGCCTATATAAAGACCACTCGGACACCACAGAAAACCTAACCCTGGAGATTTTCCATCGACGCCGCCAGGCTGCCAAAATTTTCTACGGTGCGTCAGCCGATACTGCATTCATCAGTTGATCAAGCTTCGAACAGAGAAAAAGTTAGAAGAGACTTATTCTTCACTATCATGTTTTTAATTTGTTTTGTTTTCAATTTCGTTTTGTTGTGTTTGCATATGCATGCCTCCAGCCCCCCCCCCCCCCCCACCACCACCACCACCACTTGAGATTTGTAGTATGAATGATTAAATGTTGAAAGATGTAATTTAGTCTCCCCTTGAGCTCACCCATGGATTTTACAGAAGAAGAAGTAGATTAGAAGGATTAAAGGTTGAAGATGAATACAAGCACATCACGTGTTCGATGAAATGTTTCAATGAATAAGCTTAACTTCAAAAATCTATTATGACCACTAGGAAGCTTAGAAAATTATGAAACAAATTTTCTTGGAACCCTTATGAACAGACCTACATGATACTAGTATATATACAATCATATGATACATGCTTGTTATGTCTCTGTACATTCATTTTATAGAAGACCTTTAGGTCATATATGTGGCCAAATTTTGTAAATCTTACAAAAAATCTGTTATTGAAGCATGGACCATCGAGCGTTGATGTATAACATGTCAAGACCCGATCTTATGTACATTCATAATGTTGCAAAATTTATTGAAGCATCCAAGAGACATGCAAAGTTGCAAAAGATAGATGACATATTATGTCAATGTATCGACTACGAAAATAAGATTGCTTGGATAAATACTATAGTAATCCAATCTCATTTGGTGAAAAGAGGTTTCAAAAAAAAACTACAAAATATGGACAGAGCATGGTGAGTTAGTTACACATGAAGTGGATAAAGATGATGAGGGAGGTTCAGATGACGATAATGTTCATATCAATGATGGTAGTGACAATCAAGATGGTGGTGATGATGATAATGATGATGAGTTCGATTGTGAGGAGATGTTGCATCATATTGAACCATATGTATTGACTTCGATGGGAGCAAGTAAAGGTTAATGTAAAATGGAGACATTACAAAATGCGGCGACAAAGCTTTATATGATGAATCAAATGGTTGTGATAAAGAGTTTACTACATTGCGTGTAGTCCTAGAACTACTAAAATTGAAAGCCACACACGGATGTCTGATTGTAGTTTCTCTGATCTTTTGAATCTTTTGACAGAAATTCTTCCAAATCCAAATAAACTGCCCAGAAGCACTTATAAAGCAAATAAACTTCTTTGCCCGATGGCACTAGGTGTGACAAAAATACACGCTTGTGTGAACCATTGTATTTTGTATCGCAAAGAGCATGAGCTCGCAACTAGATATCCCATCTGTGGTGTCAGTAGATATAAGAAGGACTACAATCACTAGTATGTTACCAAAATGAAAAAGTCTCAGAAGAATACAAAATTTATTATTGGTCCTGAAGGTGACGATGACGATACTTTTGGCGATGCAGACGAGAAGAATAAGAGAAAAATCCCTGCCTTGGTGATGTGGTACCTTCTAGTAATTAATCGCTTGAAGCGTTTGTTCTCAAACCCTAGGGAGGCTGAACTTATGCGTTGTCATTCCGAGCAGCGCAAGAAGAATGAAAAACATATTTGACACCCTAGTGATGCAACTCAGTGGAAAATTATTTGGATTATTAAAAGTTTCGATTGAAGTATGACGATACTTCCCATCCATTTGAGGGCTTGTTTGGATAGGAGTGGATCCACTTCAATATAAGTGGTTTGAGGTGGATTGAGGAGAAAATTAGTTCATTCTTCACTTCAATCCACTTCAATCCAATTAGATTGAGTACACCCAAACAAGTCCTGAAAGATTTCTTTCTCTTCTCTCCATTTTAAAAACTTACGAAGATGTTACTTTATCAGTTCTAATGGCTGAATATATTGACTACAAATTAGTAACATCTCTCTTAGTGCTTCACACAAGCGACGAAGCGAACAACTTCAATCACAAATATTGTTTTTACCCTTTTCATAGGAATTTGACCTTAATCTTTCAAGTATAGATTTATCAATAACTGAAGCTTCCTCATCAGACATGTTAATGACAGTTACAAGTGAAGGGTGTGTCGAAGCTAACGAAGTCTCAACGGGACTGAAGATAAAGAGATGTTGCATATGCGTGATAATGTCTAGGTTAGACAACATGAAGCTATGATGACAGCCTTCAACAACATAAAAAGTGATGCTAAGGTTATGCTTGCATCAACCAACACTTGTTGGAGCATAAAGGTTATGCTTGTCCCAACAAGTGTTATACCCTCACAACATGCATTAGTTGATGCAAGCATAACCTTAACATCACTTTTCATGTTGTTGAAGGTTGCCATCATAGCTTCACGCTGTCTAACCTGGACATTGCCACTCATATGCAGATCTCTTTATCTTGAGTCCAATTCAGATTTCGTTAGCTTCGGCACATCTTTCACTTATAACTACCATTAACATGTGTGATAAGGAAGCTTCACTTATTTGATAAGTCTATGCTTGAAAGATTAAGGTTAAATCCCTATGAAAGTGTAAAAACAAGATTTGTGATTGAAGTTGTTCGCTTCCTCGCTTGTGTAAAGCGCTAAGAAAGTAGGTACTGATTTTTAGTTAATATATTTAGGCATTAAAACTGAGTAAGGAACATCTTCCTAAGTTTTCAAATAGACACGAGGGAAAGAAATCCTTCAAATGGATGGGAAAATCCTTCTAAGGATCGTCAGACTTCAAATTGATGCTTTCAACAATCCAAATGATGATCCACGGGTGTTACTTGCATCTACAAGAACTTGCTGTGAAGGGATTAGCTTATCAGCATCATAGACAATTCTTAACTAACAAGCAGCCTCTGAAAACAATGACTTTCCCCAGGCGGTTCTTCAATAAAAACCGCTTGTGATGATTGAATCAGTATATACGATTCTTAAACAATGACCGTCCGTAAAAATCATGTATTTACCCATACGGTTATTAATTAAGAACCGCCTGTGATGTTTGCTACACCACGGGCGGTTCTTAATTAATAACCGTCTGAGAAAATAATGTACTTACCCAGGCGGTTGTTTCTTAAAATCCGTCTGTGATGTTCTGTCATCACAGGCGGTTATTGTATCATTCATCATCACAATCGCATTTTTTTACAGATCGTCTGTGTTTAAAAAATTGAGGCGCCTGTGAAAATGCTTTTTGTAGTAGTGGTTCTGTCATCACAGGAGGTTATTGTAACATTCGTCATCAGTAGCATTTTTTTACGGACCGCCTATTTTTGAAAAATCGAGGCGTCTGTGAAAATATTTTTTTTGTAGTAGTAGTAGAAAAAAAGATTCGTGCGTGAAAGGCCCTCCCTTCCCACTTCAATAATGAGAAATAATATAAGATATGTGTGTGTGCGTTTGTGAAATTCATGAGCCTGAATGAAGAAAATAAAATACTCATAGAAGTGCAAGAGTATTTATTTCAAGGGCATAGATGAATTTTGCCATGCATGCCACTGGACATGCACATGCATGAAGGAGTCTTGCATCGGGCATCAAACGATACTCCGCGTGATTGACGAAGATTTGGTCCAAGTGTCCAGCGCATCTGATGCAGATGGATTAATTCAAGCGGCCGGGCACATGCAAACGCATTGGTTTATCTCTAAATCTATCGGCGGCAGCGCGTTGGGTTTGAGGATTCCCCGGCCGCCGCCTCAACGCGACGATCGACGACCCTTGATTAATAGCGAACCCTCCTCTTCTTCCTCCGCCTCGTCTCGTCTCGGCTCCTCCGCAAGTCGTTAAGCACACAGCCGTACGTCTCCATCTATCTTGATTTGGTCTTCTTCTTTCCCGGCTCGATCGTCTGCAGGATGGCGAGCAGCAGCAGCAAAGGCGATCATGGCGAGCCTGTGAAGTACGAATACCATGAGGTAATCATCCGTCCATCTCACATCCTTGTGGTGGAGTCTTACCGTTACCGACCTAATAACGATCGAGTGGACGCGCAGGAATACGTGAGCAATTCGCGGGGGATGCGGCTCTTCTCCTGCCGATGGGTGCCCAAGAAGACTGACCAGATCAAGGCCCTCGTCTTCCTCTGCCATGGTCGGTTGGTCGTCGATCATCTCCTCTGCTAGCTCCTCCTCTACCTTGGTTTCACTTTCATCTCCTCCATGCATCTGACGACAAACGACGACTCACTAGGGTACGCGGTGGAGTGCGCGGTGACAATGCGCGGAACCGGCCAGCGGCTGGCGAGCGCCGGTTACGCCGTCTACGGCCTCGACTACGAGGGCCATGGACGCTCCGACGGCCTCCAGGGCTACGTCCCGGACTTCGACGCCCTCGTCGCTGATTGCGACGCCTTCTTCGTCTCTAAGGCCACCGCCGCCGCCTACAGTAGCAGTCGCCGCCGCCGGTTCCTGCTGGGCGAGTCCATGGGCGGCGCGGTGGCGCTCCTCCTCCACCGCGCTCGCCCCGACTTCTGGAGCGGCGCGGTCCTCGTGGCGCCCATGTGCAAGGTACCTGCTACTCCACGCGCGCCTTTCGATCTGCCTACCTTCTTTACGTTTCATCAACGGATTAATTATGTTATATTAGTCATTGAGTAAGCTAAGATAATAAGCTAAATTAAACCCCATGCCAGCTGAGCTGGTTGGCACAGTTCGTTAGAAACTTTCGATCTTGTTTATTCCATGCATGTTTGTCTAGACTGTATGTTGACAACAACTTGGCATGCATGCAGCCTATTATATAATATCGACCAATTCAGTTCATTATTATTCAAATGACAACAAGATCGAGATCAAGAGCAAAGCTTATTACCCAAATAACCCAACCCGTATAGTTCTAATTAGTTCTAACGCGGTACGGTGTGGTGGTTGCAGATCGCAGATGACATGAGGCCACACCCTGTGGTGGTCAACATTCTCAAGGCCATGACCAACATCATTCCCACGTGGAAAATCGTGCCATCCAACGACGTCATCGACTCTGCATACAAGAGCCAAGAGAAGAGAGACGAGATTCGCCGAAACCCTTACTGCTACAAGGGAAAGCCACGTCTCAAGACGGCGTACGAACTTCTCAAGGTCAGCCTCCACCTCGAGGCCAACCTCCTGCATCAGGTCGTCAGCTACCACATTATTTGTTTTCTATATTTTTTCTTCTTTAGAGATAATGGAAATTTCATTATTAGTTGATTGATTAAACCTTGCCTTTTTTACTTATATTCTTCCATTGTCCCATTTTTTATTAAACTCTGCATAAAAACTAAATAATAATTAATGTCTGTATACATACAGGTGACGTTGCCATTCCTCATCGTGCACGGTGCGGCGGACAAGGTAACGGACCCGGCCGTGAGCGAGCTGCTTTACGAGTCGGCGGCGAGCAAGGACAAGACGCTCAAGCTCTACCCGGGCATGTGGCACGCCCTCACCTCCGGCGAGTCACCGGACAACATCCACGCCGTCTTCCACGACATCGTCGCCTGGCTGGACGAGAGGACGGAGGAGCTATCATCGGAGATTGAACGGAAGGTCATGCACGACCATCATCAAGGCGCCGAACGGGAAGGAGGCCCTATAGCTAGTAGAGGAGCCGATGAGTTGCTCCCAGCGGACGGGGATTCTACTATCTCCCGTCTCACACCTATTGCCCCCGGTGCTGGTCGAGTGATCCGGCGGCTTCGGAGGAAGGGGACGTAGCGTCTGAATTCCAGAAAATAAAAATAAAAAAGTAGCTGCTGCTTGTTATATACGGGTCTGTGTGCACAGTAGCGTTATAGTTTCAATTGATTGTCTGAAACGGCAATTATTTTGAAATGGAGCTAATATTTTGGTACCTTCATTTCCACTAGGAGCGACATGTAAAATGAAGAACATGGGCAGAGCATCATCGTAACATAAATAATCTAGCCCAGCTTTTCAATCTCTCACGCAGGGAAACTACCAAAGCTTAGAAGACAGATTTTTGAGGATTGGCTACGCAGCGCCAGAATGTGCAAATGTCAGTGGCAAAAAAAAACTGTGGGACCATATCTAAGGCAAAAAAAAATATATTGCGACAGATAGTGTGATGTCCAAAAATACTGCTGCAAGAAAAAGGCAGCAGCTATCTATTTTGGTACACCGAAGGGCTGCCAGTAGTGTAAGCAGAGAGGATCATGTCGAGATATTAACACATTATGCGAGTACGGCAGAATTTGACAACACGAGTAAGCGCTCCAAAATCCATATCAGGCACGCTCATATCTGTAATAATACTGAATACAAGAATACACATATGTTGCTGCATCACTGCCATCTGAGATTGTATATACAGTCATGTAGACCCTATGTTTTTTAGAGGGCAGGGCTAACAACAACAAATACCTTCTGTAAGCTCACAAAAACTAGACACCTTTTGATGTTTTCGTCTGTATGCAGCGCTGCAGACGGTACAAGCAGGGCATGAGCAAACAAGGAAAAGTAGAGAACTGGGAGTCTGTAAGAATTATACCATCAGGATGTACGGAAAATCTAAACAGTGATTACCCAGAATACGCATCTCGAATTAGACAAGGAATCCATTTTACCAACCAAACATGATTCCTTACCCTGAACTAAAAACTATATACACCCTGTTTTTCATCAGATGAAGAATTGACTCAGTTCTTTTACTGTAGCCTCACTTTGTGCTAAATGTAGCAAATTGTGCTAACTGACAGCAACTGTACAAATGAAACAATCATACCAGCTTGAAACTGCCACAATGCAGTATTTATATTGGGGTGGTTCGGACCTAAGGGTGTGGATTAGATAGTTTAGACTGTTCAATGGCACACCGTAGACAGTTTCATAGTCCACAGTAAACAGACAAATTGAACAACTCATGGGGTAAATGTTAGTTATTATTCCATCCGGTTGCTTGGGCTTGACAATTGACATTCCGACAGCCAAGGCAGTTCAACTTAACTGTGTTGATTGTCAGATCAAGCCAAAGCAGTCTGAGGTAGTATAATTCTACATGATAGCTACTTGAAGCAAAATGGTAAATACATCTTCTAGGATTTTAGTGTGCAGAAGGAAACTTACAACTAGGGTGCTTTATTCTTCTGTCTAATTTTTGAAAAACGTTTGAGACCCTGAACACCTTTCTTCATTTCCCTGCAAAACAGTGTATGAAAAAAATCACATGAATGTTCGATTAACAAGAAATGTTCTTATTCGCAAAGTAGATAGCACAAACCTCTGTTGCAAAAATGTTATGAGATAGAACAGAGGCAAAAGTATCAGTGTCAAGATACAGAGAGCCAAGTAGAACCTGTTTGTTTGTTTCTGCAAAGTGAAGCCCATAATCAATAGCAAATGCAAGAAATATTATCAAGATCCTTCAGGAGCTCCTATCAATTTGTATAGATAGCTTAATTGTACAGTAACCATTGTACACGAAAATTTACCGACTTCTCAGACTAGATGAAAAGAGGTTCAAAGGCCTCTACAAATGACAATGGTTATTTTAATTGACCATGCATATCTCTACATGCCCATGCATACACGCAACAAAGAATAGTTCTGCTGATTGAAGGCCATCTTACTAGTCTTGGAAGCTAAATTTCCTAATTCTTAGAGGAAGCTACTTCGCAGGCTCACGGAATGTAACTGGAAAAACAACACTTCAACAAGTTTGTCAATTTGTATAGATAGCTTTTATTCCTGCACATTTACAGTTCTCTTTTATATTAATATTGTATATTAATAATATTACTACCACAGCACGGGCTTCCCTTAGTGCTTGTTTCAAAAAAATGAATGTTACATTTTTGAAAGCTCAATTGGTTAATGCAAAGCTAACCTAAAAGGTCAGCAACAATATTGTCGGAAACTCAGAATCGAACATAGGTTTCTAAGTAAAAAAATTCTCACCCTGCCACCTTTTGGGAAAGGTTTAGTGCCCCGACTGCAAGTGTGAGCATCGCAAAATTGGCGTAAGAAAAATTCTACAAAAATAAAAGCTGCATCAGAATAATTGTACAAAACCAGTGCATGAGAATGAAACCTCTGTCAATGAGATAACTATGAGTATACGATAGTTACATTCATACAGCATCTACTTACCATGAAGACGGCTGGCAGAAAGCCCTTGATTTATAGGAAAACAACTGTCAGCAAGGCTCTGTTTGAAGGCATGGACAGCAGTTAGATACAGCTATCACATATTCACAAGTTAAAATCTAGGTAAATTACACATTCCTTGTTTATGAACCAAAGAACAAAACAAGGTTAACAAAATAAACAGGGCTATAATTTTCGAAGAATCTCAAATAGTGAGTCAATATCATCTCAAATGGGCTAATATCCAATCAGGCCATACAAGCAGAGGGTGTCATAAGTGACTCGGTACTGAGGAAAAGGTAAATTTTCACATTATACCATATAATTAAGAGTAAATTATAATTAATGAACCAAACACACCAGCATACCTACAGATATGATTTGATATTGCAAATCAGTATCACAGTGCAAAACAATGGTTCTAAAGAAAAATGGTGTCAGACAATGAGACAATACCAGAACAGCTCCTAAAAACTCGGCCCAAGGGGAAGACCTCCAAGCTCCGGGCCCCAAAGTATTGTATTAAGAGAGAAGATTTTATCATCGCGGGAGTGAGAAAGGCCACGAAGGCCAGCTATCCAGCGCATTCCAACCATATACTCAGGATGTGCATGCTGTCCATGTATAGCTCTGAAAGCAGTTTGGTTGGTTCACGTATTTCTATGAAATAGCAAAGCTAAGGGCCCTTTTTTGCTGACAGGTTCAAGCCCTAGTCAGTTTCTTCCTCGACTAAGAGTTTTACTGCTACTCTGCTCTACCATCAAGGCGGTGGCACCAGAATAGCTATCATACAAAATGGAAGACATAATGTGTCTAGTTGTGTCAAACATGAACCTAGAATACCATACCTAATACCAGATATTACACAAACAGTACATGATAAAAAAAATGTACAATTATCAGCACAGGGACAGCAATAATGCATGTACCAGAATAACACAAAACCAAACAAATAAATGTAGAGCAGTAACAAATAGGTGATAAGAACCTCACAAAGATGATGATTCCTTGTAGCTGCAGCCGCATTGCATTTACTCTTTGGTTTCTTGAACTCCATCACCTGATCACAGTGAAGTGCTCCACATAGATCCGCCAAGCACCTTCCTTCACTCTAAACATAATAAATCAAGATCTACCATTTCCAGGATTGTTAACGAATATCTAATGAAAAGAATACAACCACACCTACCCACCCACACACACAGAAGCACACATACATAAAATAAAGTTTGACAGATAGACAAAACAAGTGCATGATTGTTAAAAGTCACCTGACCTCTAATCTTTTTCAAATAAAAACAGATTAAAATAAATCAGGAGACTATATGGGTTATAGACTACAGTTTTTTTTTTTTTTTCGTTCCTCCAGAGCCGGGAGCTCTCCTGAAACCAGAGGTAAGGATGCGAGGCGGGGGATCAAACCCCGCCGTTGGGAGCAACACCCGCTCCCTTTCCATCGGGCCACAGGCCCGTTCACGTTATAGACTATAGTTATACACAACCTTTCTTTTGTTGACTTGCTGAAACTCTGATAGGGCAGCTCGTGAATATCTTACCAAATTTGTGCATGAACATTGTGATTTGCATTTGTAAAGGGAACAACTAAAATGCGATCAGCATGTTGGTGCAATCATGCAAAAATTATATCTGAATCACACGATCTTCATCCAACGGTTGCTGCATTTTTGCACTTAAACCCCTCTAACTAACAATAGTGTTATAGTATCAGGTGAGAGGGTTTAAGTGTAAAAATGTTGTAACCGTTGAATGAATATCGTATGGTTCAGCTTTAATTTTTGCACGATTGCACCAGAGTGCTGATTGCATTGTAGTTATTCTCATTTGTAACATGGTCAATAAGAATTATCTGACAGCTTGTCAGCCAAATGATGAAAATTGCAGTCACGTTTAAGACAAAAATTCAGTGTTATCCTAAACGGTAGTCAGGAAGTGGAGGTCTGTTTACCGTTTAGACTGTCTAAACAGCATTTACATGGTGTTTAAACGGATTAAACGGTTTGTACTGTAGCACCGAAAGAGAGTTCTTTCCAGTTTACTTTTGAACAAGATCTTGCTTGTATCTCAAGTAAACAGCAGAGATAGTACAAATTTACATAACAACATGAATTATGAGCAATAGAATGATTTGTAGAATATAAAAACGGGCAGTGGATAAATCTGCAAAATGCAAATATAACAAATTATGAAAGAAAAGGTAGACAAAAAAATTCTAACAAGTTATCTGCCGGCGTGGGGGGGAGGGGGGGGGGGGGGGGGGGGGGGGGCTTCTGGTACGAGTGCGCGTGGGGAGGGGAGGAGAGGCGGCTAATGCTGCGAAGCAAGTAGAAGTCGCCTCTCTTCGACTATCAAATGAAGCGATACTATCGGCAGAAGCGAACCCTGCATGTGGGCAACGAGCCGTCTGAACAGGTGCGCAGGTTAACAGGCCGATGGTACCCTGCGTGCTTGCTCCTTCGCCTAAACAGTTGAACATGTGTTTAAACTCGTGTAAAATCCGTTTCGTTTAGCCTGTTTCGCCCATTTAAACGATCTTTGGCCTGTTTAATTCCTGTTTAGGACCTAAACTACACAGTGAAGCTCAGTTTAGCGTTTAAACAGCCTAAACGGCCGTTTAGGATAACACTGCAAAAAATAAGAGTACAGAAATGCAGCCTTGCATGGGTTCTTTTCCGCACACTGGCTGATAAAATATGGAATTATCTAAATAATGCCTGATTGTAAAATTTGTGATGAACAAGTCAAAATAGTTTTCATTTGTTCTTTCATTATTCATTTTGGAAATAATATTTGTGAAGTTGGCCTTGTTTTCATAACATGATATCAGCATCAAGGATTAGTTCCTTCAGAGTGACTCGTAGGAAAGTCAGACTAAGAGACAGTCTTCAAGTGTTTTGAGCATACAAAATGCTATTATTTCCAGAGTACATTCTTCCATTAACAAATGGAACTTGGAAGCATAAATTCATGCTGGTTGTTGCTGAGGTGGAAACATTATATCAGGGTAGATTGCATAAGATTTTATTTCATATTTGTAAAATATAGATTTCTGTATTTTATTTCACCTGGTACTTTAATGGCTACTGTCACAGGGAGCTTGGGCACAGGAATGCCATAAATATCATATTACTTAAAATTGGTAAATTGAACAGAAAAATTAGAATTGAATACCCCCCTTGTACTGGCCTCACAAACAATACCAAATTACTATTAAGTAAACATATATCAAGCAAAAATAATAACTGTGAAGCAAACATACATAATCCACTAGATCCTTGTGCCGATTGTCAAAATGTTGATCGAGGAACTTCTCTGCTCGGAAAGCTTTCTTGCAGAATCCACAACGCCATTCATTAACATCATAATGAATTTTATGTTGCTCTTGCTCCCGAAACATGTCATTATCAGGACGGAGTCTACATTTGCTTGGGAGTTGATACTTCTCTTTTTCCACGAAGGGCATCAAATACTCCACAAAAAAAGGTTATTTTAATATGTATAAAATATTGTTAATGCGAAAATGCAGAGATAAATGTGAAATTGCATGTGGTACCTCATCAATAGCTTTCCAAGCTGCACGACTCCTTTGCCTTGAGCAATGCACCTCATGTGTGTGTAGATTTGTTTGAAGAAGACTTCTGAAATCAAATGAGATACAAGAGGTCATGTCTCAAACAAGTTAGATAAAAGAATTGTGAGATTCAAGAAATTCTAGTTGTTTTTGGTTTAGGGTGAGAAAGTTTAGGTAGATCTAGGTGTGAACCTTATAATGTAATGTGCAGAACAAAAACATCTTATTTTGAGAGGAATGTACAGGACAAAATAATACATGAAAATTTCTGTATGTTCCTAATAAACGAACAGTTAGTTTGTGGGATTAAGCACAGTACCTGGATCCAGCAGCTTCATGGAGTTCCTAAAGCATAAAAATAACAGTTTTCGAATCAGCCAGAATGGTAACAAGCTATTCATTTTAACATCAAAGAGAATAATCAAGCAAGTGTAACAGTACATAAATCATATATCAGTAATATATTCCCCTCAATATATCAGTAATATAATGGAGTACTGAGTGTGCAACATTTTCTACTCACGGCGAACATGTACTATCAGCTCTAATTCCAATAGGGAAAATATCTAATCAGATTTATTGTTCCCTGTGTCGCAAGATCAAGGAAAGTGATTTGCCACTAGTACCTTGCTTCTACGAGTATTTAGCTTCCTGCAATCAAAGGCAATTGCAGTGCAGAAATTTTAATTCGATGACATTTTCACAGCAAAACTCAGAGTTCCATAGCTTTTGAACAGGATGCAAGTTAAGCACATAAAACTAATCAGATTGGCTAGTGTATGCCCAGACTGTTAGCATCAGGACTCCAAACCGTAAAATTGCAAAGACGGTAACACGAAATAAATTGTATCAGTATGCAGATTCAACAAGAGGTGAAAGCTCACCAAACTAAAATACTACGGACCAGCAACTGCCCTCACACCTCTCAGATAACCTGTTGCCCCAATACGGCTAACTAACGATTCAAGCCTAAGTCCAAATTAGCTTTGCATAATCAATCGCACCATAAATACAATAATTATTCCCACTACAGGCGAGGAATGAAGCTCGGATTTGTCACTCCTTGCTTTGCTCACCAAATCTGCCCAACACGAAGCTTGATTCCCCTCCCAATACAAGTAAAACGTTTGCATCCCAGAAACCGGAGAAGAATGAGTGAGTGTTTGCATCACGGAAACCGGCAAAGCATGATAGATCGCGAGTACAAATCTGGAATCCGGCAAGAGAAGCGAGCGCGAAGTGTTCTAAGTACCTGACGCGATCCGGTGACGAGAACGAAGGAAGCCGAGAGCAGAGCAGCGAGGAGGGAGGCTGGGGCGCCAAGCACGGCTCGGCATACTTCGCTTATGGGTTCCTTCCGCCACCGGCGCGTCGCTGGACCTAGGGACGGCTAGCTTCGGCCGGGGAACGGAGGGTGGAAAGCGGCAGCGCGGCGCCGAAGACGGGGATTACTTGGCTACGGCGATGCCTCCGGCGGAACCCCTCGCGCTCGCTGCGAGTGGAGTCAACAGTCACGGTCGCCGGAGCAGAGAACAGCAACAGCTGCGCTGGCTTGGGCCGCCAGCGTGTAGGGCGACGACTCGAACTGTAATAAGTAGGTAGCACGGCCCATTGGCAAGACCGCTCGGGCCGGTTGTTGTGATCTGCGGCAACCGAGGAATTTTTTTAATAGTCGTTTTTAATCATTTAATATTAATAACTGGCATTTTAAAAATCTATAAAACAAGTCGACCAGTCACCTGTTAAACGAGCGACTAGAAGGCTGTAGTCACTCTTTGGATGGCAACACAAGTGTCGCGTTGAAATGTGCATACCACAATGACAACTATAGAAATCCCGTGTTCAGTGGACAACAAAGGATGCGTGTGAGGGTCGGGGCCAAGTCACCCACATAAGGGCTTCTTTGGTAGCTCGGGATCCCTGAGGGATCCTGGCCCATTCCTCGGCTCAGAAAACTTCGAGGCAAAATTTCTTGTAGGCCTATTTGACAATCTATTTTCCCGGTCCATTCCACGGGGGAGAACGGGACTTTCTGGGCCGGGCTCGCGAGGTCGGGAAGGAAACCCGCGCCTGCTCACGCTTCGCCCCCGCGTCGCTCGTCTCTCCGCTGCTCGCGTCTCGCCCCAGTGCAGCAGCGCCGCCACTATCCTCCCCTGTAGCGCCGCCTCTCGCCTCCCCCGCCAGACTACGTCGCCTCTCCTTCGCGCTGCCGATCAGTGCTCCCGGAGCTGTCCCCGGAGCAGCGCCTCCCGCCGAAGCCCACGTGCATCTCGCTGAATCCGGTGCGCCGCCGACAAATCTCGCCTAGCTGACGGTCGTTCCTGCACCCTCTCCTGCGCTGCCGCCATCTCCTGCCTACTCCCTACTGCAATCGCCAGGTCCGGCCTCTCCCTACGCTTCCTCAATTTCCTCTTTTTCCCCGATGTACTTTTCTCCCCCTGCTCTGCAATTTAGTCTTTTCATCTCCTTGTGTTTCCCCTTTCTAATAGGATTCATAGATCCATCCTTAACAGCTGCTAAATATTTTTCTTGCCTATTTTGATCAGGTACGGTGTGGAAGCTTCAAGGTGATATTTTAAGCACTGTTCAAAAGTTCATATTACTATCTTATTCATAATACTATCTCTGTTTTGTGATCCTTAACACGTTGTGATGTTGTGTAATATTTTTATGATAATGATGCAACATACTGAATGTACCTCCTTAATGTCAATACGATGTAGTAAAATGGGCATAAGATGGTTAGTATGAACTAGGACCCCATACCTCAAGTAAAATATATGTGATTCTTAATGTTTGTATTGAAGAACCTATGTTGTTGCTGCAAGATCACAAGTTGAATCAAATAAATACCTGTAATTATTTTGAAGTATCTTGTTATCCCCTTTTATCTTGACCCATGTTGTTTTTTTATTAATCTACTAATCCAATTGTTTCATTTGTTCATGCTTCGGTTAGGTTCTTTCTTGAGCAGTGAGCAAGGTGGTTGATTGATCTCAAAAAGCCAAGTATCAGTGTGGCTCGTTATCCTGAAAAGTGGTGTCCTACCATGTGAGCGTTTACAGTTTTTTTCCATACATTATGGTGGTTATTAGTGTGTATCTAGCAAATTCCAATTAAACTTGAAGAATTATGAATCTGACTCTGACTTGTTTCATGTCTGTAGTTGATGACGCTAGGGTACAGCTGAATTCATAAAAAAACAGTCAGACTTCAAATAGTGATTACATCAATGCAAGATTACATCAATGCAAGCTTTGTTAAGGTACTTTTCTTTTTATTTTCATGTTTGTTTCAATCAGTGTTTGGCACGATCAGAAAACTCAACATTAGCACTCATGTCTTACTTGGTCTTCTCAACATTAGCTCCAAAACTGAAGTCAGGTATAGTTCTTTCGCAGAAGTGGTATGTCGCTTCTGCAGAAAGCTTGTCAAAACTGATTGCTTGCATTTGGTTTGTATAAATTATTTCTTTTAATGGATCGATTCTGTCACTTTTAATGTGAGCTATGACTTGAGTGGATGTCTAGCGACAATATTTTGAACATGTAAGCTTGCTTTAGTTACCAACATATGTTGAAAGCAACTGTTTTTTGTCTTGCAGTGTATTATAGTTTGGATCAGGGGTGAATGTCTCTTTCAAGTACACATTTTTACTCTTTACTGCTTACTACAAAATTAACTATTTTAAGATTCATAGTCAATCCTTTCTTCTGAATTGTTAATCTTCTCATTGTTATTGTACAGAAGGTTACCTTTTTAGTTGATACGACAAGTTGAATTCGATTTTTTTTGTCCATACTCCATAGGCAATTTTTTTTCTTACATTCAGTGTTAATAAGGGTTATATGGACAATATGCATATTGGTTTAGAGATCTCTATAGAAATGGCAATCTGAATGTTCATAAAGGACTCTCTTCTAGGTATTTCGTTTAAAAAATAGGAGGCGATCCATTAGCTTTCGGCTTGGTTGTTGCCCATGCACTTCTGTTTAGAATTTGAATGGGACATGTCTAGATTCAGGCTTCAGTTCTCACTCTTAGGACATTTATGATATGAGATTGTAATTGATCGTGTGCTATGTATGCATCGCAGGTATGTGTATGCAATTCTTTGGAGCTACTGGAGAAGGATTTTTTATGTTGGCGCATTATTTAAATTTTGTAGGATACTTTTGTAATGTATAAATAATTTTAATGATATTTGTAGTAATGATGGAACTCGAATTTGTATGATATTATATTTGTATGTCTTATGTTACAAATCTTTCATTTTATAGATTTTTTTCTGATTTTTTTAATTTTCAGATTGTTTTTTTTCAAATTTTCTAATGTTTTTTTGTTTTTTTAAAACCTCTGGTATTTTCTCCCCCAACTTGCCAAATGAATAGGCACTCCAGGGGAGCGCTCACCCTGAGAAACCAGGGGGGCAGGGAACATCCCAGGGAGGATTTCCTTCCCTGGGTTATTGTAAGGATCGAAACGCCCAAGAGGGGGGTGAATTGGGCTTTCTTTCAAATTTTAAGACAATTAAAAACTAACAACCTAAAGCCCAATTCCCTATGCGATTAAACTATGCAATCAATGTAAATTAAAGTTGCGGAATGAAGATTGCATAAGTGTAAAAAGGGAGAGGGATGCAAACGCTCAAGGGACACGGAGTTTATCCCGTGGTTCGGTAAGATCACAAGGATCTTCCTACATCCACGTTGTGGCACCCACAGAGGGGTTTTGCCACTCCCAAGTCACCGAGACAAGGGGGTCTTCACTATTCTTCTTCGTTCGCCAACCTTGGCAAGGTGGAGCTCAACCCTTGTACACTTTGGAATCCTCCGGGCTTCCACAATCCTCTTGGCAAGCTCCGGAAGTCACACACACCAAGGGACACTCCCTTATTGCTCTCACTACACTAGAGACTCCAATCACCAAGAGTGGAGGCACCCAAGCACTGTCTCTAGCTAGTTCTAGCCTATCTCTTGATGTACAAATGATGATCAAATGATGTGAAAGTGGTAGCTCTATTGCTTGAATGCTCTAGGATGTGTAGAGTATGTTTGGGCTTCAAGTCTTTTCGATTTGACAGGTTGAAGGGGTATAAATAGCCAGCCTCCACGAGATAGCCGTTGGAAAAGTAGGCTGACATCACTTCTCTGCGAACACCGGATGATCCGATGTCCCCCCTTCAGTTAACATCGATCAAAGCCAAATTAGCTGATGTCACCGTGTCAGATATGACCGTTGTTAGACCGATGTTGATCTTCTTCTCATCGGATGATACGGTGGCTCTTCCTCCAGAATTTTGCTTGATCTTGAAGCTTACTGGAGTGATCGACCGATGTGTGTAAGTCTGCACATCGGATGATCCGGTGCTTCACTTGGTCCAATGGTGTTGCAATCTGTGATGATGGACCGATGTCACTGAGCCACTCACATCGGATGATCCGGTGAGTTCTTTGCTATGAGGTCTTCTTCTTCTGTTGACACAACTCGACCGATGCAGTCAACTCAAAAACCATCGGATGATCCGGTGTGTTCAACTTGTTGACCTCGAGTTGTTTTGAGTTGTTCTTTTGGAATTTGAACTTGTGACCTCTTTGACACTTGTTTGAAATGTTGTTTTGATTGTCTTCAAGAATTTGGGTGATGTCAAGTTAGAGCTTTCACTTCTTGTCTTCATATGATTTGATTTGATCTCACTCGTTGATTTTATATGGGTCTCCAATGTAATTTTGATTTCATTTGATTGAGTGTTATTGGGACCTTGCATTCACAAATTCATTAGTAATATCGAATGGTTGTCATTAATCACCGAAACCGTACCTCATGGGGCCTAGATGCTTTCAATCTCCCCCTTTTTGGTGATTGATGACAACACAATAATTTAAAGCGCAATAATAATGAATTTGATGATACAATACTCAAGTAGATATGCAATGAATACAAGATAAGACACATTAAGCTTGTAAAAAGCAAATGAAATTTATGGTGCGAAAAGCTCAATCGATTAAAACCATAAACAAATGAGACAGGCGGAAGAGTGCTTAATTAAAATTACAAAAGAGTACTCAAGCACGAATACAAAGGATAAACACACACTCCCCCTGAGACTACTACTACCACTCCCCCTGACTCTTCTACCTCTTCTCCCCCTTTGGCATCAAGACACCAAAAAAGGGATCCGAGCACCTACAGACCCTGAGAGCTGGGCGCGATGACGAACTGGTCACCGCCGCTGTCGTCGGAGCTGCTGGCTGGAGTAGTGGAGGAGGGTGCTGCCGGAGCCGAAGATGCCACCGTCGGTGCCTGCTGAGGAGGAGGTGCTGGAGGTGCTGGAGCAGGTACACTGGTGACAGAGGCCGGCGTCTGAAGGAACAGTGAAGTGGCCGGCATTGGGGAGTGAAGAGGAGCACCTGGAGCCAACAGCGAGGACATGCTGAACGAAGGGATCGGAGTGGAGGGAACTGGAGCCACTGGTGCAGCAGCTGGAGCCAAGACAGGAGGCGGAGGAGCTACTCCAGGCAGCTGCGATGGAAGGGCGATCCCGGTCTAGGTGTAGAGGTTGGTGATCAACCCCAGGATCCCCATCATCGCCTGCTGCGTCTGCTGCTGCTGGTCCAAAGTGCGCTGGTGCATCTGGTCGATGAGCCCCGTCAGCCGATCAGTGTCTTCACGCCTCTCACGGGCGATCTGACGCTGCATCTCCTGCTGCTGCTGCTGGAGCTCAAGAAGATGCGCAGCCTGCTCCGCGCGGGCCTGCTCGGCGGCCAGCCTGTCCAGTCGCTGCTGCTCGACCATCTGCTGGAGGAGCGAAGTCAGCTCAGACGGCTGCGTGACCTGCGCCTCAGTGACGGGAGGTGGAGTGGGAGGTGGCACTGTAGAACCTCCAGCCTCCGCGTCGTGCTGCCGGGGAGAGGGGGGAGGAGGGAAGTACTCCTCGACACTGTCGTCGGTGTCGCTCTCAGACCAGATATGCTGCAGGTCCTCCCCCTGAGCCTCAGCCTCAGCAAGTCTCTCGTCCTCCCGCTCTAGGTCGGACCAATCTTCCTCTGACAGACGGGCCCGGACCTGGCGCTCAACTAGACGACCAAGGCGACGGTCTCCAGGAGCAGAGGCACGATAGTGACCAAAGCGAGTTACGCTCTCGTCAGCAAGCCTGGCCTGTGTTGCATCCCCCTCAGGCACCATCATAGAGCATATGTAATTGATCCAGTGCCCGTAGACCATCTGCCTCATCATGCCAACCCCGCCTGTGATCACGTCTTCCATCTCGCACAAGAGGATGTCCACAATGTCAAAATCCATCCCGTTCATTATGTAGAACAGGAGGGTCTGCTGCAGACTAGTGAACCCCTCCAAGTATCCTGACCTCGGCAGGAGCGTGCGGCGCAAGGCGAGGTGCACAATGCGTGCAGCTGGGGTCAGAAGAGCTGGAAATCTCGGCTGGTCCGGAGAGAACGTGGGGCCAAACAGGGACCGGATCTCGTCAAGCTGTGGTGCTACTCCTCCAGTAAGTGGCCTCCTCGGTGGATCTGCCTGCCCATAGACTTTCTCGTGCACACAGGTGTTGTGCAGGTCCAAACCAAGAAGCTGCCCCAAAGTCTGCCTCGAGAGGTGGTAGCGTTGTCCCATAAACATGAAATCAATAGACCTCCTGCCCTCAGAGATGTACAGGGTCGCATAGAAGACACAGACCCAATCATCCACATAAGCACTTCTCTCATAAGCAAGCAGCTGCACCAAACCTCTGTACCGCTCAAAGTATGAACGGACCTCTGTCTCCGCTGCCACTGCAAGCTGCCCCCAGTCCAGGTAGTTGTGCTGAAAAAGCTTGTGCCCCCGACGTCTGTAGGTCTCGTAGAGAGACGCCTGGGTGACAGTCCAGAAGCGACTGTCCACAAGAGCCTCACGGGGCTGAGGGTACCACTCCTCAAGCAGCACGCTCCATTGAAGCTTGCGTAGCTGCTTGGCCTTCATCTTCCGGTAGTCCGTGAGACGGACTCCCTCACCGACACGGACGGCTGTGTCCATCTCGTAGATGGCCCTCTCGGCCTCCCTGTCCTCACGACGGTCGGCAGCCGTCGGTCTCGGACGAGGAGCAGCCTCGGTGTGACCCCCACGCGTCCGGGCTGAGCGCCGGCGGATGAGAGGCTCAACCGGCTCCTCTTCGGCGTCGGAGTCGTCGACCACGGGAGGCTGCCTCGGACGAGCCTCGCGGATCCTCAGGGAACCCCCTCGGCCACGCTCATGCTCCTCGGCGGCGCGAGCGGCCATAAGGGCCTTCTTCTCATCCTTTGACAGTTTGCGCTTCTTCGCGGCGGGCTCCGCGATCGCCTTTCCCTTTCCTTTGCGGTCGCGACCCATCTAAAAGCAATGGAGAGCTAGGGTTAGCGACGAAGAAAGAAAGGACGACGAAAACAATGATGGACGTCGCACGGCACGAAGCAAACCTAGGCGACGGAGAGCAAACGGGGACCGGGTGCGAAGTTGAAACGACGGCGACGAGGAGAGGCGGTGGCGAGGTCGATGGTGGTGGAGAGGTCGAAGATGGAGGCGGCACGTCGACGGCGCTGCAATTGGAGGCGGCAGGCGGCAGGCGGCGAAGGACGGCGGTGGCCGGTGGGCGGCGGCGGCGTCTGGCGGTGGTGGCGCGTGAGGTGGTGGTGGAGCGGCGTGTGAGCGGCGGCGAGTGGTGAGGAGAGGCGGCGGCGGCGCTAGGGGCGGCAGCGGCACTAGGCGGCGGCGGCCCTAGGCGGCGGCGCTGCGAGCCGATGGACGGCGGCGGCGCTGGGCGGCGGCGCTGAGAGCAGTGGTGGCCGGGGACAACGCGGTGGCGCTTAGGGCGGCGACGGCGGTGGTCGGCGGACGGAGGGAGAGGCGGCGGTGCGCGGGCGAGAGGGAAGGTCGGGGAGAGAGAAAACGGCGGCGGCGCGCGGGTTTAAATAGTGGGACCCAAACCCTAGCCGAAAAATTAACACCGGATGGACCGATGATGGACATGAGAAGCATCGGTCGAATGCCACAGTAAGGTTTTCCAGAAAAGTGCATTGGACACCGAATGGACCGACGTCTAGGGTTTTGATCATCGGATGAATAGCACAGTAAGGATATTCGAGGAGTCACTGAGGACATCGGATGCACCGACGTTAGATAAAAAAGGCATTGGTGGAATTCATCAAGGTTGCAGATTTGTGAACATCGGATAGACCGATGTTTTTCTGAGTGAACTCATCGGATCATTTTGAGATTCTGACTGAATTGGCACTTGAAGATTGAACACCTATCGATCCGATGGGGGAAGTACTTAGGCATCGGCTAATATGAAAACTAAACCCCAACATCCCATGTATGTCCTTTGACCAAACAAACAAACAATGGGAAACACATGTCTTAGGACTTTTTGGGTAACCCCTTACCCCTCAAAAAGCTAATATGCCAATAGCTTGGCTAGACCTTAAAGCAAAAGAAACACCGAAAAAATGGGAGGAAAATATACAAATGGAATGTAAGGCCCATGCTTTGTGAGGTAGAGTATGAAGACTACTATCTCAATGAAGCATGTTCCTCTAGGCATTAACGCACCTAACATTTTGTTCTTTCCACCTTATATGAGTTGAGATATTGCATTTCAAACAAGTCTCCTTCTCACGAGGTGGGTTCCCCTTTGTGACAATCTACCGTATGCAATGCCAAACAAATTAATGCAAGAAATAGAATGAGTGCAAGTCTATATGGCAGAGATCATGCAAGGCATAAAATAAATCTATCTTGCCAAGTTTAAACCTTCCAAAGGCTTCTTCAGGGAAAACTATTTCTAGCTCGCCCCTATCCTTTGAGAGTTAGACAAGACCTATATGATATGCATCCTTACATGAACATGGCAACTCACATGACGTTGGATGCATCTAGCACATTTAATTCATTTCTAAGTCTAGAAAAGGTTTTCTCATCAAGTGGTTTAGTGAGGATATCCGCCAATTGTTCTTCGGATCTAACACCTTGCAAAGAGATGTCTCCTTTAGCCTCATGATCCCGTAAGAAGTGATGGCGAATATCAATATGCTTAGTGCGGGAGTGTTGAACAGGGTTTCTAGCTATCTTAACCGCACTTTCATTGTCACAAAGGAGAGGCACACAACCAATTTTAATTCCAAAGTCCAAAAGGGTTTGCTTCATATATAGAATTTGGGCACAACATGCACCGGCCGCTATATACTCCGCTTCCGCGGTGGACAAAGCCACGGAATTTTGCTTTTTGCTAGACCAAGACACTAGGGAACGCCCAAGCAAGTGGCACCCACCGGAGGTACTCTTGCGATCTACGCGGCATCCGGCAAAGTCCGAATCCGAGTATCCCAAGAGTTGGAAGGTTGTACCTTTAGGGTACCACAAGCCCATACTAGGGGTATGCTTAAGATACCTAAGTATCCTAAAGACCGCCTTCTTATGCGATTCTTTAGGAGCCGCTTGAAAGCGGGCACATAAGCATACACTAAACATTATATCGGGCCTAGATGCGGTAAGATAGAGCAATGAACCAATCATAGAGCGGTAGTGAGATTGGTCAATAGGTTTACCGTCCTTATCCGTGTCGAGATGGCAATTTGTTCCCATTGGAGTGCTTCTTGAGCTACAATCTCCCATCTCAAATTTCTTCAAGAGATCCTTGGTGTATTTCTCTTGGTAGACAAAGGTTCCCTCTTGAAGTTGCTTGATTTGGAATCCAAGGAAGAAGTTGAGCTCTCCAATCATTGATATCTCGAATTCCCTAGACATCATGGTGCTAAACTCATGGCTAAGAGATTTGTTAGTTGAGCCAAAGATAATATCATCGACATAAATTTGAGAAATGAATAAATCCCCGTCGATGTCCTTGGTGAAGAGTGTAGAGTCCACCCTCCTGATCTTGAATCCTTGCATGACCAAGAAATCCCTTAGACGTTCATACCACGCCCTAGGTGCTTGCTTGAGCCCGTAGAGCGCCTTGTGTAACCTATACACATGGTTAGGATTCCTCGGATCTTCAAACCCGGGAGGTTGCTCAACATAAACAAGCTCGTTAATATAACCATTAAGAAAGGCACTTTTAACATCCATTTGATAAAGCATTATATTGTGATGTGAAGCAAAAGCAAGGAGTATGCGAATGGCTTCTAACCGAGCGACCGGAGCGAATGTTTCTCCAAAGTCTAGTCCTTCAACTTGTGAAAAACCCTTGGCCACAAGTCTTGCCTTGTTGCGGACCACAACACCATTCTCGTCTTGTTTGTTGCGGTACACCCACTTCGTTCCGATGACGTTCTTGTTCTTGGGTCGCTCCTCCAACACCCAAACTTCATTGCGGGTGAAGTTGTTGAGTTCTTCTTGCATGGCCATCACCCAATTTGGATCTTGGAGTGCTTCCTCTATATGAGTGGGTTCTACATACGAAACAAAAGAGTAGTGCTCACAAAATGAAGCGACATGGCGAGAATGAGTACTTACTCCCCGTGACGGACTTCCGATGATTTGATCAATCGGATGCGCCTTGGAGATGCGTCCATGCCTCATAAGTGATTGTGAGGCACTTGGCGGTGGTTGAGCATCTTGCTCGTCTTGTGGTTGGACTTGATCTTGGACTTCTTCTTCTTGTTGTTGGTGTTGTGTGGCTTGTGAGTCTTGCATTGGCAATGGATCATCTTTCTCTTCTTCTTCATCAACTTGAGGCGCCATGGAGGTGTTGATTGTGGAACTTGATGCTCCCCCTTGATCATGGCTCTCCTCAACTCCGGGCTTGATGTCTCCAATGGTCATGTTTTTCATGGCTTCTCGTAGAGGCTCATCATCTATATCATCATGACCAAAACTCTCCTCGAGCCTTTTCTTGCGGTAGATGTAGCATTTGCACCCAAAGACTCTAAAGTAGGAGATGTTGGGCTTTCTCCCAATGAGGAGCTCATATGGGGTCTTTTGGAGTAGTCGGTGAAGATAGACCCTATTTGCGGCATGGCACGCCGTGTTGATTGCTTCGGCCCAAAACTTCTCCGACGTGCCATAGTCATCAAGCATTGCTCTAGCAAGGGTGATAAGAGTATTGTTCTTCCTTTCAACGACACCGTTTTGTTGAGGGGTGTATGTGGCCGAAAACTCATGCTTCACGCTTTCACGATCACACCACTCCCCAATGTTGTAGTTTTTGAACTCGGTGCCGTTGTCACTCCGGACCTTGATGATGGGAAGTTGAAATTCCCTTTGAGCACGTTTAGCAAAGGTCTTGAAGATTTCCGGAGTTTCACCCTTGTCACCTAGAAACAAGGTCCAAGCATATCTAGAATAGTCATCAACAATGACAAGACAATAGAAATTACCAGCAAGACTTTGATATGTGGACGGTCCGAAGAGGTCCATGTGGAGTAGTTCAAGCGGCTTGGAGGTTGACACCATTGTCTTCATTGGGTGGTGTGAAGCAACTTGCTTCCCGGCTTGACAAGCACTACAAAGCTTGTTCTTCTCAAACGTGACATCCTTCACGCCGGTCACCATCTCAAGCTTGAACGACTTCTTAAGCTTGCTCATCCCAATGTGAGCAATGCGTCGATGCCATAGCCAACCCAAGCTTGTCTTAGTGAAAAGACAAGTGGTCAAGCTAGCATCCTTGTTGGAGAAGTCCACCAAGTAAAGATGTCCATGCCGAAAGCCTTTGAAGATTAGTTCTTTGTTTGATTCACTAGTTACTACAACACCATTCTTGTCAAAGGTGCACGTTAGTCCAAGATCACATAGTTGTGCAATGGAAAGTAGATTGAAACTAAGTGACTTAATATATAGTACATTAGAAATGGACAAATCATGCGAAATAGCAATTTTACCTAAACCAATTACCTTCCCCTTTGAGTTGTCACCAAAGGTGACTTGTTCATGATTATCGGGGTTCTCTATGGTGGTGAACATACCATCATTGCCGGTCATATGTTGAGTGCACCCGCTATCGAGTACCCAATGCTTTCCTCCGGCTTTGTAGTTCACCTACACACATGAAGTTAGTTTTTGAGTTTAGGCACCCAAGCCAACTTAGGTCCTTGTATGTGTGATAAAAGTGATTTTGGGACCCAAAGTTGCTTGGGGAGCTTCCCCTTCATGCCCTTAATGTCTTTGCCGATGAACCTTGCCTTCACCTTGCCACCTACTTTGCTCAAGAGATAGTGGTAATCATTGAAAGTAGTTTTGTAGTTAGGAGGCAATTTTGGAGAGGGACGCTTGGGAAGAGGACACTCCCTCGTGTGATGTCCGGTGACCTCACAATGTTGGCAATAGGAACCAACTTCTTTGATGAAGCTCGTCCTAAGCTCCGGTGAGGGCACCTTCCCTTTGTTGAGCACCGGGAAGGATCCAAGTCCTCTCTTGTTGAAGCCTTTAGCTTGTTGGTAGAGGATTTCCTTGTGCTTGTCCTCCCCCTTAGAAAGTCTTGCCACACTAGTGCGGAGACTTTCAATCTCGTCCATCAACTCCTTCTCCCTAAGGTTTGCTTTCAAAGGCAAGGACTCATCCAAAATATTAATGGCATGTGAAGTAGTTGATACTTTGCCATCAAGGGTTTCCTTTTTCATGTTTTTCATTTTTAGTTCAATTGCTTCATAAGCACGGTTAAGCACTTCATGTTCTTGAACCAAGTCATTGTGCTTTCCCAAGAGTGCTTGGTTTGCTAAGTCAAGCTCATGATGATCAAGCTTGATTTGAGCATTTTCCTCCTCGATTTGCTTGACATGTGTTTTGAGCGTGTCATGCTCTTTAAGTATGGTTACATACTTGTCATGCAAATCGAGCTTCGCACTCTCAAGTTTAGCACAAGCTTGTTCAAGTGCCTTAACCTTGCTCTTTTCCCTTTTTATGATGACATGGTATTCATTAATCATAGATGCTAATTCATCAGGGGAGATCTCATCATCATCATCGCTAGAGTCATCACATACCTTAGTGTTACCTTTTGCCATGAGGCACATAGGAGGTGGACGAAGAGGTGAGTTGTCCTTGTTGACGATGGCAAGGCCCGCCAAGTTTTCTTCATCTTCACTCTCTTCGTCGCTTGATTCTTCATCCGTGATCCACTCATTGGCCTCGCGCATGAAGACTTTTTGGGGCCCTCTTCTCTTCTTTGGAAAGAGCTTGGTCTTCTTGCCTTTGTCAAATTTCTTCTTTCCAAAAGAGCGCTTGGGCTTGACCTCTTCTTCATCTTCATCACTTTCTTCTAGCTTTCGATTCTTTCCCTTGTGGTTGTCCTTCCTCTTGTCCGGTCTTGGACAATCATATGATATGTGGCCTTGATCACCACAATTATAGCATGTCTTATTTTCATCTTTTCTTGGGAGGAAGGCTTTCTTCTTGAGATCAAAAGAGTATCCCTTCTTTGCGATCTTGGAGTTTAGACGTGAGAATTTTCTCATCATCAACGCAAGCTCATCATCGTCATCTTTGCTTGTTGCTTGCTCTTCTTCGCTTGAGCTAGGCTCAACCACTTTCTTTTTCTTGGGAGTTGTCTTCTTAGTTGAGGCCTTGAGAGCAATGGTTTTTGACGATGACTCCTCCATCATTCCAAGTACGCTCATCTCATGAGCATGAATTTCTCCAATGAGCTCCGAGACTTCAATGTTGTCAAGTGATTCCTTTTGGAGCATTGAATTGATAATGTTGTACTTGGGCTTGGGTAGAAGCATGAGGATCTTGCGGTTGATAAGTCCCTTACCAAGAGAAGCAATGTCAAGTGCGTTAATCTCCTCAATGAGCACATTTAAACGAGAAAACATTTGGTTAACATTCTCATGAGGAAGCATTTTGAATTCATCATACTTGGATTTAAGCAAGTGATATTTGAGTTCTTTAACACGAGATGAGCCCTCATGAATTTCAATTAAACATGCCCAAATTTCACAAGCTCTCTCTTTACTAGCAATTCTAGCAAATATGTCTTGACTTATACATTCATAGATGGCATTTCTAGCCTTAGCATCCCATTTTAGTTGATCACCAACATAATTGAGATCTCCAAATCCCGCATGGGTCGCTTCCCAAACTTCGGGAGCAATAGCCTCTAGGTAGGCACGCATGCGTGCTTTCCAATAGGCAAAGTTCTTGCCCTCGAAGGTAGGAACCGAACCCCCATTCTTGGCCATTTAAGCTCTCTAGCGGTGAAGCTAGAATGATCCAATGAGCAACCTCGCTCTGATACCAATTGTAAGGATCGAAACGCCCAAGAGGGGGGGTGAATTGAGCTTTCTTTCAAATTTTAAGGCAATTAAAAACTAACAACCTAAATCCCAATTCCCTATGCGATTAAACTATGCAATCAATGTAAATTAAAGTTGCGGAATGAAGATTGCATAAGTGTAAAAAGGGAGAGGGATGCAAACGCTCAAGGGACACGGAGTTTATCCCGTGGTTCGGTAAGATCACAAGGATCTTCCTACATCCACGTTGTGGCACCCACAGAGGGGTTTTGCCACTCCCAAGTCACCGAGACAAGAGGGTCTTCACTATTCTTCTCCGTTCGCCAACCTTGGCAAGGTGGAGCTCAACCCTTGTACACTTTGGAATCCTCCGGGCTTCCACAATCCTCTTGGCAAGCTCCGGAAGTCACACACACCAAGGGACACTCCCTTATTGCTCTCACTACACTAGAGACTCCAATCACCAAGAGTGGAGGCACCCAAGCACTGTCTCTAGCTAGTTCTAGCCTATCTCTTGATGTACAAATGATGATCAAATGATGTGAAAGTGGTAGCTCTATTGCTTGAATGCTCTAGGATGTGTAGAGTATGTCTGGGCTTCAAGTCTTTTCGATTTGACAGGTTGAAGGGGTATAAATAGCCAGCCTCCACGAGATAGCCGTTGGAAAAGTAGGCTGACATCACTTCTCTGCGAACACCGGATGATCCGATGTCCCCCCTTCAGTTAACATCGATCAAAGCCAAATTAGCTGATGTCACCGTGTCAGATATGACCGTTGTTAGACCGATGTTGATCTGTCTTCTCATCGGATGATACGGTGGCTCTTCCTCCAGAATTTTGCTTGATCTTGAAGCTTACTGGAGTGATCGACCGATGTGTGTAAGTCTGCACATCGGATGATCCGGTGCTTCACTTGGTCCAATGGTGTTGCAATCTGTGATGATGGACCGATGTCACTGAGCCACTCACATCGGATGATCCGGTGAGTTCTTTGCTATGAGGTCTTCTTCTTCTGTTGACACAACTCGACCGATGCAGTCAACTCAAAAACCATCGGATGATCCGGTGTGTTCAACTTGTTGACCTCGAGTTGTTTTGAGTTGTTCTTTTGGAATTTGAACTTGTGACCTCTTTGACACTTGTTTGAAATGTTGTTTTGATTGTCTTCAAGAATTTGGGTGATGTCAAGTTAGAGCTTTCACTTCTTGTCTTCATATGATTTGATTTGATCTCACTCGTTGATTTTATATGGGTCTCCAATGTAATTTTGATTTCATTTGATTGAGTGTTATTGGGACCTTGCATTCACAAATTCATTAGTAATATCGAATGGTTGTCATTAATCACCGAAACCGTACCTCATGGGGCCTAGATGCTTTCAGTTATCCTACCCATGCTGCCAAATTAGCCCTAAAGGTGAGAAAGGATAAGCTTTGGATTATCAACAAAGGATGCGTTCAAATAAGCCTGCTGATCAAGTGTAGTGGGAACCTCCTCGGTGGGACTGAAATCCCCTGCAGTATTGTAGGTGCATTAGAAGTCACTGACATGTGGGTCCCACGGGGTATAGGGCCCACATGTCAATGACCTCTAATACACCTACAATACTGCAGGGGATTTGGTTCGCCTCGGTGGCGTGCGGGGCTGCCCATAGCCCGCCCCACTTGCAGGTTGACATGTACACCTAAGGCCGTTCGGATTGTTATCTATGAATGTCTTACCAAATTTTGATAGTTGATCATAAAAATGATATGTGTTTGGATTGAAACAAAATTTTAGTAAGCAAATACAACCATGTAGTACACTAGTTCATTTTCCTTATCAACATTAGCCAAACTTTTTTTTGAAACTCACAAAGGAGTCGTTATTTTATATAAGAAGATAATAGAGTTTAATTACAGTACATGTTACAACACAAGATGTGCACAAATGGATAGACTAAATCACGATACACGGTCAAAATGTGCATTCAAGATTCTAGTTCAGGCTCGTGTCTGTGATGGCGCGCAATCATTGTGCTCCAACAGTTTTCCAGAGACCGACCTCCTGAATGATCTCTCGATGTAGTGTAGACATCACCTTCTCCTTGCCTTCAAACACTCTTGCATTTCTCTCCTTCTAAATGGTCCAACACGTGAGTATGACTAGTGAATAAAGCTCGGATACCTTAGCTTGTTGCATTTTTGCTCCCAGGTCGAAGAACCAATCCATGAGACTTTGACTTCCCGTCCAGTGAACCAGAGCCAACTCAGTATAGCCGGAACTTTGCGCGACAGAATCCCAAACCCAACGAGATACTCACTTGAGAAATAGATGGAAGCTGGTCTCTAAATTCCGGATGCAAAAAGGACAAAAGTACTGATTAACTCAACCTCTACTCTGGAGCCGAGCTGTAGTCCAGACTTGATCCCGCAAAAGAAGCCAGAGGAAGATCTTGCAGCGCATAGGGACCCAGACTCGCCAAACGGTCTGTGGCAACATAGATCGGACATTGCTTTCGAAATGGAACAGGTAAGCTGACTTGACTGAAAACAACCCTGATGATGACCTGGTCCATTCGATCGTGTCTGGATCCTCTGCCAACGGATCAAAATGGACGTTTTGCACTTCTCGCCACAACTCCACATAATCACGGATCAACGGGATAGTTAAGTTCATGCTAATGTCTCTAATTCAGTTTTGTTGATGGAAAGCATCAGCCACCGTTCTATTTTTCCGCCTGCTGTGTCTAAATAGTGTTGGAAACATAGCAGCTGGTGACCTCCCATTAAGCCAACTCGATGTCCAAAACTTTGCCAGTTTTCCGTTCTTTAGAACCATTTTTGTAGCTGCTGCAAACATATGCCTGTCTGTATCGTCTATCGGCAGCTCAGTGCCTATCCAAGGCTTCGAAGGGACCTTTCACTCCATCCACATCCAACGAAGCCAAAGTGCACAACTGAAGCAGCTCAAATCAGTTATTCCTAGACCCCCGAATTCCATCGGTCTACAGATGTGCGCCCAACTGACCTTTGCTTTGCCACCTTGGATGTCCTGCGTTCCTGCCCAAAGGATCCTTCTGCGAGCTTTGTCTATGTCGCGAATGAATTTCTTTGGCAGCTTGAGTACAGAGAGTGCATATGTGGGGGTAGCACTTAGAACCGTATGTACGAGCTCCCTGCACTCCCTGCACCCTCCCAAGGAGAGGAGCTTACCTTGCCAGCCCGCTAACCTGGCCTGCACTTTATCTTTGACAGTTTGCAAATGACTTAGGCGGAGGCGACCGAAGGTGACTGGGAGGCCGAGATAGGTCAGAAGAAAATGTGCTCTCTGTCCAGCGAAACCTTGCAAGATGTGATCCATCAGCAGCTCGTCACACCGAATCTGAGACACTAAACTTTTAACAATATTCATCTTCAGCCCAGTCGCTTCACCAACATTAGTCTTTGGGTGGTCAAATCCTTCACTGAAATTTAGCAGCGCCAAACTTTGGAAAGATAAGCAATAAAAACATTCCAAACACGCCCTAGAACCAATACTAATCAGAAACAATATCAACAACCAACACAATATCAACAACCAACTGGCACTTGTCTAACATGTTAAATGCAAAATCATGCCTATTAATCCTGCTAATACAGAATTACATAGCTGGGAACTTCCTAGTCAAAACACCAGCATGTCCCGATGTGTATATGCTGACAATTGAATGAAAAGGTAAAAGCACATCAAACACGAAAAATCGTGGAAACATAAGAGAAAACAACCTCATAAGGCACCATTGCATCATTTATCGACCATATGTACCATTGTAATTACCAAGACCCTCCGTAGGTTCTCAAACGACCACAACAATATGCACGTGAGAATCTACCATCTATGAACTACGGCTGGCGCACAGATTCGCCCGTTCTAAATTCCATCACTCGGAACAAGTTTCAGAAACCAATTTTTTACTATTCCTCACATGATGCATTCCTGTCACTATCAAATACTCCATCCGTTTCATTTTAATTGTCGTTAGAACAACCTTCATTAATTCATTTGGTTGTCCGAAACAACAATTATTTCAGAACGGAGGGAGTATCAACTATGACCTTCAGATCTGCTTTTCCTATTCTAAGACGAGTGCTTAATCAGCTACTAACAAAATTTCGAGGTGTGGCTGAGATAAATCTGTACATCAATTCATCTCCCAGCGATGCTCTCCCAGCTAAACAAAAGGAAGAAAGAAAAATTGCCTTTGAACTGTTTATCCACAGTCTCGTTGCGTTGCTTCAGAGTTCTTTTGTCGAGGATGGTGTTACAGTACTGTAATCTTTGGGGGCAGACATGAGAACTTCCTTGATGCTGTCAACAAGGTTCTTAGTTTCCTGGTTATGCGAAAGAGGATTCCTCGAGTACGTCTGAAGCAATGTTGAAAAATTCAGTACATCAGTACAAATATGTATAAATGCCCCTAGTTTATGTACACAAAAGCCATGAAGTGTTTTAATGAATATGGCATAAATGGACAAGGAGACAATTTCCTCATTACCTCTGAAGACCACAGGTTATCATCTTTGCTACGGGGGATGATGTGGATATGAGTCTGCAATAAAATCACGCATAAAAAACTTGGTAGAGACAGATAGTCAAACTTACATAGCTAGTTAACTACTGCCTACATTGCTAAAAAAATTTAACTACCTGACCCAAAATAAGTCTATTTCTAGGTTTTGTCAAATCTATCTTTGACCAAAAATTTGATAAATTTAATCCACTTTAACACATGAGACTTTTGTTAGATCACCATGAGAAATATTTCTATAATACATAATTTTCATATTGATAATATTGATCAAGTTTATAAAAAAAATCATTGACCAAATCTAGAAATAAACTTATTTTGGTACAGAGAGAGTAACAAGTAAACCAATATACTACTCACGTGGAATATAACTTGCCCTGCCTTCTCCCCATTGTTGATTAGCACATTGAATGCATCTGCATACAGAGACACTATACATCAAACAAGTAATACACTCGTACAAAGTAGGTAAATGAGCAAGCTCTTAACATGATTCGACAGTAAACGCTGTAGTAATATTACAGTATATCAGAAACATCAATCCATAACCCAAAAAGCATGGGTATATAGAGGGGTGTTCATATCTTCATCCAAATATACGAGGAATTGTTATGAATAACACTTGTATTATTATGGAGTAGGAGGCCTGAATATATAGAGGTACAAGAAAATTACTAACATGCAAAAAAAAAACTCCTTATACAATGTGAAATATAAGCTAATACATATATCTCTAACACCCCTCAAACTCAAGGCGGATCAATCACAACGAGTTTGGAGAGATAAAATATGTGCTCTGGTCGGATTTGTGTCCTAATGAAGAAATCAGCAAACTAAAGCTCTGAAGGTACATACTAAAGATCAACAACACCATCCTATACTTGTGCTCGAGTATAATAAACATCAACACCAATATTTTTAGAAAGCTCATGCTTAATCGAATCATGATCAATGATAATATCACATGTACTATCAGATAAAAGGAGAGTAACAATAAGGAGACTAACGATACGTAATCGGCTCAGAAACAACGATAGCAGCAAAGCTAGAAGAAAAGTAACAATCAGGAGAGTGACAAGAGCGATGAGCACATCCAAGAGGATGCTCAGCAGAAAGGAAGAATCATTAGAAGATGATTCAAAGAGAAGAAGACACATTAGGAGAAGCGGATTGAGCTGGTGAAGATGGGTCATCAGAGGAAGATGACTCGATTGGAGTAGATGGCTCATCAGAAGATGACACATTCGACAAAGGCACAATTCAACGAGTATAGATCTGCCTCACGGGGGGCTTCATAGTTTAGCTGGAGACCACAGAAGAAGATTCCGAAGAAGACATTGTGGAACGTGACACTGAGCGTGAAGGAAGTACACTAGCAACAGGGACATCCTGAAAAGATAGGAACGAAATAGGATTGATCACGGATACAGAAAAATTATCCGAAGAAGGACGATGATAGAAATGAAATGTCTCATCAAAAACAGCATCTCATGAAGTCCTCATCCATCGACTAACCGAATCCCAACACAATACCCCTTATGCTCAGCACTTTATCCTAAAAAGACACACTTGACCGACTGAGAAATGAAGTTAGTGCATTCACGAGGTGTGAGCGACACATGACACACATAACAAAAAATACAGAGGTTGGCATAATCAAGTGTCTTGTCAGTAAAACAATAAAAAGGGAATTCTACCCTAAAAAACAGACGAGAGTTGAATGTTAATTAAATAAATGGCAGTAGAAACAGGCTCGACCCAAAAATGAGGGGAACTGAGGAAGCGAGCAGAAGAGCACGAGCAAGATGACGATGCTTGCGCGTAGCAACACCATTGTGAGCATGAGTACCAGGAAAAGAAAATTAAGCATGGTACCTTGCTCAGAAAGAACCTGATGAAGAACATCAGAGAGACACTCGTCGACACAGTCAACATGAAAAACACAAATAAACATGTCAAACAGAGTGTGAACCATAACAGAGAAAGTTTTATAGATAGATAGATAGATAAGGCTTCACTACGACATTTCATAAAGTGAATTCATGTGTGTTGAAAAAAATCAACTATAAAAATGATACAATATCGATGTCATTCTTTACAAACAAAAGGAGTAGAATCTCATACATCTAAATGAACAAGATCAAAAAGACGCTGAGACACTAACTCACTAGAATGATAAGAGAACTGGATTTGATTTTCTAATCGACAACCCTAACACTGATCTAAAGACTCAAAACTTGAAATCGATCTCAAAAGACCGCGGCGAACTAAGACAAATAGATGAGAGCCACATAGATGGTCTAGACGATGATGTCGCTGAGCAAAAGATTGAAGTGAACGAAACAGCAAAAACGGAGCCGTCGAGACGGACAGGCGCAATGAAAGAAAGACAAAGTCAGTCAAGCTCTCAGAGATGCTGAAAATCACGATGAAGAGGGCTTGTACCAACCAGGCGACCTGTGCGATGATGTTGAACACAACAAAGATCAAGAATCACTAGACAATCATGTCCAACGAGTTGGCCAGTGGATATAAGTTGCATGGTTAGGTCTGGAACATAGTTCCATAGGAAACATTAGGAATATCAAAGGAAGCAGACAAAAAAGTACCCTATCCAATGATGGAAGGAGGGGAATCATCGGTTGTATGAATAGTAAGATAACAAAAAGAGGGAATTATAGAAGATAAACCGTTACAAAACAGTCATATGAAATGAAGCACCAGAATCATGAATATATGTGCAGGTATATGAAGCAGAAGTGAAAAGTGATCCCTTAGTGAAAGACTGAGAAACAACAGTAGAACCCGAAGGTACAAAAGACTGAATCATGGAATCAACAGCTCCTGATGGTGTAGAGACAACAAAGTGATGAAAAAGTATAAGTAATTGTGCATCTATAGTAACAGAACTCCCCTGAAAACCTCCAATACTAGCTACTCGCGAAGGATGGCAAGTCTGAGCCTTCCTCTTTCTGAAATAATATGCTTTCACATGCCCATCTTTACCACAGTAGTCGCAATGAATACCACCACACACTCCACGTCCAGAAGGAGGGACCATTGAGAGGGTACTATCGGTGGAGAGGCAATATGTCGAGAGGTTGAATAACAGTAGCCAAAGCTGAAGAGGTCAGCAATAAGTCAGCAACACGAAGACAAGTCTCCTCATTACGAACACTAGCCAGAGCGTCCATGAGAGAGGATACAAGGGTGACGAGCAAGCAGGTGACCACAAAGAGACTCAAACTCATCACAAAGATGGGTCAAGAAGTCATAGGTGCATCGAAGCTCAAGTGCATCCTTCTGACAAGTGCCTGGTGACAACCGAGGACCAAGGGTGTCAAGATGATGCCAAATAGCAAACATCTGAGCAAAGAACTCACCAACTGTAGCATTTTCCTATTGTAATACATGTTCCTGACGAATAACAAGATAGGTAGACTAACTAGTAGGCTCATAACGATGACGCAGAAAATCCCATATCTAATGTGCATATTCAAACTCAACTATATCAGCAGCCAAACGATCCTCCATATTAGCAGCAAGAATAGCATCAATCCGAGAACCCTCATCCAACCATGTCTTGTACACACTAGACTCGGACTCGTAGGAAGACAGACGATTCTCATAATATGCAAGCAACTTATGCTTCTCATCATCAGCAGTCTTCTCTAGAATGACAGATTGCGTAGGAACAGCAGGACAGGACAAACATTTCACATCACATGTGAGGAACTCTCAGAGAAGCAAAGCACACATATGTAGGCGCATGCGAGAACCCAACCATGATAATTGGTGTCATTGAAAAACACCGAACATCACAAGATTGAAACATAGTCAGACGAAGAAATCATCCTAACAAGATAACAGGTGAGGGCTAGAGCACAAAATAAGTAGGGGCAGACGACTGCGAGCGCAAAATAATAAGCGACGTAAGTTGCAATTTTTTTAGGGTTTCCCATGCCTTACGTGCTAAAAGAGCACCCTATCGCATTGACTCGCGGGGTGGCAGCACCGATCCATCGATCGACCGCAGCAGGGGAGCCACGAGCAATGACGAATCTGGAGCCCCGAGCTGGTGGCAGCAAATCTAGAGTCCCGAGTGGCGATGCGAGTTGGGAGGCACATAGCGATGACGGATGACTTCGCCAGCAGCCGCGCGAAGGCGTGGATCGACGAACCTGATGAAGGAGGCGGTCCAATTCGATGGAGCCAGATCAAAATCGTGGGTGATGGATCCTGTTCCTCGGGGGGGGGGGGGGGGGGGGGTGTGGATCCAGCTTTGAAGGATGACATGCCTTCTATCGGGGGTGGCCGACGGCAGAGGAAGAGGAACGGAGAAGGCACCGCGCGCGAGAGAGAAGTCAACGGCCCAGTCGAGCGCAGTGCAGAGACAAGCTCCAGGCACAAGTGCAACATGCTAGGGCAGAACATAAACCCTAGTTTTCGTTGGTTCTGTTACCATGTTATGAATAACACTTGTAATTGTTACACAGTTTCAGTGTTTATATTAGGGGTAGGGGTATTTTAGTCATTTCGGGAGAGGCCTCTTGGCCCTCAAGTATTGTAACCCTATATGTAACCCCTTGTCAATCTAATGGATATTATTCCCTTCCAATTTGGTATCAGATTAGGGTTAGGTCCTCCCTCTCACCTCTCTCTCCAGCCAACTCTCTCAGTGGCGGCAGTGTGCTGGCTCTCCTCTCCTCCCTACCTCCTCCCATCTTCTTGACATGGCGCACTCGCGACCAGCCGCCGACAGGCCTTCACAGTGGCCGCCGTGGATGGCAGCCACCGAATCTGGAGCCCCGCCGACCCCCGCCGGCGTCGGCGCGCAGCTTCAGCCTGGCGCAGCGTTCCCTGACGGCATGCTCGTCCCTGACGCGACCCGGCCGCCCGACGCACCTTCCAGATCCGCCGCCGCCACAGGCTGGCACGACGCGACCGCTGCTGGCGTTCTCCTCCCACCCTGCTCCATCACCGACCCCGTCAGCGTGCCCAGCTCCTCCGCCGCCGCCCTGGGGTGGCCATACATGGTCGGATCTGGCGCACCCCTCCCCTCTGCCGCCGCACTGGGGTGGCCAGGCACGGTCGGATCTGCCCCACCGGCCGCCGCCGCCCTAGGGTGGCCAGGCATGGCCGGATGTGGCACGATCCCGCTGACCAGCGCACCCCTCCAGCGCACTACCGCCGACGAGCCCCGTCCCGTCTTCGCTCGGGTCTCGGGTCGCTGCTTCCCCCCGACGTGGCACCATCGACCGTCAGACCTCGTGCACCACCACCGGACTACGCCAATGGAGGGTTATTGCGCGCCCCACCGCCGCCGTCAGGCACTGTTCCACGCGGACCACCTCTGATGCCCCCGGTGTGGCTGCCACCTGGCTTCTCCTCGTCGTCGGCAGCCACCTTCGCTACCGTCTTGATGACCACGTCCTCCGAGATGACTCACCACTGGATGACTCCTGGCTCGACATGGCCAGCTTGGTCCTTGCATGGATCTTTGAGTCCCTTTCTGATGAGCTCCAGGACATCGTCGAGCAGCACAGTGGTGGCACTGCTCGTCAGGTGTGGTTGATTCTCGAGCAGCGGTTTCAGGGGAACTGAGCAACTCAAGCTCTCCACATCAGGGCGCGGTTTGGGACCACCGTGTAGGGCGATCTTTCTATCTCTGACTACTGTCGCCAGCTGGAGGGCATGGCGGATGCCCTGCACAACCTTGGCGATCCTGTACCGGTGGTGGAGGGGGTGCCAGTGCTGGAGGAGGTGGCACCGGTCGGGGCGACACTCCCTGGCCCACACCCTACAACCTGTGGACTGGCCAGATCTCCATGTGGCCTGGGCCGTCTCCGGGTTTGCCGCCACTCAGCTCACCGCGCCCTCAACCGGCGTACGTAGCCACTCCGGCCTACGGCGAGCCTGGCTATCTTGCTAGCAGGCAACCGACCCCAGCAGGACTCTCTGGCTCTTCGGTGCAGTACCACGAGTCACCAGTGTGGGATCGGGAGTCACTTGCTGCGTCCTTCAGCACGATGACCCTCACTCCACCTGGCCCTGACTGGGTTGCGAACTCCGGCGCCTCCTACCACACCACTCCTGATGCTGGTATACTTTCTTCCACCCACCCCCCCCCCCCCCCCCCCCCACCCTTCTTGTCCTTCATCATTGTCGGGAATGGGTTTGTTCTTCCTGTCACCTCAGTAGGTGACTCGGGGTTTCCAAGTTCTTTTCAGCTTAAGGATGTTCTCGTTGCTCCTAACATTATTCAGAACCTCCTTTTTGTTCGTCGTTTCACCACCGATAACCATGTTTCTATTGAGTTTGATTCTTTTGGTTTATCTGTGAAGGATCTTACTACCCGACGTCTTCTTCTTCGGTGTGAGAGCTCAGGGCCCTGTACACTCTTCGTCTTCCTGCTTCCGCTTCGTCCACGCCTTTTGCTCTGACTACGACAGTTTCTTCCACCACTTGGCATCGCCGACTTGGTCACCCTAGTGTAGATGTCATGTCCAAGTTGTCTAGTAGTTCAGTGATTTCATGTACTAGGGGCACTCGTGAGTCTGTGTGTCATGCTTGTCAGCTCGGTCGTCATGTTCGACTTCCATTCTCGAGCTCAGTTACTCATGTTGAGCGCATTTTTGATCTCATTCACTGTGACGTGTGGACTTCTCCTATTCTCAGTGTTTCAGGATATAAATATTATTTGGTGGTGCTTGATGATTTTTCACACTATTCTCAGTCTGATACATTCATCACTCTATCTCACTTCTTCGCTTGGGTGTCTACTCAATTCGGGCGCACTATCAGGGCCGTCCAATGCGATAACGGGCGCGAGTTTGATAACTCCGTGTTCCGTGATTTCCTTCTCTCTCACGGTGTCCAGTTGCGCATGTCTTGCCCGTACATCTCCCCTCAGAACGGCAAGGCCAAGCGTATGATTCGCACCACCAATGAAGTCATGCGCTCTATGATGTTCCAGTCCTCCACTCCTGCTCGTTACTGGGCAGACACCCTTCACACTGCCACTTATCTTATTAATCGTCTTCCCACGAAGGCGATTACTTTCCCCACTCCCCACTTTGCCTTGTTTGGCACCACTCCTCTTTACGACCACCTTCGTGTTTTCGGGTGCACATGCTACCCTAACCTCTCTGCTACGGCCCCACATAAGCTTGTGCCCTGCTCGACTTGGATACTCCCCTGATCATAAGGGGTACCGGTGCCTTGACCTTACTACCCACCGTGTATTGATCTCTGACACGTCGTCTTCAACGAGTCCTCCTTTCCCTTCTCTTCCTCCTCTGGCTCTGACCCCGAGCTAGACTCCCTTTTTTCTACTAACCCCGAGGTTGCTCCTATCCAGCTACCTTGGCCTTTTCCTCTTGCAGGTACGACTCCTACCGGGCCACGCGCGGCCTCGGCGTCCCCGGTGCCGCTTGCTACGCCACACACGGCCTCAGCACCCCGTTTCGCCAACCCTGCTATCGTCTTCAGCAACGAGCGCAGGTTGGTGCTTCGGGATCCCAGACGCTACCTGTTGCGCCATGCGCGGCACCGGCGCCCTCGACGTCGCCCGCTGCGCCCTGCGCTGCACCGGCGCCGCCGACGTCGCCCGCTGCGCCCCACGCGGCCCCGACGTGCCTGATGTCGCCCGCTGCGCCACGAGCGTCCCCGACGTCGCCCGCTGCGCCACGCGCGGTCCCGGCGTCCCCGACGTCGCCCATTGCGCCACGTGCGGCCCCGACGTCGCCCGTCGCGCCACGCGTGGCCCCGGCGTCCCCGACGTCGCCCGTGGCGCCACGCCCGGCCCCGGCGTCCCCGACGTCGCCCGCCGCGCCACGCGCGGCCCCGGCGTCCCCGACGTCGCTCGCCGCGCCACGCACGGCCCCGTCGTCGACCGCTGGGCCTAGTGCGGCACCGGTGTTGTGGTACGTTGACCCCGCTCTTGTCTATCAGCGACGTCTATCAGCGACGAGCGCGGGTTGGTGTTTCGCCCTCCTCCTGCACCGAGCCCCCGGTGTACCACCCCCACTGCTCCATTGTACCCCTAGCCACGTTCACCCGATGGTGACCAGGCGTGTCGTCGGGGTCCTCCGACCAGTGGAGCGGTTCTCCGGAGTCGTCCTCTCCTCGACGACCTCTCCACCGCCTGACTCCTCACCGCACCGATCTCGCCTATCCCCTCCTCTGTCCGTAGCGCCCTCGCCGATCCCCACTGGCGTCGGGCTATGGAGGAGGAGTATTCAGTGTTGCTTGCCAACCGGACCTGGGACCTGGTTTTCCGTCCTGGTTGTGGCAATGTTGTCACGGGCAAGTGGGTGTTCACGCATAAGAGGAGGGCAGATGGGTCTCTGGAGAGGTACAAGGCTCGGTGGGTTCTTCGGGGCTTCACTCAGCGCCCTAGTGTCGACTACGACGAGACTTTCAGCCCGCTGGTGAAGCCGGCGACGAATCGTATCGTTCTGTCGTTGACTCTCTCGCGTTATTGGCCTGTCCATCAGTTGGACATCAAGAACGCCTTCATGGCACGCTGACGGAGACGGTGTACTGCAGTCAGCCAACAGGGTTCGTTGATTCAGCTCGCCCAGACATGGTCTACCGGTTGAACAAGTCCCTATACAGCCTGAAGCAGGCACCCCGGGCTTGGTACAGCCGGTTCGCCTCCTTCTTGGTCTCGCTCGACTGTGTCGAGGCCAAGTCGAACACCTCGCTCTTCATCTACAGGCATGAGGGTGACATTGTGTACCTCCTCCTGTACGTCGACGACATCGTCCTCACGGCGTCCAGTCCGGTTCTCCTTCAGCGCACGATCTCTGCCCTGCAGCGGGAGTTCACAATGAAGGATCTGGGCCACCTTCACCACTTCTTGGGCGTTACGGTCGAGCATCGCCCGAGCGGCCTATTCCTTCACCAGCGACAGTACTTCCTGGACATCCTCCAGCGGGCGAGCATGGCTGATTGCAAGTCGTGCTCCACTCTGGTGGAGACCCAGGCGAAGGTCTCCTCCGCCGACGGTGCCCCTGTTGTTGACCCCAGCATGTACAGGAGTCTTGCAGGTGCCCTTCAGTACCTCACCTTCACCAGGCCGAACATCTACGCGGTTCAACAGGTGTGCCTTCACATGCATGATTCGCGAGAGCCGCATCTCACCGCTGTGAAGCGGATACTTCGGTACCTGCGCGACACCTTCGACTACGGCCTTCTCCTCCGGGGTGACTCGCCTTCTGAGTTGGTCGTCTACAACGACGCTGACTGGGCAGGTTGCCCAGACACCCGTCGGTCCACCTCTGGCTACGCCGTCTTCCTGGGCGGCAACCTCATCTCCTGGTCCTCGAAGCGGCAGCCTGTGGTGTCGCGATCGAGTGCTGAGACGGAGTATCGCGCCGTGGCCAACAGGGTGGTTGAGGCCGCCTGGCTTAACCAGCTGCTGCAGGAGCTCCACTCCTCGGTCACTCGGAGCACGTTGGTCTACTGCGAGAACGTCAGCGCCGTCTACCTCTCCACTAACCCCGTCCAACATCAGCGCACGAAGCATGTAGAGATTGATCTTCACTTTGTTCGTGAGTGGGTTGCACGTGGCGAGGTCCAGGTCCTCCACGCCTCGACGACGTCGCAGTTCGCCAATATTTTCACAAAGGATCTTCCTTCCTCGTTGTTCACCGAGTTTCGGTCTACTCTCAACATCTGCCGCGGCTAGATGTTGGGACTACAGGGGGTGTTAGACAATTTCAGTGTTTATATTAGGGGTAGGGGTATTTTAGTCATTTCAAGGGAGGCCTCTTGGCCCCCAAGTATGGTAACCCTATATGTAACCCCTTGTCAATCTAATGGATATTATTCTCTTCCAATTGTAATATTATGGAGACAGGAGACCAAATATATAGAGGTACAAGAGGATTACAAATCTGCAGAAACCCTCTTATACAATGGGGAAATACAAGCTAACACATATATCTCTAATATGTATATCAATCAGCATGCTATAATTGCAACAGTGGTCAAGTAACAAAAAAAAATACATTTTGAGAACATGTTTAGATCCCAAGGTCAAAGATACCAAAGTGTATCGCCAGTTCACAAAATCAAATGTTTTTTACTTAAACAGTCAGTATGGAACATGGAAGCGAGATATAAAATTGCGAAGTGTTCAAAATTCACAGGCCAATTGAGAAATAATAAATTGTGAAGTATTCAAAGTTTAGATGCAACCAACATAACACATGCACGTTACTGATCCTAAGAAAAGTGCACTTTGAGAAAACAGTAAAAAAGAATATCAACTTGTATTATTGGTATCCAAACTCTTTCTTGTGCTTCTTAAGACCCTAGATACACAAGGCTACAGTTAACTTGGTGCAAGCCAAGATGAGAAAAATACTTCTCGTGGAACATGGACAACACAAAAGTGAAAGGGCATATGTATTTGAATATGTAAGATAGAGAACATTTTCAGAAATTCATTATTTGCCTGAAAAAAATACCTGAGCCACAAAAAGAAAAGAAAAGAAATTTTCTTTGAATTGTAGGTCCAACTATGCATCTAAAATGTTACCCACACGATGGAACAAGAACAGATTTTTTCATCTACCATGTAGAAAGATATCTCAGAAGTCATGGAGGGTCAAATACCATAACTTCAAAAGAGAAACTTAGTGGGGGTAAATATTTAGCTATCTTAGTACAAAACATAACGATTAATTTTAGCCATTCAGTGACCAGAAAGTACCACATCAGCTAGAAAAACAACACTATTTCATTGTGACTGCAATTAAGCAGTAATAAGCTGTGTACATTCAACAAAAGAAAAATTCTACTGTTAGTTTCGGTAAGCAAGGAAACTTGAGCCAATTTAGCAAAAAAAAAAAAGACAAACTGCCATGCAGAAGACTTTATAACACACTAGAAAAAGAACAGAAGTACCAATATATTGACTAAAAGATTTCTTTTTTTGACATGTAGTAATTTTAATAACATTTGTTCCTGTCAAGTACTGTCAAATGACAGTGTGAGCGCTAGCTTCTGCCTCAATAATTTTATTTTCTTCAAATCAAATTATTAGTAAAGGTGTAGTTTACCTACCACATTGAGTAGCTTTCATGATTGCAGTACTCAAGAGCGGTAGTTTTGAGCCGATAGCTGCCAGTACCTGGATTCAAAGACAAGATATTAACCTAAATAATGTTAAGGGTATAGTAGTTGTATAGGAGTCTACTATAGGGTCCTTATAGTATTCTAGTATTGAGTCATGTAACCTCTATATATTGCCCCCATGGGGCTATTATTCAATACAAGTCCTATTCATAACAAATAATTTGCCCACAATGCAGTGAACTGAAGCAAACAAGTAACATACACAAAAAGAAGTTTGACAAAATTGGAGTTGAATATGTAGCTGTGATCAGGTGGAAATTCTTTATAGCCAAAAAAAATACAAAAACAGTCTCTAGGTAAAGTAGTGCAATATGACAGGCATTTATTGTAATGTCCAAAACAAAGTATTGCCAAAACAAGCAAGTATCCAAAGGCTGAACTAATGTTGTTCTAATTCCCGTTTCATAAGTTTGTTTTTCTTATTAAAATATTAAATATCTAGGACATCTAATGCATGACTTAGTGGATTTGTGCTTGGCTGCTTGCCCTAGCCAAATCAGAATTAAAACACCTATTGAAACTTTCCACGGTGGTTAATTCCAAGAGAGGATCAACATTCCCCTCCCATTCCAGGTTTTAGTACAATTATACAAAAATGAATCCCCATAAAGTTTACAATGTAATACGAATAGAATATTCACACAAAAAATGGCTCTGTCAATTCAATAACTATCAAGATATTCTGTGTTGCATCCATAATATAGAACTTACAGTTGGGGGTGTTGTTTCCACTGATGGATAATGGCTTTTTGGAATGATCAGGGAATGCCTACCATGAAAAAAAAAATGGTGATAATTAATTATGAATTAAAAATGTTAAATTTGAAGATAAGATAATTTATTTCATCACACATGGCACTATAGCAATGCAGTGAACTTTATGAACTAAGACACATAATAGTAGTCATAGATACAGTGAAGAATTCTCAACCAATCAATTGATCTGACTGCCCAGAATTGGCGCATCAGCAAACTATAACTATCGGCATGCCCATAAATCTTTATATGAGAAGAAAAAAACAATATCCACTTGAAGGGTTCGACCATCCACACAAAAAAGTTACTGTCCACTGTTATTTAATTTATGTTTGGCAACAAACACAATTATGTTCAAGTAGTCAGACTTGATTTACACGTTCCAACTTTGATATATCCTTCCCGTATTAGGTAGCTCAAAAAAGATGATGCTCTTTCAGATGCATTATACGCTACAACTAGATATGTATTATCAGTGAAACCATCAACTAAAGACATTCCAGAAAGCACCATCAAGGTCTAGATGAGACACCAAAACATGCAACAAAGTTACACACTTACAAAGAACATGACTAGTGGCGGAGGCAAACATGGAACCCCAGTGTAGCCTCAGTTATTTTAGAAGATTAACATGTGGAACTAATTAAGTACGTACACATACTAATCTGGTCAAAATTGATGCTCATGCTGTTTACATGATGAGAAAATAAAAACAATCAAAAAATAATCCACAATCCACATAAGCTATACCATTAAGGTGACATAAGGCGTAGCAGTTATTTTACAACATCACATCTGCTTGTGGATAGAAGATTGACTTATCATGAAATCTATGATCCATAAGAGTTCAGTCGGTCTTTATAGACTAGCGAACTACGAAACACCAGATGTTGAATATCGACAATGAATAGTATGCAATTTGATTTATTGTGCCATTCTGCAATCATCCATTCTCAACCATTGGATGTCCATCTTAAGGTAGTTGCATTTTTATACTTAACTCCCTCCACATGTGTTTCTCACGTGAAGGAAGTTAAGCGAAAAAACACAATCACACTAGGATGCAGTGTTGTAAAATAGCGCCTGGACGCCTAGGCGCCCGCCAGCCGACTGGACGACTAGGCGCCTAGGCGGGCGCCTAGGCGGCGTCCAGGCGATCATACAGATCTGAAGAAGGTAGAGAGAATGAGAGAGTTGAACAGATTCAAAAAGGAAGGAAAGGAAGAAAAGAGACAGAGCCGGCGGCGTCCTTCGAGCGGGAGCTGTCCAGGTGAGGCGACGGGGGCGCCAGATGGAGTGCGGGGGCGGAAGATGGAGTGGCGGCGGCTGTAGAAAGATCAATTAGGGTTTGAGTATGTGCTATAATGGGCTGGCCAAGAAAAAGCCCACCTTTTAACTTTTTTCCCAACCCTAATAAGACCCCCGCCTCTGCTTCCTCTCCCTCCGACCCCAACGCGCTGCGCCGCCTCCTCTCTGTGCGACTGCGCCGCGCCGCTCCCTCCGTCCGCGCTGCACCGCCCCCTCCTCCGTCCGCGCCGCGCCGCCCCCTCCTCCGTCCGCGCCTCGCCCTCCTCTGTCTGCGCCTCGCCGCGCCGCCCCCTCCTCCGTCGTCCGCCCCTCGCCGCGTCGCCCCCTCCGTCCGGGCCGCGCCGCGCCGCGATGAGCGATCCCCCCTGCTCGCCGCGCCGCCCCTTGTTTGCGGCACCAGTCGATGGGCATCGACGACTGGACGACGCCTGAAGACGTCTGAGGACGCCATGGCGTCCTAGTCGGCCGACTGGACCACTCCAGGCAAGGCGGTGTGTCATGGCGTCCGTCGCGGAGCGACTGGACGCCTAGGCGCTGCCTAGGCGTCGCCTAGGCGACGCCTGGACAACACTGCTAGGATGCACATCTAATCATTGAGGATGAACGATTGCATGATTGCACTATAAGTCAGATTGCATGCTAATCATTCTCGTTGAATATCATCCTAATGCAACAACTTAAATATATGATGGCCTATTGAATGCATCAGGGGTACCCAACAAACAACAAAATCTAGACCTAATTATGACCTAGTGTGACACTGCAAGTCTGCAACATCGTTACTACGTCATGAAGCATTAAATGTACCAGGAGTAATCAAATACAGCCTATCAAATTGAGCAGGTTGGGAATAACTTGGAAAAAAAAAAGAACAGGTCGGGATGATTTCGATAGAAACTAAACTATCGATAACAAAATTGTAAACAAAGATCATGCCCAGGCCACAATAAAACAAATATTAAAAAAAAAAGACGATACAACTCTCTCATGTGCATATGGATTCTGTGCAGAGCATCGTTTTTCACCTTCTCTGACAGTTCAGATTGATCAAACGAAGGAAAAAAAAGCAACACAAACTTGGCGCACACAGATAACGAAAACTAAATGCAGTATCTCCAACAGAATTGAAATCCAAGTGTACCACGACTCAAGTAACTCAACGAAATCAAGCACACAGATGAAGATAGTTTCACGCAATTACCCAGGCGACAGCGGTTTAGCATCCAGAATGCACAAGCACACATCATCCTCGTAGAGCTGCAAAATGCAGCACACAAGAACCAGTTTCCTCAATTAGCACAGTTCATCGATCGACACCTGATGCACGCCGACATCATCAGGGAGGCAATTCAAATACCGCTAACTACTCCACGCGAGGGGATGGAAGAAGGAAAACGAACTACAACGAGAGGACGAGAACCGCGTATCGCGGGGAAAACGGCGGGGTACAGTGCGCGAGCGAACCTTGAAGGCGCGTGAGGTGCCCGAGACGATGTTGCAGAACACACAGCGACCGCCATCCCGGGGCTTCCCCTCACCCTCAACGCTGTCTCTGGCGACGGCGGCGCAGGGGGACGCGGAGAGGCCCGCCCCCGCCTCTGCGGCTGTTGCTGCTGCCCCATTGCGCCCGGCGCTGGTGAAGCGCCAGGCGCCGAGCGGATGGAGGTGGGAAAGGAGCACGGCGAGGCGCCGATCCGGCGCAGGCGCATAAGCCGGCGATCCCGACGGCGTCGTCATCCGGGGGCGGCGGCGCGGGCGCGGGCGCGGGCTTTGGAGTTCGCGCGCGGTGGCGTGGAGAGGAAGAAGACAAAAAGGGGGAGGTGGGAGATGAGACGAGACGAGACGGGTAGAGGACGGCGGTCACTTGTGTGGTCGCTGCGTTTTATCCGGGCGCGTGGGGCCTCGGAGGGAGGTGATCACCGATAGGTGGGGTCATGGTTGCGGCGTCGATCCCACCTGTCAGTGTTTCTCCCCTGTTGAGGTGACGGCGCGGGAAGTCGGTCGCGCGAAGGCAGCCTTTGGCGGGCGGGCGCCCGGGACCGAACTTATGGATGGCCCCTTGTAGACCTGTCAAATGGGTCGGGTTAAATGGTTCGGTACGAAGCTCGCTGCTTTTGATCCGTCCGAGCACAGCAGGACACAGAGAAGACCGAGTCCGAACTGGCATAAGCCTGTGATGGGCCGTGTTTGGGCTCAGGCGGAAACCGTCAGGCTGGCTTGACACGACCTGTTTAATCGTTGGTTCAGTTGGCCAGATGAATGTCCCGCGTAGCTCATGAGGACTCAGTCTGGCACGGTTCGTTTAAATCCGTATAACATGTTTTTTTAATTTTTTGCATGTCTTTTTATATTATCATGTGTCGGGTCGGCCCGATCAAGCGCGACCGTTTAAAGCCTCGCATGGCACGATATGTGTAAAATGAGCTCGGATCGTGCTTGAAACAAGGTGCAAGCCCGTTTGACCAGCCGACACGGCCCGATACATTTTCGGGTTGTGCCTAAGCCAACCGGCACGACCCGTTGGACAGTTATACCCTTGTTAGTATTTTCATGCAGTCGGCGACCCGGTTTTTTATTTTAATAATTACTAATATGTAGGATGTAACACCCTCATTTTCATGCACCGTGTCCTACATACATTCATATACATGCTTAACATTAATCCACATAAAGATGAACGAGTTTAAAATTGATTTGAAACAAAACCGCACTTAAAATGCTAAAAAGTGCGGACTAATCCGATTTTGGTGAGGACTAGTCCGATTTCTCTCTGACCTCTGTCGGACTTGTACGTTTTTGTTGCGGACTAGTCCGATTTTGCCTCTGGACACTTTCGGACTTGTCCGATCTTATGCGGACTAGTCCGGTGTTCCAAGAATCCTTGAAAATTTGCTAAGTCCGTGAACTTGTCCGGACTAGTCCGGTGTTCCAGCGGACTTGTCCGTTTTCCTCTCTGACTAAAGTCGGACTTGTCCAATTCTTTGCCAGAGTTGTCCGTTTTCTCTCTCACTATCTTCGGACTAGTCCGGTCCTTTTCGGACTTGTCCGATATTTCGCGACTTCGTGTTGATCTTTTATTTCACGACTTGTTTCTTGGGTTTTACGTTAAGTGGGCCTAGGGACATCGTGTATAACTCTTTTAGAGGCCATGTGGAACTCTAAACCGGCCTCTACTCCTCGCAAACTCGAAATCCATCTAACTCTAGCCTCCACCTCTATGTAAACAACTTTCACCATTGGTTTGACATCTATTTGCCACTTTTCCACCCCACCCAAACCCTAGTTCGTGGAGAACTACCATCAAGGAGGGAGGAGAAGATCTCAAGCAAGAAGAAGAAGAGGAGGAAACGAAAGAGGATCAAGATCTCCATCAACTTCGAGTTCTTCATCAACAATCCACCATCAAGTTCATCATCAACCCTAGATCATCAAGATCCAAGTGTTACCTCCAAGTTTCTCGATTCATTAGAGTTCTAAACACCAGGTATACCTTCTATTTCCTTTTTCTTACGTGAATTCGACCCCTAATCTCAAAATTTACGTCGATCTAGAAAATCCTAATCTCCTGATCTCGTAAAGTGAGGACTTGTTCGGTCCTTAGCGAACTAGTCTGATTTTTCTGGTTAAATTGTGTTGAATTAATTCTAAAATTTGATCTAATCAAATTCAAACTTGTATAAACTTGTTAAAATCTATTAGAACTAGATAGTGATCATTTAAAAGCAATCTATTAACAAGTTCCACCTTGCATTTGCATTAATCATGGATATCATGTCATCTTGAGTAATATTTGTGCACTCTTTGATTGTGTTTCTTGACTTGTGTGGTTATTGTGGGGATTAGACGGAATTGCGCTAGAGAGTGCCGTGGAGGATCTACAACACCAAGAGTTTGAAGTCTTTGATCCTAATCAATCCTAAGAGCAAGGCAAGTGTTCTTAAAGCATATTGATCCTATTTTTAAAATAAATGTTTTGTTTGCAAAACTGCATGTTTGTGTAAATTTTGATGAGAAATCCTAAGATAGGAAGTTTACTAGATTTGTTTGATCACTCTTGTCACCTGGAATACATGGTAGAGAGTCGGGATGAGATTTTTACCTTTTTTCTTCGCTTAATTAATTGGGATAGAAGAATAACTACACTACTTAATTTAATTATGCATTAATGAGATTGTGGTTGACATGAACTGGTTAAATCTGATATAGTAATGGGTGATCTAAGCATAAGCAAGATTGGTACATGGATGGGTTGGATGTTATGGTGGTTTTGCTTGCTTTAGATCTAATGACCGGTTCGTGGAGCGACCATCCAGAATTTACAGTGCCACCACGAGGTCAAGTATGGGTGCAACGTAGCTGATTAACTAGGGATTTGCCAGTGCCATTTGGACCATCAAGGATGCTCGGGGAAGGGGTAGTCGGATTGGGTTTGTTGATGATTGGTGCGACTACCCTGGGATCCAAACGGCTCAAGAGGGGGCCCTTGGTTGAAGATGTGCTCAGTTGGAGACAACGCCACTGGTGAAACCTGAAAGTTTCTTAGAGGGGGGGTGAATAGGCTAATCGACCTAAAATGACTTAATAAAACGAGATCAGTACTCAGGGGGCGGACTAGTCCGGACCAGGGGCGGACTAGTCCGGTCCACCTGTAGGGAAAACCTAAAAGGGTTTCTAACAAGTTTTAGTTGTATTTTTGTGATGCAAAAAGTGTTAGAATGATTTAGTGAACCTTAACAAGTTATATGGCAAGTATGAAGCTAAGGATCATAATGAAACAATAGTGATGAACAAAAACGGTAAAACTAACCCTAGAAGCAATGTGCGATAAGTGAAAGAAAAGTACACAAGGGACACAATGATTTTATCCCAAGGTTCGATCCCACACAAGGATCTACGTCCCCGTTGAGGAGTCCACGAAGGACCAGGTTCAACAACCCTCCCCCCACCAAGTTTACCACACGGGCCTAACATGGTTCTCCACTATCACAAGAGTGAATACAAGATCCGTTGGGGCTTCTCACAATTTGAGGCTCCCACCACAAATATGATTACAAATCACAAAGAATGACTCAAGCCACAAATCATAAAGATTCAACAAGTGCAAGAGATCAAACCGAGAGCCTAGAGCGGTGTTCTTCCTCTTCTTCACCTCACCAAATCCTAATCCACACAAGAATTAGTTTTAAGGGAAGGTAGGCAAGAAGGAGACTTTTGGAGGCTTAAAGTTTGATGTGGCGGCGCTAGGGTTTCAAAGTACTCAAGAGTTGGTTCAAATGAACCCAGGGATCCTCTATTTATAGAGGTTTCCAGCCCATACTGCTGACTTCAGCAGATGGGTGGACTAGTCCGGCCTACGGCTAGGACTAGTCCGCCCTTTGGGACCACTGACGTCCTTGACAACTATCGCACTGCACGGCAATCGTCACGCTACCCGCTAAACTTCAAATTCAAACGGTCACTTCAAAACGGACTAGTCCGATCCAAACCGGACTAGTCCGATCTCACACAGAACCTTTTGTTCCGTGTAAAAATGGACTAGTCTGGAGACCACAGACTAGTCTGTCCCCCAGGGCGGACTAGTCCGGCCTCCAGACTTAGTCGCTGAAGCACAAACTTTCTCACTAATCCGGACTAGTCCGGCCCCCAGGGCGGACTAGCAGTCAGGACCTCTTGGTCCGGACTAAAACAGACAACTCTGTGGTTTTAGGACTTAGTCCCGAAAACCCACTTCATGACTACCTGGACTAGTCCATTCCACTATGGACTAGTCCGAACTCAGTCAGACCCTTTTGGTCCGGCTGAAAATGGACTTGGACCACCAGGAGCGGACTAGTCCGGCCACGTGCACGGACTAGTCCGGCCACCTGCAAGGACTAGTCCGGCCAATCCTGCCAGACTTCTCCAACTCTCTTCTCTCAATAGGTTTTGATCTCTAAACTGCTTTGAGCTCCCAACTTGATCTCAATGCACTTTACGCACACATCCTCATACACATATGGCTAGTCTAAACTCGACAGGCTATAAACCCTAGTTTCTTCTTTTCGAGTCGACATCGCCGTTTTCATTCTTTTCCTTTTTGAGAGTTTTTGTTTCCACTTGAGTCCACACATGTGCTTAAGATCATTGAGCTCATTAGTTACTTAATTGTCATCATCAATCATCCAAAACCCATGGGGATCCTAGATGCACTTTCAATCTCCCCCTTTTTGGTGATTGATGGCAACACATTAAGCTTCACATATAAGAGTATAAATTTTGGTTTTCATAACGTGCGGGTGTATGAGTGACTCCCCCTCAATGAATGCATCATAAAAAGAAGATTGAGGAAGTCCTTCATACACACACACACACGTTATGGTGGGGTGCCTACGTGTTGTGCTCAACATTTGTGACAAGACATATTAAATATGAATATGATCAAAAGATAGACATTCAAAGCATCATATTGGTATTAAACATTCAAAACATAGTCTTGCAAGAATTTAAACATTCGAATGACATAAATATTATAATAAGAAGTGCAGCATGTCCAAGGATCCAAAATAAGGTGCTACTCTCCTCTCCCCACATCTAACTCTCCCCATCTAACTCTCTCCCTTTGGCATCAAGACACCAAAAAGGAAAAGAAGAGGGGAACGAGGCCCAAAGTCTAGTCATCATCCGAGTCGCTCTCCTCGCTATCGGTCGCCTTATCATCAGAATCCCTCTCCGTGGCCTTCGGGTCCTTGAAGTCCTCGTCGTCGTCGTCGGAGACCCGTGCCGAGGGAGCCGCCCGGGAAGAGCTCCCGTACTCTTGGAGCTGGGCGAGCTCGTCGGCGGTGAAGTCAGGGAATGGAGTGATCTCTCTGTTGCTCTCCTCCGGAGAAGACATGGGGACCTCAAGCTTGTCACACACCGCCTTGAGGTACTTCTCTTGGCGCTTGTGTGCCCGTTGATTCCGGATTTCTTGCTTTCAGCAGGAGGTGAAGATAGCCTTGAAGCACTTGAAGAAAGCACTCATCAACTGAGGCGGAGGCAAAGAAGGAGGTGCCACAGGGTGAAGTGCTGGCATCGCAGAGTGAGAGGGAGGCTCCGCATTTTTCCGGCGCGGAGGAGGCGGCACTGAAGGTGGCGTCTGTGGATGAAGTGGTCGATGAGTCACATCCTTGACAAAGGTCAAGCCCGACACCTTCTCGATGAGACACATGATGTAGGGCGCATACCCACAAGCACGATTAGGGGTATGCGAGATGTTGAAGATGTCGTCGAAGATGTAGTCAACTAGGTTGAACTTCTCGTCACCATCAATAAGAAGCAGCAGGTGCCTTAGGCTTCCTTGGATCACCCCTGCATCACCATCCTTGGGTGCAATGGTCCTCCTCAGAATCCGATTCAGGATGCTATAGAATGGCTTAATGTTGCGAGCATGCCCGACATCATATTGAACATGACTGGGATACATGTAGGCCAGCTCATCTCTGTCTACGGCATTGTGGTTAGAGATAATGATCTCATGATCCAAATGGGCCTCAAGTCCGAGAATCTTGGAAAACTCTGCAAAGGTGACTGAGTATTTCTCCCCATGAGTCATCCAAATGATCTGTCTATCACCTTGAGTGGTGAAGTAGATGGTGGAGTAGAACTGCAGGATCACATCAACATTCCAGTTGTACTTAAATCCCATGATGCCCTTGAGCTCATGACGCTCAGCTGCCTCAATCACCGCATCAAAAGCAAAGTCTTTCTTCTGGGCCATATAGTCCTAATCAACCCATTGAGCTTCAATCACCGGCTTCTTCATCATCTGGTAGACCAGACGGTAGTAGTCACAATGAAAGTCGCACCAGAACCTTGGGTCAGCGGTGCTCCTTTCATACTTGTAGACTCTTTCAGTTCTTAATTTCCTGGCCTTGTCCGCTCCTTTCCCATGGAAGACATTTGCAGCCAACTCACGCTGCCAATTAGGGTTCCTCTCAGGAGTGTGAACTTTCAGGGGACCAATGGGTTTGGCCTGCCCCTTCTCCTTTATGACTACCCCCGTGGCATTCTTTGTCGGTACCTTCACGGAGGGCTTCTTTTTGTTGGGCTCGACAGGAGCCGGGGCCTTGCCCTTCTTCGGATCTCTCTCGATCCGGCATTCGGCAACTTCTTCTTGGGCTTGCTCCTTGCCCCTTTATTTCTCTCCCATGGTCACAAGTCTCTTCCTTTTGGAGACTTGTGCTGCGGCAGCCTGAAAGTTGTGAGCCCCACGCTCCTCTCACTTCTTCTTGCGGAGTTCCTTGCGGGACTCCTCAATGGCACGAGCCATTGCTTCATCTTCATTGTAGGCCGTAGCTGCGGCCCTGGATTGTTGTTTCTTTGCTGCTTTTGCTCTCTCTTGCTGCTCGAGATGCTTCTTGGCAGCCTCAACCTCTGCCCGTGTCCGTTCCTCACCGAGGCGAAGCTGCTCAGCCTCCCACTCGGGGTCAGTGGGTGGAGAAGCAGAACCGCGAGGAGCTGCCATTTCTGCTGAAAGAGGGAGAAAGCATAAGATAGAAGGTCAAGAAGGTGGAATAGTGCGAAAGAAATCACGAGAAACATCCAAAGTTAGGGTTTTGTCGTGTGTTCACCGGACTTGTCCGCCCGAGGGGCGGACTAGTCCACCGGGCGGACTAGTCCGCCTGCACCAGACTAGTCTGGGTTGCACAGGTTGAACCCTAACTCTAACGGTTTTTCAAAAAATCTTGGAAACAAGTCGCAATACTCCTGGGTCATGTTCACAAGGATGCTAGGAGCAACTTTGATGAAGATGGACCTATAAAAAACCCTATGAATCAAGAATGAGGTAGGTTTTTGAAAAGAGAGGGATACCTCTTCGAATCTTGACGAATCGACGAAATCGGGGATGGATCGCAATGGGGGTGATTGGGAAAAGTCTCCCACACCTCCGGGGCTTCCAATGCGTGGATTGGAAACAGTTTTTGGTGGATGGAATCAAAAATCGCCCAAGGAGGGAGGTTGAGCGCGCGTGGGAGAGAGAAAAACAAATGGGAGGAAGAGGAGGGGTCGGCCGCCACCAGGGGGTTTAAGTCCCTAGGGGCCGGACTAGTCCGGTATAGGGGCAGGACTAGTCCAGTCAGCGGACCAGACCCGGATAAGTCCGGATCCGGACTTGTCTGACCATAGGGCGGACTAGTCCGGTCCTAAAAGGCTGAAAACATATATATTTGAGTTTTATCCACTATTGATGATCCTTTTGGACATATTGCCACAACAAAACTTTATGAACATGGTCAGTAAGCAGTCAACAATCAAACTATGACCATAACTCACAAAGTCAAAAGTTTTTCAAATATTTTTGGAGAAAATAGAGATAGAGAAAAATTATCAAACACATGCGTTCTTTTGAATAGGGTGTAAAGTAAACACTCAGATGTGCATGTTTCAAGCCAAATTTCGAGAATCTAAGATATTGAGCTCACTCCTAAGCTCACAAAACGCTTCTCATCTAGATGCTTGGTGAATATATCGGCTAGTTGGTTCTCGGTTCTCACATGGGAAATCACTATATCCCCTTTCAAGGAATGATCTCTCAAGAAGTGATGCCTAATATCGATGTGCTTTGTCCTCGAATGCTCAACTGGATTATGGGCTATTTTAATGGCGCTCTCATTGTCACATAGGAGTGGAATGTGGCGCAAGTTTATACCATAATCCCTTAGAGTTTGTCGCATCCAAAGAAGTTGTGCACAACAACTTCCGGTTGCGACATACTCCGCTTCGACTGTGAAAAGAGGAATGGGGTTTTGTTTATTTGAGGACCAAGACACTAAGGATCTACCCAAGAATTGGCATGTCACGAATGTGCTCTTTCTATCAACTTTGCACCCCGCATAATCTGCATCGGAATAGCCAGTGAGGTTAAACCTGGATCCTTTGGGGTACCAAAGTCCTAGGCTAGGTGTGTGAACTAAATATCTAAGAATTTTCTTAACGGCGGTCATATGACACACCTTAGGTGCAGCTTGAAAACGTGCACACATACACACACTAAGCATAATATCCGGTCTAGATGCACAAAGATATAACAAAGAACCAATCATGGAACGATATACCTTTTGGTCCACACTTGGACCATCTTCGTTGAGGTCTAGATGTCCATTAGTTGCCATTGGAGTCTTGATGGGTTTGGCCTTGTCCATGTCAAACTTCTTTAATATGTCTTGAGTGTACTTTGTTTGACTTATGAACGTGCCTTCTTTGAGTTGCTTGACTTGGAAACCTAAAAAGAACTTCAACTCCCCCATCATGGACATCTCAAATCTCTCTGTCATTATCTTAGAAAAGTCATCACAAAAGACTTTGTTAGTAGAACCAAATATGATGTCATCGACATATATTTGGCACACAAAGAGATCATCATTAAAGTGCTTTGTAAAGAGAGTATAATCAACTTTTCCTATCTTAAAACCATTTTGAATCAAAAAGTCTCTAAGGCACCCATACCAAGCTCTAGGAGCTTGTTTGAGGCCATAGAGAGACTTACACAATTTTAAGACATGGTTTGGGAAGTCTTGGTCTTCAAAGCCCGGTGGTTGCTCCACATAGATTTCCTCTTTAATTGGGCCATTTAGGAACGCACTCTTGACATCCATTTGGTAAAGCTTAAAATCATGGTGAGTAGCAAAGGCAAGTAATATACGAATTGACTCTAGCCTAGCTACGGGAGCAAATGTTTCATCAAAATCCAAACCTTCGACTTGTGAGTACCCCTTGGCCACAAGTCGTGCTTTGTTCCTTGTCACCACGCCATGCTCATCTTGCTTGTTGTGGAACACCCACTTGGTGCCCACAACATTTGCTTGTAGATGCTTGACAAGCTCCCAAACTTTGTTCCTCTCAAAGTTGTTGAGTTCCTCTTGCATGGCCACCACCCAATCCGGGTCTATCAATGCGTCTTCAACCTTATGGGGCTCCAAAGAAGATACAAAGTATTAATGTTCACAAAAGTTAGCAACACGAGAACGAGTGATTACCCCTTTTATAATGTCTCCTAGAATGTTGTCAATGGGGTGATCCCGTTGAACACTTTGATGCACACGAGGATGTGGAGGTTGAACTCTCGAGTCATCATCATCCTCTTCTTCTTCTTGGTCTCCCCCTTGATGTATGCTTCACTCTTGACTTTTGTCTTCTTGATCATGTTGAGGTGCCACTTGTCCATCTTCAACTTGATCACGTGGGGGATGACTTGCATCATCTTGTGGTTGGTCACTTGAGTTTTGAGATTGCTCTTGTGGACGAATATCACCAAGTGCCATCCTCCTAAGAGCCTCTTGTGGAGAGTCTTCTTGATCTAACACACTTTGATCAACTTGCTCCACTTGGGAGCCATTAGTTTCATCAAACACCACGTCGCGTGCTATTTCAACAATCTCGGAGGATTTGTTGAAGACACGGTAGGCGTGGGTGTTTGAATCATAACCAAGCAAGAAACCTTCATCGGACTTTGAAGCGAACTTCAAAGTCCTAGGCTTCTTGTTGAGAATATAGCATTTGCTCCCAAAGACATGAAAGTAAGAGACATTGGGTTTTTTACCAACTAGAAGCTCGTAGGGGGTCTTCTTGAGGAGGCGGTGGAGGTACAATCGGTTGACAGCGTGGCAAGCGGTGTTAACCGCCTCCGCCCAAAACCGGTCCGATGTCTTGTACTCATCAAGCATCGTCCTTGACATCTCAATGAGTGTCCTATTCTTTCATTCTGCCACCCCATTTTGTTGAGGGGAGTATGGGGCTGAAAATTCGTGCTTGATGCCCTCCTCATCCAAGAATTCTTCTACTTGAGTGTTCTTGAACTCAGTGCTGTTTTTGCTTCTTATAGCCTTGATTCTTGAGGTGAACTCATTTTGAGCTCTCCTCAAGAACCTCTTGAGGACACCGTGAGTTTGACCCTTACCATGCAAGAAGAACACCCAAGTGAAACGAGAAAAATCATCAACAATAACAAGACCATATTTGTTACCGCCAATGCTAATGTAGGTTATTGGGCCGAAGAGGTCCATGTGTAGCAGTTCCAAAGGTCTTGTCGTCGTCATGATGTTCTTGGAGGGGTTTTGAGCTCCCACTTGCTTCCCCGCTTGGCAAGCACTACATGGCCTATCCTTTTCAAAGGCAACATTCTTCAAACCATAGATGTGCTCGCCCTTAAGAAGCTTTTTTAAGTTCCTCATCCCAACATGGGCTAGCCTTCTATTCCAAAGCCATCCCATGTTGGTTTCGCCATTAAGCATGTGTCAAGTTGAGCTTTATCCGAGGCGAAATCCACAAGATAAAGCTTTCCCTTGAGCACACCCTTAAAAGCGATTGAGTTATCGCTTCTTCTAAGGACGCTCACACCCTCATTAGTAAAAACACAATTATAACCCTTGTCACATAGTTGTGATATGTACAAGAGGTTATAGTCTAGAGAATCAATATGCAAAATGCGAGAAAGAGTATGTTGGGGAGAAATAACAATTTTACCGGAGCCAAGGATTTTCCCTCAGCTATTGTCCCCAAAGAGGAGCCCTTCATTTGGATCATCATGTTGCTCATACTCCACGAACATTCTTCTCTCTCCGGTCATGTGGTTGGTGCATCCACTATCGAGCACTCATTTGGATCCACCGGAGGAGTACGCCTACAAAACAAGATTATGCCTTCCTTTTAGGTACCCAAGTGGGGTTGGGTCCTTTGACGTTAGTAGTGAGGCACTTGGGCACCCACACACAAGGCTTGAGGCTCTTGCGGAGTGGCCCAACATATCTAGCATATACTTTGCCATACTTGTTCCTCATTAATACATAAGATGCATCAAAATCATGAAAGAGAGGATGCGGTTCAGATTTAGGCATGTTAGTGCTAGTTGAAGTATTCTTCCCAATTTTAGTTGGGGATGAGCTTCCCTTGATAAAGACAATCAAGTCTTTGCCGTACTTGGAGGTTTTAGCATTTTGCTTTCCACCTCTAGTATAACCAAGACCATCCTTGACATAGGGAGGTCTTGTGTTGGTGTATGCACTTCGTGCATACGCCACCTTCTCTTTGTCAAAGATGCCACCGTTGGGTGCTTGTTTGCCTTGAGTCAATTTAAGCTCATCCTTTAATTTAAGGATTAAGTTAGAACATTTGCAAGTAGATATTGCTTTGGATGCAACCTTTGAGGAGGACGAGCTTTTGGAGGAAGAGGATACATTAGTCTTGAGGGACTCAACTTGAGTCTCAAGGATATTGTTAACTTTTGCCAAGTTGCCAAGTTCGTCCTTGAGCTCAATGGTTGTCTCCTCAAGACTTGAGCATGTTTTCTTTCTTAGAGCAATTTCATGCTCTAATGCCTTGCTCTTCTCTCTCTCAAGCTCAAGGAGCTCAATGAGCTCTTTACATCTCTCCTTTTCATGGATAAGCATGTCCTCTTGCCTATCTATGAGCTCCTCCTTCTCAAAAATTTCATCCGAGAGCAATTTCATTCTACACAAAGTGCTCTTACTTATGTCCTTAAGCATGTGTTTGTTTTCGCTAGCACTATCAAATTCATCATTAGAGGATATGGAGGAGGATGAGCAAGAAGTAACCTTTCTCCTTCCTTCTTTTGCCATGAGGCAAGTTGGCTTGTGGTCGTTGAGGTTGGGGAAAAGCTTGCTTCCCTTGGAGCTCCTCCCGATGGCTATTGTTGCCACCTTCTCCTCGTATTCGGAGGAGGACTCATCGTTAGAGTCTCATTCCTTGCCCAAATGAGCATGACCGGAGGGCCTCTTCTTCTTGTAGAACTTCTTTTCTTGAGTCTTGCCCTCCTTCTTCTTCTTGCCCTCTTCATGTGGGCAATCCACAATGAAGTGCCCGTACTCGCCACAATTTTAGCAAGCCCTCTTTGTTTTGGGCCTTGCTTTTTCTTTGCCCTTGCTCTCATGCTTGTATCCTCCTTTTTTTCTCCTCATCATCCTCTTGAAGTTGTTGATGAAGAGGGCCTCTTCCTCATCGGTGTCGAGACTCTCCTCATCATCCTCGTTTTGCTCTTTTGAGGAGGATGTCGCTTTGAGTGCAACATCCTTCATCTTCGAGGCGGTGAACCTTTGGAGGTCATTGTAGAAGAGTGCCTCCTTCTCCATGATCTATTGGTTGATTGTCCTTCCTAGGACCTCCTCCGGGGTCATTTTTGCAAATCCCGGGCTTTCTCGTATCATAGAGCAAAGAGAGACGTTTCTAGACATGAATGCTCGAATAATCCTCTTCACCACCTCGTGGTCCGTTCACTTGGTGCAGCCATAAGATCTACTCTTGTTGATGAGTAGCTTTAGGCGGTTGTACATCTCTTGGGGAGATTCACCATCCATAATGGCAAACCTCCCGAGCTCTCATTCAATGAGCTCAATCTTCACTTCCTTTACGACTCGGTTGCCTTCATGAGCCGTCTTGAGGGTGTCCCAAATATCCTTGGCCACCTCAAGTCCATCTACTCAATTGAACTCATCTCTTGAGAGAGATGAGATGATCACTCCAGCCGCTTGGGCATTGCGGTGAAGGAGCACGGCTTGCTCCAGAGTGATGTCTTCTTCATTCTTCGGGATATGCACCCCGGTCAACACAATTTGCCACAAAGAGGGATTGAGTGACACGAGATGGATCTTCATGTTGTGCTTCCACATCCCGTAGTCGGTTCCATTGAATTGGGGAGGCTTCCCCAATGGGATGGAAAGATAGTGGTTGTTGGAGACAAGGCGTTCATAGTTGTAGCCTTGTTGGTTGTAGTGGGTCGTGCCACCCGATGTAGATGTTGAAGAGTCAACTTTTGGAATCTTCAACTTTTATCGAAGTTTCGCCTTGAGTTGGCAAGTCTCTTCATCATCTGTTGACTTGTCTTGGTAGACAAGCATCTCCTCTTGAGTTGATTGGATCTCATTAGTCGAGACCTCGTCATACCCCACTTCGGCCATCTTCTCTCCGAGTTGTTAGACTCTTTGGGAGAGTCCTTGCTCTGATACCAATTGAAAGTTGTCTAGAGGGGGGTGAATAGGCTAATCGACCTGAAATGACTTAATAAAACGAGATCAGTACTCAGGGGGCGGACTAGTTCGGTCCAGGGGCGGACTAGTCCGGTCCACCTGCAGGGGAAACCTAAAAAGGGTTTCTAACAAGTTTTAGTTGTATTTTTGTCCTAGAGCCTAGAGCGGTGTTCATCCTCTTCTTCACCTCACCAAACCCTAATCCACACAAGAGTTAGTTTTAGAGGGAAGGTAGGCAAGAAGGAGACTTTTGGAGGCTCAAAGTTTGTTGTGGCGGTGCTAGGGTTTCAAAGTACTCAAGAGTTGGTTCAAATGAACCCAGGGGTCTTATATTTATAGAGGTTTCCAGCCCATACTGCTGACTTTAGCAGATGGGCGGACTAGTCCGGCCTACGGTCCGGACTAGTCCGACCTTTAGGACCACTGACGTTCCTAACAACTGTCGCACTGCGCGACAATCGTCACGCTACCCGCCACAATTCAAATTCAAACGGTCACTTCAAAACGGACTAGTCCGGTCCAAACCGGACTAGTTCGATCTCACACAGAACCTTTTTTTCCGTGTGAAAGCGGACTAGTCTGGAGACCACAGACTAGTCCGGCCTCCCAGACTTAGTCGCTGAAGCACCAACTTTCTCACCAATCCGGACTAGTCCGGCCCTCAGGGCGGACTAGTCCGATCTCAGTCAGGACCTCTTGGTCTGGACTAAAACGAACAAGTCCGTGGTTTTGGGGCTTAGTCTCGAAAACCCACTTCATGACTATCCGGACTAGTCCATCCCACTACGGACTAGTACGAACTCAGTCAGACCCTTCTGGTCCGGCTGAAAACAGACTTGGCCATCCAGGAGCGGACTAGTCCGGCCACCTGCACGGACTAGTCCGGCCACTCCTGCCAGACTTCTCCAACTCTCTTCTCTCAATAGGTTTTGATCTCTAAACCGCTTTGAGCTCCCAACTTGATCTAAATGCACTTTACGCACACATCCTCATACACATATGGCTAGTCTAAACTCGACACGCTAGAAACACTAGTTTCTTCTTTTCGAGTCCACATCAGCGTTTTCATTCTTTTCCTTTTTGAGGGTTTGTGTTTCCACTTGAGTCCACACCTGTGCTTAAGATCACTGAGCTCATTAGTTACTTAATTGTCATCATCAATCATCCAAAACCCACGATGATCCTAGATGCACTTTCAAAACCTCAGTGGGGTCTAAATATGCTAGTAATCCCTTTGTAAAGGCTATTTTGCGATCTCTTGGCCACACACCTACGGAAGTGTGAGACGGCATAATGGAGATTCTATAGTCATCGAAAGGTGATGAAATCACAAACATGTGGGTAAAACGGTACAACCTCTGCAGAGTGTGTCTAAAACTATTGTAAGGATCGAATGCCCAAGAGGGGGGTGAATTGAGCTTCTTTTCATAAATTAAGGCAATAAAACTTCATTACTAAAAGCCCAATTCCCTAAGCAAACAACCTATGCATTCAAGTGAATAGTGACTTTGCGATATACGAAATGCATAAGTGTAAGGGAGAGGAAGAGAATGCAAACTCCCGAGGAGACACGAGGATTTATACTGTGGTTCGGCAAGATCGTCAAGATCTTCCTACATCCACGTTGTGGCACCCACCAAAGGGTATAGCCACACCCAAGTCACCGAGACTAGGAATCTTCACTATTCTTCTCCGTTTGCCAACCTCGGCAAGGTGGAGCTCAAGCCTTGTACAACTTGGATCCTCCGGGCTTCCACAATCGTCTTGGCAAGCTCCGGAAGTCTCTCTCAATTACAAACACTAAGGGACACTCCCTTACAACTCTCACTACACTAGAGATTCCAATCACCAAGAATGGAGGCACACAAGCACTATCTCTAGCTAGTTCTAGCCTATCTCTTGGTGTGTAAGTGGTGTATATGATGTAGAAGTGGTAGCACAATGTATTGAATGCTTAAGAATGTGTAGAGTATGTCTGGTAGTCAAGACTTGTCGAATAGACTGGTTGAATGGGTATAAATAGCCAGCCTCCACGAAATAGCCGTTGGAAAAGTAGGCTGACATCACTAATCCGCGAACACCGGATGATCCGATGCTCCCCCTTCAGTTATCATTGGTCAATTCCAAATTTGTTGATGTCACTGTGTCAGATGTGACCGTTGTTAGACCGATGTTGCACTTGTCTTCTCATCGGATGATCCGGTGGCACTTTCTCCAGAATTGGTTCAAACTTGATGCTTACTGGAGTGATTGACCGATGTGTATATTGCTGTACATCGGAGGATCCGATGTTACACTTGATCCAGGGATATTGCTTACTGCACTGATGGACCGGTGTAACATGTCCTTTGACATCGGATGATCCGGTGAGTACTTGCTTCTGAGGTCTTCTTCTTCTGCTGAACCAACTCGATCGATGTGTTGTTTTCTGGAAACATCGGTTGATCCGGTGAGTTGATTTTGTTTGCTTCGAGTTGTTCTAAGTGATTCTTTTGGAATTTTCTCGAATGACCTCTTAGACACTTGTTATAAATATTCTTCTGATGATTATCAAGCATTGAGTGCTGTCGATTATGGTTGAATAGTTTGACATATGAGCTTTTACTTCTAATCTTCATAACATTGATTGATCTCATAAAGTGATTGTTTAGGGGTCTCCAATGATCAGTAGTTTATGTTCATATTCATATAGATTTCATTAGATTGAGTGATAAGGGAGACCTTGCATCCACAAATTCATTAGTAAAATCCAATGGTTGTCATTAATCACCGGAACCTTACCTCATGGGGGCCTAGATGCTTTCAATCTCCCCCTTTTTGGTGATTGATGACAACACAACAAGTGAAGCATAATAGTAATGAATTTGATAGTACGATACTTAAGAAGATATGCAATGAGTACAAGATATGGCAAGTTAAACTTGAAGACTCAAAAGAGATTAATAACATGAAAGCTCAATCGATCAATAACTCAAGAGAATAAGTGGCACATGAATACTCAATGAATAGCAAATGAGTAGCAAAAACACCAAATTACAAAAGATATAGATAGAGACTTTGACTCCCCCTACAGCCTACAGCTAGGACTCCCACTGAGACTGAGCTACCCTCCCCCTGACTCTTCTCTAACTCTTCTCCCCCTTTGGCATCAAGACACCGAAAAGGAATCCGAGTGCCTAAGAACCCTGAGTGCTCGGAGCGATGACAAACTGGTCACCGTCGGGGGTGCTGTCGTCGGAGCTGCTGCCTGCTGCTGCGACTGAGGCTGGAGTAGAAGTGGAGGGAGCTGTAGGAGCCGCTGTCGGTGTCTGCTGGGTCTGGACTGCAGGAAGAGGGGCACTGAGAACGACATCGGCGTTTGTTGGAAAAGCGTCGTGGCCGGCAGCGGAGAGTGGATAGGGGCACCCGGAGCAGGTAGTGGGGATATGCTGATCGTTGGGATCGGCGTGGTCGGCACTGGTGCTGCAGCTGGAGCCAGAACAGGTGGGGCTGGAGCAAAGCCTGAAAGCTGCGGCGGTAGGGCAATCCCGGTCTGTGTATAGAGGTTGGTGATCAACCCCAGGATGCCCATCATCGCCTGCTGCATCTGCTGCTGCTGGTCAAGAGATCGCTGGTGCATCTGGTCTATCAGCCCAGTCAGCATGTCAGTGTCCTCTCGCCTCTCGCGGGCGATCTGGCGCTGCATCTCCTGCTGCTGCTGCTGGAGCTCTAAGAGACGCGCAGCCTACTCAGCTCGGGCCTGCTCAGCTGCAAGCTGGTCCAGGCGCTGCTGCTCAACCATCTGTTGTAGTAGTGAAGTAAGCTCGGATGGCTGAGAGACCTGTGCCTCTGAGACGGGAGGTGGAGTATGAGGGGGCACAGTCGAGCCTCCAGCCTCCGCGTCGTGCTGCCTGGGTGAGGGAGGAGGTGGGAAGTACTCTTCAACGCTGTCATCCGTGTCACTCTCGGACCAAATATGCTGAAGGTCCTCACCCTGAGCCTCTGCCTGAGCCAGTCTCTCGTCTTCCTTCTCAAGGTCTGACCAATCCTCCTCGGATAGACGAACACGGACCTGACACTCAACGGGACGGCCAAGGCGGCGGTCTCCAGGAGCTGGAGCACGGTAGTGGCTGAACCGTGTAACACTCTCGTCAGTAAAGCTGTCACGCACAGCGGACCCCTCTGGAGCAACCATGTAGAGCAAGTAGCTGATCCAGTGACCAAATACGAGCTGTCTCATCATCCCAACTCCATCAGTGATCACGTCCTCCATCTCACATAGGAGAATGTCCACAATATCGAACTCCATCCCGTTCATGATGTAGAACAGGAGAGTTTGCTGCAAGCTAGTGAACCCCTCAAGGTATCCGGACCTCGGCAGAAGTGTGCGGCGCAAGGCGAGGTGCACAGTGCACACAGCTGGAGTGAGCAGTGTCGGTACCCTCAGCAGGTCTGTAGAGAAGGGCTGAGCGAACAGTGAGCATATCTCCTCCAGTGGTGGTGCCACTCCTCCAGTGAGCGGCCTCCTCGGCGGGTCAGCCTGTCCATACACCCTCTCTTGCAGACAAGTGTCATGGAGATCCACTCCTAGCAGCTGCCCCAAAGTCTATCTCGTCAAGTGATGGTGCTGGCCCATGAACATGAAGTCTATGGATCTGCGGCCCTCAGAGACGTAGAGTGTGGCGTAGAAAATACAGACCCAATCCTCTACATAAGCACACCTCTCGTAGGACATCAGCTCCACCAGCCCTCTATAACTCTCAAAGTAGGGGCGTATCTCCGTCTCGGCTGCCAGTGTAAGCTGATCCCAGTCCAGAAAGTTTTGCTGGAAGAGCTTATGGCCCCGACGTCTGTACGTCTCATACAACGACGCCTGAGTCAAGGTCCAAAACCGGCTGTCCACAAGTGCCTCTCTGGGCCGTGGGAACCACTTCTCAAGCAAGATGCTCCATCTGAGTCTTCTGAGCTGCTTGGCCTTCAATTTTCTGTAATCCGTCAGCCGAACACCTTCACCAACATGAACGTTGGTGTCCATCTCGTAGATGGCTCTCTGGGCCGCCCTGTCCTCTCGAAGATTGGCAACTGATGGTCTCGATCGTGGTACTGCCGTGGAATGACCCCCACGGGTCCTGGGTGAGCGCCGGCGAACAAGCGGCACTTCCGGCTCTTCTTCTTCCTCGGACTCATCCGGCACGGGAGGCTGCCTCTGACGAGCCTCGCGGATCCTCAATGATCCTCCTCGGCCACCCTCTCGCTCCTCGGTGGCGCAAGCGGCCATCAAAGCCTTCTTTTCTTCCTTCTACAACTTTTGCTTCTTTGCGGGCAGCTCCGCAATGGCTTTGCCCTTTCCTTTCTTGTCACGAGCCATTGCGATGGGACAAGTGACGATGCGCGAGAACGAGGTTGTGTCGGGCGCACGGACGCGACCGGAAACCCTAGCAGCAAAGAAACGGTGACCGTAGAGGGAGGCACCACAACGGCGCAGAGGGTGGCGGTGTGGCTGTGCTTGGGATGGCGGTGGTGCATGGGGTGGAGCAGAGGCGGCGACGGTGGCGCTGGGTGGAGCAGCGGCGGCGGTGAAGAGGACGGCGGCGACGGCGCTAGAGGGGAGCGGCGGCGGCGGCGCTGCTGTGTTGATGCGGTGGCGGCAGCGCTGAGGCCGGAGGGCGGCGGCGGCGACCGGAGGCGGCGGTGGCCGGAGGGCGGCGATGGCGGCAGGGCGAGCGGAGCGGCGGCAGCGGAGGTGAGGCACGGGCGAGGTGGAGTCGGGGTCGGGGAGAGAGAAAGGGAGGTGGAGCGGCGCGATTAAAAGGTGGGGCCCAAACCCTAGCTTGAAATTTAACACCAGATGAACCGACGTCGAATGATAGGAGCATCGGTCGAATGGCACAATAAGGCTATTCCAAAAGGTACCGTTGACACCGGATGGTCCGACGTTGAACTGATTTGCATCGGTAGAATTCGGCACAGTTCCAGAAATGTGAACATCGAATGGACCGATGTTTCTCAGAATGAACTCGTCGGTTGATTTGTGTTACTGACTGAACTGACTCTTGGTCTCTGAACACCAACTGATCCGATGATGGTCTGGCCTAAGCATCGGATAATCCGATGACTACAAAACAGCAACATCCCATATATGTCCTTTGACCAAACAAACAAACAATGAGAAACACATGTCTCAGGACTTTTTGGTCAACCCCTTACCCCTCAAAAATACTAATTGCCAATAACTTGGCTAATCCCTAAAGCAAGTAGAACAACGAAGAAAAAGGGAGGAAATTATCCAAATAAAATGTAAGGCCCATGCTTTGTGAGCTAGAGGATGAAGCCTTCTATCTCTTTAAAGCATGTTCCTTTAGGCGTTAACGCACCTAACATTTTGTTCTTTCCACATCATATGAGTTGAGATATTCCATTTCAAACAAGTCTCTTTCTCATGAGGTGGGTTCCTCTTTGTGACAATGTACCGTATGTAATGCCAAACAATTTATAATGCAAGAAGTTTAAATATGAGTGCAAGTCTATATGGCAGGCATCATGCAAGACATAAAGTAAATCTATCTTGCCAAGTTTGAACCTTTCAAAGGCTTCTTTAGGGAGAGCCACTCTCCAAGCCTTGGGGAAACCCAAAAGAACCTTCATCCCAAGCTAACCCTTGCTCAGCCCTATCCTTTGAAAGTTAGACAAGACCTATATGAGATGCATTCTTACATGGCAACTTACATGACGTTTGATGCATCTAGCACATTTAATTCACTTCTTAGTCTAGAAAAGGTTTTCTCATCAAGTGGTTTAGTGAAGATATCCGCCAATTGTTCTTCGAACCTAACATCTCGCAATGAGATGTCTCCCTTAGCTTCATGGTCCCTCAAGAAATGATGGCGAATATCAATGTGCTTAGTGCGGGAGTGTTGAACGGGGTTTTTAGCTATCTTAACCGCACTTTCATTGTCACAAAGGAGAGGCACACAACAAAGTTTAATACCAAAGTCCAAAAGGGTTTGCTTCATATAAAGAATTTGGGCACAACATGCACCGGCCGCGATATATTCTGCTTCCGCCGTGGACAAGGCGACGAAATTTTGCTTCTTGCTAGACCAAGATACTAGGGAACGCCCAAGCAAGTGGCACCCACCGGAGGTACTCTTGCGGTCCACACGGCATCCGGCAAAGTCCGAATCCGAGTAACCTAAGAGATGGAATTTTGCACCTTTAGGGTACCACAAGCCCACACTAGGGGTATGCTCAAGATACCGAAGTATCCTAAAGACCACCTTCCGATGCGATTCTTTAGGTGCCGCTTGAAAGCGGGCACACAAGCATACACTAAACATGATATCGGGCCTAGATGCGGTAAGATAAAGCAATGAACCAATCATAGAACGATAGTTAGATTGATCAATAGGTTTACCGTCCTTATCCGCGTTGAGATGACAATTTGTTGCCATTGGAGTGCTTCTTGAGCTACAATCTCCCATCTCAAATTTCTTCAAGAGGTCCTTGGTATACTTCTCTTGATAGACAAAGGTCCCCACTTGAAGAGACTTGATTTGGAATCCAAGGAAGAAGTTGAGCTCTCCAATCATCGACATCTCGAATTCCCTAGACATCATTTTGCCAAACTCATGGCTAAGAGCTTCGTTAGTTGAACCAAAAATAATATCATCAACATAAATTTGACAAATAAATAATTCTCCGTTGATGTCTTTGGTGAAGAGAGTAGTGTCCACCCTCCCGATCTTGAACCCTTGCATGATCAAGAAATCCCGTAGTCGTTCATACCACGCCCTAGGTGCTTGCTTGAGCCCGTAGAGAACCTTGTGCAATCTAAACACATGATTAGGATTCCTTGGATCTTCAAACCCGGGAGGTTGTTCAACACAGACAAGCTCATTAATATAACCATTAAGAAATGCACTTTTCACATCCATTTGATAAAGCTTTATGTTATGATGTGATGCAAAGACAAGAAGTATACGGATGGCTTCTAACCGAGCGACCGGAGCAAATGTCTCCCCAAAGTCTAGTCCTTCAACTTGCGAGAACCCCTTGGCCACAAGTCTTGCCTTGTTGCGTACCACCATGCCGTTCTCGTCTTGTTTGTTGCGGTACACCCACTTTGTTCTGATGACGTTTTTGTCCTTGGGTCGCTCCTCCAACACCCAAACTTCATTGCGGATGAAGTTGTTAAGTTCTTCTTGCATGGCCATCACCCAATTTGGATCTTGGAGTGCTTCCTCAATGTGAGTGGGTTCTACACACGAAACAAACGAGTAGTGCTCACAAAACGAAGCGAAATGGCGAGAACGTGTACTTACTCCCCTTGACGGACTTCCGATAATTTGGTCCATCGGATGCGCCTTGGAGATGCATCCATGCCTCATAAGTGGTTGTGAAGCACTTGGCGGTGGTGATGCGTGTTGCTCATCTTGTGGTTGGACTTGATCATGGACTTCTTCTTCTTCTTGATGTTGTGTGGCTTGTGAGTCTTGAGTCAGCAATGGATCATCCTTCTCTTCTTCATCAACTTGAGGCGCCATAGAAGTGTTGATGTTGGAACTTGAAGCTCCCCCTTGATCATGGCTCTCCTCAACTTTAGACTTGATGTCTCCAATGGTCATGTTCTTCATATCCTCTCGTAAGGGCTCATCATCTATTTCATCATGACCAAAACTCTCCTCTTGGGAGCCATTAGTTTCATCAAACTCAACATCACAACTTTCCTCAACTAAACCGGAGTTTTGGTTGAACACTCGATATGCTTTTGAGTTTGATGCATAACCAAGAAATATACCAACATCACATCTTCTTTCAAACTTACCGAGCCTTTTCTTGCGGTAGATGTAGCACTTGCACCCAAAGACTCGAAAGTAGGAGATGTTGGGCTTTCTCCCAATGAGAAGTTCGTACGGGGTCTTTTGAAGTATTCGATGTAGGTAAACCCTATTTGCGGCATGGCACGTCGTGTTGATTGCTTCGGCCCAAAACTTCTCCGACGTGCCATAGTCATCAAGCATTGATCGCGCAAGATTGATGAGAGTCTTGTTCTTTCTTTTAACAACACCATTTTGTTGAGGAGTGTATGTGGCCGAAAACTCATGCTTCACGCCTTCATGGTCACACCACTCCCCAATGTTGTAGTTCTTGAATTCGGTGCCGTTGTCACTCCGAACCTTGATGATGGGAAGTTGAAATTCCCTTTGAGCGCGGTTAGCGAAGGTCTTGAACACTTGCGGAGTTTCACTCTTGTCACCTAGAAACAAAGTCCAAGCATAGCGAGAGTAGTCATCAACTATAACAAGACAATAGAGGTTACCGCCAAGACTTTGATATGTGGACGGTCCGAAGAGGTCCATGTGAAGTAGCTCAAGTGGCTTGGAGGTTGACACCATTGTCTTCATTGGGTGGTGTGAAGCAACTTGCTTCCCGGCTTGACAAGCGCTACAAAGCTCGTTCTTCTCAAATGTGACATCCTTCACGCCGGTCACCATCCCCAGCTTGAATGACTTCTTGAGCTTGCTCATCCCTATGTGCGCTATGCGTCTATGCCATAGCCAACCCAAACTTGTCTTGCTGAGAAGACAAGTGGTCAAGCTAGCATCCTTGTTGGAGAAGTCTACTAGGTAGAGATGTCCATGCCGAAATCCTTTGAAGATTAGTTCTTGGCTTGTTTCACTACCCACAACAACATCATTTTTGCTAAAGGTGCACGTTAGTCCAAGATCACATAATTGTGCAATAGAAAGTAAATTAAAACTAAGTGACTTAATGTACAATACATTAGAAATAGATAAGTCATTTGAAATAGCAATCTTACCTAACCCAATTACCTTACCCTTAGAGTTATCACCAAAGGTGACTTGTTCATGATTGCCGGGGTTTTCTATGGTGGTGAACATACCATCATTGTTGGTCATATGTTGAGTGCACCCGCTATCAAGTACCCAATGCTTTCCTCCGGCTTTGAAGTTCACCTACACACATGAATTCAATTTTTAACTTTAGGCACCCAAGCCAACTTAGGTCCTTGTATGTGTGATACAAGTGTTTTTGGGACCCAAAGTTGCTTGGGGAGCTTCCCCTTCATGCCCTTTATGTCCTTGCCAATGAACCTTGCCTTCACCTTGCCATCTACTTTACTCAAGAGATAATAATGATCATTGAAAGTAGACTTGTAGTTAGTAGGCAATTTTGGAGAAGGTCGGTTGGGAAGAGGACACTCCCTTGTATGGTGACCGGTGACCTCACAATGTTGGCAATAAGAACCAACTTCCTCGATGAAGCTTGTTCTAAGCTCCGGTGAGGGCACCTTTCCTTTGTTAGGCACCAGGAAGGATCCAAGTACTCTCTTGTTGAAGGCCTTTGCTTGTTTGAAGAGGATTTCCTTGTGCTTGAATTCTCCTTTTGATAGTCTAGCCACACTAGTGCGGAGACTCTCAATTTCTTCCAACAAGTCCTTCTCCCTAGTGTTCTCTTTCAAAAGCAAAGACTTGTGCAACACATTAGTGGCATGAGAAGTAATGGATACCTTATCATTAAGAGTTTGTTTCTTTATATTTTTCAATTCTTGATCAAGCGCTTCATGAGCAATGTTAAGTATTTGATGCTCTTGGATCAACTCATTGTGCTTTCCCAAGAGTGCTTGGTGGGCTAAGTCAAGCTCATGATGATCTAGCTTGATTTGAGCCTTATCCTCCTCAACTTGCTTGACATGGGATTTGAGCGTGTCATGCTCTTTAAGTATGCTTTCATACTTGTCAAGCAAATCAAGGTTAGCACTCTCAAGCTTAGCACGAGTTTCTTCAAGAGCATTAAGCTTACTCTTTTCCCTCTTAATGATAGTGTGATATTCATTTATTAATGAAGTTAAATCATCCGGGGAAAGCTCATCATCGCTAGAGTCATCACATACCTTGGTGTTACCTTTAGCCATGAGGCACATGGGTAGTGGATGAAGAGGTGAGTCATCATTGTTGGCAATGGCAAGGACGGCCAAACTTTCTTCTTCCGCTTCACTCTCTTCATCACTTGATTCTTCGTCGGTGACCCATTCATTTGCCTCACACATGAACACCTTTTGTGGACCATTTCTCTTCTTTGGGAAGAGCTTTGCCTTCTTGCCCCTGTCATGTTTCTTCTTCCCAAAGGATCTTGGTTTGGGTTTGACCTCTTCTTCATCATCTTCGCTATCTTCAAGCTTGCGATGCTTGCTCTTGTGGTTCTCTCTTCTTTTGTCCGGTTTTGGACAATCATAGGAGATGTGGCCTTGATCACCACAATTGTAGCAAGTCTTGTGGTCGTCTCTCCTTGGTAGAAACGCTTTCTTCTTGGGATCAAAGGTGTATCACTTCTTGGCAATCTTGGAGTTCAAGTGAGAGAACTTTCTCATCATCAATGCAAGCTCATCATCATCTTCTTCACTTGATGCTTGCTCTTCTTCACTTGAGCTAGGCTCAACCACCTTCTTTTTCTTGAGACTTGTTTTCTTGATGGAGGCATTTAGGGCAATTGTCTTTGAAGATGATTGCTCCATCATCCCAAGTACACTCATCTCATGAGCGTGAATCTCTCCAATGAGTTCCAAAACTTCAATGTGGTCAAGAGATTCCTTTTGAAGCATGGAGTTGATGATGTTGTACTTTGGCTTGGGAAGGAGCATAAGAATCTTGCGGTTGATGAGTCCCTTGCCAAGAGAAGCAATGTCAAGAGCATTAATTTCTTCAATAAGCACATTCAAGCGAGAGAACATTTCATTGACATTTTCATGAGGTAGCATTTTAAAATCATCATATTTGGCTTTAAGCATGTGATATTTTAGTTCTTTGACATGAGAAGAACCCTCATGAATTTCTATCAAGCAAGCCCAAATTTCACATGCCTTTTCTTTGCTAGCAATCCTAGCAAACACATCTTGACTAATGCATTCATAAATTGCATTCCTAGCTTTGGCATCCCACTTAATTTGATCACCAACATAATTGTGCTCACCAAACCCCGCGTGAGTCACTTCCCATACTTAGGGAGCAATAGCCTCTAGATAAGCGCACATGCATGCTTTCCAATAGGCAAAGTTCTTGCCCTCGAAGATAGGAACCGAACCCCCAATCTTGGTCATTTTAGCTCTCTAGTGGTGAAGCTAGAATGATCCAATGAGCAACCTTGCTCTGATACCAATTGTAAGGATCGAATGCTCAAGAGGGGGGTGAATTGGGCTTCTTTTCAAAAATTAAGGCAATAAAACTTAATTACTAAAAGCCCAATTCCCTAAGCAAACAACCTATGCATTCAAGTGAATAGTGACTTTGCGATATACGAAATGCATAAGTGTAAGGGAGAGGAAGAGAATGCAAACTCCCGAGGAGACACGAGGATTTATCCCTTGGTTTGGCAAGATCGTCAAGATCTTCCTACATCCACGTTGTGGCACCCACCAAAGGGTATAGCCACACCCAAGTCACCGAGACTGAGGTTCTTCACTATTCTTCTCCGTTTGCCAACCTCGGCAAGGTGGAGCTCAATCCTTGTACAACTTGGATCCTCCGAGCTTCCACAATCGTCTTGGCAAGCTCCGGAAGTCTCTCTCAATTACAAACACCAAGGGACACTCCCTTACAACTCTCACTACACTAGAGATTCCAATCACCAAGAATGGAGGCACACAAGCACTATCTCTAGCTAGTTCTAGCCTATCTCTTGGTGTGTAAGTGGTGTATATGATGTAGAAGTGGTAGCACAATGTCTTGAATGCTTGAGAATGTGTAGAGTATGTCTGGTAGTCAAGACTTGTTGAATATACTGGTTGAAGGGGTATAAATAGCCAGCCTCCACGAAATAGCCGTTGGAAAAGTAGGCTGACATCACTGTTCTGCAAACACCGGATGATCCGATGCTCCCCCTTCAGTTATCATCGGTCAATTCCAAATTTGCTGATGTCACTGTGTTAGATATGACCGTTGTTAGACCGATGTTGCACTTGTCTTCTCATCGGATGATCCGGTGGCACTTCCTCCAGAGTTGGTTCAAACTTGATGCTTACTGGAGTGATTGACCGATGTGTATATTGTTGTACATCGGAGGATCCGATGTTACACTTGATCCAGGGATATTGCTTACTGCACTGATAGACCGGTGTAACATGTCCTTTGACATCGGATGATCCGGTGAGTACTTGGTTCTGAGGTCTTCTTCTTTTGCTGAACCAACTCGACCGATGTGTCATTTTCTGGAAACATCGATTGATCCGATGAGTTGATTTTGTTTGCTTCGAGTTGTTCTAAGTGATTCTTTTGGAATTTTCTCGATTGACCTCTTAGACACTTGTTGTAAATATTCTTCTGATGATTATCAAACATTGAGTGATGTCGATTATGGTTGAATAGTTTGACATATGAGCTTTTACTTCTAATCTTCATAACATTGATTGATCTCATAAAGTGATTGTTTAGGGGTCTCCAATGATCAGTAGTTGATGTTCATATTCATATAGATTTCATTAGATTGAGTGATATGGGAGACCTTGCATCCACAAATTTATTAGTAAAATCCAATGGTTGTCATTAATCACCGAAACCATACCTCATGGGGGCCTAGATGCTTTCAACTATCATGATAGTCGTGCTCCCGATTATGAGCAACCTGGACCCTCACATGATTACGGGAAAATTGGGATTTGGGACGGTTATAGTTGGTATTATGGTTATGGATGGTTATGAATTGAATTCTGGTATCGAATATGGATATTGGTATATGATGATGGATATGGAGTATGGACTAGTATTATGATAACTACATGTCTTATGATGGGCTTATTTCATATACATATAATATATTGCTTTTCAAATGTTTTAATGTACTTTTCAGCACTCCACCATTATTATATTCGTCATTTGAATCGGCTACATGTCATACTTTCCACACTTGCTGAGTACGACATGTACTCACTCTTGCAATCCCCCCAACAGTTGCAAGTCAGGATTGGGAGTTTAATGGCGATAATGCGGAGTTCTAGGCCGTGTCTACCGTCAGCTTTACCTGTGGTGTTGATTGGAGCTGCGCTATCCTATCGCTTATGCTGCCTAGTTGTTTAGTTTGCTTATTTAGTTTATTTCCGCTGCATTAGTTGAACTTGTTATTAGTATTCATTGGAACTTGTACTCAAGGATAATATGGTTTATGTAATAAAATTTGGTTAATTAATCTTGTTCTGTGGTAATTTTCTGTATACTCTTTTGTGAATGCACTTGTGTATGTGTGTTGAACATCCTGGGCACACATATGCGTTCACTTGGTTCATTTTCGAAACCGGGTGTCACAGATTGGTATCAGAGCCACAGGTTGACCGTAGGACGCAATCTAGATAGAGTGGACACTTTAGAGCACATAGAAACAATGAGGAATCGATGTGTTCTTGCTTGGTGTGCTGCTTGCTATATATATTGGTTGCTTGTGTGCTTAGTAGAGGATTTTGGGATGCTTTAGCATTGCCATGTCCACGTAGGCTAGTTAGTTGTCTAGTTTCATATCCCTTGATGCATATAGTTGGGGACGTTTTCTAATTCTTACCTATTGCTTTTCTATAGATGGTGAGGACTCACAACTAGAGGGATGCTAATGATGAGGAGGAGAACCATGGACAAGGACCTGCTCATGGAGCTATCAACATTGAGCAGCTTTTGGCTATGCAGAACCAGCTCATGCAGACCATGATACAAAATATGGGAGGCTGGTAACATCAATAATCAGCCCCACATGCCTCCACCGCCACCCCCACCTTCTCATAATTGGTTGGGAGAGTTTATGAGGACTAGGCCGCCAACCTTTGCTCAAGCCGCTGACCCTATGGATGCGGATGATTGGCTCAGGTCTGTGGAGAAGAAGCTTGCTATAGTCCAATGCAGCGACCGGAGAAGGTTCTATTTGCATCTCATCAACTAGTTGGAGCAGCTGCCAATTGGTGGGATTCACTATGCAATGCTCATGAGAACCAAGAGAGAATTACTTGAGCGGAATTCAAGGAGAGTTTCCGTTTTTATTATGTGCCGAAAGGTGTTATAATTTTGAAGAGGCAAGAATTTGAGAACTTAAGGCAAGGAAGATCAAGCGTGAGTGAATATCTCAATAAGTTCACTCAACTCTCAAGATATGCGCCTGAGGATGTTAGTCGGGATAGCCGGAAACAATACTTATTCATGAGGGGATTGAACAATGAAATCCAAGTGCAACTACTCAACTGTGATTATGCCAACTTTCAGAAGCTTGTGGGCAAAGCAATTGTGGTTGAGAACAAGATCTGTGAGATGGAACAAGTCAACAAGAGGAAGGCGCCATATCAAGGACAGCAACAAGGAAGTAATGTGCGCCCTCGCTTCACACCGCCCAATGTGCCTTACTTCAGCTCTTTTGCGCCTACTCATCGCCCTGGATTTGCACCGCGTCCAACTCAGTTTGTGCAGCAGCGCCCTATCATGCAAGCACCTAGGCCTCCAATGCCTTATGCACCTCGCGCTAACTTTCCTGGTGCAAGCGTTCAAAACCAAGCTCGCCCCAATAATTCTGGTGGAGTTAAGAAGTGCTATACTTGTGGAGAAGCTGGACACTTTGCGCATGAATGTCCTAAGTCAGGACTTGGTCAATGAAGCAATGCGCCGAGGCAAAACCCAAGACCCAATGGAGGACAACCGCAAGGGAACCGGGGACAACAGAATTTTGCCCATGGCAACATGAACCATGTCTTTACGGAGGATGCTCAACAAGCGGATTATGTGGTCGTTGGTATGTTTCTCGCGAACTCCAACCCCGCGACTATGTTATTTGATTCTGGAGCATCACATTCATTCATTGCATTGAAGTATGTTGCCAAGTATAGTTTTCCTATCTCTCATATGAAGTTTACTTTGTTGGTTAAGTCTCCTGGAGAAGAGATGAGGACAAATATAGTATGTCCAAAGGTAAGCCTTAGAATAAGGGGGTAGACTTCTCCGCCAACCTCACTGTTTTGGATTCTCAAGGATTGGACATTATACTTGGTATGGATTGGTTGAGGAAGCACAATTGAGTTATTGAGTGTGCCACGAAGACAGTGAAGTTGACCAATGAAGAAGGGATCACCGTAGAATTTGAAGCATCTCAAACCGCGACGAAGCAATTGGAACTGAATCATATGGACGGTGCCGCAATTGAGGAGATTTCGGTGGTGTGTGAATTTTTGGATATTTTTCCGGACGAGTTGTCAGATATGCCACCTGATCGAGACATTGAGTTTGTTATTGATTTAATACCTAGAACTGCACCTATAGCTAAGAGGCCGTATAGGATGCCTCCTATGGAATTAGCAGAGCTCAAGAAGCAAATTCAAGAGCAACTAGAGAAGGGTTTCATTCGGCCCACCTCTTCACCTTGGGGAGCGCCCGTTCTATTTGTGGCAAGAAGGATGGATCCCAAAGGACGTGCGTAGATTACCGAGCCCTCAACGAGGTAACAATCAAGAACAAGTATACCTTACCACGCATAGAAGACTTGTTTGATTAAATCAAGGGTTCTTGTGTCTTCTCTAAGATTGATTTGAGGTCGGGATACTTTCAAATGAAGATTAGACCATCGGGCATAGCCAAGACAGCTTTTAGGACGCGGTATGGATCTTATGAGTACACCGTGATGTCCTTTGGATTGACCAATGCACCTGCGTACTTTATGTACCTCATGAATAAGGTCTTCATGGAGTAGTTGGATAGGTTTGTTGTGGAGTTTATTGATGACATTATGGTCTACTCAAAGGATGAGAAGGAACATGAGGAACACTTGAGGCTTACGTTGCAGAAATTGAGGGAGCATCAATTGTATGCCAAGTTCAACAAGTGTCAGTTTTGGTTGAGAGAGGTGTCGTTTTTGGGTCATATCATCTCAGGAGGAGGAGTATCGGTTGACCCCGGAAAAGTGAGAGACGTGTTGAAGTGGGAACCACTGCAAAATGTAAAGGAAATAAGGAGTTTCCTTCTGATGGCTGGATATTACTGTCGGTTCATCAAGGACTTCTCCAAGATAGCCAAGCCAATGACAGAATTGCTAATGAAGGGAAAAGCTTTCCATTGGACTCAAGCTTGTCAAGAAGGTTTTGAGGAGTTGATGAAGATGTTAACAACAATCCCAGTTTTGGTACTGCCGGATGTGAGCAAGAGTTTTGATATTTATTGTGACGCATCGAGACAAGGACTTGGATGTGTATTGATGCAAGTAGGTCAAGTGGTCGCCTATGCATCAAGAAAATTGAAGAAACATGAGCAGAATTATCCCACACATGATTTAGAACTTGCAGCCGTGGTACATGCGTTGAAGATTTGGAGACACTATATCCTTGGACATAGGTGTGAAATTTATACGGATCATAAGAGTCTTAAGTATATTTTCACACAAATGGATCTGAATTTGAGGCAATAGAGATGGTTGGAGCTCATCAAAGATTATGATTTGGGGATCAACTATCATCCAGGAAAAGCCAATGTAGTGGCCGATGCTTTAAGTAGAAAAGGAGTAAGTCATCAACTCACAGTTCGAGAGTTACCATCCGAGTTATGTAAGGAGTTTGAACGGTTGAACCTTGGATTTGTAAATGAGATGGAGATGATGAAGTTAAACCCAACATTGGAGCAAGAAATTCGGGAAGGTCAAACTAAGGATGAGGAAATTCAAGAAATCAAGGAAAGGACCCAAGAGGGGAGAGAATTCAGATTCGATGAGGATGAACATGGTACCTTATGGATGGAAAAAAAGGATTGTCGTGCCTAATGTGAAGCATATTCGGGAGACAATATTAAAAGAGGCACATGACTCACCTTACTCAATTCACCCCGGTTGTACGAAGATGTACAAAGATTTGTAGACTTGCTATTGGTGGGATAGCATGAAAAAGGATATAGTTGAATATGTAGCATTGTGTGATGTGTGTCAGCGGGACAAGGTGGAACATCAAAGTCCAACCATATTATTACAACCATTGAAGATCCCAGAATGGAAGTGGGAAGAGATCGGTATGGACTTCATAGTTGATTTACCACGTACTCAGTCCGGTTACGACTCGATTTGGGTAATTGTGGATCGGTTAAGTAAGTCAGCCACTTTATTCCCGTCAAGACAACCTATAATGGAGAGAAATTAGCGGAACTGTATATGGGAAGAATAATATGTTTGCATGGAGTTCTGAAGAAGATAGTCTCGGATAGAGGTTCACAATTCACTTCCAGGTTTTGGCAAAAATTGCATGAAGTTTTGGGAACAAGGTTGAATTTTAGTTCAACATATCACCCTCAAACGGATGGACAAACCGAGAGGACCAATCAGATTTTAGAGGACATGCTGAGAGCTTGTGCTTTATAGCATGGGAAAAGTTAGGACAAGAGCTTGTCATATGTAGAATTTTTATACAACAATAGTTACCAAGAAAGCTTGAAAATGTCACAATATGAAGCACTTTATAGAAGGAAGTGTAGGACACCTTTATTCTGGAATGAGGCAGGAGAAACTCAAGTATTTGGTCCACATGTGTTGCAAGAAGCCGAAAAGCAAGTCCAAATAATTCGTGAGAACTTGAGGGTTGCCCAATCAAGACAAAAAGGCTATGCGGACAATAGGAGAAGGAAATTAGCCTTTGAAGTGGGATATTTTGTTTACCTCAAGGTGTCACCGATGAGGGGTCATAAGAGGTTTAACATAAGAGGCAAGCTGACACCTCGTTACATTGGACCATTCAAGATTTTGGACAAAAGAGGAGAAGTAGCGTATAAGTTGGAGATGTCAGCTCATCTTTCGGATGTCCATGATGTCTTTCATGTTTCCCAGCTCAAGAAGTGCCTGAGAGTACCGGAAGAACAAGTGTCAATGGAAGGATTGGAAATAGGGGCATATCTGACTTATGTCGAGCAACCGGTCAAAATTTTGGAAACCAAGGAGAGAGTCACAAGGAACAAGGTTATTAGATGGTGTAAAGTTCAATGGAAGCACCACACAAAAAAAGAAGCAACGTGGGAATTGGAGGATGATCTCAAGAAGAAATTTCCCTATCTCTTCTCTTCCGCTTCGAATCTCGAGGGCGAGATTCATTTTAAGGGGGGTAGGTTTGTAACATCCTCATTTTCATGCATCATTCCCTACATACATTCATATACATGTTTAACATCAATCCACATAAAGAGGAACGAGTTTGAAATTGATTTGGAACAAAACAGCACTTAAAATGCTGAATAGTGTGGACTAGTCCAATTTTGGTGAGGACTAGTCTGATTTCTCTCTGACCTTCGTCGAACTTGTCCGTTTTTGCTGCGGGCTAGTCCGATTTTGCCTTTGGACACTTTCGGACTTGTCCGATCTTATGCGGACTAGTCCAGTGTTCCAAGAATCCTTGAAAATTTGCTAAGTCACTGGACTTGTCCGGACTAGTCCGGTGTTCCAACGGACTTGTCAGTTTTCCTCTTTGAATAAAGTCGGACTTGTCCGATTTTTTGCCAGAGTTTTCCGATTTCTCTCTGACTAACTTCAGACTAGCCCGGTCCTTTTCGGACTTGTCCGATATTTCGCGACTCCGAGTTGATCTTTTGTTTCACGACTTGTTTCTTGGGTTTCACGTTAAGTGGGCCTAGGGACGTCGTGCCTAACTCTTTTAGAGCCCATGTGGGACTCTAAACTGGCCTCTACTCCTCTCAAACTCGAAATCCATCTAACCCTAGCCTCCACCTCTATATAAACAACCCCACCCCTTGGCTTGACATCTATTTGTCACTTTTTCACTCCACCCAAACCCTAGTTCGTGGAGAACTACCATCAAGGAGGGAGGAGGAGATCCCAAGCAAGAAGAAGAAGAGGAGGAAACGAAAGAGGATCAAGATCTCCATCAACTTCAAGTTCTTCATCAACAATCCACCATCAAGTTCATCATCAACCCTATATCATCAAGATCCAAGTGTTACCTCCAAGTTTCTCGATCCATTGGAGTTCTAAACACCTGGTATACCTTCTATTTCCTTTTCCTTACGTTAATTCAACCCATAATCTCCAGGTTCACGTCGATCTAGAAAACTCTAATATTCTGATCTCGTAAAGTATGGACTTGTTCGGTCCCTAGCGAACTAGTCCAATTTTCCTGGTTAAATTGTGTTGAATTAATTCTAAAATTTGATCTAATCAAATCCAAACCTGTATACACTTGTTAAAATCTATTAGAACTAGATAGTGATCATTTAAAAGCAATCTATTAACAAGTTTCACCTTGCATTTGCATTAATCATGTCATCTTGAGTAATATTTGTGCACTCTTTGATTGTGTTTTTTGACTTGTATGGTTATTGTGCAGATTACACGGAATTGCGCTAGAGAGTGCCGCGAAGGATCTACAGCACCAAGAGTTTGAAGTCTTTGATCCTAATCAATCACAAGAGCAAGGCAAGTGTCCTTGAAGCATATTGATCCTATTTCTAAAATAAATGTTTTGTTTGCAAAATTGCATGCTTGTGTCAATTTTGATGGGAAATCCTATGATAGGAAGTTTACTAGATTTGTTTGACCACCCTTGTCACCTGGAATACATGGTAGAGAGTCGATATGGGATTTTTACCTTTTTGCTTCGCTTAATTAATTGGGATGGAAGAACAACTACACTACTTAATTTAATTATGCATTAATGAGATTGTGGTTGACATGAACTGGTTAAATCTGATATGGTAATGGGTGATCTAAGCAAGCTTGGTACGTGGATGGGTTGGATGTTATGGTGGTTTTGCTTGCTTTAGATCTAAGGACCAGTTCGTGGAGCAACCATCTAGAATTTATAGTGCCACCACGAGGCCAAGTATGGTTGCGGCGTAGCTGATTAATTAGGGCTTTGTCAGTGCTATTTGGACCATCAAGGATGCTTGCGGAAGGGGTAGTCGGATTGAGTTTGTTGATGATTGGTGGGACTACTCTGGGAGCCGAACGGCTCAAGAGGGGGCCCTTGGTTGAATATGTGCTCAGTTGGAGACATCACCACTGGTTGTCGGAGTATGGTTCCAACAATTCTCCCAGTACTACTGTTGGTAGCCCACGGAGTTCGTAGTTCGGTATTGGGCACGCAGAGATTTAGAACACGATGGCAAATAGACTTGAAGATTTATGTGGTTTGGGCCGCCTAAGCGTAATACCCTACTCCACGGGGTGTGTAGTTGTTGTATTGAGCGTCTGAGCACTTATGAGCGTGTGTCAGAGCCGAGTATCAGAGTGTCTAGAAGAACTCCTTGTGTATCGCTCGACCAGTCCTTTTATAGTACAAGGACTGGTCGTTACACCGTTAGCCTGGCCCGACATGTGGCCCTGGCGGTTACTGATGCTTAATACACAATCAATTAAGTTAATTATCTTTAATAGCATGGTAATGGGCCTTGACAGTGCCGTTACTGGTATTAAGGGCCTTCCGATCGTGTGTCATTAATATGGTATTAATGACACTTAATCGGGTCTTGAAGTCTTTGATTGTCCCTTGAAGGTCCGAGCCGTTGGGGGTCCACCAGTCTGATTATTGAGGCTGAAGGTCCGACAGTTGGACACGTGGCAGCTTTGGAGCTTACCGTCTCGGACGGGTAGGTCCAGTGCAGATGTACACGTGTCAGTACCAGAGCTTCCCTCTGTCGGGGGTTAGGTCCGGAGGTGTCGCATAGGTATTTAGCCCGGAGATTTCCCATGTGTGGGACGTAGCTCTGGTTGCTGTATACACGTGGCAGCACCGGGACTAACCATAAAAGGGAGGCAGGTCTGGTCCCGTATGAAATGTGGGGCCTTCGAAGATCTTCAACTCAGACAGGTGAAGTTCCTTTGGTCTTTTTGCAGTCCCAAGTGGTATACGGTACGCAGGGTACCGACAGTGGCCTCCTGGGCCCACCTCTGGGAGAGACCTTTTGGATGAAGTCGTTCTGCCGGAGGTGGTTCCATCCTTTGGTTTTTGAGTCGTGTATTCAAGGGTCTTCGGATGTGCCTTTGGCAGTAGTTCGCAATTAAACCAACGCCGCGTGGCACATCCAGGATGCGGCAGGTGAGATTGTGCTGATCTCATGCAATTGAAGGTCGTCGATTCTCGATACAAAAATCGTATCGGTTCCGCGCACCTTGTCAGGCCGCCGCCCTCGGGCTTCCCACCTTTCATGATGACAACCGTTCGCCTGGGGTAAGGACCTCGACTTGATCGTCGGGGTGGCCCCGGGCCCCCTTGTCATTGGCAGGGTGAAGTTTTTGAACTGTATCATCGGCTCCTCTGTGGTTTCCATCCAAGCGTTGCGGGGGCTTACTTAAGAAGGAAAGCGTGCGCCGTTTTGGATCCTTTACGCTTTCATCTGAAGTTGCGCTCGAATCCTCCAAACTTTATCTAGCTTTCCATCTCTCGCCCCGTTGTGCTGCGATGGAGTTGGGACTCTGCAAGAGTCGACTTAAGACCGACAATGATTTGAAGAAGGTCCGGGCCCTCATGGGGTGGTCCAGTGACTTCTTCAACCATCAGGTCCGCGCCGACAAGCTTCCGTTCGAGAAGGAGCACGCCGGTGACATGGTGTACTTCTCCGCGTACACCATGGTTAGACTGATCCCACCCTTCTCCACTTTTCTCTTGATGCTGCTAGACTTCTATAGTCTGCAGTTGTACCACCTTCGCCCCCACTCCATTCTTGTGGTGTCGATCTTTGTCCACTTCTGCGAGATGTGGGTGGGTATTCCTCCCTGCGTCGAGCTCTTTTGCACCTTCTTCACCATCCACACCACCAACAAAAGTGACGAGTATCTTGGCTTCTATTATTTTGTGAAGCGCAAGAAGTGCCCATACAAGTACTTGCGGTCGTTCCCTTCTGGAAAGTGGGACGACTGGAAGAAGTATTGGATTGTCATCAGGGTGGAGGAGCATGAAAAGCTGGAGCTGCCCAAAGGCCTCCCCAACGTCGACACTAAAGCTTGGAGTGAAGTTCCGGTGTTATCATACGCCTTCAACCCTGCTCTGACCAGTATCCGCCGATGTGTGGACGGAGGGGTGACTCCCTAGGTGGTATTCTACAACTTCCTGGTCAACAGGTGGGCTCCGCTGAAGAAGAGGGAGAAGCTCGCTTGGGCCCTCAACAGCATGATGGACGACGACCAAATCGAGACCGGTTTGAAGTCCAACCTGGAAGGCGCAGCTTTGGAGTTTCACCTCAAGAATTTCCAGCACGGCATCGATGTCGAGGGTGATGACTTGACTCTGCCGGCAACTTTCCTCCCTCTAAACATGGAGGCGGAGTTCGGCAGGGAGCTCTGGTGGAAGATGCCGGTGCTTGACGACCTCGGTGAAGTTGAGAGGCGTTCGACCACCGGGTTGGCGATCCCCGGAGCTTCCAAGGGTGGTCCCCCTTCTGCCCCGAGACAGAGAGTTGAAGTCGTGGGCTAGGGCGAAGAATTGGCCGAGCCCTCGAGCTGTAAGAGGAAGCTGAAGCACTCTGACGGGAGGTCCGTCAGACCTGCTCCTTCCGCAACGGCTCCTTCTCCCCGAAGGGGAAGGTCTTCAATGGCGGCAACCACTCCAGCATCGGCATCTCCCCGGGGTGCTAGCTCCGACCATGGGGCTCCAGTACCAGGGCCAACTGAGGGCTCTGGGTCTGGAGGTCCTTTCCGGTCGAGTGGGGCCTCAACCAAGATGACGCCAACGGCAGCAGCAAGCTCCGGGGAACCTTTCGGAGCTACCACGCCAGTGGCAACAGGGTCCGGCCCCGAGCGTTTGGGGAAGAGGTTCTACGCTAGCTAGAGCAGAAGCCTTCCAAGGTAAGTTTGATTGTTTACCTCAGTTGATTGTTTTTGGCTGTAACTGTGTTTTGAGCTTCTTCGTCCTTCATCCACAGAGTGCCCAAGAAAGGGGCTGAAGCTCCGGTTGCAGGCGGAGGCTCCGCTCCAATCCCAGCGCAGCCTCAAGAGGTGGTTGAGGCTGCGACAGCTCCGGCGCCGGCTGTCGTGGTCCTGGACCTCGACTCATCCCCAGAAGCTCCCGTGGTAGCGCCGGACCACGGGAATGAAGATGTACCAACGGCACCAACCTCGGAGGTTGAAGCTCCGGGTTTGGATGCTGAGATGACGGACGCTCCGGCCTTAGAGCCAGAGGTAGCTGCAATTCTGGCCCTAGAGTCGGATGTTGTTGAAGCCCCGGCAGTGGAGCCGGTGGTTGACAAAGCCCCGACGGCAGAGCCAGGTGTTGATGAAGCCCCAACGGTAGAGCCGGTGGTTGATGAAGTTCCAGCGCCTGTGTCGGTCGTCGAAGAAGTTCCGGCGCCTGAGCTGGTTGCTGCAGAAGTGCCGTCGCCCGAGCCCATGATGGTCGAAGCGCCAGCGCTTGAGCCGGCGGTGGAGGAGGCACCAGCGTCGGAGCCGGAAGTGGCTTCAACTCCGGCCGAATCTTCAACGCCTGCCCCGGAGGTGGTGGTCCCAGAGGTGCCCGCGCCTGAGTCAGGGTGCCAAGATGAAGCTGCCAGCCCCCCCGCCTGAGGGACCAGTTGTTGATGACCTGGCGGCGGGACCTTTGGAGCCAACTCCGGAGGTCGAAACTTCTGCTGCAGGACCTTCCTCGGCGGAGGCCAGGGTTATCCCGGAGGGCGGCCCTAGCACCGTGGAAGCTCAGAGGACCGCTCTTGTAGAGTGGGACCTGATTTTTGTCATGGAGAACCCGCTGGAACCAACGGAGAGGACCCCGGCAGGTCCGGACCCGATCCCTCTGTCGTTGTCTATTGACAACGCTTGCTCCAGTCTTCGTCAAGTGCAGCTGGCCTTCTACCACGACAGCAAGGCCCTTGAGGAGGAGCGCCAAAACCTTAGGAGGTGGCGCAACTGGCTCCAATTCGAGACCAAGCTGGCGCAAACCAGGCTGGCTGATGACAGGGAGTGGGTGAAGAAGGAGAAGGCCCTAATGGAGTATTGGGGCCAACTGCTGGACAAGAGGGAAAGCATGACGCAATCCCTTGACAACCAGTCCCGAGCCATCTACGAACAGGCCATAGCTGCTAATAATGCAACGAGTGATCGCCAAGAGAAGCACGACGCCATCCACGACAGCCTCGTCAAGCGCCAGGAGGCTCTTTAGGAGTGGGAGAGAAAGCTCGAAGATGAAGAGCAAAAACTCCTGGAGCTGCGGGATGACCTCTTGAAGAGGGAGGAAGAGCTTACTCAGAGGCTGACTCTGGGTGACAAGAGTCTCGCAGTGCGCACCAAGAAGCTGGAGGAGCACTGCGAGAAGGAGGAGAAGAAGGCCTGGCAGCGAGGACAGGACCTCCACAAGAGGGAGGATGAAATGGCTGCCCGGGAGAAGAAAGTGCGGGGCTGGGAGAAGGACCTGGTCGACCGCCGGAACAAGATCCACCTCCAGGAGGAGGATCTCAATAAACTCGAAAGGCACGTTGCTGAAAAGATTCAGCAGAACGCCAAAGAGATTGAGCGCCTTGCCCGGGAGAATTCGGAGCTTGCGGCGACCAGAAGATCCTTGGAGGAGATGCGAGGCTCAAGGGCTGCGGAGTCCCAACAAGTTTTAGACTTCCTTGGCAAAGCCAATGACACGCTGACGCCGATGGGTTTTAGTCCCATGCGTCCGGCTGATCCGGAGCCAAAGCTGGACCAGGCGTTGCAGGCGTTGAGTTCGGCAGGCAACAAGCTCACCAAGATGGGCGATGTTATCACGGACCAGCTGGAAACCGAGGGACAATCCCTGGCAAAGAACATTGCAGAATACGTGTTGACGTGCTACACAAGCCGGGACCCTCAGTTCCCACTAGACCCGGTGCTTGAAGGCCCCATCGACGGAGAGGGAGAAGCCGCCCAAGCCAGCGTGTCGGAGGTTGCCCAGAAGGTCGCCTCGTTCTTCCATACGGTCTAGGACTATCTCTTTGTAGCTCCCGCTTGTATCCTCTCTTCTTTTTCTCCAATTTTGTAATCTCTTGTCTCCAGATGAATGAAATCCAAGTTTTTATGAATTTCATTTTTTTTGTCTTTAACATCTTTGTCTCGCTTGGCCCCCTAGTAGATGTACACAATTTGATTGTGAACATGTACCAAGAGGATGTAACAGTTGTTGAAGACTTGCGTGCTTCGCACTTGTAGAGCGTAGGTCCAAAGTCCCGATAGTAGGGGCCCCCTGAGGTTGTCAGAGCTTAGTAGCTCCGGCAGTGACCCTTGTCAACGCGTAGAGCATCGACGGTTAATCCTCTGGGGTGTCAGAGCTTGGTAGCTCCGGCAGTGACCACTGTCAACATGCGGTGCGTGGACAGCAGACCCCACTGGGGAGTCTTCCCACCATCTTTTCTTCACGTTGACGGGTGGCCCACTGGCTTTACCGGAACTTAGTAGCTCCAGCGACGCTCGCTATCAATGTCTGAAACATCGACAACAAGCCACCTTAGGGGATGTCGGAGCTTTGGTAGCTCCGGCTTCATTCACCATCATCATAGGATCTTTATTTTTCTTGCACACTGAAGTCAAGAAAAACAGTAAAATCCATTTCCTATCTATAACTCAATTGCGACTTACTATTCCCGAGCAATCTTTAGGTCGAACGCAACTCTACATACACTCAAGTGCACTGGCTTGTTTCCTCCAGGTCCGATAGTTTCTGGACTTGCCTTACTTCGGCCTGCCGGGGTGTAGGTAGAGTGGCGTACTTAGGGTGCAGGACCAGGCTAAGTCGATAGCATACTTCAGACCTAGATTGTCTTGGCGGCATTCTGACGAGTAGACCATTAACAATGTTTAGACCTGGAAGAATAGACAATACAACTCGAATTATAAATGAATTGGTTGAGCTAAAGTTTCTTTAAGAATTGCACAACTTTGTTATAGACAAGAAAGAGAAAAATAAAAAATATTGAGCCTGTACAAAATAAATGCACGTGGAGTCTGTATTCACAATGATGTCTTTCATTATAGGTCCGGGGTACAGGGGAAACAAGTACACTCTTAGGGTACCGAACCATGCTAAGTGTGTTTCGTTTCTCGTTTGACCCAAGGTAGCTAGCTACACTTTTAGTTCTGAAACTGTGACAAGTGTTGCCTGAACTTTGCGGACCTTCCGGGGAAGGTCCGGCTGTTCTCCCGAAGGAGCTACCCGACTCTGTACAATGACTCTATAACATACATCACATGTAACTACAGACTCACCTCCATGATATTAAGCGTAGAACTTACGGAGTTGCTCAATGTTCCAAGGATTAGGGAGCGGTGTCCCATCCTCGGTTGTCGAGCGAATGCATCCAGGACGGGATACTTTGATCACTCAAAAGGGTACTTCCCAGCTGGGGGATAGTTTATTTAACCCTTCTCAAGTTTGTATTCTCTGTAGCACCAGATCGCCTTCCTCGAGCTGTCGGCTGTGAACATTCCGTTGGTGATAGCACCAAAGAGATTGACGGTATTGAGCATTTCAAACAGCTGCTCGGCACCTTACCTCTTCAAGGAGGTCAAGGTCTTCACGTCGGAGCTGGTCCTGCGTGGCATCATCGAAGGTCTGGACCCGGAGCTACCCCAAGGTGATTTCCGGAGGAAGGACTGCTTCAGCTCCGAACACCAGGAAGAAGGGTGTCTCTCCAGTTGACCGGTTTGGAGTTGTCATGTTGGCCCACAATGTGGGCGGAAGCTCTTCGATCCAGTTAGCTCCATGTTTTTTTCAGGCGCTCATATGTGCGCGTCTTGAGTCCTTTTAAGATTTCTCCATTTGCTCTCTCAGCTTGGCCATTGCTTGCCGGGTGAGCTACAGAAGCGTAGCTGACCTGAATGCCGAGGTCTTTGCAATATCCTTGGAATGCAGAGCTTGTGAATTGGGTCCCATTATCAGTTATGATCTTGTTTGGGACTCCAAATCTGCATACGATGGACTGCAAGAAGTTGATAGTTGATTGCTTGTTTATTGTCACAACTGGAGTTGCTTCCGGCCATTTGGTGAATTTGCCAATGGCAACGTACAGGAACTTGTAACCTCCGACGGCTCTTGGGAAAGGTCCCAAGATATCCATCCCCCACACAGCGAATGGCCAGGTAGGAGGTATCATTTTTAATGGCTGAGTTGGTGTGTGAATTTGCTTTGCATGGAACTGGCATGCTTCACATTTCTTCACTAGCTCAATTGCATCCTTGAGCGTTGTAGGCCAGTAGAAGCCATGCCGGAAGGCTTTACCGACCAGCGTGCAGGAAGACGCGTGGTTCCCACACTTGCCTCCATGGACTTATGCGAGGAGCTTGCAACCTTCTTCCCCTGTAATGCACCGCATTAGGACGCTGTTGGCACCACGCCAGTAGAGATCCCCTTCTACCAGTATGTATCTTTTAGCCAATCTGACTATCCGGTCAGCGGATACATTATCTTCAGGAAGAAAATTGTCTTTCAAGTAGCTCCGGATCTCCGAGATCCATGCATCGGAGCTAACTTGAGGATTGGAGTCTTGTGTGCTGGGTTGCTCGGAGCTTCCGGCATCACCTACGACCCTTGATGGACGCCATGGTAACAGGGCCATCGGGACCGCCAGCTTCGGGGTGCTGGTCTCGCCCCCTTCGCTCAGTTCGGCAGGCTGACTGATAGGTTTAGACAACCTCCGGACGAAGGTTCTGTCGAGAGCCGGAGCTCCGGTTGACGCTTTCATCGAGAGTTCGTCAGCTTCAGCGTTGCTGAGACGCTGGACATGGCAGAGATCCAGGACATCGGAGTCCTTCTGAAGCTTCTGGACTTCAAATAGGTATGCAGCTAGTTGAGGGTTGTTGCAGCAGCATTCACCTTTGACTTGTTTTACAACAAGTTGAGAATCACCCTTTACCAACAGCTGCTTGACACCATACGATAGTGCCACCTTGAGCCCATAAATTAGTGCTTTATACTCCGCCATGTTGTTGGTTGCCTTGAAGTCAAGGTGAACCATATATTTGACCTTCTCCCCGGTCGTAGCGAGAAGGACTCCAGCTCCGGCTCCCTGCTTTTGCATACAGCCGTCGAAGTAGAGAGTCTAGTGGGGCTCAGTGAAGACCGGAACCTTGGGTTCCAGCTTCTGCTCACTGGGGCCCCCAGGATTTGATGGAGAGGGAGTCCATTCAACCACGAAGTCCGCCAGTGCTTGACTCTTGATCGCTTGTCTTGGGACGAATTCAAGGTCGAACTCGGCAAGTTCCGCCACTCACTTTGCAATGTTCCCAGTAGAGTTCGGATTATGCAAGATTGCACACAGTGGATAAGAAGTTACGACTTAAATCTTGTGAGCTTGGAAGTAGTGTTGGAGTTTCCTAGAGGCAATAAGAACTGCGTAGAGCAGCTTATGCACCTCTATGTACCGAGTCTTGACATCATGGAGTACTTCACTGATGAAGTACACTGGGCATTGGACTGTCTGGACCCTCCCGAAGGGGCTTAGAGCTTCCTCCGCATCTACCCAGACCCTCCCGGAGGGGTCCGGACCTTGTTCGGGGACCTCCGAGTTTCGGTTGGAGGAACCCAGAGCTTCATCTACAGCTACCCGGACCTTCTCAGAGGGGTCCGGATCTTGTTGCTCAGCAACAATGACTTCTCCACTTGAAGGAGGTGGCTCCTCTGGTATCTCGCGTTGAGGATCCGGGTCTAGGAGCTGGGACCCAGACTCGACTTCAGGTAGCCCCGGACCCTCCCGGAGGGTATGGATTCCTGAACTGGAGATGATTCTGGTCTTTCCGTAACCAGGACCATGCTGACAAATTCGTCAGTTGCGGAAATGTAAAGCAGTAATGGCTCACCAGGATTCGTAGCTACCAAGGTTGGTAGAGTGGTGAGGAGCTGCTTCAGCACCTAGAATGCCTTTTCGGCTTGTTCAGACCATTGGAATGGTCCGGACTTCCTCAATAACTTGAAGAAGGGTAGCGCCCATTCCACTAGTCTTGAGATGAACCGGCTGAGGGCAGCTAGACATCCAGTCAGCTTCTGGACGTCCTTGATGCAGGCTGGTGGTTGCATGTCTTCAATAGCTTTTATCTTCGCCGGGTTTGCTTCTATTCCTCGGTGGTTCACCAGGAATCCAAGAAGCTTTCCGGAGCTAACCCCAAAGACACACTTGTCCGGGTTCAGCTTCGTGCGTGTGACCCGCAACTTGTCGAAGACAACTTGCAAGGTGTCAAGGAATGACTCCTTGTTCTTGATCTTGATGACGATGTCATCAACGTACACTTCCACTACGTCTCTGATAAGCTCTCCAAAAGTTTTGTAAATAGCTCGTACAAATGTTGAAGCAGCGTTTTTGAGACCGAATGGCATGGCCGTGTAACAATATAATCCATCTACTGTGATGAAGGAAGTATGCTCTTCATCTTCCCTAGACATTCTGATTTGATGATACCCAGAATATGCGTCTAGGAAACACAGTAATTCACACCCGGAGGTGGAATCCACTATCTGATCTATTCTAGGTAGTGGGAATGGATCTTTTGGACATGCCTTATTCAGTGTAGTGTAGTCGATACACATCCGAAGCTTCCCGCCGGCCATGGGTACGACGATTGGGTTTGCCAGCCATTTTGGATGGAAGACTTCTCGGATGAATCCAGCTTCGAGCAACTTCTTCACTTCTTGACATATGAAGATTTGTCGCTCTACAGGAATCTTTTGAGGCTTCTGGTGTACAGGCTGAGCGTCGGGATAGATCTTCAGATTGTGCTCGATTACTTCCCTAGGGATCCTAGACATTTGCGACGGTTGCCAGGCAAATACGTCGACATTAGCCCGGAGGAAAGTGACGAGCGCGAGTTCCTATTTGTCGTTCAGACCTCCCGATATATGGGTGGTCTAAGCAGCGCTGGAACCGATTTGGACGACTTTGACGGGGATGTCGATGTCACCACTTGGTTGCACCCGAGGTGCAGAGGTTGAGCCTCGATGACGAATGCTTCGAGGTTTTGGAGCTTGCTCCTTTCCGGATTCTTCCTCCTGCGCTGTAGCAAGTGCATGGAGTTCTTCCAGAGCAGTCACTCCGACAGTGCGATCTCCACGGATCCGGAGAACATCGGCTGGTGTTGGCATCTTCAACACCAAGTAGCCATAATGAGCAGCAGCCATGAACTTGTATAAGGCTGGCCTTCCCAAAACGGCATTGAAGGGTAAGTTGATCTACGCCACGTTGAAGACCAACTTCTTAGTGCGGTAATTCTCCCAGGTCCCGAAAGTCACCAGAAGAGTAATGGCACCAAGTGGGGTTATGGCCCCCGGACCTACTCCGGAGAAAGGTCGGGAGGGGCGAAGATCCGAAGGTCAGAGATGAAGCTTGACGAAAGCTTCGAAGCTTATGAGGCTTAACCCCGAACCTCCGTCCACCATCACATGGTGGAGTTGGATGTTGTTGATGGTAGGAGATACCATCAGTGGAAGTTGGCCAGCTCCGATCATGTTCTGAGGGCAGTCCGAAGCATCGAAGGTGATGGCAGTGTCCATCCACTTCCGGTGCGGCTCCGCCCTGGCAGTAGGAGCTACTGAGGCCATGTCCCGCTGCATGGTCTTGAGAACACGGCGGGAGGTGATGTCCCACGAACCACCAAAGATGGTGTTCATGGTTTTCCGACGTTTGTTGTCGGAGACGTCAGAGTCGTCATCGACGGAGGTGTAAACAACCTTCAAGACCTTTTTAGGGTCCTGAAAGCCTAACTCCTCTTCAGCTGGAGCTTCGTTGACTTTCTGTTTTCCTTCTCTTTGACGGAAAGGAACTTCTTCCCGATGCTTGTTGTAGCGCTCGGCAAGGTTCTGGACCTCTCGGCAGCCTTTCAGGTTGTGGCTGTTCGACTTGTGTATAGGACACCACATCTTGAAACTGCCTCCGTCTTCAGACGACGGCCGAGGTCGTTTCCCGGAGCTTGGCCCCCAGCCACCCAGAGCTGCGGCAACAACGGCTGTAGGTGTGCCGACCGACGGCTTCTTTTTGCCATTGGACTTTTTCTTCTTCTTGCCACTCCCGAAGGTAGTGGCTTCATCCTTATAGGACTTTTTGTTGTTCTCCGGAGGTGGTTGAGAGTGCATTTCACGGCCCTCCGCAGCTTTGGCACACTTGTCCGCCAAGCTAAAGAGTTCCGTGGCACTGGTGACCTCCTTGGTCGCCAGCTTCTCCAGCATCTTCTTGTCTCGTACGCCCTGTCTAAATGCCACAATGACAGAAGCGCTTGAGATAGAAGGTATAGTGTTTTGTACCTGGGAGAACCTCTGGATGAAGGATCGCAGGGACTCTCCCCCTTCTACCTGACAGCAAAAAGGTCCAGTTCAGTGCCTGGTCGGGTGTATGAACTCCCGAAATTGGCGATGAACTGTTGGCACAGTTCCGCCCAACTGTTGATGGAGTCGGGTGGAAGGCTCATAAACCAGGACCTGGCGATCCCAGTTAAGGCCACGGGGAAGTAGTTGGCCATCACAGCCTCGTTGCCTCCAGCCGCAAGGATTGCGGTGGAGTAGATTTGGAGAAACTCAGCGGGATTGACAGTCCCATCAAATTTCTCCGGAAGGTGAGGCCAGAACTTCTGCGGCCATATGACCATGCGTAGGTGCATGGCCAGGGCAGAACAACCTCCTCCTACTCCCTCGGGAGCAGGACTCTCCAGAGCCTCTCGCCTTTCGCGAGTGCGCTCGATATGGACGCGACCATCCTATTGACGGTAACGGCGATCAAGCTCCACCCGGAGGTCGTGAGTTGAAAGTCGGGTTACCGTATGGGTACGTCGCGCCTCGGAAGGCAGCGAAGTCTCTAGTTGAGACGCATCATGCCTCTTGTTTTGGGAAGCGTGCGGACCAAGTCTACCCGACACGGTGCGATGCTGCGATGGGGCCCGCCCCAAGGGGAGAGGACCTTGGTTGCTGATGCGATCGGCTACTGCTGCAACCAGGTGTTCCACATCAGCCCTCCACTGCTCCATTGCACCTTGGGATGCTCCTGGAGGTGGTGGATGTTAGAGAAGAGCACACGCGACATGGAACGCGTGTTCAGGGTTGTTGTTCGCCGATGTCGTGACCGACATAGACGCCCCATCTTGCTGCCCAGCTTGATTTGCTGGTCCGGACAGTGGCGGCGGTGGCATGACTCCTAGTGGAGCCACAACACCTGTTGTCTACTGCATGTTGGAGGGATTGCCTCCAGCAGGTTGCGCAGCAGGGTTGCTGTTTGACGATCCAATAGCAGAGTTCACCATCCTTGAATCTCGGGCACCCCTACCTGGCGCGCCAACTGTCGGAGTCTGGTTCCGGCAATTCTCCCTGTGCTATCGTTGGTAGCCTGCGGAGTTCGTAGTTCGGTATTGGGCGTGCAAATATTTAGAACACGATGGCAAATAGACACGAAGGTTTACGTGGTTCGGGCCGCCTAAGCGTAATACCCTACTCCACGGGGTGTGTAGTTGTTGTATTGAGCGTATGAGCACTTGTGAGCGTGTGTCAGAGCCGAGTATCAGAGTGTCTGGAAGAACTCCTTGTGTATCGCTCTACCAGTCCTTTTATAGTATAAGGACTGGTCGTTACACCGTTAGCCTGACCTGACATGTGGCCCTGGCGATTACTGATGCTTAATACACATTCAATGAGGTTAATTATCTTTAATAGCATGGTTACGGGCCTTGACAGTGCCGTTACTGGTATTAAGGGCCTTCCGATCGTGTGTCATTAATATGGTATTAATGACACTTAATCGGGTCTTGAAGTCTTTGATTGTCCCTTGAAGGTCTGAGCCGTTGGGGGTCCACCAGTCTAATTGTTGAGGCTGAAGGTCCGGCGGTTGGACACGTGGCAGCTTCGGAGCTTACCGTCTGGGACGGGTAGGTCCGGTGCAGATGTACATGTGTCGGTACTGGAGCTTCCCTCTGTCGGGGGTTAGGTCCGGAGGTTCTGCACAGGTATTTAGCCCGAAGCTTTCCCATATATGGGACGTAGCTCCGATTGCTGTATACACGTGGCAACACCGGGACTAACCATAGAAGGGAGGCAGGTCCGATCCTGTATGACACATGGGGCCTTTGGAGATCTTCAACTCAGACGGGTGAAGTTCATTTGGTCTTTTTGCAGTCCCAAGGGGTATACGGTATGCAGGGTACCGACACCGGTGAAACCTCAGTGGGGTCTAAATAGGCTAGTAATCCCTTTGTAAAGGCTACTTTGTGATATCTTGGCCACACACCTACGGAAGTGTGAGACAGCATAATGGAGATTCTATAGTCATCGAAAGATGATGAAATCACAAACACATGGGTAAAGCGGTACAACCTCTGCAGAGTGTGTCTAAAACTATCATGATAGTCGTGCTCCCGATTATGAGCAACCTGGACCCTCACATGATTAGAGGGAAATTGGTATTTGGGATGGTTATGGTTGGTATTATGGTTATGGATGGTTATGAATTGAATTCTGGTATCGAATATGGATATTGGTATATGATGATAGATATGGAGTATGGACTGGTATTATGATAACTACATGACTTATGATGAGTTTATTTCATATACATATAATATATTGCTTTTCAAATATTTTAATGTACTTTTCAGCACTCCACCTTTATTATATTCGTCATTTAAATCAGCCATATGTCATACTTTCCACACTTGCTGAGTACGACATGTACTCACTCTTGCAATCCCCCGCCCCCCAATAGTTGCAGGTCAGGATTGGGGGTTTAATGGCGATAATGCGGAGTTCTAGGCCGTGTCTACCGTCAGCTTTGCCTATGGTGTTGATTGGAGCTGCGCTACCCTATCGCTTATGCTGCCTAGCTGTTTAGTTTGCTTATTTAGTTTATTTCTGCTGCATTAGTTGAACTTATTATTAGTATTCATTGGAACTTGTATTAGAGGATAATATGGTTTGTTTAATTAAAATTTAGTTAATTAATCTTGTTCTGTGGTAATTTTCTGTATACTCTTTTGTGAATGCACTTGTATATATGTGTTGAACATCCTGAGCACACATATGCGTTCACTTGGTTCATTTTCAGAACCGGGTGTCACATAGGAGATTTTGTAACTACTAATTGTGGGTTGGAATTACAAAACTATTATAAACAGAAACAACGTCCAATTTGACACTGAATGTGACATGGAGAGGGGTGAATAGGCTTCGAAAATTTTCTGCACACTTAATCAAACTGTCAAATACTTGAGTGACCAAACTTGTTTGGTTGATGGTACGGACTAGTCTGTGTGGTAATGTGTGACGAGTCAATTAAGTGTTGGTTCATGAATTAAATATTATAGCAGCGAAAATTGAACAACTATTGAGATCACTTGAATTGACAATCAATATTGCAAAGTTACACGTAGAAAGCAATTGTAATTCAAGTTACAAGATAGATCAACTTAATGCCCTAAGTAATGATGATGCAAAAATAAAGAAGCACACGGGCCACGAATTTTTACCGATGTTCGATCTCACCAAAGAGATCTACTCCTCATTGAGGAAGCCCACACAGAGTCAGGTCTCTTCAAACCCTTTCCCTTGTCTAGTCACCGCATAAGGCCGACTTGATTCAACTATCACGCGTAATCACCGAGTTGATGGGGCAACCTCACACTTTTGAGGGCACCCACAAGAATTACAGCGAAAAGATGATCAAATACACTTGAAAAGATTACAAGTAATTGCACAAGTGTAAAGAGATCAAACCCCAAGAGCTCAATGAGCGTAGACATCGATCTCCCAATCCCAAATCTGAATATTCAAAGGTTTTCACTTTTGAGGACCTTAGATGTGTGGAGAGATGTGTTTTCGTGCTCTTGGGATAGGTGGTGGCGCTAAGGTTTCACTTGTGAATAGTAGAATACGAAATATGTTTCTGTGGGGTCGTAGATCTTCTATTTATAGTGTTTCTAAAATTGTTACTGTTACGGATCCTAACAGTTGGATTAGTCTGTGCTGGGAACTGAACTTGTCCAGTGTGCTGTGTAAAATAGGCGTGAAATGTGCAGCACACTAGAAATCCTAAATTGTGTGAGGTATACCGGACTAGTCCGGTAGGAGTCCGAACTTATGCGATGCCCTGTGAATTTGAACTCCACAAAGTTGAAAAGACTAGTTTGGTCCACAAGCGGACTTGTCCGGTGCTATGTGTTATAGAGCATCAGAGAGTTCAACGGACTAGTCTGGTCCTATGGACGGACTTGTCCGGTGCACAGTGTAATAGGTTTATAGAAAGTTTAATGGACTAGTCCGGTCCACGAACGGACTAGTCCAGTGCACTGTGAAATGTGGTTCCAGAAAGTTGATCAGACTAGTCCAATCCATGAGCAGACTAGTCTGATACAATGTGAATTTGAACAACAGAGAGTTGAACAGACTAGTTCGGTCCATAAACGAACTAGTCCGGTGCTCAGTGAATTTTTATGTTAATTTTAAGCCCTTATCCCTATGCAAAGACTTGAGCTATTTGGATGTGTCTCTCACACACATCCTATACATTTAAGTCTACTTTGAGCTTAAGTCATCAGTTGGGCTTTTTTTTTCACCACTTCATTTTTCACTTTTTGAGTGCACCAAACTATCTCATTTAAATTGACCTGTAGTCATCTCAACAAGTTCATTAGGATCTCAATTATTTGTCATCAATCGTCCAAAACCCACAAGATATTGTCTATTTGCACTTTCAAACACGCTATCAAGGACAGGGGCCGTCAGGACATGGCTAAGCCAAATGAAAACATAAGGCTGTGTTTGATTGGAGAGACAAAGAGCGATGGGAAAGAATATGATAGAGATCCATTTTTGCAACAGTGTTTGTTGGAGGTAGGGATGAAAATGGTCGGAGACGAAGGAAAAACTGTCAAATCATTTTCATTTTTATATATAATTTTTGGAAACGGAATCATCAAAAACGGTTACGTATATCAAAAAAATTTAGAAATATTTGAATAGGATATACCGGAACAGAAACATATCGATTTCGGAATGGTTTCAAATTATTTTCGAAAATAACGTCTCAAACCGTTGTCATCATTATTTAAAATGACATAAGCGCCACAATAATAATTTTGATATTAGTGACCATAATAAATTAATGACATGCAATGCAATATCAAATCTCAACTAAAAATAAAAAACAAAATCATTAGCATAATACATACAAACATAGTACATAACTTCATACATCAAATTTGACTAGAAAAAACATGCGTACCACATTTGTGTGTATATACACAATAAAATTAACTAATTTTGTTCGGAAATTTCCGAATAAATATGGAATTCCAAGTGTTTGCTTGAAAATATGCCTAAATAGTTTTTGTTCCGATTTCTAACTATTTTCCAAGCAATTCTGATAAAAAATCACCATAGGAAATTGGACACATTACGACAGTTGTCATAATTTACATGGGCCAGCCGTCATAGGTAAGTTAACTTACGTCGGCCCGCGGTAGCCGTAGGCCCTGTTTGGCACAGCTGGAACTTGTTACAAAAGCAGCTTGTTTGAAAAGCTGGTAGAAATCAGCTTCTGCTTATATCCTGCTTTTAGTTCATTTTGAGAAGCAGCTGAACTAATAAGCTGTTACAGAAGCTTCTTGTTTGGCACACTCTCAGCTTATTTTTATGAAGAAGCTGCAGCAGAAGCTGTGTTAAACATGGTCGTAAGTTAAAATACGTTGGTCACGGGCTCACAGTCGTCATTTGTAAAGAAACTGTCGGTATTAACTAACTAACTTACGTCGGCCCAGACATAGGCCGACGTAAGTTAACTTATGTACGACGACCCAGACATAGGCCGACGTAAGTTATCTTACGTACGACAGCCCAACAATAAGCCGACCTAAGTTACATGGTTGTCCGACATAAATGCCATAATCTTACACTCTGGAGGCCATTCGCGCGGCCCATACCGTGTGTGTCTCTTCGTCCTCCTTGTGTTGCCGCCTGCCGAAGCGCCCAACGTCACTCCCACCTCGTCGCTGTGTTGCCGCCCCCACGTCGTCGTCACGCCGCCCCCACCTTGCCGCCTGTGTTGTCGCCCCCACCTCGCCATGTGCCGCCTCCTGCTGAAGCACCGGAGCGCCGCGTCCACCTCCTCGTCGCGATGACGCCCCCACCTCGATGCCCGCGTCGCCGCCCCCAGTTCGCCGTTTGCAACCCCGCCCAAACCTCGTCATCGCGCTGCCGCCCACGCCTTCACCGCTGCCTGCTGTGCTCAAGCGCCGCCCCCACCTCGCCGCTGTTTTGTGCCCGGCCGCTCCCACCTCATCGTCCGAGCAGCACGCCTGGCTGCACCGCCGTGTTGTCGCCCGCCTAGTCGTGACGTTGAGCTGTTGCTTGCCTCACCCTAGCGGCCCTAGCCACTTGTATGTCGTCTCCTCCCTACCACCCTTTGTCGACGGCCATGGACGGCCGCCGCCGGTGCCCCGGATGTCATTATTTGTTTTGTGCAATGATGTTGTGCTATATGCTGTATTTTCTGAGTTTATACATAGCGATGTTGTTTGCTATGCTCTAGGATGGTCAAAGTTGTATGCTATAGGATGGTTAAAGTTGTATGTTCTGAGATTAAAGTTGTATGCTCCAAAATGGTTAAAGTTGTATGCTTTAAGATTATTTTCTGAGATTAGACATAGTGATGTTGTATGCTATGCTCTAATATTATACATAGTAGTGGTGATTATTCTAAGTTTCTATTGAGGTGACACTAGCATCTGTCTCTTCCCTTTTGTTTTATTTATGCATATGTATTAGCTTATGCAAGGGCAGTGGTGACCGTTAGTTAGTGTTTTTATGTTGGCATTTATAGTGTTTTACTTTTCTAAATATTTTTATTGCTTGAGTGTTTATTTATGATACGTAAATAAACGGGTTTCGGGCCAGCTCGACTCGGCACTAGCGATTTTTTGACTCTACACGACCATTTAGTAGTCACTTTATGCATATAGACGAGCAAGGATGCGAAAAGCGACGATGATGACGACAAGCTCCTACGCATGGACGGCAGGACCCGATAAAGCATAAAGTACGACAATTGTCTCGTAAAGCCGTTCAGCTGTTAACGGCGGGCCCAAACGAGGCATAACTTAGGATGGCTGATCCAGTTCCAGTTCCGTGTCTCTCTGGTTCTTTTCTTCCCTCTCTCTCTCGTTCTTACCTATCTCGTAAATTACTAAAAAAGATTAACGTAACTTATACAATATGCGTCACCTGCATGTGAGACGTATATGTTCAGAACTGTTCTTTTTTAGATACTCTGGGAGTAACCACGAGGGCGTGCTTATGAGGAGACCAAGAGTCTGGATCCGGACGAGATTTCGATAGCGTGACTCTAATGTTCTCCGCCGCACCATTTTGGACGTGCAATTGGAGAACAACGGGGTTATGCTGCCAAAATTTTGTCTGGATCCGGACCTGACGTCTCTCATCATAAGAACGTTCCTCTCGATCACTCTTGGGTGGTTTATGACCTATCCTTTCTAATAGATGTAGGTTCGTGATATTAAACAAAGTATAAAGTAACTATAACTTCTCTAGCTTTATACTGCAGAGTCAAACATGGGTGAAGACCGCAATTGAATGTATAATAGTTGGAAGAGGAGATCTTGTGGTCACTCAGATGAGTGGTTTGCCAAGATAGATGCTTTTGTAGATCGAGCTTTTCATTGTCAAATATCGATAAGGTGTGGTGCCCATGTACGAATTGTCGAAACACCAAGTTTTTTAAAAAAAAAAACGAACTTTCGCTACACTTGTGTCGAAACGGTTACATGCCACATTATGAAGTGCGGAACAAGATAACTTCTCAAGCTGTACAAGAAGTGGAAGAGGATAATAATGATGACACGGATGTTGACATGATAGATGAGATGTTAGAATTTATACAACTAGAGCTTACGAATGATCCTCCTATAACAGAGGTTGTAGTGTTTTTCGAGCTTCTCAAAGCTTCAGAAGATCCGCTGCATGGACACACTGAAGTGATCATCCTCACTTTCGTGACTAGACTTATGACAAATAAGTTTAAATACTTCTTTTCTAATAGTTGATACAATGATCTCATAAAATTGATCAGCGGTACCCTTCCACAACTCCATAAAGTGTATAAAGATATGTATCAAGCGAATAAATCGGTTCCGATCTCAATATGAAATACGAGAAAATTTATATGTGTCCACACAACTGCATGTTTTTCTCGAAAGAACATGCCAAATAGAAAAATTGTATAAAATGTGGTGAATCGAGATTTGTTGAAATTGTTAATTACGATGTTGATATTGTGAAGATATAAGTTGCATATAAAGAGCTTCATTACTTACTAATGACACCTTGTTTGAAGCAGTCCTTGAAAAAAAAAAACCTGTCAGACACGTTACATGACAAAGCAGGTGCAGGTCAGACTCCGGCCTCGCCGCGCACCGCTTCCCAGCCTCCTTGACTTCTGCGCCCTCTCCGACCTGCCACGCCTCGCGCACGCCGAGGTCATCCTCGCCCGCGTCGCCGCACAGCCGGGGTCGAACGCCTACATGCGCGCCTCCCTCCGCGGCGGTCTCCCTCGCCGGGCGCTCGTACTCTTCCGACGCATCCTCTGTGACGGCCTCCCCGCCGACGCGTGCACCCTCATATTCGCGCTCAAGGCCGCTGCCTCATCATCTTCGGCCGTCCACTGCGTCGCCCTCAAGCGAGGGTTCCTTGGCCAGCGCGTTCCCGTCGGTACCGCGCTGGTGCACTTGTAAATAGTACGCCGGCTGCGTGCAACCGCTGTACGTGTAAGGCGTTCGACGAAATGCCCGAGAGGGACGCGGTCTGGTGGACTGGAACGCGCATGTTGGGCTCGCCGACGTGTGTTCTGCAGAATGGTGGTGGCTGAGGGCATGCTCCCGAACAGGGTGACACTAGTTGCCGTGACCTCGCCAGTTGGCCAGACGAGCACTGGGGTTGGGGAGGACGGTGTGCTGTTGTGTTGCTGAGAGTGGTGTCAACCCGACCATTAACTTGGATGATGTGCTGATGGATATGTTTGGGAAGTGCGGTTCCGTGGTATCTGCGAAGGATGTTTTCATTGGGATGGCATTAAGGATGTGTATTCCTGGACAAGCATGGTCACACGCAATTCAATGTGTCGTGATTTGGAGAATGCAGCACAGATTTTCGAGGACATGCCTACAAGGAACTCAGTTTCTTGGAGTCGCGTGGTTGCAGGTTGCTCAGGCAAATCAACGGGAGGAAGCAGTGATGATGTTCAAGTTCAATGACATGCTTGCAGCTGGCGTGGATCCAATTGATCCTTGTGACTGTTCTGTTATGTGCTCAGCTAGGTTGGGATCTTGGAAGGTGGGTGTATGACAAATACATTGCCAGCAACAAAGTTGGGCTAACAGTAAAAAACTTAGACAATGTATTCATCGATATGTTTGCAAAATGTGGAGATGTGGATGGAGCAGCAAGATTATTTGGTGACAGGGAAGAGAGGAACTGAGTTAGCTGGAAGTCGATGTCGATGATCACGGCCCATGCTGCGCATGATCAGTCTGAAGAAGTTTTCATCTCTTTAAACAGTTCAAATGAACTAATACTGGTCCTGATGAGAACACATATACTGGGTTCTTTCTGCATGTAGTCATAGTGGTTTAGTTTCAGAAGGCCGGTACCATTTCAAAGAAATGAAGATGGTTTATGGGATTGAGCCCAGGGGAACATTATGCATGCATGATTGACCTTTTAGGTAAAGTTGGGCTTCCTGATGAGGCATTTGAAATTGCAAGGACTATGCCAATGGGAGCTGATGAGGCCAGTTAGGATACTCTTTTAATATAGAGATTGACAAGTGTGCTGCAGAAAAGCATGTAGGGCTAGATCCTTCAGACAGTGGAATCTATGTACCTATAGGCCAAATATATGCTAGTAAAAGCAAATGGGACCGGGTAAAGAAGCTATTGGGTAGTGATGAGAGATAGATCATAATACATATATATATATATATATATATATATATATATATATATATATGCTACATTGAAGAATATCTAACTTCATTTAGATTCAGAAAGTTGTATTCCTCTTTCATGACATGACTACTGAAATTCTTGTATCAAGTTCTTGCATCTCATAATAGATTTTGGCAGTAGACTATACAGGTGAAGTTAGCAGCAGACAGGATTTTACATATTAAAAGCTCATCTTGCTGATGAACATATTTTCTTTGACGTTCTACTGTTCTGCATTTGGTTCATGCATTGTGGTCCAAAAGTCAGACAAACTCGTAGAATTAACAAAAGCAGAGTATATGGACAGGAAAAGCGGAATAGTCCACGTCTGATGGAGAATTGTGGCACTGCACTGTTACCCAAGAATTTCGTCTTTGGTCAGAATTGTGCCATGTGGAACAGATTGTGGTGATTTAAATGAACTTGATAGAACTCGTACATTGCATTCTTACCGATTCACAAGCTGTAAGCCCTTCATGAAACTTTGCATATAATTTTTAGCATGCAAGAGGTATTAGTTCTAATTTTCTTGCAACTAACAGGCATGAATGGCAAGATGTGAAAATTTTCTTAGTTGGAATGTGTTGAGAGGGCCATTCTATAAGAGAATCAGGTACACCACATCATTGACTCTATCTAATTTTGTTACTAATGAAATGTAGAACCAATGATACCGATATATTTCTTTACATTTACATATAGCATGAAATAATGTCATGGGAAGTTTAAAGTTTTGTATACCCAACTACTAGATAAAATACTCTATTTTTTTAAAAAGATTGTCACATTTAGTTCATTTTTTAAATTAAAGATAACAATCTTTTGAGAAAGAGTGGAGTACAAGAAATGCAGTGTCCATAATGTTAGGTTGATCCCGGCCCAACCCGTTGGGCAACAACCAACGGGGAGGACTCTATCCTCCCCATCAGAGTCGGACGTGGGGTAACAACCCCACGCCAAGCACTCCTCAGCCACGCGCGGTTGCGGCCCCTACGCTAATACGCGCTATATAAGTACCAGGGGACCTCAGGGCGTATACACGCAAGTGCACACGTTCCCAGAGGCCCCCGCCATACCCTAAACTAATCTTCTGCCGCCGCACGCGCTGCGACGAGTCGCCACTGCGTCGACGTTCTTCCTGCACCAACGAACTACCGGCGTCGACTCCCTCTCCTGCGACTATCCACCTGAGCCCAATGGCATCAGGTGGACCCTCTGAAGGTAACACTCAATCTACCCGTGTGTCCTTAATTGATTATTTATATAAGCAATTAGATTACAGATGTTTAATCATGCCTGTTAGATTAGAGTAGTAAGCAGACCTAATTAGGTATTGCTAGTGTTGATCCTCAGCATCCTAAGAACTAACAATGGCATCAGAGCCGTGCTAATCAATTCCTAATTAGGTTAATTAAGTTCTAAGTCAGATTGATTAAGTTTCTAATAATTTTAATTCAGTCTTAGTTGAGATTAGTTACTGTTAAGTCATGATTAATTAAGAAATTAGAAGGAGGAGAAGTCAGTTTCGATTTCGGTTAACACTTAGAGCTCAGAACACAGGTCGAATCGAATCAAAATAAGAAAAATTAGATTAAGGGGAAGAGGAACTTATCTGGATCAAGGTGGCCTTGGGCCATCGAATCCTCCTCAGTGCGGGTTAGGGGAAACCCTAACCCTACTGTCCTCTTCTCCTTGACGGCGAACATCGGATTGCGTCTCCCAACGGAGATGACCGTGGTGCCGCCATACTCAGGTGCGGAACTAGGGTTATCGGGTCGAAGCCCAACCCTAGTCGCACAGTTGAACTGCCGCCGCCACCTTAGAGCCTCGGGTTAGGAAACCCTAACCCTAGGCGGCTCTCCACCGGCGGCACGAAGTGTGCGCCATAGTGGAGGCCCTCGGCGGCGCCAGCGTACCTGCAAACAAACACTCAGACACTCAGTGCGTGTCACGCTAGGGTTAAGGGTCAAAACCCTAACCCTAGCGGCGGGTTTCCTTCGACGGCCGACCAACCGCACCACACGACGGTGGTGCGACGGCGCCGGAAGTCCCCGCCGGCGACGCATAGACCTAACCCTCCACTCAGAGCCGACGCGTGACGATTTTCCTCAACGAAAACCAACTGACGCCGTCGACACTGGCGAAGAAGCACCTCGAGGTGCTTGACCCTCGTCGGAGACGACGGCGCGGCGACGCCAGAGGTTTCGCGCGGCCAGCGCTCGCTCGCCGCCGGTCACCCCGCTCTCGCTCGGCCTCGTTGCCGCTCCACCGCTCTCGCTCGCTCGGGTCGAAGAGAGAGAATGGAAGGGGAGAAATGAGCTAGGGTTTCGGAACCCCGCGGCGGCGAAAGCTTAAGTACCCCCCGATCTAAGCGCCGAACCGTTCGATGGGTGATGGACGGCTCGGATCAGCCCAAGTGTTAAGCCACCGTCAGATCGTGGCCGTTGGATCCGGATCCAACGGCCCACGTCGCGCGCCGCCCGCCGCCTTGCGCTAGCAGACCCGGAGCCCATGCGGGAGTGCGAGATGGGCCGGTGGGCTGCCCTTTCAAATTTCGGGATTTTCCCCGATTTATTAGTGGGCTGAATTCAACCGCGGGCCAATTTAGTTCATGGGCCGCGTGTTGGGTTCTTTCTTTTTATTTAAACATTTTTTCAGGGATTGGGCTGGGCCATTCTGCTTAGTGGGTTGAATTTAGGGGTTTAAGCCCAGTTAGGCTTTTTAAGCATTTCTGAATTTCAGAAAAGGTTTAAGATGGAAAATAAATTCCAGAAATTAGAAAAATGGTTGGAAAAATAAGTAAATAGCTGAGAAAATTTCAGAAAATTTTGTGTGATGTTCTGAAATATTTTGATTGCATATATTCTGTATTTTATGTCATTTATTGTCAATAGGAACATTTTCTCAGTTATTTAAATGCTAGTAAGTGTTTTTTCAAGCAATTTTCATCAATTAAGAAAATAAGTTTTAGCTAAGTGATAAATTAATTGAGTAACCAAAGTAAAATTTTGATTTATCATTTTTTTGAGCTTAAATTAAGTTATAAGTGGTGATTTAAATGAGTAACCAACGTGAAAATTTAAATTTGCCAATTAATTAATTTTGAGTATATTTATTTGAGCTTATGTTTATGATTATTTAAGATTTATTGAGTAACCAATGTGAAAAATGATGTATTGAGTTAATTATGCATGGAATTTGAAAGTAACCAACGTGATATTAAATTGCCATCATATTAAGTTTTGTAATCATGCTAAGTTTTAATGTTTAAGGGCATTTTTTTGCTAAGTAACCAACGTGAAAAAGCAATAATGCCATTCTTAAATCATATTTTATCATAAGTTTTTGTCATTAATTCTCAAATCTTTATTTTTTGAAGGATCTGACTTGTCCTCAGCACTCAGCTATATCTCCGCAATTGAGACCCTCAACGGTCAAAATTACGGGGTATGGAAAGAGAGGCTCCAGATGGCTCTAGTAGTCTCTGACCTCGATTTTGCGATTACGTCGCCTCAATCCACTGAGCCACCTGTTCCCATTGCTGAGACTGGGGAAACTGAGGAGTCTTTCGCTATGCGGAAGGCTAAGTACCTGAGCTTGAAGGATCAGTATGAGAAGGATCTCTCTAAGTGGGACACTTTCAACAAGAAGTGTCTCGTGATCATTAAGAGCACCATAGCTGACTTAATTAAAGGAGAAATCTCTGATTGTGACACTGCTGCAGAGTACTTAGAGAGAGTCTGAAGTCAGTTTATTAGCTCCACTAAGGCGAGTGCTAGCACTCTCATGAGAAAGATTATCACTGAGAAGTACTCTGGAGGCGGTGTGCATGAGCACATCAATAAGATGAGTCACTATAATTCTAAGCTTATGGAGCTAAACATTGTGATGCCAGATGAGATGCTCATTTATTTCATCCTCAGTTCTCTTCCTAAGGAGTTTGAGGTCTTTGTGGTCAATTATAACTCACTTTCTGAGACCTGGAACATTGATAAGATTGTTGCTATATGCGTTCAGGAAGAGGAACACATCAAGAGCTCTAAGAGTGGTGATTATATCAATCTGGCTGACACTAAGGATAAGGGAAAGGCAAAGAGATACTTTACTTCTCCCAAACCACTTTCCTTCAAAGCTTCAGACTCCAGTTCAACAAATAAGTTCAAAGGCAAGTCCCCTCAAAAGAGGGACAAAGATAAGTGTCACTTCTGTGGCTCAGATGAGCATTTCCAGAAGGACTGTGTTGGATTCATTAAGTGGTGTGCTAAGAAAGGTAATGATATAATTACTTTTGTAAATGAGGCCTTATATGTGAATTATTCACGGTCTACTTGGTGGATTGACTCAGGTGCCACTGTGCACATTTGCAATTCTATGCAGGCATTAAGTACGATGAAAACTATAAGAAGAAGTGAAAGAGTGATTAAGGTAGCAGATGGGCGTGAAGCCGAAGTCGAAGCCATTGGAGACTTATCTCTTAGATTACTTAGTGGCTTTGTACTTAGGCTAAATAATGTTCTTTATGCCCCTTCATTAGAAAGGAACTTGATTTCAGTTTCGTGTTTGGATGATTCAAGATACATTTGTCATTTTGGTAATGATAAGTGTTCTATCAGTTATAATAATAAGATTGTTGGTCTTGCCTTCTGACGAGACATGCTCTACTTGTTGTCCACTCACGAGAATGTATATTCTATAAGTAATGATCAAGTTTCGTCTAAGAACGAATTAGGATGTAATAAGCGCAAAAGAAGCGATTTAGATACTTCGTCGAAATTATGGCATTGTCGTTTATGCCATATTTCGAGGGGGGAATTGAACAATTAGTATATCAATCGATTCTTCCACACTTAAATTTTTCAGATTCTGAGGAGTGCATTGATTGCATTAAGGGAAAATTCACCAAGACTATTAAGAAAAACGCCAAACATAGTACGGGAGTCTTAGAAATAATCCACACAGATATTTGTGGACCTTTTCCCGTGACATCAGTAGATGGTTATGATTCCTTCATAACATTTACAGATGATTTTAGTTGTTATGGCTATATTTATCCAATCAAAGAGCGATCCGAAGCGTTGGATAAGTTTAAAATATTTAAGGCTGAAGTAGAAAATCAGCACGATGTTAAGATTAAAATAGTAAGGTCTGACCGTGGAGGTGAGTACTACGGTCGACACACCCCTTATGGCCAAGTCCCTGGACTTTTTGCGAGGTTTTTACAGGAAAATGACATAGTAGCCCAGTATTCTACACCGGGCGAACCTCAGTAGAACGGTGTAGCAGAACGGCGAAACCGTGCGCTTATGGACATGGTAAGAAGCATGTTAAGCTATTCTACACTACCAATTAGTTTGTGGATGGAGGCCTTAAAGACCGCCATTCATGTACTTAATCGTGTTCCATCTAAGTCAGTACCTAAGACACCGTATGAGATGTGGACGGGACGTAAGTCCTCACTGAATTATCTACATGTGTGGGGATGTCCAGTTGAGGCTAAGATGTTCAACCCGAACTTAAGCAAACTGGATTCTAGAACAATCAGTTGCTATTTTATTGGCTATCCTGAAAAAAAGTAAGAGATTTAAGTTCTATTGTTCAGGTAGATACACTAAGTTTATTGAAACAAGACATGCCGTGTTTTTAGAGGACACTGTGATCAGGGGAGCACCGTACGACGTGAAATAGATCTTGAGGAGGAGCAGATTAGTCTACCCGCTCCGGTGACTCAAGAGCCTTATTTCACCCTACCTGCTGTCGTTGTGCCACAGGTGTCTGTCACTAGTGACACGACGCCTATTGTTGCACCTTCGTCGGCCACATCAGAAATAAGTGAGGTTCCACCTCCTCAGCCTGTTGAGGATATGGTCGAACAAAATGAAAATGAGGTTCAACAACAACCTCAATCCTCAGATGATGCACAAATAAGAAGATCACAAAGAGTAAGACGATCGAAAATTCCAAGTGATTATCAGCTATATTTAAGTGAAGAATTCAGATTGAGGATGATCCCACCTCTTTTGAAGATGCCATGAGTAGACCTCAGTCATCCGAATGGCGTAAAGTCATGGAAGATGAAATAAGATCTATGAGTGCCAACAAAGTTTGGGACTTAGTAGAGATTCCTAAAGGAGTTAAAACAGTAGGCTGTAAATGGGTCTACAAGATTAAGCGTGACTCCAAAGGGAAGATCGAAAAGTATAAGACTAGGCTTGTGGCTAAGGGATTCACGCAACGGTAAGGTATTGATTATAATGAGACCTTTTCTCCCGTATCATCTAAGATTCGTTTTAAATCATCATGACATTAGTAGCACATTACGACTTATAATTGCATCAAATGGATCTAAAGATGGCGTTCCTCAATGGGGATCTTTATGAGGACGTCTACATGGATCAATCAAATGGTTTTGTCATTGAGGGTAAGGAACATATGGGATGCCACTTGAAGAAGTCTATTTATGGACTTAAGCAAGCTTCAAGGCAATGGTACCTAAAGTTCGATGAGACGATAAAAAAGTTTGGGTTTAAGGAGAATGAGGTGGATAACTGCATTTATGCTAAGTTTAAGAATGAGAAATTTATTTTCCTTATACTATACGTAGATGACATACTACTGGCAAGTAGTGATGTCAACCTACTCTTAGAAATTAAGAAGTGTTTATCCTCAAACTTTGAGATGAAAGATTTGGATGAAACTTCCTATGTCCTAGGAGTTGAGATTCACCGAGATCGAAGAAAGGGGCATTAGGATTATCTCAGAAGACATACTTAGAAAGCGTACTCAGAAAGTACGGTATGCAATTTTGTAAGCCATCGCCTGTCTCAATAGTTAAGGGTGACCAATTTTCACAATCGCAATCACCTAAGAATCAGTATGAGGTTGATCAAATGAGAGGAATTCCGTATGCTTCTGCTGTCGGAAGCTTAATGTATGCTCAAACATGTACGCGCCCTGACTTAGCTTTTGTGACTGGGATGCTTGGCAGATACCAAAGTAATCCAGGTTTAGACCATTGGAAAGCACTTAAGAAGGCTCTAAGATACATACAGGGTACTAAAAACCTCATGTTAAAATATAGTAAGTCAGACCTATTAGAAATAGTGGGTTACTCAGATTCAGATTACGCGGATTGTGTGGATACTAAGAAATCCACATCAGGCTATATATTCACACTCGCGAATGGAGTTATATCGTGGAGAAGTTCCAAACAAGTTATAACTGCATCGTCCACAATGTATGCTGAGTTCATAGCTTGTTATGAGGTCACTGGGCATGCATCTTGGCTTAAGAAATTTGTTCTCAGTCTAAGAGTGGTAGACAACATTCATAAACCACTTAAGTTATACTGCGATAATGAGCCAGCAGTGACATACTCTCACAACAACAAGTCGAGTGGTGCTGCCAAACACATCGACATTAAGTATTATGTTGTAAAAGAGATAATCCAAGATAATTCAATTAGTCTCGAGCATATAAGAGCTAATCAAATGCTTGCGGATCCGCTAACCAAGGGTCTCCCTCCCAATGTGTTCAGAGAACACGTAGCCGGCATGGGATTAGGGGAGAGTCTGTGAAACAAGTCCTGGATACTAAGGGGACACCTAAGCATAAGGTTATTTCTAATTATGAGACATATTGTGGTCCTCGAGTCGAACAGTACGTAAATGGCTGCTTCTAATGCGTCATGCTCCTTATGTCAAAGCAAGAAGAAATATACATAAGTTTAGTAGTTAAGAATAAGAGTAAGCTAAGTGAGAATTAAGTTGTCCCAAGATCAAGGGGGAGAATGTTAGGTTGATCCCGGTCCAACCCGTTGGGCAACAACCAACGGGGAGGACTCTATCCCCCCCCCATCAGAGTCGGACGTGGGGTAACAACCCCACGCCGAGCACTCCTCAACCATGCGCGATACTATAGGGGGCGCAACAGACTCGTTCTATTGACGACCCCACCCTGGTACGCGCTATATAAGTCCCAGGGGGACCTCAGATCGTATACACGCAGGTGCACGCGTTCCCAGAGGCTCCCGCCATAACCTAAACTAATCTTCTGCCGCCGTCGCACGCGCTGCAACAAGTCGCCACTGCGTCGACGTTCTTCCTGCACCAACAAACTATCGGCGTCGACTCTCTCTCGTGCGACTATCCACCTGAGCCCAATGGCATCAGGTGGACCCTCTGAAGGTAACACTCAATCTACCCGTGTGTCTTTAATTGATTATTTACATAAGCAATTAGATTACAGATGTTTAATCATGCCTGTTAGATTATAGTAGACTTAAGCAGACCTAATTAGACATTGCTAGTGTTGATCCTCATCACTCTAAGAACTAACACATAAAGCATGCCTTCACGTAGAATAGTAGTTCTAATGGAACAATTTAATTTCCTCCATATTGCTTGGTATATGCGAACGAATTATTCAGCATTAACACAGTCACTCAACTCTGATCTTATCCGAAAATATATCAATCGAAACCCTATGTTCCTCTTACTCGTCTCCCTGCCAATCATGCTTAATTTTCTCCAGACACTCCATTATAAATGTATGCCAAATACCTGTGTGCCATCTCTCTTTGCTAGTACCTAGACTGCACGACTACTTGAAGGCCAATCCAAATTCGTGGGCAACTGAAACTACCTAACTTTCTCGGCAACCAGATGCCTAATACTCCAATCTAATTGAATGCCACCTTTGCATGATTCATTCTCATTTGGCACTTTGTGGAACCAAACCACAGGGCACGTCCCATAGACATGTCAACGGTCTATGGGTGCAATTACATGTCACTATGCTGAATTTAACTCCGCACATGCTCGACTGTAGTCACGAACCATTTTCTGTTGTGTAACAGGTCAAGTGAAGATGACCACTCATGTGAAAATGGTGCAAATATGCATGTTTTCAGAAGTTTGCAGAAAAATGTTGTGTATAGTAAAGCCATTGTCCACACTCCCACAACAATTTAGGAAAAAAATGTACTGCAGATGTATAGATGAAAAAGATTAAAAAACAATAAAGTGCAAATAGTGCTGAATAGTAAATCGAAATGGTTGCATGTATCCTTTTTATTATCTCCCAAACAGGGAAAAAGGTTCTATTTGCATCATTAGAGAGCTAATTTTTTTTAATCCTTCAGCTTCAGGGAAAAAGGGAGGTCTAAAAATGTTCTGCGATGAAGAACAGAGCAGACCCTGTTATATCTGTGGCAAATACACGAAAGCTCGGTGCACACCCTGATCCTCGGGGATAGTTAGAGACAGGAACCAATGGATGATGACGGGTATGCATGGCCACATGCACATGCGGATTGGACTGGATCGACTAGTCGCCTGGGGAAGTGCGTTTGGTGTTAACTGTTGGTGGAGATCAGCATGCATAGGGAGGTGCTTCTGTACCCTTCTTCTGCCTGTTGTAGGAGATGTTAGCTTTATCTGCACGTTTGCATCATCCATGGTCATGATCCTGAACACCCCACCTAGGATTCTTCGCCTTGTACAACCAGCTGCGGAGAGCCCCACCACATTCCCGGCCAGCCCCTGTAGCATTCAGTTCATTGTTCACTCCAGCCGGTGCTTAAACCGATGTGCTTTGGGGATACTCCGTAGGAGAAACGAGGAAGGAATAGAACTAGAATGTGTGTGCACGCAACCATGCATGTTAAGAGTAGGTGCGGGGCTTTCATGCTGCTTCTAAATCCGCCGCTTTAACAGTTCACTCCGTTTTCGAGTGATGGCAGTCAAAGCCTTTATGGTGTAGCCAGCTGCCGAGGGGCGAAACAACTATACGAGCCCTTCTTCAATAGGGGAAGTGAAGTCATGCAGAAGGACGACACATTCACTGCCTGATTGCCTTAAGTTTCATTGAAGCTACCGGTGCAGCAGGTACGTAGCTTCTGCACACTGCTACAGTGAATGCTGTCACATAAACTGTAGTGTATCCATCCCAGCTTCGCAACACGCATACGTATATCATAATTACTAGTACTGCTTAACTGATTGACTAATACATTCATTATAATTTTACCAGCAACTTGTCCCATCATTTTATATAAGGCACCATATGATTAATTGACATAGCCGGCCATCCACCCGAGTACTACTACGTACTGACCCATGCATGCACTACTCAACTAGGGTTTCTTTCTACAACCAGCTGCTAGCTTACTGCTTCCAAGCACGCGCGGTGCGCCCAGCTAGTGGAGAAGGCTCAGGGTCTCCAGCGACTTGAGCCCGCGATGAGCCGCCGCCGCTGCCTGCAGTGAAGCTGCCGGCGCCAACGGCTGCACGAACTTGCAGTTGGGGCAGGACGGGGACGACTTGGAGAGCATGACGAGCAGGTGGCAATTGGCGCACCCAGCCACCATGTTGCCTCCAGAGGCCATGGCGCCGGAACTCTTTGGTTCGTCGTCCTTGGCAGGACTGATGTCGTCGGTGGCCGCGGTCGTCGACATGTTGAGGTCCAGGTTCACGCTCTGCTGCTCACGGGGCCTGGTCCAGCTCTTCTTTAGGGTCTTCCTGTTCAGGTAATACATCCTCCCAGACTGCATGCATGCCCAAAAACAACAGCATGCAACACGATCAAAATACATCACAAACAATGATAATTCAATCATGGCAGCTTGAATATACAATTCATTCATTGCTTGCAAGTACGTAGTAGTGGTGCAATGCAAAGATCTATCTATCCACACAGTCGACTATGCGTTGTGGCTAGGCGACAATCGCGAGGTCACGTACGCACGTTGCATGCTTTGCCGCCAACGGCCATGTGGGTGCACTTGTCTAGCTACTTGCTCTGCTATTTTCTGCAGCCCCATGCCGTGCGTGTTTTCACGCACGCACTGTAAATACCCATACCAGAGTAACTTTGTTGCTAACTGGCTTGTGTGTCAACACGTTTAGACGTTTTGACGTTGTAGACAGTGAAGTACACAAGAACACAAACACACAGTACGTACAATGGTTCCTAGTTCATAACAGTCATGCTCTTGGAAATTAAAAACCAGATGATAGGAAGAAGCTGTTACTGCTAGAATAGAATAGAAACATGTGTGCAAACTGCAAACGACGTGCTTGTGTGTGAGAGACTGACTGACTCACTTGGAGGTCAAGGCACTGCTCCCAGTCCAGGGGTAGGGGGTCGTTGAGCTGGAGGTCGAGGCTGCCGCCGTGAGACTCGGGGGGCTCCTTCCAGACGTAGTGCTTCCTCTTTTTGCTGGAGCTTCCATCCGACTCTGACGTCGAGCTCCTGGCCGGGGCCCAACCCGGCGGCCACGTCGGCCCGAGAGAGAGCTCCGGCTGCACCTCCATCCTGATCTTTCTCAGGCTCCCGCCCTGGTGGAACTTCTTGACCCTCAAGAACTCGGTGGTCATCGATGACCTTGGCTCTATTTATAAGCTCTCTGGTCACACGTACGGGGAAGAAGAAAGACGATGGTCGATGGCTACCTGCTCCACTTCGTTTCGATTGATGGGGTCATGCAGAGGAGGCGTGGACACTTAAGAAGGCGAGGGGAGGGGAGGGAGGTTCTTAAATGGCCTTCATCCAACCCCTCCACATTAAGGAGAGGGCAGGCTGGACATTGAAGATGACAAGTAGAGAGTGACCTTAAATGACTCAAATCCCCTCCACCTCCTCCCCATTTAAGGCGGCCTCGATTGTACACGTCATAATGCCACAGCCCACAGCAGCAGGAGCTCGAGCCACCACAAAATCTACTGCTAGTACTCCGTAGCCTTTGCTGCCCTTGCGTTGTCAGCCTGGTGGGATCTGGAGCGAGATCAGCAGCAGCAGGAGCAGCTGCCCAGGCAGCAGCAGCTGTGACTGAGGTGATGTTGGTGGTTCAGCTGCTCAGGTTTGGCAGCTGCTGTAAGTAAGTCTACTCTAAATCTCTAATGAGCTAACCGTGTTCAGAGAGAAATTGACAACCCGGGCCCCTATACATTGCATGCTAATACACGCTGTAATATCGGATTGCCAGTTCAAGATAAATGCTTTAAAACCTGTGACTACCTGCTTACCATCAATTGCAGTCGTTGCATGGTCTGTGTGTGGTAGTAAATCGTAGGAGGTTGGCTGTCATTCATTCATTCCGGGCAACGCAATCTCTGTGAGGCAGGAAACAACAGTGCACGGAATTTAGTGCAACATCCGTCCAATGGGGAAACCGGTGGTGCACGTCGGTAAGGTTGGAGCTCAGCTGCCACTGCCACGGCTATCTCTCATCTATTGCTTGCTGCTGCAATCGCAATAGTGCTCTTTCTCTCTCTGCGGATATATATCCATCCAACCGTGCAGGCCTGCTGCCGAGATTAATACCGCCCTGGCGTGTGGGCTTGTACAAGATGCTACTACCACCACGACTAGCAGCAGCTCCAAAGACGGCGATGGACACCAGAGTGAAGGCTACAAGCCTCAAGCCAGACAGAGACCCTCCGTCTCCATGACATGCTATTAATTCTCTCTCGTACTACTACCATCTGACCATCATACTTCTATACCTACACCATTAACTTCGCCGTAATCATGAACTGCTTCTTGTGGTTGGGCATTCATGGCATTTGCAACTCATAAAGAGCAAGCAGGAGAGTGCTGGTGGTGCAGAAATAAAATGAAAATAAGTAAAAACGGCAACCTCACCGCCCATGCAGTAAATAGGCCAAGGCTTTCTCCGAAGGAACAAATAAATAAGGCTTCGTTGGGCCTTCTCCTCTGCTCAACGGCGCCAACTACGACAATAAATAAAGGCGCCTCTCGCTTTGGTTGTTGGGCGCATTGGATGCATGGATCCATTCAAGTTTTTTTTGGTGCTCGATCTTTCGCCATTGATTCTTCGTTCAGGCGCTGGTCCTGCTTATTAGACGTTATCTCGTGTTACTTGCTGCTGGCAAGTTAACTGGAGGATGGATACAATCTTTGATCTTTAGGAGGCGTTGTATGCAATTAAGTGGTTTTGGTAGCATATGAGTATTACTCGTGGTACACCTATGCTTTGGCAGTTATACACAACCATAACTGAGTACCATGCTAGGGAGACATCTTCATCTGTTGGTCCCTTGTGATTCACCTTAGTTTCAACTCTTTCTGATTTGTCTTAACAATTGATATGGTTGGTGATACGGGAAACAAGTTCCCAAAAATTGCACATGTGAGTAGCATAAAAAATCTAAAGGAGTGATTGTGGATGGTATACAATCATAAAGGACACTCATGTCTCTATTCACCTACTTGCTCACTTGTTACACTTTCTACTGTCCGCAATGGTATACTGTAAAGCATACTGAATATGTGTAAATTTATAATAGATACTGTAAAAGTAGAAGAAAAATAGTGTATATAGTATGGTTTAGAGTAAACGAGTGCGGATAGCCTCATAGTTGAAAGTAAATTGTTGGGGAAAAACTAAGTCGTTGAAAATTCTTACGTTCGTTTCACGTTAGCTGTTGCTTGGTACGAAGATGAGTTGATCACTGCCAACATTCAGACTCTTGCATGTACAGTTAGGTGCAAATTTTCATGATTCGTATTGATCACTGCCAACATTCAGACTCTTGCATGTACAGTTAGGTGCAAATTTTTATAATTCTCTTGCTGTATATCTTTTATATGGGTATTGATGGAGTTCTATAATTGGAGTATCAAACATATGGGATTTGATGGTATGTGACCACTATACGGCTACAAAGCGTAGCTATCCTACGTCTCGAGAAGGGGCCCGCCACCAACGCACCGGCCTGCAGAGATCGGGGTATCCAGTCTGTTCAGGTCTCGATATGAGAGGTCCGGCAGAGGATTCCTCCCGAGCTCGAGTACGGAAGAGGCGGGTAGTTGGGCGTATTTATGACCGAAGGAGGGTGCGGTAACTACGGTAGGGAATGAACACGTGATGTGACCTGTTACAAGATAAGTTTGTCATCCGTCTCATCCGTCGCAGTTACCTCACACACAAGACGGTGCATTGAAGATCAAGAAAAAGTTAAGACTGAAGCACCCTGCATAGGCTGGATGCTTAGAACGGACGCTGTAAACTCGGCCCTACTATGAGGAATGCTAGTTAGATAGGACCGCCTCACATCCTATAAAAGAACCCCCAAGGCCTTCCGCGAGGGGAGCAAATTCACTCTGTATTCGCGTTATTTACGCATTTACTTTAAGCATTTTTCTTACGCACTTTTCCTTTGACGGACTTTGTTTGTATCTTACTTTCATACGCCCGTGTGCATTTTCGCTTACGAATTACTTTTGTAGAGTTCTTACTTTCTTACAATTCATGTACTCGAGCAAGGTTCGTTTGTAATATGTTCTCTCGCATTTTGAGCTAACAAAGATCACGGATAGACTTCCTCTAGACGTAGAGTCTTTTTGCTCCAACTAGGATAAATATCTTGTCTTTTGCAGCTAGCCATACCAAGACGAACATGATTCAGTATAAATTTACTAGTCGGTTTCCGAAGCGCCCACAGTTAGCGCGCCAGGTAGGGCAACACTATTGCGCGTTCTCATTAGCTTCGCCATGGCTCCATCAACTCTGATTTCTGTCCCCGACGAGGAGGTCTATGCAAACTACTTTGAGTTCCCCGTCAAAAACAACAGGGGGCTCAATGTCGATTCCATCTTCGCCCCAAGCGTGGCTTTCTATTTCGGAAGCCTGGATTTTGTCACCGACGACGCCAACATCCTCCAGAGAGTTTGCGACGCCCATGCCAACAACTCTCCAAATATTTCCTTCGTCGAGATGATGGACCACGACACCCCATCTCTCCAAGAAATTTCGAAGGAAACTGCCGGTGGTGACTCCAATCCCGATAAGACTACCAAGGTAAGTAACCGCACTTGCGAGTGCTATATCACTGAAACAGGTGAAGGCATCCTCGACGGAACACCCACCAAAACTCCGCCGGAGTTCACACCAGCGCAGCTGGAGGAATGGAGCCTCCGGCTCGGAAAAGCGCTCGTGGCTGTTGTAGAATAGGCTGGCCCGCTGGCGGCACAAGGTACCACGACCCACAACGAACCCTCACGGTCAGGCATGGAAAGAACCACATACCGTCCTACGCCGTATCTCGGCCAATATCCAGCCACGACGCTCTCTCGGGCATTTCACATTCATGTCAGCGTCCCTGCCAGCGTGAATAATCACCCGCGCTTTGAGCATGTGAGCCAGAATGTAGTGGTGGCAGCTACCATACTGTGCGACGTGTCGGAACCCGCTGAGCCTGAATCCAGGCGAGCCTATCGGAACCTCTAGTCCCCATTGGACCAAACAGCCACTCATCACACGGAAAGCTCCCCTTCCCGGCACCAGGAGGCATCAGACCGGGGTGGGAACCAAGGATGCGTCAGGAGCAGAGCTGGACCATCAAGCCTTGTTCCTCGACCTAGATAAGCGAGGTTGGAGGAACGAGATCGGCGGCCCCGATGTGCATCTCCACCTATGGGTGGAGTGGTGACTCCGACTCTCGCAAAACTGCCGGAGCACGAAGTTGAAACCCGGACTTCATTCCTGCACTTTGATCAAGGTTCCCGCACCGTCAGCCTCACCCGGGATGCTACCACGACAGCGATGAAGGTCGGAGCCCGAGCCCCAACGCTCCTGAGCCAAAAGTCTTTAGCCCGCGAGTGCGCGGCGTGACATTTCCACCCCATTTCCGAGCACTAAACAACATCACCATGTACAACGATGAAACAAACCCCAACGTGTGGTTGGAATACTACCGTCTAGCGTGCGGGGGCCACTGGCACCACAAATGACCACTTCATCATCCAATACCTCCTCATATATCTAGCCGACTTGGCTCGGGCATGGCTCGAGTATCAGCTCATTGACACCATCCGCAGTTGGTCGATCTCAAATCCGACTTCACTAATAACTTTTAGGGCACATACGTGCGACCAGAGAATTCATGGGACCTAAAAGGATGCAAGCAAAGGTCGGGAGAAACCCTTGGCAAATACATACGACACTTCTCCAAGAAGTGCAACGAGCTCACTAATGTCGTCGACGCCGACATCATCAAAGCGTTCCTCTCCGGGACCACGTACGAGTCCCTGGTCCAAAAGCTCGGCTGTGCCAAGCAAAGAAGCACGAAGGAATTACTCGACGTGGCAACCAACCACTCGTTCGACGAAGAGGTGGTCGGGGCGATCTCCGACTCGCTGAAACCAAAGCCTAAGAATCCCGGAGGAATGTAAGACTCGGTGCCCCGTCATGACGAGAGGAAGATTGACTACAACAAACGTCGCCCTGGATGGACGATCGGGGGCTGGTCGCCGCCGCTGATCGTCGCGAGGACAAAAGACAGACCAAGCCGCCGACCGACCACTTCAAAAAAATATTGGAGAAGTAATGCACCCATCACGCGACCACAGTTCAGCACGCCATCAAGGATTACATCTTCCTCAAGCGCTTTCTCGGAAGGAAACCTGGAGGCCCGAGCGATAAAGAAAAGAGGCCTGCACCCCCAAGTCCCGAGCCGGAGGAGCCCATCTCCCACGAGCCGACCCAAGCTCATTCGAGACCCACCTGGGGAGCAGCACGGGGGGTGGGGGTGGGGGTGGGGCTCGAGGATGGTGGTGGAGGACTCGCGAGCAGCGACCAGGAACTCGAGGACAACATTTAAGGACTCGGGGGGCTGCATGAGAAGGAGCCCGGGGACAGTGGATAGAAACCTGGGAACAACACCGAAGGACTCGAGGGCTACGTCAGCAAAGGGAACAGTCGGGAGTCCCTAGGCGACTCCCGTGGGCTCGGGCGACGATTGGTCTGGGTCACGTCGTCATCCAGCCACCTAGCACGACCTAGGATCGCGAGGAACCCCGTGAGGCAATGATGTGCCTTCTCGAAAATCCGGGAGAATGAAGGTAGGTACCAACCCCCACTACGTAAGAAAGGCTCATCCGAGACGTGCTCGAACGAAGAAGGGAGACGAACAAACTGTGTGTCTCCATCGTCGCGTCTTGCATTATGTTATCATCAGAGACGTGCGACAAGCACATTGCCGATCAGCCAAAGTGCGAGACATGCTCAAAGGTAGCGCGTCTCCTTTCTTTGAGTCATAAAAGACAATCTTTACAGTTTCATTGGAGCGTGAGTCGTGCTCGTCGCCCATCAGCATACATGCGAGACAAGCACTAACATAGCACATCGCAGATTATTTGACTGATCTGAGATGTGCTTTATTTTAGCACGTTGCAGATTTGTTTACGGATCTGAAACGGGCTTTAAGGAAGCTTGTCTACTTTATTAGATAATTCGGGACGATCTCTGTTACAGCTCATCGAGGATTATTTACAGGCAGGGTCTCCTATTAGGTGCTCCCCACCTCTGATTATCCTAGTTGCCAGCTGCATCCTGGAGCTAGTCAGGATTTTGTAGCCCCATTGCCGGTGTCAGCAACATACATATACATGAACATATGTATAGCCAAAAAGATCACACCTTGAATTAGATTAACCAATCAAATATTAACAAAGTGTCAATCGTGGTTATCAAGTATACTAATTACACAACAAAGAATGCCCTCATATTCTTCCTGATTACAAAGTAACTAATTACACATATCATAACTGTCATCATCCAATCCTGTATACCGTAATAAAAATTCTCCTGCTTAATGACTTCATTAACGATGAGCTTTCATAGCCTCTAATGTTCCGACCGAGTCATCCTCAAATTCAATAAAATCACTGAAATCATATAAAACATTATCAAATTGCAGTCACATTCGCTTAAACAGTCACATAAGGGAGCAAATATCTAAAGGATTAGGAACAAATTGGTATACAATTGTAATAAATACAGAAACTATTAGTGAATGAAGAACCGAGCTTACTTGTAGCACAAATAGTTGGTGAGCATCTGCAAAGCATCATCAGAGAAATTGTTCTCATCATAAAGGACATGGTAGTGAGCTAGTGTGCTTATCTCCTGAAAAAACAAACAATTTTTATTCCACAGATGCATTAATAGCTACATATCAAAAACTCGTGAGAGAAACACCAATTATCGCATTGGTACCTTGATTCTAGTATGGCTGCAGAGGTAGAAACCGAACTCATTGGATGGCAAATACTAGTGTCAACCACAGTTCTTGCAGTTTCAAGGGTTTGCGAATCAGAATTCATTATACACAACATTACTTCTGCATTGTACATAAACAAGGAAGATAAAAGTATACCATAATTAAAATTCTCCCTCTTGATCAATGACTTTATTAACAATGAGCCTTCGTTGGACATTCTCAAATTCAATAAATCACTGAAATGCACGCTCTAAGGGCAGGGTCAAGGCAGCGGCGTGCTCCGGGGACAGTGGACGAGGCGACAACATGCTTAGGGACGAGCTGGCAGAGGCGCCAGAGCGGTGATTCCTCAACTTTATGATGACAGCATCCGGACATGCTCTAAGGACTGGGAGAACATTTCCACTTATGTGAAGGTAGCGACGTGCTCATACCGATTACCGAGGTCGGGGTCGAGGCAGCGATGTGCTCCGGGGACAGAGGACGATGCGGCGTGCTCCAGCGTGCTTAACTCTCTGATGACAAAGGTCGGGGTCGACGGCGGGGCCGGGTCGATGGCGGAAGCGCGATAATGAAGAAGAGCCAGTTTAGGAAGAGGGATGGCGGCATCATGCTCAGGAGTTACGGTTTCTAGGTCGAGAGAGCGCGCAAGAGCTAAAAATTTTCGCCAAGTGTTGGGAGAGAGCGCGCGAGAGATAAAAATAGCAAAACTCGAAGACGAGCCTCTATAACACCCGCCTCTCATTTCAGCGTCTCCCTTTGGTCGAGAGAGCGTGAGTAAGTTTTGTGCCAAAAAATTCGCCAGAACGCGCGCGAGGGATAAAATTAGGTCAAAAATCAGAGACGAACATATATAATGTGCATCTCGCACTATTTTCTGGCCGAACGGACATGTCGTATGCCAAAGATGCGCCACAGTGTGCTTGAGCCAGGAACAACATCTTTCACATCCGGGCATGTCCAACTCACAACTGTGCGCAATGCCTTATATGATCGTTGCAACGTGCACAACTCCGAGGTGGGACAAAAGATCTTCGCCAGGAATCGGAAATGTGCTCGAGTAAGGCGCGTCTCCCTTTTGCAGGATCTCGGAAATCGATGAGGCACCTTTTTAAAGTGTGTCTCTCATGTGCTCGTCTCCCTATTGCCACTCGCAGGACATCGTGAGCATCTGTTGTAGGGATAAACAAATACAATGATATTACAATTAAGATAATTGGAATTTAGGGATAAACAAATGCAATGACATTGCAATTCATAAATAATTTGCAACTCAACGAATTTCATAGTTCATACACATTGTATGCCCTTTAAACTAATTTCTATTCTAAACTTATTCCTATGAAGCTCTCATCGATCAATCTAAATTGTACCGTCCAACTTGCTCTCGAACACGTCTCTTATTGTAACACCCCAGCCACTACGGACCTGATAGTCGTTACTTCTGGCAGCTCTCTAAGATCACAGACTAGCCTAAAAGACCAATACTAGTCTTTTCTGCACATTTTGTCCTCACTTGTGCGCACCAGGGAAAACTTCCCAGTCGGTCACCTATCCGTAAATTGCTCCGGTCCAAGAAAGCTTAACCTCGGAGTTCTTTGCAGGTGGTGTAACACCCTCTATTTTCGCATCATGCATTGCATATATATTCATGCATTAAACATTAATAGAGGGAAAGAAATAAAAATATAAAACATGTATTAGAGAATAAATATAAAAATAATAATAATAATATATAAAAAGAAATATATATAAATAAATTATATATAATAATAAATATATATATATATATATAATGAATAAGATAAATAAAATAAATAAAATATAAATAATAATATAATAATATAAAAAAGAAAAAAAAAGAAAAAAAGAAAAAAAAAACAAAGCAGCCCGCTAGCCAGGCCACGACCCAGCCAGCGAGCGCGCTCACGCGCCCCGACCGCGCGTTGACCGAGCCGGCCGCCAGCAATCGTGCGATCCCGCGCACTCGCCTGTACCGCTCCCGCCCCGCCGCCTGGGTCCCACTGCGCCGCCCACCCGCACGGACGCCCGGCTCCCGCGCATCCCGGCCCCATTGCCCATCCCGCGCGCTAGCGCCCTCCCGCCGACCGTGCGATGCGCCCCGCCTGGCCCGCGCTCGCCCTAGCTCCCGCCGCCCTTATAAAAAGCCTCGTAGGGTTTTCTCGATCCCAGAAAAGCAGCCGCCACCAGAAAACGCCGCCGCCATACCAAAAGGCCAGAAAAGCCCTAGCTGCCGGATAGGAAAAAAGGGAGCACCAGAGCCGCCGCCGCCAGTGGAAGAAAAGGAAGAAAAAAAGAGGGGAAGAAGAGGAAGAAAAAGAGGAGGGTGCCGTCGTCCGCCGGAGATCGTCGTCGCCATCGCGTCGCCGTCGTCGTGCCGCCGGAGGACTGTTGCGCCATCTACTTCGTCTACGCGTTGCTTTCGCTCCGCGATCTTCGAAGCCATCGCATCTACGGTAGGCCATGTTTCCGATGCGAATTTTAGCGACCATATTGAATCTAATAGACATAAATTGATCGTAGTTGCGTCATCTTTTTATTTTCAGCAGCATTAATCCACTCTAAAACCCCCGTAAACTCGTATGAACACGTATGAACTAGTTGCATCTAATTAATAAACAACCGTAGTTAATCAATTATTGTACTTTGCATGCATGCATATCATCGCATGTTGATTAATGTGTGTGCATCATGTTGATTTGTATATGCTTTCTTGTATGTGTGATCACGAGTAGAGGGAAGTGCTCAAGAGGTCGCCTACGAGGATTTCCAAAATCAAGACTTCGAAGCGCTTGAGCAACCCTATCCGCCGGAGCAAGGCAAGTGTCCTTGAAGCATATTGATCCTGTTTTTAAAATAAATATTTTGTTTGAAAACTGCATGCTTGTGTCAATTTTATGGGAATCCTATGGTAGGAAGTTTACTAGATTTGTTTAACCACCCTTGTCACCTGGAATATATGGTAGAGAGTCGGGAAGGGTTTTTACCTTTTTGCCTCGCTTGATTAATTGGGATGGGAAAAAACACTACAAATTTAATTATGTATTAATGATATTCTGGTAAATGTGAATTGGTCAGTACGATTTGGTAATGGGTGATCTAAGCAAGCCTGGTATGTGGATGGGTTGGATGTTATGGTGGTTTGCTTGCTTTAGATCTAAGGACCGGTTCATGCGAGAATAAGCCAGGACTACAGTGTCACCACGAGGCCAAGTATGGGTGCGGCGTAGCTGATTAATTAGGGCTTTGCTAGTGCTATTTGGACCATTGTAGATGCTCGGGGAAGGGGTAGTCGGATTGGGTTTGTTGATGATTGGTGGGACTACCCTGGGATCCGAATGGCTCAAGAGGGGGCCCTTGGTTGAAGATGTGCTCAGTTGGAGGCATCGCCACCGGTGAAACCTCAGTGGGGTCTGAATAGACTAGTAATCCCTTTGTAAAGGCTATTTTGTGATCTCTTGGCCACACACCCACGGAAGTGTGTAATGTGACCGACGGGTCATGGACATAAGGGAGGTTCTTAGTCGCCGAAAGGTGATGAAATCACGAACACGTGGGTAAAGAGGTACAAACTCTGCAGAGTTAAATAAAACTATCATGATAGCCATGCTCCCGGTTATGAGCACCTGGACAACTTCCATGATTAGAGGGAAATTGGGATTTGGGATGGTTATGGTTATGGTTATGATTATGGTTATGGTTATGATTATGGTAATGGTTATGGATGGTTTATGGACAATGGTCATGGATATGAATTTGAGTTCTGGTAACTGGACATGGATAATGATGATGTTGGCAATAATTGGATATGGTTTATATTTTGTTAATATGATGTTATGATGGGATTATTTCACATAGACATAGTATAATGCTTTTCAAATGTTTTACTGTACTTTTCAGCACTTAGCCATTATTACATTCGTCATTTGAATCGGCCACATGTCATACTTTCCACACTTGCTGAGTACGACATGTACTCACTCTTGCAATCCCCCCCCTAACAGTTGCAGGTCAGAATTGCGAGTTTAATGGTGATAATGCGGAGTTCTAGGCCGTTTCTACCGTCAGCTTTGCCTGTGGTGTTGATTGGAGCTGTGGTGCGGCGCAAGGCGAGGTGCACAATGCGCGCAGCTGGGGTCAGAAGTGCTGGAGCTCTCGACTGGTCTGGAGAGAACGTGGGGCCAAACAGGGACCGTATCTCCTCAAGCTGTGGTGCAACCCCTCCAGTAAGTGGCCTCCTTGGTGGATCTGCCTGCCCGTATACCCTCTCATGCACGCAGGTGTCGTGCAGGTCCAAACCAAGAAGCTGCCCCAACGTCTGCCTCGAGAGGTGGTAGTGCTGACCCATAAACATGAAGTCGATCGACCTCCTGCCCTCAGAGATGTACAGGGTCGTGTAGAAGGCACGAACCCAATCTTCCACATATGCACTCCTCTCGTAAGCAAGCAGCTGCACCAATCCTCGGTATCTCTCAAAGTACGGACGGACGTCCGTCTCCGCTGCCAATGCAAGCTGCCCCCAGTCCAGGTAGTTATGCTGAAATAGCTTGTGCCCCCGACGTCTGTAGGTCTCCTAGAGAGACGCCTGGGTGACAGTCCAGAAGCGACTGTCCACAAGAGCCTCTCGGGGCTGTGGGTACCACTCCTCAAGCAGCACGTTCCATCGAAGCTTGCGTAGCTGCTTGGCCTTCATCTTCCGGTAGTCCGTGAGACGGACTCCCTCACCGACACAGACGGCCGTGTCCATCTCGTAGATGGCCCTCTCGGCCTCTCTATCCTCACGACGGTCGGCAGCCGTTGGTCTCGGACGAGGAGCAGCCTCGGTGTGACCCCCACGCGTCCGGGCTGAGTGCCGGCGGACGAGAGGCTCAACCGGCTCCTCTTCGGCCTCGGAGTCGTCGATCACGGGAGGCTGCCTGGAGCGAGCCTCGCGGATCCTCAGGGACCCCCCCTCAGCCACGCTCACGCTCCTCGGCAGCGCGAGCGGCCATTAGGGCCTTCTTCTCCTCCTTCGACAGTTTTTGCTTCTTCGCGGCGGGCTCCGCGATAGCCTTGCCCTTTCATTTGCGATCGCGACCCATCTTGATGTAATGGAGAGCTAGGGTTAGCGACGATGAAAAAGAAGGACGAAAAACAACGAAGAACGTCGCACGGCACGGAGCAAACCTTAGCGACGAGCGATCACGAGCACTAGGGGCGCGAATCGACGAAAGAGACGACGCACAGCCGGGCAAACCCTAGCGGCAGAGAGCACGCGGGGGCCGGGTGCGAAGTGAGAGACGGTGGTCAGGTGATGGTGCTAGGAGGCCGGCGGTGGATGCTGCAGGAGTGGTGGCACGGTGGTGAGCTGGGAGGTGGAGACGGCGAAGGTGAGTGCGTGGATGGAGGCGGGGTTGGCTGCGGCGACGGGATCGGGAGAAGGAAGACGAAAGGCGGCGCACGAGTTTAAATAGTGGGTCCCAAACCCTAGCCGTTTTTTAAACACCGGATGGACCGATGCTTATCGATGTGGACATCGGTCGAATGGTACAACATGGATATTCAAAGAGTCACTGAAGACATCGGATGGACCGACGTTTAGGGTTTTGATCATCGGATGAATGGCACAGTAAGGGTATTCAGGAGAGGGAAGTTGACACCGGATGGTCCGACGTTAGTTGGAAAAGCATCGGTGGAATTCATCAAGGTTTCGGAATTGTGAACATCGGATGGACCGATGTTTTTCTGTTTGAACTCATCGGTGGATTTTGGATATTGACTTAACTGGCACTTGGATTTTGAACACCTACTGATCCGATGGGGGAAGGACCTAGGCATCGGATAATCCGATGAAAACTAAACACCAACATCCCATATATGTCCTTTGACCAAACAATCAAACAATGGGAAACACATGTCTTAGGACTTTTTGGGCAACCCCTTACCCCTCAAAAATACTAGTATGCCAATAATTTGGCTAGTCCTTAAAACAATTTGAACAAACGAGAAAAAATGGGAGGAAATTATCCAAATGAAATGTAAGGCCCATGCTTTGTGAGGTAGAGTATGAAGACTACTATCTCAATGAAGCATGTTCCTCTAGGAATTAACGCACCTAACATTTCGTTCTTTCCACCTTATATGAGTTGAGATATTGCATTTCAAACAAGTCTCCTTCTCATGAGGTGGGTTCCCCTTTGTGACAATCTACCGTATGCAATGCCAAACAAATTACAGTGCAGGAGATTAAATGAGTGCAAGTTTATATGGCAGGGATCATGCAAGGCATAAAATAAATCTATCTTGCCAAGTTTAAACCTTCCAAAGGCTTCCTCAGGGAAAACTATTTCTAGCTCGCCCCTATCCTTTGGGAGTTAGACAAGACCTATATGATATGCATCCTTACATGAACATGGCAATTTACATGACGTTAGATGCATCTAGCACATTTAATTCATTTCTAAGTCTAGAAAAGGTTTTCTCATCAAGTGGTTTAGTGAAGATATCCGCCAATTGTTCTTCGGATCTAACACCTTGCAAAGAGATGTCTCCTTTAGCCTCATGATCCCGCAAGAAGTGATGGCGAATATCAATGTGCTTAGTGCGGGAGTGTTGATCGGGGTTTCTAGCTATCTTAACTGCACTTTCATTGTCACAAAGGAGAGGCACACAACCAAATTTACTTCCAAAGTCCAAAAGGGTTTGCTTCATATATAGAATTTGGGCACAACATGCACCGGCCGCTATATACTCCGCCTCCGCGGTGGACAAAGCCACGGAATTTTGCTTTTTGCTAGACCAAGACACTAGGGAACGCCCAAGCAAGTGGCACCCACCGGAGGTACTCTTGTGATCCACGCGGCATCCGGCAAAGTCCGAATCCGAGTATCCCAAGAGTTGGAAGGTTGTACCTTTAGGGTACCACAAGCCCATACTAGGGGATGCTTAAGATACCTAAGTATCCTAAAGACCGCCTTCTTATGCGATTCTTTAGGAGCCGCTTGAAAGCGAGCACATAAGCATACACTAAACATTATATCGGGCCTAGATGCGGTAAGATAAAGCAATGAACCAATCATAGAGCGATAGTGAGATTGGTCAATAGGTTTACCATCCTTATCCGCGTAGAGATGGCAATTTGTTGCCATTGGAGTGCTTCTTGAGCTACAATCTCCCATCTCAAATTTCTTCAAGAGGTCCTTGGTGTATTTCTCTTGGTAGATGAAGGTTCCCTCTTGAAGTTGCTTGATTTGGAATCCAAGGAAGAAGTTGAGCTCTCCAATCATTGACATCTCGAATTCCCTAGACATCATTTTACCAAACTCATGGCTAAGAGCTTCGTTAGTTGAACCAAAGATAATATCATCAACATAAATTTGACAAATGAACAAATCTCTGTTGATGTCTTTGGTGAAGAGTGTGGTGTCCACCCTCCCAATCTTAAATCCTTGCATGATGAGGAAGTCTCGTAGTCGTTCATACCACGCCCTAGGTGCTTGCTTGAGCCCGTAGAGCGCCTTGTGCAACCTATACACATGGTTAGGATTCCTCGGATCTTCAAACCCGAGAGGTTGTTCAACATAAACAAGCTCATTAATGTAGCCATTAAGAAAGGCACTTTTCACATCCATTTGATAAAGAGTAATATTATGATGTGAAGCAAAAGCAAGGAGAATACGAATTGCCTCTAACCGGGCGACCGGAGCAAATGTCTCCCCAAAGTCTAGTCCTTCAACTTGCGAGAACCCTTTGGCCACAAGTCTTGCCTTGTTGCGGACCACAACGCCATTCTCGTCTTGTTTGTTGCGGTACACCCACTTTGTTCCGATGACGTTCTTGTCCTTGGGTCGCTCCTCTAACACCCAAACTTCATTGCGGATGAAGTTGTTGAGTTCTTCTTGCATAGCCATCACCGAATTTGGGTCTTGGAGCGCTTCCTCAATGTGAGTGGGTTCTACACACGAAACAAACGAGTAGTGCTCACAAAATGAGGCAACGTGGCGGGAACGAGTACTTACGCCCCTTGAAGGACTTCCAATGATTTGGTCCATTGGATGCGCCTTGGAGATGCGTCCATGCCTCATAAGTGATTGTGAAGCACTTGGCGGTGGTGATGCGTGTTGCTCCTCTTGTGGTTGGACTTGATCATGGACTTCTTCTTCGTCTTGATGTTGTATTGCTTGTGAGTCTTGAGTTAGAAATGGATCATCTTTCTCCTCTTCGTCTACTTGAGGCGCCATTGAGGTGTTGTTGTTGGAACTTGAAGCTCCCCCTTGCTCATGGCCCTCTTCAACTTCCGGCTTGATGTCTCCAATGGTCATGTTCTTCATGGCTTCTCGTAGAGGCTCATCATCTATTTCATCATGACCAAAACTCTCCTCTTGGGAGCCATTAGTCTCATCAAACTCAACATCACAACTTTCTTCAACTAGACCGGAGGTTTGGTTGAATACTCGATATGCTTTTGAGTTTGATGCATAACCAAGAAAAATGCCAACATCACATCTTCTTTCAAACTTACCGATCCTTTTCTTGCGGTATATGTAGCATTTGCACCCAAAGACTCTAAAGTAGGAGATGTTGGGCTTTCTCCCAATGAGAAGCTCATATGGGGTCTTTTGGAGTAGTCGGTGAAGATAGACCCTGTTTGCGGCATGGCACACCGTGTTGATTGCTTCGGCCCAAAACTTCTCCGACGTGCCGTAGTCATCAAGCATTGCTCTTGCAAGAGTGATGAGGGGTTTGTTCTTCCTCTCAACGACACCGTTTTGTTGAGGAGTGTATGTGGCGGAGAATTCATGCTTCACACCTTCACGGTCACACCACTCCCCAATGTTGTAGTTCTTGAATTCGGTGCCGTTGTCACTCCGGACCTTGATAATGGGAAGTTGGAATTCCCTTTGAGCACGATTGGCGAAGGTCTTGAACACTTCCGGAGTTTCACTCTTGTCACCTAAAAATAGAGTCCAAGCATAGCGAGAGTAGTCATCAACTATAACAAGACAATAGAGGTTACCGCCAAGGCTTTGGTATGTGGACGGTCCGAAGAGGTCCATGTGGAGTAGTTCAAGTGGCTTGGAGGTTGACACCATTGTCTTCATTGGGTGGTGTGAAGCAACTTGCTTCCCGGCTTGACAAGCGCTACAAATCTTGTTCTTCTCAAACATCACATCCTTCACGCCGGTCACCATCCCAATCTTGAATGACTTCTTGAGTTTGCTCATTCCAATGTGTGCTATGCGTCGGTGCCATAGCCAACCCAAGCTTGTCTTAGTGAAAAGACAAGTGGTTAGACTAGCATTCTTGTTGGAGAAGTCTACTAAGTAGAGATGTCCATGCCGAAACCCTTTGAAGATTAGCTCTTTGCTTGTCTCACTACTCACAACAACATCATTTTTGCTAAATGTGCATGTTAGTCCAAGATCACAAAGTTGTGCAATGGAAAGTAGATTAAAGCTAAGCGACTTAACATACAACATATTAGAAATGTATAAATCATTAGAGATAGCAATTTTACCTAATCCTATTACCTTACCCTTAGAATTGTCACCAAAAGTGACTTGTTCATGATTACCGGGGTTTTCTATGGTGGTGAACATACCATCATTGCCGGTCATGTGTTGAGTGCACCCGCTATCGAGTACCCAATGCTTTCCTCCGGCTTTGTAGTTCACCTACACACATGAAGTTAATTTTTGACTTTAGGAACCCAAGCCAACTTAGGTCCTTGTATGTGAGATACAAGTGTCTTTGGGACCCAAAGTTGCTTGGGGAGCTTCCCCTTCATGCTCTTCATGTCTTTGCCAATGAACCTAGCTTTCACCTTGCCATTCACTTTGCTAAGAAGATAATAGCGATCATTGAAAATAGATTTGTAGTTAGTAGGCAATTTAGGTGAAGGTCGGTTAGGAAGAGGACACTCCCTTGTGTGGTGACCGGTGACCTCACAATGTTGGCAATAAGAACCAACTTCCTTGATGAAGCTTGTTCTAAGCTCCGGTGAGGGCACCTTTCCTTTGTTGGGCACCGGGAAGGATCCAAGTCCTCTTTTGTTGAAGGCTTTTTCTTGTTGGAAGAGGATTTCCTTGTGCTTGACTTCACCTTTTGAAAGTCTAGCCACACTAGTGCGGAGACTCTCAATTTCTTCCAACAAGTCCTTCTCCCTAGCATTAGCTTTCAAAGACAAAGACTTGTCCAAGACATTAGAGACATGCGAAGTAATGGATATCTTATCATTAAGAGTTTGTTTCTTTGCATCTTTTAACTCTTGATCAAGCATGTCATGAACAATGTTAAGTGTTTGGTATTATTGAGTTAGCTTGTTGTGCTCCTCCAAGAGAGTTTGGTGTGCTATGTTGAGCTCATCATTGTCTACCATGATTTTAGCATTTTCTTCCTCAATTTGCTTGACATGAGATTTGAGCGTGTCATGCTCTTTAAGTATGCTTTCATACTTGTCAAGCAAATCAAGGTTAGCACTCTCAAGTTTAGCACGAATTTCTTCAAGAGTTTTAACCTTACTCTTCTCTCTCTTAATGATAGCATGATATTCATTAATCAAAGAAGTTAAATCATCAAGGGAAAGCTCATCATCACTAGAGTCGTCACATACCTTGGTGTTACCTTTAGCCATGAGGCACATGGGTGATGGAGGAAGAGGTGAGTCATCATGGTTGGCAATGGCAAGGCCAGCCAAGCTTTCTTCTTCTTCTTCACTCTCTTCATCACTTGTTTCTTTGTCGGTGACCCATTCATTTGCCTCACACATAAACACCTTTTGTGGACCACTTCTCCTCTTTGGGAAGAGTCTTGCCTTCTTGCCCTTGTCTTGCTTCTTCTTCCCAAAGGCTCTTGGTTTGGGCTTGGCTTCTTCTTCATCATCATCACTTTCTTCAAGCTTGCATTGCTTGCCTTTGCAGTTCTCTCTCCTTTTGTCCGGTTTTGGACAATCATAGGAGATGTGGCCTTGATCTCCACAATTGTAGCATATCTTGCGATCGTCTCTTCTTGGTATAAATGCCTTCTTCTTGGGATCAAAGGTGTATCCCTTTTTGGTGATCTTGGAGTTCAAGCGTGAGAACTTTCTCATCATTAAGGCAAGCTCATCATCGTCATCTTCACTTGACGCTTGCTCTTCTTCACTTGAGCTAGGCTCAACCACCTTCTTCTTCTTGAAGCTTGTCTTCTTGGTGGAGGCCTTTAGAGCAATTGTTTTTGATGATGATTGCTCCATCATCCCAAGTACACTCATCTCATGAGCGTGTATTTCTCCAATGAGCTCCGAAACTTCAATGTTGTCAAGTGATTCCTTTTGGAGCATGGAGTTGATGATGTTGTACTTCGGCTTGGGAAGGAGCATGAGGATCTTGCGGTTAATAAGTCCCTTGCCAAGAGACGCAATGTCAAGAGCATTAATTTCCTCAATAAGAACATTTAAGCGTGAAAACATTTCATTAACATTTTCATGAGGAAGCATCTTAAATTCATCATATTTAGCTTTGAGCATGTGATATTTAAGTTCCTTTACACGAGATTAGCCCTCATGGATTTCTATCAAGCAAGCCAAAATTTCACAAGCTTTCTCCTTACTAGCAATCCTAGAGAAGACATCTTGACTTATGCATTCATAAATAGCATTCCTAGCCTTAGCATCCCACTTAACTTGATCACCCACATAGTTAAGTTCTCCAAATCCTGCATGAGTCGCTTCCCAAACTTCGGGGGCAATAGCCTCAAGGTAAGCGCGCATGCGTGCTTTCCAATAGGCAAAATTCTTGCCCTCGAAGATAGGAACCGAACCCCCAACCTTGTCCATTTTTGCTCTCTAGCGGTGAAGCTAGAATGATCCTATGAGCAACCTTGCTCTGATACCAATTGTAAGGATCGAAACGCCCAAGAGGGGGGGTGAATTGGGCTTTCTTTCAAATTTTAAGGCAATTAAAAAAACGAACTACTTAAGCCCAATTCCCAATGCGGTTCTAACTATGCAATCAACTTAGATATAACTTGTGAAGTAAAGATTGCATAATGTAAAGAGAGGGAGAGAAATGCAAACGCTAGGGGACACGAAGGTTTATCCCGTGGTTCGGCAAGATCGCAAGGATCTTCCTACGTCCACGTTGTGGCACCCACCGAAGGGTTTTGCCACTTCCAATGTCACCGAGACAATGGAGTCTTCACTATTCTTCTCCGTTCGCCATCTCCGGCAAGGTGGAGCTCAAGCCTTGTACAACCTTCGATGTTCCGGGCTTCCACACACACCTTGGCAAGCTCCGGAACGATCTTCTTCAACTTCTCACTAGCCTAGAGAGTTCAATCACAAAGAAAGAATGCACACAAGCTTCTCTCTAGCCTATTACAAATGATCTAAAAGTGTGGAAATGTATGCTCTATAGTCTTGAATGCTCTTGGATGTTTAGTTGGCTTCAGGTGATCAAGACTTATCGAAATGACTGGGTTAGAGGAGTTTTATAGCCAGCTTAACTGAAATAGCCGTTGGAAAAGTAGGCTGACAGAACTTTACTGTGAACACCGGATGATCCGATGTCTCCCCTCTGGTTATCATCGGTGTAATTACTTTGGCTGACGTCATTGTGTCAGATATTACCGTTATTAGACCGATGTTGCCCCCAGTCTCCTCATCGGATGATCCGGTGGCTCTTCCTCTAGAATTTGCTTGATTTTGATGCTTACTGGAGTGATCAACCGATGTGTGTAAGTCTGCACATCGGATGATCCGGTGCTTCACTTGTTCCAATTGTACTGCAAACTGTACTGATGCACCGATGTTATTGAGCCCTTCACATCGGATGATCCGGTGAGTTCATTTGTCTGAGGTCTTTTTCTTCAGTTGAATCAACTCGACCGATGTGTTCATTTTGGAAGTCATCGGTTGATCCCGTGAGTTGATTTTGTTTGCTACGAGTTGTCTTGAGTGAATCTTTTGTGTCTTGCTCGAAAGACCTCTTAGACATTTGTTCCACAAGGCTCTCTGATGATTCTTAAGCATTGTATGTTGTCAATTTTGATTGAGTGACTTAGACATAGAGCCTTCACATCTTGTCTTTATCTCATGAATTTGATCTCGAAGGTTGGGTATCTATGGGTCTCCAATGACATGATCATTTCATCTTATTGAGTGTTTATGGGGACCTTGCATTCACAAATTCATTAGTAAAGTTCAATGGTTGCCATTAATCACCAAAACCATACTACATGAGGGGGGCCTAGATGCTTTCAATGGTGATAATGCGGAGTTCTAGGCCGTGTCTACCGTCAGCTTTGCGTGTGGTGTTGATTGGAGCTGCGCATATATACCCTATCGCTTATGCTGCTTAGTTGCTTAGTTTGCTTAATTAATTTATTTTCGCTGCATTAGTTGAACTTGTCATTAACATTCATTAGAGCTTGTATTCGAGGATAATATGGTTTGTGTAAATAAAATTTGATAATTAATCTTGTTCTGTGGTAATTTTCTGTATACTCTTTTGTGATTGCACTCGTGTATGTGTGTTGAACATCCTGGGCACACATATGCGTTAGCTTGGTTCAGTTTTCAGAACTGGGCGTCACAGGTGGGCTCCTGGAAAAGAAGGTATACCTTGGCGGTATGAGTTATTCTATCAATCCAATTAAGTCTTGAGTTAGGATGTTACAATCCACCCCCCTTAGAAGACCGACGTCCTCGTCGATCGACCCCAAGCTAGGAACGTCCCCTCTTGGCCACGTCCATACGTTCAGTACTGGCATACGTACCATACCGTGTCCCTCCAATAGGACCCACACGTCATGCGTACATACCCACGTCCCTGACCCGTACGCACATGTGAATTCGCGAGGGTTGGCTCTGATACTATTTTGTAACACCCCAGCCACTACGGGTCTGACAGTCGTTACTTCTGGCAGCTCTCTAGGATCACAGACTAGCCCCACAGACAAACACTAGTCTTTTCTGCGCATTTTGTCCTCACTCGTGTGCACCTGAGAAAACTTCCCGGTCGGTCACCCATCCATAAATTGCTCCAGTCCAAGCACGTTTAACCTCGAAGTTCTTTGCAGGTGGGCCCCCGGAAATGAAGGTATACCTTGGTAGTATGAGTTATTCTATCAATCCAATTAAGCCTTGAGTCAGGATGTTAGACTTATATTCACCTGGATCCTGAACATATTAAAATTCTTTAAATTAAAAAAATGATGAATGAGGAATGAATAACCTACGTTGGTCACTAACACAAAGCTACTAGCCTTGATAAGTAGATTATACAAATCATTTTCAACATCGGACGCATTTGGCTGATGAAGCAAATGCTGAAGTTCAAGTAGTATAGTTTTGATTGTAAAACCAGTCCGCCACCCTTACAAAATATCAATTTAAGCAACATAAGAAATTGGTTCAAATAAGTTCGGCAACAATTACTAATTATTTGAGCAAAATAAGTCTATCTTACAGTCTCTTGATCAAGAATCCCAAGACAGAGTGCTCTAGAGCGATAGACATATGGGTGGAAGAAATCACGTGGAAAGGCACATCTTGGAGGCACCAACGGATAGTCCTTCGAGAAGGAGATGTTCAGGGGGTAGTAACCACCTTCCTAGTCAGTCTATAAAGGAAATTCATTAATAATAGGTCCTCCGACTCGCATATCACCATCGCGATATAGCGGACCTCCGCAGCCTCCTCCTGTACGACGGGGAACCGGGCGGGGATACACCCAAGCGAGTCTCCAAACGGGTTTCCACCCCTGACGACCTGAGCACTGCGATGAAAACAAGGGTCGCGACCGTCAGAAAGGCGTCCAGCTCGTCCCGCCAGAACGGGGCGGTACTCACTTTGTATTCACATTACTTGCACGTTTTACCTTACGCATTTACTTTACACACTTTCCTTACATACTTTTCCTTCGACGCACTTGCACTCGTGACTTACTTTCATACGCGCGAGTGCATTTCCGCTTACACATTATTTTCATAGAGTTCTTACTTTCTTAGAGTTCATGTACTCGAGCAAGACTCGTTTGTAATCTGTTCTCTCGCCTTTTGAGCTAACAAAGATCACGGATAGACTCCCTCTGGACGTAGTTTTTTTTGCACGAATCAGGATAAATATCTTGTCTTTTGCATCTAGCCATACAAAGACGAACATGATTCAATAAAAATTTACTAGTCGGTTTCCGAAACACCAACATATATGACACTACAGGAAATGCGCAAAGAAGTGTCGGCCTTATGGCCATTGGTAAGACACTGTAGCCGACGGCCTTACTGTAAACCCGTCGGCTTGCCGACGGTCATATCCGTCAACTCCAAGTCGATGTTCTTAAAGCATTAAAGACGTCGGGACCGACGACTTTAGAGAACTAAAGACGTCGGGCGGCCTACCCCGACACCTTTATTCCGTAGGCGCTATATGGCTGTCGGTGGTGGCAGACCGACGGTCATAATTCTTTAAGGTCGTCGGCCTATGATCACCGACACCTATAGTTCCTTTAAATCCGTCGGCACCGACGGCCTTATCCGCGCCACGTAGGCGCTTCAGTGGACTTATAGCCGTCGGTTTCGTTGCCACACCAACGGCTTTATGGTACTTATGACCGTCGGTCACCAGGAACCGACGGCCATGCTGGCCTTTTTTTTAAATATTCGTCCGCTTTCCCTCCCTCCCCGGGTGGGAAGCCTCCGGTTTGCACATACAACACACATATATCAGATTTTGCACATACATAATCCCTTGCAACAAATATATACAACACATATAATCCATAATTCCACACAATGCAACAAATATATCACATTCTTCACATAGTCATACAACTAACTTAACGTATCAACAAGTTCAAGCCAAATTAGTTCAAGAGAAAACGCATCACAAACACAGCCATTGTGAAGTTTACTCTGCTTGCATATCATTGTTCGAACCTCCACCACTTGCACCTCCGACGTTGAAATTGAGGAAATCATCGCAACCATGAGAGGAACCCTACGAGAAACAAATAAAAGTTAACTTAGCATTAATAGTTACAATTCATATGTCTCAATGTTTCTACAATTCACAAAATGCCTAACTCCATGTGTAATTAGCCTAACTCACATGTGTAATTAACTTAAAGGTATTACCAACTATGTAATTCAATAAATCACTAAGTATTGTTCAAATTAAGATACACTATCATTAGATCTAATGATTTAGTAATCATACCGCTGCGGCGCCCGAAGGTGTTGATGGTTGACTATGCCCCGAATAGAAGGGCAACGATGGGAGAACACCTGGGTAAGGCTGCAATCCATGGGCCAACATTGACATGAATCCATGTTGTGGAGGATAGGATTCACCACTCTTGGAACCCTGAGACAAATATGATTAGTATTTTGTACAATCAGTCGAATTAATAAGAAATGCGGTTATACCTGTGAAGAAGAGCCAACTTGTTGTCCGGGCTGCATTGGACGAGGCATACCGAACTTCGATCCAAAGCCACCTTGAGGGAAGAACTGCATAATGTAAGAATATCAGTTACTAACTTTAACACAAATATGGTAACAAGTATAGCAAGCAACTTAAGTAAAGCAGTAATTTACATGCGACATCATCTCGAGCTGAGGCCGTTGTGGCATATTAAACTGAGTTCCAGTGTTGCCTTGCCCCAAGAACTACAGAAAGGAAATTATTTGTGAAATCTTAAGTAGAAGCAGTATGGAAACGAATAAACTATTCAATTGTTAAGATTACAAGTTACTTGCGCCATATACAGATGTTGCATCTACTGCTGCTGCATCTGTATTTGTTGTATTTGCTGTTGTTGTTGTTGTTCCACTTTCTCCTTGTACCGTATTATCTTTTCTTGCAATACCTCATCTGCAACACGGGATCGACTCGAACTGGAAGTAGAAGACCGTCGTCCCACATAAGCGTCACGCTCCACATAACCGTCGCCTAATCCAAGTATACAAAAATCACAAATGTGATGAATCGATGGTAATTAACCTTTAAACAATCATTAACTTTACATGTACCTCCCATGCGGTACGCCTCCGCCGACTTCGTACGTCGCACCCACATCCAACGGCGCTCTTAAATAATCTACATCATCTCCATGCTTTTTCTTGAGACACTCAACATATTTTGTCTACAACATTAAATTAAGTTCATGAGTAAGAGTCATTAAAGATAGATTTAGTTCATAGATAGAAAGCAGTCAATACACTTATCACTTTTCGTGTTGCCGCCTCGTCACGCAACTGCTCCGAGCGCGCCAGATCTATGCCTCTGTGCCCCCTGAGGTAAACCTCAATAAAAGAAGGTGCGACACCGGTTTCAGCTTCCTGCAACATCAGTTCAATCAATGCAATTTTTTTGAAGCAATTTACAAGTGATTGTTATAGTTCATACCACTCGTTGTGCCATCCGCACATGTCCATCTGCCCCATAATGTTGTAGTCCAGGCTTGCTCTTTCGGTTGCTTCGGTTTCTCCTTGAGATATGTTTGAACTCCTTCCACGCCCAATATTCGCATAGCCATTCCCAGGCTGCCGGATCTACACAGATCCAATCCACACTACTCTCCAAGTACTCATGCTTCTGCAGATAAATTGTAACTGCTCGCTTGTTTGTCATGGGCTGACGCAATCTGGTCTTGTAATACACGGTCACAACCTTGATCCGTGCATCAGAGAAGGAGTCCTTCGTGAGCTTTCTCGCTGAGGTCTCGAAAACAGACCTCGCATATGCTGGAGCCACACCTTCCTCCAATTTAAATATACCCTGCATAAAACCAACAATTAGTATTAACCAAAGTAAGATGCAACCTATTTCAAACAATGAAAACAAACTCACCCAAAAAATCTCCCAAACTCTATCCTGACAAGTACCCGCAGTGCCATATAGTTTCAGGGCATAGTGATCCCAATTATGGGTGACAATTAGCTGACCGCCAGCAAGAACCATCCCCGGAAAGCAAAACCGGATGGCATTTCCCAACTCTGTGTTAACACAACGTCGATGCCCCCTGCCATCCCAACCAATCTCCAGCCAGCACCTAGTACCCTTTGGCCTTATAACCGCACGTGTATCAGGATTTTTACTTGGAGTACACAAAAGGTGTCTCCGCAGCCTGTACAAATAACATTAGTTAGTTGACAAGAAAACCAAATGTATAAGATAACTTATCAAATAATTCAAAAAATACCTATAAGGGCATCGATCAATTTGTCCCTCTGCCGCCTCTTGTAGCTCTGCCAATCTTGCCAACCTTGCATCTCGTTCCGGGTCATCTTCCTCTTCGCCACTCTCTTCACCCTCAGTATCACCCTGTCCACCCTCAGTATCATCCTGTCCACCCTCAGAAGACGACGTCCCAAAGACCTGCGCCAGAATCTCCTCTGCTCCTAAGCCTCCCCCTGCTCCTGAACCTCCTCCATTGTGCCTGCTTCTAAGCCTCCTCCCCGCTCCTGAGCCTCCTCCGAGTACACACCTAAGTCTCCTCCTGAACCTGGTGCTAGCTGACTCGATTCCTGCTCTGTCACACACCCCAAAAGTTGTCTCTGTCTATCTGCACTCACGGTCGTGCCCTACAAATGCAAATAAACATATAGAAAATAGTAAATAGCTGATTATGATATTGAAGTGTTAAAAAAACAAAGTACCTGGAACAAGGACGTGTGAACCGAACCACTATTGTGGTGAGACTGAGACGCGGAGGAAGAAGTATCACCACTTCACTTCTTTCCTTTTTTGAAATGCTTCCACATCTGCACAAATTTCAAATAATGATTAGTATACGAGATTATTAAACAATAAACAATAAATGATAAAGACTAAAAGATGTAAACAATAAAAATTTAAATCTCAAAGAATGTGAACAAGTAAGAAATAAAAATCACCAGTATTAGAATGTGCTAAAAATCATCAACATCCGATTCTGCTTCTATCACACGTGCATGAATATTTTCATGTTCCTCTTCTTCTACCATCTCTTTCTCAAACTCTTCTCCTTCACTATCTTCTTCAATAATTCTATTTTGCTTTTCAATAATCCTTTGAGATTTCCGAAGATGTTTTCTCGAAGGACCGGCTTGTTCTTCAGACATTAACTCTAGAGTAGTACTAGCAATTTCTACAAGCCCTGTCCCAGAAGATATCCTAATATCTTGTACTTCCTCGACTTCATCTTGATAAACAACACCATCATCGTCTTCCTGGTTGTCTATGTACTCATCATAACGATGAGGGTGCACTTCACGATTAACTTTATATGCAACCCACCAATTTTTTAAACTTGGATGAGGATAACTTAAATAGTACACTTGTTCCACTTGATGTGCAAGTACAACATTGTTGTTAGGGGCTGTATAGCGTGAGTTGTGGTTGACCTCCACCATTCAAAAATCATCCACTCGCATGCCCGATGTTGGACCAAACCAGTGACAGTCGAAGAACACCAGCTTCAGTTCTTTCGTACCGCCAAATGTATACTCAATTATTTTTTGAAGAACACCATAATATTCCTTCACTTATCCACTACCCTCTGCAGCCGTTATACACACTTCACTGTTTGATGTGGCTGCAAGTGGACGAATTGCTTCTAAACTTGCCGTTCGAAAACGATATCCATTGATATCGTATCGGCTAAATTCTCTAGCTTTCAACTGACCATTCGCGATCTGTCGCAAATCATCTGAGATGTTGACATCTTTCATAGACTACATGTACAACAATATACAAAGTTAGCATCTTATAATAAGTATATGAACTATGATTGAAGAACAAAGGATATCGGAGAAGTTAGCACATTACATGTTCAAGAAACCAGTTCACAAAGTTTTTGCCACCTTTTATGCCATGCTGACGTAGATTATCCAATTGAATTTGCGTCGGCCTTCGAGAAGATGTCCAATATATATTGTCAAACATTTCAAAAAATGGTAACACTTCTTCCATGTTGAAAAACATGTAAAGCATGGTGTAATTTCTCTCTTGCTCTGAAATATAATGAGAATTGGCAACCCTGGCACCTTTACCCTTCCAATTAAAAATTTTAAGCTCAGTCATAGGCTGCTCTTCAACATCATGATATCGTGTCATAGATGCATTCAAATTGTTGGCACGTGCGAAATATTTGATAGAGAAGTTTGTAATCTCTTTAGGCTGCAAATGCTTCTGCAATACACCCCTCAACTCTTGCTTTGTTGCGCACTGTAGCTCTAAGTTTTTTCAGTTCTCTTTCTTGACTATACATCCACCTGAACTGTGCAGGTCCTGCTACTAACGCTTCATAAGGCAAATGCACCAGCAAATGTTGCATAACATTCATAAATCCAGGTGGAAAGACTTTTTCCATCTTACATACAAGCACGATGATTTATTTCTCCCACTATCGCATTATCTTCTTCGACACTTCCTTAGCACATATCTGCCTATAAAAATAGCTAAGTTCAGCAAATATCTTCCACAAGTCAGGTTTGAAGTATCCATGAAACATTAATGGTAACAGTCTTTCCATCATAATATGGTAATCATGACTCTTCAGCCCATTCAGTTTACCAGTGCTAAGATTAACACATTGTTTTATGTTAGCTGCATAGCGGTCTGGAAACTTCAACGTTTTCAACCAACTAAGTATTTGCTTTCTTTCTTATGGCTTGAAACAGTAAGGAGCTCGTGGTCGAATTTCATTTCCACTAGCATTTGTTCTAATCTCAAACCCAAGACGATCACAAAGATCAGCTAAATCTTTTCTTGCATTCAAATTATCTTTGGTTTGACCGGTAAAATCAAAACACATGCTTATTATGCTTTCAGCGACATTACACTCCTGATGCATCAAATCAATATTGTGCGGTAGAAGCAGCGCCTTCGCATATGGTAGCTCCCAAAGAAAAGAAATATGAGTCCAGTTGTGTTCTGTACCATACCCTTCGAAACCATCTTCTTCAGACTGCTTTAACTTTGCATGCCATGCCATTTTTTGCTCGCTTGTCAATCGACGAGGTGCTTGAAAGCATCTAGGCCCCCACGAGGTACGGTTTCGGTGATTAATGACAACCATTAATTACCACTAATGAGTTTGTGGATGCGAGGTTTCATGTACAATGAATCAAACGTCGATCAATCACTCATAAATGTCATCTACTGCTCATTGGATGCAAAAGGAGACCCCTCAACGAACTAACCTAAGGGGTTAATCGGAAACAAATGAGGAACTCGTACAACGACGCAACCTTATCAAAATTGGCAACACAAGAAGCTTCATATCCATCAGAAGAGCCATACAAACAAGTGTTCAAGAGGTCACAAGTCCAAAATCCAAAAGATCAGTCCAACTCAATTCGAAGGAAACAAATTGTACACACCGGATCATCCGGTGATCTGAAGAATGACTGCATCGGTCGATTTGGACTCAACAGAAGAAGAAGACCTCAGAATGAAGTACACACGGGATCATCCGATGTGTATCAAGTGAACATCGGATGAATACAACAGTAAGCAAATTTTCTGAAGTGTTCTGAAGGACTGAACACCGGATCATCCGATGTTGAAGGCAGATGCACATCGGTCGATTACAACAGAAGCAAATTATCAGCTCAACCAGACTGAAGATCTATTCATCGGATCCTCCGATGATGAAGGAGGTGAAGCATCGGTCTAATAACGGTCATTTCTGACAGAATGACGTCAGCTAATCTAATTAGACCGATGCTCATAAAAGGGGGTCATCGGATCATCCGATGTACACAGAAAAAGTAATCAGCCCACTTTTCCAACGGCTAATTCGGTTGGGCTGAGTATTTAACCCCCTCCCACCAGTCATTTCGGGGTGGCTGGACAACAAGAGCACCACTACACATTCCCCAAGTGTCCAAGACTTAGAATACTCATTTTCACACTCTTGTAACCCTTTCACACCTCAAGATATAGGCTAGTTCCTCTTAGAGTTAAGCTTGTGTGCGTCCTCTCTGGGTGAGTGGAGACTCTAGAGTAGGGAGAGCCGTGAGGAAGTGCATTCTTGGTGATTGCACTCACCTTGTATCAAGAGGAGAGTGAAGAGATCGCTCCGGAGCTTGCCGAGACCATTGTGGAAGCCCGGAGGATCGAAGTTGTACAAGGCTTGAGCTCCACCTTGCCAAGGATGGCGAACGGAGGAAGTTAGTGGATTCCCTCGTCTCGGTGACTTGGGAGTGGCGATACCCTTAGGTGGGTGCCACAACGTGGACGTAGGTGGATCCTAGTGATCTCACCGAACCACGGGAAAAATCGACGTGTCCCCGTGTCTTCGAGCGTTTGCATTCCTCCTCCCTACTCCTTTACGATTACGCAATTCTCAATTCCGCACTTAATTCTCTTAATTGCACTGTTGGCTTGCTTAGAGAATTAGATTTCACTTAAGCTTTAAATTGACTTAAAATTTGAAGTAGCCCAATTCACCCCCCCCCCCCTTGGGCATTCGATCCCTACAATTGGTATCAGAGCAAGGTTGCTCATTGGATCATTCTAGCTTCACCGCTAGAGAGCAAAAATGGCCAAGAATGGGGGTTCGGTTCCTACCTTCGAGGGCAAGAATTTTGCTTATTGGAAAGCACGCATGCGCGCTTACCTTGAGGCAATTTCTCCCGAAGTGTGGGAAGCGACCCATGCGGGGTTTGGCAACCATGAATATATTGGTGATCAACTAAAATGGGATGCTAAGGCTAGGAATGCTATTTATGAGTGCATTAGTCAAGATGTATTTGCTAGAATTGCTAGTAAGGAGAAAGCTTGTGAAATTTGGGCTTGCTTGATTGAGATCCATGAGGGTTCCTCTCGTGTCAAAGAGCTCAAATATCACTTGCTTAAATCCAAGTATGATGATTTTAAAATGCTTCCTCATGAGAATGTTAATCAAATGTTTTCTCGCTTAAATGTACTCATTGAGGAAATTAATGCTCTTGACATTGCTTCTCTTGGCAAGGGACTCATCAACCGCAAGATCCTCATGCTACTTCCCAAGCCCAAGTACAACATCATCAACTCAATGCTCCAAAAGGAGTCACTTGACAACATTGAGGTTTCGGAGCTCATTGGAGAGATACATGCTCATGAGATGAGTGTGCTTGGAATGATGGAGGAGTCATCATCATCAAAGACCATTGCTCTCAAGGCCTCAACCAAGAAGACACATACCAAGAAGAAGAAAGTGGTTGAGCCTAGCTCAAGTGAGGAAGAACAAGCTACAAGTGAAGATGATGATGATGATGAGCTTGCATTGATGATGAGGAAGTTTTCACGTCTCAACTCAAAGATTGCCAAGAAGGGATACTCGTTTGATCCCAAGAAGAAAGCCTTCTTGCCAAGGAGAGATGAAAACAAGACGTGCTACAATTGTGGCGATCAAGGCCACATATCATATGATTGTCCAAGACCGGACAAGAGGAAGGACAAGGGCAAGCATCGCAAGCTAGAAGAGAGTGATGATGATGAAGATGCAAAGCCCAAGCGCACCTTTGGAAAGAAGAAACTTGACAAAGGCAAGAAGACCAAGCTCTTTCCAAAGAAGAGAAGAGGACCTCAAAAGGTCTTCATGTGCGAAGCAAATGAGTGGGTCACCGATGAAGAAACAAGTGATGATAGTGAAGATGAGGAAGAAAACTTGGCAAGCCTCGCTATCGTCAACAAGGATGACTCACCCCTTCCTCCACCGCCTATGTGCCTCATGGCGAAAGGTAACACAAAGGTATGTGATGACTCAAGTGATGATGAACTTTCTCCCGATGAACTAGCATCTATGATTAATGAATATCATGCCATTATCAAAAGGGAAAAGGCTAAGGTTAAGGCACTTGAGCTAACTCGCGCTAAGCTAGAGGGTGCCAACCTCGATTTGCAAGACAAGTATGTCACCATACTTAATGAGCATGAAACGCTCAAGTCACATGTCAAGCAAATCGAGGAGGAGAAGGCTCAAATCAAGCTTGAGTTCCATGAGCTTGACTTAGCTAACTCGGCACTATTGGCTAAGCATAACGAGTTAGTTCAAGAGCATGAGACACTTAGTCTTTCCTATGAAGCAATGGAACTAAAATTGAATAACTTGAAGAAAGAAACTCTTGATGGCAAAACACCCGCTAGTTCACATGCCACTAACAATTTGCATGAGTCTTTGCCATTGAAAGCTAATAGGGAGAAGGAGCTAATGGACGAGATCGAAAGTCTCCGCACTAGTGTGGCTAGACTTTCCAAGGGAGAGGACAAGCACAAGGAGATCCTCTTCCAACAAGCTAAAGGCTTCAACAAGAGGGGACTTGGGACCTTCCCTACGCCCAACAAATGGAAGGTGCCCTCACCGGAGCTTAGGACAAGCTTCATCAAGGAAGTGGGATCCTATTGCCAACATTGTGAGGTCACCGGACATCACACTAAGGAGTGCCCTCTTCCCACTCGTCCTTCTCCAAAATTACCTCCTAACTATTCATCTACTTTCAATGATTGTCACTATCTATTGAGCAAAGTAGGTGGAAAGGTGAAGGCGAAGTTCATTGGCAAAAACATCAAGGGCATGAAGAGGAAGCTCCCCAAGCAACTTTGGGTCCCAAAATCACTTGTATCACACATACAAGGACCTAAGTTGGCTTGGGTTCCTAAACTCAAAAACTAACTTCATGTGTGTAGGTGAACTACAAAGCCGGAGGAAAACATTGGGTACTCGATAGTGGGTGCACTCAACACATGACCGGCAATGATGGTATGTTCACCTCCATAGAAGACCCCGGCAATCATGAACAAGTCACCTTTGGTGATAACTCAAAGGGGAAGGTAATTGGTTTAGGTAAAATTGCAATTTCTAATGACTTGTCCATTTCGAATGTGCTTTACGTTAAGTCTCTTAGCTTTAATTTGCTCTCTATTGCTCAACTTTGTGATCTTGGACTAACGTGCACATTTGACAAAGATGGTGTTGTGGTGTCTAGTGTAGCTAGCAAAGAGCTAATATTCAAGGGCTTTAGGCATGGTCATCTATATTTGGTGGACTTCTCCAACAAGAGCGCAAGCCTAACCACTTGTCTTTTCACCAAGACAAGTTTGGGGTGGCTATGGCATCGGAGGATTGCTCACATAGGAATGAGCAAGCTCAAGAAGTCCTTCAAGCTAGGGATGGTGACCGGCGTAAAGGACGTGACGTTTGAAAAGAACAAGCTATGTAGCGCATGTCAAGCCGGGAAGCAAGTGGCTTCGCACCATCCGATGAAGACAATGGTGTCTACCTCCAAGCCGCTCGAACTACTTCACATGGACCTCTTCGGACCGTCCACCTACCAAAGCCTTGGCGGTAATCTCTATTGTCTCGTTATTGTTGATGATTACTCTCGCTATGCTTGGACTTTGTTTTTAGGTGACAAGGGTGAAACCCCGGAAGTCTTCAAGACCTTTGCAAAACGAGCTCAACGGGAATTCCAACTTCCCATCATCAAGGTCCGGAGTGACAACGGCACCGAGTTCAAGAACTACAATATTGGGGAGTGGTGTGACCGTGAAGGAGTCAAGCACGAATTTTCGGCTACATACACCCCTCAACAAAACGGTGTTGTTGAGAGAAAGAACAAGACACTAATCACCCTCGCGAGAGCCATGCTTGATGATTATGGGACGTCGGAGAAGTTTTGGGCGGAAGCGATCAACACGGCATGCCATGCCGCAAATAGAGTCTACCTTCATCGACTTCTCCAAAAGACTCCCTACGAGCTCCTCATTGGGAGAAAGCCCAACATCTCCTACTTCCGGGTCTTCGGATGCAAGTGCTACATCTACCGCAAGAAGAGACTTGGTAAGTTTGAAAGAAGGTGCGATGTTGGTATTTTCCTTGGTTATGCGTCAAACTCAAAGGCATATCGAGTATTCAACCAAACCTCCGGGTTAGTTGAAGAAAGTTGTGACGTTGAGTTTGATGAGACTAATGGCTCCCAAGAGGAGAGTTTTGGTCATGATGATATAGATGATGAGCCTCTACGAGAAGCTATGAAGAACATGACCATAGGAGACATCAAGCCCGAAGTTGAGGAGAGCCATGATCAAGGGGGAGCTTCAAGTCCGAACATCAACACCTCCATGGCGCCTCAAGTGGATGAAGAAGAAGACAAAGATGATCCATTGCCTATGCAAGACCAACAAGCCACACAACACCAAGAAGAAGATGAAGTCCAAGATGAAGTCCAACCACAAGACGAGCAAGATGCTTCACCACCACCAAGTGACTCACAACCGTTGATGAGACATGGGCGCATCTCCAAGGCACATCCAATGGATCAAATCATTGGAAGTCCTTCACGGGGAGTAAGTACTCGTTCACGTCATGTTGCATCTTTTTGTGAGCACTACTCTTTTGTGTCGTGTGTAGAACCCAAAAGCATTGAGGAAGCTCTCCAAGACTCCAATTGGGTGATGGCTATGCAAGAGGAACTCAACAACTTCACCCGCAATGAAGTTTGGGTGTTGGAGGAGCGACCCAAGGACAAGAATGTGATTGGAACGAAGTGGGTCTACCGCAACAAGCAAGATGAGAATGGCGTGGTGGTCCGCAACAAAGCTAGGCTTGTGGCGAAGGGATTTGCTCAAGTTGAAGGTTTGGATTTTGGGGAGACATTCGCCCCGGTAGCACGGTTAGAAGCTATCCGCATACTCCTTGCTTTTGCTTCTCATCATAATATCATGCTTTATCAAATGGATGTTAAGAGTGCATTTCTCAATGGCTATATTAATGAACTTGTGTTTGTTGAGCAACCTCCCGGGTTTGAGGACCCAAGAAACCCTAACCATGTCTATAGGCTAAACAAAGCACTCTATGGACTCAAGCAAGCTCCAAGGGCATGGTACGAGCGCTTAAGGGACTTCCTCGTCATGCAAGGTTTCAAGATTGGGAGGGTGGACACTACACTCTTCACCAAGGACATCGACAGAGACTTATTTCTTTGTCAAATTTATGTCGATGATATTATTTTTGGCTCAACTAACAAAGCTCTTAGCCATGAGTTTGGCAAAATGATGTCTAGGGAATTCGAGATGTCAATGATTGGAGAGCTCAACTTCTTCCTAGGATTTCAAATCAAGCAACTTCAAGAGGGGACCTTCATCCATCAAGAGAAGTACACTAAGGACCTCTTGAAGAAATTTGAGATGGGAGATTGTAGCTCAAGAAGCACTCCAATGGCGACAAATTGTCATCTCGACGCGGACATGGACGGTAAACCTATTGATCAATCTCATTACCGTTCCATGATTGGTTCATTGCTATATCTTACCGCATCTAGGCCCGATATTATGTTTAGTGTGTGCTTGTGTGCTCGCTTTCAAGCGGCACCTAAAGAATCGCACAAGAAGGCGGTCTTTAGGATACTTCGGTATCTCAAGCATACCCCAAGTGTAGGTTTGTGGTACCCCAAGAACGCTAGTTTTCATCTCTTAGGTTACTCGGATTCGGACTTTGCCGGATGCCGTGTAGACCGCAAGAGTACCTCCGGGGGTTGCCACTTACTTGGGCGTTCCCTAGTTTCTTGGTCGAGCAAGAAGCAAAATTCCGTGGCTTTGTCCACCGCGGAGGCGGAGTATATAGCGGCCGGTGCATGTTGTGCCCAAATCCTATATATGAAGCAAACCCTCTTGGACTTTGGAATTAAGTTTGGTTGTGTGCCTCTCCTTTGTGACAATGAAAGTGCGGTTAAGATAGCTAGAAACCCCGTTCAACACTCCCGCACTAAGCACATTGATATTCGCCATCACTTCTTGCGGGACCATGAGGCTAAGGGAGAAATCTCTTTGCAAGGTGTTAGGTCCGAAGAACAATTGGCGGATATCTTCACCAAACCACTTGATGAGAAAACTTTTTCTAGGCTTAGAAGTGAGTTAAATGTGCTAGATGCATCTAACGTCATGTAAATTGCCATGTTCATGTAAGGTTGCATGTCATATAGGTCTTGCCTAACTCCCAAAGGATAGGGGCGAGCTAGAAATAGTTTTCCCTGAGTAAGCCTTTGGCAGGTTTAAACTTGGCAAGATAGATTTATTTTATGCCTTGCATGATTCCTGTCATATAGACTTGCATTCATCTAATATTTTGCATTATCTTGTTTGACATTGCATACGGTAGATTGTCACAAAGGGGAACCCACATCATGAGAAGGAGACTTGTTTGAAATGCAATATCTCAACTCATATGATGTGGAAAGAGCAAAATTCTAAAGGAACATGCTTTAATGAGATAGAAGTTTCCATACTCTAGCTCACAAAGCATGGGCCTACATTTTCGTGGTTTTTCCCTCCTAATTCTCTTTGTGTGCTCTATTTGCTTAAGGGCTTAGCCGATATGTGGCACTATATCGGAAAGCCTTATTAGGGTTAGGAGGTGCCCAAAAAGTCCTAAGACTCGTTTTATCTTTGTGTGTTTAAAGTCCAAGGACATATATGGGCAGTCTTAGGTTTTCTGTAGTCATCGGATTATCCGATGCTAAGGCCAGAACAGTCATCGGATCAGTTGGTGCTTCAGTTCAGAGTTCAGTTCAGCCAGCATCCAGAAATCGACCGATGAGTTCATTTCAGGAAACATCGGAGCATCCGATGTTCAATCTACTGGTGCCCTGCAGAATTCGACCGATGATCGACGAAGTGCACGTCGGATCATCCGGTGTTCAACGAGGGTTTTTGGACTAACTCTCTGTTGAGTTCGACCGATGCTTGCCACCAATGCACATTGGTCGATCCGGTGTGTTTGTAACGGTTAGGTCACGGGACCCTATTTATGATCGTACGGCCGGTTTTCTTCGTCTCTTCCCGATCACCGCCGCCTCCATCGCCCCCTTCGCGCCCTCGCCGTCGGTCAGCCGCCGCCGCCGTCCCCAAGGGCGCCGCCGCCTCTCTCCCGACCGCCGCCGCCGCACCTCCCCAGGCCGCGCCGCCGCCGTCGCCTCTGTCGGCTGCCGCCGCCGCCTCTCCAGGGCGCCGCCGCCGCCTCTCCAGGGCGCTGCCGCCGCTTCTCCTCTGGTCGCCGCCGCCACCACCAGACATCACCTCCTTCACCAGCCTCCACCGCCGGCAGTTCTCCCTGCTAGGGTTTCTCGCCCGAGCCATCGATCGTCGCCGTTCGTCGCCTTTCATCGATCTCGTGTCTTTTCGTCGACGAGGTTTGTTCCGTGCAGCGCGACGTCCTTCATTGTTTCCCGTCATCTTTTTGCTAACCCTTCCTCTCCGTCGCCTAGATGGGTCGTGATCGCAAAGGAAAGGGAAAAGCGATCGCGGAGCCCGCCGCGAAAAAGCGGAAACTTTCGAAGGATGAGAAGAAGGCCTTGATGGCCGCTCGCGCCGCCGAGGAGCGTGAGCGCGGCCATGGGGGTTCATTGAGGATTCGCGAGGCCCGTCCAAGGCCGCCTCCCGTGGTCGACGACTCCGACGCCGAAGAGGAGCCGGTTGCGCCTCTCGTCCGCCGGCGTTCAGCCCGGACTCGAGGAGGTCACGCCGAGGCTGCTCCTCGTCCGAGACCGACGGCTGCCGACCGTCGTGAGGACAGGGAGGCTGAGAGGGACATCCATGAGATGGACACGGCCGTCCGGGTCGGTGAAGGAGTCCGTCTTGTGGACTACCGGAAGATGAAGGCGAAGCAACTCCGGAAGCTCAGGTGGAGTGTTCTTCTTGAGGAGTGGTTCCCACAACCCCGAGAGCTTCTTGTTGACAGCCGCTTCTGGACTGTCACCCAGGCGTCTCTCTATGAGACCTACAAGCGCCGGGGGCACAAGCTCTTCCAGCACAACCACTTGGACTGGAGGCAGCTTGCAGTGGCAGCGGAAACTGATGTCCGCCCCTTCTTTGAGCGATACAGAGGCTTGGTGGAGCTATTGGACTATGAGAGAAGTGCGTATGTGGAAGAATGGGTCCGTGTCTTCTACGCGACCCTGTACATCTCAGAGGGCAGAAGATCCATTGCATTCATGTTCAATGGTCAGCACTACCATCTCACGAGGCAGACTTTGGGGCACATCCTTGGTTTGGACCTGCACGACACTAGCATACACGAGAAGGTCTATGGGCAGGCAGATCCACCGAGGAGACCACTTACTGGAGGGGTAGCACCACAGCTGGACGAGATCCGGTCCTTGTTTGGCCCCACATTCTCTCCAGATCAGCCGAGAGTCCCAGCGCTCCTGACCCCAGCTGCGCGCATTGTGCACCTCGCCTTGCGCCGCACGCTCCTGCCGAGGTCAGGATACTTGGAGGGGTTCACGAGCCTCCAGCAGACCCTCCTGTTCTACATAATGAACGGGATGGATTTTGATATCATAGACATACTTCTCTGCGAGATGGAGGACGTAATCACAGATGGAGTGGGCATGATGAGGCAGCTAGCATACGGGCACTGGATCAGTTATATTTGCTCTATGGTGGTGCCAGAGGGACATACAGCACAGGCTCGACTCGCTGACGAGAGCGTGACCCGCTTCGGTCACTACCATGCGTCCGCTCCTGGAGACCGCCGCCTTGGCCGTCCAGTTGAGCGCCAGGTCAGGGCCCGCTTGACTGAGGAGGATTGGTCTGACCTCGAGAAGGAAGGTGAGCGTCTGGCTGAGGCAGAAGCTCAAGGTGGAGACTTGCAGCACGTCTGGTCCGAGAGCGACACAGACGAGAGTGTTGAGGAGTACTTCCCTCCTCCGCCTCCTTCTCCGAGGCAGCACGACGCGGAGGCGGGAGCTTCCACTGCTGCACCACCGACGCCTCCTCCAGTGTCAGAGGCTCAGGTGTCCCAGCCGTCCGAGCTCACCACACTGCTCCAGCAGATGGTCGAGCAGCAGCGGCAGGACCGGCTTGCAGCCGAGCAGGCCAGGGCAGAGCAGGCTGCGCGGCTCGCAGAGCTTCAGAGGCAGCAGACAGAGATGCAGCTAGAGATGGCCCGCCAGAGGCGCGAGGACACGGACCGGTTCACGAGTCTGGTGGACCAGATGCACCGGAGGACACTGGACCAGCAGCAGCAGACCCAGCAGGCGATGATGGGTATCCTGGGGTTGATCACCAACCTCTACCAGCAGACCGGGATAGCCCTTCCGCCACAGCACACCGGTCTCAGTCAGCCTCCAGCAGCACCTCCTCTGGCTCCAGCTTCAGTTCCAGCACCGGCGTCGCCGATCCCGAGCTACAGCATGTCTCCACTGCTGGCTTCGACGGTGCCGTTCCAGTTCTCGCCTCTTCCGGCCGTGCCTTCTCCACCACCAGCTCCAGCTCCAGCGGACCCTCCAGCAGCTCCAGCTCCAGCCACGTCAGCACCTCCGGCTCCTCCCGCTCCAGCACCAGCTCCGGCGACGTCTACCTCGAGCAGCTCCGACACCGCCGACGTCGACCGCTTCACCGTCGCCCCGAGAGCTCCGGAGTCCTAGGTACTCCTCTTCCCTTTTTGGTGTCTTGATGCCAAAGGGGGAGAAGAGTTAGAGTTAGGGGGAGTGTCTTGGGCTTAGGGGGAGTGCTAGTTATCTAGGGAGTGTCTTGGGCTTAGGGGGAGTGCTAGTTATCTAGGGAGTGTCTTGGGCTTAGGGGGAGTGCTAGTTATCTATTTGCTTTCAGGCTTGTTATTTGCTTCTATTTGAGACTTGATTGTTATCATTTGCTACTATTTGTAATTCAGTATGCTACTTCACTCTTATGATTTATATTTGATCACTGTTTGAGCCTTCGAGCTCCTTGTGTTGCATGTTGTTCCGATTACATTTCTCTATGAGCATTGCGTTTGCGTTTCAAATTCCATTACTTTTATGCTCTACTCGTTGTGTTGTCATCAATCACCAAAAAGGGGGAGATTGAAAGCATCTAGGCCCCCACGAGGTACGGTTTCGGTGATTAATGACAACCGTTAATTACCACTAATGAGTTTGTGGATGCGAGGTTTCATGTACAATGAATCAAACGTCGATCAATCACTCATAAATGTCATCTACTGCTCATTGGATGCAAAAGGAGACCCCTCAACGAACTAACCTAAGGGGTTAATCGGAAACAAATGAGGAACTCGTACAACGACGCAACCTTATCAAAATTGGCAACACAAGAAGCTTCATATCCATCAGAAGAGCCATACAAACAAGTGTTCAAGAGGTCACAAGTCCAAAATCCAAAAGATCAGTCCAACTCAATTCGAAGGAAACAAATTGTACACACCGGATCATCCGGTGATCTGAAGAATGACTGCATCGGTCGATTTGGACTCAACAGAAGAAGAAGACCTCAGAATGAAGTACACACGGGATCATCCGATGTGTATCAAGTGAACATCGGATGAATACAACAGTAAGCAAATTTTCTGAAGTGTTCTGAAGGACTGAACACCGGATCATCCGATGTTGAAGGCAGATGCACATCGGTCGATTACAACAGAAGCAAATTATCAGCTCAACCAGACTGAAGATCTATTCATCGGATCCTCCGATGATGAAGGAGGTGAAGCATCGGTCTAATAACGGTCATTTCTGACAGAATGACGTCAGCTAATCTAATTAGACCGATGCTCATAAAAGGGGGTCATCGGATCATCCGATGTACACAGAAAAAGTAATCAGCCCACTTTTCCAACGGCTAATTCGGTTGGGCTGAGTATTTAACCCCCTCCCACCAGTCATTTCGGGGTGGCTGGACAACAAGAGCACCACTACACATTCCCCAAGTGTCCAAGACTTAGAATACTCATTTTCACACTCTTGTAACCCTTTCACACCTCAAGATATAGGCTAGTTCCTCTTAGAGTTAAGCTTGTGTGCGTCCTCTCTGGGTGAGTGGAGACTCTAGAGTAGGGAGAGCCGTGAGGAAGTGCATTCTTGGTGATTGCACTCACCTTGTATCAAGAGGAGAGTGAAGAGATCGCTCCGGAGCTTGCCGAGACCATTGTGGAAGCCCGGAGGATCGAAGTTGTACAAGGCTTGAGCTCCACCTTGCCAAGGATGGCGAACGGAGGAAGTTAGTGGATTCCCTCGTCTCGGTGACTTGGGAGTGGCGATACCCTTAGGTGGGTGCCACAACGTGGACGTAGGTGGATCCTAGTGATCTCACCGAACCACGGGAAAAATCGACGTGTCCCCGTGTCTTCGAGCGTTTGCATTCCTCCTCCCTACTCCTTTACGATTACGCAATTCTCAATTCCGCACTTAATTCTCTTAATTGCACTGTTGGCTTGCTTAGAGAATTAGATTTCACTTAAGCTTTAAATTGACTTAAAATTTGAAGTAGCCCAATTCACCCCCCCCCCCCTTGGGCATTCGATCCCTACAGTGCTCCTTTTGTAACTCTTATGCTTTTCCAGAATGATTGTGTATCTCTCCTGAAAGGATGATTTGAAGGAAGGAATCGTCAATGACAATAAAAAAGTTGACTTTTTTTCCCGTACTTCAGCCTTATGGCATCATGGTCACTCATACATATGGGACAACACAATTGTCTGTGGGCACACCAACCAGACCAAATGCCATATGCCAACAAATCATGAATTGACCATAGATACGCGACACGTAAGTTAAATTCACATTTCATATGACTGTCATACGCTTTTACACCTTGCCATAACTCTTTCAACTCTTCAATCAACGGTTGCCACATTGATTTTCTTGCGTGGATGTTTAGGACCAGGAATGACCGCTGCAAGGAATATTGATCCTTCTTTCATGCACATGTTGGGAGGGAGATTGTAGGGCATGATAAAAACAGGCCAATAAGAGTACGGACTGTTACTAGTGCTGAATGCAGTGAAACCATCTGTTGACAACCCAAGACGAACATTTCTCGGATCTCCTGCAAACTCCAGATCGAAACGGTCTAAAGCTTGCCAAGCCGCGACATCTGAAGGATGCGCCATAACATCTTTGTCATCGTTCTCACGTATCCCTTCAGAATGCCATCGCATGTGCTTCGCTGTTTCTTGAGGAAGAAACAATCGTTCAAGCCTTGACGTGATTGGCATGTACCAAAGTTGTTTGATTGGTACTTTTGTAGTTATTCGTTCTCCATCATCATTCATGACGTCCACATATCTAGATTTATTACAATGCATACAATGAGTATCGTCCATGTGTTCCTTCCAAAACAACATGCAATTATTCTCGCACGCATCAATCTTCTCATAATTCATGCCCAGACCAGCCAAAATTTTCTTAGATTGATATAGATCTGGCGGCATCTGATGACCTAACGGAAGGAGATCACTGATCAGCTTAATGATACCATTGTAGCAATTGTTCGTGAAATTGAACTTGGACTTCATCGCCATAAGTCGTGTGACCGCTTGCAAAACGGTCATATTGGCACCCTCATACACTTTTCGATCTGCTGTGGTAAGATGCTCGTAGAACTCCTTCACCTCCTTCGGTTGTGACTCATCTTTGTACTCTTTACCAATGTCTGCTATCATCTCATCCAACCGATCTTCATCCTCATTACCGTCCGACTCATCATCATGCTCTATCTCCCCATGCTCACGACACACCAGATAGTCGGGCATAAATCCGTGCTTGCAAAGATGCAACTCCACTTCAGACTTATCCAGACATCGACGATTCCGACACTTGATACACGAACACTTCGCAACACGAGCATCACTAGCAAATGCATGGCTCAGAAAAACATTTGTGATATGACCCCATTCATTAGTGTGCGCACCAGTTGAACACCATCCATCATACATCACCTTACGATCGTCACCCATTTTAAAACTGCATCAAATAAATATATGTTAATAAACATATATGGTGACTTCATAGTTTGTTTAATGTCACGACCCTACATCTATTGTCTAAGTTAGGTCCTAAAATTTTGATAGCATAATGCCGCCTATTTAACACTACACCCCCCTATCCGGTGCAGTTCTTAAAGTAAAAAGGGGCAGACAACGCCGGCAGCCTAAACAACGGCGACCACAAAACTGCACATGACGCAGGGCCGGAGCCACTGAACATCTGCTTTAACTTTGTACTAAATGGGTCTTACCGCTACTTCATAGTTTGTTTAATGTCACGACCCTACATCTATTGTCCAAGATAGGTCCTAAAATATTTCGACAGCATAACATCGCCTATTTAACACTACACCCCCCCTATCTGGTGCAGTTCTTAAAGTAAAAAGGGGCAGTCAGCGCCGACGGCCTAAACAACAGCGGCCACGCGACTGCACATGACGTCAGGGCCGGAGCGCCTGGACGCCTAAGCGGCGACTAGGCGACGCCTTATGAAGCCTGCTTTAACTTCGTACTAAATGGGTCTTGTCGTGTCGCTGGTCGTGCCGCCCGCTGCTGCCTGGCGCCATGGCGTTCCTTTCCAGGTGTGCCGTCGCTGCTCCTCCACCATGCGTCGTCGTCCTTCTCATGTCCGTCTCCCTGCGCCGTTCTCTCCTGTCCCCTTCGCCTCCTCCTTCCTCAACACTGGGATTGCGCCGTTCTTCCCTACCCCCTCCGCCTTCTCCTTTCTCAACGTCGGGATGATGGTACTCCCGACTTTGTTTCCTTAGTGTCGACTAACAACACTTCTCTCTAAATACGTTGAACGACTACGAGGTAGACTAGAGTTCGACTACGGTCGACTAATCGCCCTAATCGATGACTAATCGTCTAGTCGATCCTATTCACCTATATTTAATAACATTGTATATACATATAATACATAAACAATAAAAAATTAAAATAAACATAATTGAACTTAAATAACTAACATCTATAATAATCAAGTTAACATACACATATATGGATAAAACACAATATAAACTTGCACAGGTAATGATATAGCAATTCATACACTAATCAAATCAAAAACATAACGCCACACGTATCGGAATTCAAAAACTTAATTTATAGACAAGTTTAAGGTTTAACCTTATCCGATGAGCCGAAAGAGTGAAGGCGGAGACATGCGGATCGGGAGCGGCGACCGGTGGGGGCACTGGGCGGCAAGGCGGCCGCGCTGGGGCGGCGGGGCGCGGCAGCCGGGGCGCTGGGAGGCGGGGCTCTGGGCGGCCGGGCGCTGGGAGGCGGCGAGGCGCAGGCGGCGACGTAGGGCGCGGGCGGCGGCGTGGGGCACGGGGCGCTGGCAGCGGCGCGGGGCGCGGTGCGGCGACGCCGACGGCGGGGCGGCGATGCCGACGGCGTGGGGCGCGGGGTGCGGGCAGCGGCGCGGGACGCGGTGTGGCGACGCCGACGGCGGGGCGGCGACGCCGGCGGCGGGGCAGTGACGCGGGCGGCAACGTACGAGAGTGGCGCACGTGGAGTGTTAGGTTTTCCCGCTGTGCACGCGATGTTAAGGGCTCTAAATTTGTCGGTTACACAAAACCGACAGTCTTAGTTGAGGTCCATGGGGCCCACTTTATGACTGTCGGCCAGAGCACCAAAGCCGACGGTCATAGCCTAGCAGGGTGGGGCCCACTTTAAAGTCGTCGGCTCTTTTGTCTGGGCCGACGGTCTTACATATTGGCGGGAAAATAGTTTTTTCGCGCAGCGGGGCCCACACTAAGGCCGTCGGCTCTGTGGCATTAAACCGACGCCTATAATTAAAGCTGTCGGCCTCTGCGCTGAAACCGACGACCGTACTTGAAGCCGTAGGCCTTCGTCGCCTAGCCGACGGCCATAAATATATAAGTGTCGGCTTCTCTAAACCGACGAATATACATAGATTTAAAACGTCGGGGCCAACGATTATAGTTTGGCCGATACTTCTTTGCCCGATTCTTGTTGTGTGATTAGGTATTCATTATATAACATTGTCATAGATGATATGAACTAAAATATGTATATATGAAGTCATGGTGATCTCGACTTTCTAAAACTGCTAAATTCATAAGGCTGTTAACACAAGATAATTAATATGCCTAAAAACAGTTTTATATGGCAATGAAATGCACAAAGATAATTTTGTATATCCTTGACAAACACATCATATATTCCCGCCGTTTCCAAATATTTATCACTTGTTAGTTTAAAAATGAACTAACAAAATGATAAGTATTTGAGAAATGAGTAGTCAAACAATGAAGTATGTGTCGACATACTGCATCCATGATTTTGAATGAAGCAGGTCTTCCGGACTTGCGGGAATAGCATTTGAGAAAAAAGTACTTTCATTGACATACCTCAATTTATTTATTTATTTCAGGTTATAAATTTATGACGAACCATACCTGGTCAAGGGTGCACGGTATCTGTTGCCTGGGCAGTTGGTTTTGCGTGCACCAGTTATTTGGATATTAATCATACATCTGAAGCGACCATGAGATCATTTAAACCTCTGAAGGTATCGTTTAAACGGCTTCTCCATTAAATTTCGTTGACGTACTGTGGTCTGTGGACTACAATTTGTTAGTACAATGGGAGTGCGTAGATTCATGTGATGGTGGCTTCTCCATTAAAGCATAGTACGGATTGGTGTTTATCCTCGTCGTGAATCTATTGATTTGAAAAGAAAATCAGTCTTGCGTGTGCACTGTACGAATAGTATTGCTATATCTCTGAGAGATTAAATTTTGAAATTAAATATCAAAATAGTTTATCTCGACTTGTTAGTTAAACAACTTAATATACTACGTACTCGTACATAGTGTTTCACAACCGGGCGGCACACAATGCGCTACGCATTAATATTATCATATAGAAATTCACTGCAGAATGTGAGTTATTACTTGAGCATGTTTTCTGTATCAAAAAACTTACAATAACAACAGCTGATAACAATTAATTTATTTCAGATCCTAGCTCCCGTTTTCAGTTAATTTGAATATTCTAGTTACTACCGGCTACATATTTATTAAAGAATTGTAGATTTACCAAATGTTGTTGTCACTGTCCTTCTGCACAATTTAGGACGGCAACTTTGCAAACTTTGCATTCATGTTTTATTTTCCGTTTGGTTAATTACCTTGCAGTTTAATAAGATCATGCTGAATTGGTGCCCCATCTCTGTGAAACACAATAAAGACGGCCAGAACCGTGCCGGTGCCCTTAATTACGAGTCAGCAGCAAAATCAATCTCCCGGGGCACGATTTAATTTCCATCCAGGTGATCTGATCCCACATCGCCATGTCCCTGCTCGGATCCGGCCGTGCTCTTGATGAGTTTGCTGCGCCATTCAAAGAGCCTGCCTATGTTGTTGGAGCATTGGATGGACCGGCCCCATTCCGAGCAATGAAAGGACGGATGGATGGGTACTTGCCTTGTTGACGCGACGCGAGAGAGCGGCCTCGCGCTTGACAAGACCTCCCGGATGTGCGATCCTGATGGGGAAGCTTCGCAGCCTGTCGGTCGTTGATGGATGGATTCAGACCATTGGCAGTAGGCTCCCTTTGGATTGAAGGAATGATAAAAAAAATTTGAAAGATAGAATTTGTAAATAATTTTTTCCTATATGACCATTTGTCTCACAGAAAAACAAAGGGCAGTTTCTATAAGAATGGATTCCTTTGCTAAATTTTGTAGGAAACCTAACACGAGCTTGAACCTCTTTTTTCTTTCCTAGTTCATGTTACAGGTTCTCTTGTTTTTCCTATGATGCTGTCAAATGGCTTCTCATCTCAATTCCTATATTTCCAGTTCCTATAGGATTACAAAGACATACAATTTCAATTCCTATGTTTTTCCCATTCCTGTGTTTTTTGATTCTTTCAATACAAAGGAGCCTTACTGGATATGTGTAAATTTAGACTACCGGTACCGCTAGATTCGGAGTGCTGGTCTCGACCCCATCACTCAGTTCAACAGACTGAGCGGTAGATGCTGGTAATCTCCTGACAAAAACTCCGTCGGGTGTTTAAGCCTCGATTGAAGCCTTCGTCGAGAGGTCGGCAGCTTCAACGCTGTTGAAATGCTGAACATGTCAGAGGTCTAGGACGTGAAAGTCTTCTTGCAACTTCTGAATTTCAAATAGACATGCAGCAAGCTAAGGGTATTGCAACTACATTCACCTTTGACTTGTTTAATGATGATCTGCGAGTCACCCTTCACCAGCAGCTGTCGGACACCATTGCCACCTTGAGTTAGAAGATGAGAGCTTCATATTCTCCCATGTTGTTGGTTGCCTTGAAGTCGAGGTGCACTATATACTTGACCTTTTCTCCGGTCGGAGTGAGGAGAAGGATTCCAGCTCGATCCTCTTCTTTTGCATGGAGCCATCGAAGTAGAGAGTACAATGAGACTCAGTGAAGACTGGGACCTTAGGTTCCGACTTCTGCTCATTGAGGCCTCCCAGACTTGATGAAGAAGGTGTCCACTCCACCACGAAGTCCGCCAACGCCTGACTTTTGATTGCATGTCGAGGCAGGAATTCGAGATCGAATTCTGCCAACTCTGCTGCTCACTTGGTGATATTTCCTGTAAATTGGGATTATGTAGAATAGCTCACAGTAGATAAGAGGTTATTACTGATATCTTGTGGGCTTGGAAGTAGTGATGAAGGTTTCTTGAGGCAATAAGAACAACATACAACAGCTTATGCACCTATATGTTCCAAGTCTTGGCATCGTGAAATATTTCACTGATGAAGTACACTAGCCGCTTGATGGTTCAGACCCTCCCGAAGGGGTCTGAAGCTTCTTCTTTATCAACCCGGACCCTTCCAGAGAGGTACGAATCTCCTTCTTGAGCAGTAGATACTCCGTCAGATGAGATAGGTTGATCCACAGACATCTTGCCTTTAGGATCCGTGCCTGGGGCTTGTACCGAGACTCGTCTTCAGGTAGCTCCGGACCCTCCCGGAGGGGTCTGGGCTCTTGAGTTGAAAATATTTTTGGTCTTTCCGCAGCTAGAACCATGCTGACAACCCCCGTAGTTGCAGCGATGTAAAGCAGAAGAGGCTCACTAGATTCCAAAGCTACCATTATTGGTAGTGTGGTGAGGAGCTGTTTGAGCCCTTGGAATGCCTTCTCCGCTTCTTCAGATCAATGGAATGGTCCGGACTTCCTCAATAGCTTGAAGAAGGGAAGTGCTCACTCTACCAGCCTTAAGATGAATCACCTGACCGAATCTATACACTCAATAAGCTTCTAAACGTCCTTGACATGGGCTGGAGGCCGCATCACTTCGATGGCTTTGACCTTGGCTGAATTTGCCTCAATCCCTCAGTGAGTCACCAAAAAACCGAGAAGCTTTCCGAAGTTAACTCCGAAGACACACTTGTCGGGGTTGAGCTTCGTGTGCGTCAGGCGCAGCTTGTCAAAGACGGATTGAAGGTTGTCGAGGAGCGAGTCTTTGTTCTTCACCTTGACAACGATGTCATCGACGTAAACTTCCACTAGATCCCGAATGATCTCCCCCAAGGTTTTGTGCATAGCTCGCACAAAGGTGGAGAGTGCATTTTTGAGATCATAAGGCATAGTTGTGTAGCAGTAGAGACCATCTACCGTAATGAAACCAGTGTGCTCTTCATATTTCTAAGACATTGTAATTTGATGGAATCCAGAATATGCATCGAAGAAACATAGAAGCTCATAGACGGAGGTAGAATCCACTATCAGATCTATTCTTGGTAGTGAAAAGGGGTCTTTTGGACATGCCTTATTCAAATGGTGTAGTTGATGCACATCCGAAGCTTCCCGCCAGCCTGTGGCACGACGACTGGGTTTGCCAGCCATCGTGGATGATGAATCTCCCAGATGAATCCAGCGTCAAGCGGCTTCTTCACTTCTTCTCAGATGAAGTTTTGCCGCTCAACAGATTGCTTTCGAGGCTTCTGTTGTATAGACCGTGCATCGGGGTAAATTTTCAGATGGTGCTCAATTACCTCACAGGGGATCCCAGACATCTGTCACGGTTGCCATGCAAACATGACGACATTTGCCCAGAGGAAAGTGACAGGCGCGAGTTCATATTTGTCACCCAGACCTCCCAATATACGAGTGGTCTGGGTAGCATCAGAAACTATTTGGACGACTTTGACGGGTACGTCGGTGTCTCCTCTTGGTTGCACATGAGGTGTAGAGGATGAGCCGCGCTGGCGCGAGCTCGGTGGTTGTTGAGCAAGTTGCTCTTTGCTGTATTCATCTTCTTGCGCTGTTGCGAGCGCATGAAGTTTCCCAACGCAGTGACTTCAACAGTGCGATCCCCTCAGATCCGGAGGACATCTGACAGCGTTGGCATCTTCAACACGATGTAACTGTAGTGGGTCACTGCCATAAACCTATATAGGGATGGCTGCCCAGGATGGCGTTGAAGGGAAGATTGATGTGTGCCACATCAAACACCAGCTTCTCGGACATATAGTTCTCTATTGTCCCGAAGGTCACCGGTAGAGTAACTGCCCCAAGAGGTGTGATAGCTACCGGACCCACTTCGAAGAATGGACGTGAGGGCCTGAGGTATGAGAGACTGAGTTGGAGCTTCATAAAGGCTGCGAAGCTGACGAGGTTGAGCATCGCGCCTCCATCCACCAAGACATGAAGGAGTTGGATATTGTTGATAGTCGGAGAAACCATCAAGGGCAATTTTCCATCTCCTGCCACCTGCCATGTTCTTCGGACCGTCCGAAGCATCAAAGGTAATGGAAGTATCCATCCGCTTTCGATGAGGCTCCGCCTTGGCAGTAGGAGCAGCAACAACCATATCCTGATGCATAGTCTTCAAAATGCACCGAGAGCTAATGTCCCAAGATCCTCCATACATCATTTGGAGAGTCTTTTGATGCTCGTTGTCGGAGGTGTCGGAGTCATCGTCGATGGTGTTGTAGACTGCCTTTAACGCGTTCTTGGTGCCTTGGAAGCCTAGCTCTTGATCCGAGGGAGCTTCTTCGCCGACTTTCTGCTTTCCTCCTCGCTGGTAGAAAGGGGTCTCATCTTGACGCTTGTTGTGGCGTTTAGCAATCCTCTTGACCTCACGACAATCTTCAAGTTTGTGGCTTGTAGATTTGTGGATCGGGCACCACATCTGTTCACCATCCTCAGACGATTATTGAGGTCGCTTGTCGGGGTGTGGCCCCCTGCCACCAGGTGTTGTGACAGCGGCAGCGGTAGGTGTGCCGGCAGGTGACTTCTTCTTGCCACTTGACTTCTTCTTCTTTTTGCCACTGCCGGTGGTAATAGATTCGGCTTTGGAGGCAGATTGACCAGCCTCCGCAGCTGGTTTGGAGGGCATCTCATGGTCCTCTGCAGCTCTGACGCATTGTCAGTCAAGGTGAAGAGTTCCGTGACACTGCTGAGATCCTTGATCACCAACTTCTCCAACATCTTCTTGTCTCGAACCCCCTGTCACAATGCAGCAATGATGGAAGCATTGGAGATAGAAGGTATCGTGTTTCGTACCTGAGAGAATTGCTGGATGAATGATCGCAGTGACTCTCTCGACTTCTGTTCTACGGCAAAGAGATCCACCTTAGTGCAAGGTCGTGTATATGAGCTCCCAAAATTGGCGGTGAACTGGCGACATAGTTTTCCCCCAACTGTAGATGGAGTTAGGAGGTAAGCTCATAAACCAGGACCTTGCAGTCCTGGTCAAAGCCACAGGGAAGTAGTTGGTCATGACAGCCTCATTTCCTCCAGCCGCTAGGATGGCGGTGGAGTAGATTTGAAGAAACTCGACAGGGTTGACTGTCCCGTCGTATTTCTCTGGCAGATGAGGCTGAAACTTGGGTGCCCATTCCACCATGCAGAGATACATGGCGAGAGCTGAACAACCACCACCAACTCCTAGAGGAGAAGAATTTTCCTGAGCAAGTCGCCTCTCACGAGTACGCTCGATGTTGACGCGACTGTCCTATCTCATGTACTGGTGGTCGAGCTCCGACTGGAGGTCTTGAGTCGGGAGCCTCGACGTCGTGTGAGTATGACAAGCCCTAGAGGACAGAAACGTCACTGCTGGGAGGGCACACGTCTCCTGGGCTGTGATGCCGTAGGACCAAATCTTCCAGACGAGGTCCTATTACAGGATGGTGCCTGCCCTGCATGGGGCAGACCTTGGTTGTTGAGCGCAGTGGCTGCGGCTGCAACAAAATGCTCAACGTCAACGTGCCATTGTTCCAGCACAGCCGGAGGAGCTCCCGACACGAATTCACCATCCCGCTGTCCAGCGTTGGCTGCTGCAGCAGATGGTGGTGGTGGTGGTATGACGCCCGCCAGGACAACAACGTGGGCCGATTGATGAGCATTGGAGGGATTCCCCTCAACGGCCTGTGCAGCCGGTCCGTTGGAAGCGGCACCAGAGTTCACCACCCTGGAGATCTTGACTTAAAAATGCCTCCTTCCTGGCGTGCCAATTGTCAAAGTGTAGACTAAGACACTCCCCCCAGTACTACTAAGAAGTAGTACCAGGGGAAGTGTTGTTGCTACACTTCGACAGACACCCTTTCTTTCAAGGAGGTTACAACAACAACAACGACAATGAGAACCAGTCTCACTTGAGGGATCTTGCCATTAGCCAACTGTGACACCCGGTTCCAAAAATGAACCAAGTGAACACATATGTGTGCCCAGGACGTTCAACACACATACACTAGTGCATCACAAACAATATACAGATAATTACCATAGCACAAGATTAATTAACCAAATTTTATTGCACAAACCATATTATCCTCGAATACAAGTTCTAATAAATATTAATGACAAGTTCAACTAATGCAGCGGAAATAAACTAATTAAGCAACTAAACAACTAAGCAAACTAAGCATAAGGGATAGCGCAACTCCATGCAACACCACATGCAAAGCTGACGGTAGACGCGGCCTAGTACTCCGCATTATCACCGTTAAACTCCCAATCCCGACCTTCAACTGTTGGGGGGGGGGAATTGCAAGAGTGAGTACATGTCGTACTCAACAAGTGTGGAAAGTATGACATGTGGTTAATAAAATGACGAATATAATAATGGTTGAGTGCTGAAAAGTACATTAAAACATTTGAAAAGCAATATATTACATGTATGTGGAATAAACCCATCATAAGCCATGTAGTTATCATAATACCAGTCCATGTTCCATATCCATCATCACATACCAATATCCATATTCAATACCAGAATTCAATTCATAACCATCCATAACCATAATACCAACCATAACAATAATACCAGCCATAAACATCCCAAATACCATCCCAATACGAGTTCCCTCTAATCATGTGAGGGTCCAGGTTGCTCATAACCGGGAGCACGACTATCATGATAGTTTTAGCTACACTTTACAGAGGTTGTACCGCTTTACCCACGTGTTTGTGATTTTATCACCTTTCGATGACTATAGAATCTCAATTATGCCGTCTCACACTTCCGTAGGTGTGTGGCCAAGAGATCACAAAATAGCCTTTCAAAGGGATTACTAGCCTATTTAGACCCCGCCGTGGTTTCACCGATGGCGATGTCTCCAACTGAGCACATCTTCAACCAAGGGCCCCCTCTTGAGCCATTCGGATCCCGGAGTAGTCCCACCAATCATCAACAAACCCAATCCGACTACCCATTCCCCGAGCATCCTTAATGATCCAAATAGCACTAGCAAAGACCTAATTAATCAGCTACGCCGCACCCATACTTGGCCTCGTGGTGGCACTGTAATCCTATATGGCTGCTCCACGAACCGGTCCTTAGATCTAAAGCAAGCAAAACCACCATAACATCCAACCCATCCACATACCAGACTTACTTAGATCACCCATTACCATATCATATTAACCAGTTCATGTTAACCATAATCTCATCCATGCATAATTAAATTGAGTGGTATAGTTGTTTTCCCATCCCAGTTGATTAAGCAAAACAAAAGGTAAAAAGCCCTTTCCGACTCTCTACCATATATTCCAGGTGACAAGAGTGGTTAACAAAACTAGTAAATTTCCTATCATAGGATTTCCCATCAAATTGACACAAGCATGCAATTTTCAAACAAAACATTTATTTTAAAATAGGATCAATATGCTTCAAGGACACTTGCCTTGCTCTTGGGATTCGTTCAGGTCGAAGCCTTCATACTCTTGGTGCTGGAGATCCTTCGCGACACTTTCTAGCGCAAATCCATCTAATCCGCACAATAAACATACAAACAAGAAACACAATCAAAGAGTGCACAAATATTACTCAATATGACATGATATGCATGATTGATGCAAATGCAAGGTAGAACTTGTTAATAGATTGCTTTTAAGTGATCACTAACTTGTTCTATTAGATTTTAACAAGTTTATACAGGTTTGGATTTGATTAGATCTACTTTTAGAATCAATTCAACACAATTTAGTCAGCAAAATCGGACTAGTATGCAAACGGCCGGACTAGTCCGCACTTCGCAGAACTAGCAAACTAGGGTTTTCTAGATCGACGTGAATTTGGAGATTAGGAGTCGAATTCACGTAAGAAAAAGAGAATAGAAGGTATACCAGGTGTTTAGAACTCCAAAGAATCAAGAAACTTGGAGGTAGCACTTGGATCTTGATGATCTAGGGTTGATGATGAACTTGGATATGAATTGGTGATGAAGAACGAAACTTGATGGAAATCTTGATCCTCTTTCGTTTCCTCCTCTTCTTCTTCTTGCTTGGGATCTCCTCCTCCCTCCTTGATGGTGCCTCTCCACGAACTAGGGTTTGGGTGGGGTGGAAAAGTGGCAAATAGATGTCAAGCCAAGGGGTGGGGTTGTTTATATAGAGGTGGAGGCTAGGGTTAGATGGATTTTGAGTTTGAGAGGAGTAGAGGCCGGTTTAGAGTCCCACATGGGCTCTAAAAGAGTTAGGCACAACGTCCCTTGGCCCACTTAACGTGAAACCCAAGAAACAAGTCATAAAACAAAAGATCAACTCGAAGTCATGAAATATCGGACAAGTCCTAAAAGGACCGGACTAGTCCGATGTTAGCCAGAAAGAAATCGGACAAGTCTGGCAAAAAATCGGACAAGTCCGACTTTAGTTAGAGAGGAAAACGGACAAGTCCGCTCGAATACCAGACTAGTCTAGAAAAGTCCAGGGACTTAGCAAATTTTCAAGGATCCTTGGAATATCAGACTAGTCCGCACAAAATCGGACAAGTCTGATTTTAGTCAAAGAGAAATCGGACTAGTCCTCACCAAAATTGGACTAGTTTGCACTTTTCAGCATTTTAAGTGCCGTTTTGTTCCAAATCAACTTTAAACTCATTCCTCTTGATGTGGATTAATGTTAAACATGTATATGAATGTAAGTAGGGCATGATTCATGAAAATGAGGGTGTTACAAACCTATCCCCCTTAAAATGAATCTCGCCCTCGAGATTCGACGCGGAAGAGAAGAGATAGGGAAATTCCTTCTTGAGATCATCCTCCAATTCTCACGTTGCTTCTTTTTCTGTGTGGTTCTTCCATTGAACTTTACACCATCGAATCACCTTGTTCCTTGTGACTCTCTTTGTTTTCCGAAAATTTTATCGGTTGCTCGGCATAAGTCGAATCTGCCTCTAATTCCAATCCTTAGATTGACACTTGTTCTTCCGGTACTCTCAAGCACTTCTTGAGCTGGGAAACATGAAACACATCATGAACGTTTGAAAGATGAGTTGGCATCTCCAACTTATATGCTACTTCTCCCCTTTTGTCCAAAATCTTGAGTGGTCCAATGTAGCGAGGTGCTAGCTTGCCTCTTATGTTAAACCTCTTATGACCTCTCATTGGTGACACTTTGAGGTAAACAAAATCTCCCACTTCAAAGGCTAATTTCCTTCTCCTATTGCCTACATAGCCCTTTTGACTTGATTGAGCAGCCCTCAAGTTTTCACGAATTATTTGGACTTGCTTTTCGGCTTCTTGCAACACATCCGGACCAAATACTTGAGTTTCTCCTGCCTCATTCCAAAATAAAGGTGCCCTACACTTCCTTCCATAAAGTGCTTCATATGGTGACATTTTCAAGCTTGCTTGGTAACTATTGTTGTATGAAAATTCTGCATATGGCAAGCTTTTGTCCTAACTTTTCCCATGCTTCAAATCACAAGATCGTAACATGTCCTCTAAAATCTGATTGGTCCTCTCGGTTTGTCCATCCATTTGAGGGTGATATGATGAACTAAAATTCAACCTCATTCCCAAAGCTTCATGCAATTCTTGCCAAAATCTGGAAGTGAATTGTGAACCTCTATCCGAGACTATCTTCTTCGAAACTCCATGCAAACATACTATTCTTCCCATATACAGTTCCACCAATTTCTCTCCATTATAGGTGGTCTTGACGGGAATAAAGTGGGCTGACTTAGTTAACCGATCCACAATTACCCAAATTGAGTCGTAACCGGACTGAGTACGTGGTAAACCAACTATGAAGTCCATACCAATCTCTTCCCACTTCCACTCTGGGATCTTCAATGGTTGCAATAATCCAGCTAGCCTTTGATGTTCCACCTTGACCCATTGACACACATCACACGATGCTACATATTCAGCTATGTTCTTTTTCATGCTATCCCACCAATAGCAAGTCTTCAAGTCTTTGTACATCTTTGTACAACCAGGATGAATTGAGTATGGTGAGTCATGTGCCTCTTTTATTATTGTCTCCCGAATACTCTTCACATTAGGCACAACAATCCTCTTACCAAGCCAAAGGGTACCATGTTCATCTTCATCAAATCTGAATTCTCTCCCTTCTTCGGTCCTTTCCTTGATTTCCTTGATCTCTTCATCCGTGGCTTGTGCTTCTCAAATTTCTTGCTCCAGGGTTGGATTTAACTCCATTATTCCCATCTCATTCACAAATCCGAGGTTCAACCGTTCGAACTCCTTACATAACTCGGATGGCAACTCTCGAGCTGTGAGTTGATGACTTACTCCTTTTCTACTCAAAGCATCATCCATTACGTTGGCTTTTCCCGGATGATAGTTGATCCCCAAATCATAATCTTTGATGATGTCCAACCACCCCCGTTGCCTCAAACTCAGATCCGTTTGTGTGAAAATATACTTAAGACTCTTGTGATCCGTATAAATTTCACACCTATGTCCAAGGATATATTGTCTCAAAATCTTCAACGCTTGTACCACGGCTGCAAGTTCTAAATCGTGCGCTGGGTAATTCTGCTCATGTTTCTTCAATTTTCTTGATGCATAGCGACCACTTGACCTTCTTGCCTGAGCCCACATCCAAGTCCTTGTCTCAATGCGTCACAATAAATATCGAAACTCTTTCTTACATCCGGCAATATCAAAACTGGGGCTGTAGTTAACCTCTTCTTCAACTCCTCAAAACTTTCTTGACAAGCTTAAGTCCATTGTAAAACCTTTCTTTTCATTAGCAATTCCGTCATTGGCTTGGCTATCTTGGAAAACTTCTTGATGAATCGACGGTAATATCCAGCCATCCCAAGGACACTCCTTATTTCCTTTACGTTTTGCGGGGGTTCTCATTTTAACACGTCCCTCACCTTTCCTGTGTCAACCGACACTCCTCCTCCTGAGATTATATGACCCAAAAATGACACCTCTTTCAACCAAAACTGACACTTGTTGATCTTGGCATACAATTGATGCTCCCTTAATTTCTGCAGCGTAAGCCTCAAGTGTTCCTCATGTTCCTTCTCATCCTTCGAGTAGATCATAATGTCATCAATAAACATCACAACAAACTTATCCAAGTACTCCATGAAGACCTTATTCATGAGGTACATAAAGTAGGCAGGCGCTTTTGTCAGTCCAAAAGACATCACAGTGTACTCATAAGATCCATACCGTGTCCTAAAAGCTGTCTTGGGTATGTCCGATGGTCTAATCTTCATTTGAAAGTATCCTAACTTCAAATCAATCTTAGAGAAGATACAAGCACCCTTCATCTGATCAAACAAGTCTTCTATGCGTGGCAAGGTGCACTTGTTCTTGATTGTTACCTCGTTGAGGGCTCGATAATCTATGCACATCCTTTGTGATCCATCATTCTTGTCCACAAATAGAACGGACGCTCCCCAAGGTGAAGAACTAGGGCGAATAAAACCCTTCTCTAGTTGCTCTTGAATTTGCTTCTTGAGCTCCGCTAATTCCATAGGAGGCATCCTATACGACCTCTTAGCTATAGGTGCAGTTCCAGGTATTAAATCAATAATAAACTCAATGTCTCGATCAGGTGGCATACCTGGTAACTCGTCTGGAAAAAACATCCAAAAATTCACACACCACCGGAATCTCCTCCATTGCGACACCGTCCATATGATTCAGCTCCAATTGCTTCGGTGCGGTTTGAGATGCTTCAAATTCTATGGTGATCCCTTCTTCATTGGTCAACTTCACCGTCTTCGTAGCACACTCAAGAACTCCATTGTGCTTCCTCAACCAGTCCATACTTTAGGTATAATGTCCAATCCTTAAGAATCCAAAACAATGAGGTTGGCGGAGAAGTCTAACCCCCTTATTCTAAGGCTCACTTTTGGACATACTATATTTGTCCTCATCTCTCCTTCAGGAGACTTAACTAATAGAGTAAACTTCATATGAGAGATAGGCAAACTATACTTGGCAACATATTTCGATGCAATGAATGAATGCGATGCTCCAGAGTCAAACAACATAGTTGCGGGGTTGGAGTTCGCGAGAAACATACCAATGACCACGTCATCCGCTTGTTGAGCATCCTCCATAGAGACATGGTTCACGTTGCCACGAGCAAAATTCTGCTATCCATGGCTTCCTTGCGGCTGTCCTCCATTGGGTCTTGGGTTTTGCCTCGGTGCATTGCTTCCTTGACCAAGTTCTGACTTAGGACATTGATGTGCAAAGTGTCCAACTTCTCCAGAAGTATAACACTTCTTAACTCCACCGGGATTATTGGGGCGAGCTTGGTTTTGAACATGTGCACCAGGAAAATTAGCATGAGGTGCATATGGCATCGGAGGCCTAGGTGCTTGCATAACAGGGCGCTGCTGCACAAACTGAATTGGGCGCGGTGCAAATCCAGGGCGATGAGTAGGCGCAAAAGAGGTGAAGTAAGGCGCATTGGGCGGTGTGAAGCGAGGGCGCACATTAATTCCTTGTTGCTGTCCTTGATAGGGCGCCTTCCTCTTATTGTCTTGCTCCATCTCACGAATCTTGTTCTCAACCACAATTGCTTTGTCCACAAGCTTCTAAAAATTGGCATAATCACAGTTGAGCAATTGCACTTGGATCTCATTGTTCAAGCCCCTCATGAACAAGTATTGTTTCCGGCTGTCCCGACTCACATCCTCAGGCGCATACCTTGAAAGTTGAGTGAACTTATTGAGATATTCACTCACGCTTGATCTTCCTTGCCTTAAGTTCTCAAATTCTTGCCTCTTCAAAATCATAACACACTCGGACACATAATGAGAATGGAAGCTCTCTTTGAATTAGGCCCAAGTAATTCTCTCTTGGTTCTCATGAGCATTGCATAAAGAATCCCACCAATCCGCAGCTGCTCCAACTAGTTGATGGGAAGCGAAAAGCACTTTCTCCCGGTCACTGCTTTGGACAATAGCAAGCTTCTTCTCCACGGACTTGAGCCAATCATCCACATCCATAGGGTCAGCGGCTTGAGCAAAGGTTGGCGGCCTAGTCCTCATAAACTCTCCCAACCGGTTATGAGGAGGCGGGGGTGGCGGTGGAGGCATGTGGGGCTGATTATTGATGTTACCAGCCTGCAGCTATCCTATAGTCTGTATCATGGTCTGCATGAGCTTGTTCTGCATAGCCAATAGCTGCTCAATATTGACAGCTCTATGAGCAGGTCCTTGTCCATTGTTGTTCTGAGGTACTCCATGGTTCTCCTCCTCATCATTGACATCCCTCTGGTTGCAAGTCCTCACCATCTAAAGGAAAGCAATAGGTAAGAATTTAGAAACGTCCCCAACTAAATGCATCAAGGGATATGAAACTAAACAACTAGCTATACTAGCCTAGGTGGACATGGCAATGCTAAAGCATCCCAAAATCCTCTATTAAGCACACAAGAAAGCAATATATAGCAAACAACACACCAAAGAAAAACACATCGATTCTTGAGTGCTCCTATGTGCTCTAAAGTGTCCATTCTATCTAGGCTGCGTTCTATGGTCAACCTGTGGCTCTGATACCAATCTGTGACACCCGGTTCCGAAAATGAACCAAGTGAACGCATATGTGTGCCCAGGACGTTCAGCACACATACACGAGTGCATCACAAACGATATACAGATAATTACCACAGCACAAGATTAATTAACCAAATTTTATTGCAGAAACCATATTATCCTCGAATACAAGTTCTAATAAATATTAATGACATGTTCAACTAATGCAGCGGAAATAAACTAATTAAGCAACTAAATAATTAAGCAAACTAAGCATAAGGGATAGCGCAACTCCATGCAACACCACAGGCAAAGCTGACAGTAGACATGGCCTAGTACTCCGCATTATCGCCTTTGAACTCCCAATCCTGACCTGCAACTGTTGGGGGGGATTGCAAGAGTGAGTACATGTCGTACTCAGCAAGTGTGGAAAGTGACATGTGGATGATTCAAATGACGAATATAATAATGGTTGAGTGTTGAAAAGTACATTAAAACATTTGAAAAGCAATATATTACATGTATATGAAATAAACCCATCGTAAGCCATGTAGTTATCATAATACTAGTCCATATTCCATATCCATCATCACATACCAATATCCATATTCAATACCAGAATTCAATTCATAACCATCCATAATCATAATACCAACCATAACCATAATACCAGCCATAACCATCCCAAATACCATCCCACTACCAAGTTCCCTCTAATCATGTGAGGGTCTAGGTTGCTCATAACCGGGAGCACGACTATCATGATAGTTTTAGACACACTCTGCAGAGGTTGTACCGCTTTACCCACGTGTTTGTGATTTTATCACCTTTCGATGACTATAGAATCTCAGTTATGCCATCTCACACTTCCATATGTGTGTGGCCAAGAGATCACAAAATAGCCTTTACAAAGGGATTACTAGCCTATTTAGACCCCACTGAGGTTTCACCGGTGGCGATGTCTCCAACTGAGCACATCTTCAACCAAGGGCCCCCTCTTGAGACATTCGGATCACAGGGTAGTCCCACCAATCATCAACATACCCAATCCGACTATCGCTTCCCCGAGCATCCTTAATGGTCCAAATAGCACCGGCAAAACCCTAATTAATCAGCTGTGCCGCACTCATACTTGGCCTCATGGTGGCACTGTAATCCTGGATGGTCGCTCCACGAACCGGTCCTTAGATCTAAAGCAAGCAAAACCACCATAACATCCAACCCATCCACATACCTCTTGCTTAGATCACCCATTACCATATCATATTAACCAGTTCATGTTAACCATAATCTCATCCATGCATAATTAAATTGAGTGGTATAGTTGTTTTCCCATCCCAGTTGATTAAGCGAAGCAAAAGGTAAAAAGCCCTTTCCGACTCTCTACCATATATTCCAGGTTACAAGGGTGGTCAGCAAAACTAGTAAACTTCCTACCATATGATTTCCCATCAAATTGACACAAGCATGCAATTTTCAAACAAAACATTTATTTTAAAACAGGATCAATATGCTTCAAGGACACTTTCCTTGCTCTTGGGATTGGTTCGGGTCGAAGCCTTCAAACTTTGGATGCTGGAGATCCTCTGCGGCACTTTCTAGCGCAAATTCATCTAATCTGCACAATAAACATACAAACAAGAAACACAATCAAAGAGTGCACAAATATTACTCAATATGACATGATATGCATGATTGATGCAAATGCAAGGTAGAACTTGTTAACATATTGCTTTTAAGTGATCACTAACTAGTTCTATTAGATTTTAACAAGTTTATACAAGTTTGGATTTGATTATATCTACTTTTAGAATCAATTCAACACAATTTAGTCAGCAAAATTGGACTAGTCTACAAAAGGCTGGACTAGCGAACTAGGGTTTTCTAGATCGGCGTGAATTTGGAGATTAGGGGTCGAATTCACGTAAGAAAAATAGAATAGAAGGTATACCAGGTGTTTAGAACTCCAAAGAATCAAGAAACTTGGAGGTAGCACTTGGATCTTGATGATCTAGAGTTGATAATGAACTTGGAGATGAATTGGTGATGAAGAATGAAACTTGATGGAGATCTTGATCCTCTTTCGTTTCCTCCTCTTATTCTTCTTGCTTGGGATCTCCTCCTCCCTCCTTGATGGTGGCTCTCCACGAACTAGGGTTTGGGTGGGGTGGAAAAGTGGCAAATAGGTGTCAAGCCAAGGGGTGGGGTTGTTTATATAGAGGTGGATGCTAGGGTTAGATGGATTTCGAGTTTGAGAGGAGTAGAGGCCGGTTTAGAGTCCCACATGGGCTCTAAAAGAGTTAAGCACGACGTCCCTAGGCCCACTTAATGTGAAACCCAAGAAATAAGTCATAAAACAAAAGATCAACTCGAAGTCGCGAAATATCAGACAAGTCCGAAAAGGACCGGACTAGTCCGAAGTTAGCCAGAAAGAAATCGGACAAGTCTGGCAAAAAATCAGACAAGTCCAACTTTAGTTAGAGAGGAAAACGGACAAGTCCGCTGGAACACTGGACTAGTCCGGAAAAGTCCAGGGACTTAGCAAATTTTCAAGGATCCATGGAATATCAGACTAGTCCGCACAAAATCGGACAAGTCTGATTTTAGTCAGAGAGAAATTGGACTAGTCCTCACCAAAATCGGACTAGTCCGCACTTTTCAGCATTTTAAGTGCGGTTTTGTTCCAAATTAATTTTAAACTCATTCCTCTTGATGTGGATTAATGTTAAACATGTATATGAATGTAAGTAGGGCATGATGCATGAAAATGAAGGTGTTACACCAACTGAAGATCAATGATGCACTATCTAATAAGTTGTCGGCAAATGACAAGACCCTGGAGAACATCAATGCTAAGGTTGAAGTTTTAGCGCCTGCCTTCAAGAATCATTTGAGCTTAAACAAGATGTTAGAAACCTAGTTAGCTCAACTGGTAGTTGTTGTCCCGCCATTAGGGAATGACAAGATGTCAGGGCAACCCGAGCCTCCTGTAGAGAATGTCAACATGGTCTCTCTACGAGAAGGCAACTGACTAAAGGACTCTGGATATCTTACCATATCATGCTCCATTGACACACTACACTTTGACAAGGCCCTTTGTGACCTTGGCTCAAGTGTTAGTGTCATGTAAAAGGTGGTCTTTGACAAGCTGAACTTCACCATGCTATCTCCAATACCAATGCAGCTCCAGCTTACCAATTCATTAGTACGCTACCCCGCGGTTGTCCCCGAAGACGTTCCGATGAAAATCCGGAACTACTTCATACCCGTAGACTTCGTGGTTCTCGACATGGAGGTCGAGAAATAAACCCCGCTCATTCTTGAGCTCCCTTTCCTTAGCACCTCAGATGCTCACATCAATGTGGGAGCCGGAGAAATCCACTTCCATATCAATGGCAAGTAGAAAAAGTTTGACTTTCATCCAAGGAAGGAGCAATGCTCCATGATCAAAATCAAGTATGGCCCAAATGTCAAACACATCAAGGAGGTCGAATTTACACCACCCTAAGTGGTCTCCCTCATTGCATTTATTAGGAAATTAATTTATGAGGAAACTCCATCTGTTTGCCCATGTCTACATTTCAAAACGATGGGGAAGCCAGGACCATTCAAATGACCCATGTCCACAAAGCTGCCAAGGAAGATGTGGCAAAAGAAGCAAGGCGAGCCCACCGTGCCTACTTCTTTGGGGCCAGAGGCTTAAAAATGAGCGTCAAGACGACGGGGAAAAATCCATCTCATCGCATTTTGGATGGGACCTCACTATATTGGTTAATTTGGTAGTTATCCCATTTTTTATTTTTTCACCATCATTTGGATTTTTCCATTTGGATTTTTTGATTTTTCCATAGCATGTTTTGACTTTTCTTAGAGGGTTGGGAATTTTGTAGTCTCAACTTAGATTTATTATTCATTTTTAAAAAAAGTTAAAAAATAAAAATACTGAATTTTGGGAAGTTTTATTTGAAAAAGAATTTTTTGGAGCAAATTTGTGGTTGATTCACCAAACGGCTCGAAATATAGCCGTTGGGGAGCCACTTGCCAAAAGAGGAGACAAGGGGGCCCACTTACAAGTCAGCCGACCCCCTAGTCGGCCGAGTTGGGGAGAGCGCCATTTTTGCTCTCTCTCCTCTAACGGCTATATACTTGCCTCTTGTGACTGTTGGGGGTGCTACACTATTTATACTTGTCCGGGTGGGCGTGTTGCTTCACACTTCAACTCATTTTCACCTCCCCAACTCACTCTCACACTTGCTTAGGAATTGTTGTGCACTTTGTTGCAACACTTTTCTCAAGTTCAAGCCAAAAAGATTTGGTTTAATTCTCATTTGCATTTGCAAGTTGCGCTCTAACATTGGCAAAACAATTGGTCAAGGTTTTCCTTTTGTTTTTGCTAACGTAACCCGATTTGAGTTTGTTTTGTTTTGTTATCAAGTTGTGCAGCCATGAAGAGCATGAAGAAGTTGTTTAGAAAGAGGAAGGGACCTTCATCAAGCTCAAGCCGTGGGAGGAACTCAAGCTCACACTTCTCCCCGAGCCTACACCAAGTCCACAGTTGAGAGGTGCGCAAGACGACGACCCGATGGAGGAAGATGATGCTCCACTCTGCCTCCTCAACGACGACGACCTCGACTTGAGGAGTGATGTTTAATGACAAGCCTACAACATCCTCCAAGATTTTGAGTTCGCCCACATGAAGGCCTACGATCCGACACTACTCTCCAAAGTAGGTATAGATTCTGATTTTCTTTACCATATGGCATGCATTAGGATGGGATAATTTTACTCAAATAATGAGGTATGTTCACACCTCCTCACTATTCAATTCCTATGTACCCTTAAATTTTTAGGATCGAAGAGCACTTGAAACGCTACCAGAGGGGGGGGGGTGAATGGTAGATTTAAAAATCTTACGCAGCGGAAACAATTAAACCCCAACCCCTTCGGCAGAAAAACGATATGTCAAAGAAATTGTGTGTGAGACTAATCTAAATGTGTTTCACCGTGACAAAAGTGATAGATATCAGAGATAATCAAGTCACGAAGACGACACAAGAAGAATCACTCAAATCTGTCGAGAAAAACTCGAGTTATGATCGAAAGATTAAACAAAGGTCAATCTGCCCTACTCGAGAAAAAAACAGTTCTGGAATGCTGCAAAGAAACTCGTGTAGATCATAGACCACAAATCCAATGACCGTGAAATTTTGACAGATCATAGATAATAAAGTTGTGAAGACAACCCAAAAAGAATCACGTCAATTGGATCTGTAAAACTCGAGTTATTATAAAACCACCAACGAAAGGTAGTGCTGTCCATAAACTCGACGAGTAAAACTTGTATGGAACAAGTCGGACGAACAAGGCACAAAAGTTCCTTCAAACTACGAATTTTATTCAATAGAACACAATAGGAACAGCCCCAAAGTCCTGCACCACGAGCTCTGGGCTCCCTTGCTTATATAACCAGCGCTTAGGCCAACCCAATCTCAACTAGGACTCCAATCCTACTCTGTTCACAAATCGTAACTTTCCATAACTGCTTAGGATTCTTCTATACGCAGATAGAAGCAATCTTAAGACTTCCAAACACCTTAGGAACACATCCCACATTCCTAAAAACTCAAATTCGTGACCCACACGAAATCCTAGTATAACCAACTCAAATCTTTCCATATTTGAGTCAAACCTGACTCAGCCGTAGCCTAAGTTCATAACCTAGTCGGTTGGACCTTTCCGACCAACTCTTCACGTCCACATCTCTTCATCACATCTCAGAACCATGTAGCCACGTCTATGAACTCCTTGCACACGTGCAAACATCTTCCAATGACGTCCACGATACCTTCACATGCATTGTTCTTGATTCAATCATGCTGCGCAACCTCCTTATCAGCTCAACCACAATTCCTCCTGAATTTGGTTGTTGGAACCTCATCTCCTCCCTGAGACTAGTCCAATGGATCCCATCACCAGCCATGTCTTGAACCCAAGCAACACCTGCACATGAATAAATAACCAATCCATACGAGCCCAAGTCCTCGACTTGACTCAAGTTAGTTCCAAACACAACACCTTACGCGAGAACCTCACATAAGCATGTTGCAAAACCACAGTAACACGATATCATCCATATCAACCAAAATGCACAAAAAACTTAGCAAATGAATACTAAGCAATCTTTCTAGAGATGTAAAGCAAGTACGAAACATTGCAAATGAAAAGCAGAAGCACTGCAGTCAAGTTCTGGACCTTGCCAGAGCAACCCGGACCTTGAGCCGGAGCTAACAAAAGCTAGTAGAACTTAGCGCCGGAGCTTACCAAAACTATTATACCCAAAAGCCAGAGCTAGGAAAATCAACTCGGAGCTTAGCAAAAACACACCGGAGCTATCAAAGACATGTCAGAACTAAAGACAAAACTCACCGGAGCTAACCAAAACTAGTCGGACCTTAATAAAAAGGTGTTTTGGTGATATTCAAAACTTTTATCATCAAAGCAAGTGTATTCACTACAAGACAATATATTCAACACACATAGTTCTTACAGAATTAGGATTTGAAGGTGTTTCTTTTAGGTTTTTCTGAAAAGAATAATTTATCATATGAAAAGAATTTAGTGAACTCCTAGCCTCCCATAGACATTGTTTGATATATTTATATGCTTTGACTAAATTTATCAAACAAAGTTTTTGGCAACACTGAACTGGTGAAGTAGTGTGTAAGAGGCTCGTAGGAGTGCCGGGAACTAACCATTGCTCTTCAGCTTATCAAAGAGGCTCGTAGGAGTGTCTCTGGTAGGGTCACAAGGAGCCATTCACGTAGAGCAGCCATGTAGATTCCACCGCGATACCCTCCCGCCTATGAGTACCAAGAAGAATAGGATCGAATAGGTGATGCACCCGATTGGACACAACCTCAAACATATGAGACAGGAGGATCGTCGTGACAAGAGTAGGCTACCCCCAGAGGGAGCTCAAGCTCTAGTAGCTTGCCTCCTCCACCGATGGATACACATCGTTCCTTTTCAGCCTAAGGTTTCGTGACCTTGGCCAAGGAATGGCGGAACTCACCCAACGAATGAGAGATCTTGAACTGAGGACCAACCACATCTTCAACAGACTTCAACACCACATCCAAGATACCCACGACTGGCAACAACAAATCAACACACAATTCAACAACGTCAACACCACGCTGCAGCAACAATAGGCCGACCTCATGGCCTATTTCCGTCATCAAGGGCTCAACCCTTATCATGGAGATTGAGAAGAGCAAGCTTGGGGGAGGACCCCCACTTGAGGTAACTTGTATCACACCCCATTTGCATTCTTTTATTTTTATTTCTTTCTTTCCACCACCATTGAATCTACAAAATAATGTAGTATAGGTTAGGTTAATAAAATAAAGATGTGCGGTAAGAATATTTTTACTTTGCATAAGTTGAAATGATGAATAGTTGCTCTATTTTAATTTTTCTAGTCCCTTGGATACAACTTAGTATTCTCCAAGTATTGCGTTTATTGGCTTAGAATATTCCCGCCTTCAACTTGGAATTTGTGAGTAGCACAAGCCACATCCAATTCTAGGTTGTTGTGTGATATGATGTATTGATAAGAGCTGCTAATATCCTAGTTAAAAGTGAAACTTGATTTCTCAGAGAAAATTTAAAATGGGAGTTCCTCATTTGATATAAATTTCTACCAAAGCCATATGATGAGTTGAATTAGATAAAACCTATGCATATGCTATTTGCCTTCACATTGAGCCGAGTCAAACTAGTATATACCTATGTGAGAATCTTTTCATACTTTTAAGATCAAGATTGCACGAGCACATGCTAAACTTCTATACTAGAAGTTAGCAAAATTCCATCATGCATTTCACCACCAAAATATACTCCATGGTTTCCTTACATAGTACTCTCTCCAAAATATTTGAAAAAGAAAAGAGGAGTAGGAGACATGGCTACAAGAAAAAGAAAAGAAAAATGCATGCTCATGTACAAGAGCATGAGAAAAAAAGAGAAAGAATAAGTAGCCATGTTTCATCCTCACAAAAAGAGAGTACATATAAAGGAGCTATCTTCATATTTCCACTCCACAAATACTCCATCACACTTGCACAAATCTTGAGAAAAAGTATGATTTGTTTTCTCCTAAGGCTTACTCTTTTGACTTAGCAATAAATGTGTTGCAAATATGACTACTCTTGATTCCTACCAAGCTCCACATACACGCCTTATTTAGATGTATGGCAAGAAAGGCATTGCCTTGGTGAGGATACAAACACTAGTTCCACGTAGGAGTGACTGAGTGCATCATTTGAGGAAATTAAAATCAAACACCATTTGAAATTATCCGGAAATTTGAGTGGAACTTAAATATTAGGTGATGCATGCTCATTTTGCTGTTCTATCTTTCAACCACCCAAGAAAAGGATGAAACATAAGCCCGACATTGACTAAGAAAAAGGGTGAGGTACCATAATCAAATTATTCAATGCAAGACAAAATATTTTGTTGTGCTCTTGGTACTTTTGCAAAATAGGACATTGTAGCAACTCTTGATCAACAACCTAAGTCCTTATCTTTGCTTCGGGATGAGCAAAGGGTAAGAAATAAATATCTTTACACACATCATAGTTAGATTTAACATAATTTCACTTGTACTTGGAGAAATTGTGCATGCAGGAGTTTTTATGCAGAAATGATGGAGAATGAGGGGAGCAATCCTAAAATGTGTCACCCCAACCAATCACGCGATGACACATAGCATCACATGGATCCATGACTCATCCCCATTCATATTTGAGGAGATCTAACAATGTATCACCTGAGAAGGGGATAAAGGCTCACTTGGAAGTCACCCTGAGGAAGCACACCCGAAGGGGGGCCAGGACCAAGTCGGTCGACCACCCTAGTCGACCGACTTGGCCTTGGCGCCACACCCGATCTTCCTCCACGTGTTGGCTCCTCATGGCTCCCTAAAGGCGGTGAAGACTGATTTGCACGCTAATTGTGGCGGGAACCACCTCTACTCCGTGTATAAATGGGGGTGCCTCACTTTATGATAATAATTGTTTTATATATATATATGACTTTGTGATTCCTTTTATATGCTGAAAGTTCTTACTATATTAATCGTGTTATACATTTTATAGTTTTTGCCATGACTAGTAATTTGAATAATTGCATATACTAAATCTGGTCATGATCTTTCTTGCTGTTTTGATCTTGTTGCATGCTCACAAGTGCTTTTAATCATGAAAAATTAATCAATAAATAGCCCACATGTTGAGATTTTACGATCAAATGAAAAATCTGAAAAAATCAAGAGAATATGCATGCATCACACTTCTTCTTTTGAGATTGCTTATCATTGCACTTTGATATGAACTTGGAAGGAGTTGTGTATGACTAAAATCATGTACTTAAGCTTCTAGTTATCAAATGACATAGGCTTGACTTGGTTGTTTAGAATAAGTCAGATGTTGCATATGATCTCTTGCAAAATTCATATGATTTTAATTTGTGTTTTAAAAGATAATAAAAACTGCAATATGCGGCATGCTTTCAAGTTTGAAAAAGTTAAGATAGGAAGATAATGACTTGCTTAAATTCAAAATGCATTGATCTCTAGCATGGCTTAAATTCAAAATCAAAACTATGCTCAAGCTTATTCAAGCTCATACAATCAACACACACCCCGTGGAGTAGGGTATTACGCTCAGGCGGCCCGAACCACGTAAAAATCCTCTGTGTTCACCCTTGTTCTTGATCTTGATTAGCGCCCCACCTAAATATGATCCTCCGTGGACTACTTCTTTGTAGTACCAGGGGAAGTGTCTTATTGTACACTTCGACATGTACCATAAGGATCTTAACAATGTCTTGAAGATGTTGTAGTTAGCTCCGAGAACCCCTTGCCAACATACAGAACGTCGACTGCGAGCCCCCGGGAGATGTCAGAGCTAGGTACTTCAACGTCGCCCTTCATCAACGTGCAAAACGTTGACAGCGGGCCCCCTGGATGGTACCAGAGCTAGATGGTGCGGTGATGCCCATTATTAACGTGCGAAAAGTCAACGCCGGGTCCCTTGGGGACTTCAGAACTCCCAAAATGAGCATGAAAGTCATTTGTCCTGCACATGAGAGACAAGAAAAATAGTAAAATTCTTCTTCTTGCCTATATCTTAGCTGCGGCTTATTGTCCTTAATTAAAATTTAGGTCCTAAACAACCCAATGCAATATACTTAGTATACTGGTTGTGCTTTTATAGGTCCGTGTGTTGTTCGGGCCCACCTTACTGTGACACAACACCAGAATAGGTAGAGTGGCGCACTTAGGGTGCTGGACCAGGCTAAGTCTTTAGTTAACTCTGGACCTGTCATTGCCATTGTTTTTCAGGCGAGTAGACCATTCAGCTAACACTAGATCCCAAAAAAGTCTACCAGTAATACCAAACAATGTCACATGAATTCTTAAGAAATTCCAAAAGGATTGCACAGTTCCACTATTGGCAAGAAGGCAAAAGGAAGGAAAAATTACGTGCTTGCGCAAAATAAATGCATGTAGAGTCTATTTTTGTGACGCCCGGTTCCGAAAAATGAACCAAGCTAACACATATGTGTGCCCAGGATGTTCAACACACATACACGAGTGCAATCACAAAAGAGTATACAGAAAATTACCACAGAACAAGATTAATTATCGAATTTTATTACACAAACTATATTATCCTCGAATACAAGCTCTAATGAATATTAATGACAAGTTCAACTAATGCAGCGGAAATAAACTAATTAAGCAACTAAGCAACTAAGCAAAAGGGATAGCGCAGCTCCAATAACACCACAGGCAAAGCTGACGGTAGACACGGCCTAGAACTCCGCATTATCACCATTAAACTCACAATCCTGACATGCAACTGTTGGGGGGGATTGCAAGAGTGAGTACATATCGTACTCAGCAAGTGTGGAAAGTATGACATGTGGCTGATTCAAATGACGACAATAATAATGGCTAAGTGCTGAAAAGTACAGTAAAACATTTGAAAAGCATTATACTATGTCTATGTGAAACAATCCCGTCATAACCATCATATTAACAAAATATAAACCATATCCAATTATTGCCAACATCATCATTATCCATGTCCAGTTACCATAACTCAAATTCATATCCATAACCATAATCCATAAACCATCCATAACCATTACCAACCCATAGCCATAAACCAACCATCCCAAAATTCCAAATCCAACTCTAATCATGTAGGTCATCCAGGCGCTCATAACCGGGAGCACGACTATCATGATAGTTTTCATACTCTGCAGAGTTTGTACCACTTTACCCACGTGTTTGTGATTTCATCACCCGTCGGCGACTAAAGAACCTCCCTTATGCCAATTACACTTCCTTCGGTGTATGGCCAAGAGATCACAAAATAGCCTTTACAAAGGGATTACTAGCCTATTCAGACCCCACTAAGGTTTCACCGGTGGCGATGCCTCCAACTGAGCACATCTTCAACCAAGGGCCCCCTCTTGAGCCATTCGGATCCCAGGGTAGTCCCACCAATCATCAACAAACCCAATCCGACTACCCCTTCCCCGAGCATCCACAATGGTCCAAACAGCACTAGCAAGCCCTAATTAATCAGCTACGCCGCACCCATACTTGGCCTCGTGGTGGCACTGTAGTCCTGGCCTATTCTCGCATGAACCGGTCCTTAGATCTAAAGCAAGCAAACCACCATAACATCCAACCCATCCACATACCAGGCTTGCTTAGATCACCCATCGTGTTGACCAGTTCACATTAACTAGAATATCATTGATGCATAATTAAATGTGTAGTGTTGTTTGTCATCCCAATTAATTAAGCGAAGCAAAAAGGTAAAAAGCTCTTCCAGACTCTCTACCATATATTCCAGGTGACAAGGGTGGTTAAACAAATCTAGTAAACTTCCTACCATAGGATTCCCATCAAATTGACACAAGCATGCAGTTTTGCAAACAAAACATTTATTTTAAAAACAGGATCAATATGCTTCAAGGACACTTGCCTTGCTTCGGCGGATAGGGTTGTTCAAGTGCTTCGAAGTCTTGGTTCTCGAAATCCTCGTACACGACCTCTTGAGCACTTCCCTCTACTCGTGATCACACATACAAGAAAATACATACAAATCAACATGATACACACACATTAATCAATATGCGATGATATGCATGCATGCAAAGTACAATAATTGATTAACTATGGTTGTTTATTAATTAGATGCAACTAGTTCATACGAGTTTATGGGAGTTTTAACAGAAATTAATACTGCTGAAAATAAATTCATGGTGCAACTACGGTTAAATTACATCTATTAGATCTAATACGTCGCTAAAATTCACATTGGAAAAACGAATCCTACCGTAGATGCGATGGCTTCGAAGATCGAGGGACGAAGGTGATGCGTAGACGAAGTAGATGTGCAAGGTCCTCCGGTGGCACGACGACAGCGACGCGATGGCGACGATATCCGGCGGACAGTGGCGCCCTCCTCTTTTTCTCTTCCTTTTTCTCCCTTTTCTTCCCTGCGGCACAGCTCCTGTTGCTTTCTCTCTGTACCGGCGACGCAGCCTCTCCTCTGTTCTTGTTTTCCTGCTGCGGCGGGGCCTTTTTTTCCTGGAGGCGGCAGCGCTTTCTGGGATCGGGGAACCCTACGAAGGCTACGGGAGTTTTTATAGGCGGCGGGACCGCGATACGTGGCCGACTCGGCCTGGCGGCGCGCGGCGCGCGCTATGGCCGACGCAGATGCGGGAGGGCGCGTTGGTTGGGGCGGTGCGGTCCGGTCGGGCGAGCGGGGCCCAGATCGCGCTGCAGGATCAGCGCGTGGGAGCCAGGGAGGCGGGAGTCGCGGTGCGAGCGGTGGCCGGGGCGCAGGAATCACGCGGGAGGCGCGTGGGATTCGGCGCGGGAGGCTGGGGCGTCGGGGCCGGTCGGGGCAGCGCGTCGGGGCCGCGTGGGTGCGTGGCCGGCTGGGCCGTTTGGCTTGGCCGGCGGCTGGTTGTTTTTTTTCTTTTCTCTGTTTTTTTTCTTTTTATATTATTATTATTATATATTTTATTATTTATATTTTATTTATTTTATTTATCTTATTCATTTTATTTATTTATTATATATATCTATATTTATTATTATATAATTTATTTTTATATATTTCTTTTTATATATTATTATTATTTTATATTTATTCCCTAATACATGTTTTAGGCTATAATTATTATTTTCTATTTCTTCTTTTTGCTACACCATATATGTATGTTTTATCTTTTATTATCTTTCTTTTATCCTACTAATGTTTAATGCATGATCATGTATGCAATGCAGGATGCGAAAATTGAGGGTGTTACAAATCTACCCCCCTTAAAGTGAATCTTGCCCTCGAGATTCGACAGCGTGGAGAAAAGATGCGGGAATTCTGCCTTCAGGTCTTCTTCACGTTCCCACGTTGCTTCGGCTTCTGTGTGGTATTTCCATTGCACTTCGCACCAACGGATCCTCTTATTTCTCGTGACCCTTTCCTTTACATCCAAGATCTTGATAGGTTGCTTGACATAAGAAAAATCCTCCTGAAGTTCTAACTCATCCATCGGCAGTTGTTCTTCCGGCACCATGAGACACTTCTTGAGTTGAGAGACGTGAAATACGTCATGTACATCGGAGAGATACGTCGGCAGCTCAAGGCGATACGCTACTTCTCCTCGTTTGTCCAAAATCTTGAATGGTCCAATATAACGAGGTGCGAGCTTGTCTCTTATGTTAAACCTCTTATGACCTCTCATAGGTGACACCTTGAGGTAAACAAAATCTCCTATTTCAAAGGCTAATTTCCTTCTCCTGTTGTCCGCATAGCCTTTTTGTCTTGATTGGGCAGCCCTCAAGTTTTCACGAATTATCTGGACTTGCTTTTCGGCTTCTTGCAACACATCCGGACCAAATACTTGAGTTTCTCCTGCCTCATTCCAGAATAAAGGTGTCCTACACTTCCTCCCATAAAGCGCTTCATATGGTGACATTTTCAGGCTTGCTTGGTAACTATTGTTGTATGAAAATTCCGCGTATGGCAAGCTTTTGTCCCAACTTTTCCCATGCTTTAAAGCACAAGCTCTTAACATGTCCTCCAAAATCTGATTGGTCCTCTCGGTTTGTCCATCCGTTTGAGGATGATATGCTGAACTAAAATTCAACCTCGTTCCCAAAGCTTCATGCAATTTTTGCCAAAATCTGGAGGTAAACTGAGAACCTCTATCCGAGACTATCTTCTTAGGGACTCCGTGTCGACACATAATATGCTCCATTTGCTTCGGTGCGGTTTGAGATGCTTCAAATTCTACGGTGATCCCTTCCTCATTAGTCAACTTCATCGTCTTTGTGGCACACTCAATAACTCCATTGTGCTTCCTCAACCAGTCCATACCAAGTATAATGTCCAATCCTTGAGAATCTAAAACAATGAGGTTGGCGGAGAAGTCTACCCCCCTTATTCTAAGGCTTACTTTTGGACATACTATATTTGTCCTCATCTCTCCTCCAAGAGACTTAACCAATAGAGTAAACTTCATATGAGAGATAGGCAAACTATACTTGGCAATATACTTCGATGCAATGAATGAATGCGATGCTCCAGAATCAAATAACATAGTCGCGGGGTTGGAGTTGGCGAGGAACATACCGATGACCACGTCATCCGCTTGTTGAGCATCCTCCGTAGCGACATGGTTCACGTCGCCACGAGCAAAATTCCGCTGTCCCTGGTTCCCTTGTGGCTGTCCTCCATTGGGTCTTGGGTTTTGCCTCGACACATTGCTTCCTTGACCAAGGCCTGACTTAGGACATTGATGCGCAAAGTGTCTAGCTTCTCCACAAGTATAACACTTCTTAACCCCACCAGAATTATTGGGATGAGCTTGGTATTGAACATTGGCACCAGGAAAATCAGCACGAGGTGCATAAGGCATTGGAGGCCTAGGTGCTTGCATAACAGGGCGTTGAGCAGGAATAGAGGAGCTGAAGTAAGGCGCATTGGGCGGTGCAAAGCGAGGGCGCACATTACTTCCTTGTTGCAGTCCTTGATATGGCGCCTTCCTCTTGTTGTCTTGCTCCATCTCACGGACCTTGTTCTCCACAACAATTGCTTTGTCCACAAGCTTCTGGAAGTTGGCATAATTGCAATTGAGTAGTTGTACTTGGATTTCATTGTTCAAGCCTCTCATGAATAAATACTGCTTCCGGCTGTCCCGACTAACATCCTCAGGCGCATACCTTGATAGTTGAGTGAACTTGTTGAGATATTCACTCACGCTTGATCTTCGTTGCCTTAAATTCTCAAATTCTTGTCTCTTCAATATCATAACACCTTCCGGTACATAATGAGAATGGAAACTCTCCTTGAATTCTGCCCAGGTGATCCTCTCTTGATCCTCATGAGCATTGCATAGTGAATGCCACCAATCGGCAGCTGCTCCAATGAGTTGATGAGAAGCAAATAGGACCTTCTCCCAGTCATTGCACTGGACAATAGCAAGTTTCTTCTCCACGGACTTGAGCCAATCATCCGCATCCATAGGGTCAGCAGCTTGAGCAAAAGTCGGCGGCCTAGTCCTCATAAACTCTCCCAATCGGTTATGAGGAGGTGGGGGTGGCGGTGGAGGCATGTGGGGCTGATTGTTGTTATTGCCAGCCTGCAGCTGTCCCATAGTCTGTATCATGGTCTGCATGAGCTGGTTTTGCATGGCCAATAGCTGCTCGATGTTGATAGTTCCCTGAGTAGATCCTTGTTCGATGTTGTTCTAAGGCGCTCCATGGTTCTCCTCCTCATCATTGACATCCCTCTGATTGCAAGTCCTCACCATCTGAAGAAGAGCAATAGGTAAGAATTAGAGAACGTCCCCAACTATATGCATCAAGGGATATAAACTAAACAGCTATCTACACTAGCCTAGGTGGACATGGCAATGCTAAAGCATCCCAAAATCCTCTATTAAGCACACAAGCAAGCAATATATATAGCAAACAACACACCAACAGAATCACAACGCTTCCTGAGTGCTCCTATGTGCTCTAAAGTGTCCATTCTATCTTGGTTGCATCCTACGTTCAACCTGTGGCTCTGATACCAAACTGTGACGCCCGGTTTCAAAAAATGAACCAAGCTAACGCATATGTGTGCCCAGGATGTTCAACACACATACACAAGTGCAATCACAAAGAGTATACAGAAAATTACCACAGAACAAGATTAATTATCGAATTTTATTACACAAACTATATTATCCTCGAATACAAGCTCTAATGAATATTAATGACAAGTTCAACTAATGCAGTGGAAATAAACTAATTAAGCAACTAAGCAACTAAGCAAAAGGGATAGCGCAGCTACAATAACACCACAGGCAAAGCTGACGGTAGACACGGCCTAGAACTCCGCATTATCACCATTAAACTCACAATACTGACCTGCAACTGTTGGGGGGGATTGCAAGAGTGAGTACATGTCGTACTCAGCAAGTGTGGAAAGTATGAAATGTGGCTGATTCAAATGACGACAATAATAATGGCTAAGTGCTGAAAAGTACAGTAAAACATTTGAAAAGCATTACACTATGTCTATGTGAAACAATCCCGTCATAACCATCATATTAACAAAATATAAACCATATCCAATTATTGCCAACATCATCATTATCCATGTCCAGTTACCATAACTCAAATTCATATCCATAACCATAATCCATAAACCATCCATAACCATTACAACCCATAGCCATAAACCAACCATCCCAAAATTCCAAATCCAACTCTAATCATGTAGGTCATCCAGGCGCTCATAACCGGGAGCACGGCTATCATGATAGTTTTCATACTCTGCAGAGTTTGTACCACTTTACCCACGTGTTTGTGATTTCATCACCCGTCGGCGACTAAATAACCTCCCTTATGCCAATTACACTTCCTTCGGTGTATGGCCAAGAGATCACAAAATAGCCTTTACAAAGGGATTACTAGCCTATTCAGACCCCACTGAGGTTTCACCGGTGGCGATGCCTCCAACTGAGCACATCTTCAACCAAGGGCCCCCTCTAGAGCCATTCGGATCCCAGGGTAGTCCCACCAATCATCAACAAACCCAATCCGACTACCCCTTCCCCGAGCATCCACATGGTCGAAACAGCACTAGCAAGCCCTAATTAATCAGCTACGCCGCACCCATACTTGGCCTCATGGTGGCACTGTAGTCCTGGCCTATTCTCGCATGAACCGGTCCTTAGATCTAAAGAAGGCAAACCACCATAACATCCAACCCATCCACATACCAGGATTGCTTAGATCACCCATCGTATTGACCAGTTCACATTAACCAGAATATCATTGATGCATAATTAAATGTGTACTGTTGTTTGTCATCCCAATTAATTAAGCAAAGCAAAAAGGTAAAAAGCTCTTCCCGACTCTCTACCATATATTCCAGGTGACAATGGTGGTTAAACAAATCTAGTAAACTTCCTACCATAGGATTCCCATCAAATTGACACAAGCATGCAGTTTTGCAAACAAAACATTTATTTTAAAAATAGGATCAATATGCTTCAAGGACACTTGCCTTGCTCCAGCGGATAGGGTTGTTCAAGTGCTTCGAAGTCTTGGTTCTCGAAATCCTCGTACACGACCTCTTGAGCACTTCCCTCTACTCGTGATCACACATACAGGAAAATACATACAAATCAACATGATGCGCACACATTAATCAACATGCGATGATATGCATGCATGCAAAGTACAATAATTGATTAACTACGGTTGTTTATTAATTAGATGCAACTAGTCCATACGTGTTCATACGAGTTTATGGGAGTTTTAACGGAAATTAATACTGCTGAAAATAAATTCATGGTGCAACTACGGTTAAATTGCGTCTATTAGATCTAATACGTCGCTAAAATTCACATTGGAAAAACGAATCCTATCGTAGATGCGATGGCTTCGAAGATCGAGGGACGAAGGTGATGCGTAGACGAAGTAGATGCGCAAGGTCCTCCGGTGGCACGACGACAGCGACACGATGGCGACGATCTCCGGCGGACGGTGGCGCCCTCCTCTTTTTCCCTTCCTTTTTCTCCCTTTACTTCCCTGCGGCACAGCTCCTGTTGCTTTCTCTCTGTACCGGCGGCTCTGTTCTTGTTTTCCTGCTGCGGCGGGGCCTTTTTTTCCTGGAGGCGGCGGCGCTTTCTGGGATCGGGGAACCCTACGAGGGCTACGGGAGTTTTTATAGGCGGCGGGACCGCGGTACGTGGCCGACTCGGCCTGGCGACGCGCGCTAGGGCTGGCGCAGACGCGGGAGGGCGCGTCGGTTGGGGCGGTGCGGTCCTGTCGGGCGAGCGGGGCCCAGATCGCGCTGCGGGATCGGCGCGTGGGAGCCAGGGAGGCGGGAGTCGCGGTGCGAGCGGTGGCCGGGGCGCGGGAATCGCGCGGGAGGCGCGTGGGATTCGGCGCGGGAGGCCGGGGCGTCGGGGCCGGTCGGGGCAGCGAGTCGGGGCCGCGTGGGTGCGTGGCCGGCTGGGCCGTTTGGCCTGGCCGGCGGCTGTTTGTTTTTTTTCCTTTCTCTTTTTTTTTTCTTTTTATATTATTATTATTATATCTTTTATTATTTATATTTTATTTATTTTATTTATCTTATTCATTTTATTTATTTATTATTATATATATTTATTATTATATAATTTATTTATATATATTTCTTTTTATGTATTATTATTATTATTTTATATTTATTCCCTAATACATGTTTTAGGCTATAATTATTATTTTCTATTTCTTCTTTTTGCTACACCATATATGTATGTTTTATCTTTTATTATCTTTATTTTATCCTACTAATGTTTAATGCATGATCATGTATGCAATGCAGGATGCGAAAATTGAGGGTGTTACAATTTTCATATAAATGTATTTCATTATAGGTCCGAATAACATGGGAAGGCAAGGAGCATGTAGAGTCTATTTTCATATAAATGTATTTCATTATAGGTACGGATAATAGGGAAAAGCAAGGACACACTTAAAGTACGAGACCATGTTGTAACACCCTCATTTTCATGCATCATACCCTGCATCCATCATTAAATATGTTTAATATTGAGCAACATAAAAAGGAATAGGTTTAAAATAAAATTAGAAACAAAGCCGCACTTAAGAATTCTTAGAAGTGCAAACTAGTCCGATTCTGATGCGGACTAGTCCGATTTTTCTTTGATTTCGAACGGACTTGTTCGTTTTGCTGCGGACTGGTCTATTTTTCCCTCTGTACATTTTCGGACTTGTCCAACCCAGTGCGGACTAGTCCGGTATTCCAATTCCTTGGAAATTTTGCTAAGTCCCTCGACTTGTCCGGTATTCCAGCAGATTTGTCTGTTTTTCCTCTGATTAAAATCAGACTTGTCCGATTTTAGCCAGACTTGTTTGTTTCCCCCCTCTGAATAAGTTCAGACTTGTCTGATGTCCTATCCGGACTTGTTCGATTTCTCTCTGTCTAACTTCGGACTAGTCCGACCCTTTTCAGACTTGTCCGACAAATCGTGACTCTCAGTTTTTCTTTTGTTTCACGACTTGTTTCTTGGGTTTTACATTAAGTGGTCCTAGGGACGTCGTGCCTAACTCTTTTAGAGCCCATGTGGGACTCTAAACCGACCCCTACTCATCTCAAACTTGAAATCCATCCAATCCTAGCCTACACCTCTATATAAACAACCTCACCCCTTGGCTTGACATATATTTGCCACTTTTTCACCTCACCCAAACCCTAGCTCATGGATAGCCGCCACCAAGGAGGGAGAAGGAGATCTAGAGAAAGAAGAAGAAGAAGAGGAGGAAACGAAAGAGGATCAAGATCTCCATCAACTTCGCGTTCTTTGTCAACAATTCACCATCAAGTTCTTTATAAACCTTAGATCGTCAAGATCCAAGTGTTACCTCCAATACCCTTGCTTCATTGGAGTTCTAAACACCTGGTATACCTTCTATTCTCTTTTTCTCACGTGAATTCGACCCCGTTTCTCCGAATTCACGCCGATCTAGAAAATCCTAGTTTGCCAGTTCTGGGAAGTGCGAACTAGTCCATCCCTAGCGGACTAGTCCAATTTTCCTGGTTAATTTCTGTTGAATTAATTCTAAATTGACTCGAATCAATTCCAAACCTGACCAAACTTGTAAATAACTATTAGAACTAGTTAGTAAACATTAATAGTAACCCATTAATTAGATTTACTTCACAATTTCATTAATCATGCATATCATGTAATATTGAGTAATATATGTGCATCTAAGATTGTAACTCTTGTCTTGTATGTTTGTTGCGCGGTTTAGACGGATTTGCGCTACACAGCGTTGCGGAGGACCTCCAGCACCACGAGTTTGAAGTCTTTGATCCCAATCAAGCCCAAGATCAAGGCAAGTGTCCTTGAACATATTGAACCTATGTTTTTAAATGTTTTGTTTGCAAAACTGCATGCTTTTGTCAGTTTGATGGGAAACCCACCTATAGGTGTTTACTAGATTTGTTTGACCACCCTTGTGGCTTGGGATACATTGTGGAGAGTGGGGAAGGGCTTTTACCTTTTGGCCTCGCTCAAATTAATTGGGATGGGAAAACAACCAAGTTACTTAATTATAGATTATTGAGATGATGGATAATGTACACTGATGAATGTAGTTAATGGTAAAATGAAAATGGATATTCTAAGCAAGCATTGTATGTAGATGGGTTGGATGTTATGGTGGTTTCGCTTGCTTTAGATCTAAGGTCCGGTTCGTGGAGCGACCATCCAGGATTTATAGTGCCACCACGAGGACAAGTATGGGTGCGATGTAGCTGATCAATTAGGGCATTGCTAGTATTGTGCGGATCATTTGGCACGCCGAGGAAGGGGAGTCGCATTGGGTTTGGATTTGTGGTGGGACTCCCCGGGATCCTAGTGGCACAAGTGGGGGTCTTTGGTTGAAGATGTGCTCAATTGGATACATCGCCACCGGTGAAACCTCAGTGGGTCTGTACATACTAGTATCCCTTTGTAAAGGCTATTTTGTGATCTCTTGGCCACACACCAACAAAAGTGTGTAATGTGACCGACAGATCACGAGCATAAGGGAGATTCTTAGTCACTGAAAGGTGACGAAATCACGAACACGTGGGTAAAGCGTAACAAACTCTACAGAGTCTTAAAAACTATCATGATAGCCGTGCTCCCGATCATGAGCAACCTAGACCCTCACATGATTAGAGGGGACTTGGGATTTGGGATGGTTGGTTATGTTAATGGCTTATGTTTATGGATATGAACTTGTACATGGATAATGATGATGATAGCAATAATTGGATATGATTTCATAATATGTTAATATGATGGATACGATAGGATTATTTCACATACATATATTTTGTTGCTTTTCAAATGTTTTAATGTACTTTTCAGCACTTAGCCCTTATTATTGTCGTCATTTGTTAAGCTACATGTCATACTTTCCACACTTGCTGAGTACGACATGTACTCACCCTTGCAATTCACCCCAACAGTTTCAGGTGATGTTTGGGAGTATCATGAGGATAATGCGGAGTACTAGGCTGTGTGCTGCCGTTGACTTGCCTGTGGTGTTGGTTGGAGCCGCGCTACACTTTATGCTTAGTTTGCTTAGTTTCATAATTAGATTATTTATGTTGCAGTTATAGTTCAATAATGATCATTAGAGTTGCAACATGAATATTACTTGGATATTGTAATAAAAGTACTTATTTAATTATTTGTGATGTGGTAATTATCTGTTTATCATTTGTGAATCACTTGTGTATGTGCGTTGCAGTTATAGTTCAATAATGATCATTAGAGTTGCAACATGAATATTACTTGGATATTGTAATAAAAGTACTTATTTAATAATTTGTGTTGTGGTAATTATCTGTTTATTATTCGTGAATCACTTGCGTATGTGTGTTGAACGTCCTGGGCACACATATGCATTCATTTGGTTCATTTGCGGAACCGGGTGTCACAAATTGGTATCAGAGCCACAGGTTGACCGTAGGATGAAACCTAGATAGAATGGACACTTTAGAGCACATAGGAGCACTCAGGAATCGATGTGTTTCTGTTTGGTGTGCTGTTTGCTATATATTATTTGCTTGTGTGCTTAGTTGAGGATTTTGGGATGCTTTAGTATTGCCATATCCACATAGGCTTGTATAGGTAGTTGTTTAGTTCATATCCCTTGATGCATATAGTTGGGTACATTTCTAAATTCTTATCTCTTGCTTTTCTTCAGATGGTGAGGACTCGCAACCAGAGGGATGGCAATGATGAGGAGGAGAACAATGGAGCACCTCAATAATGGACAAGGACCTGCCCAGGGAGCTATCAACCTTAAGCAGCTATTGGCTATGCAGAACCAGCTCATACAGACCATGATACAAACTATGGGACAGCTGTAGGCTGGTAACATCAACAATCAGCCCCACATGCCTCCACCGCCACCCTGCCTCCTCATAACCGGCTGGGAGAGTTCATGTGGACTAGGCCACCGACCTTTGCTCCAGCTGCTGACCCTATGGATGCTGATGATTGGCTCAAGTCTGTGGAGAAGAAGCTAGCTATAGTCCAATGCAGTGTCCGGGAGAAGGTGCTCTTTGCATCTCATCAACTTTTTGGAGTAGCTGCCGATTGGTGGGATTCCTTATGCAATGCTCATGAGAACGAAGAGAGAATTACTTGGGTTGAGTTCAAGAAAAGTTTCCCTTCTCATTATGTTCCAAAAGGTGTTATGATCTTGAAGAGGCAAGAATTTGAGAACCTGAGGCAAGGAAGATTGAGTGTGAGTGAATACTGTCGGTGGTTTGGATCCGGCAGATCTCCCGACACTACTAAAGTGTTAGAGGAGTTTGAGGTTCGGTGTGGGCGCGTGGAGATTCAAGTAGGTGAATTGTAAATGACACAGGAGACACAGAGGTTTATGTGGTTCGGGCCGCCTGAGCGTAATACCCTACTCCACCGATGTGTTGGTGTTGTATTAGCTGTATGAGCTTGTGTCGAGCGTCTATGGGACGTGTGTATAGCGTATCTGAACGTGTCCCATCAACTGTCGTCGGCCTGTCCTTTTATAGTACAAGGGCAGGCCGTTACAAGTTAGCCTGGCCCGACATGTGGCCCCGACGGTTACTAGTATTAATACTCATTCAACACGTTTAATTGTCCTTAATGACCGGGTAATGGGCTTTGACAGCACCGTTACCAGTAATTAAGGTCGTCCGATCGTGTGTCATTAATATGGTTTTAATGACACTTAATCGGGTCTTGAAGTCCTTGATTCCCCTTTGAAGATTCGGAGTCGTTGTGGAGTTTTCCGGAGGTTAGAGGCTGAAGATCCGACGGTTGGACATGTGGCAGCACCGGAGCATACTGTGGGAAACAGGTAGCTCCGGAGCTACCTGATACGTGTCAGATCCGGAGCTTTCCTCGGTCTGGGGTTAGGTCCGGGGGTGCCATTTCGGTACATAGTCCGGAGCTTCCCCCTTGTGGGCGGTAGCTCCGGTTTGATAGTACACGTGGCGATCCTGGAATTAACCATGTTGGAGAAGCGGGTCCGGTCATATCTGACATGTGGGCCTCTGAAGGTCTTCAAATCAATTAGATGACTTTCCTTTGAGATCTTTGTAACCTCTAGGGGTGTACGGTTTCCAGGGTACCGACAGTGGCCCCCTGGGCCCACCTCTGGGGAAGACCCCTTGGGTGAAGTCATTCCGCCGGAGGTGGGTCCATCCTCATGACTTTTGAACTGAGTCTTCAAAGGTCTTCGGAAGTGCCGTTGGCGAGGGTTTGGAGTTAAATCCCCGCCGTGTGGCGTATCCCGCGTGCGGCAGATGAGATCTTTGGCGTGCGGATCTCACGCAATTGAAGGTCGCCGGTTCCCGATACAAAAACCGTATCGGTTCCGCGCGCCTTGTTAGGCCGCCACCTTCGGGCTTCCCGCCTCATGATGACAACCGTTCACCTGGGTAAGAACCTCGACTTGATCGTCGGGGTGGTCCCGGGCCCTTTTGTCATCGGCTAGGTGGAATTTTTGAGTGGTATCTTTGACCTCCTTGCGGTTTCCATCCAATCGTTGCGAGGGCTTATTTAAGAAGGAAAGCGCGCACCGTCTGGAGTTCTTTATGCCTCTCATCTGTTCTTGCGCTCAAACTCCCAACTTGTGCTTCGCTTTTCCTCTCCTGGCTTGCTGTGCTGCGATGGAGTTGGGTCTCCGCGAGAGCCGTTTGAAGACCGACGGTGACCTAAAGAAGGTCTGGACCCTCATGGGATGGTCCTCGGACTTCTTCAACTGCTCGGTCCGCGCCGGGGGAGAGCTCCCGTTTGAGAAGGAGCATGCCAGCGAAATGGTGTACTTCTCCTCGTACGCCATGGTGGGGTTGATCCCACCTTTTTCCTCCTTTTTCTTGATGCTGCTAGACTTTTATGGTCTGCAGCTATACCACCTTGGCCCTCACTCCATTCTCCTTGTGTCTATCTTCGTCCACTTCTGTGAGATGTGGGTGGGCATCCCCCCTGCATTGAACTCTTCCGGACCTTCTTCACCGTCCATACCACCGGTAGGAGCAATGAGTACCTTGGCTTCTACTACTTCGTGAAGCGCAGGAAGTGCCCATTCAAGTACCTCCGGTCGTTTCCCTCTGGGAAGTGGGACGACAGGAAGAAGGACTGGATAGTCATCCGGGTGGAGGAGCACGAGAGGCTGGAGCTGCCCGAAGGCCTCCCCAATATTGACACGACGATCTGGAGTGAAGCTCCGGTGCTGGCGGATGCCTTCAATCCTGTTCTGACCAGGATCCGGCAGTGCGTGGAGGGTGGATTAACCCCTCAGGCGGTGTTTTGTAACTTCCTGGTCAACAGGTGGGCACCGCTGAAGAGGAGAGAAAAACTCGCTTGGGCCCTCAACAGTGTGATGGACGACGACCGGGTCGAGACCGGGCTGAAGTCCAACATGGTGGGGACAACCTTGGAGTTCCACCTCAAGAAGTTTCAACACGGCATCGACGTCGAGGGTGACGACTTGACTCCGCCATCAGCTTTTCTTCCTCTGAACGTGGAAGTTGAGTTCAGTAGGGAGCTCCGGCGGAAGATGCCCGTGCTTGACGACCTTGGTGTCGTCGAGAGAAGATCAACCACCAGGGTGGAGATCCCTGGAGTGTCCGAAGATGGCACCGACCCTGTCCTGAAGCCAAGGGTTGAGGTCATCGGCAAGGGCAAGGAGCCGGCAGATGAACCCTTGAGCCGGAAGAGGAAGCTGCAGCACGCCGACGGAAGGTCCGTCAGGCCTGCCACCTCTGCATTGGCTCCTTCTCCCCGGAGGGGGAGGTCTTTTGCAACCGCGGCGATTGTACCCGCAGTGGGGTCCTCCCGGGGAGCTAGCTCCGGGCATGCGACTCAGGCACCAGGGCCGGTGGAGGCCTCTAGGTCCGGAGGTTCTTCCCGATCGAGGGGAGCCTCGACCAGGGAAGCGCCCGTGGCTGCTACGAGTTCCGGGGGCCTTCCGGAGCTTCCACGCCGGTGGCGGCTATGACCAGCCCGAAACGCCCGGGAAAAAGGTTCCGCGCAAGCTGGTGCGGAAGTCTCCCAAGGTAATTTTTAATCTTTACCTTGGATAGTTGTTTAGTTGTAATAACTATTCTTTAGGTTTCTTCATCCATCATCTGCAGCGTTCTCAGGAAGAGGAGTGAGGCTCCACCCTCAGCCACAGCAGCTGAAGCTGTGAGGGCGGGGGCTTCTGCTCCTGTCCTAGTGCCGCCCCAAGTGGTGGCTGAAGCTGCGACAGCTCCGGCGCCAGCTGTCGTGGTCATGGACCTCGACTCATCCCCAGAGACTCCCGTGGTAGCGCTGGACCGCAGGAGAGAAGATGCGCCAGCGGCACCTGTCCCGGAGGTTGAAGCTCTGGGTCCTGGTGCTGAGATGATGGAAGCTCCGGCTGTTGAGCCGGAGGAAGCAGTAATTCCGGCCTCAGAGCCGGAAATTGTCGAAGCCCCGACGGTTGAGCCGGAGGTGATTGAAGTCCCGGCGTGCGCGCCGGAAGCTGAGGAAGTTCCGGCAGTTGGGCCGGCTACCTCTGAAGCACCGGCCGCAGAGCCGGTCATTGTTGGAGCTCCGGCCGCAGGGTCGGTTGATGTAGAAGATCTTCTGGCTCCCGAGCCAGTTGTTGCAGAGGCGTCGGAGCTAGAGCCCCCATCGGAGGAGGTGCCCAGGCCGGAGCCAGAAGCAGCCCCTGCTCCAGAAGTGACGACATCGGAGGTACCCGCGGTTGAGCCGGAGTGCCCTGGTGAAGTCGCTGGCCCCCTGCCTAAGGGGGTGAACGAAGACCTGGCGGCGGGGCCTTCCTCGGTGGCGACTGAGGCCATCCCGGAGGACGGCCCTAGTGCCATGGAGACCCAGGGGACCACTCTTGTGGAGTGGGACCCAATTTTTGTATCTGAAAACCCGCTGGAACCAGCGGAGAAGACCCTAGCAGGTCCGGAACCTATCCTGTTGTCACTGTCTATTGACAACGCATGTTCCAGTCCGCGTCAAGTTCAACTGGCCTTCTTCCACGACAGCAAGGCTCTTGAAGAGGAGCGCCAAACCCTTAGGCGGTGGCGTAACCGACTCTACTTCGAGACCAAGCTGGCGTAGTCGAGGCTAGCGGACGACAAAGAGTGGATCAAGCGGGAGAAGGTCCGCCTGGAATATTGGGGCAAGTTATTGGATGACAGGGAGAGTATGACTCGTGCCCTCGACGCTCAATACCGGGATATATATGAGTAGACCAAAGCAGCTAACAGTGCGGCCGATGAACGCCAAGAAAGGCTTGAGGCCATTAACACTATACTCATCAAGCGCCGGGAGGCACTTGAAGAGAGGGAGAAACAGCTCGAAGATGAAGAGCAGAAACTCCTAGAGCTGCGGGATGACGTCCTGAGGAGGGAGGAGGAGCTCACCGAGAAGGTGGCTCTGGCTGACAAGGGCCTCGAGGAGCGCACCAAGAAATTGGAAGAGCGCTGCCATGAGGAAGAGGAGAAGGCCTGGGTGCGAGGGCAGGAACTCTATGAGCAAGAGTGTGCCCTTGCTGCCAGGGAGAAGAAAGTGAGGGGCAGGGAGAAGGACCTGGTCGACCGCCGGAACAAGATCCACCTCTGGGAGGAGGAGCTCGGAAAACTCGAAAAGCGGATTGCTGAAAAGATTCAGCAAAACACCAAAGAAGTTGAGCGCCTTGCTCGCGAGAATTTTGAACTGGTGGCGGCCAGGAGATCCTTGGAAGAAATAAAGGGCTTGAGGACTGCGGACTCCCTACAGATTTGGGAGTTCCTGGGCAAGGCCAACAACGCGCTGACACCGATGGGCTTCAGCCCCGTGCGCCCGGATGATCCGGAGCCGGACCTGGCGTTGCAGGCGTTGAGCTCGGTAGGCAGCAAACTCTCCAAGGTGGGCGATGTCATCGCGGACCAATTGGAGGTTGAGGGGCAATCCCTGGTAAAAAACATCGCAGAATATGTGCTGATGTGCTACACCAGCCGGAACTCCCAATTTCCTCTAGACCCAGTGCTTGAAGGTCCGATTGAAGGAGAAGGCGAAGCTGCCCGATCCAACGTGTCGGAGGTTGCCCAGAAGGTCGCCCAATTCTTCCATAGGGTCTAGGACCATCTCTGTAGTTCTCACTTGTATTTTCTCTTCTTCTTCCTCAATTTTGTAATCCCTTGTCTCCAGATGTAATCCCTTGTCTCCAGATTAATGAAATCCCCAAATTTTTGTGAATTTCATTTTTTGTTTTCAACACTTTTGTCTTCACTTGGCCCCCTGGTAGATGTACACAATTTGATTGTGAACATGTACCAAGAGGATATTGCGTTTTGTAGAAGACTCATTTGCTCCGAACTTGTAGAGTGTAGGTCCGAAGTCTTCAATAGTGAAGGCCCCCTGAGGTTGTCGGAGCTTAGAATCTCCGGCATTGTCTATCGTCGAAGCTTAGTAGCTCCGGCAATAGTCCCTATCAACGCGTAGAGCATCGATAGTTAATCCTCTAGGGTGTCGGAGCTTAGTAGCTCCGGCGGTGACCTTTGCCAACACTTAGTTTGTTGGTAACAGACTCCGTTTGCGGGGTCTTCTCACCGTCTTTTATTTAACGTCGACGACTGGTCCCCCTAGATCTACCGGAGCTTGATTGCTCTGGTGGTACTTGTTTTCAATGATTACAAGCCACCTAGGGGAGTTGGAGCTTTGTTAGCTTCAGCTTTTTTCCATCAACGTAGATTTTATTTTTCCTGCACACTAAATCCAAGAAAAATAGTAAAATTCGTTTCTTGTCTATAACTTCGTTGCGGCTTACGGTTTTCTAGAAAATTTTAGGTCCAACACGATTCTAAATACAATTGAATGCGTTTTCTTTACTTTTAGATCCAATTGTACTTGGACCCGCCTTACTTCGGCCTGCCGGGGAGTAGGTAGAGTGGCGTACTTAGGGTGCTTGACCAGGCTAAGTCGATAGCACACTCCGGCCCTAGATTGGCTTCGCGGCATTCAGGCGAGTGGGCCATGAACAATATTTGAATCCAAAAGAATCGACAATACAATTCGAATTGTATATGAACCGGTCGAACTGAAATTTCTTAAGAATTGCATGTCTTTGTTATAGACAAGAAAGAGAAAAATAAAAAATGTTGAGCCTGTACAAAATAAATGCACGTGGAGTCTGTTTCATGTGAAGATGTCTTTCATTATAGGTCCGGGGTACAGGGGAAACAAGTACACTCTTAGGGTACGGAACCAGGCTAAGCGTGTTTTATTTCTCGTTTGACCCAGGGTAGTTAGCCACACTTTTAGTTCTGAGACTGTGACAAGTGTTGCATGAACTTTGCGGACCTTCTGGGAAAGGTCCGACTGTTCTCCCGGAGGAACTACCCAACTTTGTACAATGACTCTATAACATACACCTTAAGTTACTACAGACTCACCTCCGTGATATTAAGTGTAGAACATACGGAGGTGCTCAATGTTCCAAGGATTAGGGAGAGGTGTCCCATCCTCGGTAGCCAAGCGAACGCTCCCGGGACGGGATACTTTAATCACTCGGAAGGGTCCCTCCAAGCTGGGGGAGAGTTTGTTTAACCCTTCTCTGGATTGTATTCTCCGTAGCACCAGGTCACCTTCCTCGAGCTGTCGGTTTTGTACATGCCGCTGATGATAGCGCCGAAGGGCTTGGCGGTATCGGGCGTTCCGAACAGCTGCTTGGCATCTTCCCTCCTCAAGGAGGTCTAGTTCTTCACGCCGGAGCTGGTCCTGAGTGGCTTCGTTGAAGGTCCGGACCCGGAGTGACCCCAAGGTGATTTCTGGAGGAAGGATTGCTTCAGCTCCATACACCAGGAAGAAGGGTGTCTCTCCAGTTGACCGGTTTGGAGATGTCCTGTTGGCCCATAAAGTAGGCGGAAGCTCTTCAATCCAGTTGGCTCCATGTTTTTTCAAGCGCTCATAGGTGCGCATTTTGAGTCCTTTAAGGATTTCATCATTTGCTCTCTCGGCTTGGCCATTGTTTGCTGGGTGAGCTACGCAGGCGTAGCAAACTTGAATGCCGAGGTCTTCGCAATATCCTTGAAATGCAGAGCTTGTGAATTGGGTCCCATTATTAGTGATGATTTTGTTTGGGACTCCAAATCTGCATACAATGGATTGCAAAAAGTTGATAGCAGATTGCTTATTAATTGTCACAACTGGAGTTGCTTCCGGCCACTTGGTGAACTTGTCAATGGCGACGTACAGGAACTTGTAACCTCCGACGGCTCTTGGGAAAGGTCCCAAGATGTCCATCCCCCACACAGCGAAAGGCCATGTAGGAGGTATCATTTGTAAGGGCTGAGCCGGTGTGTGAATTTGCTTTGCATGAAATTGACATGCTTCGCATTTCTTCACCAGCTCAGTTGCATCCTGAAGTGCTGTAGGCCAGTAGAAGCCATGCTGAAAGGCTTTACCAACCAGCGTGCGGGAAGACGCGTGGTTCCCACACTCGCCTCCATGGATTTCTGCGAGGAGCTCGCAGCCTTCTTCCCTTATGATGCACCGCATTAGGATGCCGTTGGCACCGCACCGGTAGGGATCCCCTTCTACCAACGTGTATCTTTTAGCCAATCTGACTACCCGGTCAGCGGATACATCATCATCAGGAAGTATGTTGTCTTTCAAGTAGTTCCGGATCTCCGAGATCCATGCATCGGAACTAACTTGAGCATTTGAGTCTTGCGTGCTGGGTTGCTCGGAGCTTCCGACAGCACCTACGACTCTTGATGGCTGCCATGGTAACATGGCCATCAGGACCGTCAGCTTCGGGATGCTAATCTCGCCCCCTTCGCTCAGTTCGGCAGGCTGAGCTGTGGGTTTTGACAATCTCCGGACAAAAGTTCCGTCAGGAGCCGGAGCTCTGGTTGACGCTTTCGTAGAGAGTTCGTCGGCTTCAGCGTTGTGGGCACGCTGGACATGATGGATATCTAGGACTTCGATGTCCTTCTGAAGCCTCTAGACTTTAAGGAGGTAAGCAGCTAGCTGGAGATGGTTGTAGGATCATTCACCCTTCACTTGCTTAATGATGAGCTTTGAATCTCCCTTGACCAGCAGTTGCTTGACACCGTATGATAGTGCCACCTTTAGTCCGTAGATGAGTGCTTCGTACTCCGCCATGTTGTTGGTCGCCTTAAAGTCAAGGTGTACCATGTATTTTACCTTCTCCCCGGTTGGTGCAAGGAGAAGGATTCCAGCTCCGGCCCCCTGCTTTTGCATGGAGCCGTCGAAGTAGAGGGTCCAATGAGGCTCGGTGAAGACCGGAGCTTCGTGTTCTGGCTTCTGCTCACTGGGGCCCCCAGGGTTTGATGGAGAGGGAGTCCATTCCGCCACGAAGTCTGCCAATGCTTGACTCTTGACCGCTTGCCTTGAAATGAATTCGAGATCGAATTCGGCCAATTCCGCTGCCCACTTTGCAATATTCCCAGTTGAATTGGGATTATGCAAAATCGCTCGAAGTGGGTAAGAGGTCACCACTGAGATTTTGTGAGCTTGGAAATAATGTCGAAGCTTCCTAGAGGTGATAAGAACTGCATAGAGCAGCTTATGCACCTCTAGGTATCGAGTCTTGGCATCATGTAGTACTTCACTGATGAAGTACACCGGGCACTGAATTGTCCGGACCCTCCCAGAGGGGCCCGAAGCTTCCTCTTCACTGACCCGGATCTTCCCGGAGGGATCTGGATTTTCTTCGGGGACCTCCGGGTTCTGGCTGGAGGAACCCGGAGCTTCTTGAGAAGTGACCTGGACCCTCCCGGAGGGGTCTGGGTCTTCTGAAGTGGTTTCTTGTGGATTCGAATCTGGGAGCTAGGACCCAGACTCGCTTTCAGGAACCTCTGGACCCTCCCGAAGGGGTCTGGATTCCTGAGTATGGGGTAGCTCTGGTCTCTCCGCAACCAGAACCATACTGACGACTTCGTCAGTCGCTGAAATGTAAAGCAACAAAGGCTCACCAGGGTTCGGAGCTACCAGAGTTGGTAGGGTGGTTAGGAACTGTTTTAGCTCCTGGAATGCCTTTTCTGCTTCTTCAGACCGTTGGAATGGTTCGGACTTCCTCAATAACTTGAAGAAGGGGAGTGCCCGTTCTGCCAGTCTTGAAATAAACCGGCTGAGGGCTGCTAGACATCCAGTTAGCTTTTGGACATCTTTGGTGCGGGCTCGTGGCCGCATGTCTTCAATGGCCTTGATCTTCGCCGGATTAGCTTCTATGCCCCGGTGACTTACCAGGAAACCAAGAAGTTTTCCGGAACTAAGCCCGAAGACACACTTGTCTGGGTTTAGCTTTGTGCGGGTGGCCCGCAGCTTATCAAAGACAGCCTGTAAGGTGTCAAGAAGTGACTCCTTGTTCTTGACCTTAAACACGATGTCATCAACGTACACTTCCACTATGTCTCTAATGAGGTTTTCAAAGGTTTTGTACATAGCTCGTACAAAGGTTGAAGCTGCATTCTTGAGACCAAATGGCATGGCTGTATAACAGTACAATCCATCTACTGTGATGAAAGAGGTATGCTCCTCATCTTCCCTAGACATTCTGATTTGATGATACCCAGAATATGCGTCTAGGAAACACAATAATTCACACCCAGAGGTGGAATCCACTATCTAATCTATTCAAGGTAGTGGGAATGGATCTTTTGGACATGCCTTATTTAGTGTTGTGTAGTCGATACACATCCGAAGCTTCCCACCGGCCTTGGGCACAACGACTGGGTTTGCCAGTCATTTTGGACGGAAGACTTCTCGGATGAATCCAGCTTTGAGCAACTTCTTCACTTCTTGTCGAATGAAGTTCTGTCGCTCTACAGATTGCTTTCGAGGCTTCTGGTGCACAGGCTGGGCGTCAGGGTAGATCTTTAGATTGTGCTCAATCACTTCCCTGGGGATCCCAGGTATTTGTGACGGTTGCCAGGCAAACACGTCGACATTAGCCCGGAGGAAAGCGATGAGCGCGAGTTCCGATTTGTCGTTCAACCCTCCCGATATACGGGTGGTCTGAGCGGCATCAGAACCGATTTGGACGACTTTGATGGGGATGTCAGTGTCGCCGCTTGGCTGCACACGAGGTGCAGATGTCGAGCCTCGTTGACGAATGCTCAGGGTTTTTGGAGCTTGCTCCTGCCTGGAGTCCTCCTCTTGTGCCGTGGTAAGTGCATGGAGTTCTTCCAGAGCAGTTACTCCGGCAGTACGATCTCCGCAGATCCGGAGAATGCCTACTGGTGTTGGCATCTTTAACACCAGGTAGCCATAATGAGCAGCTGCCATGAATTTGTACAAGGCATGGCTACCCAAGATGGCATTAAAGGGTAAGTTGATCTGAGCAACATCAAAGACCAACTTCTCGGTGCGATACTTCTCCCGTGTCCCGAAGGTAACGGGGAGGGTAATAGCTCCGAGTGGGGTAATGGCTCCCGGACCTACTCCGGAGAAAGGTCGGGAGGGGTGGAGATCCGAAGGTCGGAGCTGAAGCTTGGTAAAAGCTTCGAAGCTTATGAGGTTAAGCCCCGAACCTCCATCTACCATGACATGGTGGAGCTGGATGTTATTGATGGTAGGAGATACCATCAAAGGTAGCTGACCTGCTCCAACCATGCTTCGAGTGCAGTCCGAAGCATCAAAAGTGATGGCTGTGTCCATCCACTTCCGATGAGGCTCCGGTCTGGCTGTAGGAGCTACAACAGCCATGTCTCGACGCATAGTCTTGATGACGCGACGGGAGGTGATGTCCCATGATCCACCAAAGATGGTGTTCATGGTCTCCCGATGCTCGTTGTCGGAGACGTCGGAATCGTCTTCGGCGGAGGTGTAGACAGCCTTCAGGACCTTTTTGGGATCCTGAAAACCTAACTCCTCTTCAGCCGGAGCTTCGTCGACTTTTTGTTTTCCTTCCCTCTGTCGAAAAGGAACTTCTTCCCGGCGCTTGTTGTAGCGCTCGGCAAGGTTTTGGACCTCCCGACAGTCTTCCAAACTGTGGCTGCCCGTTTTGTGAATTGGACACCACACTTTGGGTTTGCCACCGTCTTCAGAAGACGGTCGAGGTCGCTTCTCAGGGCGTGGCCCCCGGCCACCCGGAGCTGCAGTAGCTGCAACATTGGTTGTACCAGCCAACGGCTTCTTCTTGCCGTTGGTCTTCTTCTTCTTCTTACCACTCCCGGAGGTAGCGGCTTCTTCTTTGGAGGATTTCTTGTGACCCTCTGGAGTTGGTTTGGAGTGCATCTCATGGCCCTCCGCAGCTCTGGAGCATTTGTCGGCCAAACTGAAGAGTTCCATGACACTGGTGATCTCCTTGATCGCCAGTTTCTCCAGCATCTTCTTATCCCGCACACCCTGTCTGAATGCCACAATGACAGAGGCGCTAGAGATAGAAGGGATAGTGTTTCATACCTGAGAGAACCTCTGGATGAATGATCGCAGGGATTCTCCCCCTTTTTGCACGACTGCAAAAAGGTCCAGTTCAGTGCCTGGTCGGGTGTATGAACTCCCGAAGTTGGCGGTGAACTGCCGACACAGCTCCTCCCAACTGTTGATGGAGTTGGGTGGAAGGCTCATAAACCAGGACCTGGCGGTCCCAGTTAAAGCCACTGGGAAATAATTGGCCATTACGGCCTCATTTCCTCCAGCTGCCAAGATAGCAGTGGAGTAGATCTGAAGAAATTCAACAGGATTGACGGTCCCGTCGAACTTCTCCGGTAGGTGAGGCCGGTACTTCTATGGCCACTTGACCATACGCAGATGCATGCCCAGGGCTGAACAGCCTCCTCCTACTCCCTCAGGAGCAGGAATGTCTTGAGCTTCTCGTCTTTCACGAGCACGCTCAATATGGACTCGGCCGTCCTGTTGACGGTATCGGCGATCAAGCTCCGCTCGGAGGTCATGATTTGAAAGCCTGGATACCGTGTGAGTGCGTCATGCCCCGGAAGGCAATGACGTCACCTGCTATGATGCAGCACGTCTCCTATTGTTGGAAACGTGTGGACCAAGTCTGCCAGACAAGGTCCGTCGCTGCGATGGGGCCCGTCCTGAAGGTGGAGGACCCTGGTTGCTGATGCGATCGGCTGCTGCTGCAACCATATGTTCCACATCAACTCTCCACTGCTCTAGTGCATCTCGAGATGCATCTGGAGGTGGTGGGCATTGGAGAAGAGCACGTGCTGCATGGAGCGCGTGTTCCGGGTTGTCATGATTCCCCGACGCAGTGACTGACGCCAGTGCACCATCGCGCTGTCCAGCTTGATTTGCTAGTGGAGGTGGCGGTGGTGGCAGTCCCTGCTGGTGCTGAGGCTCCTGCTGGTGGCTGCATATTGGAGGGATTGCCCCCAACAGCTTGAATAGCAGGATGATCGTTGGATGATCCAGCAGCTGAGTTCACCATTCTCGAAATCTCAGGCACCCCTACCTGGCGTGCCAACTGTCGGTGGTTTGGATCCGGCATATCTCCCGACACTACTAAAGTGTTAGAGGAGTTTGAGGTTCGGTGTGGGCGCGCGGAGATTCAAGAAGGTGAATTGTAAATGACACAGGAGACACAGAGGTTTACGTGGTTCGGGCCGCCTGAGCGTAATACCCTACTCCACGGATGTGTTGGTATTGTATTAGCTGTATGAGCTTGTGTCGAGCGTCTATGGGATGTGTGTATAGCGTATCTGAATGTGTCCCATCAACTGTCGTCGGCCTGTCCTTTTATAGTACAAGGGCAGGCCGTTACAAGTTATCCTGGCCCGACATGTGGCCCCGGCGGTTACTAGTATTGATACTCATTCAACATGTTTAATTGTCCTTAATGACCGGGTAATGGGCTTTGACAGCACCGTTAATGGTAATTAAGGTCGTCTGATCGTGTGTCATTAATATGGTTTTAATGACACTTAATCGGGTCTTGAAGTCCTTGATTCCCCTTTGAAGATCCGGAGTCGTTGTGGAGTTTTCCGGATGTTAGAGGCTGAAGATCCGACAGTTGGACACGTGGCAGCTCCGGAGCATACTGTGGGAAACAGGTAGCTCCGGAGCTACCTGATACGTGTCAGATCCGGAGCTTCCCTCGGTCTGGGGTTAGGTCCGGGGGTGCCATTTCGGTACATAGCCCGGAGCTTCCCCCTTGTGGGCGGTAGCTCCGGTTTGATAGTACACGTGGCGACCCTGGGATTAACCATGTTGGAGAAGCGGGTCTGGTCATATCTGACATGTGGGCCTCCGAAGGTCTTCAAATCGAGTAGATGACTTTCCTTTGAGATCTTTGTAACCTCTAGGGGTGTACGGTTTCCAGGGTACCGACAAATACCTCAATAAATTCACTTAACTCTCAAGATATGCACCTGAGGATGTGAGCCGGGACAGTCGAAACAATACTTGTTCATGAGAGGCTTGAACAATGAGATCCAAGTGCAATTGCTCAACTATGATTATGCCAACTTCTAGAAGCTTGTGGACAAGGCATTCGTTGTGGAGAACAAGGTCCGTGAGATGGAGCAAGACAACAAGAGGAAGGCACCATATCAAGGACAACAACAAGGAAGTAATGTGCGCCCTCGCTTTGCACCACCTAATGTGCCGTATTTCAGCTCTTCTGCACCTGCTCATCGCCCTGGTTATGCACCGCGCCTAGCTCTGTTTGTGTAGTAGCGCCCTGTTATGCAAGCACCTAGGCCTCCAATGCCTTTTGCACCTCATGCTAATTTTCCTGGTGCAAATGTTCAGAACCAAGCTCTTCCTAATAACTCTGATGCAGCAAAGAAGTGCTATACTTGTGGAGAAGCTGGACACTTTGCACATCAATGTCCTAAGTCAGATCTTGGTCAAGGAAGCAATGCGCCGAGGAAAAACCCAAGACCCAATGAAGGACAGCCGCATGGAAACCGTGGACAGCAAAATTTTGCTCGTGGCAATGTGAACCATGTCTCTACGGAGGATGCTCAACGAGCGGATGATGTGGTGATTGGTATGTTTCTCGCAAACTCCAACCCGGAGACTATGTTATTTGATTCTGGAGCATCGCATTCATTCATTGCATCAAAATATGTTGCCAAGTATAGTTTGCCTATCTCTCATATGAAGATTACTCTATTGGTAAAGTCTCCTAGAGGAGAGATGAGGACAAATATAGTATGTCCAAAAGTAAGCCTTAGAATAAGGGGGGGTAGACTTCTTTGCCAACCTCATTGTTTTGGGTTCTCAAGGATTGGACATTATACTTGGTATGGACTGGTTGAGGAAGCACAATAGAGTCATTAAATGCGCCACAAAGATGGTGCAGTTGACCAATGAGGAAGGGATCACCATATAGTTTGAAGCATATCAACACGCACCGAAGCAATTGGAGCTGAAACAAATGGACGGTGCCGCAATTGAGGAGATTCCAGTGGTGTGCGAATTTTTGGACATGTTTCTAGACGAGTTGCCAGGTATGCCACCTGATCGTGACATTGAGTTTGTTATTGATTTAGTACCTGGAACTGCACCTATAGCTATGAAGACAAATAGGATGCCTCCTAAGGAATTAGCGGAGCTCAAGAAGCAGATTCAAGAGCAACTGGAGAAAGGTTTTATTCGTCCCAGCTCTTCACCTTGGGGGGTGCCTGTGCTGTTTGTGGACAAGAAGGATGGATAGCAAAGGATGTGCGTGGATTACCGAGCTCTCAATGAGGTGACCATCAAGAACAAGTACACCTTGCCGCGCATAGAAGACTTGTTGGATCAGATGAAGGGTGCTTGTGTTTTCTCCAAGATCGATTTGAGGTCAGGATACTTTCAAATGAAGATAAGATCGTCGGACATACCTAGGACAGCTTTCAAAACACGGTATGGATCTTATGAGTACACCGTGATGTCCTTTGGATTGACCAATGCACCTGCCTATTTTAGGTACCTCATGAATAAGGTCTCCATGGAGTACTTGGATAAGTTTGTTGTGGTGTTTATTGATGATATTATGATCTACTCGAAGGATGAGAAGGAACATGAGGAACATCTGAGGCTTACGTTGCGGAAATTTAGGGAGCATCAGCTGTACACAAAGTTTAGCAAGTGCCAGTTTTAGTTGAAAGAGGTGTTGTTTCTGGGTCATATCATCTCTGGAGGAGGAGTATCGGTCGACCCAGGAAAAGTGAGGGCCGTGTTAAAATGGGAACCGCCGCAAAATGTAAAGGAGATCCGGTGTTTTCTTGGAATGGCTAGATATTGATGTAGATTCATAAAGGACTTTTCCAATATAGCCAAGCCAATGACAGAGCTGCTAATGGAAGAGAAAGCGTTCCAATGGACTCAAGCTTGTTAAGAAAGTTTTAAGGAGTTCAAGAAAAGGGTACTCACAACCCCAGTTTTGGTTTTACCGGATGTGAGTAAAAGTTTTGACATATATTGTGATGCATCGAGACAAGGACTTGGATGTGTATTGATGCAAGAAGGTCAAGTGGTCACCTATGCATCAAGACAATTGAAGAAACATGAGCAGAATTATCCTGCGCATGATTTGGAACTTGCAGCCGTGGTACATGCATTGAAGATTTGGAGACACTATATCCTTGGACATAGGTGTGAAATTTATACAGATCATAAGAGTCTCAAGTATATATTCACACAAACGGACCTGAATTTGAGGCAACAAAGATAGTTGGAGCTCATCAAGGATTATGATTTGGGAATCAATTATCATCCGGGAAAAGCCAATGTAGAGGCCGATGCCTTGAGCCGGAAAGGAGTAATCCACCAGCTCACGGTTCGTGAACTACCATCCGAGTTATGCAAGGAGTTTGAACGGCTGAATCTTGGATTTGTGAATGAGATGGGGATGATGGAGTTAAATCCGACTTTGGAGCAAGAAATTCGAGAGGGTCAAGAACAGGATGAGGAAATTAAGGAAATCAAGGAAAGGACCCAGGAAGGAAGGGAATTCAGGTTTGATGAGGACGAACATGATACTCTATGGCTTGGTAAGAGGATTGTTGTGCCTAATGTGAAGCATATTCGGGAGACAATATTAAAGGAGGCACATGACTCGCCATATTCAATTCACCCGGGTTGCACCAAGATGTACAAAGACTTGAAGACTTGTTATTGGTGGGCTAGCATGAAGCAGAACATAGCTGAATATGTAGCGTTGTGTGATGTGTGCCAACGAGTGAAGGCGGAACATCAAAAACCCGCTGGACTATTACAGCCATTGAAGATTCCAGAGTGGAAGTGGGAAGAAATTGGTATGGACTTTATAGTCGAATTACCGTGAACTCAGTCCGGTTATGACTCCATATGGGTAATTGTGGATTGGTTGACTAAGTTGGCTCATTTCATTCTTGTCAATACTAAGTATACAGCTGCACAATTGGCCGAAATATACATGGAGCATATTGTGTACCGATATGAAGTACCAAAGAAGATAGTATGAGATAGAGGTTCTCAATTTACCTCCAGGTTTTGGCAGAAATTGCATGAAACATTGGGAACAAGGTTAAATTTTAATTCAGCATATCACCCTCAAACGGATGGACAAACTAAGAGGACCAATCAAATTTTAGAGATATGTTAAGAGCTTGTGCTTTAAAGCATGGGAAAAGTTGGGACAAGAGCTTTCCATATGCATAATTTTCATACAACAATAGCTACCAAGCAAGTTTGAAGATGTCACCTTATGAAGCACTATATGGAAGGAAGTGTAGGACACCTTTATTCTAGAATGAGACAGGAGAAACTCAAGTATTTGGTCCAGATGTGTTGCTAGAAGCTGAAAAAACAAGTTCAGGTAATTTGTGAAAACTTGAGGGCTGCTCAATCAAGGCAAATAGGCTATGCGAACAATAGGAGAAGGAAATTAGCTTTTGAAGTAGGGGATTTTGTTTACCTCAAAGTGTCACCAATGCGAGGTCATAAGAGGTTTAACATAAGAGGCAAGTTAACACCTCGATACATTGGACCATTCAAGATTTTGGACAAAAGAGGGGAAGTAGCCTATAAATAGGAGATGCCAGCTCATCTTTTGGATGTTCATGATGTGTTTCATGTTTCCCAGCTCAAGAAGTGATTGAGAGTACCGAAAGAACAAGTGTCAATGGAAGAATTGGAATTAGAGGCAGATTTGACTTATGTCGAACAACCAGTCAAAATCTTGGAGACAAAGGAAGGAGTCACAAGAAACAAGGTCATCAGATGGTGTAAAGTTCAATGGAAGAATCATACGGAATCAGAGGCAACTTGGGAACTGGAAGATGACCTCAAGAAGGAATTTCCCTATCTCTTATTTTACGCATCGAATCTCGAGGGCGAGATTCATTTTAAGGGGGGGTAAGTTTGTAACACCCTCATTTTCATGCATGATGCCCTACATCCATCATTAAATATATTTAACATTGAGCAACATAAAAAGGAATAGGTTAAAAATAAAATTAGAAACAAAACCTGTGAGACCTATGTGTGCTGAATACATTGGCTTTGACAATAAAAGTTTTGAATGCTGCCATAACATCTTTTTAGCAAGGTCTGACTCTAGCTCCGAGCTTCTGCAAGGTCCGACAATAGGTCCGACTTTCTTTGTCTAGGTACGACATGTTTTTGGGTAGCTCCGGTGAGCTTTGTCTTTAGCTCCGGCATGTATTTGATAGCCCCGACATGTCTTTGTTAAGCTCCGATATGTTTTGATAGGTCCGACTTATGTTGGTTAGCTCCAACATGTTTTTCTAGCTCCGGATTTTGGGGTTGACTAGTTTTGACTAGCTTTGGCAAGCTCCGGCGCTAGGTTGTACTGGCTTTGGTAAGCACCAGTGCTAGGTTAAACTAGCTTTGGTAAGCTCTGGCTCAAGCTCCGGTTAGCTTTGGCAAGGTTCGAAGCTTGATCGCAGTGTTCCTGCTTTTACTGTGAAATGTTTCGAACTTTCTTTACATTATTGGAAATGTTGCTTAGTATTCTTTTACTAAGTTTTTGGCGTGTTTTGGTGGTTATGGTTGATATCATTTTGCTATGTTTTGCAACATGCTTATGTGAGGTGCTCACGTAAGATGTTGTAGTTTCAGAACTAACGTGAGTCAAGTCGAAGACTTGTGCTCGAAAGTATTGGTTGTTTATTCATGTGCAGGTGTTGCTTGAGTTCAAGACATGGCTGGTGACGGGATCCATTGAACTAGTCTTAGGGAGAAGATGAGGTTCAACAACCAAGTTCGGGAGGAATTGTGGTTGAGTTGATCGGGAGGTTGCACAGCATGTTTGAATCAAGAACAATGCATATGAAGGTATCCTGGACGTCGTTGGAGGATGTTTGTACGTATGCAAGAAGTGGATGGACGTGGCTACATGGTTCTGAGGCGTGAAGAAGAGATGTGGACATAAAGAATTGGTTGGAAAGGTCCAACCGACTAGGTTATGGACTCAAGCTGCGGCTGAGTCGTGTTTGACTCAAATATGGAAAGATTTGAGTTGGTTATGATAGGATTTCGTGTGGGTCACGAATTTGAGTTGTTTTAGGAATGTGGAATACGTTCCTAAGGTGTTTGGAAGTCTTAATATTGCTTCTATCTGTGTATATAAGAATCCTAAGCAGTTATGGAAAGTTTCGATTCGTGATTTGAGTAGGATTAGAGTCCTAGTTGAGTTTGGGTTGACCTAAGGGCTGGTTATATAAGCAAGGGAGGCCAGAGCTCGTGGTGCGCGACTTTGGGGCTGTTCCTCTTGTGTTCTATTGAATAAAATTCGTAGTTGAAAGGAACTTTTGTGCCTTGTTTGTCCGACTTGTTCCAGATAAGTTTTTCTCGTCGAGTTTTCTGCACAATACTACCTTTTTTTGGTGGTTTTATCATAACTCGAGTTTTACAGATCCAATTGACGTGATTCTTTTTGGGTTGTCTTCAAAAATTGATTATCTATCATCTCTCAAAATTTCACGGTCATTGGATTTGTGGTTTCTGATCTACACGAGTTTTTTGCAGCATTCCAGAACTATTTTTCTCAGGTAGGACAGATTGACCTTTGTTCGATCTTTCAATCGTAACTTGAGTTTCTCTTGACGGATTTAAGGGATTCTTGTTGTGTCATCTTCGTGACTTGATTCTCTAAGATATCTATCACTTTTGTCACAGTGAAACACATTTATATTAGTCTCACACACGATTTCTTTAACAGATCATTTTTCTGCCGAAGGGGTTGGGATTTAATTGTTTCCGCTGCGTAAGATTTTTTAATCAACCATTCACCCCCCTCTGGTAGCTTTTCACGTGCTCTTCGATATTACAATTGGTATCAGATCCACGGTGCTCTAATCTTTGTGGTTTTCACGTGTTTTTGACTAATCATCATGGAGAAATACTCCGCCAAACCTTGTGTGTTTAGTGGTATTGATTTTCAGGTTTGGAAGGCACCTATGGAAGCCTTCATCCAGGCTCAAGGCTTCATAATATGGGAGAAGGTATACAAGCCTTAAGAAGTGTCGTCAAATGATCAAGTTACAACAACAAATCTGAGAGATGTCGATAACAACAACAAGGCTCGAAACTTGATCATACAAGGATTAACTCAAAGCAACTTCGACCGTGTTGCACACCTACGATCTGCATACGATGTGTGGAAAGCACTTTGCGACTACCACGAAGGATCTAACATGATCAAGGAGGTAAAACAAGATATGTTCACAAAGGAATACATGCATTTTGAGATGCAACCCGGTGAGTCCATTGATGACCTTTTTGCTCACTTTAATAAAATTCTCAGCGACTTGCGTAGCGTCAATGTTAATTTTTCAGATGCTGAAAATGCTAGACAATTACTAAGTGCATTAGCTATGTCAATTTGGGAGATGAAAGTCACATCTATTCGTGAATATACTGTCATGAGTACACATACTTTAGATGTGCTATATTCCAAGTTAAAAACATATGAAATTGACATTATATCACGTAAGAACCCCAACAAGTCTATTGCTTTTGTTTCTCAACGTGATATGTCTAGCTCCGGCCAATGTTCATCTTGTGGTACACTTGCTTTGTTGTCCTCTCTAACCCTTGAACAGATTGAGGAGTTTCCAGAGGAGGAGCTAGTACTTCTCTCTACTAGGTTCTCGAAAGCATTGCAAAATGTGAGAACTAGAAGGAGAGAAAGCTCAGTACCTTAACGATGTTTCGAATGTGGTAAGACGGGACATTTTCATTCAGATTGCCCTAACCTTTCAGGTCCTACTTCCTGGGATCAAAAGAAAACAAGGACGAAGCACTCCTCTGCAAAAGATACGAAGAAAAAGAAGGGTTTTACAGGACGTCAATTGGTGAGCAGTTTTATCTCCGCACTTCAAGAACTTGGCTCAAGCGATGTGGACATTTGAAGTGACAAGGATGAAGATGATTTGGCAAACTTGTGCTTCATGGCTGGCAAGTCAAGATCAAGTATGGAGGAGGCTGAACACAATAGCGATAACGAAGAGGTATGTCCTACTTGCGAAGAAAAGTGTGATGCTATTTCTCATGTCACTATTATAGTTAAGAAAAAGGATAAAAAGTTTAGGGATAGTGCTGCTAAAATTGAATCACTAGAATCTGAAATCAACCGTTTAAAAACTCATTCCTAGTGATGATGCATGTGCCTCATGTGATTTAATATATGAACAATTGTCCTCATTAAGAAGTGCGCACACCTCCACACTTGATAAACTTGAGTTAGAAATTGAAAAGAATAGAGAGCTTGCTGCACTTAGTGATAAAAACTTGAAAGATGCTAGCTATTCTACATTTGATTTGCATTGTTCTACTTGTGATGATCTTGATAAGAAACTACAAGATGCTATGAATAAAATTTCTATATTGAACAATGCTTTACGTTCTCATAAAGTTAAATTTTGTTCCAATTGCAAATTAAGAAGAAAAACTTCATGTGAAAATTGCCTTGATCTTTCCAATAAACTTGATAACATGCATAGGACATTAGATCGGTTTTGTAATGGGAATAAGAACCTAAACTTCCTCCTGAATTCTTCCAAGTCTTGCAATGATAAAACTGGTTTAGGTTTTGATTCTCATGCTCATGCTAAGGCAAATCGACCTAAAATTGTAAGGTCATTAGGAAGTGGTTTGATTCAAACAATTCCTAAACAAAAAGAAGTGATTTTCAAATCTACAGGAGTGTTGTCTCATTCGGTTTCAAATAAAAATGTTGCTTGCTCATCTAGACATGAACACAAAGTTAAATTTCATTGTACCTACTGTGGTAGATATGGTCATGTCATAGATTTTTGTTATAGACCAGCTAAACAACAGAAAAAGGAAAGAATGATTGCTAGATCTCATAACTTTCATGCAAAATTTGCTGCACTTGCTAAACCGAATGATAGGAACATGCAATCTGCTGTAATGAGTCGAAAACATGCAAAGTTTGCTCCCAAACCTACTGTTTTTCGTGCTACACATGTAACATCTTGTAGGACAGTAGTTGGGTACAAAAAATCCTCAAGTTTTGCCTCATAAACCTGCTATTTTATCTCAGCTTTCGCGTGTTATTCCTTCTGCACGTCGCGTGACTCAGTACTGGATTTCTAAATGTCTTTTTACTAACCCCAGTATTGAGTCATCGATGTATTTTGCTTCTATATAGGTTACACGCTTGAGGAAGGAGAATATTTGGATTGTGGATTTAGGTTGCTCACGCCACATGAACGGTAACAAAGATTGGTTCTCCTCCCTCCCTTTTGTGTCACATGTAGAGAATGTTACTTTTGCTGATAATTCTTCGACTCCTATAATTGCTAAGGGTTCGGTTAGAGTAAATAATCACTACACTTTCAAGGATGTGGCACTATATAAAAATTTGAAATACAACTTGCTTTCTGTTTTACAACTGCTAGATGAAAATCTGGAAATAATTTTCACTAAAAATTGCTGCAAAGTTGTAAATACAAATAGTGAGCTTATTTTTAACATGTCTCGGTTTGGGAGAGTTTTTAAAGCTGATTTTGATATGTATTCCTCTAAGGATAGGTGTCTAGTTGCTAATGATTCAAAGGACTTATATTTTTGGCATCATAGACTTGGTCACGTAGGCTTTGATCATCTAACGTGTGTTAGTGCTCTTAATCGCATACGTGGGCTGCCTAAGCTTAAAGGGGACAAAGAAATTGTGTGCTCTTCTTGTAGACATGCTAAGATGGTTGCAGGTTCACATACTCCTCTTACAATGATCATGACAATTGAACTGGGTCAACTTTTGCACCTTGACACCGTAGGACCTTCATGCGTTCAATCCTTCGGAGGTAAATGGTATGTTCTTGTGATTGTTAATGATTATTCTAGATACTCTTGGGTTTATTTTATGACATCTAATAATGAAGCTTTTAGTCACTTTAGAACTTTATTTTTTAGATTATCAATTGATCACCCAGGATCTTTAAAAGCAATTAGAAGTGATAACATAACTAAATTTAAAAATCAATCTTTTGATCACTTTTGTGCTAAAAATGGAATAGATAATCAATTTTCTTCACCATATGTACCTCAAAAAAACGGTGTTGTAGAAAGAAAGAACAGAACCTTAGTTGAGATGGTTAAGACTATGCTTGATGAATATCAAACTCCTAGGAAATTTTGGGTTGATGCGATTGCAACTGCTTGTTATGTCTCAAATCTGTTTTCTTACGCGCTAAGCTAGGTAAAACACCATATGAGCTCCGCTTTGGACATAGGCCTAGTGTTACACACATTCGGGTCTTTGGTTGCAAATGCTTTGTTAAGAAACATGGTAATCTTTATAATTTGAACCTAGATCTGTTGATGGCATGTTTCTTGGTTATCCATCTCATACTAGAGGCTACCTTGTGCTTTTACTTGACACTAACAAAATTGTGGAGACTTGTGAGGTTTCATTTAATGAAGCTAGCCCAGGTAGTAGCTCAAACATTGCAGTTCTAGATCCATATCCGCAGGGGGAGATGATTTTAGTTGAAGATGAGGAAGAGGTGGAGTTGCTGCTCGAAAATTCAGCAGCTAATGAATTGTTCCAACTCCTGATTTTGATTCACAACCAGCACTGCCGACCACCATTGCTGGTCCAGATCCTCCTCAAGTCTCAAGCTCATCGATGTGTGATGAACATGAAGAAGAAGCTTGTGAAGTGTCCACTCCCCTCCGGGTTCTCAAAAGTCATCCTCCACAACAAATTATTGGAAGCTTGCACGAACGAGTCACACTGTCTAGGTTTTGCAATCCAAACTCTCATGCTCATTCTGCTTTTGTTGCTTCTTTTGAACCCAAAGATATATCACACACACTCACTAATGAATCTTGGATTATTTCCATGCAAGAAGAGTTATAAAATTTTGAAAGAAATAATGTTTGGAAACTTGTACCTCCACCTCAAGGTCACACTTTAATTAGAACTAAATGGGTATTTAAAAATAAACAAAGTGAGGATGGGGTTGTGGTTAGGAATAAGGATAGGTTGGTTGCTCAAGGTTTCACTCAAGTTGAAGGTCTAGATTTTGATGAAACTTTTGCTCCTGTTGCTAGATTAGAAGTCATAAGAATTTTGTTAGCTTTTGCTGCATCTAAAGGTTTTTAGCTTTATCAAATAGATGTTAAAAGTGCTGTTCTTAATAGCTACATATATGAGGAGGTTTATGTCAAAAAACCACCAGGTTTTGAAAATCCAGATTTTCCTAATCATGTTTACAAACTGTCCAAAGCCTTGTACGGTCTTAAACAAGCCCCTAGAGCATGGTATGATAGGTTAAAAACATTCTTACTTGAAAAGGGGTTTACCATGAGCAAGGTTGATAAAACTCTTTTTGTGCTTAAGCATGGCAATGAATCACTATTCGTTCAAGTGTATGTGGATGATATTATCTTTGGTTGTGCTTCTCATGATCTTGTGTCCAAGTTTTCAACTATGATGAGTTCAGAATTTGAGATGAGTATGATGGGATAATCACGTACTTTTTGAGGCTGCAAATCAAGCAAACCAAGGAGGGTACCTTTGTGCATCAAACAAAGTATACAAAAGACCTTCTAAGGCGCTTCAACATGGACAAAAGCAAGCCTCTTCAGACACCAATGGGAACAGCAACAACACTTGAACTTGATGAAGATGGTGAACCCGTAGATCAAAAAGAATATAGAATCATGATCGGATCACTTTTGTACCTCACGGCATCAAGGCCGTACATACAATTTAGCGTTTGTCTTTGTGCACGTTTTTAAGCCTCCCCACATGCTTCATATCGTCAATCCCTCAAAAGAAGTCTCAGGTACTTACATGGAACTCAAGAATTTGGCATTTTCTTCCTTCTTCCCCAACTGTTACTTTGAAAGCTTTTTTGGACGCTGATTTTGGGGGTTGTAGGATTGATAGGAAAAGTACTTCTGGTGCTTGTCATTTTCTTGGTAATTCACTTGTTGCTTGGTCCTCTAGAAAACAAAACTTAGTTGCACAATCTATGGCCGAATCTGAATATGTAGCTATTACTAGTGCTTGGTCACAAATTCTTTGGATTGTTCAAACACTTAAGGACTATGGGGTTGATCTACATAGTGTTCCATTGTTTTGTGATAACACTAGTGCCATTTGCATTGCTAAAAACCCCGTGCAACATTCTAGAACTAAGCACATTGACATTAGGTATCACTTTCTCCATGATAATGTTGAAAAGGGAAACATTGTGCTTCACCATGTAGATATCGAACAACAATTAGCTGACATTTTTATAAAACCTTTGGATTTCACTCATTTTTGTTACATTCGTAGTGAAATAGGGGTTATGCATCCTCATGGCTTAAATTGAGGCGGAGTTTTCAAACTTGAGAAGTCTATGTGTGAATCTGAAATTAAAACAATATGAGCATAGTATTTCATACATATATGACTTTGTGAATCCTTTTACATACTGAAATTTCTTACTATATTACTCGTGTTATACGTTTTGTAGTTTTTTCTATGTCTAGTAATTAGAATAACTACTTACACTAAATCTAGTCATGGTCAAACTTTATTGCTCTTTTGAACTAGTTGCATGCTCACAAGTGCTTTTAATCATAAAGAATTAATCAAGTAATCAACTCACATGTTGAGCTTTTATGATCAAATAAAAATGAGAAAAGATCAATAGAATATGCATGCATCGCACTTCTGCTTTTGAGATGGCTTATCATTGCACTTAGATATGAACTTGCAAGAAGTTGTGTATGACTAAAATCAAGTCCTTAAGCTTCTGATTGTCAAATGACATAGGCTTGGTTTGGTTGGTTAGAATAAGGCAGATGCGCATATAATCTCTTGCAAATATCATATGATCAAAATTTGTACTTTGAAAAATAATAAAATGCAGCAACAAGTGTCATGCTTTCAGGTCTTGAAATAGTTAAGTTTGTGAGATCATGACTTACTTAAATTGAAAATTACATTTGATCTCTAGCATGGTTAAGTATACTTTATGTATCTCATTGATGTGATAGTGTAAGTTACTTGATAGTATGACTTGGATGAGCTTTGTTTATATGTATATGTTATAATATGCTCATAACATTTGAAATTTCTCTTTTGAACCTTGCTAAATACATTGTCAAAGGGGGAGAGATAATATGTGAATTTTTAACATTTTTAAAGATAACTATGCAAGGGGGAGAAACTGATTACACATTGCACATATTCACAATTGTTTTTGGCACGATTCTTCTCAGGGGGAGAATTTTTTTTCTCATTTTATTTCTGTTTTACAAAGGGGGGGAAATTGTTTCCAAAACTTTTAATATGAATAAGCCAATGTTCTGATCTTAAGTGGTGTTGCCAATGTATTTATCAAGGGGGAGATTGTGAGACCTATGTGTGCTGAATACATTGGCTTTGACAATAAAAGTTTTGAATGCTGCCGTAACATCTTTTTAGCAAGGTCTGACTCTAGCTCCGAGCTTCTGCAAGGTCCAACAATAGGTCGGACTTACTTTGTCTAGGTCCGACATGTTTTTGGGTAGCTCCGGTGAGCTTTGTCTTTAGCTCCAGCATGTCTTTGATAGCTTCGACATGTCTTTGTTAAGCTCCAATATGTTTTGATAGGTCCGACTTATGTTGGTTAGCTCCGACATGTTTTTCTAGCTTCGGCTTTTGGGGTTGACTAGTTTCGACTAGCTTTGGCAAGCTCCGGCGCTAGGTTGTACTGGCTTTGGTAAGCTCTGGCGCTAGGTTGTACTAGCTTTTGTAAGCTCCGACTCAAGCTCCGGTTAGCTTTGGCAAGGTTCGGAGCTTGATCGCAATATTCTTGCTTTTACTGTGAAATGTTTCGAACTTGCTTTACATTGTTGGAAATGTTGCTTAGTATTCTTTTACTAAGTTTTTTGTGTGTTTTGGTGGTTATGGTTGATATCATTTTACTATGTTTTGCAACATGCTTATGTGAGGTGCTCACGTAAGATGTTGTAGTTTCGGAACTAACGTGAGTCAAGTCGAAGACTTGTGCTCAAAAGTATTGGTTGTTTATTCATGTGCAGGTGTTGCTTGAGTTCAAGACATGGATGGTGACGGGATCCATTTAACTAGTCTTAGGGAGAAGATGAGGTTCAACAACCAAGTTCGGAAGGAATTGTGGTTGAGTTGATCGGGAAGTTGCGCAACATGTTTGAGTCAAGAACAATGCATATGAAAGTATCGTGGATGTTGTTGGAAGATGTTTGCACGTATGCAAGGAGTGCATGGACGTGGCTACATGGTTCCGAGGCGTGAAGAAGAGATGTGGACATAAAGAATTGGTCCGAAAGGTCCAACCGACTAGGTTATGGACTCAAGCTGCGGCTGAGTCGTGTTTGACTCAAATATAGAAAGATTTGAGTTGGTTACGATAGAACTTTATGTGGGTCACGAATTTGATTTGTTTTAGGAATGTGGCATATGTTCCTAAGGTGTTTGGAAGTCTTAAGATTGCTTCTATCTGCGTATAGAAGAATCCTAAACAGTTATGGAAAGTTTCGATTCGTGATTTGAGTAGGATTAGAGTTCTAGTTGAGTTTGGGTTGGCCTAAGGGCTGGTTATATAAGCAAGGGAGGCCAGAGCTCGTGGTGCACGACTTTGGGGCTGTTCCTCTTTTGTTCTATTGAATAAAATTCATAGTTGAAAGGAACTTTTGTGCCTTGTTCGTTCGACTTATTCCACAAAAGTTTTTCTCATCGAGTTTTCTGCACAACATTAGCTTTCTTTGTTGGTTTTATCATAACTCGACTTTTACAGATCCAATTGACGTGATTCTTTTTGGGTTGTATTAAAAACTTGATTATCTATCATCTGTCAAAATTTCACGGTCATTGAATTTGCGGTTTCTGATCTACACGAGTTTCTTTGCAGCGTTCCAGAACTGTTTTCTCGGGTAGGACAGGTTGACCTTTGTTCGATCTTTCAATCGTAACTTGAGTTTCTCTAGATGGATTTGAGTAATTCTTGTTGTGTCGTCTTCGTGACTTGATTATCTTTGATATCTGTCACTTTTGTCACGGTGAAACACTTTTATATTAGTCTCACACATGATTTCTTTAACAGATCGTTTTTCTGCCGATGGGGTTGGGATTTAATTGTTTCCACTGCGTAAGATTTTTTAATCTACCATTCACCCCCTCTGATTTTTCTCAAGCTCTTCGATCCTACAAAACTACACTTAAGAATTCTGGGAAGTGCGGACTAGTCCGATTCTGGTGCAGACTAGTTCGATTTCTCTTTGACTTCGTACAAACTTGTTCGTTTTGCTGCGAACTGGTCTGTTTTTCCCTTTGGACATTTTCGGACTTGTCCGACCCAGTGCGGACTAGTCCGGTATTCCAATTTCTTGGAAATTTCGCTAAGTCCCTGTACTTGTATGGACTTGTCCATTTTTCCCCTGATTAAAATTGGACTTGTCCGATTTTAGCCAAACTTGTCTGTTTCCCCCCTCTGGATAAGTTCGGACTTGTCCGATGTCCGGTCCGGACTTGTTCGATTTCTCTCTGTCTAATTTTGGACTAGTATGACCCTTTTCGGACCTGTCTGTTTAAATCGCGACTCCGAGTTGATCTTTTGTTTCACGACTTGTTTCTTAGGTTTTACGTTAAGTGAGCCTAGGGACGTCATGCCTAACTCTTTTAGAGCCCATGTGGTACTGTAAACAGACCCCTTTTCATCTCAAACTAGAAATCCATCCAACCCTAGCCTCCACCTCTATATAAACAACCCTACTCCTTGGCTTGACATCTATTTGCCACTTTTTCACCTCACCCAAACCCTAGCTCGTGGATAGCCGCCACCAAGGAGGGAGAAGGAGATCTATAGCAAGAAGAAGAAGAGGAGGAAATGGAAGAGGATCAAGATCTCCATCAACTTCGCGTTTTTTGTCAACAATTCACCATCAAGTTCTTCATCAACCCTAGATCGTCAAGATCCAATTGTTACCTCGAAGACCCTTGCTTCATTGGAGTTCTAAACACCTGGTATACCTTCCATTCTCTTTTTCTCACGTGAATTCGACCCCGTTTCTCCGAATTCACGTCAATATAGAAAATCCTAGTTGGCCAGTTCTGCGAAGTGCGAACTAGTTCGGTCCCTAGCGGACTAGTCCGATTTTCCTGATTAATTTCTGTTGAATTAATTCTAAATTGACTCGAATCAATTCCAAACCTGACCAAACTTGTAAATAACTATTAGAACTACTTAGTAAACATTAATAGTAACCCATTAACTAGATTTACTTCACAATTGCATTAATCATGCATATCATGTCATATTGAGTAAAATATGTGCATCTATTGATTGTAATTCTTGTCTTGTATGTTTGTTGAGCGGTTTAGATGAATTTGCGCTTCAGAGCGTTGCGGAGGACCTCCAGCACCAAGAGTTTGAAGTCTTTGATCCCAATCAAACACAAGAGTAAGGCAAGTGTCCTTGAACATATTGAACCTATGTTTTTAAATGTTTTGTTTGCAAAACTACATGCTTCTGTCAATTTGATGGGAAACCCACCTATAGGTGTTTACTAGATTTGTTTGACCACCCTTGTCGCTTGGGATACATTGTGGAGAGTCAGGAAGGGCTTTTACCTTTTAGCCTCGCTCAAATTAATTGGGATGGGAAAACAACCAAGTGACTTAATTATAGATTATTGAGATGATGGATAATGTACACTGATGAACATAGTTAATGGTAACATGGTAATGGGTATTCTAAGCAAGTATGGTATGTAGATGGTTTGGATGTTATGGTGGTTTCGCTTGCTGATCTAAGGAACGGTTCGTGGAGCGACCATCCAGGATTTACAGTGCCACCACGAGGCCAAGTATGGATGCAACGTAGCTGATTAATTAGGGACTTGCTAGTATTGCGCGGATCATTTGGTGCACCGAGGAAGGGGAGTCGGATTGGGTTTGGATTTGTGGCGGGACTCCCTGGGATCCGAGTGGCACAAGAGGGGGCCCTTTGTTGAAGATGTGCTCAGTTGGAGACATCGCCACCGGTGAAACCTTAGTGGGTCTATACGTACTAGTATCCCTTTGTAAAGGCTATTTTGTGATCTCTTGGCCACACACCAATGGAAGTGTGTCATGTGACCGACAGGTCATGAGCATAAGGGAGGTTCTTAGTCACTGAAAGGTGATGAAATCACGAACATGTGGGTAAAGCGGTACAAACTCTGCAGAGTCTTAGAAACTATCATGATAGCCATGCTCCAGGTCATGAGCAACCTAGACCCTCACATGATTAGAGGGGACTTGGGATTTGGGATGGTTGGTTATGGTTATGGTTATGTTAATGGCTTATGTTTATGGATATGAATTTGAGTTATGGTAACTGGACATGGATAATGATGATGATAGCAATAATTGTATATGATTTCATATTATGTCAATATGATGGATATGATGAGATAATTTCACATAAATATATTATGTTGCTTTTCAAATGTTTTAATGTACTTTTCAGCACTTAGCCCTTATTATTGTCGTCATTTGTTAAGCTACATGTCATACTTTCCACACTTGCAGAGTACGACATGTACTCACCCTTGCAAACCCCCCCCCCCCCCCCAACAGTTTCATGTGATGTTTGGGAGTATCATGAGGATAATGCAGAGTACTAGGCTGTGTGCTGCCGTCGACTTGCATGTGCTGTTGGTTGGAGCCGCGCTACCCTTTATGCTTAGTTTGCTTTGTTTCATAATTATATTATTTCCGCTGGAGTTATAGTTCAATAATGATCATTAGAGTTGCAACAAGAAGATTACTTGGATATTATAATAAAAGTACTTATTTAATAATTTGTGTTGTGGTAATTATCTATTTATTATTTGTGAATCACTTGTGTATGTGTGTTGAACTTCCTAGGCACACATATGCGTTCACTTGGTTCATTTACGGAACCGGGTGTCACACATGTTAAGTGTGCTATACATCTTGGACCAACCTGACTCTGTTCACAGACTCTATGAAATATTGTATACAATAACAGACTCACCTCTATGCTAAGTGTAGAACTTATGGAGGTGCTCTATATTCCAAGGATTAGGAAGTGGTGTCCCATCCTCTGTTGCCAAGCAAACGCATCCGAGGCGGAAAATCTTGATGACTCATAAGGGACCCTCCCAACTGGGTGAGAGTTTGTTCATCCCTTCTCGAGATAGTATTTGCTGCAGCACCAGATTGCCTTCTTCCAACCGCCGGTTGCGGACATGACTTTGGTGATTATGCCAGAGCGCCTGGTGGTATCGCGCGTTTCGGACAGTTGCTCGGCAGTTTACATTGTCGACGAGGTCTAGATCATCACACCGAAACTGGTCCTGCATAGCTTCGTCGTAGGTCTGGACTCGGAGAGAGCCCATGGCAATTTCCAGAGAAAGGACTGCTTCAGCTCCGTACACCAAGAAGAATGAAGTTTCTCCTGTAGCCCGACTGGTTGTTGGCCGACTAGACCATAATGCGGACGGAAGCTCTTCGATCCAGTTGGCACCATGCTTTTTTAAGCATTCGTAGGTGTGGGTCTTGAGTCCTTTAATAATTTCTACGTTTGCTCTCTCGGTTTGACCATTACTTGTCGAATGTGCTACTGGTGCATAGTTGAGGTTGATGCCGAGGTCTTCGCAACACTCTTCAAATGTTGCACTGGTGAATTTGGTCCCATTATTAGTGATAATTCTGTTTGGGACTCCAAATCTGCAGACAATGGACTTCAAGAACCGGATTGATGACTGCTTGTTGACAGTCACAACTGAAGTTGCTTCTGACCACTTTGCGAACTTGTCGATAGCGACATATAAGAATCGATACCCTCCGACGGCTTTTGGGAAATGTCCCAAAATATCCATCCCCCACACGGCAAATGTCCATGAGGGAGGAATCATCTGCAGTGACTACGCTGGTGTGTGGATCTGCTTTGCATGGAAATGGCATGTTTCACATCTCTTGACTAGCTCGACTGCATCCTGGAGAGTTGCAGGCCAGTAAAAACCATGCCAAAAGGCCTTACCAACCCGCGTACGGGATGATGCGTAATTCCCACACTCGCCTCCATGGATTTCTTTGAGGAGCTTGCAACCTTCTTCCCGGGAAATGCACCGCAATAGGATGTCGTTGGCGCCACGTTGATAGAGATCCCCTTCCACCAACGTGTACCTTTTAGCCAATCTGACAATCCGTTCAGTGGAAACATCGTCTTCAAGAAGGATATTGCCTTTCAAGTAGTCCCGAACCTTTGAGATACATGCATTGGGACTTACTTGAGCTTATGGATCTTGCGTGCTAGGTTGCTCGGAGCTTGTAGCGCCTATGATCCTTGGTGGATGCTATAGTAATAGGGCCACCGGGACCACCAGCTTTGGGGTGCTAAAATCGCCCCCATCACCCAACTCGGCAGGCTGAGCGGCAGGTTCTGGTAATCTCCTGACAAAAAATCCTTCGAGTGCTGGAGCTATGGTAGAAGCCTTTGTCAAGAGGTCGTCACCTTCAGCATTGTTGAGACGCTGGACATTGTAGAGGTCCAGGACGCCGAAGTCTTTCTGCAACTTCTGATTTCAAGAAGATACAAAACTAATTGAGGGTTATTGCAACTACATTCATCTTTGACTTGTTTGATGATGAGCTGTGAATCTTCCTTTACCAGTAGCTATTGGACGCCGAATGATAACACCATCTTCAGTCCGAAGATGAGGGCTTCGTACTTCGCCATGTTGTTGGTCGCCTTGAAGTCAAGGCGGACCATGTACTTGACCTTTTCCCTGGTCGATGCGAGAAGAGGAATTCTAGCTTTGGCCCCCTGCTTCTGTACAAAGCCGTCGAAGAAGAGAGTCCAATGGGGCTCGGTGAAGATCAGAACCTTAGGTTCTGGCACCTCAGCGTCAAGAGCTCCCAGACCAAATGAAGATGGGGTCCATTCCTTGACAAAGTTAGCTAGCGCCTGAATCTTGATGGCATATCGAGGTTGGAAGTCAAGCTCGAACTCTACCAGTTTTGCTCCCACTTGGCGATGTTTCCCGTTGAATTGGGATTATGCAGAATAGCACGTAGTCTGTAAGAAGTTACCACTGAAATCTTGTGGGCTTGGAAGTAGTGGTGTAGCTTCCTTGAGGCAATAAGAATTGCGTACAGTAACTTAACCTCAATGTACTGTGTCTTAGCGTCGTGGAGTACTTCACTAATGAAGTAGACTAGTTTTTGGACAGTTTGAACCCTCCCGGAGGGGTCCGAAGCTTCTTCTTGAGCAGTCAGAACTCTCCTGAAGGGGAGAGGTTGATCCACAGGCAACTTGCCTTTAGGATCCATGCCTGGGAGCTGGGACCCATGCTCGCATTGATGATCTTCTCCTCCAGATAGCTCCGGACCTTCCTGGAGGGGTTTGAGCTTCTCTGTAGAGGAGCATGGAGATGTGTCTGGTCTTTTTGCGACCAGAAACATACTGAAAACTTCTATCATTGCAGCAATGTAAAGCAGAAGAGACTCACCAGGCTCTGGAGCTACCATGATCGACAGTGTAATAAGAGATTTTTTCAACTCCTGGAAGCCCTTCTCTGCTTCTTCAGACCAATGGAAAGGTCTAGAGTTCCTCAATAGCTTGAAGAAGGGAAGTGCTCGCTCATCCAACCTTGAGATGAACCGACTAAGGGAGGCTAGACAACGAGTATACTTCTGGACGTCCTTGACACGGGCAGGAGGCCACATCGCTTCGATGGCTTTTATCTTGATCAAATTTGCTTGACTTCCTCGATGGGTCACCAAGTATCCAAGAAGCTTTCTAGAGGAACCCCAAAGACACATTTGTTAGGGTTGACCTTCGTGCGCGTCACGCACAGCTTGTCAAAGACGGATTGAAGGTTGTTCAACAGTGAGTCTTTGTTCTTCACTTTGACAACAATGTCATCGACATAGACTTCCACTAGGTCCCGGATAAGATCCCCAAAGGTTTTGTGCATAGCTCGCACAAAGATGGAGAGAGCATTTTTGAGACCAAAAGGCATTGTAACAGTATAGACCATCTACTGTGATAAAAGCAGTGTGCTCTTCATCTTCCTTAGACATTGGAATTTGATGGAAACCAGAGTAACAAAGTAGCTTACAGGCATAGGTAGAATCTACTATCTGATCTATTCTTGGTAGTGGAAAGGGGTCTTTTGGGCATGCCTTATTTAATATTGTGTAGTCGATGCACATCTGAAGCTTCCCACCGGCCTTGGGTACAACGACTGGGTTTGCCAACAACCGTGGGTGATGCACCTCCTGAATGAATCCAGCATCAAGTAGCTTCTTGACTTCTTCTCGGATGGTTTTGCCACTCAACAGATTGCTTTTGGGGCTTTTGTTGTATAGGCCGTGCGTCAGGGTAGATCTTCAGATGATGCTTGATCACCTCCCTAGGGATCCCAAGCATTTGTGATGGTTTCCAAGCAAACACGTTGAAATTTGCCCAGAGGAAAGTGAAGACCGCGAGTTCCTATTTGTCACCTAGACCTCTCGATATATGGGTGGTCTGAGTGGCATCAGAACCGATTTGGACGATATTGACGGGAACATCGGTGTTGCCGCTTGGTTGCACATGAGGTTCATATTTTGAGCTGCGTTGGTGCGAGCTCGAAGGTTGTTGAGCAGTATGCTCCTTGCCAGTTTCAGCTTCTTGCGTTGCAACGAGTGCATGAAGCTTCTCCAACGCTGTGACTCCAGCAGTGCAGTTCCCTCAGATCCGGAGGATGCCTGACGGAGTTGGCATGTTCAACACCAAATAGCCGTAGTGGGTCACCACCATGAACCTGTACAGGGCTGGCCTACCGAGGATGGCATTGAAGGGAAGGTTGATGTGTGCTACATAAAAAATTAGCTTCTCCGATCGGTAGCTCTTCGGAGTTCAGAAGGTAACTGGCAGAGAGACTGATCCAGGTTGTGTGATAGCTCCCGAACCCACTCCGGATAACGAATGCGAGGGCCTAAGGTCCGAGAGGTTTAGATGAAGCTGCACAAAGGCGGCAAAGCTGATGAGGTTGAGTGCCGCCCCACCATCAACCAAGATGTGGAAGAGCTGGACATCTTCGATAGTTAGAGAAACAATCAAAGGCACTTGCCCAACTCTGGCCATGTTCTTCGAACAGTCAGAAGTATCGAAAGTGATGGGAGTGTCCATCCACTTTCGATGAGGCTCTGCCTTGGAGGTAGGAGCAGCAACAGCCATCATCTCCCGACGCAAAGTCTTAACTACACGACGAGAGGTAATGTCTTAGGACCCTTCATACATGATAAGGAGGGTCTTCTGATGCTCGTTGTCAGAGTTGGTGTCGGAGTCGTCGACGGTGTTGTAGACCGCATTTATCGTCTTTTTGGCGTCTTGGAATTTTAGCTTCTAATCAGACTAAGCTTTGACAACCTTCTGTTTGTCTTCTCGCTGGCGAAAAGGTGTGTCATCTTGATGATTGCTCTAGCGTTCAACGAGCTTTTTAACCTCGCAACAGTCTTCAAGATTATGGCCCGTGGATTTGTGGATCAGGCACCAGATATTGTCACCGTCTTCAGATAATGGTTGTTGTCGCTTGTTGGGGCGTGGCCCCCAGACCACCAGGTGTTGCCACTACTGCAGCAGTAGGTGTTGCGGCAAGTGATGTTCTTGCCACTTGACTTCTTGTTTTTCTTTTTGCCACTACCTTGGAATGTAGTAGCTGCGGCTTTGTAGGTAGACTGCTTTGCCTCTGCGGCTAGTTTGGAGTGCATCTCCCAGCCGTCAGCAGCCCTGACACATTTATCAGCCAGGCTGAAGAGTTCTGTGATGCTACTAACATTTTTGGTCGCCAGCTTATCCAATATCTTCATGTCTCAAACTCCCTGTCGGAATGCAACAAATATAGAAGCATTGGAGATAGAAGGGATGATATTCTGTACTTGAGAGAATCGCTGGATGAAGGATTGCAGTGACTCTCCCGACTTCTGTTGTACACCAAGGAGGTCTAGTTCTGTGCCAGGCCAGGTGTAGGAGCTCCTGAAAGTTGGCGGTAAACTGGCGACAGAGCTCTCCCCAACTGTAGATAGAGTCGGGGTGTAAACTCATGAACCAGGATCTTGTTGTCCATGTTAATTTTACTGGGAAGTCTTTGGCACAGATAGCCTCATTACCCCCTGCAGCGAGGATAGTCGTGGAGTATATCTGCAAAAATTCGGCGGGTTTGATGGTCCAATTGTATTTTTCTGGCAGATGTTGCCTGAATTGTGCTGGCCACTCCATCATGCGGAGATGTGGGGCGAGGGATGAACAACCACCCCCAACTCCCAAAGGAGAAGGGTTTTCACGAGAACGTCGCCTCTCACGACTACGCTCGATGTTGACGTGGCCATGCTGCATCATGTACCGACGGTCGAGCTCCAACCAGATATCTTGAGTTGGGAGCCTCGACGCTGTGTGCGTGCAATAAGGCACATCAAGAGTACACGGCATCGATTGCTGGGAGGGCGCACATCTCCTGTGCTGCGATGCCAAAGGACCAAGTAATCCAAACGATGTCCTGTTACGGGTAGGTGCCTGCCCTACATCAGGCAGACATTGGTTGTTGAGTGTTGTGGCTGCGGTTGCAACATGATGCTCAACGTCAGAACGCCATTGTTCTGGCGCAACCAGAGGAGCTCCAGCGCTGGAGGACGTTGGAGGAGAGTCCGCGCTACGATCAGCGTGTTCTTAGGGTTGTTGGTCAATTCTGTGACCGACACAAGGACACCATCCTGTTTTGCAGAGTTCGCTGCTGCAGCAAGTGGTGGTGGTGGGACGATGTTGGCTGGCTGCTGAGCATTGATAGGATTTCCACCAACTGCTTGTCCAGCCTATCCATTCGAAGTGGTAGCAGAGTTCACCATCTTGGATATCTTGAGCCCCTACCTGGCGCGCCAAATGTCAAAGTGTAGCAATGACACTTCCCCTAGTGCTACTTAGAAGTAGTCTGTGGAGGTTCGTATTTAGGCGGGGCGCTAAACAAGATCCAAGAGCAAGGTGACATAGGAATTTCAAGTGGTTCGGGCCACTTGAGCGTAATACCCTACTCCACGGGATGTGCGTTGTTTGTATGAGAATGTGTAAGCCTGAGCTTAGTTGTGTATGATCATAGTCGAGATCCCTCCCTTCTATCATGCAGCGCAACCCTTTTATATGCCAAGGACTGGTTGTTACAGTGCGCTGAGGCCCGATAGGTGGCCTCGGCCGTATTAACCATGCTATACACGATCTACAGGCATAATGGAGTTTAATAGCATGTTAACATGCCTTGATGGAAGCGTTACCATTCTTGATAGCCTCCTGATCATCTGTCATTAACGCGGAGTTAAAGACACGTTAACCAGGTCTTGCAATGACAGTTTTATTGCCCTTAAATGTCAGCGCCATTGAAGATTCTGTAGTCCTCCCGTTGTAGACGTAGATCCAGACACCTAACACATGTCAACACCAGAGCTTCTTTGAGAGGGGAGGTAGGTCATGTGTTATAGGACCCGTGACAGCACCGGCGCTTCCCTCAGCAGAGAGGCAGGTGAGGCACTAGGGACACGTGGTAGTGCTGGAGCTACCGTAAGGAGGGAGACAGGTCCAGCACCGCGGGACATGTGGCAACGCTGGAGCCACCCTAAGGAGGGAGGCAGGTCCAACACTGCGAGACACATGGCAGCGCCGAAGCCACCCTATGGAGGAGGCAGGTTCGACACTATAGGACATGTGTTGCCTCCAGAAGTCCACAATATTTGAATGTGGAACTCAACACATCTTCTTCTGGTATGAAGGGATACCTGGTATGCAGGATATAGACAACATGGTTGGCCCCACCCTTGACCTCCTGGACGATGGCCATTGTTGTTGTTGTAATTCTTGTTGTTGGCAAAGTATAAGGCATCCTCATATATCTCAGGGAAGTCACTCCCCATATGACTCACGTTGCCACAAACTTCACATGTCATGTGAGAGTCTAAGGCTTGTACTGTGCCAAATACTTTGCCACTGGCTTAACAGTCCAACTTTTTCATAAGGAGGTCCAATTTGGCAGCGATCGTATCCACCTCTTTCAAGGTGTGCATGCTGATGATTTTTCCTACGTGCTACTAACAATTCCTCCCAAGCAATGGTGCCAGAAATGCTTGTTGGTAGGTTTTAATCCTCAAGTTTACGTCCGCAAGCGCACGAAGACTATCGATGTAGCATTTCCCCTTTAAAGAGTATTCCCAAACGGTGTCATTTATATTTTCCCAAAGGAAGGCTAGCTGGAAGTAAAATAATCATCAAGTGGAAAGGCTAGGTTGCCTGGGTAGGGTTCTAGCAAGGATGGATAAAGGGTAATTGAGGTAGTGTGACACACACAAGAGAATTCTATCCTAAGAGGATAAATGAGGTAATAGAGGGACTAGGCTAAGAGTTAGGTAGATAGTCCTACTATGCTTCTAATGTACATATACATAGCCTAGGTTAGTTACTAATGATTATATTAATTATGAATTCTCATGCTAAGTGGATTAACACATCAGGCACGGGTTTACCCCTAGCAACACTAGGCGACTTCCGCCAAGAGCCTGTGGTATAGCCAAATGTGGAGGATTACAAAGGACAGATAGGGCTATCACCACCTACTGCCTACCTCTTCAATCCGTGGGTCTACGAGACATTCAGCGCTACTCTCTATCCTAGCACCATGCTAGCATATTAAGTAATTACTTAAGAGCCTAGGCACAAGCCATCCTAAGGCAATGAACGAAATCATTGTTGAACCAATGTTAATTCATAGCATAAGTGATTCATGTTAACATAATCATATCATAGCTAATTACACTATAGTGGAGGTTTATAGTGTTTATGATGATATATTGATAATGGTATTGCACAATCATAAATACTACTCCTACCACATACATGGAATCCACAATCAAACAAGAAATGCTTCATCCAAGTATATGAACAATAGAAGACTAAATTTAACATCTTTATTATGAATAAAGTCACAAATACAAATAGGAATATGGGAGACATACCTTTCCCAATTGGAAATTGGGAAGAGACTCCTTCTACTCCTATCCTACTTGGACTATGGGCTAGAGACTCTCCTCTCTACAGCCTATACACCTCTAAACCTATGGAGAGTAGTGGATACAAAGGATGAATACTCAAGTGGTGTGTGTTGAAGTGAGGGGTGATGGGTCCTATTTATAGCTTGGAGAAGGGTCGGTTCCTGCCACCAAAAGCATGCGAATCAGTCACCCATGATCTCTTCAAGCCGGAAGGAGCCGACACGTGGAGTTCGACCGAGAAAGGTGCCAAGACCTAGTCGGCCGACTAGGGGGGTCGACCGACCTGGTCTTGGCCCCTTTTGCAGTGTGCTTCCTCCAAGTGACTGACAGGTGGGTCCCATTGACTGATATTGGTGCTACACCGTTGGGTGGCCTCGGATACTTCTGTTTGTGGGCCATTTGATCCATGTGGTACCACGTGGCGTTGCTTGATTGGCTGGAATGATATTTTATTGGATTCATCCCCTTGTTTCATTTCATTTGTGCTTAGAATCCCTGCATGCACTACTTTCTCCAAGGACAAGTGGAAATAGGTTAAATAGAAAGGTGATGTGTGCAAGAAATGATAATTCCTTCACATAATTGAGTTATATTGACAGGTGAAATTGGTGTATAACAGCTGTCAATAAACTCCCCCAAGCTTATCCTTTGCTTGTCCTGAGCAAACTCAAGACTTTAGGTTGATGATTAGGAGTTGCTACTATATTCTATTTTTCGAAAGTACCATATGCACAACATAATACTCTAACTAGTATTGCGAAAATTGGCTCCATACTTCACCATCTTAGGTTATTATGGGGCTTATGCCATCTCCTATTCATGGGTGGTTGAAAGATAGAACAGCAAATTGAGCACACATACCCTAGAAGTCAAGTTACACTCAAATTCCAGAGGGTTCAATTTAGATTTTAAGTATCTTAATTTGATTCTCTCAAGTCTCTCCTTTTTGTGTAGTGGAGATATGTCCTCACCAAGGCATTGTGCCTAAATTCAACCTACCTGTACGTAAGGCTTGTATGTGGAGTTTGGTAGGGAATATAGTAGGCATATTTGCAACACATAGTATTGCTAAGTCAAAAGAGCAAGCTTAGGAGAAATCAATTCAAAACAATTTGATTCAAGACTTGTGCATGTGTGATGGAATGGAGTGGATGTGGATATTTTGAGATGACTCCTTTTTGAGTGGACTCTCTTATTTTGCACGGATGAAACATAGCTACTTTTCTTTTCTCTCTCTTTTTTTTTCTCATGCTTATGATGTAAGCATGCATTTTCTTTTATTTTTCTTGTAGCCATGTCTTCTACTCCTTTTTTATGCAATGAATTTTGGAGAGAGTACTAAGCATGAATGATATGGAGTTTCTCTTTTTATTGTGGAATGGTGGTATGATGGAAATTTGCTTACTTCTAGTGTAGAAGTATAACATGTGCAAGTGAAGTCTTGAATTCAAAAAGTAATGAATAAAATCTCACATAGGTCTATACTAGTTTGCCAATGCTCAATGTGAAAGCAAGTAGCATATGCATAAGGTCTATCAATATAATGTATCATATGGCTTTGGTGGGTATTTCCAATCAAATGAGGATAACTTAAATCTTTCTAGAATTTCTCCGGAAATCTAAGTTTCACTATCAAACTAGGAATATCAGCCCTATCACATATCTCACAACAACTTATAATGGATTAAGATTTTGCTACCCACAATTTCCAAATCAAGACAAAAGCAATTTTAGCCAATGAGAGCAATATGTTAGAGAGTAGTAAGTTGTAAACTAGGGACTTAGAAAAATTATAACAGAGCAACTATTCATCATTTCATCTATGTGAATTCCAAGTCATTCCTACCGCACATCTTTTATTTTATTTGAAAACAAAACTATCCTATATTATATATATATTTTTTAGATGCAAGGTGGATGATGGGTAAGTGGAAAATAAATATGCAAGGGTTTGATACAATTTACCTCAAGTGGGGGTCCTCCCCCAAGCTCGTTCTTTACTCACCTCTGTGTCGAGGGTTGAACCCTTGATGACAAAAGTGTTTCGCGAGATCGGTTTGTTGTTGTTGTAGCATGGAGTTGAAGTTGGTGAATTGAGCGTCCATGTGTTGCTGCCAGTCTTGGGTACCTTGGACATGCCCTTGGAGAGTGTTGTAGATGTCATCCGTCCCTCCTCCATACGTCTAGAGATGTCCGTCATTCCTTGGATATAGTCACGATGACTTCTAGCCAAAGTGGAATGACATCTTCTCATAGATGTTGGAGGCAAACTGTTAGAGCTTGAAGTGGATAGGGGTGTTTCCCATGTAATACCTGGCCATCCATGCCAAGACGACCTTTGGTCTCATACGAAGGAGGTTGAGTCCATCTGGGTGCATCGCCCGTTGGGTTCTCTTCCTCTTCATACTCATGGACCGTGGAGGTTGTCGGGGGCATGGCCGCTATCCTTGTGTGGCTTCTAGTCACCCTACCAGAGACAATACTTCTTCTGGCTTCCTCGATGGGAAGTATGTCAATGGTTAGCCTCCGACATTTGTACAAATGATAATCCGGGTTAGTTAACTGAATTTCATTGACAAAGCTGGGATAAAATATCAAAGATCTATCTTGGTCATGCTTAAGGTTATGTCCTTGCACTAAATATTCTTCATCAATTAATTATCTTTCATTTTCAATGTACTCAAATGAAGAATATTCTAGTCCTCCTACCCTAGTAGCAATGCGGGTAATCAATGAAGTGTATTCAATTGGCACTACCCTTTGAATGTAATCTAACCATTGTGTCATCATAGCAATAACTGGAGCAACTTTTATCTTTTTAATCATGGTAAACAAAATTTTCAGCTCATCATCACGCACTATCCTTACATCTCCTCTAGGGAGCATAGTCATAGCCACCCATCTATGCATGAAGCTTAAAGTGGGGTTATGCAAGTGGCTATTCCTAGGTGCACTATATCTGACCTCACCAGTTAAATATTTCCAAAAACTTTGTTTGTTAAACTTAGGCAAAGTGTCTAAATATAGCAAACAACGTTTATGGAAACCTAGGATTTCACTTTATTCTTTCCATAGGATGTTGTATTCTTTTTTGTAATAATCTAAAAGTAATACCATCAAATCCTATTTTGAGTGTGAAAAGGAATTGTATGGAGAGAAGGTGTGAACCTTTCTCCTCTATGTGAACAAAATTTTCCCATCCTAGTGCACGCCAAATGGAAAAGAATTTGGAATCCATACCTATTTTGGAGATCAAATCCGGATCATAAGCTTTCATATGAGAAAACTCACGATCTTGGAGGAGCTTACGTGCTTGATCTTCAACTTCACTTGGGATGTCGAGGTTGTCGTCGTGAAGAAGTTGGTGAGGGTTGCTCCTCTCACCCATGGGAGTGTCCTCTCCTACACTTCTCCTCTGTGAACTTGGTGTAGCAACTGAAGAGGGGCGTGCACTTGAGTCTCCACCATGGCTTGAGCTTGCAGCCTCCTTCCTCTTTCCAAACAACCTTTTCATTCCTTTCATGGCCACAACAAGCAAGAGCACAACAAGACAAAAACTCAAAAGAGGTGATGTTAGTGAAAACAAAACTCCGACGAATTTTCCCTTGAAGAACTTGAGAGCAAATTGCCAATGCAAACAAAAGCAAATATTTTTGAGTTGGATTTTGTGCAAGAGTGCTTCAACGAAGAGCAAGAAAACAATGTGAGCAAGAGTTACTTTGGGGATGTATAGAATGAGGTGAAGTGTGAGGACAAGAGCTCCTCATGGCCACCTTTTATAGTGTGCAATCCCCAACAGTCACTAGGGAACCAAATGTAGACGTTGGAGGAGAGAGAGCCAAATTGGCTCCTTCCCCTAGTCGGCCGAACAGGGGGTCCACCGACCTAACAGGTGGGCCTCCATGTTCTCCCTTTTGGCAGGTGGATCCCCAACGACTATGGAATAAGCCTGTTGGTGAAATACCACTTTGCAGCTCAGAAAAATTGTTTTCCAAATAATTTTTTTTCAAAACCCAATAAATTTTTTTTTGTGAAAAATAAAGAAATAAAAATGATAGTTTAGAATATAAGATTCTCAACTTTCTAAGAAAATCAAATATGCAGTGGGGAAAATCAAACTAAATGGGGAAAAATCAAATAAAGATAAAAGAAAAGAAAAATCAAATAAAGGATACCTACAAATTTAACCTATTGGCTAGGTCTCATCACCGTCCGATGAGATGGACACTTCCTTCTTCATTTCTTGACATCCGGGCCCGAAGGGATGGGCTCGGACGGCTTGTCTTTATTCTTCCGCCATATCTTCGTTGGCACCTTGGTGGACTTGGGCCTTTGGGGAGGCCCAGACTTCTCCGTCTTCTTCGGGTGTCGGCGTGGACGATAAGACGGGTTTTCTGCATAGATCAAATTCCTCATGAATACAATGAGTGGGTCCAACTTTGGAGGTGTGATTTTGACCTCTTGAATGTGTTTAAAATTTGGCCCACACTTGATATAGATCGTGGAGCATTGCTCCAATTTTGGGCAAAAGTTAAACTTCTCCTTGCCATTGATATGGAAGTGGATTTCTCCAGCTCCCACATATATGTGAGCCTTCGCGGTTCTTAGGAACGGGCGCCCAAGACTGAGCAGCTTATCCTTCTCGACCTCCATGTCGAGCACCACGAAATCCACGGGTATGAACCAGTTCTGTATTTTCATTGGGACATCTTCGGCAATACCCGCCGGATAACGGACTAAAGAATCAGCGAGCTGGAACAACATTGGTGTTGCAGTAAGTTCCGTGAAGTTCATCTGGTCCAAACCCACCTTGGGCATCACACTCACGCTTGCTCCAAGGTCACAAAGGGCCTTGTCAAAGTGGTGTGCCCCAATTGAGCATGAGATTGTAGGACATCCGGGGTCCTTCAGCCAGTTGCCTCCTTGTAGAGAAATCATATTGGCACTTTCCACGGGAGGTTTGGGTTGTCCTGGCATCTTGCTATTCTCCACAAGAGGAATAGCAGCTGCTAGTTGAGCCAACTGAGTCCCCAACATCTTATTGAAACTCATTTATTCTTGAAGGCTTAGGATAGTCCTTCAATCTTGGCATTAATGTTTTCTAGGGCCTTGTCATTGGCTGACAACTTCTTGGATATAGCCTCATTGATCTTCAGCTGGCCAATGGCAAGTTCTCTCAAGTTGGGCTGATTTTCATTGTTGCCATGGTTGTTGTACCCTCCTTGAAAGAATGGGAGTGGTTGGCCCCACCCTTGACCTCCTGGACGATGGCCATTGTTGTTTCCATTGTTGGCTAGGTATAGGGCATCCTCACTGGTTTCTGGGCAGTCATTGCCCAAATGGCCCGTGTTGCCACAAACTTCGCAAGTGTTGTGAGAGTCTAAGGCATAGGCATTGTCACATACTTCACCATTGCCTTGTTCATCAAATTTCTTCATTAGGAGGTCCAATTTGGCAGAGATCATGTCCACCTCCTTCAAGGTGTGCATGCCTCACTGGTGGGTATGGAGACGCTCGTTGCTCCAACCCAAGTTTGACACCATCTTCTCAATCAAATCTTTGGCTTTGGGCACCGTTAATGAGAAGAAGGCACCTCCAGCAGCAACATCAACATGATCACGGGCGAAAGTGATCAGCTCGTTGTAGAAGTTTTGGATAATGAACTAATCATCCATCCCATGATGGGGACATGCTAGGATATACTCCTGAAGCCTTTCCCAAGCCTCGGGAACAGATTCCATGGCATCTTGCTGGAAGCTGGAAATTCTTCCACGTAGGGCATTGGTCTCGCCCAACGAGAAAAACTTGGCGAGGAATGTCGTAGAACACTTCTCCCAAGTGTCTACATCACTTTTGTTCGCGTAGAACCACTGTTTCGCTCTCTCAAGAAGAGAGAACGGGAACAGCCTAAGTCGAACAACATCAGGAGATACGTCCTTTATCTTAAAAGTGTTGTAGGTCTCAAGGAACTGTTGCAGGTGAGCACTTGCACCCTCGTTAGCCTTCCCACAAAATGGGTTGTCTTGCACCATAGTGATCAGGCTAGTCTTGATTTCGAAGTTTACGTCTCCCGTGTTAACAGTGGGCCCAACAGGCACATTGTTAGCAGAGGGAGCCGAAAACTCACAAAGGGTCTTCTAGGCCATTTGTGTTTCGGTTGTTGGTGCGGTTGTGCTGGCTCGCATCGCCGCTCGAAGCTTCTAATGAGTAATGACACGAGGTCGACCTCTCAAAAGGGATTCGAGATCTTCAACAAAGTTTTCTGGCAAGCGAAAACCAGAAATACACTACCATGTTTTCGCATAAAATGTGAAAACAAAGAAGGGTCATCCTACTAAAACCTACCAGGGTCCCATCCTATTCACTCAATCATGCAATACTTCGGCTGCCTTCCCCGGCAACGGCGCCAAAAATGATTGTTGATATTCCTTACGCACTACTAACAATTCATCCCTAGCAATGGTGCTAGAAATGCTTGTTGGTAGGTTTTAATACTCAAGTGAACGTCTTCAAGCGCTCGAAAACTATTGATGTAACATTTCCCCTTCAAAGAGTATTCCCAAAGGGTGTCATTTATATTTTCCCAAAGGAAGGCTAGATGGAAGTAAAACAATCATTAAGTGGAAAGGCTAGATTGGCCTGGGTAGGGTTCTAGCAAGGATGGATAAAGGGTAATTTGAGGTAGTGTGACACACACAAGAGCATTCTATCCTAAGGGGATAAATGAGGTAACGAGGGACTAGCCTAAGAGTTAGGTAGATACTCCTACTATGCTTCTAATGTACATATACATAGCCTAAGTTAGTTACTAATGATTATATTAATTATGAATTCTCATGCTAAGTGGATTAACACATCGGGCACGTGGTTACCCCTAGCAACACTAGGCGACTCCCGCCAAGAGCTTGTGGCATAGCCGAACGTGAAGGATTACAAAGGAGAGATAGGGCTGTCAACACCTACTGCCTACCTCTTCAATCTGTGGGTCTACGAGACATTCAACACACCATGCTAGCATATTACGTAATTACCTTAAGAGCCTAGGCACAAGCCATCCTAAGGCAATGAACTAAATCATCGTTGAACCAATGTTAATTCACAACATAAGTGATTCATGTTAACATAATCATATCATAGCTAATTAGACTATAGTGGAGGTTTATAGTGTTTATGATGATATATTGATAATGGTATGGCACAAACATAAATACTACTCCTACCACATACATGAAATCCACAATCAAACAAAAAACGCTTCATCCAAGTATATGAACAATAGAAGACTAAGGATAACATCTTTATTATGAATAAAGTCACAAATACAAATAGAAATATGGGAGACATAGCTTTCCCAATTGGAAATTGGGAAGAGACTCCTTCTACTCCTCTCCTACTTGGACTACACACTAGAGACTCTCCTCTCTACATCCTATACTCCTCTAAATCTATGGAGAGTAGTGGATACAAATGATGAATACTCAAGTGGTGTGTGTTGAAGTGAGGGGTCCTATTTATAGCTTGGAGAAGGGTCGGTTCCTACCACCAAAAGCGCACGCATCAGTCACCCATGACCTCTTGAAGCCGGGAGGAGCCTACACGTGGAGTTTGACCGAGAAAGGCACCAGGACCTAGTCGGCCGACTAGGGGGGTCGGCTGACCTGGTCTTTGCCCCTTTTACAGTGTGCTTCCTCCGGGTGACTGAAAGGTGGGTCCCATTGACTTATGTTTGTGCTACACAGTTGGATGGCCTCGAATACTTCTGTTTGTGGGCCATTTGACTTATGTGGTGCCACGTGGCATCGCTTGATTGGTTGGTATGATATTTTATAGGATCCATCCCCTTGTTTCACTTCATTTGTGCATAGAATCCCTGCATGTACTACTTTATCCAAGGACAAGTGGAAATAGGTTAAATACAAAGGTGATGTGTGCAAGAAGTGACAATTCCTTCACATAATTGAGTTATATTGACGGGTGAAATTGGTGTATAACAGCCGTCAACACATGCCTCGCTGTCGGGATTGGAGACGCTCATCGCTCCAGCCGATACTGGAAACCATCTTCTCAATTAACTCTTTAGCTTCGGGCACCGTAAGCAAGAAGAAGGCTCCTCCAGCAGCAACATCAATATGATCATGGGCCGGCTGAGTCAGCTCATTGTAAATGTTTCGAATGATGAGCCAATCATCCATCCCTTGGTGGGGACAGGCTAGGATCTACTCCTGCAGCCTTTCCCAAGCATCAAGAATGGATTTTTTGGGCTCTTGCTGGAAGCTTGAAATTCTTCCACGTAGGGCATTAGTCTTTCCCAACGGGAACAACATGGCGAGGAATGTTGAAGAACATCTCTCCCAAGTATTTATAGCACTTCGGTTCGCGTAGAACCACTGTTTCGCTCTCCTAAGGAGGGAGAACAGAAATAGTTTAAGGCGGATGGCATCAGGTGCAACGTCCTTGATCTTAAAAGTGCTACAAATCTCGAGGAAGCAAGTGAGCACTGACATCCTCGTTGGCTTTCTCACGGAAGGGATTAGCCTGCACCATAGTGATTAGGCTAGTCTTATCTTGAAGTTCACGTCTCCCGGGTTGACATTGGGCCCAATAGGCACATTGTCAGTAGAGGGAGTCAGGAACTCACGATGGGTCTTCTGGGCATTGGCATGGAGCGTAATGGTGCTGGGGTGACGGGTTTCCTAGCTGACAAGATCACCTGAGGAGGAACGACACGAGGTCAAACTCTTCTCAGCAGTGACTCGGGATCTTCTATGTAGTTAGCCGGCAAACGGAAACCGATCATACACTACCCTTTTTTTACATCAAAGAATGCGAAAACAAAGGAGGGTTATCCTACTAAATACCTACTAGGATCCTATCTACCACATGATCATGAAAATCTCCTTTGCCTTCCCCGGCCACGATGCCAGAAATGCTTGTTGGTGTTTCTTAACGTAAACAGGCCATCAGCAATGCTAGTTCTGCAAAGGCACTGGACTAACCTAAGCAAAAACAAGATGAGTTTCGCAAGCGCACAAAAAGTACCGCTATAGCATTTCACCTTAGAGTATTACCTAGGGTATCGTATTTGTTTATCCCAAAGGAAGGCAAGGTTGAAGAGAGACAAGGTCAAGGATAGAAGAGGGTGTTCTAGTGAGGGATTCTGTAGGATGGATAAATGAAGAGATGGGGTAGTGTGACACACACCTAAGCAAAGTATTCTAAGAGGTGAGAATGTCCTAGTGGAGATTAAGTTAAGGAGAGAGATAGCTACTCCTACTGTGCTTTAGGTATTCATGTACACAATAGACTAGTGTACATATGGCTATGCTAACTACAAGTAATAGGGCTTAGCGGTCCAACATATTGGGCACGGGTTTACCCCTGAGAATATCAAGAAAATTCCCGCCACGAGCCTGCGGTGTAGCCGAACGTTGGAGATTACGAAGGACGAACAGGACTGTCACCACCTGTCGCCTACCCCTACAAATTGTGGGTCTACGAGACATCCAATGCTACTTAATTATCTAAGCACCATGCTTACATGACAAGTAAATACCTTAGAGGCTCGAGTACAAGTACCTCTATAAAGCAATGACTAACCTAAACATCATTGAAACCAATGCTGGAACCAAGCACTAAATTACTCATACTAACATAATCATATTAATACCAAATTAGTATAGTGGAGGCGTATGATGTTTATGATAATATAATAAAGGCATTATAACTAGACCATAATTACATCTACACCTAAAACATGCATGGACTCCACAACAAAACAAGGAACGCTTTATCCAAGTATATAAATAAACAAAGACTAATAATAATATTATAAAAGCATAATGCCACAAATACAAGAGAAGATACATGAGCCATACCTTTTCCAATTTGGACTTGAGAGTAGAGGCTCCTCTCTATAGCCTAACCTCACTAAGGGACTAAGAGCACCAGTGTAATACAAGAGAGAATGTTTGAGTGGTGTGTGTGAAAAGTGAGGCACCCCCTATTTATAAATGGAGTAGAGGCGGTTCACACCACTTGTAGCGCGCGAATCAGTATTCACCACCTTTAGAGATCCATGAGGAGCCAACAAGTGGAGGAAGACCAGGTTTGGTGCTAGGGCCAAGTCGGCCGACTGGGGGGGGGGGGGTCGGCCGACCTGGTCCTGGCCCCCCTTCGGGTGTGCTTCCTCGGGATGACTTCCAGGTTGGCCCTTATCCCCTTCTCGGGTGATACATCATTGAATATCCTCGGATACGATTGGGAATGAATCATGGATCCATGTGGTGCCATGTGTCATCGTTTGATTGGCTGGGTGGCACTTTTTAGGATTGCTCCCCTCATTCTCCATCATTTTTGCATAAAAACTCCTGCATGCACTATTTCTCCAAGTACAAGTGGAATTATGTTAAATCTAACTATGATAAGTGTAAGAAATATTTATTCTTCGTATATAGCGACCATCAACATGTGCACACTTCTTAAGGAGGACAATTGTTTATAAATAAAATCACATGAGGAACAAGAATCATAACTAGGAATCAAAGATTTGAGCCGATTATTTCATATTCTAGCGACTCAATTTTAACAACATTTTCCCTAAGTTTTTGGTCCCTTTTCTTAAGTGTGACACCTGGTTCTAGGAAAAGAACCAAGTGCAGTGTATGTGTGCTCAGGATATTTAACACACATACACAAGTGATTCACAAATGATAAACGGATAATTACCACATCTCAAATTATTAAATAAGTACTTTTATTACAAAGTGCAAGTAATCCTCATACTACAACTCTAATGATCATTAAAGATAATACTATTGCAGCGGAAATAATCTAATTAAGCAACTAAGCAAACTGAGCATAAATGGTAGCGCGACACCAAGCAACACCACAGGCAAGTCGATAGCAACACACAGCCTAGTACTCCATATTAGCGTCGTGATACTCCCAATCCCGACGTAAAATTGTTGGTGGGGAAATTGCAAGAGTGAGTACATGTCGTACTCAGCAAGTGTGGAAAGTATGAGATGTAGCTTGAACAAGACATGATAATAAACAATGGCAAATTACTGAAAAGAACATTTAAAATATGTAAAAAGCATTATACTATGTCTATGTGAAATAATCCCATCATGTCCCACATAATTAGCATAATACAAAACCATATTCAATTATGCATCCATATACCAGATTATTACAATCATCATCTTCCATGTTCATTCATCATAACTCAATTCATAACCACCACCATAACCAAATCCAACCATAACCATCCCAAATACCGAGTTCCCTCTAATCATGTAGGTCATCCAAGTTCTCGTAACCGGGAGCACGACTATCATGATAGTTTTTAACACTCTACAGAGGTTGTACCACTTTACCCACGTGTTCGTGATTTCATCACCTTTCGGTGACTAAGAATCTCCCTTACGCCCATGACCTGTCGATCACATTACAGACATCCGTTGATGTGTGGCTAAGAGATTACAAAATAGCCTTTACAAAGGGACTACTAGCATGTACGGACCCATTGAGATTTCACCGGTGGCGATGCCTCCAATTGAGCACATCCTAAACCATGGGCCACCTCTTGTGACGTTTGGATCCCAGGGAGTCACACCACTCATACAAACCCAATCTGACTCCCCTTTCCCGCTCTTTCAAATGGTCCGCGCAATACTAGCAATACCCTAATTAATCAGCTATGTCGCACCCATACTTGGCCTCGTGGTGACACTGTAGTCCTGGTCTATTCTCGCATGAACCGGTCCTTAGATCCAAGGCAGTCAAACCACAATAACATCCAACCCAATCCACATACCATGCTTGCTTAGATCACCCATTACCATGTTACGATTAACCATGTTCATCAATGTACACTATCCATAATCTCAATAATGGATAATTAAGTAACTTGGTTGTTTTCCCATCCCAATTAATTTGAGCGAAGCCAAAAGGTAAAAAGCACTTCCCTACTCTCTACTATGTGTTCCAAGCGACAAGGGTGGTTAAAAAAGTCTAGTAAACTTCCTATCATAGGAGTCCCATCAAGTTGACACAGGCATGCAAGTTTGACAACAAAACATTTAAAAACTAGGATCAATATGTTCAAGGACACTTGCCTTGCTCCTGAGCTTGGTTAGGGTCAAAAGCTTCGAAGTTCTGGTACTAGAGGTCCTCGGTAGCACCCTCTAGTGCAGCTCCTTCTATTCCGAGCGACAAACATGCAAACACATAATTCAATCAAATAATGCTCATATAGTACTCAATATGACATGTCATGGCATGATTAATGCAATTATGAGGTAAAACTTGTTAATGAGTTTCTAGTAATGTTTACTAACTAGTTACAAAGGTTTCTAACAAGTTTGGACAGGTTTGGAATTGATTTGAGTCAATTTGGAATTAATTCAGCACAATTTAGATTCAGAGGCCGGACAAGTCCGGTACCAGGGCCGGACTAGTCCGCCCTGCGCAAAACCAGAGAGTCTGGGGATTCGAAAACTTATTTGAAAACCAGACTAGAGATCAGACTAGTCCGCACTCAATCACGAACAAGTCCGAAATGGAACAGAGACTTAATCGGACTAGTCCGCAGCAAAAATAGACAAGTCCGGAGGGCATCAGAGAGGGAAACCGGACTAGTCCGGGGTACAAACCGGACAAGTCCGTACTTATACAGACTTTTAAGTGTTGTTTTGCTCCTGATTCATTTTAGACTTGTTTCTTTTAATGTTGCAATGCATGAAGGATGAAAATGAGGGTGTTACAAACCTACCCCCCTTAAAATGAATCTCGCCCTCGAGATTTGACACAGAAGGAAAGAGATAGGGAAAATCCTTCTTGAGATCATCTTCCAGCTCCCAAGTTGCTTACAATTCTGTATGATGCTTCCATTGTACTTTACACCATCTAATGACCTTGTTCCTTGTGACCCTCTCCTTGGTTTCCAAGATTTTGACCGGTTGCTCAGCATAAGACAAATCTGCCTCCAATTCCAATTCTTCCATTGGCACTTGTTCTTTCGGTACCCCTCAACACTTCTTGAGCTGTGAAACATGAAACACACCATGGACATCTGAAAGTTGTGTTGGCATCTCCAGTTTACATGCTACTTCACCACGTTTGGCCAAAATCTTAAATGGTCCAATATAGCGAGGTTCTAAGTTGCCTCTAACATTAAACCTCTTATAACCTCACATTGGTGACACTTTGAGGTAAACGAAGTCTCCCACTTCAAAGGCTAGGTCTCTCTGTCTATTATCCGCATATCCTTTTTCTCTCGTTTGAGCAGCCCTCAAATTCTTGCGGATTATCTGAACTTGCTTTTCAGCTTCTTGCAACACATCAGGTCCAAAAACTTGGGATTCTCCCGTCTCATTCCAAAAGAAGGGTGTCCTACACTTCCTTCCATATAATGCTTCATATGGCAACATCTTCAAACTTGTTGGTAACTATTGTTATATGAGAATTCCGCATACGACAAGCTTTTGTCCCAACTTATTCCATGCTTTAAAGCACAAGCTCTTAACATGTCCTCTAAAACCTCATTCGTTCTCTCAGTTTGTCCATCGGTTTGAGGGTGATATGCAGAACTGAAATTCAATTGAGTTCCCATAGCTTCATGTAGTTTCTCCCAGAACCTAGAGGTAAATTGAGAACCTCAGTCCGAGACTATTTTCTTCAGAACTCCATGTCGACACACAATATGCTCCATATACAATTCTGCTAGCTTCGCGGTGGAATATGTGGTCTTGATAGGAACGAAATGAGCTTATTTGGTCAAGCGATCCACGATAAGCCATATTGAGTCATAGCCGGACTGGGTTCGAGGTAATTCAACTATGAAGTCCATTCCAATTTCTTCTCACTTCCGTTCCAGAATCTTCAATGGCTGCAATAATCCAGCTGGCCTTTGATGTTCAGCCTTGACCCGTTGGCACACATCACACAAAGCTAAATATTCAGCTATGTCCTTTTTCATGCTAGCCCGCCAATAACATGTTTTCAAGTCCTTGTACATCTTCGTACATCCGGGATTGATTGAGTAAGGTGAGTCATGTGCCTCCTTTAATATCGTTTCGCGAATATGCTTAACATTAGGCACGACAATCCTCTTACCAAGCCATAGAGTACCCTGGTCGTCCTCATCGAACCTGGATTCCCTTCCCTCTTGGGTCCTTTTCTGGATTTCTTGAATTTCCTCATCTTTGGTCTGACCTTCTCGAATTTCTTGCTCCATGTTCGGATTTAACTCCATTGTCCCCATCTCATTCACAAATACAAGATTCAACCGTTCAAACTCCTTGCATAGCTCGGATGGCAGCTCTTGAACTGTGAGTTGGTGGCTTACTCCTTTCAGACTCAAAGCATCGACCACTACATTGGCTTTCCCTAGATAATAGTTGATTCCCATGTCATAATCCATGATGAGCTCCAACCATCTTCGTTGCCTCAAATTTAGGTCCGTTTGTGTGAAAATGTACTTGAGACTCTTATGATCTGTATAAATTTGACACCTATGACCAAGAATGTAATGTCTCCAAATCTTGAAGGCATGTACCAAGGATGCAAGTTCGAGATCGTGCGTTGGATAATTTTGCTCATGTTTCTTCAATTGCCTCGATGCATAGGCTACCACTTGACCTTCTTGCATGAGCACACATCCAGGTCCTTGTCGTGAGGCGTCACAATAGATGTTAAAACTTTTGCTCACATCCGGCAATATCAAGACTAGGGTTGTAGTTAACCTCTTCTTCAACTCCTCAAAGTTGTCTTGACAAGCTTGAGTCTATCGGAAAACTCTTCCCTTCATTAGCAATTATGTCATTGGCTTGGCTATCTTGGAAAAATCCCTGATGACCCTACGGTAATATCCATCCATTCCAAGAAAGCTCCTTATTTCCTTGACATTCTGCGGCGGTTCCCACTTTAGAACATCCCTCACTTTTCCTGGGTCAACAGATACTCCTCCTCTCGAAATAATATGACTCAAAAATGACACTCCCCTTAACCAAAACTGACACTTGCTGAATTTGGCATATAACTGATGTTCCCTTAGTTTTTGCAACGTGACCCTCAAATGCTCTTCATGCTCCTCTTCAATCTTTGAGTAGATCATAATATCATCAATGAACACCACAATGAAATTATCCAAGTACTCCATGAAGACCTTATTCATGAGGTACATAAAGTATGCAGGTGCATTTGTCAAACCAAAGGACATCACGGTGTACTCATAAGATCCATACCGTGTCCGAAAAGATGTTTTTGGTATATCCGATGGTCTATCATTTGAAAGTAGCCTGACCTCAAGTCAATCTTGGAGAAAACACAAGCACCCTTCATCTGATCGAACAAATCCTCTATGCGGGGCAAAGTATACTTGTTCTTGATTGTCACCTCGTTGAGAGCTCAGTAGTCCACACACATCCTTTGGGATCCATCCACCTTGTCCACGAAAAGTACGGGTGCTCCCCAAGGTGAAGAGCTTGGGTGAATAAACCCCTTCTCTAGCTACTCTTGAATTTGCTTCTTCAGCTCCACTAACTCCTTAGGAGGCATCCTATATGGCCTCTTAGCTATAGGTGCAGTTCCAGGTATTAAATCAATAACAAATTATATGTCACGATCAGGTGGCATACCTGACAATTCATCTGGAAACACATCCAAGAATTCACACACCACTGGAATCTCCTCAATTGCGGCACCATCCACGTGATTCAGCTCCAATTGCTTTGCTGCATGTTGAGATGCTTCAAATTCTATGGTGATCCCTTCCTCATTAGTCAACTTCACCGTCTTTGTGTCACATTGTACAACTCCATTGTGCTTCCTCAACCAGTCCATACCAAGTATAATGTCCAATCCTTGAGATTCCAAAACAATGAGGTCTGCAAAGAAATCTACCCCCCTTATTCTACTTTTGTACATACTACATTTGTGCTCATCTCTCCTCCAGGAGATTTAACCAGCAAAGTATACTTCATATGAGATAGGCAAACTATACTCGGAAACATACTTCGATGCAATGAATGAATGTGATGCTCCAGAATTGAATAACATAGTTGTTGGGTTGGAGTTTGAGAGAAACATACCAATCACCACGTTATCCGCTTGTTGCGCTTCCTCCGTAGAGACATGGTTCACATTGCCACGAGCAAAATTCTGTTGTCCACGGTTGCCTTGTGGCGCTCCTCCATTCGGTCTTGGGTTCTGTCTTGGAGCATTGCTTCCTTGACCAAGGTATGACTAAGGACATTGAGATGCAAAATGTCCTACTTGACCACAAGTATAGCACTTTCTTGCTGCACTAGAATTATTTGGGTGAGCTTGATTTTGAACATTTGCAGGAAAGATGGCGCGAGGCACATAAGGCATTGGAGGATGAGGTGCTTGCATAGCGGGGCGCTGCTGCACGGGCTGAGCTGGGCGCGGAGGATAAGCAGGGTGATATGCAGGAGCCGAGGGGTTGTAGTATGGCGCATTGGGTGGTACAAAGCGGGGGCGCACATTGTTTCCTTGCAGCTGTCCTTGATATGGTGTTTTCCCCTTAGTTTATTGCTCCATCTCACAAACTTTGTTCTCAACCACAATTGCTTTGTCTACAATTTTCTGAAAGTTGGCATAATCACAGTTGAGCAATTGCACTTGGATCTAATTGTTAAGGCCCCTCATAAACAAATATTGCTATCGGCTGTCCTGGCTGTCATCTTACAGCGCATACCTTGAAAGTTGAGTGAATTTACCAAGATATTCACTCACACTTGATCTTCCTTGCCTTAAGTTCTCAAATTCTTGCCTCTTTAGGATCATAACACCTTCCGCCACATAATGAGAATGAAAGCTCTCCTTGAATTCAGCCCAAGTGATCCTCTCCTGATTTTCATGGGCATTACACAGCGAGTCCCACCAATCTGCAACTGCTCCAACTAGTTGATGGGAAGCAAATAGAACCTTCTCCCGGTCACTGCACTGGACAATAGCTAGCTCCTTTTCCATAGACTTTAGCCAATTATAGGCGCCCATAGGGTCGGTGGCTTGAGCAAAGGTTGGTGCCCTAGTCCTCATGAACTCTCCCAACCTGTTATGAGGCGGTGGGGGTGGTGGCAGTGGAGGCATGTGCGGCTGGTTGCTGTTGCCAGCTTGAAGTTGTCCTATAGTCTGTATCATGGTCTGCATGAGCTGGTTTTGCATGGCCAATAGCTGCTCAAGATTGATAGCTCCCTGGGCAGGTCTCCGGTTGTTCTAAGGTGCCCCATTGTTCTCCTTCTCATCATTGGCATCCCTCTAGTTGTGAGTCCTCACCATCTGAAGAAAAGCAAGAGGGAAGAATTTAGAAAATGTCCCCAACTATATGCATCAGGGATATGAAACTAAGCAACTAACAATACAAGCCTATATGGACATGGCAATGCTAAAGCATCCCATAATCTTCTACTAAGCACACAAGCAACATATATAGCAATCAGCACACCAAACAAATCACAATGCTTCCTTAGTGCCTATATGTGCTCTAAAGTGTCCATTCTATCTAGGTTGCGTCCTACGGTCAACCTGTGGCTCTGATACCAATTTGTGACACCCAATTCTGGGAAACAAAATAAGTGCAGTGTATGTGTACCCAGTGAAAGTGCATCTAGGCATCCCTTGTGGATTTTGGTTGATTTATGACAAACAAATGAGATCATAACCAAAATGTTGAGATGAGCGCAGGTTTCAATGAAATTATGAAGTAAGCGCAAAAAGAAAGGAGAGTGAAGAATCAAGTTGAAAAGAGCTCAAGAAGATGAATATAATACTTTTTTGTGTATGGAGTGTGTTGGAGAAACACACCCCAAGAGCTCAGCAAAAGAAATCACTCTCACTGCACAAATTCACACAGGTCCGGACTAGTCCGATATTCCCTAAACTAGTCCGATAACTTCTGTGTCCAGGATTGGACAAGTCCTCCCAGTGCGGACTTGTCCGCACCGGACTAGTCCGATAAAGTCCGGACTAGTCCTATAATCCTTCTGATCAATATCGGACAAGTCCGATATTCCACAGACTAGTCCAAAATCCCCACTGACCAACATCGGACAAGTCCTCCCAATTCTAGACTTGTTCTTAGTCCCTCAAATTCCACGACACTGGACTAGTCTTATAACCTCTCTGACTAAAATTGGACAAGTCCTCCAACTGCGGACTTGTCCTAAATCACTAAGGGTTTCACCACACCTGACTAGTCCGATATGTGTCAGACTAGTCGGAACATCTCCAGGGACTAAATCGGACTAGTCCGTTCATTGCCGGACAAGTCCGATAATTCAGGACACTTAGGGTTTCCTACACGCCGGCAGACCGGACTAGTCCGGAGTCCACCACGGACTAGTCCGGACATCACAAACCCTAACGGTAACCTTTGGAAACCATAGTATAAATAGAGGTGTACGACCCCTAATCAAACACCCTCGACCCTCTGCACCGTCACACCTTCCAAGAGCCCGGAAAACACGTCTTTCCACACAATCCAATGCAAGAAAGATCAAATCCTTGAGGATTAACCATAGATCAAAGGAGAGACCTGTTCTTCACGTCTTGAGCTCTTGGATGTGATTCTCTCAGACACTCTCGTTGTTTCATTCCATACATTTCGAGTGTATTTGGTGGTGTTTCGAATTGTAAATCTTGGGGAGTCCTCAACTTGTGAGAAGGCCCCTTGAACACGATTATTTACCCCTTCGTGATTAGTGGAAGAGAATCGGCATCCGTGGCGATTCGACGAGGGTAGGGTTGGTGAAGACCCGGTCCTCCGTGGGCTCCTCAACGTGGATGTAGATTTCCTCTGTGGAATCGAACCACGAGATAAAAATCATTGTGTCCTTGCATTTGTTCTTACTATTCACTGTAATCTAGGGTTTGCTCAATCTTGTTCAACTTACGTTAAAACTTTGGAACTAAAGTTAACTTGTGCCACATCTAGTTTCATTAAAGCAATACACTATATTTGTAACTCAATTTCCGCTGCATATAGTATTTTGATCGAAATCATTGATCAAACTTGATCAATCTAGTTCGCATACACCGGACTAGTCCGCACCCTACCGCACTAGTCCGATTTCTCTGTGTTTGATCAGGTTGCCAAGTGTTTCAGGTTCTGATGAAAAATTCAAAAAGCCTATTTACCCCCCCCCCCCCTTCTAGGCAACATTCAATTGGTATCAGAGCAGGACTCTTCAAAAAGAGACTAATCGCTCAAAGAGAAGATGTCAGACATGAAGGATGTGCACAATAAATTCAACCAAGAGAAGGTTGAAGATGAAAAGACTCAAAAGTTGGAGAATCTCCTTGACGCCATCCAAGACTTCGAGGATGATGATGAGGAGACGCTTGAACTCAAGACGCTTCTAAGGAAGAAGGCCCTCTTAATGAGAAGAAGAAGAAGGGGAGTAGTCACACCGACTACTCCCGATATCCTTTTAATTATGATTGTTTGAGTTCCAATAATAACCATTATTTATCAATTCCTTTAGAAAAGCCCCATTATTTAACGGCAATGATTATTCAATGTGCAAGCAAAATATGAAGATGCATTTAATATCACTTAACCCGACCTTGTGGCATACAATGTGTAGAGGGATAAATATCCCAAATGACGATGAAGAACTCACACCAAGCCAAGAACAAGCTATCCATCGAAACACTCAAGCTGCAGCTATCATAACTTCATCTTTGAGTCAAGACGAATTCACCAAGGTGGATTGACTCTAAATTGCAAAAGAGATATGGGACACATTACAAACTGCACATGAAGACGATTGTCATGTGCGAGAGACCAAGATTGAAATGATCGAAGGTGAATTGGGAAGATTCGCCATAGAAGAAGATGAGTCACCGCAAGACATGTACAATCGGTTGAAGACTCTCATTAATAAAGTTCGAGCCTATGGAAGCAAAAAGTGGAACAATCATGAGGTGGTGAAGCTAATTCTCATAGCCTTCACGCCTCGCAATGTGACTCTATGTTCGATGAGTAGAGAAAGCTCCGAGTACAATAAAATGACCCCGAATGAATTGCTTGGAAAGATTATCAATTTTGAGATGATGGAAAAGCAAGCAAAACATGTCAAAGAGATTGCCGACCTCACCTCGGCAAAGAAGAAAGGAGTCGCGTTGAAGTCCACTTGCAAGCCCATATCAAAAGAAGCTCGAGAAGCTCAACAAGAAGAGGACAACAACGATGAAAGCAGCGATATAGATGAAGAGGATATGATCCTCTTTATGAAGAAATTCAAAAAGATGATGAAAAGAAAACAAGGTGGTAAATCAAATGAAGGAAGACACAAAGACAAATCAAGACCTAAGTTGAGGCGCGCTTGCTATAACTGTGGTGAATACGACCACTTTATAGTTGATTGTCCTTATGAAGAAAACAAGAAGAAGACCAAGGATACAAAGCCTCAACCCAAGAAGTCGTTCAAGAAGAAAAGGAAAATTGGATAGGCACACCTAGGAAAGGAGTGGGACTCCAATGATGAGTCCTCAGCCGAAGAGGAAGAGGAGATGGCTAGCATAGCCATCAAGAAGATAACCAGGAAATCCACCCTCTTCCCAACTATCGACACAAGGAAGGAAAACGACACATGTCTAATGGCGAAGGAAGGTAAAAGAAAGGTACCAACTAAATCTTCCTCCTCACATTCTTAATCTAGCGATAGTGATGCTTATAGTGACAATGAAGATATGCTTGTTGGCTTAGATAAGAAAACTGCTACAAAAATGAAATTCTTGATCGATAAACTTATTGATAAGGAGGAGCTTGTTGATCGCCAAGAAGATATGATAATCCTTCAAAAGGAGGAGTATCTTAATATCAAAAATCTCCTTGAACTTGAAAAGGAGCGAAGCAAGTCACTAGAGCTTGAGTTAGCTTCAAGCAAGGAAGCTTGCTTGAAGATAAGCAACTCAAATGTAATCATCAAGGATGAACTTGCTAACTTAACCAAAGTTAACAAGATCCTTGAGGTACAAGTTGAGTCACTCAAGCAAAGTGACCCTTCATCCTCTTCAAGCTCACCTTCTCAACACTTAAAATCTGAAACTACTATTACTTGTGCATGTGCTAAAATTGACACTAACTTGAAGGATAAGTCGAACTTGACAAAGGACAAGCATCCTTCCCGTAGTGGCATATTTGACAAGGAGAAGGTCAAGAAAGTACAAAGTGCATACTTGGCCACAAGACCTCCGATTGTCAAATATGACATTGGGTATTCTTATGGTGAAAAGCAAAATGCTAGAAGCCATAAGAATAACAAGGGACACATTGCTTTTGTCAAGGGAAACTCCTCTCAAGCTAGAAAGCCTAATAATGTTGATAAGTCCAAACATGTTAACACATATGAACAACAACTATTGTTTAGAACTTTTGATGCATCATATGTTCTCATGAAAAGTAATTTTGGTAGAGTTTATGCTAAATATGTTGGGCCACACCATGGAAACACCAAGTCTCATGTGTGGGTGCCCAAATCACTTGTAACTAACCTCAAAGGACCCAAGCAAGCTTGGGTACCTAAAACCAAGGCGTAATTTGTTTTTGCGGGCCTACTCCTCCGGTAGAGCGAAATGGGTGCTAGATAGTGGATGCACCAATCACATGACCGGAGAAAGAATGGTGTTCGTTGAGTATGAAGTAAATGAAGATCCAAGCGAAGGCATCTATTTTGGAGACAACAATTAAGGAAGGGTGCTCGGTACCGGTAAAATTGCAATATAATCTCAACACACTCTTTCTCATGTTTTACATGTCGATTCCTTAGATTATAACCCATTGTCCATATCTCAATTATGTGACAAGGGTTATAATTGATTGTTCACTAATGAGGGTGTGACCGTCTCTAGAAGGAGTAATGACTCGGTTGCATTCAAGGGTGTGTTAAAGGGAAAGCTTTATCTTGTTAACTTCAACAAAGATGAAGCCAAACTTGACACATGCTTGATTGGAAAGACCAACATGAGTTGGCTGTGGCATAGATGGCTAGCACATGTTGGTATGAGGAATCTTCAAAAACTCCTTAAGGGCGATCACATCCGAGGTTTAAAGGATGTTGTTTTTGAGAAAGACAGCCTTGTAGCGCGTGCCAAGCCGGGAAGCAAGTAGGAGCACCCCATCCCACGAAGAACGTCATGACAACGACAAGACCGTTCGAGCTACTTCACATAGATCTATTTGGTCCAATTGCTTACATAAGCATCAGCGGTAACAAATAAGCTTTAGTAATTGTTGATGATTTTTTGTGCTTCACGTGGGTTTTCTTTTTGCATGATAAAATAGAAACTCAAGGAACCCTTAAGAAGTTTCTCATGCGTGCCCAAAATGAGTTTTCATTGATGATCAAGAACATACGAAGTGATAATGGCACGGAGTTCAAGAACACCCAAGTTGAGGAGTACCTAGATGAAGAAGGCATAAACCATGAATTTCCAGCACCGTACTCCCCTCAACAAAACGGAGTAGCCAAAAGGAAGAATCGAACCCTCATAGAGATGGCGAGGACAATTCTTGATGAGTACAAGACTTCGGATCGATTTTGGGCTGAAGCGGTCAACACCGCTTGTCACGCCATAAATCGACTCTATCTTCATCGTCTACTCAAGAAAACGTCATATGAACTACTCACCGGTAACAAGCCTAATATTTCCTATTTCCGAGTTTTCGGTTCTAAATGTTATATCTTGAACAAGAAGCCTAGGACTTCAAAGTTCGCTTCAAAGTATGATGAAGGTTTCTTGCTTGGCTATGATTCGAACACTTACGCCTATCGTGTCTTCAACAAGGTCTTCGGACTTGTTGAAGTTGCACGTGACGTAATGTTGGATGAAACTAATGGCTCTCAAGAAGAGCAATTTGATCAATGTGTACTAGATAGAGAAGAAGCTCCATGTCAAGCGTTGAGAAGAATGGCGTTGGGCGATGTTCGACCACAAGTGCCACCTCCAAATGCAAATGAAGAAGATGAACCACAAGTGGAGGTGATTGATCAAGGGGGAGCTTCTACACAAGATCAACCTCATGAAGATCAAGGTGACCAACAAATCAATGAGGGCAACCATCTAGGGGGAGAAGAAGATGACCATGAAGATTCAAGACCACAAGTGCCGCATCCAAGAGTGCACCAATGCATCCAAAGAGATCACCGCGTAGACAACTGTTGGTACCCTCCGTACCGGATACCCCTTGGGATTGCAAAGATCACAAGGAAATTCCATCTACCAGATTTGAAGACCTCTGAAGGCCCCACATGTCAGGCGTAACTGGACCTGCTTCCCCGACATGGTTAGTCCCAGGGTTGCCACGTGTATAATAAGATTGGAGCTATGATCCACACATGGGAAGCTCCGGTCGGAATACCAGTATGGCACCCCCGGACCTAACCCCAGACAGAGGGAAGCTCCGGTACTTACACATGTCCAGTAACACCGGACCTACTCGTCCATGACGGTAAACTTCGGTGCTGCCATGTGGCGACCTCTGGACCTTCAACTTCCACAGTCAGGCTGGTGGACCCCCCAACGGCTCCGGACCTTCAAGGAGCAATCAAAGACTTCAAGACCCGATTAAGTGTCATTAATACCATATTATTGACACACGATCTGATGGCCCTTAATACTGGTAATGACACTGTTAAGGCCCGTTACCAGGCTATTAAGGGTAATTAACCTCATTAATTGTGTATCAAACATGTGTAACCGCCGGGGCCACCTGTCGGGCCAGGCTAAAGATGTAACAACCAGTCCTTAAACTATAAAAGGACTGGTCGATGATACACAAGGGACGGTCTCAGACCACTACTGAACTCCCTGAGCTAGACGAGCTTCTTCTTCTGGAGCTTCTTCTAGACTCACACGCTTAATACATCACCAACACACCCCGTGGAGTAGGGTATTACGCTCAGGCGGCCCGAACCACGTAAATCTTTGTGTACACTTGTCTTTCACCTTCTCGAATCTTTGCGCACCCATTACCGAACTATAACTCCTTAATCTACCTAAGGTAGTGTCGGGAGATCTGCCGGATCCAAACACCGACAGTTGTCGCGCCAGGTAGGGGGGTGCCCGAGATTTTGAGTATGGTGAACTCAGCTGCTGGATCATCCAACGGCAACCCTGCTGTTCAACCCGCTGGGGGCAATCCCTCCAACATGCAGCAACTGGCAGGTGCCGTGGCTCCAGCAGGAGTCACGCCTCCACCGCCACCACCTGCACCAGCACGTCAAGCTGAGTAGTGTGACGGTGCATCGGCGTCGGTCACTGCATCGGCGAATAACAACAACCCTGAACACGCGCTTCATGCAGCGCGTGCTCTCCTCCAACGACCACCACCTCCAGGTGCATCCCAGGGTGCAATGGAGTAGTGGAGGGCTGATGTGGAACATCTGGTTGTAGCAGCAGCCGACCGCATCAGCAACCAAGGTCCTCCTCCTTCGGGACGGGCCCCATCGCAGTGCTGGACCGTGTGTGGCAAACTTGGTCCGCATGCTTCCCAGAATAGGAGGCGTGCTGCATCACAGCAAGTTACGTCACTACCTTCTGGGGCATGAAGTACTCATACGGTAACAAGGCTTTCAACTCATGACCTCCGGGCGGAGCTTGATCGCCATTACCGTCAACAGGACGGCCGTGTCCATATCGAGCGTGCTCGCGAAAGGCGAGAGGCTCGAGATAGTCCTGCTCCCGAGGGAGTAGGAGGAGGCTGTTCTGCACTGGCCATGCACCTACGCATGGTCAGATGGCCACAAAAGTTCCGGCCTCACTTTCCGAAGAAATTTGTCGGGACTGTTAATCCCGCCGAGTTTCTCCAAATTTACACCACCGCAATCCTTGCGGCCGGAGGTAATGAGGTCGTAATGGCCAACTACTTCCCAGTGGCCTTGACTGGGACCGCCAGGTCCTAGTTCATGAGCCTTCCTCACAACTCCATCAATAGTTGGGAGGAATTGTGCCAACAGTTCACTGCCAATTATGGGAGTTCATACACCCGGCCAGGCACTGAACTGGACCTTTTTGCAGTCGTGCAGAAGGGGGGAGAATCCCCACGCTCATTCATCCAGAGATTCTCCCAGGTACGAAACACCATTCCTTCTATCTCTAGCGCCTCTGTTATCGTGCCATTTAGACAGGGTGTACGAGATAAGAAGATGCTGGAGAAGCTGGCGGTCAAGGAGATCACCAGCGTCACGGAGCTCTTTAGTTTGGCAGACATGTGTGCCAAAGCCGTGGAGGGCCATGAAATGCACTCCAAACCACCTCCGGAGGATGGCAAAAATCCTCCAAAGGAGAAGCCACTACCTCCGGGAGTGGCAAAAAGAAGAAAAAGTCCAACGGCAAGAAGAAGCCGTCGGCCAGCACATCTTCCGCTGCAGCTGCAGCAGCTCCGGGTGGCCGGGGGCCACGCCCTGAGAAACGACCTCGGCCGTCCTCTGAAGATGGTGGCAACTCCAAAATGTGGTGTCCTATCCACAAGTCGAACTGCCACAACTTGGAGGACTGCCGGGAGGTCCAAAACCTTGCAGAGCGCTACAACAAGCACCGGAAAGAAGTTCTTTTCCGTCAGAGGGAAGGAAAATAGGAGGTTGATGAAGCTCCGGTTGAAGAGGAGTTAGGCTTCCAGGACCCTAAAAAGGTCCTGAAGGTTGTTTACACCTCCGTTGATGACGACTCCGACGTCTCTGACAATGAGCGTCAGAAGACCATGAACACCATGTTTGGTGGTTCGTGGGACATCACCTCCTGCCGTGTCCTCAAGACCATGCGGTGGGACATGGCCTCAGTAGCTCCTACAGCCAAGGCAGAGCCTCATCGAATGTGGATGGACACTACCATCACTTTTGATGCTTCGTACTGCCCTCGGAACATGATCGGAGCTGGCCAGCTACCTTTGATAGTATCACCTACCATCAATAACATTAAACTCCACCATGTAATGGTGGACGGAGGTTCGGGGCTGAACCTCATAAGCTTCGAAGCTTTTGTCAAGTTTCAGCTCCGACCTTCGGACCTTCGCCCCTCCCGACCTTTCTCCGGAGTGGGTTCGGGGGCCGTAACACCACTCGGTGCCATTACTCTCCCTGTGACCATCGGGACTCGGGAGAATTATTGCACTGAGAAGTTGATCTTTGATGTCGCTCAGATCAACTTGCCTTTTAACGCCATTCTAGGCAGGCCTGCCTTGTATAAATTCATGGCTGCTGCTCATTATGGCCACCTGGTGTTCAAGATGCCAACACCAGCTGGCGTTCTCCGGATCCGCAGAGACCGTACTGCCGGAGTGACTGCTCTGGAAGAACTTCATGCGCTTGCTACAGCGCAGGAGGAAGAGTCCAGGCAGGAGCAAGCTCCGAAACCCCCGAGCATTCGTCAACGAGGCTCAACCTCCGCACCTCGCGTGCAACCAAGCGGCGACACCGACATCCCCGTCAAGCATCCCCACGGATATACAATTCAGCGTATGTCTTTGTGCACGGTTTCAAGCATCCCACATGTTTCACATCATCAAGCCGTCAAAAGGATTCTCAGGTACTTACATGGAACCCAAGAATTTGGCATTTTTCTTCCTTCTTCCTCAACCGTTACTTTGAAAGCTTTTTCGGATGCTGATTTTGGGGGTTGTAGGATTGATAGGAAAAGTACTTCCGGTGCTTGTCATTTTCTTGGTAATTCTCTTGTTGCTTGGTCCTCTAGAAAACAAAATTCAGTTGCATAATCCACAGCCGAATCTGAATATGTAGCTGCTGCTAGTGCTTGCTCACAAATTCTTTGGATTTTTCAAACACTTAAGGACTATGGGGTTGATCTAGATAGTGTTCCACTGTTTTGTGATAACACTAGTGCCATTTGCATTGCTAAAAACCCCGTGCAATATTCTAGAACTAAGCACATTGACATTAGGTATCACTTTCTCCGAGATAATGTTGAAAAAGGAAACATTGTGCTTCACCATGTAGATACCGAACAACAATTGGCTGACATTTTTACAAAACCTTTGGATTTCACTCGTTTTTGTTACATTCGTAGTGAAATAGGGGTTATGCATCCTCATGGCTTAAATTGAGGGGGAGTTTTTGAAACTTGGGAAGTCTATGTGTGAATCTGAAATTAAAATAATATGAGCATAGTATTTCATACATATATGACTTTGTGATTCCTTTTACATGCTGAAAGTTCTTACTACATTACTCGTGTTATACATTTTGTAGTTTTTGCCATGTCTAGTAATTGGGAAAATTACTTACACTAAAACTGGTCATGGTCGAACTTTCTTGCTGTTTTGAACTTGTTACATGTTCATAAGTGCTTTTAATCATAAAGAATTAATCAAGTAATCAACTCACATGTTGAGTTTTTATGAACAAAAATAAATTGAGAAAAGATCAAGAGAATATGCATGCATCGCACCTCTTCTTTTGAGATAGCTTATCATTGCACTTAGATATGAACTTGGAAGAAGTTGTGTATGACTAAAACTATGTCCTTAAGCTTCTGATTGTCAAATGACATAGGCTTGGCTTGGTTGGTTAGAATAAGGCAGATGCGCATATAATCTCTTGCAAATATCATATGATCTAATTTTATGCTTTGAAAAATAATAAAATGCAGCAACTAGTGTCATGCTTTCAAGTTATGAAATAGTTAAGTTTGTGAGATCATGACTTGCTTAAATTTAAAATTACATATGATCTCTAGCATGGCTTACACTACTTTATGTATCTCATTGATGTGATAGTGTAAGTTACTTGATAGTATGACTTGGATGAGCTTTGTTTTATATGTATATGTTATAATATGCTCATAACAACTAAAGGAGGAGAGATAAATTGTTTATATGCTCATGACTTGCTGAATACATTGTCAAAGGGGGAGAGATAAGCATGAAGAGAAAGAGAATATATGCATAAGGAGAGATAATAAAGGGGGAGAGATAATATGGGATAATTTTTCTTCTCATTTTACTTTTGATTTACAAAGGGTGAGAAATTGCCTTCAAAACTTTTATGTGAATTAGCCAATGTTCGGATTTTAAATGGTGTTGCCAATGCATTCATCAAGGGGGAGATTGTAAGACCTATGTGTACTGAATACATTGGCTTGTCGTGAATTCACTTGGCCTTGATGATAAAAGTTTTGAATATCACCAAAACACCTTTCTATCAAGGTCCGACAATAGCTCTGAAATACAGCAAGGTCCGACGGTAGGGCCGGCTTGGTTTGGGTAGCTCTGGTTACATTCGATGCTAGGTCCGACTAGCTTTGGTCAGCTCCGGTGAAGTTTTGTCTTTAGCTCCGGCATGTCTTTGATAGCTCCGACATGTTTCTGATAGCTCCGACATGATTTTGATAGCTCCGCCATGTTTTTGCTAAGCTTCGAAGTTGATTTTTCTAGCTCCGGCTTTTAGGATTACTAGTTCCGACTAGTTCTAGTTAGCTCCAGCGCTAGGTCCTGCTAGTTTTGTAAGCTCCGGCGGGAGCTTGGTTGTACTAGTTTTGGTAAGCTCCAGCGCTAGGTTCTACTAGCTTTTGTTAGCTCCGGCTCAAGGTCCGGGTTGCTCTGGCAAGGTCCGGAACTTGACCGTAGTGCTTCTGCTTTTCATTTGCAATGTTTCGTACTTGCTTTACATTGTTGGAAAGATTGCTTAGTATTCATTTGCTAAGTTTTTGGTGCGTTTTGGTTGATATGGATGATATCGTGTTACTGTGGTTTTGCAACATGCTTATGTGAGGTTCTCACATAGGGTGTTGTGTTCGGAACTAACTTGAGTCAAGTCGACGACTTGGGCTCGTATGGATTGGTTGTTTATTCATGTGCAGGTGTTGCTTGAGTTCAAGACATGGCTGGTGACGGGATCCATTGGACTAGTCTCAAGGAGGAGATGAGGTTCCAACAACCAAATTCAGGAGGAATTGTGGTTGAGCTGATCAGGAGGTTGCGCAGCATGATTGAATCAAGAACAATGCATGTGAAGGTATCGTGGACGTCGTTGGAAGATGTTTGCACGTATGCAAGGAGTGCATGGACGTGGCTACATGGTTCCGAGACGTGATGAAGAGATGTGGACGTAAAGAATTGGTCGGAAAGGTCCAACCGACTAGGTTATGGACTCAGGCTGCGGCTGAGTCGGGTTTGACTCGAATATGGAAAGATTTGAGTTGGTTATGATAGGATTTCGTGTGGGTCACGAATTTGAGTTGTTTAGGAATGTGGGATATGTTCCTAAGGTGTTTGGAAGTCTTAAGATTGCTTCTATCTGCGTATAGAAGAATCCTAAGCAGTTATGGAAAGTTACGATTCGTGAACAGAGTAGGATTAGGTTCCTGATCTGAGTTGAGTTGGCTTTCGAGCTGGTTATATAAGCAAGGGAGCCCAGAGCTCGTGGTGCACGACTTTGGGGCTGTTCCTATTGTGTTCTATTGAATAAAATTCGTAGTTTCAAGGAACTTTTGTGCCTTGTTCGTCCGACTTGTTCCAGACAAGTTTTACTCGTTGAGTTTCTGGACAGCACTACCTTTCGTCGGTGGTTTTATCATAACTCGAGTTTTAAAGATCCAATTGATGTGATTCTTTTTGGGTTGTCTTCACAACTTGATTTTATATCATATGCCAAATTTCACGGTCATTGGATTTGTGGTATATGATCTACACGAGTTTCTTTGCAGCGTTCCAGAACTGTTTTTCTCGGGTAGGGCAGATTGACCATTGTTTGATCTTTCGATCATAACTTGAGTTTTTCTCGACGGATTTGAGTGATTCTTTTTGTGTTGTCTTTGTGACTTGATTCTCTCTGATATATATCACTTTTGTCACGGTGAAACACGTTTAGATTAGTCTCACACACGATTTCTTTAACAGATCATTTTTCTGCTGAAAGGGTTTGGGGTTTAATTGTTTCCGCTGCGTAAGATTTTTGAATCTACCATTCACCCCCCTCTGGTAGATTTTCACGTGCTATTTGATCCTACAATTAGTATCAGAGCCACGGTGCTCTAATCTTTGTGATTTGCACGTGTTTTTGACTAATCATCATGGAGAAGTACTCCGCCAAACCTTGTGTGTTTGCTGGTATTGATTTTCAAGTTTGGAAGGCACGCATGGAGGCTTTCATCTAGGCACAAGGCTTTGCAATATGGGAGAAGGTATACAAGCCTTACGAAGTGCCATCAAATGATCAAGTTACAGCTACAAATCTGAGAGATGTCAACAACAACAACAAGGCTCGAAACTTGATCATACAAGGATTAACACAAAGCGACTTCGACCGTTGCACACCTCCGATCTGCATACGATGTGTGGAAAGCACTTTGTGACTACCACGAAGGATCCAACACAATCAAAGAGGTAAGGCAAGACATGTTCAAGAAAGAATACATGCGCTTCGAGATGCAACCCGGTGAGTCTATTGATGACCTTTTTGCTCGCTTTAATAAGATTCTCAGCAACTTGCGTAGTGTCAATGTTAATTTTTCAGATGCTGAAAATGCTAGGCAATTGCTAAGTGCATTAGATATGTCAATTTGGGAGATGAAAGTCACATCTATTCGTGAATCTACTGTCATGAGTTCACTTATGTCGACTGTTGGAGTCGGCAGATCTCCTGACACAGCTAAAGTGTTGAAGGAGTTCGTAGTTCGGTGTGGGCGCGCGGAGACTCAAGAAGGTGAATTGCGGTTTAACACTGGAGACACTAGGACTTACGTGGTTCGGGCCGCCTGAGCGTAATACCCTACTCCACGGGGGTGTTGATGTTGTATTGGCTTATCACGTATGATTTACCGTCTGTGTCCCTCCTGTGTATCATCGGCCTGTCCTTTTATAGTACAAAGACAGGCCGTCACAAGTTGCCTGGCCCGACATGTGGCCCTGGCGGTTACTAGTATTGATACACGATTAATTGTTGTTAATGATCCTGTAATGGGCTTCGACAGTGCCGTTACAGGTGTTAAGATCGTCCGTTTAAGTGTCATTAATATGGCATTAATGACATTTAAACAGGTCTTGAAGTCCTTGGCTTTCCTTTGAAGATCCAGAGCAGTTACAAGGTCTCCCGGAGGTTAGAGGCGGCTTGCTCCGATGTTTAGATACGTGGCAGCTCCGGAGCTTGCTGCGGGAAGCAGGAAGCTCCGGGGCTACTTGACACGTGTCAGGTCCGGAGCTTCTCTCGGTCAGGGGTTAGGTCCGGAGGTGTCGTCTCGGTACTCAGTCCGGTGCTTCCCCCTTGTGGGCGGTAGCTCCGGTTAAGTAGTACACGTGGCGACCTAGGGATTAACCATGTTGGAAAAGCTGGTCCGGTCATGTTCTGACAAGTGGGCCTCCGAGGGTCTTCAACTCGAGTAGTCGTCCTTCCCCTGAGATCTTTGTAATCTCAGGGGGTGTACGGTTTTTAGGGTACCGACAGTGGCCCCCTGGACCTACCTCCGAGGAAGGTCACCGGGGTGAAGTCGTTCCATCGGAGGTGGGTCCACCTTTTCGACTCTTGAACTGGGTCTTCAAAGGTCTTCGGAGGTGCCGTTGGCAGGATTTTACAGTTAAATCCCGACGCGTGGCACACCTCAGGTAGCAGATACGATCTTTGGCGTGCGGATCTCACGCAATTGAAGGTCGCCGGTTTCCGATACGAAAACTGTATCGGCTCCGCACGCCTTGTCAGGCCGCCGCCTTTGGGTTTCCCGCCTCGTGATGACAACCGTTCGCCTGGGTGAGAACCTCGACTTGATCGTCAGGGTGGTCCCGGGCCCCCTTGTCATCGGCTGGGTTGAACTCTTGAGTAGTATTTTCGACTCTCCTGCAGTTTCAATCCAAGCGTTGCGAGGGCTTACTTAAGAAGGAAAGGGCGCACCTTCGGGAGTTCTTTACGCCTCCCATCTGATCTTGCTCTCAAACTCCCGACTCGTACTTTGCTCTTCCTCTCTTGCCTAGCTGTGCTGCGATGGAGTTGGGTCTGCGCGAGAGTCGCCTGAAGACCGACAACGATTTGAAGAAGGTCCGGGCCCTTATGGGATGGTCCTCGGACTTCTTCAGCCGCTCGGTCCGTGCCGGCGGAGAGCTCCCCTTTGAGAAGGAGCGCGCTGGTGAGATGGTGTACTTTTCTTCGTACGCCATGGTGGGATTGATCCCACCATTTTCTTCTTTCTTCTTGATGTTGCTAGACTTCTATGGTCTGCAGCTATACCACCTTGGTCCCCACTCCATTCTCCTTGTGTCCATCTTTGTCCACTTCTGCGAGATGTGGGTGGGCATCCCCCCCTGCGTCGAGCTCTTCCGAACCTTCTTCACCGTTCACACCACCGGCCGGAGCAACGAGTACCTTGGCTTCTACTACTTCGTGAAGCGCAAGAAGTGCCCGTTCAAGTACATGCGGTCGTTCCCTTCCGAGAAGTGGGATGACTGGAAGAAAGATTGGATTGTCGTTAGGGTGGAGGAGCATGAGCGGTTGGAACTGCCAGACAGTCTGCCCGGCATCGACACGTCGATATGGAGTGAAGTCCCGGTGCTGGCGGAAGTTTTCGACCCTGTCCTGACCAGGATCCGCCGATGTGCGGAGGGAGGATTGACTCCCCAGGCGGTGTTCTGCAACTTCCTGACCAACAGGTGGGCGCCGCTGAAGAGGAGGGAGAAGCTCGCCTGGGCCCTCAACAGCGTGATGGACGAGGACCGGGTTGAAACCGGGTTGAAGTCTGACATGGTGGGGAAGACCCTGGAGTTCCACCTCAAGAAATTCCAGCACGGCATCGACGTGACGGAGATTACTTGACTCTGCCGTCGGCCTTTCTCCCTCTGAACGTGGAAGTGGAGTTCAGCAGAGAGCTCCGGCGGAAGATGCCTGCGCTTGACGACCTTGGTGTCGTCGAGAGGAGACCAACCACCCGGGTGGCAATCCCTGGGGTGCCCGAAGATGGCTCAGTCCCTGCTCCACAGTCGAGGGTTGAAGTCATCGGCAAGGGCAAGGAGCTGGCGGAGGAGCCGGAGAGTCGGAAGAGGAAGCTGCGGCATGTCGACGGAAGGTCCGTCATGCCCGCTGCTTCTACCTTGGCTCCTTCTCCCCAAGGGGGAAGATCTTCTTGTGCCGTGGCGACTGTCCCCGTGGTGGGGTCCTCCCGGAACAAGACTGTTCCTGCAGTGGGATCCTCCCGAAGCGCTTCCGTCTCCGTGGTAGAGCCCCCAGTGGTGCTAGCTCCGGGTGTACGACTCCGGCCCCTGGGGCGGTTGGAGTCTCCAGGTCCAGGGGTTCCTCCCGATCGAGGAGAGCCTCGACCCGGGAATCTCCCGTGGCTGCGGCGAGTTCTGGGGGGCCTCCTAGAGCTCCTACGCCGACCCTGGCCAGCCCGGAACGTCTGGGAAAAAGGTTCCGCGCAAGCTGGTGCGGGAGCCTTCCAAGGTAATTTTTGATGTTTACCCTGGTTAACTTTTTAGTTGTAGTGATTGTTTGTTAATTCTCTTTATCCATCCTCTGCAGCGTCCCTAAGAAAGGGAGTGAAGCTCCACCCTCGGCCATGGTTTCTGAGGCCGTGGGAGCTTCCGCTCCTGTCCCGGCTCCGCCCCAAATGGTGACTGAGGCTGCGACAGCTCCGGCGCCGGCTGTCGTGGTCATGAACCTCGACTCGTCCCCAGAACTTCCCGTGGTAGCGCCGGACCACAGGAGTGAAGACATGCCGGCGGCACTTGTCTCGGAGATTGAAGCTCCGGGTCCTTGTGCTGCAGTAATGGAACCTCCGGCTGCAGAGCCGGAAGAAGTAATAGTCCCGGTCTCAGAGCCGGAACTCGTTGAAGCCCCGGCGATTGAACCGGAGGTGATTGAAGCTCCGGCGTGCGAGCCGGAAGTCGAGGTAGTTCCAACAGTTGAGTCGGTTACCTCCGATGCACCGGTCGCTGAGCCGGTTGTTGTTGGAGCGCCGGTCGCAGAGCCGGCGGTTGAAGAGGCGAGGGAGCTCGGGTCTCCCTCAGAAGAGGTGTCCCGATCGGAGCCAACAGTAGTTCCTGTTCCGAAGGCGACGACATCGATGGTACCTGTGGCAGAGCCAGAGTGCCTAAACGAAGTCGCCGGCCCCCTGCCTGAGGGGGCGAATGAAGACTTGGCGGCGGGGCCTTCTTCGATGGCGACTGAGGCCATCCCGGAGGAAGGCCCTAGCTCTTTGGAAGCTCAGGGTTCCGCTCTCATAGAGTGGGACCCGATTTTTGTATGTGAAGACCCGCTGGAACCAGCGAAGGAGACCCCAGCAGGTCTGGAGCCCATCCCGCTGTCGATGTCTATCGACAACGCCTGCTCCAGTCTACGTCAGGTCCAACTGGCCTTCTTCCACGACAGCAAGGCTCTTGAAGAGGAGCGCCAAACCCTTAGGCGGTGGCGTAATCGGCTCCACTTCGAGACTAAGCTGGCACAGTCGAGGCATGCGGATGACAAGGAGTGGATCAAGCGGGAGAAGATCCGCCTGGAGTGTTGGGAGAAGCTGCTGGATGAGAGGGAGAACATGACCCATGCCCTCGACGCTCATTCTCGGGAGTTCCATGATCAGGCCAAGGCTGCCAACGATGCGGCCAATGCTCGGTTCGAGCAGCTTGAAGCCATCAACGCAGCTCTCATCAAGCACCGAGAGGCACTCGAAGGGAGGGAGAGACGGCTCGAAGACGAAGAGCAAAAACTCCTGGAGCTGCGGGATGACATCCTGAGAAGGGAAGAGGAGCTCGCCGAGAAAACAGCTCTGGCGGACAAGGGCCTCGAGGAGTGCACTAAGAAGTTGGAAGAGCGCTGCCTCGAGGAAGAGGAGAAGACCTGGGTGTGAGGGCAGGAACTCTACGAATACGAGTGTGCCCTTGTTGCCCGGGAGAAGAAAGTGGAGGCTAGGGAGAAAGATCTGGTCGACCGTCGGAACAAGATCCACCTCTGGGAGGAGGAGCTCGGAAGACTTGAGAGGCGGGTTGCTGCAAAAATTCAGCAAAACGCCAAAGAAGTTGAGCGCCTCGCCCGTGAGAATTCCGAACTGACGGCGGCCAAGAGATCCTTGGAAGAAGTGAAGAGCCTGAGGACAATGGACTCCCTGCAGATTTGGGAGTTCCTGGGCAAGGCCAACGATGCGCTGACACCGATGGGTTTTAGCCCCGTGCGCCCGGATGATCCAGAGCCGGAGCCGGACCTCGCGCTGCAAGCGTTGAGCGCAGCAGGCAGCAAGCTCTCCAAGGTGGGCGACGTCATCGCAGACCAACTGGAGGTCGAGGGGCAATCCCTGGCGAGGAATGTCACATAATACGTGTTGACGTGCTACACCAGCCGGAACCCTCAATTTCCTCTGGACCCGGTGCTTGAAGGCCCCGTCGAAGGAGAAGGCGAAGCTGCCTGAGCCAGCGTATCGGAGGTCGCCCAGAAGGTCGCCGAGTTCTTCCATAGGGTCTAGGATCATCTCTTTAGCTCCCGCTTGTATTTTCTCTTCTTCCTCAATTTTGTACTCCCTTGTCTCCAGATGTAATCTCCTGTCTCCAGATAAATGAAATCCCCAAATTTTTGCGAATTTCATTTTTTGTCTTCAACATCTTTATCTTCTCTTGGCCCCCTGGTAGATGTACACAATTTGATTGTGAACATGTACCAAAAGGATACTGATGTTTGTTGAAGACGAATTTGCTTCGAACTTGTAGAATTTAGTTCCGAAGTCTTTGATAGTGAAGGTCCCCTGAAGTTGTCGGAGCTTAGAAGCTCCAGTACTGTCCATCGCTGAAGGTTAGTAGCTCCGGCAATAGCTTCTATCAACACGTAGAGCGTCGATAGTTAGTACTCCAAGGTGTCGGAGCTTAGCAGCTCCGGCAATGACCTTTAGCAACACTTAGTAAGTTGGCAACAGACTTCATGTACGGGGTCTTCTCACCATCTTTTACTCAGCGCCGATGGTTGACCCCCTTTAGGGGGTCGGAGCTTGGTTAGCTCCGGCTTTTCTCCATCAACGTATATTTTATTTTTCCTGCACACTTAAGCCAAGAAAAACGATAAAATTTGTTCCTTGTCTATAATTTCATCGCGGCTTACGATTCTCAAGTAAATTTTAAGTTGAACGCGATTTTAAATACAACTGGATGCGTTGTCTTTTCTCTTAGATCCAACTGTCCATGGACCCGCCTTACTTTGGCCTGCCGGGGTGTAGGTAGAGTGGCGTACTTAGGGTGCTTGACCAGGCTAAGTCGATAGCGCACTCCGGCCCTAGATTGGCTTGGCGGCTTTCAGGCGAGTTGGCCATAAACGATATTTAAATCCAAGAGTTCTGACAATTCAACTTGAGTCGTATATAAACCGGTCAAACTAAAATTTCTTAAGAATTGCACGTTTCTGTTATAGACAAGAAAGAGAAAAATAAAAATATCGAGCCTGCACAAAATGAATGCACGTGGAGTCTATTTCACATGAAGATGTCTTTCATTATAGGTCCGGGGTACAGGGGAAACAAGTACACTCTTAGGGTACGGGACCAAGCTAAGTGTGCTTGGTTTCTCGTTTGACCCAGGGTAGTTAGCCACGCTTTTAGTCCGGAGACTGTAACAAGTGCTGCTTGAGCTTTACAGACCTTTCGGAAAAGGTCCGGCTGCTCTCCCGGAGGAACTACCCGACTCTGTACAATGACTCTATAACATACATCTCAAGTTACTCAAGACTCACCTCCGTGGAATTAAGTGTAGAACTTACGGAGGTGCTCGATGTTCCAAGGATTTGGGAGAGGTGTCCCATCCTCAGTAGCCAAGCGAACGCTTCCGGGACGGGATACTTTGATCACTCGGAAGGGCCCCTCCCAGCCGGGGGAAAGTTTGTTTAGCCCTTCTCTGGATAGTATTCTCCGTAGCACCAGATCGCCTTCCTCGAGCTGTCGGTTGTGTACATGCTGCTGGTGATAACGCCGTAGAGCCTGGCGATATCTGGCATTCTGAACAGCTACTTGGCACCTTCCCTCCTCGAGGAGGTCTAGGTCTTCACGCCGGAGCTGGTCCTGCGCGGCTTCGTCGAAGGTCCGGACCCGGAGCGAACCCATGGTGATTTCCGGAGGAAGGATTGCTTCAGCTCCGTACTCCAAAAAGAAGGGTGTTTCTCCGGTTGACCGGTTTGGAGAAGTCCTGTTGGCCCATAGAGTGGGCGGAAGCTCTTCGATCCAATTGGCTCCGTGCTTTTTCAAACGCTCATAGGTGCGCGTTTTGAGTCCTTTAAGGATTTCTGCATTTGCTCTCTCAGCTTGGCCATTGCTGGCGGGATGAGCTACGGAAGCGTAGCAAACCTGTATGCCGAGGTCTTCGCAAACACGTCAACATTAGCCCGGAGGAAAGTGATGAGCGCGAGTTCCTATTTGTCGTTCAACCCTCCCGATATACAGGTGGTTTGAGCGGCATCGGAACCAATTTGGACGACCTTGACGGGAATGTCGGTGTCGCCGCTTGGTTGCACACGTGGTGCAGAGGTTGAGCCCCGTTGACGAATGCTCGGGGGTTTTGGAGCTTGCTCCTGTCTGGAGTCCTCCTCTTGTGCCGTGGTTAATGCATGGAGCTCCTCCAGAGCAGTTACCCCGGCGGTGCGATCTCCGCGGATCCGGAGAACGCCTACTGGTGTTGGCATCTTCAACACCAGGTATCCATAATGAGCAGCTGCCATAAATTTGTATAGGGCAGGTCTACCCAAGATGGCGTTGAATGGTAAGTTGATCTGAGCGACGTCGAAGACCAACTTCTCGGTGCGATACTTCTCCCGTGTCCCGAAGGTAACGGGGAGAGTTATAGCCCCGAGTGGAGTAATGGCCCCCGGACCTACTCCAGAGAAAGGTCGAGAGGGCTGGAGATCCGAAGGTCGGAGCTGAAGCTTGGTAAAAGCTTCAAAGCTTATGAGGTTCAGCCCCGAACCTCCATCCACCATAACATGATGAAGCTGGATGTTATTGATGGTGGGAGATACCATCAAAGGTAACTGTCCAGCTCCAACCATGCTTCGTGGATAGTCCGAAGCATCAAAAGTGATGGGTGTGTCCATCCACTTTCGATGTGGCTCCGGTCTAGCTGTAAGAGCTACAGCGGCCATATCCCGCCGCATAGTCTTAATGACGCGACGGGAGGTGATGTCCCATGACCCACCAAAAATGGTGTTCATGGTTTTCCGACGCTCGTTGTCAGAGACGTCAGAGTCGTTGTTGACGGAAGTGTAGACGGCCTTCAGGACCTTCTTGGGATCCTGAAACCCTAACTCCTCTTCAGCCAGAGCTTCGTCGACCTTCTGTTTTCCTTCCCTCTGTCGGAAAGGAGATCCTTCCCGGCGCTTGCTGTAGCGCTCGACAAGGTTTTGGACCTCTCGGCAGTCTTCCAAACCGTGGCTGCCCGTTTTGTGAATGGGACACCACACTTTGGGTTTGCCACCGTCTTCGGAAGACGGTCGAGGTCGCTTCTCGGGGCGTGGCCCCCGGCCACCAGGAGTTGCAGCAGCTGCAATGTTGGATGTACCGGTCGACGGCTTCTTCTTGCCGTGGGTCTTCTTTTTCTTCTTGCCACCCTCGGAGGTAGCAGCTTCTTCTTTAGAGGATTTCTTGTGATCCTCTGAGGCTGGTTTGGAGTGCATTTCACGGCCCTCCGCAGCTCTGGCGCATTTGTCTGCCAGGCTGAAGAGTTCCGTGACGCTCGTGATCTCTTTGATCGCCAGCTTCTCCAACATCTTCTTGTCCCGTACGCCCTGTCTGAATGCCACAATGACAGAAGCGCTTGAGATATAAGGGATTGTGTTGCGTACCTGAAAGAACCTCTGGATGAAGGACCGCAAAGATTCTCCCCCTTTTTGCACGACCGCAAAAAGATCCAGTTCAGTGCCTGGTCGGGTGTATGAACTCCCGAAGTTGGCAGTGAACTGACGGCACAACTCTTCCCAACTGTTGATAGAGTTGGGTGGAAGGCTCATAAACCAGGACCTGGTGGTCCCGGTTAAGGCCACTGGAAAGTAGTTGGCCATTACAGCCTCATTTCCTCCAGCTGCCAAGATTGTAGTGGAGTATATCTGAAGGAATTCAGCGGGATTGACAGTCCCGTCGAATTTTTCTGGCAGGTGTGGCCGGAACTTCTGTGGCCATCTAACCATGCGCAGGTGCATGGCTAGGGCTGAACAGCCTCCTCCTACTAGAGTAGAAAGGTCTTGAGCTTCCCGTCTTTCACGAGCACGCTCGATGTGGACACGGCCATCCTGTTGGCGGTATCGGCGATCCAACTCCGCCCGGAGGTCATGAGTTGAAAGCCTAGATATCGTATGGGTACGTCGTGCCCCGGAGGGCAACGATGTCACCTGCTGTGACACAGAACGTCTCCTATTGTTGGAGACGTGCGGACCAAGTCTCCCAGACAAAGTCCGCCGCTGCGACGGGGCTCGTCCGGAAGGAGGAGGTCCTTGGTTGTTGAGGCGTTCGGCCGCTGCTGCGACCAAATGCTCCACATCGGCCCTCCACTGCTCCATTGCATCTCGAGATGCGTCCGGAGGTGGTGGTCGTTGGAGAAGAGCACGCGCTGCATGGAGCGCATGTTCCGGGTTGTCATGACTTGCTGACGCAGTCAGTGACGCCGGAGCACCTTCACGTTGTCCAACACGATTCGCCGGAGAAGACGGTGGTGGTGGGAGAGTGGCTCCTGCTGGTGGCTGCCTGTTGGAGGGATTGCCCTCAACAGCTTGAGCAGCAGGTTGGCCATTGAATGATCCAGCCGCGGAGTTCACCATTCTCGAAAATCTGAGGCGCCCCCTACCTGGCGCACCAACTGTCGACTGTTGGAGTCGGCAGATCTCCTGACACAGCTAAAGTGTTGAAGGAGTTCGTAGTTCGGTGTGGGCGCGCGGAGACTCAAGAAGGTGAATTGCGGTTTAACACTGGAGACACTAGGACTTACGTGGTTCGGGCCGCCTGAGCGTAATACCCTACTCCACGGGGGTGTTGATGTTGTATTGGCTTATCACGTATGATTTACCGTCTGTGTCCCTCCTGTGTATCGTCGGCCTGTCCTTTTATAGTACAAAGACAGGCCGTCACAAGCTGCCTAGCCCGACATGTGGCCCTGGCGGTTACTAGTATTGATACACGATTAATTGTTGTTAATGATCCTGTAACGGGCTTCGACAGTGCCGTTACAGATGTTAAGATCATCCGTTTAAGTGTCATTAATATGGCATTAATGACATTTAAACAGGTCTTGAAGTCCTTGGCTTTCCTTTGAAGATCCGGAGCAGTTACAAGGTCTCCCGGAGGTTAGAGGCGGCTTGCTCCGATGTTTAGATACGTGGCAGCTCCGGAGCTTGCTGCGGGAAGCAGGAAGCTCCGGGGCTACTTGACACGTGTCAGGTCCGGAGCTTCTCTCGGTCAGGGGTTAGGTCCGGAGGTGTCGTCTCGGTACTCAGTCCGGTGCTTCCCCCTTGTGGGCGGTAGCTCCGGTTAAGTAGTACACGTGGCGACCTAGGGATTAACCATGTTGGAAAAGCTGGTCCGGTCATGTTCTGACAAGTGGGCCTCCGAGGGTCTTCAACTCGAGTAGTCGTCCTTCCCCTGAGATCTTTGTAATCTCAGGGGGTGTACGGTTTTTAGGGTACCGACAACTTACTTTAGATGTGCTATATTCCAAGTTAAAAACTCATGAAATTGACATAATCTCACGTAAGAACCCCAATAAGTCTATTGCATTTGTTTCACAACGTGATATGTCTAGCTCTGACCAATCATCATCCTGCAATACTCTTGCTTTGTTGTCTTCACTAACCCTGGAGCAGATCGAAGAAATTCCAGAAGAGGAGTTGGCACTCATCTCTACTAGATTCTCAAAAGCATTGCAAAATGTGAGAACTAGAAGGAGAGGAAGCTCCGAACCTCAACGCTGTTTTGGATGTGGTAAAACAGGACACTTTCGTACAGAATGCCCTAACCTTTCAGGTCCGACCACCCGGGAAGAAAAACAAATCAAGGTTCGGACCTCCTCTGGAAATTTCAACAAGAAGAAGAAAGGTACCATAGGACGCAAGATGATCAACAGTTTCATCACCGCGCTTCAAGAGTTCAGTTCAAGCGACGTGGACATTGGAAGTGATGAAGATGAAGATGTTTTGGCAAACTTGTGCTTCATGGCGGGCAAGTCAAGATCAAGTATGGAGGAGGCAGAACACAACAGCGACAATGAAGAGGTATGTCCTACTTGCGAAGAAATGTGTGATGCTATTTCTCGTGCCACTATTATTGTTAAGAAAAAGGACAAAAAGCTTAGGGATAGTGCTGCTAAAATTGAATCACTAGAATCTAAAATCAACCGTTTAAAAACTTTGATTCCTAGTGATGATGCATGTTCCTCATGTGATTTAATATATGAACAATTGTCCTCATTAACAAGTGCGCACACCTCCACACTTGATAAACTTGAGTTAGAAATTGAAAAGAACAAAGAGCTTGCTGCACTTAATGATAAAAACTTGAAAGATGCTAGCTGTTCTACAATTGATTTGCATTGTTCTACTTGTGATGATCTTGATAAGAAACTACAGGATGCTATGAATGAAATTTCTATATTGAACAATGCTTTACATTCTCATGAAGTTAAATTTTGTTCAAATTGCAAACTAAAAGAAAAAACTTCATGTGAAAATTGCCTTGATCTGTCCAATAAACTTGATGACATGCATAGGACATTAGATCGGTTTTGTAATGGGAATAAGAACCTAAACTTACTGCTGAATTCTTTCAAGTCTTGCAATGATAAAACTGGGGTTTTGATTCTCATGCTCATGCTAAGGCACATCCACCTAAAATTGTAAATTCATTAGGAAATGGTTTGATTCAAACAATTCCTAAACAAAAAGGAGTGGTTTTCAAATCTGCAGGAGTGTTGCCTCATTCAGTTTCAAATAAAAATATTGCTTGCTCATCTAGACATGAACACAAAGTTAAATTTCATTGTACCTTCTGTGGTAGAGATGGTCATGTCATAGATTTTTGTTATAGACTAGCTAAACAATAGAAAAGGGAAAGAATGGTTGCTAGATCTCATAACTTTCATGCAAAATTTACTGCTCACATTGAACCGAATGAACAACCTACTGTTTTGAGTCAAAAACATTCAAAGTTTACCTCCGGACCTTCTGTTTTTGCCTCCGAAGCTACTGATTTTTGTGCTACACAAGTAACACCTTATAGGTCAGTAGTTAAGAATAAAAAATCTCAAACTTTGACTCATAAACCTGTTGTTTTGTCTCAGCTTTCGCGTGTTTTTCCTGCTGCACGTCGCGTGACTCAGTACTGGATTTCTAAATGCCTTTTGACTAACCCCAGTATTGAGTCATCGACGTATTGTGTTTTTATGTAGGTTACACATTTGAGGAAGGAGAACATTTGGATTGTGGATTCAGGTTGCTCACGCCACATGACCGGTAACAAAGATTGGTTCTTCTCCCTCTCTTTTGTGTCACGTGTAGAGAATGTTACTTTTGCCGATAATTCTTCAACTCCTATAATTGCTAAGGGTTCGATTAGAGTAAATGATCACTACACTTTGAAGGATGTGGCACTTGTCAAAAATTTGAAATACAACTTGCTTTCTGTTGCACAATTGCTAGATGAAAATCTAGAAATTATTTTTAATAAAAACTGCTGCAAAGTTGTAGGTTCAAATAGTGAGCTTATTTTTAACATGTCTCGGTTTGGAAGAGTTTTTAAAGCTGATTTTGATATGTCTTCCTCTAAGCATAGGTGTCTAGTTGCTAATGATTCAAAGGACTTATATTTTTGGCATCGTAGACTTGGTCACATAGGCTTTGATCACCTAACGCGTGTTAGTGCTCTTGATCGCATACGTGGGCTGCCTAAGCTTAAAGGGGACAAAGAAATTGTGTGCTCTTCTTGTAGACATGCTAAGATGGTTGCAGGTTCACATACTCCTCTCACAATGATCATTACAACTGAACCATGTCAACTTTTGCATCTTGACACCGTAGGACCTTCACGTGTTCAATCCTTTGGAGGTAAATGGTATGTTCTTGTTATCGTTGATGATTATTATAGATACTCTTGGGTTTACTTTATGGCGTCTAAGAATGAAGTTTTTAGTCACTTCAGAACTTTATTTCTTAGATTATCAATTGATCGCCCAGGATCATTAAAAGCAATTAGAAGTGATAATGGAACTGAACTTAAAAATCAATCTTTTGATCACTTTTGTGCTGAAAATAGAATAGATCATCAATTCTCTTCACCATATGTACCTCAACAAAACGGTGTTGTAGAAAGAAAGAACAGAACCTTAGTTGAGACGGCTAGGACTATGCTTGATGAATATCAAACTCCTAGGAAATTTTGGGCTGATGCGTTAGCAACCGCTTGTTATGTCTCAAATCGTGTTTTCTTGCGTGCTAAGCTAGGTAAAACACCATATGAGCTCCGGTTTGGACATAGGCCTAGTGTTACACACTTTCGGGTCTTTGGTTGCAAATGCTTTGTTAAGAAACATGGTAATCTTGATAAATTTGAACCTCGATCCATTGATGGCATGTTTCTTGGTTATCCATCTCATACTAGAGGCTACCGTGTGCTTTTACTTGACACTAACAAAATTGTGTAGACTTGTGAAGTGTCTTTTGATGAAGCTAGACCAGGTACTAGCTCCGGTGTTGCTGGACCAGATCCGTATCCTCAGGGGGAGGGTATTTTTGAAGATGAAGAAGAGTCGGTGATACTGCCTGGTAGTTCCGAAGTTGACACGTGTCCAGCTCCGGACATTGAACAAGCTCTGGCTATCACCTATGCTGGTCCTGATCGTCCACAAGTCACAAGCTCATCAATCTATGATAAACCTAATGAAGAAGAAGCTTGTGAAACATATGTTCCCCTACATTTTTACAAAGATCATCCCCCACAACAGATGATTGGAAGCTTGCACGAACGAGTCACACGGTCCAGGTTTTGCGATCCAAACTCTCATGCTCATTCTGCTTTTGTTGCTTCTTTTGAACCCAAAGATATATCACACGCACTCACTAATGAATCTTGGATTAGTTCCATTCAAGAAGAGTTAGAAAATTTTGAAAGAAATAATGTTTGGAAACTTGTACCTCCACCTCAAGGTCACACGTTAATTGGAACTAAATGGGTATTTAAAAATAAACAAAGTGAGGATGGGGTTGTGGTTAGGAATAAGGCTAGGTTGGTTGCTCAAGGTTTCACTCAAGTTGAAGGTCTAGATTTTGATGAAACTTTTGCTCCTGTTGCTAGATTAGAAGCCATAAGAATTTTGTTAGCTTTTGCAGCATCTAAAGGTTTTAAGCTATATCAAATGGATGTTAAAAGTGCTTTTCTTAATGGCTACATAGATGAGGAGGTTTATGTCAAACAACCACCGGGTTTTGAAAATCCAGATTTTCCTAATCATGTTTACAAACTGTCCAAAGCCTTATACGGTCTCAAACAAGTCCCTAGAGCATGGTTTGATAGGTTAAAAACATTCTTACTTGAAAAGGGGTTTACCATGGGCAAGGTTGATAAAACTCTTTTTGTGCTTAAACATGGCAATGACTCATTATTCGTTCAAGTGTATGTGGATGATATTATCTTTGGTTGTGCTTCTCATGATCTTGTGTCCAAGTTTTCAGCAATGATGAGTTCCGAATTTGAAATGAGTATGATGGGTGAACTCACATACTTTTTGGGGCTGCAAATCAAGCAAACCAAGGAGGGTACCTTTGTGCATCAAACGAAGTATACCAAAGACCTCCTAAGGCGCTTCAACATGGACAAAAGCAAGCCTCTTCGGACACCAATGGGAACAGCAACAACACTTGAACTTGATGAAGATGGTGAACCCGTGGATCAAAAAGAATATAGAAGCATGATCGGATCACTTTTGTACCTCACGACATCAAGACCGGACATACAATTCAGCGTATGTCTTTGTGCACGGTTTCAAGCATCCCCACGTGTTTCACATCGTCAAGCCGTCAAAAGGATTCTCAGGTACTTACATGGAACCCAAGAATTTGGCATTTTTCTTCCTTCTTTCTTAACCGTTACTTTGAAAGCTTTTTCGGATGCTGATTTTGGGGGTTGTAGGATTGATAGGAAAAGTACTTCCGGTGCTTGTCATTTTCTTGGTAATTCTCTTGTTGCTTGGTCCTCTAGAAAACAAAATTCAGTTGCACAATCCACAGCCGAATCTGAATATGTAGCTGCTGCTAGTGCTTGCTCACAAATTCTTTGGATTACTCAAACACTTAAGACTATGGGGTTGATCTAGATAGTGTTCCACTGTTATGTGATAACACTAGTGCCATTTGCATTGCTAAAAACCCTGTGCAACATTCTAGAACTAAGCACATTGACATTAGGTATCACTTTCTCCGAGATAATGTTGAAAAAGGAAACATTGTGCTTCACCATGTAGATACCGAATAACAATTGGCTGACATTTTTACAAAACCTTTCGATTTCACTCATTTTTGTTACATTCGTAGTGAAATAGGGGTTATGCATCCTCATGGCCTAAATTGAGGGGGAGTTTTTGAAACTTGGGAAGTCTATGTGTGAATCTGAAATTAAAATAATATGAGCATAGTATTTCATACATATATGACTTTGTGATTCCTTTTACATGCTGAAAGTTCTTACTACATTACTCGTGTTATACATTTTGTAGTTTTTGCCATGTCTAGTAATTGGGATAATTACTTACACTAAAACTGGTCATGGTCGAACTTTCTTGCTGTTTTGAACTTGTTACATGTTCATAAGTGCTTTTAATCATAAAAAATTAATCAAGTAATCAACTCACATGTTGAGTTTTTATAAACAAATATAAATTAAGAAAAGATCAACAGAATATGCATGCATCGCACCTCTTCTTTTGAGATAGCTTATCATTGCACTTAGATATGAACTTGGAAGAAGTTGTGTATGACTAAAACTATGTCCTTAAGCTTCTGATTGTCAAATGACATAGGCTTGGCTTGGTTTGTTAGAATAAGGCAGATGCGCATATAATCTCTTGCAAATATCATATGATCTAACTTTATGCTTTGAAAAATAATAAAATGCAGCAACTAGTGTCATGCTTTCAAGTTATGAAATAGTTAAGTTTGTGAGATCATGACTTGCTTAAATTTAAAATTACATATGATCTCTAGCATGGCTTACACTACTTTATGTATCTCATTGATGTGATAGTGTAAGTTACTTGATAGTATGACTTGGATGAGCTTTGTTTTATATGTATATGTTATAATATGCTCATAACAACTAAAGGAGGAGAGATAAATTGTTTATATGCTCATGACTTGCTGAATACATTGTCAAAGGGGGAGAGATAAGCATGAAGAGAAAGAGAACATATGCATAAGGAGAGATAATAAAGGGGGAGAGATAATATCGGATAATTTTTCTTCTCATTTTACTTTTGATTTACAAAGGGTGAGAAATTGCCTTCAAAACTTTTATGTGAATTAGCCAATGTTCGGATTTTAAATGGTGTTGCCAATGCATTCATCAAGGGGGAGATTGTAAGACCTATGTGTGCTGAATACATTGGCTTGTCGTGAATACACTTGGCCTTGATGATAAAAGTTTTGAATATCACCAAAACACCTTTTTATCAAGGTCTGACTCTAGCTCTGAACTACAGCAAGGTCCGACGGTAGGGCCGGCTTGGTTTGGGTAGCTCCGGTTACGTTCGATGCTAGGTCCGACTAGCTTTGGTCAGCTCTGGTGAAGTTTTGTCTTTAGCTCCGGCATGTCTTTGATAGCTCCGACATGTTTTTGATAGCTCCGAAATGATTTTGATAGCTCCGCCGTGTTTTTGCTAAGCTCCGAAGTTGATTTTTCTAGCTCTGGCTTTTGGGATTACTAGTACCGACTAGTTCTGGTTAGCTCCGGCGCTAGGTCCTGCTAGTTTTGTAAGCTCCGGCGGGAGCTTGGTTGTACTAGTTTTGGTAAGCTCCGGTGCTAGGTTCTACTAGCTTTTGTTAGCTCCGGCTCAAGGTCCGGGTTGCTCTGGCAAGGTCCGGAACTTGACCGTAGTGCTTCTGCTTTTCATTTGCAATGTTTCGTACTTGCTTTACATTGTTGGAAAGATTGCTTAGTATTCATTTGCTAAGTTTTTGGTGCGTTTTGGTTGATATGGATGATATCGTGTTACTGTGGTTTTGCAACATGCTTATGTGAGGTTCTCACATAGGGTGTTGTGTTCGGAACTAACTTGAGTCAAGTCGACGACTTGGGCTCGTATGGATTGGTTGTTTATTCATGTGCAGGTGTTGCTTGAGTTCAAGACATGGCTGGTGACGGGATCCATTGGACTAGTCTCAGGGAGGAGATGAGGTTCCAACAACCAAATTCAGGAGGAATTGTGGTTGAGCTGATCAGGAGGTTGCGCAGCATGATTGAATCAAGAACAATGCATGTGAAGGTATCGTGGACGTCGTTGGAAGATGTTTGCACGTATGCAAGGAGTGCATGGACGTGGCTACATGGTTCCGAGACGTGATGAAGAGATGTGGACGCAAAGAATTAGTCGGAAAGGTCCAACCGACTAGGTTATGGACTCAGGCTGCAGCTGAGTCGGGTTTGACTCGAATATGGAAAGATTTGAGTTGGTTATGATAGGATTTCGTGTGGGTCACGAATTTGAGTTGTTTAGGAATGTGGGATATGTTCCTAAGGTGTTCGGAAGTCTTAAGATTGCTTCTATCTGCGTATAAAAGAATCCTAAGCAGTTATGGAAAGTTACGATTCGTGAACAGAGTAGGATTAGGTTCCTGATCTGAGTTGAGTTGGCTTTCGAGCTGGTTATATAAGCAAGGGAGACTAGAGCTCGTGGTGCACGACTTTTGGGCTGTTCCTATTGTGTTCTATTGAATAAAATTCGTAGTTTCAAGGAACTTTTGTGCCTTGTTCGTCCGACTTGTTCCAGACAAGTTTTACTCGTCGAGTTTCTGGACAGCACTACCTTTCGTCAGTGGTTTTATCATAACTCGAGTTTTACAGATCCAATTGATGTGATTCTTTTTGGGTTGTCTTCACAACTTGATTTTCTATCATATGTAAAAATTTCACGGTCATTAGATTTTTGGTCTATGATCTACACGAGTTTCTTTGCAGCATTGCAGAACTGTTTTTTCTCGGGTAGGGCAGATTGACCATTGTTTGATCTTTCGATCATAACTTGAGTGTTTCTCGACGAATTTGAGTGATTCTTTTTGTGTTGTCCTCATGACTTGATTCTCTCTGATATATATCACTTTTTCATTGTGTAAAACGTTTAGATTAGTCTCACACGCAATTTCTTTAACAGATCATTTTTCTGCCGAAAGGGTTTGGGGTTTAATTATTTCCGCTGCGTAAGATTTTTAAATCTACCATTCACCCCACCCTCTGGTAGCTTTTCACGTGCTCTTTGATCCTACAGCCACCAGCCCGCATTAAGGATGTCCAGAAACTGACTGGATGTCTAGCCGCCCTCAACCGTTTCATCTCAAGACTGGCGGAGCGGGCGCTACCCTTCTTCAAGCTATTGAGGAAGTCCGGACAATTTCAATGGTCTGAAGAAGCAGAAAAGGCGTTCCAGGAGCTAAAGTAGCTCCTCACCACTCTACCAACCTTGGTAGCTCCAAACTCTGGTGAGCCCTTACTGCTTTACATTTCAGCAACCGACGAGGTTGTCAGCATGGTCCTGGTTGCGAAGAGACCAGAACCATCCTAGGCTCAGGAATCCAGACCCCTCTGGGAGGGTCCGGAGGTTCCTGAAGGTGAGTCTGGGTCCCAGCCCCCAGACTTGGATCTACAGGGAGCTATTCCAGAAGATCTGGACCCCTCTGGGAGGGTCCGGGTTGCTCCAATAGAAGCTCTGGGTTCCTCCAGCAAGGACCCAGAGGTCCCCGAAGCAGGTTCGGACCCCTCCGGTAGGGTCCGGGTCGATGTGGAGGAAGCTTCGGGCCCCTCTGGGAGGGTCCGGACAGTCCAATGCCCAGTGTACTTCATCAGCAAAGTACTACATGATGCCAAGACTCGATACCTAGAGGTGCACAAGCTGCTCTACGCAGTTCTCATCGCCTCGAGGAAGCTTCGCCATTACTTCCAAGCTCACAAGATATCAGTGGTGACCTCTTACCCACTGCGTGTGATCTTGCATAATCCCAACTCTACTGGGAACATTGCAAAGTGGGCAGCGGAATTGGCCGAATTCGATCTTGAATTCGTCCCAAGACAAGTGATCAAGAGTCAAGCATTGGCAGACTGTGGCAGAATGGACCCCCTCTCCATCAAACCCTGGGGGCCCTAGTGAGCGGAAGCCGGAACTCAAGGCTCCAGTCTTCATCGAACCTCACTGGACCCTCTACTTTGATGGCTCCATGCAAAAGTAGGGGGCCGGAGCTAGAGTCCTTCTCCTCACTCCAATCGGGGAGAAGGTAAAACACATGGTCCACCTTGACTTCAAGGCGACTAACAATGTGGCGGAGTATGAAGCACTCATTTATGGACTAAAGGTGGCACTATCATACGATGCCAAGCAGCCGTTGGTCAAGGGAGATTCGCAGGTCATCATCAAACAGGTGAAGGGTGATGCTCCTGTAACCATCCCCAACTAGCTGCTTATCTCCTTGTAGTCCAGAGGCTTCGGAAGGACTTTGAAGTCCTGGATCTCCACCATGTCCAGCGTGTCCATAACGTTGAAGCTGACAAACTCTCGATGAAAGCGTCAACCGGAGCTCCGGCTCCTGACGGAACATTCGTCCGGAGGTTGTCAAAACTGTAAGTGCATCTAGGATATCCCTTGTGGGTTTTGGCTAACTGATGACAAACATATGAGATCCTAATGAAACTATTGAGATGATTGCAGGACAAACAAATGAAATAGCTCGATGCACACAAAAAGGTGAAAAATGAAGTGGTGTCCAAAGAGGGATACTTTGATAGAGCTTGGAAGACCAAATTAGATTTTGAATGTATAGGGAGTGTATGAAAGACACACTCCAAGAGCTCACAACTTTGCGCTAGGGTAAGGGATTAAAATTAACCTAACTTTCACAATGCACCGGACTAGTCCGATCATGGACTGGACTAGTCCGTTTAACTTTCTAGAATCTCTCTTATTGGGAGACCGGACTAGTCCGTGTGTCCACTGGACTAGTCCGTTGAACTTTCTGGAGTCTCTCATATTGAGGGACCAGACTAGTCCGTGTGTCCACCAGACTAGTCCGTCCGCGGACTAGTCTGTTGAACTTTTTGGAGTTCACCTTCACACAGAACCGGACTAGTCCGAGCTTGGACCGGACTAGTCTGACAGACTTTCTGGACTTCAAAATACATAGTGACCGGACAAGTCCCGACTTGCACCGGACTAGTCTGGTATTAGGGTTTTTCAACGGTTACTTTTTGGAAACCCTATAAATAGAGAATCCATGGCCTTCCAGAGAACACACACGTTGAATACTGATGAAAACACAAACCCTAGTGCTGCCACTTCGTCCCAAGAGCCCAAAACACATCTCCCCACACATCTAAAGTGCAAAAAGAGTGAAATCAATTGAACACTTGGATTCGGGATTGGGAGATCGTCGTTCTTTCATTGCGAGCTCTTGGGGTTTGATCTTTCTACACTCATACTCTGCATTGTAATACTTTTGAGTGTATTTGATCACTTCATTTGTTATAGTTTTCGTGGGAGCCCTCAACGTGTGAGGTTGCCCCACAAACTTGGTGATTAACCGTGATAGTGGAATCAAGTCGGCCTTCATGGTGACTTGAAGAGGGAGAGGGTTGGAGACCCGTCTCTGTGTGAGCTTCCTCAACGAGGACGTAGATCTCATGGTGAGATCGAACCTCAGGAAAAATTCGTGTGTCTTGTGCCTTATTTCCTTTACATTTTGTTCATTAGATCACTTGATTGATAAAACATCAATCTAAGGCACTTATAGGTTTTTACTTGCATTCTTACATTAATCTCAAATAAAAATATCAGTTGTTCTCATTTTCGCTGCTAAAAGAATTTGGTTTCCCAAATAACGCTTAATCAACACACATATTTCTAGCACACCGGACTAGTCCGCACACGCAACCGAACTAGTCCGGTCAACCAATTTTTAACAATTCTATTAAGTGTGTAGGAAACTTTAAAGGCCTATTCACCCCCCCTCTAGGCCACATTCAATTGGTATCAGAGCAAGGTTTTCCGCCAACGAGACTCACATCTCGGAGAGATCAATGGCCTCTGAGAAGAACAACGATATCTCGAAGATGAACATCAATGAGGAGGAACAAGAAGCTAAAGCCTTTGATGTGCTGAAAGAAAGTCCACATGATGATGAAGAAGTGCGACAACTAAAGACACTCCTGAGGAAGAAACTGCTAGGACAAAAAGGAAAAGAAGATGAGAAGATGACGGGGAGTGTCATCACGCCTACTCCCGACATCCTTACAACTACAACCGTCTCAATTCAAACAATCACTATCTCTCCATTCCTATGGGAAAACCTCCACAGTTTGACGGAAGCGACTATACCATGTGGAAGTACAACATGAAGATGCATCTAATATCCCTAAATCCTAGTCTATGGCACATTGTTTGCACTGGCATAGATATCCCGGACACGGATGAGGAACTCACCACAGAACAAGAACAAGAGATTCACAGAAATGCACAAGCCATCACCGTGATCACGTCATCACTAAGCAGAGAGGAATTCACCAAGATCGATGGCTTAGAAAGTGCAAGAGAAATCATGGATACACTCAAGACAACTCAAGAAGGAAATAGGTCGGTTCGTGAAGCTAAAATTGAGATGCTTGAAGGAGAGTTGGGGAGATTTGCTATTGAAGAAGGCGAATCACCTCAAGACATGTACAACCGGATGAAGGCACTCATCAACAAAATTCGTGCCTATGGAAGTAAGAAATGGATGGATCACGAGGTGGTCCAGAGAATGATTAGAGCCTTCGTGCCAAGAAATATCACACTTTGCTCAATGATTAGAGAAAGCCCCGGGTTTCACAAAATGACTCCCGATGAATTGTTGGGGAAGATCATAAATCATGAAATGATGGAGAAAGAGGCATAATACGTCAAAGACTTGGCTGAACTCACTTCTTCCACAAAGAAAGAGGTTGCTCTCAAAGCAACATGCCGACCCAAACTCAAAGAAACTCGTGAAGATCAAGACGAGTGGCATACAAGCGACGAGAGCACCGATCTTGATGATGAAGAAATGGTACTCTTTATCAAGAAGTTCAAGCGAATGATGAAAAGTAGACACGGCAACAACTCAAATGAAGGCAAAAGAAAGGATAAAGGAAAATCCAAGGCTCGACGCACTTGCTACAACTGGGGAGAGTATGGTCACTTCATGGTGGACTGCCCTTATGAAGAAAACAAAAAGAAGAAGGAAACAAGACCTCAAGAAAAGAAAATTTTCAGAAAAAGAAGACAAGCCCATCAAGCTCACATTGGCAAGGAGTGGGACTCAAACGACGAGTCCTCCTCCGATGAAGAAGAAGAGATGGCCACTATCGCAATCAAGAAACCTACTATGAAGGCCACACTCTTCCCAAACATGGGAGGATGGGATATGAACAACCACACTTGCCTTATGGCTAAGGAAGGCAAGAAATAGGTACGACTCACCCCTCCTACGCTAAATTCCTCTATTGATGACTTTGATAGCTCTAGTGACAATGAAGAAATGTTTAGAGGACTAAGTAAAATTGCTCTAAAGAAAATGGAAATGTTGTCGAACGAAATTTTGGAAAAGGAGGAACTTCTTAACCGACAAGAAGATATGCTCATCCGTGAAAGGAAGAGATATCAAGAAGTTGAAAAGCTTCTCGAGCTTGAAAGAGAGAAGAATGAGTCGCTTAAGGTTGAGCTAGCCTTGAGTAAGGAAACTTACTAAAAGCTAGAAGACTCGCATATTGCAATCAAGGAAGAACTTGCTAACTTGTCAAAAGTTAACAAGATCCTTGAGGTGCAAGTTGAGTCGCTCAATCAAAGTGACTCCTATTCCTCCAAGAGCTCTTACTCCAAAGATATGAGTTCGACAACAATCGGAACTTGCACTTGCTCTAGTAAGAAGAATGTTATTTCTAATAATTCAACTTCTAATCATGCCTCTCCAAGTGACATCTTTGATAACGAGAAGATCAAATATGCACGCAGTGCATATATGGTCACTAGACCTCCTAATGTCAAAGATGGCCTTGGTTTTGATAGGAACAAACACATGTCTACTCCATATCATGCTAAGAAAGGAATTGTCTTTGTTAAGGAAAAATCCCATGAATTTGATTTACAAATATTGTTTCGTACATTTGATGCTTCTTATGTTCTTATGAAAGCCAAACATGGAAAAGTCATTGCTAAATATATAGGGCCATGCCACAAGAACTTGAAAACTTGTGTGTGGGTGCCCAAGACTCTTGTGACTAACCTGAGGGGACCCAAGCAAGCTTGGGTACCTAAAACCAAAGAATAATTCTTTTTTGCAGGCTTACTCCTCCGGTGGATCTAAATGGGTGCTTGATAGTGGATGCACAAATCACATGACCGGAGAGAGAGGTATGTTTGTGGAGTACGAGTACAACAAGGATCCAGGTGAAGGCATATACTTCGGAGACAACAGCCAAGGAAAGATCCTTGGTAGCGGTAACATTGAAATATCCTCTCAACATACCTTATACAATGTTTTACATGTAGAATCTCTTGATTATAACCTTTTGTCAATATCTCAGCTATGCTACAAAGGCTACAACTGTTTGTTCACTAATGATGGTGTGACCGGTTTTAGAAGAAGCGATGGCTCGATTGCATTCAAGGGAATGTTGAAGGGCAAGCTTTATCTTGTTGACTTCAACAAAGATAAAGCTGAACTCAACACTTGCTTGGTTGCTAAGACCAACATGGGATGGCTGTGGTATAGATGGCTAGACCATGTTGGGATGAGAAATCTGCAGAAACTTCTAAAAGGTGGTCACATCCGTGGTCTTAAGGATGTGGTGTTTGAAAAAGACAGGCCTTGCAGCGCTTGTCAAGCGGGAAAACAAGTCGGAGCACCACACCCCGCAAAGAATGTGATGACTACCAAAAGACCGCTGGAACTCCTCCACATGGATCTCTTTGGTCCAATTTCGTACATCAGCATCGGCGGTAACAAATACGGTTTAGTAATTGTTGATGATTTTTAAAGATTTACCTGAGTACTTTTCTTGTATGATAAATCAGAAACTCAGGGAATCCTCAATAAGTTCTTGAAAATAGCTCAGAACGAATTCTCATCAACTATAAAGAACATCAGAAGTGACAACGGGACAGAATTTAAGAACCTCCAAGTTGAAGAGTATCTTGATGAAGAAGGGATAAAACATGAGTTCTCGGCACCCTACCCCCATCAACAAAATGGGGTGGCCGAAAGGAAGAACATAACATTGATCGAAATGGCAAGAACTATGTTGGATGAATACAAGACATCAGATCGATTTTGGGCAGAAGTGGTGAACACCGCTTGTCATGCCACAAATCGGCTGTACCTCCATCGACTACTGAAGAAAACTCCATATGAGCTCTTTACCGGTAAAAAGCCTAATGTTTCTTATTTCAAAGTATTTGGTTGTAAATGTTTTATTCTGAACAAGAAACCGAGGACCTCGAAGTTCGCCTCGAAGTCCGATAAAGGGTTCTTGCTCAGTTATGAATCGAATGCCTACGCCTATCGTGTCTTCAACAAGGTGTCCGGCCTTGTTGAAGTAGCACGTGACGTAGTGTTCGATGAATCTAACGGCTCACAAGTGGAGCAAGTTGATAAGTGTGTGCTAGATAAAGAGGAAGCTCCATATGAAGCACTGAAGAAAATGGGACTTGGTGATATCTTACCACAAGAGCAAACATTCGACTCAAATGCACAAGATGAACCTCAACACGGAGGCAATGATCAAGGGGGAGCTCTTGCACAAGATCAAGAGGAGGAAGATCAAGAAAATCAGGACATTTATGGAAGCAATGTTCTAGGGGGAGACAATGCACATGAAGATAATGAAGAACAAGCAACTACACAAGTTCCACACTCGAGAGTACACCAAAGCGTGCAAAGAGACCACCCTGTCAACAATATCATTGGAGATATTGCTAAGGGAGTAACTACTAGATCTCGAATTGCAAATTTCTGTGAATACTATTCTTTTGTGTCTTTTCTGGAACCATACAAGGTAGAAGAAGCCTTAAGGGATCCAGACTGGGTGATTGCAATGCAAGAAGAGTTGAACAACTTCAAGAGAAATGAAGTGTGGGAGTTGGTGGAGAGACCAAAGGCGAACATAGTTGGAACCAAATGGGTCTTTCGGAACAAGCAAGATGAACATGGAGTAGTAACAAGAAATAAAGCAAGATCGGTGGCCAAAGGTTATTCTCAGGTCGAAGGTTTGGACTTCGATGAAACTTTCGCTCCTGTAGCTAGACTTGAGTCCATTCGTATTTTATTGGCATATGCTACTCACCATAATTTTAAGCTGTATCAAATGGACGTCAAAAGCGCTTTCTTAAATGGTCCAATCAAGGAGGAAGTTTATGTGGAGCAGCCACCAGGATTCGAAGACCAAAAGTATCCCAACCATGTCTACAAACTGCGTAAGGCTCTCTATGGCCTCAAACAAGCTCCTCGAGCTTGGTATGAGTGTCTTAGTGATTTTCTGACTCAAAATGGATTCAAGATTGGTAAAGATAACTATACACTCTTCACTAAACATTGTGATGATCATCTATTCGTATGTCAAATTTATGTTGACGACATTATCTTTGGATCCACTAACAAGTATTTCTGTGAAGAATTTAGTAAAATTATGACTAATAGGTTCGAGATGTCAATGATGGGCGAGTTGAAGTTCTTCTTGGGATTCCAAGTGAAGCAATTAAGAGAAGGTACATTTATAAGCCAAACCAAATATACACAGGACATTCTCAAGAAATTCAACATGGACAAAGCCAAGCCCATCAAGACACACATGGCCACTAACGGACATCTCGACCTCAATGAAGATGGTCCCAATGTGGACCAAAAGGTATATCGGTCCATGATCGGCTCCTTACTTTATTTATGTGCATCTAGGCCAGATATTATGCTTAGTGTTTGCTTGTGTGCAAGGTTTCAAGCCGCACCCAAAGAGTGTCACTTAATTGCGGTAAAAAGAATCCTAAGGTACCTTGTGCACACACCCAACATGGGCCTTTGGTATCCCAAAGGATCCAAATTTAACTTGATAGGGTACTCCGATGCCGACTATGCAGGATGCAAAGTCGATAGAAAGAGCACGTCAAGGACTTGTCAGTTTCTTGGTAGGTCCCTAGTTTCTTGGTCATCTAAAAAGCAAAACTCCATTGCTCTTTCCACAGCGGAAGCAGAGTATGTTACAGCCGGCAGTTGTTGCGCACAACTACTTTGGATGCGACAGACTCTTAGGGACTATGGCTACAATCTAAGCCATATACCGCTTCTATGTGATAATGAAAGTGCTATAAAAATTGCACACAACCCTGTAGAGCACTCAATAACTAAGCACATAGATATCCGTCATCATTTTCTTAGAGATCATTCATTAAAAGGTGACATTGCTATTTCACATGTTAGAACTGAAAAACAACTTGTAGATATTTTTACCAAACCATTGGATGAGAAAAGGTTTTGTGAGCTTAGGAATGAACTTAATATTCTTGACTCTCGAAATGTGGCTTGAAACATTGCACACTTGGTTGAAACTTCAAATGTTACATTTTATTGCTAAAACTGCCCCTCACCTCTTTTTCTTCTAAGAAAACTAATTTTAATGAAAAAATCTTGGAGTTTATGACCATTTTTCATTGTTGATTGCCTTCTGGTCATAAGTACCAAGATTATTTGCAAAACTTGTCCTTAGATCACTATTAGTTATCTCTAAATACTTAGTTTTTCCAGGGGCACCGGACTAGTCCGTCCTCTGACCGGACTAGTCCGGTCGGCCGCTTATATAAGCAGTTGGCCGGCCCAAAATCAAAATTTCAAACCTCCCTCCACTTTGAGTTGAGCCCTCACCTCTCAAACCCTAGCCCCCAAAAGTGATTTTCGAGTTGAGCCCTCAAAACCCAAGATTTTGGAGCAACTTCCATGCAGACTACTACGAGCATGTGTACATGAAGATGAAGAATCCCGTAGTAGAGAGTCAATGGGTGAATGTTGGATACTTACAGTCGAAGAGATATCCTGCCTTTTGTGAGGTGGTTGAGGCCCTAGAGAGGCACAGCTTGAAGGATCTGATGGCCTTTGAGTATGACTGGAACAATGAGGTCATCACCCAATTTTACTTTACCCTCTACTTTGCTCGTGGTGATGGAGACAGTCTTACTTGGATGACTCATGGTTCCAAGTCCAGTGTCACTTATGATGAATTTGCAAGGATCCTCCACCTTGAGCACACTTTGGATCATGATCTTGTAATCCACAATCTGCAACCCTTGGAGAAGGATGAGCTCAAATTTCTCTATGACAGAAGGATGCCTTATGTCCTTCCCACTATCAAATATTTGAAGCCCTTCTATGTGGTCCTCAACAGAATTTTGAGGAAGACAATAGCCCCGAAAGATGGAGATGCGGTGACTATTCAAGGAACTTTGAGGACCCTAATGAAGGTCATTGGTGGGAGGAGACCGTTCAATGTCTTTGAATACATCTACAATGACATTGTGAACATCTCAATCACTCCAAACAGATCTTGCGGGTATGCTCCGTACATCATGTACATGATTGAGAAAGTGACTGGACTTGAATTTGTCAAGGATGTTCACCATACGGGGTTGAAGCCGCAAAAGCCCACTGAGTACACTCTACCTCAGCTCCTGGTGCACCTCCCTCCCCTGAAGCTGAGAGGAGGTCAAAACAAGCTCGGGATGTAAATGCCACAAGATCTGCAGCTGCTCCTCCTAGCTCTGCACCTGCTCATGAACCCTCCAGTGGTGTGCTCAAAATGCTCACCTCAATCTTTGCCTGCTGCCGCAAGATTGAAGTCAGGCAGAAGAAGCATCAACAATATGTGAATGCCAACATCAAAGCTATTTGTGACAAGCTTGAGATTGAGCCGGTTGGATCCCTGCCCGCCTTCGAGGACTCCGAGGAAGAGCCTGCTCCAGCGAATGATGATGGTGGTGAAGATGAAGACCGGACCGAAACTGAAGTAGAGAGCGGCGATGAGTGATTCTCCTCAAATTTTCCCTTTTTTGGTGCCTTGATGCCAAAGGGGGAGAGATTGATACTAGTAGTTCCTCTAGTTGGTGTCTTTTTGTTGTTGTGATCGAGGACATATACTTATTTTTTAAAACCTTGTAATACACTATTTCTTCTTTTATGTGTGATGCTTATTGTTACTTGAATGATTATCTCTATGCTCATTATTGATTACCTTTATTTCATCACACCTTGTTGATCACACACCTGTTAGGCACCCCACCATAAGGTGTGTGCATATATGAGAAGCTTTTTGTGGATTTATCGTTATTCTCATATGTGCACACCTTATGAAAATCAAGATTTTATTCTCAATTGTGCTATCTCAAATGGTTGTCATCAATCACCAAAAAGGGGGAGATTGTAAGTGCATCTAGGATATCCCTTGTGGGTTTTGGCTAATTGATGACAAACATATGAGATCCTAATGAAACTATTGAGATGATTGCAGGACAAACAAGTGAAACAGCACAGTGCACACAAAAAGGTGAAAAATGAAGTGGTGTCCAAAGAGGGATACTTTGATGGAGCTTGGAAGACCAAATTAGATTTTGAATGTATAGGGAGTGTATGAAAGACACACTCCAAGAGCTCACAACTTTGTGCTAGGGTAAGGGATTAAAATTAACCTAACTTTCACAATGCACCCGACTAGTCCAATCATGGACCGGACTAGTCCGTTTAACTTTCTGGAATCTCTCTTATTGGGAGACAGGACTAGTCCGTGTGTCCACCGGACTAGTCCGTGTGTCCACCGGACTAGCCCGTTGACCTTTCTGGAGTCTCCCATATGTGGAGATTGGACTAGTCTGCAAACTAGTCCATTGAACTTTCTGGAGTTCACCTTCACACAGAATCGGACTAGTCCGAGCTTGGACCGGACTAGTTCGGTAGACTTTCTGGACTTCAAAATACACAGTGATCAGACAAGTCCGGACTTGCACCGGACTAGTTCGGTATTAGGGTTTTTCAACGATTACTTTTTGGAAACCCTATAAATAGAGAATCCACGGCCTTCCAAAGAACACACACATTGAATATTGATGAAAACACAAACCCTAGTGCCGTCACTTCGTCCCAAGAGCCCAAAACACATCTCCCCACACATCTAAAGTGCAAAAAGAGTGAAATCAATTGAACACTTGGATTCAGGATTGGGAGATCGTCGTTCTTTCATTGTGAGCTCTTGGGGTTTGATCTTTCTACACTCATACTCTGCATTGTAATACTTTCAAGTGTATTTGATCACTTCTTTCATTGTAGTTTTCGTGGGAGCCCTCAACGTGTGAGGTTGCCCCACAAACTTGGTGATTAATCGTGATAGTGGAATCAAGTCGGCCTTCGTGGTGACTTGAATAGGGAGAGGGTTGGAGACCCGGCTCTGTGTGAGCTTCCTCAACGAGGACGTAGATCTCGTGGTGAGATCGAACCTCGGGAAAAATTTGTGTCTCTTGTGCCTTATTTCCTTTACATTTTGTTCATTAGATCACTTGATTGCTAAAACATCAATCTAAGGCACTTATAGGTTTTTACTTGCATTCTTACATTAATCTCAAATAAAAATAACAGTTGTTCTCATTTCCGCTGCTAAAAGAATTTGGTTTCCCAAATAACGTTTAATCAACACAGATATTTCTAGCACACCGGACTAGTCTGCCCACGCAACCGGACTAGTCCGGTCAACCAAGTTTTAACAATTCTATTAAGTGTGCAGGAAACTTTAAAGGCCTATTCACCCCACCCCCCTCTAGGCCACATTCAAAAACCCACAGCTTAGCCTGCCGAACTGAGCGAAGGGGGAGAGACCAGCATCCCGAAGTTGGCGGTCCCGATGGCCATGTTACCATGGCAGCCATCAAGGGTCGTAGGTGCTACCGGAAGCTCCTAGCAACCCAGCACGCAAGACTCAAATGCTCAAGCAAGCTCCGATGCATGGATCTCGGAGATCTGTAGCTACTTGAAAGAGAACATCCTTCCTGAAGATGATGTATCTGCTGATCGGATAGTCAGATTGGCTAAAAGACACACGCTAGTAGAAGGGGATCTCTACTGGCGCGGTGCCAATGGCGTCCTAATGCGGTGCATCACAAGGGAAGAAGGCTGCGAGCTCCACGCAGAAATCCATGGAGGCGAGTGTGAGAACCATGCGTCTTCCCGCACGTTGGTCAGTAAAGCCTTCCGGCATGGCTTTTACTGGCCTACAGTGTTCCAGGATGCAACTGAGCTGGTGAAGAAATGCAAAGCATGCCAGTTCCATGCAAAGCAAATTCACACACCAGCTCAGCCTCTACAAATGATACCTCCTACATCGCCTTTCACTGTGTGGGGGATGGACATCTTGGGACCTTTCCCATGAGCCGTTGGAGGTTACAAGTTCCTGTATGTTGCCATTGACAAGTTCACCAAATGGCCGGAAGCAACTCCAGTTGTGACAATAAACAAGCAATCAGCTATCAACTTCTTGTAGTCCATCATATGAAGATTTGGAGTCCCGAACAAAATCATAACAGATAATGGGACCCAATTCTCAAGCTTTGCTTTTCAAGGATACTGCAAAGACCTCAGCATCCAAGTCAGCTACGCCTCCGTAGCTCACTCGGCAAGCAATGGCCAAGCCGAGAGAACAAATGCAGAAATCCTAAAAGGACTCAAGACGCGCACATATGAGCGCCTGAAAAAACAAGGAGCCAACTGGATTGAAGAGCTTCCGCCCAGTCTATGGGTCAACAAGACAACTCCAAACTGGTCAACTGGAGAGACACCCTTCTTCCTGGTGTACGGAGCTGAAGCAGTCCTTCATCGGAAATCACCTTGGGGTCGCTCCGGGTCCGGACCTCCGACGAAGCCACGCAGGACCAGCTCCGGCGTGAAGACCTTGACCTCATTGAAGAGGGAAGGTGTCGAGCAGCTGTTCGGAATGCCCGATACCGCCAAGCTCTCCGGCGCTATCACCAACGGCATGTTCACAGCCGACAGCTCGAGGAATGCGATCTGGTGCTACGGATAATACAATCTAGAGAAGGGTTAAACAAACTCTCCCCCAACTGGGAGGGACCCTTCCGAGTGATCAAAGTATCCCGTCCCAGATGCGTTCGCTTGGCAACCGAGGATGGGACACCTCTCCCAAATCCTTGGAACATTGATCACCTCCGTAAGTTCTACGCTTAATATCACGGAGGTGAGTCTGTAATTACATATGGTGTATGTTATAGAGTCATTGTACAGATTCCAGACAGAGGGAAGCTCCTGTACTGACACGTGTCAAGTAGCACCGGACCTACTCGTCCACGACGGTAAACTCTGGTGCTGCCACGTGGCAACCTCCGGACCTTCAACTTCCACAGTTAGGCTGGTGGACCCCCCCAACGGCTCCGGACCTTCAAGGAGCAATCAAAGACTTCAATACCCGATTAAGTGTCATTAATACCATATTAATGACACACGATCGGATGGCCCTTAATACTGGTAATAGCACTATTAAGGCCCGTTACCAGGCTATTAAGGGTAATTAACCTCATTAATTGTGTATCAAACATGTGTAACCGCTGGGGCCACCTGTCGGGCCAAGCTAACGATGTAACGACCAGTCCTTTTACTATAAAAGGACTGGTCCACGATACACAAGGGACGGTTCCAGAGCACTACTGAACTCCCTGAGCTAGACGAGCTTCTTCTTCTGGAGCTTCTTCTAGACTCACACGCTTAATACATCACCAACACACCCCGTGGAGTAGGGTATTACGCTCAGGCGGCCCAAACCACGTAAATCTCTGTGTACACTTGTCTTTCACCTTCTTGAATCTCTGCGCGCCCATTACCGAACTATAACTCCTTAATCTACCTAAGGTAGTGTCAGGAGATCTGTCGGATCCAAACACCAAAAACAACATAATTGGTGACATCCAAAAGGGAGTAACAACTAGATCTCGAATTGCTAATTTTTGTGAACATTACTCGTTTGTATCCTCTTTGGAACCTCATAGGGTTCAAGATGCATTGAAAGATCCGGATTGGGTGGTGGCAATGCAAGAAGAATTGAACATCCTAAAACGGAACGAGGTGTGGGAACTTGTTGAAAGGCCCAACTTCAACATCCTCGGCACTAAATGGGTCTTCCACAACAAACAAGACGAACACGGGGTGGTGACAAGAAACAAGGCACGACTTGTGGCTAAAGGGTATTCACAAGTCGAAGGTTTGGATTTCGACAAAACTTTTGCTCCTGTAGCTAGGCTTGAATCGATTAGAATATTACTTGCATATGCTACTTACCATGATTTCAAGCTCTATCAAATGGATGTGAAAGCGCCTTCCTCAACAGACCAATCAAGAAGGAGGTGTACGTGGAGCAACCCCCCGGATTCGACGATCAAGAGTTCCCTGACCATGTGTTCAAACTGCGTAAGGCTCTCTACGGCCTCAAACAAGCTCTTAGAGCTTGGTATGAGTGTCTTAGAGATTTTTTAATTGAAAATGGATTTAAGATTGCCAAAGCTGATTACACATTGTTCACCAAGCACTTTGACAATGATTTATTTATCTGTCAAATTTATGTTTATGAAATTATATTTGGTTCAACTAACAAATCCTTTTGATAAGAATTTAGTAAGATTATGACACATAGATTCGAGATGTCCATGATGGGAGAATTGAGATATTTCTTGGGATTTTAAGTGAGGCAACAAAAGTAAGGGACGTTCATAAGCCAAACCAATTATACTCAAGACATACTCAATAAGTTTGGAATGGACAAGGCAAAGCCTACAAAGACTCCCATGGCAACAAATGGACACTTGGATCTCAATGAAGATGGACCAAACGTGGATCAAAAGGTATATCGCTATATGATTGGATCCCTACTTTACTTATGTGCATCTAGGCCTGATATTATGTTGAGTGTATGTTTGTGTGCAAGATTTCAAGCCAATCCTAAGGAGTGTCATTTGACAACAGTAAAAAGAATCTTGCGATATTTAGTTCATGCACCCAACCTAGTCCTTTGATATCTTAAAGGCTCCAAGTTCAATCGCATTGGATACTCCGATGCAGATTATGTCAGATGCAAAGTAGATAGAAAAAGTACCTCCGGTACAAACCAATTCCTAGGTGGATCCCTAGTTTCTTGGTCCTCCAAGAAACAAAACTCCATTGCTTTATCCACGGCCGAAGCGGAGTATGTTGCAGCCGGGAGTTGTTGTGCACAACTCCTTTGGATGCGAAAGACTTTATGGGATTACGGTTACAATATGAGTCATATTCCACTCCTTTGTGATAATGAGAGTGCTATTAAAATTGCCCATAACCCCGTTGAGCACTCTAAGACCAAACATATAGACATCTGGCATCACTTTTTGAGAGACCACTCAATGAAAGGAGACATGACCATTTCCCATGTCAACACCAAAAAACAACTAGCTGATATATTTACCAAGCCACTCGATGAAAAACATTTTTGCGAGCTCTGAAATGAACTAAAACATTTTTGATGCTCGGAACGTGGCTTGAAAACTTGCATACCTGTATGGCTTATTCAAAATCCATTGATTGTGTTATGAAAATCATCTCTCCCTATTTTCTCCGAAAAACTACTTCAATTACTTGATCTTGATGAATTATGGTCATAGCTTGATTGTTGGATGGTTACTGATCATATTCATCAAGATTATTTGTGTGATTTGCCCTCCTTTTTTCTTTGTAAGTACCTTCGAATATATACGAATGGGCTAAATGGTTTTGTTCTGGTGACCACGGACTAGTCTGTGGTTACCCAGACTAGTCCGCACACTGTAGACAAGTCCGCAGTGATCCGGTAGTCCGGACTAGTCCAATTGACCACATACTAGTCCGGTTTTTTGACTCCATAACCCTAGGGCCGCCAAACCCTAATCCCCTTCATCCTCACAACGTTCCTCACATTCTCTCTCTTCACTCGAGCACCCCATGGTGATTTGGCGATTTCTCCACCAAATCTCTTCAACTCTCCGTGGAAAACGATCTTCATCGCGAGGGGATCGAGGACCACGGACTTGTCTGCACCAACAACACCTCCAACCTCAAGAATCGAAGGATTTTGGTAAACTTTCTCCAAAACCCTAGAATCTTCGATTTCTTGCGTTATGGACCAAATAGCTTAGTTCCACTTGTTAATACATGACTCCTTGTTGTATTACATCTACCTTGAGCTATTTTTGCATTGAGAAACACCATTTAATTGCTAGTTAGGGTTTGAGCAGTTGAACGTCGGACTAGTCCGGTCTCGGTACAGACAAGTTCGGTTCTCCGGACTAGTCCGCACCTGAGCATTAGACAAGTCTAATTTTTAATTGAACTCAACCCTAAATTCTAACTACTCAATGCATTTCCTTGCCATCAATACTCATCCACATATTGTATAATTCTCTTGTCAGGACCATGTCGAGCTCCAATGATGAGATCTCCGACTATGAGGCCGACATGGACCAAGAGTCATTGATTCGGTCCTCGACGGGCCAAAGCAAAAAGCAGAAACACCATGTCGCTGATCCGTCACCCACTCCACCTCAAGTGCGACGAAAGGTCATGGCCAAGAAGCCCGCATCCAAAGGAAAGGATGGAGCTGGCCCCAGCTTGGCAGCTCCTCGCCAAGCTAAGGGCAAAGGGAAATGGATAGCCACCGGTCCGATTGACCCTCTCCAAATGAGTGCTCTAAGGTAGGGGACCGGAGACCCCACAGAAGAAAGGTTCAATGACAAAGGAAGTGATGTCGCTTCAAAGATCAGGACAATTGACTGCTACAGCAAATCCAGAGAGGCATCTGATGCAAGGTTCTGGAGCTACTTCCATGCGACTGTTATAGTTTCGTTCTTACGATGAAGACTCCGGTGGTCCAAAGCCAATGGATCGACTGGACCCACTTTGAGAGGAAGAGCTGCCCAGCCTTTGATGATGTGATTGCAGCTGTGGCGAGGCATGGTCTGAAGGATCTGCTTGCCTTCAGATACAACTGGAATGATGAAATCATTGCTCAGTTTTATGCTACCTGCTATTTTGCTAGTGATGAAGAGGAAAGGGTGACTTGGATGACTCATAGATCAAAGTACATCGTGACTTATGATGAGTTTGCAAGATTGCTTCACCTGGAAGACACTGGCAACAATGAGCTCATCATCCACAACATTGGTGTCTTGGAGAAGGACAAGATGGAGTTCCTATATGACACCCGCCTAAAGTACAACCCTCCATCAACCAAGAACATGAAGCCTTTCTTCGTGGTTCTTGACAGGGTGCTGAGGAAGACAAGAGCTCCAAAAGATGGAGATGCAGGAAGTGTTCAGGGTTACCTAAGGACACTAATGAAGGTGATAAGCAAGAACCAGAAGTTTGATGTCTTTGACTATATCTGGAACGACATGGTGAACATCTCTTGCACCCCTAAGCGTTCCTAGCTATGCGCCCTATATCATGTTTATGATAGAAAAGGTCACTAGAATCGAGTTTGTGAAGGATCTTGAGCACACTCCTCTAAGGCCCCAGAAGCCTTCCCAAGCCACTCTCCCAGCTGCTCCATCCCTAGTGTCAAGTGAAGAGGCTCTGAGGAGGGCTCAAGGAGATGCAAGGAGGGCTCCCAACACTAGGGACCCTCCTCAAAAAGGGTCTCCCAGTTGCATCTTGATGTATTTGGCCGCCATCTTTGGCTCCTGCAAAAAGTCTGAGGTGAAAGTCCACAAGTTGAACAAAGCAACGAAAGAGTATATGAGATACATAAAGCAAAATATCAAAGCCATATGCTAAAAGCTGGAGATTGAGCCTATTGGGTCTCTTGTCATCTCCGAGGACTCTCCTTCTGACTTCTCAGAGCTTCCACCCCTCTCACCTTTTGGACTTGCATATTTTGGCGTTGGTGGCGCTGCAAGTGGTTCTCATCCTCCTCCACCTCCTAAAGCTGACGACAATGAAGACAACGAGAGGACTGACAATGAGCAGTGAGCCTGCGGCGACTTCTAGATCCCTCCTCTCCTTATTTTTGGTGCCTTGATGCCAAAGGGGGAGAGATTGAGGGGGGGTCACTAGGTCTAGCAGTAGTTTGAGAGATGAGAGATCTTTTGCATCTTTTGCTCAGTGTTATGATTTTGGTACTGTAAGACTGTTATTGGGGTTGTAAAACTTTCATTATGCTTTTATTATGTTTCTAGTCATGGTTATGAAGTGTGTAATTGTGCTTTAATATGATCTATGTTTTTTCTCTGAAATTGACATATATGCTTGATCTTGATATGACTATGTCAATTATCTCATTCTCATCATGAATATTGGTTACACACACGTAGTTTTGCACCCCACCATAAAGAGTGCACATATGTCTTATGTTTTCATTGCTTAACTTGTTCCAAGCTCATATGTGCACACTTTGTGAAAATTTAGATTTTTAATCATATTTTTCAAATCTCAATTGGTTGTCATCAATCACCAAAAAGGGGGAGATTGAAAGTGCATCTAGGCATCCTTTGTGAGTTTTGGTTGATTTATGACAAACAAATGAGATCCTAACCAAATTGTTGAGATGAGTGCAGGTTGCAATGAAATTATGAAGTAAGTGCAAAAAAAAAGGAGACTGAAGAATTAAGTTGAAAAGTACTCAAGAAGATGAATAGAATACTTTTTGTGTATGGAGTGTGTTGGAGAAACACACCCCAACATCTCAAGCAAAAGAAATCACTCTCACTGCACAAATTCACACTGGTCCAGACTAGTACGATATTCCCCGGACTAGTCCGATAATCTCTCTATCCAGGATCGGACAAGTCCTCCCAGTGCGGACTTGTTCGCACCGAACTAGTCCGATAAAGTATGGACTAGTTTGATAATCGTTCTGATCAATATCGGACAAGACCGATATTCCACAGACTAGTCCGAAATCCCCACTGACCAACATCAGACAAGTCCTCCCAATTCCAGACTTGTTCTTAGTCCCTCAAGATTCCACGACACCGGACTAGACCGATCTTATCCGGACTAGTCCGATAACCTCTCTGACTAAAATCGGACAAGTCCTCCAAGTGCGGACTTGTCCTCAATTCACTAAAGGTTTCACCACGCCGGACTAGTCTAATATGTGTCGGACTAGTCCGAACATCTCCAGAGACTAAATCGGACTAGTCCATTCATTGCTGTACAAATCCGATAATTCAAGACACTTAGGGTTTCGTACATGCCGCACACCGGACTAGTCCGGAGTCAACCACGGACTAGTACGAACATCGCTAACCCTGACGGTAACCTTTGGAAATCCTAGTATAAATAGAGGTGTACGGCCCCTAATCAAACACTCTCGACCCCCTGCGCTGTCACACCTTCCAAGAGCCCAGAAAACACATCTTTCCACACAATCCAACGCAAGAAAGATCAAATCCTTGAGGATTAACCATAGATCAAAGGAGAGACACGTTCTTCACGTCTTGAGCTCTTGGGTTTGATTCTCTCACACACTCTCACTATTTCATTGCATACGTTTCGAGTGTGTTTGGGGAGCCCTCAACTTGTGAGAAGGCCCTTGAACACGGTAATTTACCCCTTCTTGATTAGTGGAAGAGAATCAGCCTCCATGGTGATTCGATGAGGGTAGGGTTGGTGAAGACCCGGTCCTCCGTGGGCTCCTCAACGTGGATGTAGATTTCCTCTGTGGAATCGAATCACGAGATAAAAATCATTGTGTCCTTGCATTTGTTCTTACTATTCATTGTAATCTAGGGTTTGCTCAATCTTGTTCAACTTACGTTAAAACTTTGAAACTAAAGTTAACTTGTGCCACATCTAGTTTCATTAAAGCAATACACTCTATTCGTAACTGCATAGAGTACTTCAATCAAAATCATTGATCAAACTTGATCAATCTAGTCCGCATACACTGGACTAGTCCACATCCTACCAGACTAGTCCGATTTATCTGTGTTTGATCAGGTTGCTAAGTGTCTCAGGTTCCGACGAAAAATTCAAAAAACCTATTCACCCCCGTCTAGGCAACATTCACCCAGGATGTTTAACACACATACACAAGTGATTCACAAATGATAAACAGATAATCACCACAGCTCAAATTATTAAATAAGTACTTCTATTACAAAACTCAAGTAATCCTCATACTACAACTCTGATAATCATTAATGATAATACTACTGCAGCGGAAATAATCTAATTAAGCAACTAAGCAAACTAAGCATAAAGGGTAGCACGACACCAAGTAACACAACAGGCAAGTCGACGGCCGCACCACTCCCAATCCTGACGTGAAACTGTTGGTGGGGGAATTGCAAGAGTGGGTACATGTCGTACTCAACAAGTGTGGAAAGTATGACATATAGCTTGAACAAGGCATGATAATAAACAATAGCTAATTGTTGAAAAGTACATTTAAAACATGTAAAAAGAATTATACTATGTCTATGTGAAGTAATCCCATCATATCCCACATAATTAGCATAATACGAAACAGTATTCAATTATGCATCCATATACCAGATTATTACCATCATCATCCTCCATGTTCATTCATCATAACTCAATTCATAACCATCACCATAACCAAATCCAACCATAACCATCCCAAATCACGAGTTCCCTCTAATCATGTAGGTCATCCAGGTGCTCGTAACGGGAGCACGACTATCATGATAGATTTTAACACTCTGCAGAGGTTGTACTACTTTATCCATGTGTTCGTGATTTCATCACCTTTCGGTGACTAAGAACCTACCTTACGCCCGTGACCCATCGTTCACATTACACACTTCCGTTGGTGTGTGACCAAGAGATCACAAAATAGCCTTTACAAAGGGACTACTAGCATGTACGGACCCACTTAGGTTTCACCGGTGGCGATGCCTTCAATTGAGCACATCCTAAACCAAGGGCCCCCTTGTTGATGGCTCCTAAGGTATACTAACAAATCATCCCCGACAATGGCGCCAGAAATGCTTGTTGGTATTACTTACGCACCATTAACTAAACATCTCCAACTGATGTGTCAAAAATGCTTGTTAATGGTTCTATTGGATCACAGAGTGATTTCCGCAAGCGCACGGAGGTATCATTGTAGCATTTCCCCTTAAGAGTATTCCCAAGGGTGTCATTTATTTGATCCCAAAGGAAGGCGGGGTAGAGATATAACAATCATCAAGTGGAAAGGGTAGAAAGATTTAGGTAAGAAACTAGTAAGGATGGATAAAATAATAGTGGAGGTAGTGTGACACACACAAAAGCTTTCAAGTCTAAGGGGGGTAAGAGGATCCTAGAGGTTAGTTCAGGTTGAAAGTTATGGAGGTACTCCTACTATGCTCTATTGTACATATACATAGTCTAAACTAATTATTCATAAGCTAGATCAATGGTGAATACTTATGCTATGTGGTTCAACACATCGAGCACGGGCTTACCCCTAGCAATACTAGGGCGACTCCTGCCAAGAGCATGTGGCATAGCCGAACGTGGAGGATTACAAAGGACAGATAGGGTTGTCACCACCTACTGCCTACCTCTTCAATCCGTGGGTCTACGAGACATCCAATGCTACTTAGCTATCCTAGCACCATGCTAGCATATTAAGTAATTACCTTAAGAGCCTAGGCACAATCCATCCTAAGGTAATGAATTGAATCATCACTGAACCAATGTTGATAAACAACATAATTATCCATACTAACCTAGTTATGTTATAATTAACTAGACTATAGTGGGGGTCTATAGGTTCTATGATAATGAGATATGTTCATGATGAAACAGTCATAGAAGCTATACCTTCCACATACATGGACTCCACAATCAAACAAGAAACGATTTGCCCAAGTATATGTATAAGTAGAGACTAAAGATACTATCTTTATTATGCATAAAGTCACAAATACAAGAAAGAATACATGAGCCATACCCTTCCCAATGTAGGATTGGGAAGAGAGAGACTCCTTACTCCTTTCCCAATTTGGACTTGGGACTAGAGACTCTCCTCTCTACAACCTAACTCCTCTAAGACTATGGATGATAGTGTATACAATAGAGATGAAGCTCAAGTGGTGTGTGTTGAAGTGAGGGCTAGGGGGTCCTATTTATACTAGTGTTGAGGTCGGTTCCTGCCACCAAAAGCGCGCGAATGAGTCACCATTGACTCCAGGGAGCCGGGAGGAGCCAACACGTGGAGGCTGACCGAGTTTGGTGCATAGACTAGGTCGGCCGACCCCCTGGTTCGGTTGACCTGGTCATTGCACCGTTTCTCATGTGCTTTCTCCAGGTGGCTGCCAGGTGGGTCCCATTGATGTATATGGGTGATACACCATTGGATCTCCTTGGATACTTCTGTTTGTGGGCCATTTGATCCATGGGATGCCACGTGTCATTGCCTGATTGGCTAGGATGATATTTTATAGGATTGGTCCATCTACATTTCCTCATTTCCTGCATAAAATGCTGCATACACATATTTCTCCAAGTCCAAGTGGAAATGGGTTAGATAGAAAGGTGATGTGTGCAAGAAATGACAAATCCTTCACATAATTGAGTTAAATTGACAGATGAAATTGGTATATAACAGCCGTCAACAAACTCCCCCAAGCTTATCCTTTGCTCGTCCAGAGCAAAGTCAAGACTTTTGGTTGATGATCAGGAGTTGCTACAATGTCTTATTTTCAAAAGTATCTAATGCACAACAAGATACTCTTCCTAGTATTGCAGAAATTGGCTATGATACTCTACCTTTCTTAAGTTATCATGGGGCTTATGCTTTCTCATATTCATGAGAAGTTGAAAGGTAGAATAGCAAATGGAGCAAACATAGCCTAGAAATCAAGTTCCACTTAAACCCCGGAGAATTCAGTTTAGATATTAAGTACCTCAATTTGATTCTCTCAATCACTCATTTGTGGATAGTGGAAATATTTCCTTACCAAAGCATTGTGCCTCTACTATTCCTACCCAATGAATATGGCTTGTATATGGAGCTTGGTAAGGAAAGTAAGTAGGCATATTTGCATCACATATATTGCTAAGTCAAAAGAGTAAGCCTTAGGAGAATTCAAATCAAAACTTTATGATTCAAGACTAGTGCATGTGTGATGGCGTGGAAGTGGATGTGGATACTTGAGATAACTCCTTTCCGGCATAATCTCTCTTTCTTTTGCAGGGATGAAACATGGCTACTTTTCTTTTCTCTTTTTTTTCTTTTTTTTTATTTCTCATGCCTATGATGTAAGCATGCTTCTTTTTTTCCATTTTCTTTTTGTAGCCATGTCTTCTACTCCCTTTCTTTGCAATAACTCGAAGAGAGTGCTAACTATGAATAGCATGGAGTCTCTCTTTTTATTGTGGTATGGTGGATATGATGGACGGTTTGCTTACTTCTAGTGTAGAAGTATGGCATGTGCAAGTGAAGTCTTGAATTCAAAAAGAATTGAATGATTTCTCACATAGATCTATACTAGTTTGACTAGGCTCAATGTGAAAGCAAATAGCATATGCATAAGGGTTTGTCTATATATGAACATCATATGGCTTTGGTAGGTATTTCCAATTAATTGAGGGAAACTCAAATCTTTTTAGAATTTCTCCAGAAATCTATGTTTTACTTTCAAACTAGGAATAGCAGCCCTATTACCAATTCTAGTCTTGCAACAACCTAGAATTATATCAAGCTTTTGCTACCCACAACTTCCAAATTAAGGTAAAAGTATTTCAAACCAATGAAAGCAATATTCGGAGAGTAGCAAGTTGTAAACTAGAGACTTAGGAAAATAAAACAGAGCAACTATTCATCATTTCATCTATGTGAATTCTAAATCATTCTTACCGCACATCTTTATTTGATGAAAGGAAATCTAACCTTTTTTTAAATGCAAGGTGGATGATGGATGGATGGAAAATAAATATGCAAGGAATGTGATACATGTTACCTCAAGTGGGGGTCCTCCCCCAAGCTTGTTCTTCAACTACCTCCGTGATAAGGGTTGAACCCTTGATGACGGGAATACGCTGCAAGATCGGCTTGTTGTTGTTGTAGCGCCGTGTTGAAGTTGGTGAATTGAGCATCCATGTGTTGTTGCCAATCCTGGGTACCTTTAACATGCTATTGGAGTGTGTTGTAGATGTCACCCGTTCTCACTTCAAATTCTCCCATACATCTAGTGAGGTCCGTCATTCCTTGGCTATAGTCATGATGACTTCTAGTCGAAGAGGAACGACGTCCTCTCATGGACGTTGGGGGCAAGCTGCTAGAGCTTGAAGTGGATAAGGGTGGATCCCTTTGCCATTCTTGCCAAGATGATCCTCCAGTCTCATACGTCGGAGGTTGAGTCCATCTGGGCGCATAACCCATTAGGTTCTCTTCCTCTTGGTATTCATGGACCAAAGAGATTATCAGTGGCATGCCTGTGGCTGCAGCCCTCGCACGATTCCTTGTTACCCTGCCAGAGACATTACTTCTTCTTGCTTCCTCAAGGGGAAGAAGATTAATGGTTAGCCTTCGGCATTTGTACAAATGAAAATCTGAGTTAGGTAATCGAATTTCATTGACAAAGTCGGGATAGAAAAATATCAAGGACCCATCTTGATCATGCTTAAGGGTATGTAGTCTAACCATTGTGTCATCATAGTCTTCATCAATTAATTCTCTTTCAGTTTCAATATATTCAATGAAGAGTATTTCAGTGCTCCTACCCTATCAGCAATATGAGTAATCAATGAAGTGCATTCAATTGGTCCTGATTTTGAAATGTAATCTAACCATTGTGTCATCATGGCTTTAACTGGAGCAACTTTTATCTTTTTAGTCATGGCAAACAAAATTTTCAATTCATCATCTCGCACAACCCTAACATCTCCCCTAGGGAACATAGTCATAGCCACCCATCTATGCATGAAGCGTAAGGTAGGGTTTTGGATGTGGCTATTCCTAGGAGCCCTACATGTGACCTCACTAGTTAGCTCATGCCAAAAACTTTGTTTGTTAAACATAGGCAAATTGTCTAAATCTAGCAAACACCGTTTATGGAAGCCTAGGATGCTACCTAATTCTTTCCATAGGATGTTGTATTCTTTTTGAAATAATCTAAAAGTAATACCATCAAATCCTATTCTTAGTGTGCAAAGGAATTGGATAGTGAGAAGGCATGAACCTTTCTCCTCTATGTGAGCAAAGTCATCAAATCCAATTGCATGCCAAATGGAAAGAAATTCAGAGTTCATACCTACTTTGGAGATCAAATGTGGATCGTAAGCCTTGGCGTGGCGGAGCTCACAATCTTGGAGAAGCTTGCGTGCTTGATCTTCAACTTTGCTTTGTATGTCGAGGTCGTTGTCATGAAGAAGTTGGTGTGGGTTGCTTCTCTCTTCCATGGGAGTGTCCTCACACACACTTCTCCTCCTTGGGCTTGTACCCATGGAAGAGAGGCGTGCACTAGAACCTTCACCATGGCTTGAGCTTGCAGCCTCCTTCGTCTTTCCAAACAACCTCTTCATGTCTTTTTGAGTTTAACAAGCAAGAACAAAACAAAGCGATAAAAATCCGAAAAGAAGCAATGTTTGGAAAACAAAACTCTCAACAAATTTTCTCCTCTTGAAAGCTTGAGTGTAAAATGCAAATGCAAACAAAACAAAATCTTTTTGGGGATGGATTTGAGCAAGAGTGTTGCAATGAAGAGCAAGAAAAACAAGGTGAGCAAGAGAGTGACTTGGGGAGGTGTAAAATGATGTGGTGTGTGAAGAGAGGTGCTCCTCACGGCCACAATTTATAGGGTGCACCTTCCAACAGCCACTTGGGGTTCAAAATGTAGCCATTGGAGGAAGGGGAGCCAAATTGGCTCCACTCCCTGTTCGGCCGACCAGGGGGTTCGGCCGACCTGACAGGTGGCCCCCCCGGTTCCCCTTTTGGCAAGTGGCTCCCCAACGGCTATAAAGTTAGCACGTTGGTGGAATGTCACATGTGCAACTCAGAAAAATTATTTTTCAAATAAAAACCCTTTTCAAATCCAATAAAAATTTTCTTTTGAAAATAAAGAAAGAAAAATGAAAGTTGAGGATTTAAGATTCTCAACTTGCTAGGAAAAATCAAATATGCAATGGGAAAAATCCAAATGGGGTGAAAAAAGAAAGAAAGAAAAATAAAGTGGGATAACTACCAATTTAACCTATTGGCGTAGGTCTCACCACCGTCCGATGAGATGGACACTCCTCCGTCTTCATTTCACATCCAAGCCCGGAGGGATAGACTTAGACGGCTTGTCTTGCTTCTTCCGCCATTCCTTCTTTGGCGGCTTGGTGGACATGGCCCTTCGAGGAGGTCCAGACGATTCCGTCGCCTTTGGATATCAGCATGGTCGAAACGATGGATTCTCCTCGTAGATTAATCTTCTCATGAATGCAATGAGTGAGTCCACCTATGGATGTGTGACTTCGACCTCTCTGATGTGTTTATCATTCGGCCCATACTTGATTCGAATAATGGATCATTGTTCTGATTTTGGTCGAAAGTTAAACCTTTCCTCCTTGCCATTGATATGGAAGTGGATTTCTCCAGCTCCCACATCTACGTGAGCTTTTGCAGTGCCGAGGAATGGATGCCCAAGAATGAGTGGTGTATCTTTCTCAGTGTCCATGTCCAGCACCACAAAATCCACAGGTATGAAGCAGTTCCGGATCTTCACCGGGACGTCTTCAGCAATACCCGCTGGATAACGGACTGAAGAGTCAGCCAGTTGTAGCTGCATTGGTGTTGGAGTCAACTCTGTGAAGTTCAGCTGGTCGAACACAACATTGGGCATCACACTGACACTTGCTCCCAGATCACAAAGTGCCTTGTCAAAGTGGTGAGCCCCGATTGAGCATGAAATGGTAGGACATCCAGGCTCCTTCTTTTTTTCAGGAAGCCTATTGAGGATGGCTACACTGCAGTCTTTCATAAGCTTGACGACCTCAGTGGTGGGCAATGGCCGTTTGTTTTTCAATATGTCCTTGAGATAGCAAGCATAAGTGGGGACTTGCATCGCATCAATCAAGGGCACAATGATGTGGATCTTTTGGATGATCTCAACAAAACGGTTGAATTGCTCATCCACTGTTGGCTTCCTCTGTCTGTGAGGGAATGGCAATAAGTTGGTGTCTTCAAAGTGTTTGGTCATTCTCTCACCCAGTAATTCACTTGGGACATCCTCCTTCTCAGGCTCAGTTTTCCTCTTTTCTTGTGTGGGATATGGTGGGTCACGAGTGGTCTTTCCTCCTCTCGTAACCACTGCATTGACGTTCTCCACTTGAGCTTCTGGCTACCCCAGAATTCTGTTGTTTTCCAATGGAGGGACAACTGCAGCAAGTTGTGCCAGCTGAGTCTCCAACATCTTGTTGAAGCTTAGTTGATTCTTGAATGCTGAGGATAGTCCTTCAATCTTGGCATTGATATTTCCAATGGTCTTTCCATTAGCTGACAACTTCTTGGATAGGGCATTGTTGATCTTGAGCTGGCTAATGGCAAGTTCTATCAAGTTGGGCTGATTTCCAGGGTTGCCATTGTAGTTGTACCCTCCTTGAAAGAATGGCCGTTGTTGACCCCACCCTTGACCTCCTGGACGATAGCCATTGTTGTTGTTGAAATTTCCGTTGTGGGCGAGGTATAGGGCATCCTCACGAGTTTTTGGGCAATCATTGCCCATATGACCCGTGTTGCCACAGACTTCACACGTGATGTGAGATTCTAGGGCATAGGCATTGCCAGACACTTCACCACTGGCTTGTCCATCAATTTTCTTCGTTAGGAGGTCCAATTTTGCAGCGATCATGTCCACCTCCTTCAAGGTGTGCATGCCTCGCTATCGGTTATGTAGACGCTCATCGTTCTATCCCATGTTGGACACCATCTTCTCAATAAGATCTTTAGCTTTTGGCATCGTCAATGAGAAGAAGGCTCCTCCAGCAGCAGCATCCAAATGGCCATGAGCTGATGGGATCAGGCCGTTATAGAAATTTTGAATAAGGAGCCAGTCATCCATCCCATGGTGGGGACAGGATAGGATGTACTCTTGAAGCCTTTCCCATGCCTCGGGAATACATTCCTTGGGCTCTCGCTAAAAGCTGAAAATCCTTCCACGTAGGGCATTGGTTTTGCCCAACGGGAAGAATTTGGCGAGGAATGTCGTAGAACACTTCTCCCAAGTGTCTACAGTACTTCGGTTCGCGTAGAACCACTGTTTCTCTCTCCCAAGGAGAGAGAACGGGAATAGTCTCAGACGGACCGCATCTGGAGACACGTCCTTGATCTTAAAAGTGTTGCAGATCTCGAGGAATTGTTGCAGGTGAGCACTTGCATCCTCGTTAGCCTTCCCACGGAATGGGTTGGCTTGCACCATAGTGATAAGGCCAGTTTTGATCTCGAAGTTCACATCTCCCGTGTTAACAGTGGGCCCAATAGGCACATTGTTAGCAGAGGGAGCTGAGAACTCGCGAAGGGTCTTCTAAGCCATTGGCGTTGGATTGTTGGTGCAGAAATGTTGGCTTGCCTTGCCGCTCAAATCTTCCGAGGAGTAACGACACGAGGTCGGTCTCTCAGAAGAGATTCGGGATCTTCAACAAAGTTTTCCGGTAGGCGGAAACAAGACATACACTACCCTGTTTTCACATTTAAAAATGCGAAAACAAAGAATGGTTATCCTACTAAAATCCTACCCAGGGTTCTATCCTATTCACTTAGTCATGTTATATATCTATTTTCCTTCCCCGGCAACGGCGCCAGAAATGCTTGTTGACGGCTCCTAAGGTATACTAACAAATCATCCCCGGCAATGGCACCAGAAATGCTTGTTGGTATTACTTACGCACCATTAATTAAACATCTCCAACTGATGTGTCAGAAATGCTTGTTAATGGTTCTATTGGATCACAAAGTGAATTCCGCAAGCGCATGGAGGTATCATTGTAGCATTTCCTCTTAAGAGTATTCCTAAGGGTGTCATTTATTTGATCCCAAAGGAAGGCGGGGTAGAGATATAACAATCATCAAGTAGAAAGGGTAGAAAGGTTTAGGTAAGAATCTAGTAAGGATGGATAAAATAATTGTAGAGGTAGTGTGACACACACAAAAGCTTTCAAGTCTAAAGGGGGGGGGGGGGTAAGAGGATCCTAGAGGTTAGTTAAGGTTGAGAGTTATGGAGGTACCCCTACTATGCTCTGTTGTACATATACATAGTCTAAACTAATGATTCATAAGCTAGATCAATAGTGAATACTTATGCTATGTGGTTCAACACATTGGGCACGGGCTTACCCCTAGCAATACTAGGGCGACTCTATCCAAGAGTCTGTGGCATAGCCGAACGTGGAGGATTACAAAGGACAGATATGGCTGTCACCACCTACTGCCTACCTCTTCAATCCGTGGGTCTACGAGACATCCAATGCTACTTAGCTATCCTAGCACCATGCTAGCATATTAAGTAATTACCTTAAGAGCCTAGGCACAAGCCATCCTAAGGCAATGAATTGAATCATCATTGAACAAATGTTGATACACAACATAATTATCCATACTAACCTAGTTATGTTATAATTAACTAGACTATAGTGGGGGTCTATAGATTCTTTGATAATGAGATATGTTCATGATGAAACAGTCATAGAAGTTATACCTTCCACATACATGGACTCCACAATCAAACAAGAAACGCTTTGCCCAAGTATATGTATAAGTAGAGACTAAAGATACTATCTTTATTATGCATAAAGTCACAAATACAAGAAAGAATACATGAGCCATACCTTTCCCAATGTAGGATTGGGAAGAGAGAGACTCCTTACTCCTTTCTCAATTTGGACTTGGGACTAGAGACTCTCCTCTCTACAACCTAACTCCTCTAAGACTATGGATGATAGTGTATACAATAGAGATGAAGCTCAAGTGGTGCGTGTTGAAGTGAGGGGTAGGGGGTCCTATTTATAATAGTGTTGAGGTTGGTTCCCGCCACCAAAAGAGCGCGAATCAGTCACCATTGACTCCAGGGAGCCGAGAGGAGCCAACACGTGGAGGCTGACCGAGTTTGGTGCAAAGACTAGGCCGGCCGACCCCCTGGTTCAACCGACCTGGTCATTGCACCGTTTCTCATGTGCTTTCTCCAGGTGGCTGCCAGGTGGGTCCCATTGATGTATATGGGTGATACACCATTGGATCTCCTTGTATACTGCTGTTTGTGGGCCATTTGATCCATGGGATGCCATGTGTCATCGCCTGATTGGCTGGGATGATATTTTATAGGATTGGTCCCTCTACATTTCCTCATTTCCTGCATAAAATGATGCATACACATATTTCTCCAAGTCCAAGTGGAATTGGGTTAGATATAAAGGTGATGTGTGCAAGAAATGACAAATCCTTGACATAATTGAGTTAAATTGACAGATGAAATTTGTATATAACAGCCTTCAACACCCCTCTTGTGCCGTTCGGATCCTAGGGAGTCCCGCCACTCATACAAACCCAATCCGACTCCCCTTCCCCGCTCTTTCAAATGGTCTGCACAATACTAGCAATACCCTAATTAATCAGCTACGCCACACCCATAATTGGCCTCGTTGTGGCACTGTAGTCCTAGCCTATTCTCGCATAACCGGTCCTTAGATCCAAGGAAGGCAAACCACCATAACATCCAACCCAATCCACATACCATGCTTGCTTAGATCACCCATTACCATGTTACCATTCACCATGTTCAACAATGTACATTATCCATAATCTCATTAATTTATAATTAAGTAACTTAGTTGTTTTCCCATCCCAATTGATTTGAGTGAAGCCAAAAGGTAAAAAGCCCTTCCCGACTCTCTACTACGTGTTCCAAGCGACAAGGATGGTTAAACAAGTCTAGTAAACTTCCTATCATAGCAGTCCCATCAAATTGACACAGGCATGCAAGTTTTAAAACAAAACATTTAAAAACTAGGATCGATATGTTCAAGGACACTTGCCTTGCTCCTGAGCTTGGTTAGGGTCAAAAGCTTTGAAGTTCCAAGCGGCAAACATGCAAAACACACAATTCAATCAAATAATGCTCATATAGTACTCAATATGACATGTCATGGCATGATTAATGCAATTATGAGGTAAAACTTGTTAATGAGTTGCTATTAATGTTTACTAACTAGTTACAAAGGTTTCTAACAAGTTTGTACATGTTTGGAATTGATTCGAGTCATTTTGGAATTAATTCAACACAATTCATATTCAGAGGCCGGACAAGTTCGGTACCAGGGCCGGATTAGTCCGCCCTGCGTAGAACCAGCGAGTTACGGGTCTTCTTGTTCTACGAGAATTTGGAGAATTGGGGTTGAATTCACGTGGAAAAAGAGAAGGTAGAAGGTGTACCACGTGTCTAGAACTCCAAGGATCAAGAATTGAAGATGAAACTTGAATCTTGATGATCTAGGGTTGATGGTGAAGAGTTGAGGGTGAATTGGTGATGAAGAACAAAAACTCGAGATCTTGTTCTCTTGATCCTCTTTCGTTTCCTCCTCTTCTTCTTGCTGTTAGATCTCCTCTTGATGGCGGCTCCCATGAACTAGGGTTTGGTGGTCTTTCAAAAGTGGCAAAGATATGAGAAATTGGGGTGTTGGGTTTTTTATATAGGGGTGGAGGTGTAGGGTTTGATGGATTTTGTGTTCAAGGTGGTGGAGGCCGTGTAGGGGTCCCACATGGGCTCCAAAGAGGCTAGACACGACTTCCTTGGGCCCAATAAGGTAAATATCCAATAACAAGTCGTGTAGGAAAAGATTGAATCCGAGTCGGGCACTCCGGAAAAGTCCGCTAGGGGGTCGGACTAGTCCGGTGTTGGACAGAGACGAAAACGTATAAGTCCAGTAGGAGGTTCGGACAAGTTCGATCTTGTCCAGCGAGCAGAACAGACAAGTCCGGCATAGATCGGACAAGTCTGGGATTCGACAACTTATTTGAAAACCAGACTAGAGATCAGATTAGTCTGCACTTAATCATGGACAAGTCCAGAATGGAACAAAGACTTAATCGGACTGGTCCACAGCAAAAACAGACAAGTCCGGAGGGCATCAGAGGGGGAAATCGGACTGGTCTGGGGTACTGTTGGTGTTTGGATCCGGCAGATCTCCCGACACTACCTTTGGTAGATTAAGGAGTTGTAGTTCGGTAATGGGCGCGCATAGATTCAAGAAGGTGAAAGACAATTGTACACAGAGATTTACGTTGTTCGGGTCGCCTGAGCATAATACCCTACTCCACGGGGTGTGTTGGTGATGTATTAAGCACGTGAGTCTAGAAGAAGCTCCAGAAGAAGAAGCTCGTCTAGCTCAGGGAGTTTAGTAGTGGTCTGGAACTGTCCCTTGTGTATCGTCGACCAATCCTTTTATAGTACAAGGACTGGTCGTTACATCGTTAGCCTGGCCCAACAGGTGGCCCCGGCGGTTACACATGTTTGAGACACAATTAATGATATTAATTACCCTTAATAGCTTGGTAACGGGCCTTAACAGTGCCGTTACCAGTATTAAGGGCCATCCGATCGTGTGTCATTAATATGGTATTAATGACACTTAATAGGGTCTTAAAGTCTTTGATTGATCCTTGAAGGTCCGGAGCCGTTGGGGGGTCCACCGGCCTGATAGTTGAAGTTGAAGGTCCGGCGGTTGCCACGGGGCAGCTCCGGAGCTTACCGTCGTGGACGGGTAGGTCCAGTGCTGTTGGACACGTGTCAGTACCGGAGCTTCCCTCTGTCTGTGGTTAGGTCCGGGGGTGCCATATTGGTATTCTGACCGTAGCTTCCCATGTGTGGGTGATAGCTCGGTCTTGTGATACACGTGGCGGCCCTGGGACTAACCATGTCGGGGAAGCAGGTCCGGCTACGCCTGACATGTGGGCCCTTGGGAGGTCTTCAAATCTGGTAGACGGAGTTTCCTTGTGATCTTTGCAATCCCAAGGGGTATCCGGTATGGAGGGTACCGACAGTGGCCCCCTGGACTCACCTCCAGGAGAGACCTTTTGGATGAAGTCATTTCGCCGGAGGTGGGTCCATTCTTCGGTTTCTGAACCGTGTCTTCAAGGGTCTTTGGTTGTGCCGTTGGCGGTAGCTCACAGTTAAACTTCTGCCACGTGGCATATCTAGGAGGCGGCAGGTGAGATCTCAGCATGCGGATCTCACGCAATTGAAGGTTGCCGGTTCCCGATATGAAAAATTGTATCGGTTCCGCGCGCCTTGTCAGGCCGCCGACTTCGGGTTTCCCGCCTTTCATGATGACAATTGTTCGCCTGGGGTAAGAACCTCGACTTGATCGTCGAGGTGGCCTCGGGCCCCCTTGTCATTGGCGGGGTAAAATTTTTTACTAGTATAATCGGCTCCTCTGCGGTTTCCATCCAGGCATTGCGGGGGCTTACTTAAGAAGGAAAGCACGCATCGTTTGGGGTTCTTTACGCCTTTCAATCGTTCTTGCGTTCAAACCTCCCAAACTTTTGCTTGCCTTTCCTCTCTTGCCTCGCTGTGCCGCGATGGAGTTGGGTCTTCGCCAGAGCCGACTGAAGACCGATGACGATTTGAAGAAGGTCCGGGCCCTCATGGGATGGTCCCCTGACTTCTTCAACCACTAGATCCACGCCGGCAAGATTCCGTTCGAGAAGGAACACGCTGGCGACATGGTGTACTTCTCTGCGTATGCCATGGTGGGACTGATCCCTCCTTTCTCCTTTTTCTTCTTGATGCTGCTAGACTTCTATGGTCTGCAGTTGTACCACCTTGGTCCCCACTCCATTCTGCTGGTGTGAATCTTTGTCCACTTCTGTGAGATGTGGGTGGGCATTCCCCCCTGCATTGAGCTTTACCGCACATTCTTCACTGTCCAAACAACAGGTCGGAGCGACGAGTACCTTGGCTTCTACTATTTTGTGAAGCGCAAGAAGTGCCCGTACAAGTACTTGCGATCGTTCCCTTCTGGAAAGTGGGACGACTAGAAGAAGGACTGGATTGTAATCAGGGTGGAGGAGAGAAGCTGGAGCTGCGAGAAGGCCTCCCCAACATCGATACTGCAGTTTGGAGTGAAGCTCCGGTGCTGTCGGATGCCTTCTACCCTGCACTGACCAGGATCCGCCTGTGCGTGGAAGGAGGGGTGACTCCCCAGGCAGTTTTTTGCAACTTCCTAACCAACAGGTGGGCTCCACTGAAGAGGAGGGAGAAGTTGGCTTGGGCTCTCAACAGTATGCTAGACGACGACCAAATTGAGACCGTTTGAAGTCCAACATGGAGGGTGCAACTTTGGAGTTCCACCTGAAGAAATTCCAGCATGGCATCGACGTCGAGGGCGACGACTTGGCTCCGCCGGCAGCTTTCCTCCCTCTTAACATGGAGGCAGAATTCAGTAGGGAGCTCCGGCGGACGATGTAGGTGCTTGACGACCTTGGTGTCATTGAGAGGCACTCGACCACCGGGTTGGCAATCTCCGAAGCTCCGGAAGGGGGCTCCGTTCCCGCCCCTAGGACAAGAACCGAAGTCATCGGCAAGGGAAAGGAATTGGCCGAACCCTCGAGCCGTAAGAGGAAGCATGCCGACAGAAGGTCCGCCAGGCATACTTCTTCCACGGCGTCTCCTTCTCCCCGGAGGGGGAGGTCTACGACGGAGACATCTACTCCAGTAGCAGCTTCTTCCCGAGGTGCTAGCTCCGGCCAGGTGACTCCAGTTCCAGGGCCAACTGAGGGCTCCGGGTCCGGAGGTCCTTCCCGGTCGAGAGGGGCCTCGACCAGAGCAACGCCGATAGCTACATCAAGCTCCGGGGGACCCTCTGGGACTACCACGCCAGTGGCGGTTGGGGCCAGTCCGGAGCATCTGGAGAAGAGGTTCCGTGCTAACTGGTGCGGAAGCCTTCCGAGGTAACTTTTGATTTTTTACCTCAGTCAGTCATTTTATTGTTAACTGTATTTTGAGTTTCTTCGTCCTTCATCCATAGCGTGCCCAAGAAGAGGGCTGATGCTCCGGTTCCTGCAGCAGCGGTTGAGGCTGTGTAGGCTGGAGCTCTAGTTCCGGTTCCAGCGCCACCCCAAGAGGTGGCTGAGGCTGCAGCAGCCCCAGCACCGGCTGTCATGATTTTGGACGACTCATCCCCAGAAGCTCCCGTGGTAGCGCCGGACCACGGGAATGAAGATGTACTAGCAGCACCAGCCTCGGAGGTTGAAGCTCCAAGCTTGGATGTTGAGATGGTGGACGCTCCGACTGCAGAGCCGGAGGGAGATGCGATTCCGGCCCTAGAGCCGAATGTTGCTGAAGACCCGGCAATCGAGCTGGTGGTTGATGAAGTCCCAGCAGTGAAGTCGGGTGTTGATGAAGCTCCGACACTTGAGCCGGTTGTCGAGGAAGCTCCGGCGGTAGAGCCAATTGCTGCAGAAGTTCCGGCTGTGGAGCCGGCCGTCGAAGAGGTTCTGGCGTCTGAGCACATTGCTGCGGAGGCGTCGGCGCTTGAGAATATGGCGGTCGAGATGCCAGCGCCCGAGCCCATGACGGTTGAAGCGCCAGCACCTGAGCTAGAGGCGGAGGAGGCGCCTGTGCTGGAGCTAGAAGTAGCTTCTACTCCAACCGAACCTTCAACACCTGCTCAGGAAGCAGTGATCCTGGAGGTGCCCGCTGCTGAGCGAGAGTGCTATGATGAAGCTACTGGCGCCCCACCGGAGGGGCCAGTTGTTGATGACTTGGCGGCTAGGCCTTCGGATACAATTCCGGAGCTTGGAACTTCGACTGCGAGTACTTCCTTGGCGGCGGCCGAGGCTATCCCGGAGGACAGCCCTAGTGTCGTTGAAGCTCAGGGGACCGCTCTTGTAGAGTGGGACCCAATTTTTGTTGCTGAAGATCTGCTGGAGCCAGCGGAGATGACCCCAGCAGGTCTAGACCCGATCCCCCTATCGTTGTCTATCGACAATGCCTGCTCCAGCCTTTGCCAAGTCCAGCTGGCCTTCTACCACGACAGCAATGCCCTCGAGGAGGAGCGCCAAACCCTTAGGAGGTGGCGCAACCGACTCCATTTCGAGACCATGCTGGCACAGTCGAGGCTGGCTGACAACAAGGAGTGGGTGAAAAGGGAGAAAGTCCGCCTGGAGTACTGGGGTAAGTTTTGGATGAGAGGGAAAGCATGATGCGGACCCTCGACAACCAGTCCCGGGCTATCTATGATCATGCCAAGGCTACAAATAGCACAGCTGATGAGCGCCAGGAAAGGCTCTTTGCCATCCACGATAGTCTTGTCAAGCGCCAAGAGTCTCTTGGAGCACGGGAAAGACGGCCGAAGATCAAGAGAAGAAATTCTTGGAGCTGCGAGACGACCTCGTGAAGAGGGAGGAGGAGCTTGTCCAAAAGACAGCTCTGGCTGACAAGAGCCTCGAAGAACGCACCAAGAAATTGGATGAGCGTTGCAAGGAGAAGGAGAAGAAGGCCTGGGAGTGAGGGCAAGATCTCTATAAGCAGGAGAATGCCATCGCCACTAGGGACAAGAAAGTATGGGGCTGAGAGAAATATCTGGTTACCCGCTGGAATGAGATCCACCTCCGGGAGGAAGAGCTCAGCAAACTCGAAAGGCAGGTTGCTAAAACGATTCAGCAGAATGCCAAAGAGGTGGAGTGTCTTGCTCGGGAGTGCTCAGAGCTTGCGGTAGCCAAAAGATCCTTGGCGGAGATGCGTGGTGCAAGGGTTGCGGAGTCCCAACAAGTTTGGGACTTCCAGGGCAAGGCCAACGACGCGCTGACGCCAATGGGCTTCAGTCTCGTGCGCCCGGATGATCCAGAGCCGGAGCTGGACCAAGCATTGGAGGCGCTGAGTTTAGCAGGCAACAAGCTCTCCAAGATGGGTGATGTCATTGCGGACCAGCTGGAGACAAAGGGTCAGTCCCTGGCGAAGAACATCGTAGAGTTTGTGCTGACGTGCTACACTAGCCGAGACCCTCAATTCTCTCTGGACCCGGTGCTTGAAGGTCCCATCGAAGGAGAGGGTGAAGCCGCCCGAGCCAACGTGTCGTAGGTGGCCCAGAAGGTCGCCTAGTTCTTCCATAGGGTCTAGGACCATCTCTCTGTAGCTCCCGCTTGTATTCTCTCTTCTTCTTCTCCAATTTTGTAATCTCTTATCTCCAGATGAATGAAAACCAAATTTTTGTGAATTCGAATTTCAGTTTTTGTCTTCACACCTTTGTCTCGCTTGGCCCCCTGGTAGATGTACACAATTTTATTGTGAACATGTACCAAGAGGATTTAACAGTTGTTAAAGACTTGCATGCTTCGAACTTGTAGAATGTATGTCCGAAGTCTTCGATAATGTAGGCCCCCTGAGGCTGTCGGAGCTTAGTGGCTCCAGCATTGACCATCGCTGGAGCTTAGTAGCTCCGGCAGTAGTCTCCACCAACGCTTAAAGCATCGGTGGTTAGTCCTCTAGAGTGTTGGAGCTTGGCAGCTCCGGCAGTGACCTCCGTCAACACGTGTTGTGTCAACGTCAGACTCCACTTTAGAGTCTTTCCACCATCTTCACGTTGAAGACTTGCCTCTTAGCTTTACCGGAACTAAGTAGCTCCAAAGATGCTTGATGTCAATGTTTGAACATTGACTATAAGCCGCCTAGAGGATGTCGGAGCTTTTTTATTTTTCCTGCACACTGAAGTCAAGAAAAACAGTAAATTTCGTTTCCTATCTATAACTTCATTGCGGCTTACTGTTCCCGAGAAAGTTTTAGGTCGAACACAATCCTAAATACAACCAAGAGTGTTGTCTTGCTTCCTTCAGGTCTGATCAATTCTAGACTCGTCTTACTTCGACCTGCCGGGGTGTAGGTAGAGTGGCGTACTTAGGGTGCATGACCAGGCTAAGTCGATAGCACACTCCGGCCCTAGATTGGCTTGGCGGCATTCAGACAAGTAGGCCATCGACAATGTTTGAACCCGAAAGGATGGACAATGCAACTCAAATTGTACATGAACTTGTCGAGCTGAAGTTTCTTAAGAACTGCACAACTTTGTTATAGACAAGAAAGAGAAAAATAAAAAATATTGAGCCTGTACAAAGTAAATGCACGTGGAGTCTGTTTTCACACAATGATGTCTTTCATTATAGGTCCGAGGTATAGGGGAAACAAGTACACTCTTAGGGTACGGAACCAGGCTAAGTGTGTTTCGTTTCTCGTTTGACCCAAGGTAGCTAGCTACACTTTTAGTTCTGAGATTGTGACAAGTGTTGCATGGACGTTGCGGACCTAACGGGGTAGGTCCGGCTGCCCTCCTGGAGGAGCTACCCGACTCTGTACAATGACTCTATAACATACACCACATGTAATTACAGACTCACCTCCGTGTTATTAAGCATAGAACTTACGGAGGTGCTCAATGTTCCAAGGATTTGGGAGAGGTGTCCCATCCTCGGTTGCCAAGCGAACGCATCTGGGACAGGATACTTTGATCACTCGGAAGGGTCCCTCCCAGCTGGGGGAGAGTTCGTTTAACCCTTCTCTGGATTGTATTCTCCGTAGCACCAGATCGCCTTCCTCGATCTATCGGTTGTGAACATGTCGTTGGTGATAGCGCCAAAGAGATTGGCGGTATCGGGCATTCCGAACAGCTGCTCGACACCTTCCCTCTTCAAGGAGGTCAAGGTCTTCACGCCAGAGCTAGTCCTGCGTGGCTTCGTCGGAGGTCCAGACCCGTAGCGACCCCAAGGTGATTTCTGGAGGAAGGACTGCTTCAGCTTCGTACACCAGGAAGAATGGTGTCTCTCCAGTTGACCGGTTTGGAGTTGTCCTGTTGGCCCATAGAGTAGGCGGGAGCTCTCCAATCCAGTTGGCTCCATGTTTTTTCAGGCGCTCATATGTGCGCGTCTTGAGTCCTTTCAGGATTTTTGCATTTGCTCTCTCGGCTTGGCCATTGCTTGCCGGGTGAGCTACGGAGGCATAGCTGACTTGGATGCTGAGGTCTTTGCAGTATCCTTGGAAAGCAGAGCTTGTGAATTGGGTCCCATTATCTGTTATGATTTTGTTCGGGACTCCAAATCTGCATACTATGGACTCCAAGAAGTTGCTAGCTGATTGCTTGTTTATTGTCACAACTGGAGTTGCTTCCGGCCATTTGGTCAACTTGTCAATGGCAACATACAGGAACTTGTAACCTCCAACGGCTCTCGGGAAAGGTCCCAAGATGTCCATCCCCCACACAGCAAAGGGCCATGTAGGAGGTATCATTTGAAGAGGCTGAGCCAGTGTGTGAATTTGCTTTGCATAGAACTGACATGCTTTGCATTTCTTCACCAGCTCAGTTGCATCCTGGAGCGTTGTAGGCCAGTAGAAGCCATGCCGGAAGGCTTTACCGACCAGCGTGTAGCAAGACGCGTGGTTCCCACACTCGCCTCCATGGATTTCTGCGAGGAGCTCACAGCCTTCTTCCCTTGTGATGCACCGCTTTAGGACACCGTTGGCACCACGCCGGTAGAGATCCCCTTCTACCAGCGTGTATCTTTTAGCCAATCTGACTATCCGGTCAGCGGATACATCATCGTCAGGAAGTATATTGTCTTTCAAGTAGCTCTGGACCTCCGAGATCCATGCATCGGAGCTTGCTTGAGCATTTGAGTCTTGTGTGCTGGGTTGCTCGGAGCTTCCGGCGGCACCTACAACCCTTGATGGCTGCCATGGTAACAGGGCCATCAGGACCGCCAGCTTCGGGATGCTGGTCTCGCCCCCTTTGCTCAGTTCGGCAGGCTGAGCTATGGATTTTGACAACCTCCGGACGAAGGTTCCGTCAGGAGCCAGAGCTCCGGTTGACACTTTCTTCAAGAGTTCGTCAGCTTCAGCGTTATAGACATGCTGGACATGTTGGAGATCCAGGACTTCGAAGTCCTTCTGAAGCCTCTGGACTTCAAGGAGATAAGCAGCTAGTTGGGGATTGTTACAGGAGCATTCACCCTTCACCTGTTTTATGATGAGCTGTGAATCTCCCTTGACCAACAGCTGCTTGACACCGTATGATAGTGCCACCTTTAGTCCATAAATGAGTGCTTCATACTCCGCCAAGTTGTTGGTTGCCTTGAAGTCAAGGTGGACCATGTATTTTACCTTCTCCCTGGTTGGAGCAAGGAGAAGGACTCCAGCTCTGGCCCCTTGCTTTTGCATGGAGCCGTCGAAGTAGAGGGTCCAGTGAGGTTTGGTGAAGACCGGAGCCTTGAGTTCCGACTCCTGCTCACTAGGGCCCCCACGGTTTGATGGAGAGGGTGTCCATTCCGCCACGAAATCTGCCAATGCTTGACTCTTGATCGCTTGTCTTGGGACGAATTCCGCTGCCCACTTTGCAATGTTCCCAGTAGAGTTGTGATTATGCAAGATCGCACGCAGTGGGTAGGAGGTCACCACTGAGATCTTGTGAGCTTGGAAGTAATGGCGAAACTTCCTGGAGGCGATGAGAACTACATAGAGCAGCTTATGCACCTCTAAGTATCGAGTCTTGGCATCATATAGTACTTCGCTGATGAAGTACACTGGGCGTTGGACTGTCCGGACCCTCCCGGAGGGGCCCGAAGCTTCCTCCACATTGCCATGGACCCTCCCAGAGGGGTCTGGACCTGCTTCGGGGACCTCCGGGTCCCTGCTAGAGGAACCCGGAGTTTCTACTGGAGTGACCTGGACCCTCCCGGAGGGGTCCAGATCTTCTGGGATAACTCCGTGTTGATCCAAGTCTGGGGGCTGGGACCCAGACTCACCTTTAGGAACCTCCGGACCCTCCCGGAGAGGTCTGGATTCTTGAGCTTGAGATGGTTCTGGTCTCTCCGCGACGAGGACCATGATGACAACCTCGTCGGTTGCTAAAATGTAAAGCAGTAAGGGCTCACCATGGTTCGGAGCTACCAAGGTTGTTAGAGTGGTGAGGAGCTGCTTTAGCTCCTGGAACGCCTTTTCTGCTTCTTCAGACCATTGAAATGGTCTGGACTTCCTCAATAACTTGAAGAAGGGTAGCGCCCGTTCCGCCAGACTTGAGATGAACCGGCTGAGGGAGGCTAGACATCCAGTCAATATCTGAATGTCCTTGATGCGGGCTGGTGGCCGTATCTCCTCAATGGCTTTAATCTTCGCCGGATTTGCCTCTATGCCCCGGTGGTTTACCAAGAAACCAAGAAGCTTTCCGAAGCTAACCCCGAAGATGCACTTGTCTGGGTTCAGCTTCGTGCGGGTGACCCTCAGCTTGTCGAAGACAGCTTGCAAGTTGTCAAGGAGTGACTCCTTGTCCTTGATCTTGACGACGATGTCATCAACATACACTTCCACTACGTCTCTGATGAGCTCTCCAAAGTTTTTGTACATAGCTCGTACAAATGTTGAGGCTGCATTCTTGAGACCAAATGGCATGGTAGTATAACAATACAATCCATCTACTGTGATAAAAGAAGTATGTTCTTCATCTTCCCTATACTTTTTGATTCGATGGTACCCAGAATATGCGTCTATGAAACACAGTAATTCACACCCGGAGGTGGAATCCACTATCTGATCTATTCTAGGTAGTGGGAATGGATCTTTTGGGCATGCCTTATTAAGTGTTTTGTAGTCGATACACATCCGAAGCTTCCCGCCGACCTTGGGTACAACGACTGGGTTTGCCAGCCATTTTGGATGTCGGTGTAGTTGCTTGGTTGCATGCGAGGTGTGGAGGTTGAGCCTCGTTGACGAATGCTCGGGGGTTTCGGAGCTTGCTCCTGCCTGGATTCTTCCTCTTACGCTGTAGCAAGCGCATGAAGTTCCTCTAGAGCAGTCACTCTGGCAGTACGATCTCTGCGGATCCAGAGAACGCCAGCTGGTATTGGCATCTTCAACACCAGGTAGCCATAATGAGCAGCAACCATGAATTTGTACAAGGCGGGCCTGCCCAGTATGGCGTTGAAAGGCAAGTTGATCTGAGCGACGTCAAATATCAACTTCTCAGTGCGATAATTCCCCCCAGTATCGAAGGTCACGGGGAGAGTAATGGCACCAAGCGGTGTTATGGACCCCGGACCTACTCCGGAGAAAGGTCGGGAGGGGCGAAGGTCCGAAGGTTGGAGCTGAAGCTTGACAAAAGCTTTGAAGCTTATGAGGTTCAGCCCCGAACCTCCGTCCACCATTACATGGTGGAGTTGAATGTTATTGATGGTCGGAGATACCATCAATGGTAGTTGACCAGCTCCAATCATGTTCCAAGGGCAGTCTGAAGCATCAAAAGCGATGGTAGTGTCCATCCACTTTCGATGAGGCTCCGCCCTGGCTGTAGGAGCTACTGAGGCCATGTCCCGCCGCATGGTCTTGAGGACACGGCGGGAGGTGATGTCCCATGAAGCACCAAAGATGGTGTTCATGGTCTTCCGACGTTCATTGTCGGAGACATCGGAGTCGTCGTCGACGGAGGTGTACACAGCCTTCAAGACCTTTTTAGGGTCCTGGAATCCCAACTCCTCTTCAGCCGAAGCTTCATCGACTTTCTGTTTTCCTTCCCTCTGATGTAAAGGAACTTCTTCCGGGCGCTTGTGGTAGCGCTCGACAAGGTTTTGGACCTCCCGGCAGTCCTCCAAGTTGTGGCCGTTCGACTTGTGGATAGGACACCACATTTTGGAGTTGCCACCATCTTTAGAGGACGACCGAGGTCGTTTCTCGGGGTGTGACCCCCAGCCACCCGGAGCTGCTGCAGTTGCAGCGGTGGATGTATCGGTCGACGACTTCTTTTTGTCGTTGGACTTTTTCTTCTTTTTGCCACTCCCGGAGGTAGTGGATTCGCCTTTGGAGGATTTTTTGCCATCCTCCGAAGGTGGTTTGGAGTGCATTTCACGGCCCTCCGCAGCTTTGGCACATTTGTCTGCCAAGCCGAAGAGCTCCGTGACGCTGGTGATCTCCTTGACCGCCAGCTTCTCCAGCATCTTCTTATCTTGTACGCCCTATCTAAATGCCATGATAACATAAGTGTTAGAGATAGAAGGAATGGTGTTTTGTACCTGGGAGAACCTCTGGATGAATGAGCGCAGGGATTCTCCCCCTTTCTGCACAACTACAAAAAGGTCCAGTTCGGTGCCTGGTCAGGTGTATGAACTCCCGAAATTGGCGGTGAACTGTTGGCACAATTCCTCCCAACTATTGATGGAGTTGTGAGGAAGGCTCATGAACCAGGACCTGGCGGTCCCAGTCAAGGCCACTGGGAAGTAGTTGGCCATTACGGCCTCGTTACCTCCGGCTGCAAGGATTGTTGTGGTGTAAATTTGGAGAAACTCGGCGGGATTAACAATCCCGTCAAATTTCTCCGGCAGGTGAGGCCGGAACTTTTGTGGCCATCTGACCATGCGTAGATGCATGGCCAGTGCAGAACAGCCTCCTCCTACTCCCTCGGGAGCAGGACTGTCTCGAGACTCTCGCCTTTCGCGAGCACGCTCGATATGGACGCAGCCGTCCTGTTGACGGTAACGGCAATCAAGCTCTGCCCGAAGGTCATGAGTTGAAAGCCTTGTCACCGTATGAGTACGTCGCGCCCCAGAAGGTAGTGATGTAACTTGTTGTGACGCAGCCCACCTCCTATTCTGGGAAGCATGCGGACCAAGTCTGTCAGACACGGTCCGACGCTGCGATGGGTCCTGCCCCGAAGGAGGAGGACCTTGGTTACTGATGCGGTAGGCTGCTGCTGCAACCAGATGTTCCACATCAGCCCTCCACTGCTCCATTGCACCCTGGGATGCACCTAGAGGTGGTGGATGTTGGAGGAGAGCACGCGCTGCATGAAGCGCGTGTTCGGGGTTGTTCTTATTCGCCAATGCAGTGACCGACGCCGATGCACCGTCACACTGCTCAGCTTGACGTGCTGGTGCAGGCGGTGGCGGTGGAGGCATGACTCCTGCTGGATCCACGACATCTGCTGGTTGCTGCATGTTGGAGGGATTGCCTCCAGCGGGTTGAACAGCAGGGTTGCCGTTGGATGATCCAGCAGCTGAGTTCACCATACTCGAAATCTCGGGCGCCCCTTCCTGGCACGCCAACTGTCGGTGTTTGGATCTGGTAGATCTCCCGACACTACCTTTGGTAGATTAAGGAGTTGTAGTTCGGTAATGGGCGGCGGAGATTCAAGAAGGTGAAAGACAATTGTACATAGAGATTTACGTGGTTCGGGCCGCCTGACCGTAATACCCTACTCCACGGGGTGTGTTGGTGATGTATTAAGCACGTGAGTCTAGAAGAAGGTCCAGAAGAAGAAGCTCGTCTAGCTCAGGGAGTTCAGTAGTGGTCTGGAACCGTCCCTTGTGTATCGTCGACCAGTCTTTTTATAGTACAAGGACTGGTCGTTACATCGTTAGCCTGGCCCGACAGGTGGCCCCGACGGTTACACATATTTGATACACAATTAATGAGATTAATTACCCTTAATAGCTTGGTAACGGGCCTTAACAGTGCCATTACCAGTATTAAGGGCCATCCGATCATGTGTCATTAATATGGTATTAATGACACTTAATCGGGTCTTGAAGTCTTTGATTGATCCTTGAAGGTCTGGAGCCGTTGCGGGGTCCACCGGCCTGATAGTTGAAGTTGAAGGTCCAGCCGTTGCCACGTGGCAGCTCCGGAGCTTACCGTCGTGGACGGGTAGGTCCGGTGCTGCTGGACACGTGTCAGTACCGGAGCTTCCCTCTGTCTGGGGTTAGGTCTGGGGGTGCCATATTGGTATTCTGACCAGAGCTTCCCATGTGTGGGTGATAGCTCCGGTCTTGTGATACACGTGACGGCCCTGGGACTAACCATGTCGGGGAATTAGGTCCGGCTATGCCTGACATGTGGGGCCTTCGGAGGTCTTCAAATCTGGTAGATGGAGTTTCCTTGTGATCTTTGCAATCCCAAGGGATATCCGGTACGGAGGGTACAGACAGGTACAAACCGGACAAGTCTGTACTTATACAGACTTTTAAGTGTTGTTTTGCTTCTAATTCATTTTAGACTTGTTTCTTTTTATGTTGCTTAAATATTAAACATGTATTAGAATGTATGCAATGCATGATGGATGAAAATGAGGGTGTTACATTAAGTATGACAGTGACACGAGAAATAGCATCATACATTTCTTCGCAAGTGGGATATACCTCTTCATCATCGCATTTATGTTATGCTTCCTCCATACTTGATCTTGAGTTGCCCGCTATGAAACACATAGTTGCCAAGTTGTCTTCATCTTCATCACTCCTAGAGTCCACATCACTGGAGTTGTTATCTAGGAGTGCGGATAAAATGTGTTCCATCACGTGCTGTTTTGTGGAAGTCTTCTTTTTCTTGTTGTTGTTGCGAGAAGAGGACTTGAACTTATTTTCCTTTTCATTACAGGTAGTAAGACCTGAAAGGTTAGGACAATCTGTATGAACTTATCATGTCTTACCACATTCGAAGCTTCGTTGAGAACCACCACTTTTTCTTCTTCTAGTTCTCACATTTTGCAATTCTTTTGAGAACTGAGTAGAGAGAAGTGCTAGCTCCTCCTTTGGAAACTCTTCAATCCATTCAAGGGTTAGAGAGGACAGCAAAGCAAGTGTACACATGATGAAGATTGGCTAGAACAAGGCATGTCATGTTTTGAAACAAATGCAAGAGACTTGTTTGGGTTTTTACGTAAGATAATGTCAAGTTCATGAGTTTTCAATTTAGAATATAACACATCTAAAGTAAGTGTACTCATAACAGTCGATTCACGAATAGATATAACTTTTATCTCCCAAATTGACATGTCTAATGCACCTAACACCTAACAATTGCTTAGCATTCTCAGCATCTGAAAAATTAAGATGAACACTACGCAAGTTGTTGAGGATTTTATTGAAGTGAGCAAAGAAGTCATCAATCGTCTAACCGAGTTGCATCTTAAAATGCATGTATTCTTTCTTGAACATGTCTTGACGTACCTCCTTGATCGTATTGGATCCTTTGTGGTAGTCGCATTGTGCTTTCTACACATCATACGCAGATTGGAGGTGTGCGACACGATCAAAGTCGCTTTGAGTCAATCCTTGAATGATCAAGTTTTGTGCCCTACGGTTATTGTCGATGTCTCTCATGTTGGTAGAAGTAACTTCATTGTTTGAAGGCATGAAAAAACACTTAAAGAACTTTTCCCATATTGCAAAACCTTGCACCTGTATGTAAGCCTCCATGCGAGCCTTTCGAACATGAAAATCAACGCTATCGAACACACAAGATTTTGTGGAGTATTTCTCTATACTGATTAGTCAAAACATGTGCAAGTCACAAAGATTAGATTATCATGGCTCTGATACCAATTGTAGGATCAAATAGCACGTGAAAAGCTATTAGAGGGTGTGAATGTTAGATTTAAACTTTTTTAGCGGAAGCAACAAAAACCCCTTGGTAGAAACCAATCTGTTAGAGAAACCAGTGTGTGCGACTAATCAAAACGTGTTCATCTGTTACCGAAATAGTTTAGCTTGTAGAGAATCAAGTCACGAAGATGTCAAAAAAATAATCACGTGAAAACGTTGAGTAAAACTCAAGTAATGACCAAAAGATTGAGCAAAGGTCAATCTGTTCTACCCGAGTTGAAAACAGATTTGCTACGCTGCAAAGAAACTAGTGTAGATCAAAAAATACAAATTTAATGACCGTGAAATTTTTATAGATGGTAGAGCATCTAGTTATGAAGACAACACACAGAAAATCACGACAATTGGATCAGCAAAGCTCGAGTTATAATCAAAACATCGAGGCAACATCGGGCTGTGCAGAAACTCAACAAGAAAGACCTGACAAAAACAAGTCGGACAAACAAGGCACAAAAGCTCCTCTAAACTATGAATTTTTTCACCAAACATATAAGAGAAACAGCCACAAGTCATCTACCCATGAGACCTGGCCTCCCTTGCTTATATAATGAGCCCTAAGGCCAACTCAATCCAAGGTAGGACACCTACTCCTACTCAGATTCAACCGAAACTTTCTATAACTGCTCAAGACTCTTCCATACGCAGATACAAACAATCTTAAGGCATTTGAACACCTTAGAAACGTTCCAAACATTCTTAAAACAAGTCAACTTCGTGACCAACATGAAATCTAACTAAAACCAACTCAAAACCTTTCATAAACTAACCATAACCACCTCAGACGCAGCCTAGGGCAATATCTTCACTTTCATAACTCTTCACCACGCCTTAGAGCAATATTGCCACGTCCATGCACTGTGCTAACACTTTCGAAAAACGTCCATGAAACCTTGATATGCATTGTTCCTGACCCATATGTTGTGTGACCCCCCGATCAACTTAACCACAATTCCTCTCAAACTTGGGTGTTGAACCTCATCTTCACCCTAAGACTAGTTCAATAGATCACCGTCAGCAGCCATGCCTTGACCTCAAGCAACATCTGCACATGAACAAACAAGCAACTTTTTCTAACACAAGTTCTCGACTTGACTCACATTAGTCCGAAAACTACAACACCTTATGTCAACATCTCACATAAGCATGTTGCAAACCATAGCAAGATAATATCCATAATGATCATCCAAAACACATCAAAACTTAGTAAAAAATACTAAGCAAACTTAACATAAACCAAAAAGTAAGTTTGAAACATCGCAAATTAAAAACATAGCAGCTGCACGACTATTTCAGTAAAAGAAAGATCAGACAGTCTAAAACGGCCGCTACGCATTGTAAAAAAAAGTTCGGACACTCCGAAATAATGACTCACAAGTTTGGACAATCCGAAGTGAGTGTGTCACAAGTTTGGACAATCCGAAATGAGTGTGTCAGGTATATTCAAAACTTTACATGTAACTTATTTGTCAATGTATTCAGCACATAGGTCTCACATTTTCGAAAAAAAAAATGTGCTCACGATCAAGTCTCCTTTTTATAGTGACTTTAAAAATGGTTATTTATTTATTTATTAGGGTGTTGTTAGTTGGGACATAAGAGCATCATTTAAGGATTCGTAACAGCAAAAATCGCACCAAATGATAAATATTCCTTTTCTCCCTCTTGTCACTACTACAAAATGGTTCATCGCAGGCGGTTCTAAACATATTATCGCATACGGTTTTAAAAACCGCCTGTAACGAAGAGCCTGTAAAAATGATAGATTAACACAGGCGGTTGCATAATCCGCCTGTGAAACTACATTTTCACAGACGGTTTTTAATTAAGAACCGCCTGTGAAAATAGATTTTCACAGGCGGTTTTTAATTAAGAACCGCCTGTGAAAATGGCTAGTGAAACAAAAAAAATTCACATGTGCCACCGGGAGTCAGAAGAGGCCGCGCCGCCTGGAGGTCGCCGCGTTGCCGGGAGCTGGAAGAGCGCCGCCAAGTGACGAAGGAGGTCGCACCGCCAAGAGCCGTGCCGCCCGAAGCCCGACGAGGTCGTGCCGCTTGGAGCCGGAGGAGCCGCGCCGTCGAGAGCCCGAGGTAGACCGCGCCGGATCTGTGCCCACGCCCACGCCGGCAGGGCGCTCGCTCGCCGGGAGGCGCGCCGGAGCCGCGCCGCCGGGAGCCTGAGGTAGACTGTGCCAGATCTGTGTCCGTGCTCGTGTCGGCAGGGCTCGCGCTCGTCGGGAGGCCGCACTAGAGCCGTCGAGGTCCGGAGCAACCGAAGTCGCGCCTTAATCGCGCCTTGAGAGAGGCCGCCGGCAGCCGCGCCGCCGGGAGCCTGAGGTGGACTGTGCCAGATCCGCGCCCGTGCTCGCGTCGGCAGGGCTCGCACTCGTCGGGAGGCCGCGCCGGAGCTGCCGAGGTCTGGAGCAACCGAAGTCGCGCCTTAGTCGCGCCTTGAGAGAGGCCGCCGGCAGCCGCGCCTTGGGAGATGCCGCCGGAAGCCGTACCTTGGGAGGTTGACGGAGGATCACAGACTGAACCGTGGCTGCTGCTGTTATAGACACATCTATCGTGCGGCTTCTAAACTGAGTCGTTGGATCGATAAGCAGCGGACAGCGGAGATACGAAGTCCAAGAGTGATCCGTGGGATGAAGCAGCGGACCAATGAGGAGCCATCATTATCACAGGCGGTTTTTATGTTACAGACCGCGTGTGAAAATCATTATATTTTCACAGACGGTTGTTTGTTACGGACTGCCTGTGATAATGACTATTATCACAGGCGGTTTTTGTTACGGGCCGCCTGTGAAAATCAATACATTTTCACAGGCGGTTGTTTGTTACGGACCACCTGTGATATTCTATTATCACAGACGGTTATTAACTCATCTCACATCACAGGCGGCACTTTTAATGGACCGTCTGTAAAAAAAAATATAGAAGCGCCTGTAAAAATGTTTTTTGTAGTAGTGTGTATTATTCTATTGACATTAGTTAGTGCAACATTAACAAAATAAAAACTGAAGGAGTAAATAAATAATTAGATTCTATAATAACCCAGCATATTAGACTTCTGGTGTCAGTGTGGTCGCAATATCATAACATACTGACAATGACTTTGTAGTGTGATGACGATCTACTCCTGCAGATTTGGCCTCGGGACTAGTCATGCCGCCGGGCGGTTGGCGCAAGTACAGTAGGAACTGATAACCTTCACTGGTCGCGAGCACCCTTGAGCAGACCTACGTTTTAATACGCTCACTATAAAGCATTCCCACGACCCAGGAATAAGTGCACGCCACTGTTGGAATGTGAATGGCCATTTTTGCTTCTGTTTCTGTAAACAACCGCAATGTGTTATCGTACCGCTCATCTCGAACCGCCACCTCTGGGTAATTCTACATGTAGGGGATTTAGAAAATCTGTTGAGAATACATATTATTCTCTTCATCTCAAATTACTTGTCACTTTTTAGTTCATTTTTGAACTAGAAAGTGACAAGTAATTTAGTATGAAGAAGGTATTACACATAGTAGTACAACAGATAAAGAATTCAATGTTTTTTGTTTTAGTTAAAAAGTTGAGAAACGTTTCTTTGAGAAAAGCCTAAGTCATAAATGGCACATGGTTGGACATTGATTGAATTCTTTCAAAATATTCAACATAACTATTCATTTTTATATGATATGTGTGTGGTGGCCTGGACGAAATTGGTGCAGAATAGTGCTGAACTATCTTGGAATACAATCATTTATTCTAGCTCGCTTACACAAGTCGAACTATCTTGGAATATTACTTAGACTGTGTTTGGGAACACAGTATTTCAAGATCAAAGTATTCTAATACCATAGTTTTTAGATGCCATGACAATACTAAAGTATTATAATATCACGATATTGTAATACTACAATTTTACAATACATAGAATTATTTGGAAGCAAAATATTTTATCTCAGTTTTACATTTAAATTAGAAGTACGATCATTCATATCACTGCACCGTTATACATTCAAAATAGAAGTACATCCATCCAAAACAAAATCAGCTCCTTGATCCACAGTTTTAGATGGATGATTCTTCACTGTTTTACATTCAAAACAAAACCATCTCCTTGTTTCAAATCTGCAAAACAAAAATAAAAAATAGCATGAGGGTGCGAGGGAGAGTGTCGGAGGGCGAACGCGCGAGAGAGAGCGCCGCTTCCTCCGGCCTATCCAAAGCGCGAGCGCGCGAGCGTGCCAGAGAGTGAGCAGCGCGATGAGGGCGAGGTTGGAGGGAGTGATGCGAGCGTGCCAGAAGAGGCGGGAGCGCGCGAGCGGCGGAAAAGGCGGGAGCGAGCACCTCCGCGCTCTGACAGAGAAAAATTTTGGTTCCCACCAAAGTTTTGAATACTCTAAAAATATTGTAGTATAGACAAAACTGTGATTTTCAATACAAAGTTTTCAAATTAGTTGCCAAACACTATTCTGCAAAAATAACATAGTAATCTCAAATACCAGAGTTTGCTCTAAAACTCTAAAAATATTGTGTTTCCAAACAAGCATTATAGGTCACTTACATAAATCCCTGCAGAGAGCTTGTAAAGAGACTTATCAGCATTCAAACAGTTCGTGCCACCGACCACGTACGCTCAGCTTAGAATTTATACCAAAGTATGCATTATGATTAGGATGTGGAGTAATGTCGCAGTCAACGTATGATCTCTTGACGTTGACCTCTCTCTCTCTCTGCCAAGTACAAACTTACATGCTTTGCTGCACGGCCATATTAATTTGAGAGAAGGCCCCTCTAATATGCTGAGGAATATCTTTAGCCCTCAAAAAAGAAGAGTTAATAAGGAAACACGTGTGAAAATTTTGCACGGTAACTCTGCCTCATTGCAGGTTAGGATAAGCATGGGCAACCTGATAAATCAATTTTCATCTCACACAAGATTTGGCTGAACATGACAATATATTTTATTTAACCAGGTACCCCAAGATCTGAGTTGCTCCCGATCTTTTCTGCCCTTAGCTTTATTATATGATGAACATTGAATTGGCCCCAATCTTTTGAAAGATCAAAAGAGCTCGGCAAATGATACTTCCATGGAAACCTGCTCGCAGCGTCTGAAGGTCAGCTGTCAGCCTGCCTTTGCTTGGGTGTATTGATGCATACTTATCTCGCTCTTGAGATTGGACAGGTACCTATACGTCTTGCTCTGGTCCTGCTTAAGGCTACTAGGCCGTAGATGACGTCAGGCGTAGCTTCTACTTGCGCGGCTGTGCAAGATGGGTACGGGCGTGTTTGATTAGTAGGTAACTTTTTTCACACCTAACCATAGTTAAAGTGTGGTTCTCATAAATAAGTTTGAAGAAAAAATTGATGCCAGATTTATAATAAAATTTGGCAAAAAAATGAATCTATGACATTTGGAGTAGGAAGTTAACACGAATCACACTGGTAGACCTTATATTTGATATTCATAAGAAAATTTACAGCCTTTTACAGTAATATGTAAAATATTTACAGTTTTGCAGTTTCGTTCTTTATGCTCGTTCGACTCTAAACGGAATCTTTATATAAACTACCATCTATTTATATCTTATAAAAGAAAACATCTTATTTTTATTTATATCATATAAGTACTTACGTTTCACTAATATTATGTTCACAATTTACAAACTATCACCAAATAAGCATGCACACTAAAGACGCCCGCGCTCCGGCAGCCCACCATTTTTGCCGTAGCGGACCCGTATACATATGACGCTGATGCGATCAGCTTAGGCTATGTTTGAGAACACGGTATTTTTGAAGTTTTAGAGCAATATCGTGGTATTTGAGATTAGTATAGTATTTTTTACAGAATGGTGTTTGACAACCAACTCAAAAATTATGTATTGAAAATCACGGTTTTGCCTATGCTACGGTATTTTTAGGGTATAAAAAACTTTGGTCCAAACCAAAGTTTTTCTCTTCTTGCTTGCTATTGATGCTTGATAATTTACTCCCAAACAGTTCTATGTATTGCAAAATTCTGGTATTACAAAACTGTGGTATTGAAATACTTTAGTATTGCTATGTCATTTTAAAAACTGTGGTTTCCAAAACTTTAGTATTGCAATACTGTGCTCCGAAACACAGTCGACTGTAGACGTCTAAGTATATGTGATATTAAACCAAACAGTGTAAAACTCTAGAACAACTAAAATATGGAGTGAAAATTTTTGACAACGAACCATACGCAACGTCACGCGTACCAACGACATGCCTAGCTAGCCTGTGGGCTTTGAAGTCATTTTCTCAGTAAACCTTGCTGATGGGTTTTACGTGATTCCAATTCGTTGTTAGGTTTCAGCCCACGCCGGGTTCCCCTGCTCGTACAAATCTTCAGTCCAAAAGTGTTACAAAGCCTTGCACAAATGTTGCTCCCTAAAAATTAAAGTGTTATAAAGTCTTGCACAGGTCTTCATCTGGGCACACATACGCTGAACGGTGCAGTACGAGATGCACATTATCACATGCACGCCAACAAATTGTGACCACATCGTAACGGGAGCAAATTCACTAAATCCACATTATCTTGAGATGATTTTTTTAAAAGAAAACACTTATTTGAACGCAGTAGCGAATTATCATCCAGCCTTTACTTTGTATTTGTAAAGTTGGAATAGTTCTGTTAGTTTCTTTTTTTTTTAGATTGCAGGACGTGGGTGGGGGCGAATGTGGCATATTCGGGTACTACCAATAAGGATTTCATTTTCATCGAATGTGGTGTCGTATAAGCAAATTTAATGACATTTTCTCCTAGGTAAGCTGAGAAAGATTGGATAGCCTGCTCAAATAGCTGCAACCAGGCTTGCAAGGGATAAACTCCACCTCGCCGCGGCGAAGGGACACCACCAGGTTCCAAAGCAAGGACGCCCATCCAGTGATCGTCAACAACAATACCACGAAGCCAGGTAATCCAGAACGATGAATTACAAGTAAGTTTCTTTTGCATTTCTAGCACTGGCGTGGGTGGTGACGTGCTTTGTATATCGTCCACTCACGCCAGTCATCTTTTTCAATCTTCATCTTACTCTCGAGGAATGGCAAAGAAAAAGACTTACGATTAACTCTGGCACCGGTGAAGACAACTGATCTACAAGATTTAGTTGCATATAAGCCGCCCAGAGAAATAGAAGTCGCTGAATCCAAGATCGTAGACAACAGGGTGGAAAATTCATCGCAGTTCAACCGGTATATGCCTCTTACCATTTTCGGTGAGGCTCCGGCATCTGATCTACGTATGAACCATGAAAAGTCTCAGATCAAGGATGCATCAGCGACATGCATGCAGGAACTGGCCGACGGGATCTGTTTTCGGAGCTGATTTCTTAGCACGTGATTTCAGCGGGCTAACACCTCCTGTTACGGGAAATACTTCAAAGTTTAAACAGAGAAACAATTACGGATCACATGCAGAATTAAAGTTAATTGGGCCACAAGGCTTTTCACTGAGCCCGGCAATTCCTTATCGGCCCGTTCAGGGATTGGTGGCATTATTAAACCGTGCCGGTATTAGCAGCCGTAACCCTAGAGCACCGCATGTACGTCCTCACGCCATGCACAGTTTCTCGTACACAGAGGTCGCTCGACTCGTGATGGACAACAACGGTGGTAATCAGGGTGCAGGCCAACGGTACACCGCAAGATGATTCACTCCTAATGGGGGGCAGGGGAGCTTCATCAACCGAAGTCTTCAAATCCAGCATTTTCACCCAGGCTATGGAGCACCATATCGTGGTGGAAGAGGTGTTCGTGGAACTTATCCACGCAAGAGATTCGGAGGGAGAAATCAGGGCTTCAGGGCTGGATACGGTAGAGGCATGAACAACACCAACGATTTTGATGGAAGAGGCATGGCTGTACAAGGTAATATGCCGATACACCTTACTATTCCTCAACAAGGAGCACATATATTGCAGCAGGCTTTTGCATCAGTTGCAGACAATCAAATCAACACTGCACAAACAGGAACTAGAGAACAAGGAGTAAGTCATGAGGCTAGATCATCAACCAGGGTAGAATAGATCACAGCATTATCAAAACCAAATGCGACTGAAATTCTGGAATTATCAGCCAGGAACACCAAAGACAGTAACGGTAATAAACCTTACTGCAATCGCTGCTTCACTAAAGGGCATGTGATCGAAGAGTGTGTTTGTGAAATTTACTGTGAGATATGTGACTGCAATCAACATCCCAAGTCAAGATGTCCAGTACTTAAAGTAGCGAGACAGAGTGCCGCAATATGTGGTTTTGCTGTGGACAGTCTGGGATTTTTCCACATACCTCACGCAAACATTCAGAAAGAAAAATCGGATACTAGGGCTGCAGTGATCAGGGTGTCGGATGACACACTATCCACAGCTAGCAGAGGTTAAATCTGAACTGGAGAGATTAATTCCGTCCAAATGGACCTGGAACGTGGAGGAGGCTGGAACTAATATATTCAAAACTATGTTCCCATAAAAAATCGAGCTAAAAAGAATGGCGGAATGGGGAACAGTGTATACGAGAATTAAGGAAGCTAAATTGAAGATTGAGGAAAAAGGAGGACATGGTGCTAAAGCTAGGCTCCCAAAAGTATGGATCCAGTGTGTTGGACTCCCAGAAGAGTTAAGAGATTTTTTAATCATATGAGCAGTAGGATCTCTTATGGGGTGACAATGGATGTGGACATGACATTCACCAGGAAATATGAAATATGCAGGTTTCAAGCACTAGTTCTTTACCCAAACTTAATACCCTATTCGGTGAATGTGGTTATAGGAGAATATCTCTATGAGCTTAAATTTAGAGTGGAGGATGAAAGCTTGGGAGGCATACCAGCTCCTATAGACATGGATACGGATGAGAATATGGATGACGAAAACGATGACTTACTGGGAGATGAGATGATGGATGATGGACAAAACTCAGGGACACGACACTCACAGGGAGAAAAAAAGATGGCAACGATGGGAGGAAATTGTACTTAGTATGGTCGCCAATTATCAATTAATGAATATTATAGGGTGTTGGTTACTGCACAGAAGAATGAGGAGAATAAATACAAGACGGATGTCAACATGGATGAAAATATGAAGGTTGGTAATACTTCCGATAATAATGGTGTCCATGTTAACTTATCTATTTCAAAGTATAATTATTCCTCGTTGCAGGAACCATGTTCAAAAATTAAAACACCTTTAACAACTGAAGAACAATTGTTTACAACAGTCACAGGTGTACAGGACCATCAAGAGGTCAGTCCCAAAAATGAATTTGTTTATGCAAAAACACGTACTACAGTAAATGTTATTGATGAAAAGGTGCAGGGAGAGGGGGGTGATGCTCCTGTATTTGGCGACATACATGGGGAAAACGGAAATATGATGGAGGCCGAAGACTTGGTGGAGGAACCTGGACAGGAGAAAATCGTAGAAGCTAAGGCGCTAGCGGCTATACATGAGGCATCACCAACATATTCAGAAACTCGTTGAAGCAAGCGCAGGGCAACTTCTATGGACGAGTCAATGTTGGGGAGGGCTATGATGATCAAGACCAATAAAAATGAAGGTCAGATAACTAAGTCATTCCTACATTTTTCTGATGATCATATTGTTGATACATTGTGTGATGTGGGGATTTTACCTGGGGTAGATGGTCAAGAAAGTGTTAATGCTATTCAGAATTTAAAATTTTTAGAAAATGAGAGATTAAAGGAGAATCTGGTCAAAAAGGTTAACCAAAACAACATAGCTTTAGTTGAACAGGAAGTGGAAGAGGATGAATGGACAAATTTATCCTCAACCATATATGTGCAGATATTATGGATGAGGTAATGGACATAGACAGTGAGGTGTACGACTGTACTGTCAAAATGTCTTCAAAGTCCAATACTTCAAACAAAGGACGGAAGAGTGCTAGAACAATTGTTAAAAAATTTAAAAAAATAAAAGGAATATTTTGGAACTGCGGTGGTTTTAGGGATCCAAAAAAAACATAGATCTTATCTGACCTCACAAAAGAACATAACCTGTGCTTTATAGGTTTATCAGAAACTGGGGTGAACACGTTTCCGCACACGTTTTTAAAAAATATATGTGCAGGTCAGGATTTTTTATGGCACTGTAAATATCCAAAAGGTAGATCGGGAGGCATGCTATTAGGGATTGATTTGAATGTTTTCATATTGGTGCAATAGATGAAGGTGATTTCTATGTTAAGTTCCACTTTTGCACAAAAATTGATAACTTCAAATGGGCATTAATCTTAGTATATGGCCCAGCACAATCCCAGTTCAAAGAATCCTTTTCTATCGGAATTAGTAAGCATGTGCTCCAAAGAAAGCTTGCCTTACATTGTGGGGGCCGATTTCAACATAATGCGTAATGCCCAGGAAAAAATTAAAGGGAATTTCAACACTAGATGATGGGCTTGACCTACGTGAGTTAGAAATGGCAGGAAGACACTACACATGGGCGAATTCATTAGAGAACCCAACATATGAGAAGCTTGACAGAGTTTTAGTATCTACAGAATGGGAAAGTAAATATCCGCTATCCACGGTAGTGGCACTCACCAGACAGATTTCTGACCACACTCCCCTTTTGCTGAACTCTGGAGGTCCTTCGGCTAGGACAAATTCCCATGCTTTTAAATTTAAGCTGGGATGGTTCTTGAGGGAGGGTTTCCAGGATATGGTTCAATCAATTTGGGGAAATAATATAGATAGCAAAACCCCAATGGATAGATGGCAAGCTAAGATACGTATGTTAAGGCAATATTCGAGAGGTTGGACAAAAAACACGAGCGAAAAATATAAGAAAGAGAAGAAGAGAATAATTGAGGCGGTGGATGCCTTAGATAAGAAAGCAGAAACCATACCACTTAGCATTGAAGAAATAAATCTCAAACACGGTTTGAATGATAGATTAGCAAATTTACTAAGAGAGGAAGAAATTAAGTGGTATCAACGAGCAAAAACCAAAGATTTGTTGGAAGCCGATGCAAACACCAAATATTTTCACCTGGTTGCAAATAGAAAACATAGGAAAAACCAAATCCACCAACTGAAAGACGGTTATGTCGTGATAGGCGATGATGAGGAAATGAAGAAGTATACAACAAATTACTAAAAAAATCTCTTTGGTCTACCAACTATAAATTCGTTTCAGCTGGATGAGTCTAGAAGAGAGGATATTCCTCAAGTCTCGCAACAAGAGAATGACAACTTGACAACAGCATTCACCGAGGAAGAAGCGAAAAATGCGGTATTTCAAATGGAACACAACAAGGCTCTAGGACCTGATGGCTTCCCTGTGGAATTCTATCATATATTTTGGGACGTAATAAAAGAGGACCTAATGGGGTTGTTCAACGATTTCTAGCATGGAAACAGAAATATTTTTATGCTGAACTTTGGCACGATTATTTTGCTACCAAAAACTGCGGAAGCAAATAAAATCCAGCAATACAGACCAATTTGCTTGCTCAATGTTAGCTTTAAAATATTTACTAAGGTAATAACAAATAGAACTCTTATGACCGCTCATAAAGTGATCAGCCCCACACAAACCGCTTTCCTGCCTAGAAGAAATATCATGGAAGGGGTGGTTGTATTGCACGAGACTATCCATGAAATGCATAAGAAAAAACATAATGGTGTCATATTGAAAATAGATTTTGAAAAAGCGTATGGCAAAGTGAGTTGGCCTTTTGTTAGACAGGTTTTACGGATGAACGGTTTTTCACCATTATGGTGTGAATGGAATGATGCAGTAATGAAAGTTGGTCATGTAGGTATAAAAATAAATGATCAAATTGGGGAAAATTTTCAAATGAAGAAGGGACTTAGACAAGGTGATCCTTTATCACCCATACTCTTTAATATAGTAGCCGATATGTTGGCCATAATTATTAATAGAGCAAAGGATAGGGGGATGATATCGGGAGTAACCCCCCACCTGATAGATGAAGGTATGTCTATTTTACAATACGCAGACGACACTATTATCTTTATGGACCACAATATTGAGCAAGTTAAAAAAATTAAAATTATTTTTGTGCGCCTTCGAAAAAATTTTGGGGCTGAAAATAAACTTTCGCAAGAGTAAAATTTTCTGTTTCGGTGAAGCGCGGCAGGTTGAACAACAATACTCAGAGTTATTTGGGTGTCAAGTTGGAACTTACACATAAATACTTAGGAATCCCAATGCATTACAGGAAGCTAAATAATAGCGACTGGAAAGTGATAGAGGAAAGGTTTGAGAAGAAATTAAGTAGCTGGAAAGGTAAACACCTTTCGGTTGGAGGGCGTTTAATTCTCATAAACTCTGTATTAACAAACCCCTCGATGTTCATGATGTCTTTTTTTGAGATCCCTCAGGGTGTTCCTGAAAAATTAGACTATTACAGGTCCAGATTCTTTGGGCAAGCCGACAATCATAAGAGGAAATATTGGTTAGCCAAGTGGAGTCTGCTATGCCAGCCTAAGGATCAAGGAGCTTTAAGAATACAAAATTTGGATATTCAAAACAGGTGTTTGCTAAGCAAGTGGTTGTTTAAACTGATAAATGAAGACGGAATTTGGCAAAAAAATCTAAAAGGAAAGTATTTGAGAAATAAAACAATAGGGCAGATTAAATATAGACCAGGTGAATCACATTTTTGGGCAGGTTTGATGAAAGTAAAAGATACATTTATGAACTATGGAAAATTCCAAGTGAATAACGGCCTGCCAACTCGATTCTGGGAAGATAAATGGTTAAAAATATAGGCCTCAAGGATAAATACTCAGGTCTATATAATATAGTGAGACGTAAAAATGCCACAGTGGCTCATGTTTTTATTTCCATAGCGTTGAATATATCCTTCCGTAGATGTTTGGTAGAAAATAATCTGAATCGATGGAATAGTTTAGTCGAGTCACTGGTGCATATTCATCTAAATAATACAGAAGACACCTTTGTGTGGAACTTAAACAAAATGGATTATTCTCTGTTAACTCAATGTACAGGTCTGTACAGGTCTGAGATATCAAATGGAAACATTTGCAAAAATAAAGTTATATGGGGATCCAAGTTACTGTTAAAAATTAAAATATTTTTGTGGTACCTTAGTTGTGAAGTAATACTAACAAAAGATAATCTAATTAGGCAAAACTGGAAAGGAGATAAAAAGTGTGCTTTATGTATGCAAGATGAGACTATACACCATCTTTTTTTTCATTGTAACTATGCTATATTCATATGGAGAATAGTTAGTGTTACTTTCGACATTAAAACTGTAACGTCTGGATTTTCAAATGCAAGCCGATTTCAGTTCAAATATTAATTCATACTTTATGAAAAGAATTAAAATGAAAAGAAAATGAAGAACAAAATCGTTTTTGGCTGAAACCTTATCCCCCCCCCCCCTAGCCCCAGCCCTTTCCTTCCGTTCTGGGCCTCAGCATCCAACCCACCACACGCAGCCCCTATTTCCTTCTACTCCTCTCCCTGGCGGGTGGGGCCAACTCGTCAGGCTCAGCCTCCTTCTTTCCCATCAGGCGCACTCACGCAGGACTTTTCCCCACAACGCCCACTGTGCGCATCCAAGGAAATCGTCCTTCCTCACCGCGAATCCCGCCTCGCCAGTTTTCTACCAAAGCAGAGCCATCCCTTCTATAAACCGCCACCCACCCGCGATTCTAGGGTTCCGCCGCGCCCCAAAATCCAAGCGAGCAGTAGCCGCCCCCAACTCCTCGACGAGCCGCCGCCTTGCCGCATGATTTCCCTGACCTCGTTGTCGGTTTCTCGCTATGATGCCTATATGTCCACCGCATGGTCACCAGAGACGCGTTCAGGCTGTCTCCATCATCAAGAGCCACCTCAAACTCCGTCCCCGTCGGATCGTGGTTAGTTCCTATCGCCCCCGTCATCGTTCCGACCTTTCTACTTGACTCCTCCTCGCGCTAATCCATTCGACGTGTTCAACTTGCCCTAGAACGCGCTCCAGACAAGAAGAACACAAGAAATCGCCAATCTGTCGCCATCTCACCGAAGTCCGATAAATTCCTACCGCCTCTCTCCATTGCCACGGCGCTGCTACCCATTTCTCCTCACACTGACTCTTCCCGCGCGTTCGCCGTGCCACAGAGGAGCCCCCGGAGGCGAAGAGGACAAGGAACCCCGCTGCGACGCGTTGTACCAACAAAGATCGACGGCACCTGCCGTCCCTCCTCGTCACTGCTCCCTCTCCGTGCCGCTCTGGACCCATAAACAATGCTAGGTGAGTTCCGAGCGACCTCCTCCGTCGTTTTTGGTGTACAACGACTATTTTAAGCATTTTTTCCCTTGGGTTTGTGATGACATCATGCACGTTATCATTGCATGGTACAAAGTTTATTTGTTTGGGATCCTGGCTCAAGTGAATGTGCACTCTGGTTTGATGGACAAGATCAAGATGGCGCACTATGTCGTCCAGCACCTTGGCCTCCTCCATTGATGCATACAAAAAGATTTGATGGCGTTGCACATATGGACCCACACATGAGAGAAGATGAACTTGAGTCGAGGACGACTCCAATTCAAGAAGGGGAGGTGATGAGGACATCATTCCTATGTATATACACAACACTCCATTGAACATACAAGATGCAATCAATAGAATTCACACACAACAATTAATTTTAGAGGTGAGCTTGTTCTTATATATTTCCTTATATGTTTTTGAGAATAGATTGCTACCTAATAATTTAATTGTAATTAGGATACATGGAGTGGTTCAAGGAGTAATTGGAGAAAGGTTTAGGGGCGTGGAAGACCAGAATACGTTCAAAGAAGATGGAAACCGACCCCAACTCAAAATCGTGTCCAACTCGGAGTCAAGGAGCAGTACACAATAAAACGGACGCCCAGGACGCATAAGAACTCTGTTTTGGACCTTCTATATATGCACAGAAAGGGGAAAGGATAACCTATCCAATGGATGTGGTCCCATGTCAAAATTCTTTAGAAGTCGACGGGAATCGTCAAAACAATATTGAGTACAAAATCTGTCAGGATGCTGCACTACTGTATTGGGCCATTGGGCCTTGTATCAAGTCTAAGTCCAATATTTTCATGTCTTAGGGTTAGGTCATGACCCCAACACCCCCTTGGACGTCCTCCCACCTATAAATACTCCATAGTAGCCACCATAAACAATTGGGTTTTACTTAGATCAATAATATCGCCGTTCTTCAGTTTGTGAAACCCCAACTTCGCGATTTCAGATTGTGTCTTCTACGTTCTTGTTTGTGTTCTCGGTTGCACTTGCATGGATTAGCCTTCTTGGCGAGGTAAATTTTGTGCAGCACGGTTGATACCCAACGGAGCAGTGGTGTAGTGATTGCAGGGGTTTTTCGTGTTCTACTCGAGAGCCTCGGATCATCAACGTCGAGATCTCCATCAATCGACTTATCCATTACATTTCGGAAGATCGGGCCTAAACCTACTTATTAATTAGTATCGGATTTCTAGGTTGCCTGTTAGGTAACTCATCTATCCATTACATTGGTTTTGTTATTCATACCTAGAGTCCACAAAAAAGCCACAAAAATTTGTAGTTTAGTAGATATGTTTATTACTTTGTCCAAACCACCATGGAGCCTTTGCAACATTCTTTTTAAGTTTGGTTTTGTCAAGTTTGTGTCCTTTGTTGAGTCATTGCTGGTTTAGAAAGTGTTTTTGGTCTTAGTTTGAGTTTTGCATTGTGCGATTCATCATTCTGAATCACGTCATCACGTCCAGATTAGATTCATCCATGTATAGTTTGGTATTTTCATCATATCTCGCTCATACGAACTCGGATTTTTGTGTTTTTGTTCTTTATAGAAAGATTAAGAAGTTCTCTATGACTTTTTTATTCATCATTGTCCCAGAAAATATAGTTATCAATGTCGAAATTGCATTAGATCCGGATCTGTTATTGACCTAGAAATTCTAAACAGTCTGTATTTCGGGGGCAATATCTCCTATTGTTATTTTCAAAAATAGGTCTTCCATATATTGAAATTAAAGAGGATACATATATCTACAATCTTGCTGTTGTTAGTTTTTCTATTTGGAGCCTCTAAATGTGCCTATTTGTCCTTGGAAGATTGAGCAGAAAATATGCGACAAACACACAAGATATCTTTGATTACTTTTTATTGTGTTCTTCTTTTGCAGCACATTCTGAGAAAAGGAAGAAAAAATGAAGGCAAATGCAAAATAAGATACAAAATCCGCACAAAAAAGAGGAGAAAAAACAACAAAAAAAACAGAAGTGCTTGCATCCTTTGTGTCATCTAGTTTTATCTCATGTCTTGCTTGCTTGAACTACTAGGAACACATTTAGGCCAGCAACATTGACAAGTACTTTGGACACTTGTTCAATTTTACTATCTGATTTTCATTGTTGCTAATCCTTGCTACATATAAAGTGTCATCCAAGCTACACCTTACTCTTGAGCATAATCGATACACCCTTGCAATCATCCCACGCTTCATTGGTTTCTTCATACCGTCCACCAGTTGCTATCTGCACTGTCAGCAAGTACACTTGTAAGAGCGTGGTAAGACGGTTGAGAGTGTGTGATTCCACTTCCACTTTGATATTATTCTTTGTAGTTGATAGGGATAACATATTTTTGTTATCTTTTGTTTGCTACTAACAATGTCAAGTAAAAGCCAGAATCATGCATTATATGCTGAGATGATTGACATGATGAAGACGGCGATAAAATTTCTCACTAAAAATCAAACATCAACCAAGGTTTCACATGACATTCAGACCACCTTTACAACACATTTCCCTAGAAGTAATTATATTTTCCTATCTTTTCCTTCTTATGATGGTTTTGATTATGATGAATATATTACTTGGAAAATAGAGTTGGATAAAATTTTTGGACAATAGCATATGTGCGAGAGGAGAAAGATTAGGAATATTGCTAGTGCATTAGTTGATTGTGCATTAACTGGGTGGGACAACTTAAGTGATTCGGAAAAACCTCGAACATGGAAAGATATAAAAATTCTTATGCGATAAACTTTTGCTAATTTATCTAATTGCAAATATAAAATATATGAACTTGAGAAGAATTTTCTTGTTGTACCTCCTCCTATGCCTAACCTTTTGTAGGAACATGAACAAATAAATATAGAAAATTCAAAAGAGAATAAGTTGTTCAACAACTCTTGTGATAATTCAGATCTATCAATTCCCATTTCGCCCACAGTTACTGCTAAAAATGAGAATGAAGGTAACGTACCTCATACTACACTTTTCGATGTTGAGAAGTTTTTGAATGTCTCAAATGTTTTCCTCAATCAGTCTATTGGAGAACAACAACTTGAGGAGCCTTTTCTGAAAACTTCTTTTCCACTAGTTGATTTTCCTAGTGATCCTTACGATAAAAATGTGTTGTGTGTTGATAATTATATTGTACCTATGCTAGAACAAGTGAATGAATTTATACTTTTTCACCCACTTTTGCCGAAATTAAGCATTTGATTCCAATTACATGTGAAAGAGATGAGCTGAAATTATTATCTTCTCTAAATACTTTGGGTTATATTGAATTTCACACTCTTTGTGATATAGATACTGTAGAGAGAAGAATATATTTGAAAATTGAATTACCTTTGTTGACAAGAAAATTTTTTCATGCAATAGGCAAATATGAACATAGTGGTGTGTTTATGGTGTATAAAGTTTACGTATGTTCAAATGAGAAAACTCCTTTTGTGCTGCAACAATATCCTAAAGTAAATGAATGCACTAACGATAATAATGCTTTGTCAATTTTTTCTAGTATTTTTCCCTTGCAACAGGGACAACAAATAAAAGAGAAACATTGTTTGTTGCGGTTGTGCAATAGGGACAGTGCTCATTGTACCCCCAAAGCAATCCTTTTTCCTGGACATACGAGCAAGCCGAGGACGGCTTGTCATCAAGAAGGGGAGAATGACGAGATCATGCACGTTATCATTGCACCTACAAACATGGTACAAAGTTTATTTGTTTGGGATCCTGGCTCAAGTGAATGTGCGCTCTTGTTTGATGCACAAGATCAAGATGGTGCACTATGTCGTCCACCACCTTGGCCTCCTCCTTTCATGCATACAAGAAGATTTGATGGCGTTGCACATATGGACCCACACATGAGAGAAGATGAGCTTGAGTCGAGGACGACTCCAATTCAAGAAGGGGAGAATGATGAGGACATCACTCCTATGGATATACACAACACTCCATTGAACATACAAGATGCAATCAATAGAATTCACACACAACAATTAATTTCAGAGGTGAGCTCGTTCTTATATATTTTCTTATATTTTTTAAGAATAGATTGCTACCTAATAATTTAATTGTAATTAGGATACATGGAGTGGTTCAAGGAGTAATTGGAGGAAGGTTTAGGGGCGTGAAGGACCAGAATATGTTCAAATAAGATGGAAACTGACCCCAACTCAAAATCATGTCCAACTCGGAGTCCAGGAGCAGTACGCAATAAAACGGACGCCTAGGACGCATACAAACTCCATTTTATACGTTATACATATGCACGAAAAGGGGAGAGGATAACCTATCCAATGGCGCTGGTCCCATGTCAAAATTCCTTGGAAGTCGACAGGAATCATTGAAACAATATCAAGTACAGAATGTGTCAGGGTGCCGTGCCACCATATTGGGCCATTGTGCCTTGTATCAAGTCTAAGTTCAATATTTTCGTGTCGTAGGGTTAGGTCAGGACTCCAACACCCCCTTGGACGTCCTCCCACCTATATATACTCCTTAGTAGTTGCCATAAACAATTGAGTTTTTCTTAGATCAATAATATCGCCGTTCTTCGGTTTGTGAAATCCCAACTTCGCGGTTTCAGATGGTGTCTTCTACGTTCTTGCTTGTGTTCTCGGTTGCACTTGCAGGGATTAGCCTTCTTGGCGAGGTCAATCGTGTGCAGCACGGTTAATAACCAACAGAGCGGTGGTATAGTGATTGCAGGGTTTTTTTCGTGTTCTACTCAAGAGCCTCGGATCATCAACATCGAGATCTCCGTCAATTGACTTATCTATTACCTTTCAGAAGATCAGGCCTAAACTCCTTATCAGTTTGCGTGTGCCGCCGAGCTCACCGAGCTGCCAATGGCAGCACCTCTGTTCTGGCCAGAGGTGGAAGAAGCACAATACTTCATTTGCTCTGGGCCATTAGATCGTGCTTCAACGTCCCAGATTAGAAGAGGCCATACCCCTTCGTTTTTTTAATCTGGACCGTCCTCTTTAAATCCTAAAGCTGAGAATAGAACACGTGTACCCCTTGGTCATTTAAAATCTGAGCTATTCTCTTTATATCCGACGGCTCTCATCAGGCCACTGCATACCCCTTCATTTGCTTAGATCTCAGCCCTTGTTATAAAATCCGACGGTTCCCATTAAAAAGCTGCATGCTCCTTTTGCTGTTTATCAGGAAGGCCCCTGTACCTTTCAAATAAATTACAATGTGGCCCTTGGATTTTTCGATTTAGCCCCTGATCCTCTCTGGAACTCTGTTTCAGCACCTTATGTTTTATTTTACCCCCTGTACTTAAGTAAAAATTCTTAGGAATGTTGAACCTACTATTTTAAACCCCTGCAGCAGCACTTTATTTGCAAATGCACCCTTTACATTAATAAAAATAATGAATTATTACATCCAGTAGCATGATCTTACAATAGAACTACTGTACTATGCTGAAACTAATATATAACCTTGTAGTTACTGTTTTTGCATGAAACACCACTAGAAAAATACGTATTTATGCTTTTGATACTGAAAGTGCATGATAAATATGTTTTAGCATAATGTAAATTATTTATAACATAAAATTAATTGATTAATGCATGCATGGCGACGTGAATGTATAGGTTCTTGTTATAAATGAAAGGCATTAGAAACAAATATGAAAATAGTATAAACCTATAAAAATCATCTACCATACTTATGAAGCTAAAATTAAATAATTGTAAATTCATCTTGTCATATAAATCATTATTTTAACTATGTTATTTCAACTTTAAACGTCATTATCACGTGATCAAATGCACATAATTCCGTTTTAAGTCGTAATCGTGCATAGACTCTCGGTACATCGTAAAATATGCACGTAGTAGTTTTTAGGATTTGTTTCGTATGTATGGTGTAATGTCATTGATTGCTTTCATATCTCGCTCTCGATGATAGTTTATATGTGTTCATATGACGATCGAGGAGTGACACGATGACCCTGAAGATCAAGAGTTCTATCTTGAAGACTGAGCAACTATATGAGAAAAAGGCAAGTGCCCTTGACCATATTGTTCCTATTTAGGATATTAGCTAGTTTAGTTGCATGCATGTCTATAATATGAGTCCCATGATAGGAAGTTTACTAGTTTTTCCTCGATATTCCTTGTAGCTTGGTTTTTGGTGGATGGGATTGGGTTATGGTCTACGCTTAGCACTGCTTAGTATATGGGGAGGGATTATATATATATATATATATATATATATATATATATATATATATATATATATAATACTATTGTTATTATGATGGTCAAGTGAGATGGATGATGGTGATGTGGCTGTTAGGAATCTAGCAGGCTGGTGGTTTTGGTGGGTGCATGCGTGCACGAGACTCGGGTTGGTTGCTAGCGCCTGTGTAGATTTTAAGGACCGGTTCATGAGACCTTGTGATCTAGCTTACACCGTGCCACCACAAGACTGGTATGGAACAGTTTGGCCAATTAAGGTTATTTCTATCTGACCTGGTGTGCACCAATGAGATGTCTTTTGTGGCGCAAGAGGGTGCTTTAGCGGCGGAGGTAAAAATAGATTCTAGGTATGCCGTTAGCGGTGAAACCTTTGCGGGTATACACGGGTTTGGTGATGCAATGTAAAGGCCTCATAGTGATCTCCTGGCCACACACCATATGAAGTGTGTAATGTGGTTGGCCGCCACATACATAATGGAGGATTTAGTCCACTCGACAACGGGGGACGGAATCACGACTTGTGGGTAAAGTAGTACAAACTTTGCAGAGTACTATACTGTCTAGACAGTCGTGCTCACGGTCAAGATCGGACTAGTAACTCTCTCATGATTAGTTGGTTTGGTTGGTTCCTGGTAGTCGGGTGGACGGAACCCGATGAGTTGGTGTCCAAGAGGATGGAACCTGGACGGTTATGTTGGTCAAGTGGTTAACCTGACGATATCTATATTTTTGTGTTGTTGGATATTGGGATGATTCACCTAGTAAATAGGATGCTAAGGTAAACTAAGGATAGGTTGCTTAGTGCTTAAACATGTGTCTAGCCTTTCTTGTTAATTGCCTGCATGTCATTTATTTCCTACACTTGCTGAGTACTTTATGTACTCACGACTCTTTTCTTTTCCTCTATTATAAATGTTGCTTAGTAAAAAGAAGATCAATTGAAGACGGTGTGCAGAAGGTCGTGTTGCTGCCAGTCGAATTGCCTGTGGATTGCCTATTGTGTTTTCTCTTCCGCTGCTATTCAAAATCATTTAAAGGTATAATTTGAGTTTTCTATCCGTTATAAAACTGTTTATCACTATTTGTCCTACATGTATGATTAACTGATCCTGGCATACATGTAGTTTGAGTCCGGTTTTACTTTATGTAAAACGGGGCGTGACAAAGTGGTATCAGAGCTATATATCGACTCTAGGCGTGTGACCTTAGTTTGAATGTACTTCTTAGACTTCCCTTTGACCCCGCTTACCAAGATGAAGGTTCGACTCAACCGACAGGAGCGTGAAGATTGGCGTATGTGTAGAACGCAAAGAGAAGAAGAAGACTCATGAAAATTATCACACATCACTTGCATAGGTCCCCTTTCGTTAGCAGGTGAAGCCAATGCCTTGTTCACAACGAAATAGGAATATGTTGTTTGATAATAATAATAATAATAATAATAATAATAATAATAATAATAATAATAAAAGAGCAAAATAAAATATAGCGCTTGCCTGTTTAAGGGGGTAGCCGACCGCTAATAAATCATATTTTCTATCCTTGGTACAATCCATTTGAATCTCGAGGGCGAGATTCTAGGTTAGGGAGGGGGAGGAATTGTAACATGGTATATTTCAAAAAAATTTGTATTCAACATTTTTATGTATTTGTGGGACACATTTTATATTTTGAAACCACACTTGAAATTTGGACCAAACTCAAAATTTAAAATAGAGAAAGAAAGTAAAATATTTTAAATATAATGTTAGGTACTATGCGATAACAATTTTAAATTAAATTTATTTACGTTCATCATAGTGTTTTCCTGTGAAAATTGCAAACTCCAGTTAGTCAATAATAGGTTGTGTTCAGATAAAATATAGAAGGAAAAAAACCAGACCTTGTCATGATCCGTTCAAAATAATCGAAATATTTTCTTTTAATTATTTTAATCAAACTTATCATGTTGTATGATCACATTTGAGTGAGATTTGGATGTCTTAGAATAATTGTATGAAAACCAAATTTGAAAAAAAAAATAGAGCAAAGAAATAAACTAATTTGGAAAAAGCGTAGTTTTTCGATTTACTAAAACCTATTCCTGTATTTTGCTCAACACCTCTGAATCTCGGGGCGAGATTTCGTTTAAGGGGGTAGATTTGTAACGTCTGGATTTTCAAATGCAAGCAGATTTGAGTTCAAATATTAATTCCAACTTTATGAATAGAATTAAAATGAAAAGAAAATGAAGAACAAAATTGTTTTTGGCTGAAACCTTATTTCCCCCTAGCCCGCAACCCTTTCCTTCCGTTCTGGGCCTCAGCATCCAGCCCAACACACGCATCCCCTATTTCCTTCTACTCCTCTCTCTGGCGGGTGGGGCCTACTCGTCAGGCTCAACCTCCTTCTTCCCCATCAGGCGCACTCACGCAGGACTCCTCCCCACAACGCCCACGCGCGTGCGCATCCAAGGAAATTGCCCTTCCTCGCCGCGAATCCCGCCTCGCCAGTTTTCTACAAAAGCAGAGCCATCCCTTCTATAAACTGCCACCCACCCGCGATTCTAGGGTTCCGCTGCACCCCAAAATCCAAGCGAGCAGTAGCTGCCGCCAACTCCTCAATGAGCCGCTACCTTGCCACATGATTTCCCTGACCTCGTTGTCGGTTTCTCGCGATGATGCCTATATGTCCACCGCATGGTCACCAGAGACGCGTTCAGGCCGTCTCCATCGTCAAGAGCCGCCTCAAACTCCATCCTCGTCGGATCGTGGTTAGTTCCTATCGCCCCCGTCATTATTCTGGCCTTTCTACTTGACTCCTCATCGCGCTAATCCATTCGACATGTTCAACTTGCCCCAGAACGCGCTCCAGACAAGAAGAACACAAGAAATCACAAATGTGTCGCCATCTCACCGAAGTCCGGTAAATTCCTGTCGCCTCTCTCCATTGCCACGATGCTGCCACCCGTTTCTCCTCACGCTGACTCTTCCTGCGCGTTCGCCGTGCCACAGAGGAGCCCCCGGATGCGATGAGGACAAGGAACCCCGCTACGACGCGCTGTACCAACGAAGATCGACGGCACCCGCCGCCCCTCCTCGTCACTTCTCCCTCTCCGCGCCGCTCCAGACCCCTAAACAGTGCTAGGTGAGTTCCGAGCGACCTCCTCCATCGTTTTTGGTGTAAAACAGCTATTTTAAGCATTTTTTCCCTTGGGTTTGCGTGCGTCGGCGAGCTCACCGAGCTGCTAATGGGGGCACCTCTGTTCTGGCTAGAGGTGGAAGAAGCACATACTTCATTTGCTCTGGGCCATTAGATCGTGCTTCAACGTCCCAGATTAGAAGAGGCCATACCCCTTCGTTTTTTTTTTAAATCTGGACCGTCCTCTTTAAATCCTAAAGCTGAGAATAGAACACATGTACCCCTTGGTCATTTAGAATCTGAGCCATTCTCTTTATATTCGACGGCTCTCATCAGGCCGCTGCATACCCCTTCATTTGCTTAGATCTCAGCCCTTGTTTTAAAATCTGACGGTTTCCATTAAACAGCTGCATGCTCCTTTTGCTGTTTAGCAGGAAGGCCCCTGTACCTTTCAAATAAATTACAATGTGGCCCTTGGATTTTGCGGTTTAGCCCCTGATTCTCTCTGGAACTCTGTTTCAGCACCTTATGTTTTATTTTACCCCCCGTACTTAAGTAAAAATGCTTAGAAATGTTGAACCTATTATTTTAAACCCCTACAGCAGCACTTTATTTGCAAATGCACCCTTTACATTAATAAAAATAATGAATTATTATATCCAGTAGTATGATCTTACAATAGAACTACTGTACTATGCTGAAACTAATATATAACCTTGTAGTTACTGTTTTTGCATGAAACACCACTAGAAAAATACGTATTTATGCTTTTAATACTGAAAGTGCATGATAAATATGTTTTAGCATAATGTAAATTATTTATAACGTAAAATTAATTTATTAATGCATGCATGGCGATGTGAATGTATAGGTTCTTGTTATAATTAATGAAAGGCATTAGAAACAAATATGAAAATAGTATAAACCTATAAAAATCATCTACCATACTTATCAAGCTAAAATTAAATAATTGTAAATTCATCTTGTCATATAAATCATTATTTTAACTATGCTATTTCAACTTCAAACGTCATTATCACGTGATCAAATGCACATAATTCTGTTTTAAGTCGTAATCGTGCATAGACTCTTGGTACATCGTAAAATATGCACGTAGTAGTTTTTAGGACTTGTTTCGTATGTATGGTGTAATGTCATTGATTGCTTTCATATCTCGCTTTCGATGATAGTTTATACATGTTCATGTGACGATCGAGGACCGACACAATGACCCTGAAGATCAAGAGTTCTATCTAGAAGACTGAGCAACTATATGAGAAAAAGGCAAGCGCCCTTGACCATATTGTTCCTATTTATGATATTAGCTAGTTTAGTTGCATGCATGTCTATAATATGAATCCCATGATAGGAAGTTTACTAGTTTTTCCTCGATACTCCTTGTAGCCTGGTTTTTGGTGGATCAGATTGGGTTATGGTCTACACTTAGCACTACTTAGTATATGGGGAGGGATAATAATATATATAATACTATTGTTATTATGATGGTCAAGTGAGATGGATGATGGTGATGTGGCTGTTAGGAATCTAGCAGGCTGGTGGTTTTGGTGGGTGCATGCGTGCATGAAACTCGGGTTGGTTGCTAGCGCCTGTCTAGATTCTAATGACCGGTTCGTGAAACCTTGTGATCTAGCTTACACTGTGCCACCACAAGAGTGGTATGGAACAGTTTGGCCAGGTAAGTTGATTTCTATCTGACCTGGTGTGCACCAATGAGATGTTTATGTGGCGCAAGAGGGGGCTTATGCGGCAGAGGTAAAAATAGACTCCAGGTATGCCGTTAGCGGTGAAACCTTAGCAGGTGTACACGGGTTTGGTGGTGCAATGTAAAGGCCTCATAATGATCTCCTGGCCACACACCATAGGAAGTGTGTAATGTGATTGGCCACCACAGGCATAATGGAGGATTTAGTCCACTCAGCAACATGGGACGGAATCACGACTTGTGGGTAAAGTGGTACAAACTCTGCAGAGTACTAAACTGTCTAGACAGTCATGCTCACAGTCAAGAGCGAGCTAGTAACTCTCTCATGATTAGTTGGTTTGGTTGGTTCCTAGTAGCCGGGTGGATGGAACCCGATGAGTTGGTGTCCAAGAGGATGGAACCTGGACGGTTATGTTCGTCGGGTGGTTAACCTGACGATATCTATATTTTTGTGTTGTCGGATATTGGGATGATTCACCTAGTAAATAGGATGCTAAGGTAAACTAAGGATAGGTTGCTTAGTGCTTAAACATGTGTCTAGCCTTTCTTGTTAATTGCCTGCATGTCATTTATTTCCTACACTTGTTGAGTACTCTATGTACACACGGCTCTTTCCTTTTCCTCTATTATAAATGTTGCTCAGTAAAAAGAAGATCAATTGAAGACGGTGTGCAGAAGGTCGCGTTGCTGTCAGTCGAATTGCCTATGGATTTCCTATTGTGTTTTCTCTTCCTCTGCTTTCAAAATCATTTAAAGGTATAAACTAAGTTTTCTATCCATTATAGAACTGTTTATCACTATTTGTCTTACATGTATGATTAACTGATCCTGGCATACATGTAGTTTGGGTCCGGTTTTACTTTATGTAAAATGGGGCATGACAAAAACCCTGTCTCTATTGTGCATATGTTTGATGGCTGGATATATTCGTTTGATAAGAATTGCAGGAAAATGGTCTTGGTATGTGCAGCTGCACTATGTTGGGCCGTGTGGCTAACTGGAAACGATATTGTTTTTAACAACTGTCATATGAAAACTTATATGCAGATACTTTTAAGGGGCACTCACTGGCTTCGCTCGTGAGCGTCATTGCAAAAGGGTGAGGACAAAAAAGACTTGATTCGTATGGCTTGCAAAGACATAGAAGTCAGAGTCATTGATGTTTTTGCCCGATTTGATGAAGTTTTAGTTATAGACTTTTATATTAATAAAATGTAGCAGGTGTTTTACTTCTACTAGTGTGTCAGGTTGAGTCTTTTATTGTTAATCTCCACAAACTTGGTGTATCAGTGTGGCCGTACTCTCTACCGAGGGAAAAGTCTGTTTAATTATTTCTATTATCTAAAAAAGGAGACTGATGAGGAGAGTGAGTTTTATCTACATCAATACTAGCTAGCATATTAGAGGAGAGGAGTTTTATTTCATCCTATAGACAACTAATAAAACAAATTAGGATTATGTGCCATGAAATACCAAAATGAAACTATACATTGTAGAGATTGTTTCGTTTGCTCCTTCAAAATATTTTTGGTGATACGGCACTCTTAAAAACATCAAAATGAAATTTCCATCGAGGCTACTTATTACAAGAATAGACGTAGGCATAATATGGCCCTATGGGAAAGCATAGAACCAGAAACCCATGCTTAAGTTGGAGCTTTCTCTGTTTCTAGGATTCCTGCTTCAGGAACGGCTTCCAGTCATCAGTTGCTCTATACAGCGTGAAAGATGCTACACAAGTTCGGAAATTAGCAACGATGACCAACTTACCTTCTGATCTCTGCTGACGTTAACGGGGTTCTCGTAGGTGATCCCAACAATCTGGTAGGACGAGCCATCTCAGGCACGATCTTTTTGCTCTGTCACGTACACTCCAGTCCACGCCATCACCGGCAACAATTCCATTTTCGACGACCACCGCAAACCATGAAACCATCAGTTAGCTACTTTCACGCTGATATCCACAAAAACATAACGAAGTAGCGTGCCGCTAGAACCTTTATTTGGGATCTCTGTCTGAAATATATAAAGAGGAAATACAAAGTGCATGAATTTCATTTTTAGATGATGGATAATATCTCGATCTTGTCTTTAAAAGAGGTTATGACCAGCTTATTATAAGCGAATAAATGCAGTCACTTACAAACTATTATCTAGAACAAGATGATGATAACTGGATGATAAGCACACAATTATGGACCGAACTTCATAGATCAACATATTGCATGTTCGTGCTTTCATAGTTTTTGTTGATGCGACTCAGGTTCAGCACTCATGAATTTCTCTGTAGAATTCCTGCATTTTATATTATGAAATTCAACACTCCTACCTAAAATTTAACTAATAATCTGAATAGTACTAATCAGAGTACTGAATTCAGCATGAAGTATTTACTGATACTTCTGTGCCAAACATAAAATCCATCATTAGTTTTATTCGTACTAATGTCGTTTACTCATGGTCTTTCCTGTCTCTCTCTGGTTAATCGACAGGGACAAACGTGATTTATGTGCCCACCTCAAATTATTACCAGATGTGCCAGCCATTTCAAGTAAAGGAAAGCAATATTGCTACAGATAAGAGTGAAGACATATTTAATGATCATACATATACCACTCTCTGTTATTGCGCATATTATATATATGCCTGATGTTAGTATAAGCACGGAATTGATCTAAACAAGATATGATTTAGGTGTGGCAGGCTTCTTCCACGTCAAGAAAACTATGTAGACCTTGTTATTTTAAATTTAGGCCGTGTTTGGAACCTCTAGAGCTAATAGTTAGCTGCTAAAAAATTAGCTATAGAGGTTTCAAACAGTCCAGCTAATAACACAACTAATTATTAGCTAAACCCCAACTAACAATAATCTCATTAGCTGCTCCAACCCAGCTAATTTTAGCTAATTGTTGGCTAAAGTCCATTTATCCTTGCTCTCTCTCATCCATCCCTGTCCTTAAGGGGTACTACAGTCAATTAGTGTATAAAAACAAAATTAACTCTAAAGATTCCAAACAGACACCAACTAATAATTTGCTAGCTAATAATTAGTTGGTACAAGTCACCTAATAGATTATTAGCTAGCTAACAATTAGCCTTAGAGATTCCAAACAGGACCTTAGTGTACTTTATGCAAATGCACTAGTTGTTAGTTAATCTAGTTGCATTAGCATGTTTGTTTCTTCATCGCGCATTATTTTGGTGTCGTGTTCAGTCCATGTATTCAGGCCGTTGAGGACCTGGTAATGGCCGGAGTCTTAGGTGCATCAGGGAGATCGTTTCAGGCGCAGAAGTGGCGACATTCCTGGCAACCCGTTCGGTCATGCGTGCGTGTGATCATGTTGCATGTAGACCGGGTTTTGTGGATCATAAGATTGGTGTAACGTTCATAGCACAACTATATAATGAACCAAACCATGGCCATTGAATTAAGCCGGTTGAACAAAAAACTGTCCAAGTGTTCTCTCTGTTCCTCAGTTCCTCTCTGTTTTGTGAACCCGAATGGCACCAGCCAACTTCGAGGTTAACCCGGCGATACATCCTCGCCGGAGTTGATCGTGCGCGCGCCTTCCAGCTCCAACACTAGCCACTAGCTAGGTCAGGCTCCTATAGCTGTGTCCGCCCAGACGCGAATCTCTTAAATTTTGGGTCTCATTTATCAGGCGGAAAGATAATACACTGCTAGAAAAAGTATTTTTACAGTCGGTCCTAAACATATTATTACAGGCGGATTTGAAAACCGTCTGTAAGCAACACTAGTACAATAAGCCTCATCACAGGCGGCTCTAAACCTATTATCACAGAAGGCTTTTAAAACCGCCTGAAACGAAGAGCCTGTGATAATCCGCAATTTCATAGGCGGAGAAGTGATACCGCCTGTGAAGACACATTATCATAGGCGGTTCTTTACTTAGGCTAGCCGTCTGTGAAGACACATTATCATAGGCGGCTCTTTACTTAGGCTAGCCGTCTGTGAAGATATTTTATCACAGACGGGTCGTGCAGCATATATAACCGCCTGTGATAAATGTCTTATCACAGGCGGGTATTGAAACATAACTAACCACCTATAATAATGTGTCTTCACAGACGGGTATTGAAGCATAACTAACTATCTATGATAATGATGTTATCACAGGCGGACGTTTACCTACATCAGCCGTCTGTGAAGACCTTTTAACGTAGTCAGTTTCTACCATAACAGTCACCGCCTGTGAAAATTAGGTTATCACAGATAATTTTTTACTTGTATCTAGCTGCCTGTGATAAGTGTTTTTCACAGTCATGCCTAGCCGTTGGTTAATAACTGCCCGTGATAAGGTATAACCTATGCAGTACTACAGTTGTTATTTCTAATTTCCAGGTCAATTCAATATAATCACAGAACAAAAACAACAATATCATTACAGAACAAAAGTCAACAATATTATCATCACAGAAGTCAATTTCACTAAAACAATATACATATGTACAAGTTACAGATACAATTCCTCTCAAAGTTTACAAGTTTTCACTAAAAACTATTTCTATTGGCATAGTCGCAAAGTTCTGGCACATCAGCTGCTGCACAATTCTTATCAAAGAACTTCCATTTTTTGTGCAAAATTTTACGGCGAATGAACTGACAGAGTTCAACAGCAATCCTGTCGGCTCCTCCACTAGGAATACTTCTACAAACCGGCCATTCTTCATTCAGATTCTTCGTGTGCTGCAATATAACACATAACAAGGTTTAGAATGTATTGGTTTGAACAATCTGAAAGTATAGATCAAAATGAGAGTATACATGAATTTATTTGGTATTTTTGGAGCAGTTGTACTATGAGCAATTGAGTTTTGAAGTTGGAATCAAAATATGAAAATAATGTTTCTGGTAATATTGAACAGCAGAGAATATAAGCATTAAACTATGCTAGTTACAATGAAAATGAAACACAAAAGTAAGAAAATAAGGTATCGACATTAAGTATAACTTACATCCTCACGATTCACTCTATATACGCCGGCGGTCAGAAGATGCTCGCATACATAATACCCGCATAAGACACTCCCAGCAGGCTGCTTCGGACAAGCATAATACGTTTTAATGTTCAATGCATTCGTATTAGGAGGTCTCTGACCGCCAAGCTGTTCCGCGTAAAACCGCCAAGTGCTGTAATACAAGAAATGTCATATAAAACTTGTCAACACATTCTAAATGTGCGTAAATTAAAATTATTGAATAAACGTACAGTTTCAAAATGGAAAGGAAATCTTTGTAACGATCTGGTGAGAATACGGCCGAGTCCAAGACTGTTGCCATTCCCTGCGTTGGCTTGATGAAGATCATTATGTAGTGATTACTGCAAACATACAAACGCACGTGTTAACAATTACCAATAATTGCTATTTCAATGTCATGTGTCGTACTTACTCGAAGTGGTACGGAGCCTTTACGAAGTCCTTGCCATCTCTGAAAAAGTTAAACATCGCATGTCCTATGTAAGTTGCAACTTCTGTCTTTCTATCCTTCTTAAGTTTTGCAATTGCTTTTTCAAAATCTCTTTTGTTCATGTGTTTGTACTGTCCTGAGTCTCGATTCGCCTAGACGTCGAATAGCGACTTTGCAATCCTAGTAGGGTTAAGGATACCTGTCTTGTGCTCCAACTTTTCATTATCCATGTATTGCATCCTATTGAAGAAGTCCAGAATTGTTATAATCTCATGAAATGCGTATGCGTGTAGTAAGAAAAGCAAATACAAAATATTAGAGCACTTACAAGCGCCAGACGAGCAGCGGGTTGATTTCGAGCATGCCCCGATGGAAAAGGGCATGCAACTCTTCAAATAAAATGACTCGTCTATCTACTCCAGTGCTCCAGAATGCTTCTTTTGGAATACAAAATGTGACACAATTAAGACCATATTTTGTACTGGCAGTGATGTACCACTCATGCATTCTTCTGAGCTGGACGTGTTGTTTGCTAAGTTGTACGGATGTCATGAACGGCTTCCCATTCTTAAATTCGGGAAGAACATCCTCAAGCTTGTATATTGGAACTCCTGGTTTAACTAAAGCCGTTCGCTGATTATACATGACACCGTCTTCTTCCCACTCCTCGATATCTCCTAATGATGGCTCATGAGAAGAACGAGATGCACTCGATTTCATAATATTTTCCTTCATAGTTTCAAAATATTTTGACACTTCTGATGAAGGTTTCTTATTTTCGTATGGGGTAACTTTGATAGGCACTGATGATCGAGGAGTAGTCGTCGGAAGTTGGACACTGGCTTGTTGTTGAACCTGTTGTTCAACTGATTGCTCTTTACTCCCAGTAGTTGGCTCTAGTACTACTTCAAGCTATTGCTCAACTGGTTGCTCTTTACTAGCAACAGCTTGCTCTGGTACTGCTTGAAGCTGTTGTCCAACTTGTTGCTCTTGGATATCATCCTTGCTGAGACATAGGGGGAGTGGATCTTCCCAGAATGGGAGTGGATCTTCATGCACTTTCGCCTTAGAAGATGGGGTTGCAGTATTTGGAGATGCGACGGGGCTAGAAATTGGCTCATCGTCCAACACGATATCGCGTCGGTGCCAAAGGATTAATTGGTTGATAGCCTGCCCCAGAGTCGCGATCCCCTCAGGTGTGACGTGGTCTATTTCATAATATTCATAATCATTATCAATGATCTGAAGAACTTGCACTGCAGCATAATACAACGGAAGTGGATTCCCGTTGAAGTCACGATCAGGCTTTGCCATAGCAGTGACAACCTGTTTGGTTTTGTTCCCTGCTCTGCCTATCGGGAAAAGAATACGACAAGATTTGTCGTTAGCAATATCATCGACAGGGAACTTATGGGTTGACCCTGAGCCTAGTACGGAACCAACACTGCTAGGGTAGGCAGTTGGAGATACTAATTGCTCCTTTTGCACCGGAACCATCACTGTACTCGGTGCCACTAATTGTCCTGATTGTCTAAGTTGTTCCATTATTTCTTGCATATTTTCTTTGACCTTTTGAGCAATCGTTTCATCAAGTGTTTTCTTAAACTTCTCACATCTTCTATATTTGTCTTTATCTTTAGGGAAATGATCTAGCCAAGACATTTGAGAAGAGACCGCTCGAACCCGTCCGCTGTGTTCAGGGTTTCCTAAGATAGCGGTAAGTTGGTCATTCTCCCTCTTCGGCTTGAAGAGACCCTTCTGTTGCTTTTCAATTACTTCTTTCATTTTATCCTCTACTTCATTCAGAGAGTCGGGCTTTTCAAGTTTGCCCTCGCTGGTCAAACCTGACCGAGCAAAGACCCAGCGTTGGGTTCGCTCATCGCACCCTTCTAATGGGTGAGGATTGCCCTTAATAGTAATTTCGTCTAATATCTTATTCCATTTCTGGACTTTGGGGGCATATCCAGCAGACCCCAAGCAATGATGATATTTGTTCTTTTTTGCAAGCTCTGACCTAGTTGCACTTAGAGCTTTAGCATCAGGTGTGCTCTTTTGACGAACAAACTCTTGCCACTGAGCTTGTGTGATTTTTCCCATCTTCCTCAGGCTAGGGACCTTATCGGCCTTAACATAAGCATTCATTTCACTCTTCCAGCATCGAAACTTCTTGTTGCAAGAGACCAATGTTGCTTTCTTTACAACTTCTTCTGTGCCTTTTGGGAACTTGAATTGTTTCTTTATCTTTTCCCACAACTCATTCTTGGTCTGCTCGGGTAATTTCCTCCAATTCTCGGTTGTGATCGGCACAACCTCCCTAACAAGAAAACCGCATGCATTACGGTACTTGGTAACTGAATCCAGTGGTTCTTGGGGAAGCCCACCTGGACCGACCCTTGTTATGTACATGATGCGGTCCAATGGACCCTTATTGGGACCTGGTTGCCCTCGTTTCCGCTTGAGTGAAGCTGAGGATTCATCCATTGGAGAACCTTCTGCGGTTTTAGGAGCCGATGTCACCTCATTGTCTTTGCGGTTAATCTAGGTAGAAAAAAATTATAAGACTTTGTATACTTGACAACCAACATTAACTTGAACTGCTGAAGTTAAGATTCGTGATCCATACCTCGTCGGCAGGATCATATTCCGGGTCTAGATCCACTGAAGTCTTTTTAATTTTTATATTTGGAAAAGGATCCGATGGACTGTGATAGGAGCCTGAACTGCTGGAGTCAGTAAACTCCATATTGTCTTCTTTGTTGTTACTATCAGGACCTGACTTCTTAGGGCTTTCCATGCTAGATCTAATAAGACAAAAATCTAATAAATGGCATATTAACTCTACATGAAGTGTTGCATGAAGAAAAAGATGGAAACATTCTAGGATTTGATAAGGTATTCTAGGGTTTAAGGCGACTGACCAAAAGGTTCCTATACATTGCGAGGGTGACAAGCATGTTAAAGTTGATCACAAGCAATGACAATTTTATCTTTTTATTCTAAATAGGCTAGCTTCGTTGAGAGTAGCTGCAGGCGAGAAGAGACACTCTTTTTCAGCGATCATCTCTACAACCGTGGGATTTGCACGGTAAAAAAAGATAAAAGACCCACATTCTCAAACGAATCAGGAATCCGGAAATATTCGTCAAAATCTAATCTCGGTGTGCCCGGCCGCACCAAATGGGCTCATCATGGCAGCAGGTTCAGCCATCATGAAAGGCATTACGTACCCCACATATGATGGCACCAAGGATTTGTGGGATGGTCAATTGTCCTGGCTATTTAGGAAACAGGACAGGGAAGTCAGCGCCTCCTATAGTGATAAACTTGGTGAGTTCTAGAGGTTCACGAGGTTTAGGTGACTTGATCAAGTCTGGGCATATGAAACCTTTGGTGGAATATTTCTGATAGGATGGGATTAACCAGGTCGAGGGGTTGGGGGCTTATTTTTGAAATCCCCCTTCATGTGACTCCAAATCCTATATGGATTGTAACTCAATTCGTACTAGGACTAGCACTGGTTCCTAAACTGAATCTGACTCCTAACTCTATTCAGAGTAGGACTCTACTAATATCGTTAAGGACGAAATATGCTTTATTTAGAACAATCATATACCCCTAGACTGGTGTTTCCGCAGCTTTGTCCATAGTCCAAGTTCGACTCCTCTACTGGGTGCACCAGATACCCAGATCATCCAACAAAAATGAAGTCCCAATATATCTAGTTTGATACAAATGGTGCTAACAAATCATAAATGGGTACATAAACTTTTTTCCTGTGAAATGCCTTAATATTAAGCTGAGTTCAATAATGGGATACATAATTGTTTTAACGCATGCAATCCTTCTGTAAGTCTTCACATCATCATGATTGAATAAGATATTCAATAAACAAACTCATAGTCATATAAAAGCTACACTATCAGAAAGAATTATTCAACATAGTAATATATCATTCTCCAAAGGATAAGATACATATATGTTTATTGTACGTGTTCATGTATTTCAATTTGACCATTGTACTAAAAAATGCAAATTGTAGCCATTAATTTCGTTCAATTGTGCCAATATGGCCATTATCATCACAATCCTACGTATTTGAGTGACACATCATATGTTTGGCATCCAGCACCGCTAGAAGATGGACACACCTACTTCCAATAGAGTTCTCATTGCAGTTACCCCCTCAACCTAACTCATTTTGTGTATCGAGTGTGAGTCACCATGAATATTCCAGTTCATTACGTATTCGAATTCCGGTCAGGTGAGGACATTGGGTTGCTGGAACTGCTGCTGCGTAGAATTGATGGAAGTACACCGACAACCCAAGGATGCCTACCCACCGAACCCTAACCAAAGATGCCACCGAACTTGACAGGTTTTTGAATTCCATCGAACCCTAACCAAGGATTCCTACCATTTTCCAATTCCTGAACCCTAACCAAGGATATGCAAGGCGGCGGCGAGGGCAGGGAGGGAGGCGGCACGGCGAAGAAGGATGGAAGGTCGAAGGGTTTAGGGTTTACCTTGAAGCTCGGCGGCGACGGCAATGGCTTCGCTCGGCGTACCTGGAAGTGACGAGGGCGAAGCTCGGCGGCGACGGCAAAGCTCGGCGCCGTACCTGGAACTGACGAGGGCGAACACTTGGCGGCAAACGAAATTTTGGCAGCCTAACGGCGTCTAAGTGTTTTGCCCGGGTTAGGTTTTTCCAATGCTGCCGAGGGGTATATATAGACTCCCATTTTCTCAGGCGGATTTTAAGTACCGATCGTCTGAGAAGATTTTTACCTCATGCGGGTTTTACTTACCAACCGCCTGAGGAGATACAATTATCTCAGGCGGTTGGTTAGTAACACCCGTCTGAGATAAACATCTTCTCAGACGGTTATTAATTACCAACCGCCTGTGAATATATTTACTTCTTCTTAATTAATATGTGTTCATAATCTGATGAACGCCTACATAAAGACCCCTCACCAACCGCCTGTGAGGTTCTTAATTAATATGTGTCGACGACCGCGCCCGACCTTTCTTTTCCCCGAGGCGCGACCTTTCAATGCGCGGTAAACCAACTGCTCCATCTTCCACTCCGCGCGGCCTTAAAGACGCGCTATCACCCGTTAGTTCTGCACAAGCGCATCGCTCACTTTGAATCCTTTTGTTTTCTTCGTCTTCCTCCGCTCCGACGACCCAACACCACTATGGTCGACCTTCCGCCGCCAAGCCCTCCGAGGGAGCCACCTTGCAAGAAACTATGTTGTAGCTCCTTCGAGAAGATCAACACCGAGTAGCGCCCCCTCATGGCGCGAGAGGTGTACAACAATACGTCTCGCGCCATGAGTGCCTTGGGGCTGGGTACCCTTCCAGAGTATCCTAGAATGGGTACCCTCGGCCACTACCTCTACGCTCTCACGGGGGTGGCTGATCGTCTTGACATTCTGTTCGCGACGATGGCCCAGGTTCTTGGCCCCGAGGGCCGTAGAACGCTGGTGGAGGCGACGGCAAGCAACCTCGGGGTTGCACCGCTGGTGCAGCCGACCCTGTCTCCTGTTGCACCGGTGCCGGAGTCGCCGCCGGAGGACGAGGAGGAGGAGGAGGAGGAGGAGGAGGAGGAGGAGGAGGAGGAGAAGGAGGAGGAGGAAGAGGAGTAGGAGTAGGATTTAATTAGTTTTTCTCTTTGTTGTTTTAGTTGCTTCTGTTTTGTAAATATTGTTAATGAATGAAATCTATCTTTGTTCATCTATGTGATTGAATATTACTTGTGTATTTTGTGTGTTCTTGTGTAAATATTCTGCATCTTGTGTGTTATTTTGTGAGATGTGTGATTGAATATTGTTAATGAATGAGTATCTTGTGTGTTCTTCAACTGTGTGAATGAATGAATGTGTAGTGTGTTGATCGTTAATTTTGAAATTGGTCAGAACATAAAAAACAATTTTGATTGAAGGAACTTTTTTTATGAGATACACAAATGTAAATAATATGTGAGTAGAAAATTAATTTGATATTTACCAAAACATTATAATGTCAGCTATACAAGTTTTAAAGATATTTTGTTCAGGTGGTAGATGTTAATTTTATACAAATGTAGAAGAAAGAATCATCGAATTTGGACACAATTTGCAGAATTTATACATGTTTGAGTATTTATATTGGAATCTAAATAAAAAGAAGCAAGGGATAAGGAAACTGAAGAACAGTATCGAGCATTATCTCAGACGGTTGGTAAGTAATACCCGCCTGAGATAAACATCTTTTCAGACGGTTGGTAAGTACCAACCGCCTGTGAAGATATTTACTTCTTCTTAATTAATATTCTTGATTAAATGTGGTCCTTTAAAAAGGCAAAAATCCACTTTCTTGTAATATTATTGATAAGTAAAGGTTACCATTAAATTGCACTTCATAAATCCTTTGAAATTGGTCACAACATAAAAAACACACAACAAATGCTATTTTTCATTTTTCTATCTTGATGAATATAATGCTTTTTTTCATTTATTTTTTCAATGGACATTTTTACTCATCATACCAACCTCTATGAATTTTTTCAGATTTTTTTTAAATTTTTTTGAATCAATGTGTGTTCATAATTTGATGAATGCCTCATATGTATATGAGCATTTAGTTAGAATGGTGGATAATTTGAAGTTTGACATGTTGGAACGCTTTTAAAAAAATTAAAAAAATTCATACATAAATGTATTATACAAATATGTTGATACCAACAATTTTGATTGAAGGAACTTTTTTTTATGAGATACACAAATGTGAATAATATGTGAGTAGAAATTAATTTGATATTTACCAAAACATTACAATGTCAGCTATACAAGTTTTAAAAATATTTTGTTCAGATGGTAGATGTTAATTTTATACAAATGTAGAAGAAAGAATCATCGAATTTGGACACAATTTGCAGAATCTAAACATGTTTGAGTATTTATATTGGAATCTAAATAAAAAAGAAGCAAGGGATAAGGAAACTGAAGAACAGTATCGGGTATTATCTCAGACGGTTGGTAAGTAATACCCGCCTGAGATAAACATCTTCTCAGACGGTTGGTAAGTACCAACCGCCTGTGAAGATATTTACTTCTTCTTAATTAATATTCTTGATTAAATGTGGTCCTTTAAAAAGGCAAAAATCCACTTTCTTGTAATATTATTGATAAGTAAAGGTTACCATTAAATTGCACTTCATAAATCCTTTGAAATTGGTTAGAACATAAAAAACATACAACAAATGCTATTTTTCATTTTTCTATCTTGATGAATATAATGCTTTTTTCATTTATTTTTTCAGTGGACATTTTTACTCATCATACCAACCTCTATGAATTTTTTCAGATTTTTTTAATTTTTTTTGAATCAATGCGTGTTCATAATTTGATGAATGCCTCATATGTATCTGAGCATTTAGTTAGAATGGTGGATAATTTGAAGTTTGACATTATGGAATGCTTTTAAAAAAATAAAAAAAATTCATACATGTATAAATTATACAAATATGTTCATACCAACAATTTTGATTGAAGGAACTTTTTTTATGAGATACACAAATGTGAATAATATGTGCGTAGAAATTAATTTGATATTTACCAAAACATTACAATGTCAGCTATACAAGTTTTAAAAATATTTTGTTCAGGTGGTAGATGTTAATTTTTTACAAATGTAGAAGAAAGAATCATCGAATTTGGACACAATTTGCAGAATCTAAACATGTTTGAGTATTTATATTGGAATCTAAATAAAAAAGAAGCAAGGGATAAGGAAACTGAAGAACAATATCGGGCATTATCTCAGACGGTTGGTAAGTAATACCCGCCTGAGATAAACATTTTTGAAACTACAAGATGTTAATTAACGGCCTGAGAAGATGTTAATTAACTGACGCGCCACACGAGGTCTGCAGAGAAGTTAAGAAGCCGTGGTGTAGGGACGCGTGCGCGACGTTCCACATGGATACAAGAGAGACGGAAGGATCTCTGAAGATCGTCTTCCACAGTGGTTTAATTGTGCGCCACACGAGGTGTGCAAAGAGTTCAATGCGCAATGAACAAATTATTTTGTTCAGGTGGTAGATGTTTGTCGAAGGTCGTAAACGACACTTTCTCCAGACCTGCTTAGAGAGCAGCCCGCAGAGGTTCTTTGGATTCACGAGGGCTAGTCCCAGGAGATCGAACACAGCAGAATGATAGACACCGGGGATTTACGTGGTTCGGGCCGCCGGAGCGTAATACCCTACGTCCACGGGGGTGTTGTGTATTGCCTTGCTTTTGCGTGTATGAGCCTTGGTCTAATCTTTTTTTTCGTCCCTTGCAAAGGTCGTTTGCCGAGTCCTTTTATAGTTCAAGGACTCTGCAGTTACAAGGTGAGACCCAGGACCCAACAGGTGGTCCCGGGGAGAGCCAAATCCTATACAAGATCTAGGATTAATTGCTATCTACTTCCGTTTGTCAGGGGCTTCAATGTGCCGTCCCGCCGCGCCGTGCGCCAGGGCTACTCATAGTTGGTGATGATGGCGGGGCATGTCTCGTCCGTCTTGTCCTTGCGGCCCATTCGTCCGTCTTGCAGCGTGGGTCTGTACCGGCTACTCGGACAAGACAGGACACTGGAGCCTTGACTTTCGTAAGCGCGGCTCAGCCTGCCTGGGGAAGGCGCGTGTACTTAATGCCTGTCTAAGCAGCGCACGCATTCCTTTACTACGGCTTCCTACCACACTGAGTTGGGCGTCCGCCACGTGGTTACGCCGGAGCCTGCCTCTGCGGGAAGAAAAGCAGTTGACGGAACAGGCCACGTGGCGCATTCGGAAGCCACCCCTATGGAGGGGTGGAGGCTCAGCCGTGCAGGCCACGTGGCAGCTCCGGTGCTTTTCCCTGACCAGGCGCGGACTTGGCCCTGAGGTCCCGAGTGGCCACATGGCGGCCCCGGAACCCTCCTCCGCGGGGAGGCGGTCTTGGCCCTGAGGTCCCGAGTGGCCACGTGGCGGCTCCAGAGCCCTCCTCAGCGGGGAGGCGTGGGCTTGGCCCTGCCGGCCACGTGGCAGCTTGGGAGCCTCCACCGAGGGGGAGGTAGGATCGGGTCCTTCCCTCCCCTACGTGGCAGCCTCGGATTCGGCTTCCTTGGCAGAGGCGGGGTACTTAGCGGTTTTCTCCTGTGCGCGGGGGTACCCGGTCTGCAGGGTACCGACAGTGGCCCTCGAGCCTACCTCGGGAGAGTCGTCGATACCGCAGGTGGGGTCTTCTCCCTTTTCTTCCCGTGCAACCCTTCCGATTCCGCTTCACGGAAGTTCCCCATGCGACACGCCCCTACTGTTGAGGCGACGTGTCTCCTTCTGGTAAGCGAAGGTGTTGAACAGGCGCTGCGCGATGTGACTCCTGCCTTCAATCGTGCTTTAACTGTGGTGGTTCCCAAGGTGGCTCCTGCACTTCCGCTACTTTTTCCCTTTCGGAAACCGCCGAGTTACCTCCTGCACAGCTAGCCGCCCGGCTCGCCTTCTTTGTCGAGCGACCCGGGCCCTCATGTCATTGCCCATACGGGTTCATTACTCTTCTACTGGGGCTGCGGCGATCCGAATTTTTGCGCCTGTTGGCCTGCAGGGGTGCATAAAAAGAGAACTTCCCCCCTGAGGGTTCTTTCTCCTGCCTCTGCATCCCTGCGCTCGTGTTTCCGCCTCAATCCCAGTTCTTGCGCTCTAGTTCCCAGTCTCCCCATCCAGAGCTTCCAACCTCAGCCCTCATGGCGAGCATGTTGCCCAAGTCCAGGCTGTCCAGGCCCGCCGACCTGGCCCCTATGCGCCGACTTCTTGGCTGGCACACTCCTGAGCGAGAGTCGTGGCTCCGTCCTGGGAGGCTCCTGCTGAGCCTCTCCGCCGGGGAGATGGTTCTCTTCTCGTCGTACGTGCTGGCCGGCTTCGTCCTGCCGGCATCTGCCTTCTTGGTCATGCTCCTGGAGACCTTCGGCCTCCAACTCCACCACCTCGCGCCGAACTCGATCGCCATGCTGGCGGTCTTCGCTCACTTCTGCGAGATGTTCGTGGGGGTGATGCCGTCGGTAAAGCTCTTCCGATACTTTTTTGTACTGAGGGCCACCGGCAGGAGTTCGAAGGAGCACCTCGGTGCCTACTACTTCCAGCGCCGGACTAAGGTCCCCACGAGGTACATTGCTTCCTTCAACTCGGCAAGGTGGGAGATGTGGCGCGAAGATTGGATGATCGCCAAGGTCGAGGCCCACGACCGGATGTGTCTCCCCACTGGGATCCCCTACTCCGAGCGATCATTCTGGGAGGAGCGCCCAGAGCTGGAGGAGGCGTTCAACCCGGTGATGGAGAGGATCCAGATGCTGGTGGACCACGGGCTGTCGTCTGCCATGGTGCTGAGGGACTTCATGTCCCGCCGCATAGCCCCGCTTCAGCATCGTGCCCGCCCGGCGTCGATGTTCACCGGCCTGTCGGACTGCACCTGGCTCGAGACCGGCCCCGGCTCCAACCTGGGCGAGCAGCAGCTGCTCGACATGCTGGCCCGGGTCTGCCCCGACGACATCTCCGCCGAGGCACTTTCTCTTCCGTCGGCCTGCCGCCCCTTGTGCTTGGACTCCGAGTTGAGGAGGTAGCTGCTAAAGATGATGCCGACCTATGATGAGTCCGGGCTGGCGCGGCGCCAGATCGGGGACCCGTTCCGGGGGGTTAGCATTGCTGACGACGCTGAGGGAGGCGAGGCTCCCTTAAGCGACGCTGGTTCTTCAAGCGGTGACTCCTCGAGCGGCCCCCAGCACCATCCATGGGGTGGCGTTGTCGCCCTCGGCGACAAGGGGAAGGGGAAGGTGCTAGTTCCGGTGCTGGACCCGTCCCCCAAGAAGCGCGCCCGGTCGCCGCCGCCGGCCCCTTCTGCCTTTCGTCAGGGCTCCGGAGCCCTGCCGCGCTTGTCGCCAGGGGGCACCGATGGCACCACCTTGCCGCCCGAGTCTTCCACACGCAAGAGGGGGAGGCTCCTCAACGCCGACGGGACCCCAGCGTTCCCTCTCCGTTCGGAGGGGCGCCAGACCTCGGGGGTGCCGCCGACGCCACCACCACAGGGGCCCCCAGCACACTCAGGGGCCCCCACTACGGGTTCAGGGGGTCCGAACCCCCCCCAACCCTTTCGGGAAGCGGTGGAACTTCAACGTCCCCCGGTAAGTCTGCTCAGATTTTACCTTGGGTGTTCTTTGCTGTGTGCCTACCCTGTCAATCTCTTATGGTCCGAGCTTGCTTGGTTTCAGCGCTTCCACAGCTACTCCACCACCCACGGGCACTTCTGCTGGAGGGTCTGCCGCTCCAGCCGGCTCGCGGGGATCGTCTGCTGCCTCGGGCCCTGCTCTGGTGCCCCAGGCTGCTGCCGCTGGGGTACCTCGGGCTCCCGTGTCTGAGACCCCCGCAGCGACTGCCGGAGCCCAACCGCGCGCGCCGATGACCGCCGCCGCACCTACCAACGACACCGCATCCACCGGCCACTCCGTGCCGGCCGACACCGCCGCGCCCTCCGACACTGCTGCGTCGGCAGGCGCCACCGCCTCGGGTGCTGCCATCCGGGAGGGGGCCCTGGTCCTCGCCTCCCCAGTGGTCCTCCAAATGGAGGACAATATTGAGGAAGTGGGGGGGCAGGGGCCTGCTGCTACGGTGGAGCCCCTCCCCCTGTCCGAGGCTATGGCCGTGGCCTACTCCGACTTCCGGCAGGCCCAGGCGGCCCTTGCTCGGGAGAAAGGGCGGCTCGAGGACGAGGACGACCGGCTCCGGGAGTGGGCAAGGGACCTGGAGGCCCGGACTCGGCTGGCAAAGAGCCGAGCGGCCCAGCGGGAGGCGGTCATTCGGGAGGAGATGAAGATCCTCGAGCAGAAGGGCGACCTCATCGCCCAGCTAGACGCCGTCACCCAAAAGCTGAAGGCAGACACTGAGGCCATCCACGCTGAGGCCAGCTCGCGCCTCCAGGCCTGCGAGGACCTTCAGCACCTGCTGTCCCTCCGGGAGGCCGCTCTAGCCGGACGGGAGCAGGAGCTGGCGGCGAAGCGGGCCGAGGTGGAGGCGACCTGCCGCGGGCTCATCCTCCAGCAGGAAGGGGTGAGAGTCCGTGCCGCTGAGCTAGACCGCCGGGAAGCTACCGTAGCTGAGGCGCAGCAGGCCCAGTCCGCTGAGCACCAGGCCCTTCTGGACCGCGAGTTCAACGTCGCCCTCAAGGAGGGTGACTTGAACCGCCGTGAGGCGGGGGTCGGCGAGCGCGAGAGGGCCCTGGCAGCCAGGGAGAAGCGGTTCCTGGACGGCGGCCCCCGGGCACTGGCGGCGGCCCAGCAGGAGGTGGCAGAGCTTCGGGCGGCGCGCTCCGCCGAGGCCCAGAAGGTCTGGGAGTTCCTCGGCGGTGCCGACTTGGCTCTCATGCCACTCGGCTTCTGCCCGACGTGCGTGGGGGAGCCGACGCAGGAGGTGAGTCAGGTGTTCCCGGCGCTCGACTCCACCACCTCGAGGATGCGGTCGCTGGGGGCCATCCTTGACAACCAGCTGGAGGCCGAGGGAAGGATGCTGGTGAAGGAGGTGGCGACACACATCTTGTCCTACTACCGGAGCTGGTACCCCGATGTCTCCCTGCAGCTAGTCCTCGAGGGGCCCATCGCCGAGAGGGAAGAGGCCGCCAAGTCTGAAGTTTCGGATGCGGTGGCCCTCATCGCCTCAAGGTTCCAGCGGAGCGGCTGAGGGCTCCCCGGGCGTCTGTTTAAGTTTTTGTCTTTCTGTTTTTGTCTTGTGGCTGGCTGTGGTGACAAACTCTTTATTTGTGTGATAAAAAATCTGTCTGTGGTGCCCTTTTATACTCAGCTTGCTTTTATTTCTAGCAATGTCTTCCGGCTGCTTGTTGTTCCTTAACTTCCAGGGCCTGCCGTCCCCCAAAGTATGGCCCCCTGACAGGCGTGGCCAGTTGTTATGGGCACACCTGTCATATACTTAGGGCTTAGGGCGGACCGGTGCAGGAGCCTAGGATTCGTAGGTAGCATTGCCATAGCTGAGCATGCAGGTATGTCGACAGCGGCCCCCCTGGGGGTGCCGCCGGAGCTTCAGTTCTGCGGTGGCCACCATCTTCATTAAGAGGTCGACAGCGGGCCCCCTGGGGGTGCTGCCGGAGCTTCAGGTCGGCGGTGCCCGCCATTCTTCAGTGAGAGGTCGATAGCGGGCCCCCTGGGGGTGCCGCCGGAGCTTCAGTCCGGTGGTGCCCGCCATCTTCAGTGAGAGGTCGACAGCGGGCCCCGGGGGTGCCGCCGGAGCTCCAGTCCGGCGGTGCCCACTGTCTTCGCGGGTACTCAGACGATGGTTGCTGGAATACCTTCCTCAAAGACCTGTACATAGATCGAAAAAGAGAAGTAATTCTGTCCGCTGGTCACTTCACCCCTGCTTGTTTTGTAGTGTCGCTTGACTTACGATCCTGGGCTGACTCGTGGGGCTTGGGCAATTCAATGCTTCTGCACCTAGGGCTCGTTGTCCAGAATACCCAAGGGTGGTCCATCTGGCCCCCAGCACTTGGCTGTAGCGCTGGGGAGGCAGAACGCACAGGCTTAGGGTACGGGACCAGGCTAAGCAGGCTGTGGCCCTGGACCTCCCGCTCGGCGTAAGCCGTTTCCGGGGGGGGGGGGGGGGGGGAACCATCTGGAGACACAGGCCCCCGAGTATTGGAACAACCGAGGCCCCAGGCGCATCGCAGGTACCTCAAGCAACCCCACCTGCAGTCCAGATAGCAAGGCTCCCAATACTGTTAAAGCCGGGGAAAAACGACAGCGCTCATGATAGATCATGAGCTATGGCGGGCTTACAACAACATCATAAAAATTAAAGATAATTTTTGAATTGACAAACCCTATACCAGGCAGGACAACATTATTTCATTGTAGTTTCTCATAAGATGAAGCAGACTTTACAAGGGGAATAACCTATCCTGGGTGTTAGGTGGAGCCGAGTGCACCTACTTAGGGTTCTGGACCAGGCTAAGCGGAATGTGCACTCGGGGCCCCATCCCCTATACTAAGTGCTATCCTGAGATAATGTGTAACCTTTACAATGAAATAGCACTGCCCCGACCCTGGTCTAGGGGTAGAACTTACGGAGGTGTTCGATGTTCCATGGGTTGGGCAACCGCTGTCCATCCTCCGTAGCTAGGCGGACGCATCCTGGGCGGCAAACCTCTGTTACCCGGAAGGGACCCTCCCAGCTGGGGGGGAGTTTGTTAGACCCTTCCCGGGAGAGTATGCGGCGCAACACCAGGCCGTCTACCTTTAGCTCCCTACTCCGCACGGTCCTCTGATGGTAGCGCCGGAGCGCCTGCCTGTACCATGCATTTCGGAGAGCTGCTCGCACTCGTCCCTCATCGACGAGGTCCAAGTCTTCATGCCGGAGCTGGTCCTGCGTGGCTTCGTCGTACCTCCGGGCACGGGGAGAGCCCATGGTAATTTCTGGGGGGAGGACGGCCTCCGCCCCGTACACCAAGAAGAAAGGCGTTTCCCCCGTAGCCCGACTGATTGATGTCCGGCTAGCCCACAGCGCACACGGAAGCTCATCCACCCAATTTGCACCATGCTTCTCAAGGTGTGAGAACGTGCGAGTCTTGAGGCCCCTGAGGATCTCTGCATTGGCTCTCTCGACCTGCCCGTTGCTCTCTAGATGAGCAAAAGATGCATAGCAGACTTTGATCCCCAGGTCCTCGCAATATTCTTGGAACGCTGCACTTGTGAACTGGGTCCCGTTATCAGTGATGATTCTGTTCGGGACCCCGAACCGCCAGACGATCGACTTAATGAACTTTACTGCTGACTGCTTGTTGATGGTGACAACTGGGGCGGCCTCCGGCCACTTGGTGAACTTATCTACGGCGACGTAGAGATGCCGGAATCCTCCGACGGCTCTGGGAAAGGGTCCCAGGATGTCCAACCCCCATACAGCAAATGGCCATGAGGGAGGGATCATCTGCAGCGCCTGAGCTGGTGTATGGATCTGCTTGGCATGGAACTAGCACGCCTTGCATCTCCTTACCATCTCAGTGGCATCCTGGAGTGCTGTCGGCCAGTAGAAGCCATGCCGAAAGGCTTTACCGACCAGCGTGCGTGAGGACGCATGGTTCTCGCACTCGCCTCCATGGATCTCTACGAGCAGGTCGCAGCCCTCCTCCCGGGTAATGCATCGCAGTAGGATGTCGTTGGCGCCACGCCGATAGAGATCCCCTTCCACCAGCGTGTACCTTTTAGCCATGCGAATAATCCTTTCTGCCAGGGCATGTTCTTCGGTAAGGATATTGTCCTTCAAGTAGTCCCGGACCTCTGAGATCCATGCATCAGGACTTGCTTGAGCTTCTGGATCTTGGGCGCCCGGTAGCTCGGAGCCCTCGGTGGCGCATACGATCCTTGGCGGACTCCATGGTAGCAGGGTCGCCGGGACTGCCAGCTTCGAGGTGCTGGGCTCGCCCCCTTCGCCCGGCTTGGCTGCTCGGGCGGTTGGTCGCGATAACGTCCTTGCAAAGACTCCTTGGGGCACTGGGGCCCTTGTGGAGGCCTTCATTGACAGGTCGTCTGCGACTGAGTTGTCGGCTCAGTGTACATGGCACAAGTCCAAGACTTCAAGGTCCCTTTCCAGCTTCTGTACGTGCAGCAGGTATGCAGCTAATTGAGGGTCGTTGCAGCTGCACTCTCCTCTGGCTTGCTTGATGATCAGTTGAGAATAACCTTTAGCCAGGAGCTGTCGGACATTGAGGGTCAGGGCCGTCTTCAGCCCAAAGATTAGGGCTTCATACTCCGCCATGTTGTTTGTCGCCTTGAAGTTGAGGCGCACCATGTACTTGAACTGCTCCCCAGTCGGCGTGAGAAGCAGGACCCCAGCGCCGGCCCCCTGCTTTCGCGAGGAACTATCGAAGTAGAGCGTCCAGGGGGTCTCGGTGAAAACCGGAGCCTTTGGCACCGTTTCGCCGTTGTCCCCCCCCCCCCCCCCCCCCCCCCCCGAGTTGCTTGGTGATGTGGTCCATTCGGCCAAGAAGTCCGCCAGTGCTTGGCTTTTGACTGCATGTCGAGGTAAGAACTCCAACTCGAACTCAGCCAGCTCCGCCGCCCACTTGGCAATGTTGCCAGTCGAATTGGGGTTGTGGAGTATGGTTTTCAGTGGGAAGGAGGTGACCACTGAAACCCAGTGAGCCTGGAAGTAATGCCGGAGCTTCCTCGATGCTATGAGCACTGCATACAGTAGTTTGTGTACCTCCAAGTATCTTGTCTTTGCTTCATGGAGGACCTCACTGACGTAGTAGACTGGCCGTTGGCAGGTCCGAACCCTCCCTGGGGGGTCCGGGGCTCCTTGCAATGCGTCTGTCTCCTGGGGAATGTGGCTCCCAGAGTCTAGCTGGGCCTCCGGGGGCTGGGACCCGTAAGGCACTTGGTCACTGGAACTCACAGCGGGGGGGGGGGGGGGGGGGGGCTCTTCTGGGTTCGGGCCTTGAGGCTTGGCCTCCCCCTCTGGAGCTCCTTCTGGTACTTGTTGCGGTAGTAGCTCCGGCCGTTCTGCAACCAAGACCATGCTGACCACTTCCGTTGTTGCAGTGATGTACAACAGGAGCGGCTCGCCGGGTTCTGGCGCCACCATAATGGGTAGCATCGTCAGGTGTTTCTTGAGCTCCTGGAAGGACGCTTCAGCTTCCTCAGTCCACTCAAAGGGGCCTGACTTCCGCAAAATCTTGAAGAAGGGCAAGGCTCTCTCAGCCAGTCTTGAGATGAACCGACTGAGGGCTGCCAAACATCCTGCAAGCTTCTGCACGTCCTTGATGCGGGCCGGCGGCCGCATCAGCTCTATCGCCTTGATCTTCTCTGGGTTAGCTTCGATCCCTCGGTGCGATACCAAGAAACCAAGGAGCTTCCCTGCGGAGACCCCAAATACACAATTGTCGGGGTTTAGCATCGTGCGTGTCGTGCGCAGCTTGCTGAAGACTCTGGTTAGGTTGTCTAATAGGGATGTGATGTCCCTGATTTTTACCACAATGTCGTCGACATACACCTCTACCAGGTCTCTAATGAGGTTCCCGAATGTCTTATGCATTGCACGTACAAAGGTGGGGAGGGCATTTTTGAGACCATAAGGCATGGAGACATAACAATACAGGCCGTCTACTGTTATGAAAGCAGTGTGCTCCTCATGTTCCCTAGACATAGGTATTTGGTGAAAACCGGAATACGCATCTAGGAAACATAGAAGGTCACAACCTGATGTTGAGTCTACTATTTGATCTATCCTAGGAAGAGGGAATGGATCCTTAGGACATGCCTTATTGAGATTGGTGTAGTCGATGCACATCCGGAGCTTCCCGCCAGCCTTAGGAACGACAACAGGGTTGGCCAACCACCGTGGGTGGTGAAACTCCCGGATGAAACCAGCATCGAGCAGCTTCTTGATTTCTTCATGGATGAAGTTCTGCCGCTCAATGGACTATTTCCTGGGCCTCTGCTGTACCGGCTGGGCATCGGGGTAGATCTTCAGATGGTGCTCAATCACCTCCCTGGGGATCCCGGGCATCTGTGATGGTTGCCATGCAAACACATCGACGTTGTCCCGGAGGAAGGTGACGAGCGCGCATTCCTATTTGCTGTCCAGGTTCCCCGTGATTCGGGTCGTCTGGGCAGCCTCAGGGCCAATCTTGACGACCTTCACAGGGACGTCGTCGTCGTTGGTGGGTTGCACACGAGGTGCAGCAGTGGAGGCTCGCTGCACCGGGCCTTGCTCTGGCTGACTCTCCGTCGAGCCTCCTGGGACCGGAGCCCTCCCTGTTGCAAGTGCTTGGAGCTGCTCCAAGGCTGACACTGCGGCTGAGCGGTCCCCTCTGATCCTGAGGACACCGGAAGGGGTCGGCATCTTCAGGACGAGGTAGCCGTAGTGGGCTACAGCCATGAACCTGTAGAGGTCTGGCCTCCCGATGATTGCGTTGAAGGGGAGGTCGACGTCTGCCACGTCGAATAAAACACTCCCCGTATGGTAGTTCTCCGGGGTCCCGAAGGTCACCGCGAGGTGTATGTTACCATACGGGAGGATTTGCCCAGGTCCGACACCCGAGAACGGGCTCGAGGGTGTGAGCTGGGACATCGGCAGCTGTAGCTTCCGGAAAGCCGCAGTGGAGATGAGGTTGAGGCCCGCCCCTCCATCTATCAATACGTGAAAGACCTTCACGTTGGCGATGGTCGGGGACACCAGCAGCGGGAGCACTCCTGCCCCTGCCATGTTCTTCGGGTAGTCCGAAGCGTCGAAGCTGATCGCCGTGCTCATCCACTTATGGTGGGGAGCCGGACTTGGGGCGGGGGCCACTGCGGCCACTGCCCGACGTAGGGTTTTTACTGCGTTTCAGGACGTGGGGTCGGTGGCTCCCCCGTAGATGACATGGAGGGTCTTGCGGTGCTCCTTATCACTGCTGGAGTCAGAGTCACCACCCTCGAAGACGGCTTTGACCGCCCGCTAGGGTTCCTGGAACCCCATCTCGCTGTCATCCTCTTTCTCAGGATCAGCCTTCTGCTTGCCCTCCCTCTGGCGGGGGGGTGCACCCTCCTGGCGCTGCTGTCTCTGTTTTTGATCGCGGAATCATTCCGTGGATCTCTTCACTTCCCGGCACTCGCTAGCACTGTGGCTATTTGTTCGATGTACTGGACACTTGAACTCAGGCTCCTCGGGATCAGGCGACTGCCTAGGGCGCTTGTCTCAGCGCGACGCTCGGGCTCCACCGGGCGCCGCTGCCGCCACTGCCTAGGCTCCGGGCTTTGGCCTGTTCTTGCCACCGCCTTTCTTCTTCTTGCCGCTGCTCCTCGCAGAGGCTCCTTCCTCAGTCGGGGTGGTTTCCCTTGCTTCTGAGGATGGCTGGGAGTGCCAGTTGCGCCCCTCAGCTGCCCTAGCACATCTGTCTGCCAGGGAGAACAGCTCGGAGACATCACGCACCTCGTGCGTGGCTAACTTCTCGAGCATCTTTTTGTCCCTCACACCCTGCCTTAACGCAATGATATCCGATGCGCTAGCAACATGAGGGATGGTGTTCCGTACCTGGGAGAACCGCTGGATGAACGATCGTAGGGACTCTCCAGCACGCTGCCTAATGGCGTGGAGGTCAAGCTCGGTGCCAGGGCGCTTGTAGGAGGTCAAGTCGGCACAACTCATCCCAGGAGGTTATGGACCCCTGGGGTAGGTTCATGAGCCATGACTGAGCTGGGCCGGTCAGGACGACGGGAAAGTAGTTAGCCATAATGGCCTCGTCGCCTCCTGCAGCTAGTATCGCAGTGGTGTAGATCTGCAGGAACTCGCTCGGGTTGACACTCCCGTCATACTTCTCCGGCATGTGCGGCCGGAACTTTCGTGGCCAGACCACGAAACGGAGGTGAGGCGCTAGCGCCGCACACCCTTGGCTAGGGCTGACTGGTGCTGGCAGCGGCAGCGCATACCCTGGGTGAGCAGGCGGGCCTGCGCACACCTGGGGCTGGAGTGGTGTAGCGTACGCCTGTACAGGAGGCGCGACGTATGCCTGGTGCGGTGGAGGCACGACGTACGTCTGGTGTGGTGGAGGCGCAACATGAGCCTGGGGCACGTGGCCCGGCGCGCTGTAATCGGCCTCGAGGTTGCGTCGACGTTCCCTCTGGCGCTCGATGGTGACTCGGTAGCCCTCTCCAGCCCTGCGACGCTGCAGCCTGGTTCTCAGATCCGTTGTTGAGATCCTGGTTGAGCGCGAGTCTGCCGTCCACCGGTCAACTGTCGGCGTTTGCGACAATGACACATGCACCGGCTGGGCATGTGTTTCCCTCGGCGGAGGCGCATTGAGTGCAGCGGTGACGAGGTGGTCGACGTCATTGATCCACTGCTGAGCTGCTCCCTGAGGGGCATCCCCTGCCGGTGGCTTGTGGAGTAGTGCGCGCGCTGCCGCGAGGGCGCTCTTCGGGCTTGCAGCCGGTGGCGCCATGACTGCTGTCACAGCAGGAGTACGCCGTGGAGTGGCGTGTCAGCCTGCAGCCGGCGAAGTGACTGCGGGGCGGCGCGAAGGTCTTGACCTTCCTGCCCTAGAGCGGTAGCCTACTCTAGAGCGCGATGACGCCTGGTCCTCTGCCGCAGTCTGTCGCTGTGACTGCGCCCTGGATGATCCAGCGTTGGATTGGTCGTCCACCATTACTGCTGGTGTAGATCTTGACGGGGAAAAGCCCCCTACCTGGCGCGCCAAATGTCGAAGGTCGTAAACGACACTTCCTCCGGACCTGCTAAGAGAGCACCCCGCAGAGGTTCTTTGGATTCACGAGGGCTAGTCCCAGGAGATCGAACACAGCATAATGATGGACACCGGGGATTTACGTGGTTCGGGCCGCCGGAGCGTAATACCCTACGTCCACGGGGGTGTTGTGTATTGCCTTGCTTTTTCGTGTATGAGCCTTGGTCTAATCTTTTTTTTCGTCCCTTGCAAAGTTCGTCTGTCGAGTCCTTTTATAGTTCAAGGACTCTGCAGTTACAAGGTGAGACCCAGGACCCGACAGGTGGTCCCGGGGAGAGCCAAATCCTATACAAGATCTAGGATTAATTGCTATCTACTTCCCTTTGTCAGGGGCTTCAATGTGCCATCCCGTCGTGCCGTGCGCCAGGGCTACTCATAGTTGGTGATGATGGCGGGGTACGTCTCGTCCGTCTTGTCCTCGCGGCCCATTCGTTCGTCTTGCGGCGTGGGTCTGTACCGGCTACTCGGACAAGACAGGACACTGGAGCCTTGACTTTCGTAAGCGCGGCTCAGCCTGCCTGGGGAAGGCGCGTGTACTTAATGCCCGTCTAAGCAGTGCACGCATTCCTTTACTGCGGCTTCCTACCACACTGAGTTGGGCGTCCGCCACGTGGTTACGCTGGAGCCTGCCTCTGCGGGAAGAAAAGCACTTGACAGAACAGGCCACATGGCGCATTCGGAACCCAGCCCTATGGAGGGGTGGAGGCTCAGTCGTGCAGGCCACGTGGCAGCTCCGGTGCTTTTCCCTGACCGGGCGCGGACTTGGCCCTGAGGTCCCGAGTGGCCATGTGGCGGCCCCGGAACCCTCCTCCGCGGGGAGGCGGTCTTGGCCCTGAGGTCCCGAGTGGCCACGTGGCGGCTCCAGAGCCCTCCTCAGCGGGGAGGCGTTGGCTTGGCCCTGTCGGCCACATGGCAGCTTGGGAGCCTCCACCGAGGGGGAGGTAGGATCGGGTCCTTCCCTCCCCTACGTGGCAGCCTCGGATTCGGCTTCCTTGGCAGAGGCGGAGTACTTAGCGGTTTTCTCCTGTGCGCGGGGGTACCCGGTCTGCAGGGTACCGACAATGTTAATTTTATACAAATGTAGAAGAAAGAATCATCGAATTTGGACACAATTTGCAGAATCTAAACATGTTTGAGTATTTATATTGGAATCTAAATAAAAAAGAAGCAAGAGATAAGGAAACTGAAGAACAATATCGGGCATTATCTCAGACGGTTGGTAAGTAATACCCGCTTGAGATAAACATTTTTGAAACTATAAGATGTTAATTAACGGCCTGAGAAGATGTTAATTAACTGACGCGCCGCACGAGGTCTGCAGAGAAGTTAAGAAGCCGTGGTGCAGGGACGCGTGCGCGACGTTCCACATGGATACAAGAGAGACAGAAGTATCTCTGAAGATCGTCTTCCACAGTGGTTTAATCGTGCGCTGCACGAGGTCTGCAAAGAGTTCAATGCGCGGGAAACGAACTGCTCCGCACAGACCATATATATGGCGCGTCGTCGGTTATGTACAAGCATAGAACTTTTGCACTCCTTTCTTCTTCTTCCATCGTTTCACCTCCTAGCCCAGCGCCGACGAACCACCACAGCCATGGCCAACCTTCCGCCTCCTAGCCCACCAAGGCAGCCACCCTGCAAGCGGATACGCTGCAGCTCTCCCGAGAGGGTAAATGACGACCAGCACGTTCCACCGCCGGTGCAGCCGGAGCCACCGGTACAGCCAGAGCAGCTGACCCACTCTCCTGCTGCATCGTCGCCAGAGGAGAAGGAGGAGGAGGAGGAGGAGGAGGAGGAGGACGACGACGACGATGATGATGACAACGATGACAACGGTGACGACGACGGCGATCACCACCATGGTGACGACGACGACTACGACGACGAGTCAGAGGAGGACCGCTTGGTGTGGTTTGAGAAGTTGGCGGAGAGGGCGGGACTGTATTGTAGTTTTAGGAGTTCTTGTACATATTTCTTTTGTAGTTTTAGGAGTTCTTGTACATGTTTAGCTTTAATTCTGTTCTTGTACATATTTCTTGTGTTTTGTCATATATATGTGTTCATTCGTGTTAATGAATACTGGTGTGTTAGAATTTCTGGATTTCAATCAAGTGAATGTGCTCTAAATGCTCATATGTATATGAGCATTTAGTTAGAATGGTGGATCATTTGAAGTTTGACATGTTGGAATGCTTTTAAAAAATTAAAAAAAAAATCATACATGTATAAAATATTTTGTTCAGTTGGCATTATCTCAGGCGGTTGGTAAGTAATACCCGTCTGAGATAAACATTTTCTTAGGCGGTTATTAAGTACCAACAGCCTGTGAAGATATTTACTTCTTAATTAATATTCTTGATTAAATATCTTCTCAGACGGTTGGTAAGTAAAACCCGCTTTAGATAAAGTTAAAAACCGCCTGTGAAAAACCAACGTCTATAAGGACCCTTCACCGCAGTCAAAACGCAACTCTGGAGAATTTATATCGACGTCGCAAGGCTGTTGAATTTCCCCTGCGCCGCGCCGCCGCTCCGCCGCCCAGCCCATACTGCCGCGCCGCTGCTCAACCCCGCACCGCCACTTCTCCACCCAGTCGGCCCACCGTGCTGACTCCTCCCCACCGTGCTGACGCCTCTGCAAGGTAAATGTAGTTTCCTTACTTTTTCTTTGTATATTTACATTAGCTGATAAGCTGTTAGTTTTGTGTGTTCTGGTATATGGATTCTGTCCTTTTCCATGTGTAAGCACTGTATGGATTGTGTTCTGGTATATTAATGTATGGACTATATGGATTGTTTCCTTTTTGTGTGTTCTGCTAGTTTGGTCTTTTATATATTGATGTATGGACTATATTATAATAAGCTTATTGTAGTTTGTACCTATTATGTGACATGAATATGATGTTTAATTAACAGATGCTATTAATATATATAAGATTCTATTGTTTAATTAACAGATGCAAGGTAAATGTAGTTTCCTTACTTTTTCTTTGTATATTTTCATTAGCTGATAAGCTGTTAGTTTTGTGTGTTCTGGTATATGGATTCTGTCCTTTTGCATGTGTAAGCACTGTATGGATTGTGTTCTGGTATATTGATGTATGGACTATATGGATTGTTTCCTTTTTGTACCTATTATGTGACATGAATATGATGTTTAATTAATAGATGCTATTGTAATATATATAAGATGCATGAAGTTTACCCGAACTTGTAATTGTAGTTTTATGTGTTTTCCTTTCCAATATGCTACTTGTGTGTGCGTACCTCCTGCTTGCATATATTTTGAAGGAGTGATTAGGGTTAGCTTTCTAAGGAGATGGTTTTATAACTCACCAATTTAGTTACCATCGTTGGATGGGATCCGACGTCAAGATATAACGGACCGGATCCCACCCAGACCTAGCCCATGCTGCTGGGCCTGTTTCCCCCTTTGACTCCGTTCGCCTCAAGACGTCGCCCGTCTCCTACATTAGTCACCCTAATAATACTTGTTACGTCTCTGTAAATTCATTTTATAGAAGACCTTTAGAGAATATTTGTGGCCAAATTTTGTAAATCTGACAAAAATTCTATTATTGAAGCATGGACCGTCGAGCGTGGATGTATAACATGCCAAGACCCGATCCTATGTACATTCATAATGTTGCAAATTTTATTGAAGCATCCAAGAGACATGCGAAGTTGCAAAAGATAGATGACATATTATGTCCATGTATCGACTGCGAAAATAAGATTGCTTGGATGGATACTATAGTAATCCAATCTCATTTGGTGAAAAGAGGTTTCAAAAATAACTACACAATATGGATAGAGCATGGTGAGTTAGATACACATGATGTGGATAAAGATGATGAGAGAGGCTCAAATGATGATAATGTTCATATCGATGATGGTAGTGACAATCAAGCTGGTGATGATGATGATGAGTTCGATTGTGAGGAGATGTTGCGTCACATTGAATCATATGTACTGACTTCTATGGGAGCATGCAAAGATTTAAGTAAAATGGAGACATTGCAGAATGTGGCGACAGAGCTTTATATGATGAATCAAACGGTTGTGATAAAGAGTTTACTACATTGCGTGCAGTCTTAGAACTACTAAAGTTGAAAGCTACGCACGGATGGTCCAATTGTAGTTTCTCTGATCTTTTGAATCTTCTGGCAGAAATTCTTCCAAATCCAAATAAACTGCCCAGAAGCACTTATAAAGCGAAGAAACTTCTTTGCCCGATGGCACTAGGTGTGACAAAAATACACGCTTGTGTGAACCATTGTATTGTGTATCGCAAAGAGCATGAGCTCGCAACTAGATGCCCCATTTGTGGTGTCAGTAGATATAAGAAGGACTATAATCACCAGTATGTTACTAACATGAAAAAGACTCAGAAGAATAATAAGTTTATTATTGGTCCTGAAGGTGACGATGACGATACTTCTGGCGATGCAAACGGGAAGAATAAGAGAAAAATTCCTGCCTTGGTGATGTGGTACCTTCCGGTAATTGATAGCTTGAAGCGTTTGTTCTCAAACCCTAGGGAGGCTGAACTTATGCGTTGGCATTCCGAGCAACGCAATAAGAATGAAAAACATATATGACACCCTGGTGATGCAACGCAGTGGAAAAATTTTGATATTCAGTATCCAAAATTTGCGAAGGAAATCAGAAATGTGAGGTTTTCCTTGGGTACAGATGGAATGAATCCGTTTGGTGAAAAAGGAGCATACACAACACATGGCCCGTGGTCTTAACGATGTAAAACCTACCAATGTTGTTGTGTCACAAAAGGAAATATATCTTATTATCTGTTCTTATCCAAGGTCCGAAACAACCCAACATCGAAATTGATGTGTTCTTGGAACCTTTAATGGAAGATATGGCGAAATTGTGGAATGAAGGGGTACGTACATGGGATGAGTACAAGCAGGAGTATTTCACACTAAGAGCAATGATATTCGTTACCGTGCATGATTATCTCGGACTGTTTACATTATCGAGACAAATGAAAGGGAAGAAAGGTTGCGTTAGGTGCGTGGATAGAACTGGATTTCTATACCTCACTTCATCCAGAAAGACGGTGTACATGAGATATCGACGGTTCTTGACAGATACACACAAGTATAGGAAGATGAAAGAATAATTTGATAACAAAATCGAAAAAGATACTGCACCGAAACCTTACAGTGGAAAACTTGTGTTTGAAATGGTCAAGAACATTCATATTGCTTTCGGTAAGGGAAAAAATAGTAAAGGAATTAAGAGAAATAAAAGTATATCTTCGGATGATACAACTAACATGGCTTTCAAGAAACAATCATTTTTTTCAAGTATCTTCCATATTGGAAGAATCTGGAATTTTGCCATAGTATTGATTTGATGCACGTTACAAAGAATGTATTTGACAGCATCATTGGGACCTTGCTGGACATGCCGAGGAAAACAAAGGAGGTATTAAATTCACGTATGGACCTAGTAAATCTTGATTTGAGACCAGAACTTCATCCAGTAGAAAAGGCGAACGGGAAGCATTACCTTCCCCTAGCCAGCTACAACTTGACGCTAGAAGAGAAAAAAGCAATTTGCGAATGCTTGCGTGGGATCAAAGTGCCCACGAGTTTCTCATCCAATATCCGCAAACTAGTCTCGATGAAGGACTTGTCTTTATTCGGTTATAATTCTCACGACTGTCACATGATGATGACAGTTTTCCTTGCCATTGCAATAAGAGTAATCGAACCTGAGCATATAAAAGTTGTCATCACACGTTTGTGTTACTTCTTCAATGCAGTATCGCAAAAGGTGATAGCACGTGAGGATTTAGACTATCTGAAAACATACATCGTCGAGACAATGTGCAAGCTTGAGATGTGTTTCCCACCATCCATTTTTAATATGCAAGTACACCTAATCATACATCTTGTTGATCAGATAAAAGCATTGGGGCCACTATATTTACATCATATGTTTTCGTTGGAGAGATATTTAGGAGTATTAAAAGGTTAAGTGTGGAACCATGCTCACCTAGAGGGTTCAATTATGGAAGGATACACCACTGAAGAAGTGATTGAGGGTTGCGCTGATTACATCAAAGATGGAAAATCGATAGGTGTGCCTATACCGGTACATGAGGGTAGACTACGTGGGAGAGGCAAAGTGGGTAAGAAAATTTTTATTGTTCAAGATTACAAGAATGTACATCGTGCATATTTTGGTATACTACAACAGCTCGCAATAGCTGAGCCGTACATCGAGGAACACCAAATTGAGCTTCGTGATAAAAACCAAGACCGCACAGAGGACTGGATCATGAAAGATCACAGAAGATGTTTCACTGAATGGTTAATGAACAAAAATATATCATACGGCAACACTATAGAAGAGGCAACAATGGAGAAGTTAGCTTCTGGCCCATCTGCTTTGGTAACATCATGGCAAGCATATGACATCAATGGTTACACATTTTACACTAAAGAAAAAGACGGTAAGAGTGTTGCACAAAATAGTGGTGTTCGTATTGAGGCTTATGATTCACAAGGGCAGAAGACCACATACTTCGGGTTCATAGAAGAAATATGGGAACTCGATAATGGCGAAAGAATGGTAATGCCCGTATTTAAGTGCCAATGGGTCAAACATCCTGATGGTTTTAAAGTGGACAATTACGGTCTGACACTGGTAGACTTGAATAAAGTGGGTTACAAAGATGACCTGTGGGTTCTCGCCGATAATGTTGCACAAGTTTTTTATGTTCAAGATCCAGAAATTGAGAAGTTGCACACAGTTGTTTCTGGAAAGAAAAATATTGTTGGGGTTGAGAATGTGGGAGATAATGAAGAGGAATATAATCAGTATGAAGAGATGTACCTTTTCACCGAACCAGAAAACATCAAGCGCGTAGAGAGAAGCATTAAAAAGAATTTGAAACCCTATATGCGTGAAGATGTCAATGCTGGAAAAAATGTATATAGCAATGCGAGATGATATATATTGTATATATTTGTATCTTCTGAAATCAACTTAGAACAATGTTGGTATATGGATTGTGTCCTTTTGCATTTGTATACATATGCGTTTGGACTCAATAATTTGGAAGTTTGGAAGTTTGGTCTTTCAGATAATGATGTCTCGGGCGTGTAGCCGATTGAAGGAGGAGCGCTTGGCGTGGTGCAAGAACCATCCTCATGTATGTACATATAGCACACCGGTCGCATAGTTGTATATACATACGTATCTGTAATGGACTGATGAACTTAACTGTAGTTTGTTTTTCCGTCTTGTTTGTTTTTGGTATTTTCAATTTTTCCGCGTAGGGTTTCTCTGCGAAGCCTGAATCGAGAGATTTATTGAAGTGGCAGTGCATCGTCCCCGGTAAAGAAGGGGTAATTCATGAAGAACAAGCACAATATGAGTTTAACCGTCGTCCTCCTATTAATGAATTTCTTTTGCAGACTGAATGGGAAGATGGTTACTATCCCCTTACAATCTCCTTCTCTGAGGACTATCCCTTGGTGCCTCCAAGATGCGCCTTGCCAATTGGGTTCTTCCACCCAAATGTCCATCGTTCGGGAGCACTCTGCATCGGGATTCTTGATCAAGAGACTGTAAGATAGACCTATTTTGTTCATGTAATTATTACTTATAATTGTTGTCAAACTTATTTGAACTGGTTTCTTATATTGCTTAAATTATATTTCGTAGGGGTGGTGCAGTGCTTTTACAATCAAAACTATACTACTTGAAGTTCAGCGTTTGCTGCATTAGCCAAATGTGCCTGATGTTGATAATGATTGCTATAATCTACTTATCAAGGTTAGATGACACTTTGACTTAGTGACCAATGTAGGTTATTCATTCCTCCTTCGACTTTGTTAATTTAAATAATGTCAATATTTTCAGGGTCCAGCGGAATATAAGAGACGTGTTCGAGAGCAAGCAGGACGGTACAATTTAGATTGATCGATGGGAGCTTCATCGTCGATCTACAATGAATGTAGCATGATTTTTGTTCTCAGTGCGTAAAGAAATTATCTTTGAACAATTGTAAAGCCTCTAATGGTGTATTATCACAATTAAGCCAACCTCACTGGTGATCGAGCATTTCCTATAATGCATTACTGTACTAGTATCCGCTCATCTGTGTTTTTTTCCTGATACAATTTTCCCTGCAACGACTACATACGGTTGTGATAATTGCAACGACTACATCCCTGTAATTTCTATGAAAACCGCTTGTGATAATTGAACAACTACATACGGTTCTTAAACAATGACCGCCACTGAAAATACATGATCTTCTCAGGCCGTTGTTAATTAAGAACCGTCTGTGAAGTTCATTACATTACATGCGGTTATTAATTAAGAACCGCCTATGAAGATCATGTATTTACCCAGGCGGTTGTTTCTTAAAATCCGCCTGTGAAGTTAATTGCATTACAGGCGGTTCTTAACTAAGAACCATCTGTGAAGATCATGTATTTACCCAGACGGTTGTTCTTTAAAATCCGCCTGTATTGTTCTTTCATCACAGGCGGTTATTATATCATTCGTCATCACAGTCGCATATTTTTAAGGACCGCCTGTGTTTGAAAATTTGAGGCGCCTGTAAAAAGGCTTTTTGTAGTAGTGCAAGAGCCTGTAAAAATAGCCTATTATCACAGTCGGTTACAAAAACCGCATGTGAAAATGTATTATCATGGGCGGTTTTTTACCACCAACCACCTGTGAAAATATATTATCACAAACGGTTTTTTACCACCAACCACCTGTGAAAATATATTATCACATGCGATTTTTTACAACCAACCGTCTATGATAATATATTACCGCAGACGGCTTTTACACTCTCGAAAATTATAGGGCGGACATCACAGCCAACGGATTTTGTGCATTTTTTGGTGGCCAAAATTAGGAGGCAATGAATCAAATGAATTAGTCCCTTTCTAAAATAGTTAGATCTGCAAATCTGAAAGTCTAAAAGTACTTAAATCGATAAGATTTAGACAAAATTACATTGCAATGTGCATCACTTGCTCAAATACACATCAGAAATTACATAGCAGGAATCATTGCAAAAAAACCTAGTCATCGACCAGTCCCAATCCTTTGCAGTCGGCGTCATCTATCTCCACCGCCGCGTGCAGACCGATCCCGCGGGAGTCTACGGAGAGTTGAACGCCCCGTCCGCAATGCTCCAACCGGCGTGGACGCTGGAAGGATCTGGCCACCGAAACTGTGGCCCTCAATGTCATGGTTGCGGATGCAACCATGGTCATGGCTTCCGTCTTCGCGGTCGTCTTCTCCGGCTCCTTGCAGCTAAGAGACCTGCAGCAACGTACAAAGCGACTACATCAACAAGTAGAGAGATCTGGAGCAGAAAAGCAGCGAGCTGCATGTTTGAAAGAAAAACGGGGACGTGAAGTGACATACCTGAGAAGAGAAGTACGGATGTAGCGGGAGGAGAACATGGAGTGGATGAGAAGCATAAGAATCACTGACGCCATGTGAGAGCTCCATGGTTGCTTGGGCTTTGCTGGCTTGGAGAGGAGAGAGTAGGTCACCGTGTGAGAGCAAGTGGGCAGGCTGCAGCTGCAAATGGTGTGATGTGACAAGAGACAAGAGAGTACAAGTCAAGTGGGCACGGCTCTGATGGAAGAAGTGCTGGTGGGGAGGTAGACAGATTATTAATAGAAGAGCAGATGTGAGTAAAGAGTTTTGATTGGTGGAGAACTGAAAGGGCGGATCGAGGATTGTATTTTCACAAGCGGTAGCTTTTAAAAACCGCCTGTAATAATATATATTATCACAGGCGGTTTGTACCATCAACCGCCTATGATAATATATATTTTTTCACAGACGGTTTTCAGTTACGAACCGCCTGTGATATTCACATATTGCAGGCGGTTTTAAAATATTTTACAGTACAGACGGATTTTTTTACGGACCGCCTGTAAAAAAAAATTTGTAATGCCTGCGAAAATACTTTTTGTAGTAGTGATATTAATCTGGGCCATATTACCTTGATCAATCCATATATTTTGGTGTTTGAGCATCAAATCACTTTAATAAAGGCATAAATTATATTCCTTTTTTGAGCAATGGTGTATATGGCTCTTTTCCATTAAGTGTGATCCATTAATGTCTGCTAACATGAATCTAACAAAGATTATATTCCTTTTTTTTTGAGGAATAATGTAAAAGGGTCTTCTCCAATTATAAGTTAGATTCTTTAATGTCTGCTAACATAAATCAAATAAAGTTTGGTAGTACGTTAAGCGCTGAATGGTCAAGGCGTCAATCTAGGACTTGAGATTAAAAATTTAATACATAGCTGTTTCCATGGGCATATGTGCAAAATGCTAAGCTAGCTTTAGACACCATGAAACCATGATACAAGAATCTGGCATTGCTAACATTGATTCATGCATGCCAATGGTTTATTCGTTCCATCATTTTAAACGATGCCAATGACTCATATATTCTTTGTTGTTTGATGAATGCACTCATATGTATTTTCGTCACTGGAAGTGTATGGCCAGAAGAATCCTGACGTTGCTAATGCGCGCGCACTTAACTAGCAAAGAAGATGCAGTTAAAAAGAAAATGAATAAAATGCAAGTGATTAGTGTACTATTTAGTCTTCTCCGAAAGTGCAGATTTGGTTCTATGCTCATCAATAATTGACTACCAGGACTAATTAGGGAAGGGAAATGCTGATGCCTTCTGCATTGAGCTTGTTAGCAGTAATCTTCTTGATGATATGCAAGCACCGTTAGTTTATTTCTATTACTTTAGAGATATTATCTTGCCAAAATTTACCGTATAACTTTAGATGGAGATCTCATTGGGATACATCTGATGGACACTATACGATAAATGAGAAGATCTGCCTTGGAGAGCAATTTTTCTAGATGAATCAGTCACCCGTCAGTCCTAATTTATGCACCTTCGCACCATTGCCGTCACTACTACAATAAGCCTCATCGCAGGCGGCTCCAAACCTATTATTACAAACAGTTTTTAAAACTGTCTGAAACGAAGAGTCTGTGATAATCCGCAATTTCACAGGCGGAGAAGTGATACCGCCTGTGAAGAAACATTATCACATGCGGTTTTTACTTATGCTAGCCGTCTGTGAAGATAAGTTATCACAGGCGGGTGGTGCAGCATATATATCCTCCTGTGATAATTGTCTTAACACAAGCGGGTCTTGCAGCATAACTAACTGCATGTGATAACAGTGTTATCACAGGCGGATGTTTACCTACATCAAGCCACCTGTGAAGACCTTTTACCACAGCCGGTTTCTACCTTAACAGTTACTTCCTGTGATAATTAGGTTATCACAGATGGTTCTTTACCTGTATATAGCTGCCTGTGATAATTGTTTTTCACAGGCATGCCTAGCCGTTGGTTAATAACCGCCTGCGATAAGGTATAACCTATGCAGTACTACTGCTGTTATTTCTAATTTCCAGGTCAATTCAATATAATCACAGAACAAACATCAACAATATCATCACAGAACAAAAGTCAACAATATTATCGTCACAGAAGTCAATTTCACTAAAACAATATACATATGTACAAGTTACACATACAATTCATCTCATAGTTTACAAGTTTTCACTAAAAACTGTTTCTATTGGCATAGTCGCAAAGTTCTGGCCCATCAGCTGCTGCACCATTCTCATCAAAGAACTTCCCTGTTTTGTGCAAAATTTCGCGGCGAATGAACTGACAGAGTTCAGAAGCAATCCTGTCAGCTCCTCCATCAGGAATACTTCTACAAACTGGCCATTCTTTGTTCAGATTCTTCGTGTGCTGCAATATAACACATAACAAGGTTTAGAATGTGTTGGTTTGAACAATCTTAAAGTATAGATCAAAGTGAGAAGAAATTTAGTTGGTATTTTTGGAGCAGTTGTACTATGAGCAATTGAATTTTGAAGTTGGAATCAAAATATGAAAATAATGTTTCTGGTAATATTGAACAACAGAGAATATAAGTATTAAACTATGCTATTTACAATGAAAATGAAACTCAAAAGTAAGAAAATAATGTATCGACATTAAGGATAACTTACATCCTCACGATTCACTCTATATACGCCGGCGGCCCGAAGATGCTCACATACATAATACCCGCATAAGACACTCTCAGCAGGCTGCTTTGGACAAGCATAATACGTTTTAATGTCCAATGCATTCGTATTGGAAGGTCTCTCACCGCCAAGCTATTCCACGTAAAACCGCCACGCGCTGTAATACAAGAAATGTCATATAAAACTTGTCAACACATTCTAAATGTGTGTAAATTAAAATTATTGAATAAACGTACAGTTTCAAAATGAAAAGGAAATCTTTGTAATGATCTGGTGGCAAATCGGCCGAGTCCAAGACTGTTGCCTTTCCCTGTGTTGGCTTCATGAAGATCATTACGTAGTGATCACTGCAAACACACAAACACACGTGTTAACAATTACCAATAACTGCTATTTCAATGTCATGTGTCGAACTTAATCGAAGTGGTACAGAGCCTTTACGAGGTCCTTGCCGTCTCTGACAAAGTTAAACATTGCATGTCCTATGTAAGCTGCAACTTCTGTCCTTTTATCCTTCTTAAGTTTTACGATTGCTTTTTCAAAAAAAAATTCATGTGCTTGAACTGTTCTGAGTTTCGATCCGCCTTGACGTCAAATAGCGCCTTTGCAATCCTAGTAGGGTCAAGGATACCTGTCTTGCGTGCCAACTTTTCATTATCCATGTATTGCATCCTATTGAAGAAGTCCAGAATTGTTATAATATCATGAAATGCGTATGCGTGTAGTAAGAAAAGCAAATACGAAATATTAGAGCACTTACAAGCACCAGATGAGCATCAGGTTGATTTTGAGCATGCCCTGATGTAAAAGGGGACGCAACTCTTCAAATAAAATGACTCGTCTATCTTCTCCAATGCTCCAGAATGCTTCTTTTGGAATACGAAATATGACGCAATTAAGATCATATCTTGTGCTGGCAAGGATGTACCACTCATGCATTCTTCTGAGCGCGACGGGTTTTTTGCTATGTTGTACGAATGTCATGAGCGGCTTCCCATTCTTAAATTTAGGAGGAACATTCTCAAGCTTGTATATTGGAACTCCTGGTTTAACTAAAGCCATCCGCCAATTATACATGACACCGTCTTCTTCCCACTCCTCGATATTTCCTAATTCTGGCTCATGAGAAGAACGAGATGCACTCGATTTTATAATATTTTCCTTCATAGTTTCCAAATACTTTGACACTTCTGATGAAGGTTTCTTATTTTCGTATGGGCTAACTTTGACAGGCAATAATGATCGAGGAGTAGTCGTCGGAAGTTGGACACTGGCTTGTTGAACCTGTTGTTCAACTGATTGCTCTTTACTCCCAGCAGCTGGCTCTAGTACTACTTAGAGTTGTTGATCAACTGGTTGCTCTTTACTAGCAACAGCTTGCTCTGGTACTGCTTGAAGCTGTTGTCCAACTTGTTGCTCCTGGATATCTTTACTAGCAAGGTTACTATCATCCTTGCTAAGACATAGGGGGAGTGAATCTTCCTGGACTGGGAGTGGATCTTCATGCACTTTCGCCTTAGAAGATGGGGTTGCAGTATTTGGAGATGCGACGGGGCTAGAAATTGGCTCATCGTCCAACACGATATCGCGTCGGTGCCAAAGGATTAATCGGTTGACAGCTTGCCCCAAAGTGGCGATCCCCTCCGGTGTTACGTGGTCTATTTCATAATCTTCATAATCATTATCAATGATCTGAAGAACTTGCACCACAGCATAATACAATGGAAGTGGATTCCCGTTGAAGTCACGATCAGGCTTTGCCATAGCAGTGGCAACCTGTTTGGTTTTGTTCCCTGCTCTGCCTATCAGGACAAGAAGATGATAAGATTTGTCGTTAGCAATATCATCGACAGGGAACTTATGGGTTGACCCTGAGCCTGGCACAGAACTAACGCTGCTAGGGTAGGCAGTTGAGATACTAATTGCTCCTTTTGCACCGAAACCATCACTGTACTCGGTGCCACTAATTGTCCTGATTGTCTATGTTGTTCCATTATTTCTTGCATATTTTCTTTGACCTTTTGAGCAATCGTTTCATCAAGTGTTTTCTTAAACTTCTCACATCTTCTATATGTGTCTTTATCTTTAGGGAAACCATCTAGCCAAGACATTTGAGAAGAGAACGCTCGAACCCATCCGCTGTGTTCAGGGTTTCCTAAGATAGCGGTAAGTTGGCCATTCTCCCTCTTCGGCTTAAAGTGACCCTTCTGTTGCTTTTCAATTACTTCCTTCATTTTATCCTCTACTTCATTCAGAGAGTTGGGCTTTTCAAGTTTGCCCTCGTCGGTCAAACCTGACCGAGCAAAGACCCACCGTTGAGTTCGCTCATCGCACCCTTCTAATGGGTGAGGATTGCCCTTACTGGTAATTTTGTCTAATATCTTATTCCATTTCTGGACTTTGGGGCCATATCCGGCAGACCCTAAGCGATGATGGTATTTGTTCTTTTTTGCAAGCTCTGGCCTAGTTGGACTTAGAGCTTTAGCATCAGGTGTGCTCTTTTGACAAACAAACTCTTGCCACTGAGCTTGTGTGATTTTTCCCATCTTCCTCGGGCTAGGCACCTTATCGGCCTTAACATAAGCATTCATTTCACTCTTCCAGCCATGAAACTTCTTGCCGCAAGAGATCAAGGTTGCTTTCTTTACTGCTTCTTCTGTGCCTTTCGGGAACTTGAATTGTTTTTTTACCCTTTCCCACAACTCATTCTTGGTCTGCTCGGGTAATTTCCTCCAATTCTCGGTTGTGATTGGCACAACCTCCCTAACAAGAAAACCGCATGCATTACTGTACTTGGTAACTGAATTCAGTGGTTCTTGGGGAAGCCCACCTGGACCGACCCTTGTTATGTACATGATGCGGTCCAATGGACCCTTATTGGGACCTCGATGCCCTCGTTTCCGCTTGAGTGAAGCTGAGGATTCATCCATTGGAGAACCTTCTGTGGGTTTAGGAGCCGATGTAACCTCATTGTCTTCGCGATTAATCTAGGTAGAAAAAAATTATAAGACTTCGTATACTTGACAACCAACATTAACTTGAACTGCTGAAGTTAAGATTCGTGATCCATACCTCGTCGGTAGGATCATATTCCGGGTCTATATCTACTGAAGTCTTTTTAATTTTTATATTCCGAAAAGGATCCGATGGACTGTGATATGAGCCTGAACTGCTGGAGTCAGTAAACTCCATATTGTCTTCTTTATTGTTACTACCAAGACCAGTCTTCTTAGGGCTTTCCATGCTAGATCTAATAAGACAAAAAATCTAATAAATGGCAGATTAACTCTACATGAAGTGTTGCATGAAGAAAAAGATGGAAGCATTCTAGGATTTGATAAGGCATTCTAGGGTTTAAGGCGACTGACCAAAAGGTTCCTATACATTGCGAGGGTGACAAGCATGTTAAAGTTGCTCACCAGCAATGGCAATTTTATCTTCTTATTCTAAATAGGCTAGCTTCGTTCAGAGTGGCGACCACATTCTTGAGGTTTACTAGGCGGCGCATGGCTCCAGACCTATAACTGATCAAGCAAGAGACTGATAGCAGCAGCAGCAACTAGCAAGCTCACTTTACACCGACAACCCAAGGCATTCTTGTATCATAGAGATCGGCAGTATATGCTCAGACTCCATCGCCACACCTAGTGGTACCTAGATATAGGCGTGAGGATGCTCCTGGCATCACAAATGAGTTGGCCAGCAACTTGTTTGGCTTCAGAGCTAAATATAGCATAACTTTGGTAGCACAGATTAGCTACAATTGCTCAAATGAAGCTGATGGAGCCACAAGTGCAGACATCTTTGGTAGCACAGATTAGCTACAATTGCTCAAATGAAGCTAACTTAGAGAAATGAAAGCAAACTTAGCCAAACTTAGTCTAGCATAGCTAACTCTAAGCAAAAGTAGCCAAATATAGCTAAATATAGTATAACTTAGTCAAAATTAGTCAAGTATAACTATATCTAATGTAACTTAGCCAAAATTAGCCAAATTTGCTCAACTTAACCAAATATAGCTAAATCTTGCCCCTAATAGAGAATTATGTGGCATATGCAAGGCCGATGACAGAAATAGGGAATATACTGCTGTTACTAACTACCAATTTCACAGTTTTAGACACACAGAACCAACTACCAATTTATCGTGATATAACCATCCACATAAATCTTGCCCCACCGAACCCTAACCAAAGATGTCACCGAACTTGATAGTTTTTCGAATTCCACTGAAACCTAACCAAGGATGCCTACCATTTTCCAATTCTCGAACCCTAACCAAGGATATGCAAGGTGGCGGCGAGGGTGGTGAGGGAGGCGGCACGGCGAAGGAAGATGGAAGGTCGAAGGGTTTAGGATTTACCTTGAAGCTCGGCGGTGACGGCAATGGCTTCGCTCGGCGTACCTGGAAGTGACAAGGGCGAAGCTCGGCGGCGACGGCAGCGAACACATAGCGGCAAACGAAATTTTGGCAGCCTAACGGCGTCTAAGTGTTTCGCCCGGGTTAGGTTTTCCTAACGCTACCATGGGGTATATATAGACTCCAATTTTCTCATGTGGATTTTAAGTACCGACCGCCTAAGAAGATGGTTACCTCACGCGGGTTTTACTTACCAACTGCCTGAGAAGATAGCATTATCTCCGGCGGTTGGTAAGTAACACCCGCCTGAGGTAAACTTCTTCTTAGGCAGTTATTAAGTACCAACCGCCTGTGAAGATATTTACTTCTTCTTAATTATTATTCTTGATTAAATGTGGATCCTTTAAAAAGGCAAAATTCCACTTTCTTGTAATATTATTGATAAGTAAAGGTTACCATTAAATTTCACTTTATAAATCCTTTGAAATTGGTCAGAACATAAAAAACATACAACAAGTGCTATTTTTCATTTTTCTATCTTGATGAATATAATGCTTTTTTCATTATTTTTTCAGTGAACATTTTTACTCATCATACCAACCTCTATGAATTTTTTCAGATTTTTTAAATTTTTTTGAATCAATGTGTGTTCATAATTTGATGAATTCCTCATATGTATATGAGCATTTAGTTAGAATGATGGATAATTTGAAGTTTGACATGTTGGAATGCTTTTAAAAAAATTTAACAAAATTCATACATGTATAAATGATACAAATATGTTCATACAAACAAATTTGAGTGAATGATCTTTTTTTTATGAGATACAAAAATGTGAATAATATGTGAGTAGAAATTAATTTGATATTTACCAAAACATTACAATGTCAGCTATACAAGTTTTAAAATATTTTGCTCAGGTGGTCGATGTTAATTGTATACAAATGTAGAAGAAAGAATCATCGAATTTGGACACAATTTGCAGAATCTAAACATGTTTGAGTATTTATATTGGAATCTAAATAAAAAAGAAGCAAGGGATAAGGAAACTGAAGAACAGTATCGGACATTATCTCAGGCGGTTGGTAAGTAACACCTGCCTGAGATAAACTTCTTCTCCGGTGGTTGGTAAGTAAAACCCGCCTGAGAAAAATTTAAACACCGCTTGTGAAAAACAGACGCCTACATAAAGACCCCTCACCTACAGACGTGTCGACGTCCGTACACGACCTTTCTTTTCCCTGACGCGTGACCTTTCAATGCGCGGTAAACCAACTGCTCCACGTGGCCCTTATTAAAGACGCACCATCACCCTTTAGTTCTCCACAAGCGCGTCGCTCACTTTGAATCCTTTTCTTTGTCTTCCTCCGCTCCGATGACCCAACACCACTATGGGCCGACCTTCCGCCGCCAAGCCCTCCGAGGGAGCCACCTTGCAAGAAACAATGTTGCAGCACCCCCGAGAGGATCAACACACAGCAGCGCCTCCTCATGGCGCGAGAGGCGTACAGCAATACGTCTCGCGCCATGAGTGCCTTGGGGCTGGGTACCCTTCCACAGTATCCTGGAATGGGTACTACCGTCGGCCACTACCTCTACGCCCTCACAGAGGTAACTGATCGTCTCGACAATCTGTTCACGACGATGGCCTAGGTTCTTGGCTCCGAGGGCCGCAGAACACTGGTGGAGGCGACGGCTAGCAACCTTGTTCTCGGTGTTGCACCGCCGGTGCAGCCAGTGCAGCCGGTGCAACCGACCCTGTCTCCTATTGCACTGGCGCCAGAGTCGCCGCCGGAGGACGAGGAGGAGGAGGAGGAGAAAGAGGAGTAGGAGTAGGATTTAATTAGTTTTTCTTTGTTATTTTTAGTTGCTTCTGTTTTGTAAATATTGTTAATGAATGAAATCTATCTTTGTTCATCTATGTGATTGAGTATTACTTGTGTATCTTGTGTGTTCTTTTGTGAGATGTGTAATTGAATATTTTTAATGAATGAGTATCTTGTGTGTTCTTCAACTGTGTGAATAAATGAATGAATGTGTAGTGTGTTCATCGTGTTCCTCAGACTCGAGTATCATAAGGTAATTATCTCAGGCGGTTGTTAATTCAAACCCGCCTGAGAAGAAGATTATCTCAGGCGGTTGGTAAGTAATACCCGCCTGAGATGAACATCTTCTCAGGTAGTTATTAAGTAGCAACCGTCTGTGAAGATATTTACTTCTTCTTAATTAATTTTCTTGATTAAATGTGGGTCCTTTAAAAAGGCAAAATTCCACTTTCTTGTAATATTATTGATAAGTAAAGGTTACCATTAAATTTCACTTCATAAATCCTTTGAAATTGGTGAGAACATAAAAAACATACAACAAATACTATTTTTCATTTTTCTATCTTGATGAATATAATGCTTTTTTCATTTATTTTTTCAGTGGACATCTTTACTCATCATACCAACCTCTATGAATTTTTTCAGATTTTTTTAAATTTTTTTGAATCAATGTGTGTTCATAATTTGATGAATGCCTCATATGAGCATTTAGTTAGAATGATGGATAATTTGAAGTTTGACATGTTGGAATGCTTTTAAAAAATTAACAAAATTCATACATGTATAAATAATACAAACATGTTCATACAAACAAATTTGAGTGAAGGATCTTTTTTTTATGAGATACACAAATGTGAATAATATGTGAGTAGAAATTAATTTGATATTTACCAAAACATTACAATGTCAGCTATACAAGTTTTAAAATATTTTGTTCAGGTGGTAGATGTTAATTTTATACAAATGTAGAAGAAAGAATCATTGAATTTTGACACAATTTGCAGAATCTAAACATGTTTGAGTATTTATATTGGAATCTAAATAAAAAAGAAGCAAGGGATAAGGAAACTGAAGAACAGTATCAGGCATTCTCTCAAACGGTTGGTAAGCAATACCCGCCTGAGATAAACATCTTCTCAGACGGTTATTAAGTACCAACCGCCTGTGAAGATATTTACTTCTTCTTAATTAATATTCTTGATTAAATGTGGGTTCTTTAAAAAGGCAAAATTCCACTTTCTTGTAATATTATTGATAAGTAAAGGTTACCATTAAATTTCACTTCATAAATCCTTTGAAATTGGTCAGAACATAAAAAACATACAACAAATGCTATTTTTCATTTTTCTATCTTGATAAATATAATGCCTTTTTCATTTATTTTTTCAGTGGACATTTTTACTCATCATACCAACCTCTATGAATTTTTTCATTTTAAATTTTTTTGAATCAATGTGTGTTCATAATTTGATGAATACCTCATATGTATATGAGCATTTAGTTAGAATGATGGATAATTTGAAGTTTGACATGTTGGAATGCTTTTAAAAAAAATTAACAAAATTCATACATGTATAAATGATACAAATATGTTCATACAAACAAATTGGAGTGAAGGATCTTTTTTTATGAGATACACAAATGTGAATAATATGTGTGTAGAAATTAATTTGATATTTACCAAAACATTACAATGTCAGCTATACAAGTTTTAAAATATTTTGTTCAGGTGGTAGATGTTAATTTTATACAAATGTAGAAGAAAGAATCATCGAATTTGGACACAATTTGCAGAATCTAAACATGTTTGAGTATTTATATTGGAATCTAAATAAAAAAAGAAGTAAGGGATAAGGAAACTGAAGAACAGTATCGGGCATTATCTCAGGCGGTTGGTAAGTAATACCCGCCTGAGATAAACATCTTCTCAGACGGTTATTAAGTACCAACCGCCTATATCGACGTCCGTGCGCGACCTTTCGTTTCCCCGAGGCGTGACCTTTCAAATTATGGTTGGTACATATTTACTTCTTCTTAATTAATATTCTTGATTAAATATCTTCTTAGGCGGTTGGTAAGTAAAACCTGTCTGAGATAAAGTTAAAAACCGCCTATAAAAAACCGATGCCTATATAAGGACCCCTCACCACAGTCAAAACGCAACCCTGGAGAATTTATATCGACGCTTCAAGGCTGTTGAATTTCCCCTGCGTCGCGCCGCCGTTCCGCCGCTCCGCCGCCCAGTCCATACTGTCGCGCCGCCACTCAACCCCGTACCGCCACTTCTCCACCCAGCCGACCCACCGTGCTGACGCCTCCCCACCGTGCTGACGCCTCTGCAAGGTAAATGTAGTTTCCTTACTTTTTCTTTGTATATTTTAATTAGCTGATAAGATGTTAGTTTTGTGTGTTCTGGTATATGGATTCTGTCCTTTTGCATGTGTAAGGACTGTATGGATTGTGTTCTGGTATATTGATGTATGGACTATATGGATTGTTTCCTTTTTGTGTGTTCTGCTAGTTTGGTCTTTTATATATTGATGTATGGACTATATGGATTGTTTCCTTTTTGTGTGTTATGCTAGTTTGGTCTTTTATATATTGATGTATGGACTATATTGTAATAAGCTTATTGTAGTTTGTACCTATTATGTGATATGAATATGATGTTTAATTAACGTATGCTATTGTAATATATATAAGATGCATAAAGTTTACCCAAACTTGTAATTGTAGTTTTATGTGTTTTCCTTTTCAATATGCTACTTGTGTGTGCGTACCTCTTGCTTGCATATATTTCGAAGGAGTGATTAGGGTTAGCTTTCTAGGGAGATGGTTTTATAACTCACCCATTTAGTTACCATCGTTGGATGGGATCCGATGTCAAGATATAACGTACCGGATCCCACCCAAACCTAGCCCATGCTGTTGGGCCTGTTTGCCCCACGACTTCAATCCTTCACCCCCGATTGCTGTTACCGACGCCTTCGACTCCGTCCGCCTCAAGCTGCAGTAGGGTTGGGCATTAGCGACCATACCTTCTCGTTGCTAGGTGACATCAATGGTGCCAGGGTGCAGAAGGCAGCGACAGGGCCATCTACAAGCGGCAACGAGGTCGGGAAATGGCACTGGGGGTGGAATGCGGCACCGAGCCAGCTGCAGGTGGCAACAAGGACGTAGACAGTGTTGGAGGCACCGGGGCCAGCTGCCGGCGGCAGCGAGACCGAAAGACGGAGGTGATGGCCGGAGCCGCGGGCGACGGCGCGCGGTGGTCGGTGGTAAGTCGGCGGAATTCACCGAAGTGGCGAAGTGGAGCCGTGCCACGCTCCAGTAGCGCGCCTCTCCATCGCGTCAAGTAGGGGGCAGCGGCAAAAATCCACCCGTACCCGCACCCGTCGGGTGCAATACCCGTCGGGTACTTGTACCCGCGGGTATAATTGCCATCCCTAGATCCCACCCAGACCTAGCCCATGCCACTGGGCCTGTTTGCCACACAACTTCAATCCTTCACCCCCGCCTCAAGACGTCACCCGTCTCCTACATTAGTCACCCTAATCATACTTGTTATGTCTGTGTAAATTCATTTTATAGAAGACCCTTAGAGAATATTTGTGGCCAAATTTTGTAAATCTGACAAAAATGCTATTATTGAAGCATGGACTGTCGAGTGTGGATGTATAACATGCCAAGACCCGATCCTATGTACATTCATAATGTTGAAAATTTTATTGAAGCATCCAAGAGACATGCGAAGTTGCAAAATATAGATGACATATTATGTCCATGTATCGACAGCGAAAATAAGATTGCTTGGACGGATACTATAATAATCCAATCTCATTTGGTAAAAAGAGGTTTCAAAAAAAAACTACACAATATGGACAGAGCATGGTGAGTTAGATACACATGATGTGGATAAAGATGATGAGAGAGGTTCAAATGATGATAATGTTCATATCGATGATGGTAGTGACAATCAAGCTGGTGATGATGATGATGAGTTCGATTGTGAGGAGATGTTGCGTCACATTGAACCATATGTATTGACTTCTATGGGAGCAAGCAAAGGTTTAAGTAAAATGGAGACATTGCAGAATGTGGCGACAGAGCTTTTATATGATGAATCAAATGGTTGTGATAAAGAGTTTACTACATTGCATGCAGTTTTAGAACTACTAAAGTTGAAAGCTACACACGGATGGTCCGATTGTAGTTTCTCTAATCTTTTGAATCTTCTGGCAGAAATTCTTCCAAATCCAAATAAACTACCCAGAAGCACTTATAAAGCGAAGAAACTTCTTTGCCCGATGGCACTAGGTGTGACAAAAATACACACTTGTATGAACCATTGTATTCTGTATCGCAAAGAGCATGAGCTCGCAACTAGATGCCCCATTTGTGGTGTCAGTAGATATAAGAAGGACTACAATCACCAGTATGTTACCAACATGAAAAAGACTCAGAAGAATAAGAAGTTTATTATTGGTCCTGAAGGTGACGATGACGATACTTCTGCCGATGCAGACAGGAAGAATAAGAGAAAAATTCCTGCCTTGGTGATGTGGTACCTTCCGGTACTTGATCGCTTGAAGCGTTTGTTCTCAAACCCTAGGGAGGCTGAACTTATGCGTTGGCATTCCGAGCAACGCAAGAAGAATGAAAAACATATACGACACCCTGGTGATGCAGCGCAGTGGAAAAATTTTGATATTCAGTATCCAGAATTTGCGATGGAAATCAGAAATGTGAGGTTTGCCTTGGGTACAGGCAGAATGAATCCGTTTGGTGAAAAAAGGAGCATACACATCACATGGCCTGTGGTCTTAACGATGTACAACCTACCAACGTGGTTGTGTCACAAAAGGAAATATATCTTGTTATCTGTTCTTATCCAAGGTCCGAAACAACCTGACATCGAAATTGATGTGTTCTTGGAACCTTTGATGGAAGATATGGCGAAATTGTGGAATGAAGGGGTACGTACATGGGATGAGTACAAGCGAGAGTATTTCATGCTAAGAGCAATGATATTCGTTACCGTGCATGATTATCCCGAACTGTTTATATTATCGGGACAAATGAAAGGGAAGAAAGGTTGTGTTAGGTGCGTAGATAGAACTGGATTTCTATACCTCACTTCATCCAGAAAGACTGTGTACATGAGACACCGACGGTTCTTGACTGATACACACAAGTATAGGAAGATGAAAGAACAATTCGATAACAAAATCGAAAAGATACTGCACCAAAACCTTACAGTGGAAAACTTGTGTTTGAAATGGTCAAGAACATTCATATTGCTTTTGGTAAGGGCAAAAATAGTAAAGGAATTAAGAGAAAGAAAAGTACATCTTCGGATGATACAACTGACATGGCTTTCAAGAAACAATCAATTTTTTTCAAGTATCTTCCGTATTGGAAGAATCTGGAATTTCGCCGTAGTATTGATTTGATGCACATTACAAAGAATGTATTTGACAGCATCATTGGGACCTTGCTGGACATGCTAAGGAAAACAAAGGACGGATTAAATTCACGAATGGACCTAGTAAATCTTGATTTGAGACCAGAGCTTCATCCATAGAAAAGGCGAACGGGAAGCATTACCTTCCCCCAGCCAGCTACAACTTGACGCTAGAAGAGAAAAAAGCAATTTGCGAATGGTTGCGTGGGATCAAAGTTCCCACAAGTTTCTCATCCAATATCCGCAAACTAGTGTTGATGAAAGACTTGTCTTTATTCGGTTATAATTCTCACGATTGTCACATGATGATGATAGTTTTCCTTGCCATTGCAATAAGAGTCATCAAACCTGAGCATATAAAAGTTGTCATCACAAGTTTGTGTTACTTCTTCAATGCAGTATCGCAAAAGGTGATAGCACGTGAAGATTTAGACTATCTGAAAACATACATCGTCGAGACATTGTGCAAGCTTGAGATGTGTTTCCCACCATCCTTTTTCGATATGCAAGTACACCTAATCATACATCTTGTTGATCAGATAAAAGCATTGGGTCCACTATATTTACATCATATGTTTTCGTCGGAGAGATATTTAGGAGTATTAAAAGGCTATGTGCGGAACCGTGCTCACCCAGAGGGTTCAATTATGGAAGGATACACCACTGAAGCAGTGATTGAGGGTTGCGCTGATTACATCAAAGATGGAAAATCGATAGGTGTGCCTATACCGGTACATGAGGGTAGACTACGTGGGAGAGGCAAATTGGGTAAGAAAATTTTTATCGTTCTAGATTACAAGAATGTACACCGTGCACATTTTGGTGTACTACAATAGCTCGCGATAGCTGAGTCGTACATCGAGGAACACCAAATTGAGCTTTGTGAGAAAAACCAAGACCGCACAGAGGACTGGATCATGAAAGAGCACAGAAGATGTTTCACTGAATGGTTAATGGACAAAAATATACCATACGGAAACACTATAGAAGAGGCAACAATGAAGAAGTTAGCTTCTGGCCCATCTGCTTTGGTGACATCATGGCAAGCATATGACATCAATGGTTAGACATTTTACACTAAAGAAAAAGATGGTAAGAGTGTTGCACAAAATAGTGGTGTTCGTATTGAGGCTTATGATTCACAAGGGTAGAAGACCACATACTTCGGGTTCATAGAGGAAATATGGGAACTCGATTATGGCGAAAGAATGGTAATGCCCGTATTTAAGTGCCAATGGGTCAAACATCCTGATGGTATGAAAGTGGACAATTACAGACTGACACTGGTAGACTTGAATAAAGTGGGTTATAAAGATGACCTGTGGGTTCTCGCTGATAATGTTGCACAAGTATTTTATGTTCAAGATCCAGAAACAGAGAAGATGCACGTAGTTGTTTCTGGAAATCAAAATATTGTTGGGGTTAGAATGTGGGAGATAATGAAGAGGAATATAATCAGTATGAAGAGATGTACCTTTTCACCAAACTAAAAAACATCAAGCGCGTAGAGAGAAGCATTAAAAAGAATTTGAAACCCTATATGCGAGAAGATGTCAATGCTGGAAAAAATGTATATAGCAATGCGAGATGATATATATTGTATATATTTGTATCTTCTGAAATCAACTTAAAACAATGTTCTATTTCAGCTTTAGATAGCATGTTCCGAACATTATTAAATTCAGCTTCTGTTTCGAGCTCCTGTCAGGCTAATCCCTTCACAGCAAGCTCTTGTAGATGCAAGTAACATCCGAGACTCATCATTTGGATTGTTAAAAGCTTCAATTGAAGTCTGATGATATTTCCCGTCCATTTGAGGGCTTGTTTGGATAGGAGTACACCCAAACAAGCCCTGCAAGAATTCTCTCTGTTCTCTCCATTTTGATAACTTACGAAGATGCTACTTTATCAGTTCTAATGGCTGAATATATTGACTACGAATCAGTACCATCTCTCTTAGTGCTTTACACAAGCGACGAGACGTACAACTTCAATCACAAATCTTGTTTGTACCATTTTCATAGGAATTTGACCTTAATCTTTCAAGCATAGATTTATCAATAATTGAAGCTTCCTCATCAGACATGTTAATGACAGTTACAAGGGAAGGGTGTGTCGAAGCTAACGAAATCTCAACGGGACTGAAGACAAAGAGATGCTGCATATGATTGACAATGTCCAGGTTAGACAACATGAACCTCAGCCTTCAACAACATGAAAAGTGATGCCAAGGTTATGATTGCATCAACCAAGACATGTTGTGAGGGTATAACACTTGTTGGGGCAAGCATAACCTTGGCTAAAATCAGAAATCACGCCACCGTTAATTACTCTGAAGGCGCCATGGATTACTCTGAAGTTTACCGAGTACGCACGGAGAAAACTTCAGAGTAATCCATGGCGGCTTTAGAGTAATCCACGGTGGTGTGATTTCTGATTTTGGCCAAGGTTATGCTTGCCCCAACAAGTGTTATACCCTCACATTATTCGTTGATTGATGCAAGCATAACTTTGGCATTACTTTTCATGTTGTTGAAGGTTGTCATCATAGCTTCACGCTGTTTAACCTGGACATTGCCACTCATATGCAGGATCTCTTTATGTTCAGTCCGATTCAGATTTCGTTAGCTTCGAAACATTCTTCACTTATTTGATAAATCTATGCTTGAAAGATTAAGATTAAATCCCTATGAAAGTGTAAAAACAAGATTTGTGATTGAAGTTGTTCGCTTACTCGCTTGTGTGAAGTACTAAGAAATTGGGTACTGATTTTTAGTCAATATATTAAGGCATTAAAACTGAGAAAGGAGCATCTTCTTAAGTTTTCAAATGGACAGGAGGGGAAGAAATCGTTCAAATGGATGGGAAAATTCTTCCAAGGATCACCAGTCTTCAAATTGATGCTTTCAACAATTCAAATGATGAGCCATGGGTGTTACTTGCATCTACAATAGCTTGTTGTGTAGATATTAGCTTGACAGGAGCTTAGCAGCACCAGAGGCGGTTATTAAGTACCAACCGCCTGTGAAAAATTTAAAAACCGCCTATGAAAACTGACGCCTATATAAAGACCCCGAGGAGGCACGCCTCTACCCAGTCCAACATCGCGCCACGAGGTACCTAAGTAAATTCACATAGTTTCCATACTATGCATTGCATGCTACCTTTTTCTTTGTATATTTTCATAAGCTGCCAGTTTTGTGTGTTGGTATATGGATTGTGTCCTTTTGCATTTGTGTACATATGTGTTTGGACTCAATAATTTGGAAGTTTGGAAGTTTGTTCTTTCAGATAATGACGTCTCGGGCGTGTAGCCGATTGAAGGAGGAGCGCTTGGCGTGGCGCCAGAACCATCCCCATGTATGTACATATGGCACACCGGTCGCATGGTTGTATATACATATGTATCTGTAATGGACTGATGAACTTAACTATAGTTTGTTTTTCTGTCTTGTTTGTTTTTGGTATTTTTAATTTCTCTGTGTAGGGTTTCTCTGTGAAGCCTGAATCGGGAGATTTATTGAAGTGGCAGTGCATCGTCCCTGGTAAAGAAGGGGTAAGTCATGAAGAACAAGCACAATATGAGTTTAACCATCATCCTCCTATTAATAAATTTCTTTTGCGGACTGAATGGGAAGATGGTTACTACCCCTGACAATCTCCTTCTCTGAGGATTATCCCTTGGTGCCTCCAAGATGCGCCTTTCCAAGTGGGTTCTTCCACCCAAATGTCCATTGTTCGGGAGCACTCTGCATCGGGATTCTTGATCAAGAGACTGTAAGATAGACCTATTTTGCTCATGTAATTAATACTTAATTGTTGTCGAACTTATTTGAACTAGTTCTTATATTGCTTAAATTATATTTCGTAGGGGTGGTGCAGTGCTTTTACAATCAAAACTATACTACTTGAAGTTCAGCGTTTGCTGCATCAGCCAAATGTGCCCGATGTTGAAAATGATTGCTATAATCTACTTATCAAGGTTAGATGACACTTTGACTTAGTGACCAATGTAGGTTATTCATTCCTCCAACATTTGTTAATTTAAATAATGTCAATATTTTCAGGATCCAGTGGAATATAAGAGACGTCTTCGGGAGAAAGCAGGACGGTACAATTTAGATTGATCGATGGGAGCTTCATCGTCGATATACATTGAATGTAGCATGATTTTTGTTTTCTACTTGACAGGGCGCTTCATCGTCGTTGTTTGCAACTGTTACAAAGAGAGGCTCACTTAAACTTGTGCTCAGCGTGTAAAGATGTTATCTTTGAACAACTGTAAAGCCTCTAATGGTGTATTATCACAATTAAGCCAGCCTCACTGGTGATCGAGCATTTCCTATAATGCATTACTGTACTAGTATCCGCTCATCTGTGTTTTTTTTCTGATACAATTTTCCCTGCAACGTCTACATACAGTTGTGATAATTGCAACGACTACATCCCTGTAATTTCAATGAAAACCACTTGTGATAATTGAACAACTACATACGATTCTTAAACAATGACCACCGGTGAAAATACATGATCTTCTCAGGCCGTTGTTAATGAAGAACCGCCTGTGAAGTTCATTACATTACAGGCGGTTATTAATTAAGAACCGCCTGTGAAGATCATGTAGTTACCCAGGCGGTTGTTTATTAAAATCCGCATGTGATGTTATTTTATTGCAGGCGGTTCTTAAGTAATAACCGCCTGAGAACATCGAGTATTTACCCACGCGGTTGTTTTTTAAAATCCGCCTGTGTTGTTCTTTCATCACAGGCGGTTATTATATCATTCGTCATCACAGTCGCATATTTTTAAGGACCGCCTGTGTTTGAAAAATTGTGGCGCCTGTAAAAATGCTTTTTGTAGTAGTGCGTGCCCTACCCTACATCGCTGAAAATTGCATGCTATATACACTATTACAAAAAGCATTTTCACAGGTGTTTCAATTTTTTAAACACAGGCGGTCCATAAAAAATGCGACTGTGGTAACGAATGATACAATAACCGCTTGTGATGACTAAACTTTACAGGCGGATTTTAACAAACAACCGCCTGGGTAAATACATTATTTTCTCAGACGTCTATTAATTAAGAACCGTCTGGACTTTTACAAACTTCACAAGCGGTTACCACCGCATGGGTAAATACATGATTTTCACGGGTGACCACTAATAAAGAACCGCATGTACTGGTTCAAACATCACAAGCGGTTTTTAATTAGAACCGCCTGGACGAAGTCATTGTTTTCACATGCCGCTATTAATTAAGAACCGCCTATGATACTGATAAGCTCCTATTAAGCTAATCCCTTCACAGCAAGCTCTTGTAGATACAAGTAACACCCAATACTCATCATTTGGATTGTTGAAAGCTTCAATTGAAGCCTGACGATACCTTAGAAGGATTTTCCCATCCATTTGAAGGATTTCTTTCTCTCTTGTTCATTTGAAAAACTTACGAAGATGCTACTTTATCAGTTTTAATGGTTGAATATATTGACTAAAAATCAGTACCTTCTATCTTAGTGCTTCACACAAGTGATGAAGCGAACAACTTCAATCACAAATCTTGTTTTAACCTTTTATAGGGATCTGACCTTAACCTTTGAAGCATAGATTTATCAATAAGTGAAGCTTCCTTATCAGACATTTTAATGGCAGTTATAAGCGAAGAGTGTGCCTGTCAGGACCCGCCTTCCGTGGGTCCACTTGTGCATCCCGTACCAATCCCTGGATCAGTAGTTGGTACGCACAACAGAATAGATCGAGATCCATACAATGATTATTTATTTATAATCAATATAAGTCTTACAAACACGATCTAAATTACATTGGATGTGGTCGGAGGTGACCACCAAAATAGAAAAATCTTCAAAACAGCGAAGCAGAACGGCGCCATGCCCAACAGGCACACTTGGGAAGTAGGACTAGACCTAGTCGTCATCCTCACACGCTTCAACTTCTTTGTCTTCTGATAAAACCACATATAAAGCAAGAGTCAGTACATAAGGTACTCCGCAAGCCCAAACACTACTCAAGGGAAGGTGTTTCATGCATTGGGGCTTGTAGCAAGGAGAGGCCATGCGGCATAGTTTTGCCGAAAAGCATTTTATGCAAGGTTCTCTTTGAAAAGAGTTTTGCAATAAGAGGGAGAAGTAGTTGAATCAGTATTATTTTAGTTTGCGGGCCCTGGGGGAGTTTCAGACCATCCCGCCAGTTCCCTCACCTTTATATGAGTCTTCGGAACCAAGGCCCTAACGACCCCGACACGCATGCCAACTCTTTCCCAAAACACAGCGGCCTCGACCACTCACACACACTAAAAGGATATGTGCTAATACTAATCAATAGGAGCCCAAAGCATAGTGTGCCAGACAATAGCTATCCGGATAGATTAAGCCTCTGTAGAGTTTGTACACTTTACCCACAAGCCATGCACACCTAGCAAGGGTATTACATGATGCTCATCCCATCTTCCTCGCGTAACTCCACAATCACACATCGACCCGACCCAGGGGCTATTAGGGCAATTCCTACCTAGCCAGACACCAGACGACCCTCGGTCTCTGTGCCAATTCCTGGTCCACCGTGCCCTCTATGGCTCTCCAGTTTTTCTCTTGTGGCAGTTACCAGAAAGGTAGTGCGAGTCCTGCCCATACAGGTTCTGTGGTTGTACGAAATCACTATGTTGAGGTCAAATGAACCGATCCTTATATTGGTGAGGTGGCTCCATCCATCCTTGGCTAGAGGACTAGTTCGGAACACCCAACATCGAACTAAACTAAAGTACTCATCAGAAGGCTAGTCCGGAAAACATGGTCATCAGACTATTACTGAAGCACTCAGCGCCGATTAGTGGGTTATACCGAATACACAACCGCAGCTGGTATACCTCTTAGGGAGCCCTCGGCATCCCATCACCATACCCGCCTCGACCACCCTTCCCCTTCACACACACAGTTCATTAATATCCCACCCATATCCTAACTCACACCACCAAACACCTTTTAACACATTTCACAATCATGCATACAGTGTGTAGTGGTTCGCGATGCGAACATCGTAGGGGTTCCTAAGCATAGTACTAACAAGGAGGTGCTCACATTGCTGCTATAGTGCAGTGATGAAGCTGTTAGGTTGTCAAGGGGTTGTGTTATCAAGGTCAAGGAGGGGATTGTGATAGTCATTGCCATTGTTGTAACTGATACAGTGTCTTGTTTCAAGCCATTGATAGCGAGTAACTATCGTGTTACTGTTTATCGTTGGCTAGTAGCTAACACTGATACTCACTCATCAACATAGCTCATGCTACCACATCAAGTGGTTCATAGCATAACAACATTTTAAAATAGACATACATTCATGCAATGAAAACAGGCCATAAGTGCGATTGCAAAACATAGGTGAAATATGATCAAGGAGTTAGAGCTTGCCTTTATGATAGTTTATCGCAGTCTTTTTCCAGTTCTTCGTGGTCTGAATCTTGAATATCTCCTCCGCGAACTCTCCGATTACTAGGTACAAAGCTATGCGAATAAAATATGAAACATTGATAAAGATCCGAGAAATCCAAATAGAAATCCAATAAACACGAACAATCATTCAATAACGCGGTTAGTAAGATTCTTATAAGGTTTATTGGAGATTACGCCATTCTACTGGTGGCTATTTGGAAACGCTACTGTTTTCTTAGAAGGTTTATCGAGGAATACGCCATTCTACTGGTGGCTATTTGAAAACATTACTGTCTCATTGGTCAACTAAGTGGTCTTTGAAAGTATATAATGGTTGTATCGGTCTTCTAGTTATTTACAGGTTTATGACCATTATGAATAATTCACTAGTTTATATTATAAAATACCTATGTTACAATGAAAAAGTTAACCACAACCTCTGTGAGACTTCTTTGTAATTATCCTATCTTCATGTTAATATATTCACTAAAATTCTTCTAATATAAGACTCACTTATTTTTAGAGTTTAAGCATTGGTTCTATTATTCTCGGACCAGCTCCATATCTTTATCAAGGACTAGTGTATGACTCATTAACTTATATTATTTCTTAATCTATTGTTTTCTCAATGTGTTCTAAAAGTCATGAACTTGGTTTAGAACTTCTATAGAGTATGGCTATTAAGACCTCCGAGAGTAACTAGTGAATTTATTGCTTTATTCAGAGCGTGCACGTGAGCTTTTATTATTTTCTAGTTCTCTAATTACTTTCTATAATGGCGATGATAATTAGTCAGTTATTCCATAATTCATTTTAACCATTTACTATTCTATAAGTCCTAATAATATACCCTTAGATATATTTATAAGGTCATTTGTGCAGAGATCACTCAATTTAGAGTTTCTATGTGCATTTTAATAATGCATATTCACTTGATTTTACTATGGGAATGATAATGAATTCTCTATCCTATAATTTGTATTAGCAAATTTCTACTTACATTATAATATATATGCCTAGCAGTATTTTATAGGAATTTGTTCGGTAATTACCTGTGAGGGAGTTTGTTTCTTTAGGTTTTCCACTAACTATTGGTAGTTTAATTTAATCCCCTATAAAGGATATAATTATTTTACCACTCCATATTCTATGTTGGTTGAGTATTACTTTTTATTATATTATAGTTGCCTAATATTCTTAATATTTTTTAGATATTTGTTCGTGGATGGTTTATCACTTTGGGAGACAAAATATACATTTTCCCAATTCCCTAGTTAATTAAATGATTTTTATCAGCTGTTAATTAGCCTCTCATTTCCTACATTTCATTTGTGTACTAACTAATATTTTTATATTCTAATATTCATCAAAAAATTTTTAGGGAATTCATAGAAAATTACTTGTAAAGATTTATCATTCTAGATACTAACATAATTTCTCTTCAATTTCCTAGCTAATTAATTCATTTTTGTAAACCAACAATATTTAACTCAATATCTACAAGAAATTCACACCACCAAATACTCCTATTATGTTTTAAAAGCATTTACGATTTTTTTGGGGATTTTTAGAATTTTCTATTGCTAAGAATTGCGGTTTATTTGTTTCTGTGTACGAGATCTTAGTAGACCTAGCATTTTAACGTCTAGTGGTGAGGCTGGTTGTGGGCCTGGGTGAACAGCGTGTGTGTTTTTAGCATTTTAGCGTGCGTGTGTGTGTTTAGCCTGGGTGATCAGGCTGACTAGTAGGTCCAGTGGGCCAGTGTGGCAGGGTGTGCTAGGACTGGTGGTCCATGGATGGAGTGCACTTACGGTGCATGTGCTATGTGGTAGACCATGCTTATGTGGCACTGACCGGGCGTTTCAGTGTGATGATGTGGGCCTACGTGGCTGCCACGCGTGCGCCACGTGAGCAGCGAGCTCACGTCCTCACCGAACAGAGGAGGCGGAGGAGCGCCGGTCAGGGTAGCTCGCCAGCGGCGGCTTTGCGCGGTATGCCTTCCAAAGGATATGTCAGGCGCGCGTTCAAGGGGATGGGGAATCCCTCAATGGCCTTGGCAGGGCCGGAAAGGTACCCACAACAGCCGACGGTGAGCTGTCGCGGCGAGTTGTGGCAGCGCTCGTTGAGGGATGCATTGGTGTGGGATTTCGAGGCGGAAAATTCACAGAGACGTGCGCTATGGTGCGAGAAACACGTCAGGTGGCTTGTCCGGGCATGGGTGGCACCGACGGCGGCCGGCGGTGGGCTGTGGCAGCCGCGCGCGCTGTCGCTCCGTCGATCTACGCGTGCATGCTTCAATACACCAGGAAGGCTTGCTGGTGACGCGTTCCAGCATGTGATAAGGGTGTTGGGGCACTTGTACCAGTCGGTAAGGGTTCAACGGCGACGGGCGATGGACGACGGTGACAGAGCGGACGGTGGCGCGTTGCTTCCTCACTCCTGAATGTGTTCCGCCACATAGTGTTATACCTATACTAACTACGGACTACGGAGAGTCTAATTGGCAAGGAGAATTGGGCTGGACGATCTCCTAGCTCGCCGGCGGCTACGGTGTGCGGCGACGCCGATGAGGGGCCATCGAGATCTACTTGGTAGTGTTCTATGTGGCCAAGCAACGTGTGTTCTACATGTCCTACACCATAAGGAAGCAATGGGGAAGTTTAATTGGATTACCTCACCTTCGACGCGTCGGAACGAGCGAGGTCGCCAGCGGCATGGAAGAAAGGGGGACTTTCGAATTGCCGATCGGGGAGGACTGCACGGGCTCAGTGGGGTGCGGTGGGGGTGAGAGTAAGTACTGAGCGAGCAAATGGGCAAGGTGGGGCTCCCTTTATAGCCGTAGTATGGTGGTTCGCAAGGCGGCACACAGGAGGTGGTAGAGGTGGTGGCGCGGCTTGCTTGGCGCGCGCGTTTCATCGGGCGCAGGCATGACGTGACTCAGGCGGTGCTGCTCGCGACGAGGTGGAAAAGGTGGGGGTGACGAGATGAAGGATGGGACTCAGAGAGGTTGGCATCGGCGGAATTCATGGAAAAGGGGGCGATGGCACCTGGTTCCGTGGTGTGCGCACTACGTCGGGCTTTTAGTCTTTGGGGCAATGATGGCGAGAGCAACGGCGAAGCCGTGATCATGGAGGCGAGGCAGTGCTGGCTGGCACCGCGCAGTGCCGCAGGCGGCACCTCGCCGGTGTCCCATCGCAGGAAACTAGGAGCTGTGGTCGGCTTCGATCGGGGAAGAGCGGAGGGACAGAGGCGGTTCACTCCGGGTCGGGCCGCGGGAGAGGGCGCTGGGCCAAGGGGGCCGCGCGCGGGATGGGCCAGGCGGGAGGAGGGAGAAGTGGGAGGAGAGTGGTTGCCTGGCTGGGCCGTACCAGGGAGAGGGAGTAGAGTGGGCCGGGCTGCACTCAGAGAGGAATTGACTTTTCCTTTTTTGTTTTCTAGTTTAAATTGATTTTGAATTTGAATTCAGTTTGGGTAATTTAAATTCCAGTTTTTGTTGGATATATTCTAATCTGATTTGTTTATTAAAATATTTATTCGGCATACATATATACTTACATGTGTTATTTAATTACTACCTCTCGTTTTATAATATATTCTGGTTAGGTTTGCGCTTAACCGGATCTTTTTATTTGAATTTGGTTTAAACTCAACTTGTCTCCTCATCTCCTGAATTAGGTTTTCCTAGCTCTATTTATTTGGTCACTTTTATTTTAATCCCTATACCTTAAGTTTTGTAACTTGAGTTGAGTTCATTTTTTATTAGTTTCCGTTTTAGATTTTGAGTCAACATAAAATGTTACTATACTTTTTCAATAGACTGTTCCTCGTTACGGCCCTAGTTTTATTTAGTGGTGAGCTCACCTTAACATGTGTATGTGTTCTTATTTGTACACTCATTCGCCCTGATTTTCTATTGACATTAATGCTGGCTCATGACTTGTTCAAAAATTTTAGTTCGGAGTTTATTTTTAACTTTAGTGAAAATTCGGGTTGTGACAGATCTACCCCACTTAAATGGAATCTCGTCCTCGAGATTTGAACGTTGTCTTAGGTAGGTAGAGAATTATTTCCTAAAGTTATCTCTATTGACTTGAGATGGTCGTACCCTTGATTTTGACATCATTGTACTGCAGTTCCCTTGGTCACCGTGCCACAAGGTGGAGCATTGGTATGGCTGATTCTCGATATACAGCATCAGACTGTTGGCCCATTGCATCAAGCAGTACTTGCCCTTCAGGATTTTTTTCGCGTCTTGCGTGTGATTGCACACCTTGAGGGACGTGTATCTAACATCCTTGTCTGGTACTCTCGATATTAGGTGGTGGCTCCCATTGTCTTAACTGGTCTGACTGGTCGTAGAGGCAACACACCTTAATTTCAAAAATTTGTTTGTACCCCACACTGTTGTCTCCGTAGGGTACAAGCAATCACTACCATGGTGGGTGAGTTCTTGCTTGGTTGTTTGGTTATTGTTAATGTTGACTACCCCTTATTTCGATTTCTGCCTCTTAGGGTCCTTACTACGGGCAGAGCCACATAATGACGTTCATTCATCTCCGACCATACTAGTGATGCCCGATATTCTATATCGTACATGATCTCGGAAAGTGACATCTTTAGACTTTGTGAGGTCCACTACCATGACTTTGGCTTTTAGGGCTTGTCCAACAAAAGTTTGCTGCTAGCTCCTCTACTGCTATCTTGCCCATACTTCTCAAGAAGCAAACTGATGTGTTGGTCAGCACAAAGGGTGTCACCGTGAAAACTCGTATTATCCACATTGGATCATGAGCACCAGCTTCGCGATGTGAGCATATATGATCTTGAATTGGTATTGACTTGACCCCATATCATAGGTGTACCTAACTCTCTTAACTGGTTAGGCAAGTCATCGACTCAAGGTGACAGGTATTTCCACTACTTCACCCAATGTTCGACAGGCGGTGCGCGTCCTGAGTTGTTTTCTTTCTGCTTTACCACAACACTGGGGTTCCCTAAGGTGATGAACCTAGTTGGAAAATCCCTTGTGTTTGGTCAGTCAATATGTGTCCATCTGACATGATCTCTTTCCCTTAGTGTTGCTTTGGATGTTGACGTGGTCAGAAACTTTACACCTGTGTATGGTTCCATTCCTTGTAGTCCTTCCAGATCTATATCTGAGCATGTATATATTTTCGACACTCGTTCTATGAGCGTAGCTTCCAAACTACGTGTCAGGAATTCCATAGGAACTCTTGCGACTGACTTCTTATCGTTATCTCAACATGATTCACTGTGGTGACCTTTCGGTTGGCACAGGGTGTAAATCCTTGCCGGTGTGCCAACCAATCCATGAGGGTATGATCCACACCACTCGTCTTATGTGTCTTTAGTTCTGTTAAGATCCTACCCCACTTAAATAGGATTTTAACTACTATATATTTCTTTAATTATTCATTAGTGCGGGTTTATTATTTCTATTATTATTGATATATTTATATTTTATTAATAGTAGTTTTGTTTAGTTTTGTTTGGTTTATTTATGTATTTAATTATTTATTTATTGACTTTGAGGGTTATTTTGAGTACTTTGGATCAACACGGTGTTCTTGCATGAGCAGTGTGCTCATGGTGAGCTCGAACGGGGATAAGCTTCTGAATGGGTATTTCGTTGATCTGGTGGAAGGAGAGGAGTGGAAGATTTTGTTTTGATTGTTATTATTATCCTCACGCATATACGTACATTTGCATATATATTAAATTTTATATTGTTTATTCTTATTGGTGCATTATATTTGGTATACATACAGGCATACGTGCGTAGGTATATAAATACACATAGCCCATATGTATTTATTTTATTATACACCCAACTTATCTTCTTTCATTTGATTATTGATCTTTGTTGGTATTAGAGCACACAATTTCACTCAATCAAAGAACCAAATGAAAACCAGCGAGTCACCCCCAAACATAACTAGGTTACAAACTTATATATTATACTATTAATCGTTCTATTCGTGGCTTACTCTAGGTCACTATAGTGCTAAGCCATTCTTCTCATGGGCACTATGGTCATTCTATGATTCTATAGATGTGACATAGGAGCGTAGGGTTGCACGCGGGTGTTCTTTCCATAAATCTGATGTTGCTCTTGATGCGTGTCATTGATGTCTTCGAGTAGTCTTAGTAGAAAAATTGCTTCCTTTATCTTTACATACTCTCTTGAGTTGAATAGAAGGTTGCTCGACTGATCAAATCCTCGAATGGTTCGGTGCAGACGTTTCACGATTCCAACCTTGCGTATTGCATGGGTGTCCATCTTGCTCTTGAACGACCAAGGTGTGTTGGGTTGAGATCAATGACACTATTGAGGGGAAATAAATTTTTAACATTGAAGGAGGTAAGTGCAGAAAGAACATCGAGGGGAGAGAGAATCTTTCACAAATAGTTTTATACTTTTTAAAATATAGGTTTAGGATATAGGATGGCTCTATGGTTTCGTCCTACGGCCAAGTATGGCTCTGATACCACTCTGTCAGGACCCGCCTTCCGTGGGTCCACTTGTGCATCTGTACCAATCCCTGGATCAGTAGTTGGTACGCACAACAGAATAGATCGAGATCCATACAACGATTATTTATTTATAATCAATATAAGTCTTACAAACATGATCTAAATTACATTGCATGTGGTCAGACGTGACCACCAAAATAGAAAAATCTTCAAAACAGCGAAGCAGAACGGCGCCATGCCCAACAGGCAGACTTGGGAAGTAGGACTAGACCTAGTCGTCATCCTCACACGCTTCAACTTCTTTGTCTTCTGATAAAACCACATATAAAGCAAGAGTGAGTACATAAGGTACTCCGTAAGCCCTAACACTACTCAAGGGGAGGTGTTTCATGCATTGGGGCTTGTAGCAAGGAGAGGCCATACGGCATAGTTTTGCCGAAAAGCATTTTATTCCAGGTTCTCTTTGAAAAGAGTTTTGCAATAAGAGGGAGAAGTAGTTGAATCAATATTATTTTAGTTGGCGGGCCCTGGGGGAGTTTCAGACCATCCCGCCAGTTCCCTCACTTTTATATGAGTCTTCAGACCTAAGGCCCTGACGACTCCGGCATGCATGCCAACTCTTTCCCAAAACATGGCGGCCTCGGCCACCCACACACACTTCAAGTAGATGTGCTAATACCAATCAATACGAGCCCAAAGCATAGTGTGCCAAGACTATGACAACAGCTATCCGGATAGATTAAGACTCTGCAGAGTTTGTACACTTTACCCATAAGCCATGCACACCTAGCCAGGGTATGACATGACGTTCTTCCCATCTTCCCCGCGTAACTCCACAATCACACCTCAGCCCGACCCAGGGTCTATTAGGGCAATTCCTACCCAGCCAGACACTAGACGACCCTCAGTCTCTATGCCATTTCCTGGTCCACCGTGCCCTCCATGGCTCTCCAGGTTTTCTCTTGTGGCAGTTACCAGAAAGGTAGGACGGGTCCTGCCCATACATGTTTTGTGGTTGTACGAAATCTCTATGTTGAGGTCAAATGAACCGGTCCTTATATTGGTGAGGCGGCTCCTTCCGTCCTTGGCTAGAGGACTAGTTCGGAACATCCAACATCGAACTGAACTGAAGTACTCAGCACAAGACTAGTCCGAAAAACATGGTCATCGGACTATTACTGAAGCACTCAGCGCCGATCGGTGGGTTACACCGAATACACAGCCGCAACTGGTATACCTCTTAGGGAGCCCTCGACATCCCATCACCATACCCGCCTCGACCACCCTTCCCCTTCACACACACAGTTCATTAATATCCCACCCATATCCTAACTCACACCACCAAACACCTTTTAACACATTTCACAATCATGTATACAGTGTGTAGTGGTTCACGATGCGAACATCGCAGGGGTTCGTAAGCATAGTACTAACAAGGAGGTTCTCACATCGCTGCTATAGCGCAGTGATGAAGTTGTTAGGTTGTCAGGGGTTGTGTTATCAAGGTCAAGGAGGGGATTGTGATAGTCACTGCCATTGTTGTAACTGATACAGTATCTTGTTTTAAGCCATTGATAGCGAGTAACTATTGTGTTAATGTTTATCGTTGGCTAGTAGCTAACACCAATACTCAGTCATCAACATAGATCATGCTACCACATCAAGTGGTTCATAGCATAACAACATATTAAAATAGACATACATTCATGCAATGAAAACAGGCCATAAGTGCGATTGCAAAACATAGGTGAAATATGATCAAGGAGTTAGAGCTTGCCTTTATGATAGTTTATCATAGTCTTTGTCCAATTCTTCATGGTCCGAATCTTGAATATCTCCTTCGTGAATTCTCCGATTACTAGGTACGGAGCTATGCGAATAAAATATGAAACATCAATAAAGATCCGAGAAATCCAAATAGAAATCCAATAAACACGAACAATCATTCAATAACGCAGTTAGTAAGATTCTTATAAGGTTTATTGGAGATTACGCCATTCTACTGGTGGCTATTTGGAAACGCTACTCTTTTCTTAGAAGGTTTATCGAGGAATACGCCATTCTACTGGTGGCTATTTGGAAACATTACTGTCTCATTGGTCAACTAAGTGGTCTTTGAAAGTATATAATGGTTGTATCAGTCTTCTAGTTATTTACAGGTTTATGACCATTATGAATAATTTGCTAGTTTAAATTATAAATTACCTATGTTACAATGAACAGGTTAACCATAACCTCTGTGAGACTTCTTTGTAACTATCCTATCTTCGTGTTAATATATTCACTAAAATTATTCTAATATAAGACTCAGTTATTTTTAGAGTTTAAGCATTGGTTCTATTATTCTTGGACCAGCTCCATATCTTTATCAATGACTAGTGTATGACTCATTAACTTATATTATTTCTTAATCTATTGTTTTCTCAATGTGTTCTAAAAGTCATGAACTTGGTTTAGAACTTCTATAGAGTATGGCTATTAAGACCTCAGAGAGTAACTAGTGAATTTATTGCTTTATTCAGAGCGTGCACGTGAGCTTTTATTATTTTCTAGTTCTCTAATTTCTTTCTATAATTGCGATGATAATTAGTCAGTTATCCTATAACTCATTTTAACCATTTACTATTTTATAAGTCCTAATAATATACCCTTAGATATATTTATAAGGTCATTTGTGGAGAGATCACTCAATTTAGAGTTTCTATGTGCATTTTAATAATGCATATTCACTTGATTTTACTATGGGAATGATAATGAATTCTCTATCCTATAATTTGTATTAGCAAATTTCTACTTACATTATAATATATATGCCTAGCAGTATTTTATAGGAATTTGTTTGGTAATTACCTGTGAGGGAGTTTGTTTCTTTAGGTTTTCCACTAACTATTGGTACTTTAATTTAATCCCCTAAAAAGGATATAATTTTGTACCACTCCATATTCTATGTTGGTTGAGTATTACTTTTTATTATATTATAGTTGCCTAATATTCTTAATACTTTTCAGATATTTGTTCGTGGATGGTTTATCAATTTGGGAGACAAAATATACATTTTCCCGATTCCCTAGTTAATTAAATGATTTTTATCAGTTGGTAATTAGCCTCTCATTTCCTACATTTCATTTGTGTACTAACTAATATTTTTATATTCTAATAGTCATCAAATATTTTTAAGGAATTCGTAGAAAATTACTTGTAAAGATTTATCATTCTAGAGACTAACATAATTTCTCTTCAATTTCCTAGCTAATTAATTCATTTTTGTAAACCAACAATATTTAACTCAATATCTACAAGAAATTCACACCACCAATTACTCCTATTATGTTTTAAAAGCATTTACTGATTTTTAGGGGATTTTTCAAAATTTTCTACTGCTAAAAATTGCAGTTTATTTGTTTCTATGTACGAGACCTTAGTAGACCTAGCATTTTAACGTCTAGTGGCGAGGCTGGCTGTGAGCCTGGGTGAACAGCGTGTGTGTGTTTAGCATTTTAGCGTGTGTGTGTTTAGCCTGGGTGATCAGGCTGACTAGTAGGTCCAGTGGGCCAGTGTGGCAGGGTGTGCTAGGACTGGTGGTCCATGGACTGAGTGCACTTACGGTGCGTGTGCTGTGTGGTAGACCATGCTTATGTGGCGCTAACCGGGCGTTTCAGTGGGATGAGGTGGGCCTACGTGGCTGCCACGCGTGCGCCACGTGAGCAGCGAGCTCACGTCCTCACTGAACAGAGGAGGCGGAGGAGCGCCGGTAAGGGCATCTCGCCAGCGACGGCTTTGCACGGTATGCCTTCCAAAGGATATGTCGGGCACACGTTCAAGGGGATGGAGAATCCCTCAGTGGCCTTGGCAGGGTCGGAAAGGCACCCACGACAACCGGCGGTGAGCCGTCGCGGCGAGTTGGGGCGGCACTCGGTGAGGGATGCATCGGTTCGGGATTTCGAGGCAGAATATTCACAGAGACGTGCGCTATGGTGCGAGGAACACGTCGGGTGGCTTGGCCGGGCATGGGTGGCACCGAAGGCGGCCGGCGGCGGGCTGTGGCAGCAGCGCATAGTGTCGCGCCGTCGATCTACGCGTGCGTGTTTCAATACACCAGGAAGGCTTGCCGGTGACGTGTTCCCGCATGTGTTAAGGGTGTTGGGGCACTCGTACCGGTCGGTAAGGGTTGAACGGCGGCGGGCGACGGCCGATGGCGGCAGAGCGGACGGTGGCGCGTCACGTCCTCACTCCCGAACGCGTTCCGCCACATAGTGTTATAACTATACTAACTACGGACTACTGAGAGTCTAATTGGCAAGGAGAATTGGGCTGGACGATATCCTAGCTCGCCGGCGGCTATGGTGTGCGGCGGTGCCAATGAGGGGCCATCGAGATCTACTCGGTAGTGTTCTATGTGGCCAAGCAACGTATGTTCTACATGTCCTACACCGTAAGGAAGCAATGGGGAAGTTTAATTGGATTACCTCGCCTTCAACGCGTCAGAACGAGCGAGGTTGCCAGCGGCATGGAAGAAAGGGGGAATTCCGAATTGCCGATCGGGGAGGGATGCGCGAGCTCAGTGGGGTGCAGTGGGGGTGAGAGTAAGTACTGAGCGAGCGAATGGGTAGGGTAGGTCTCCCTTTATAGCTGTAGTATGGCGGTTCGCAAGGCGGCACACGGGAGGTGGTAGAGGGGGTGGCGCGGCTTGCTTGCCGCGCGCGTTTCGTCGGGCGTAGGCATGACGTGACTCAGGTGGTGCTGCTCGCGACAAGGTGGAAAAGGTGGGGGCGACGGGATGAAGGATGGGACTCAGAGAGGTTGGCGTTGCGGAATTCATGGAAAAGGGGTGGTGGCACCTGGTTCCGTGGTGTGCGCGCTACGTCGGGCGTTCAGTCTTTGGGGCAATGATGGCGAGGGCGACGGTGAAGCCGTGATCATGGCGGCGAGGCCGTGCTGGCTGGCGCAGCGCAGTGCCGCAGGCGGCACCTCGCTGGTGTCCCATCATGGGAAACCGAGAGCTGTGGTCAGCTCCGATCGGGGAAGAGCGGAGGGACAGAGGCGGTTCACTCTGGGTCGGACCGCGGGAGAGGGCGCTTGGCCAAGGGGGCCACGCTCGGGGATGGGCCAGGCGGGAGGAGGGAGAAGTGGGAGGAGAGTGGGTTTCCTGGCTGGGCCGTACCAGGGAGAGGGAGTAGAGTGGGCCGGGCTGCACTCAGAGAGGAATTGACTTTTCCTTTTTGGTTTTCTAGTTTAAATTGATTTTGAATTTGAGTTCAGTTTGGATAATTTAAATTCCAGTTTTTGTTGGATATATTCTAATCTGATTTGTTTATTAAAATGTTTATTCGGCATACATATATACTTACATGTGTTATTTAATTACTACCTCTCGTTTTATAATATATTCTGGTTAGGTTTGCGCTTAACCGGATCTTTTTATTTGAATTTGGTTTAAACTCAACCTGTCTCTTCATCTCCTGAATTAGGTTTTCCTAGCTCTATTTATTTGGTCACTTTTATTTTAATCCCTATACCTTAAGTTTTGTAACTTGAGTTGAGTTCATGTTTAATTAGTTTTCGTTTTAGATTTTCAGTCAACATAAAATGTTATGATACTTTTTCAATAGACTGTTCCTCTTTACAGCCCTAGTTTTATTTAGTGGTGAGCTCACCTTAACATGTGTATGTGTTCTTATTTGTACACTCGTTCTCCCTGATTTTCTATTGACATTAATGCTGGCTCACAACTTGTTCAAAAATTTTAGTTCGGAGTGATTTTTAACTTTAGTGAAAATTCGGGTTGTGACAGTGCCGAAGCTAACGAAATCTGAATTGGACTAAAGACAAATAAATCATAGATATGAGTGGCAATGTTCAAGTTAGATAGCCCCAACAAGTGTTTTGCCCTCACAACATGCCTTGGTTGATGCAAGCATAACCTTGGCATCACTTTTCATGTTGTTGAAGGCTGCCATCATAGTTTCACGCTATCCAACCTGGACATTGCTACTCATATGCAGGATCTCTTTGTCTTTAGTCCCATTGAGATTTCATTAGCTTCGACACACCCTTCACTTGTAACTGCCATTAACATGTCCTATGAGGAAGCTTCACTTAACGATAAATCTATGCTAGAAAGATTAAGGTCAAATCCCTATGAAGAAACAAAAACTTGATTTGTGATTGAAGTTGTTCGCTTTGTCGCTTGTGTGAAGCACTAAGAGAGATGGTACTGATTTTTAGTCAATATTTTCAGCCATTAGAACCGATAAAGTAGCATCTTCGTAAGTTTTTTCAATGGAGAGAAGGGAAAGAAATCATTCAAATGGATGGGACAATCCTTCCAAGGTATCGCTAGGCTTCAATTGAAGTTTTTAACAATCCAAATGGTGAGTCCCAGGTGTTACTTGCATCAACAAGAGCTTGTTATGAAGGGATTAGCTTGACACGAGCTTCAAGAGTTGTGCTTCTAAATGTTGTTTGGAACCTAGCTGTTGGAAGGCAAACCATTAGCATCATAGGTCAGAAGAAATTTTTATACACATACAATTTTATAACTTATGAAACAAGTGAAGGTGATAAATATGATAGGCAAGCCAAAAAGGATCACTTATCCAAATTAGTCTTCTCTACAGAAGATGAATTTAATAATGTTCAAAACATGCTATCTAAAGCTGAAATGGAGCATTATTCTAAGTTGATTTAAGAGGATACAAATATATACAATATATATCATACATTTTTCCAGCATTGACATCTTCTTGCATATAGGGTTTTAAATCTTTTTTAATGCTTCTCTCTACACGTTTGATGTTTTCTGGTTCGGTGAAAAGGTACATCTCTTCATACTTTATAATCCTCTTCATTATCCCCCACATTCTCAATCCCAACAATATTTTGCTTTCCAGAAACAACTACGTGCATCTTCTTAGTTTCTGGATCTAGTACATAAAAAACTTGTGCAACACGATCGGCGAGAACTCACGGGTCATATTTATAACCCACTTTGTTCAAGTCTACCACTAGTATCAGCCCATAGTTTTCCACTTTCACACTATCAGAATGTCTGACCCATTGGCACTTAATACGGGCATTACCATTCTTTAGCCATAAACGAGTTCCCATATTTTTCTCTATGAACCCGAAGTATGTGGTCTTCTACCCTCGTGGATCATAAGCCTCTATACAAACTCTTACCGCCTTTTTCCATAGTGTAAAATGTGTAACCATTGATGCATATGCTTGCCATGATGTCACCAAAGCAGATGGGTTTGAAGCTAACTTCTTCATTGTTGCCTCTTCTACAGAGTTTCCGTATAGTATATTTTTGTTAATTAACCATTCAGTGAAACATCTCCTGTGCTCTTCCATGATCCAGTCCTCTGTGCGGTCTTGGTTTTTTTTGTGAAGCTCAATTTGGTGTTCCTCAATGTATGACTCAGCTATTGCGAATGCACGGTGTATATTATTGTAATATTGAACGATAAAAGCTTTCTTACCCACTTTGCCTCTCCAACGTAGTCTACCCTCATGTACTGGTATAGGCACACCTATCGGTTTTCCATCTTTGATGTAATCAGAACAACCCTTAATCACTTCTTCAGTGGTGTATCCTTCCATAATTGAATCCTCTGGGTGAGCACAGTTCCGCACATAACCTTTTAATACTCCTAAATATCTCTTCAACGGAAACATATGATGTAAATATAGTGGTCGCAATGCTTTTATCTGATCAACAAGATGTATGATTAGGTGTACTTGCATATCAAAAAAGGATGGTAGAAAACACATCTCAAGCTTGCACATAGTCTCGACGATGTACATTTTCAAATAGTCTAAATCTTCACGTGCTATCAGCTTTTGCTATAGTGCATTGAAAAAGTAACACAAACATGTGATGACAACTTTTATATGCTCAGGTTTGATGACCCTTATTGCAATGGCAAGGAACACTGTCATCATCCTGTGACAGTCGTGAGAGTTATAGCCGAGTAAAGACAAGTCTTTCATCGAGACTAGTTTGCGGATATTGGATGAGAAACTCGTGGGCACTTTGATCTCACGCAAGCGTTCGCAAATTGCTTTTTTCTCTTGTAGTGTCAAGTTGTAGCTGGTTGGGAGAAGGTAATGCTTCCCGTTCGCCTTTTCTACTGGGTGAAGCCCTGGTATCATATCAAGATTTACTAGGTCCATACGTGATTTTAATCCGTCTTTTGTTTTCCTCGGCATGTCCAGCAAGGTCCCAATGATGCCGTCAAATATATTCTTTGTAACATGCATCAAATCAATACTATAGCAAAATTCCAGATTCTTCCAATATGGAAGATACTTGAAAGAAATTGATTGTTTCTTGAAAGTCATGTCAGTTGTATCACCTAAAGATGTACTTTTTTTCTCTTTTCCTTTACATTTTTTGCCCTTACCGGAAGCAATATGAATGTTCTTGACCATTTCAAACACGAGTTTTCCACTGTAAGTTTTGGTGCAGTATCTTTTTCGATTTTGTTATCAAATTGTTCTTTCATCTTCCTATACTTGTGTGTATCTGTCAAGAACTGCTGGTGTCTCATTTACACCGTATTTCTAGATAAAGTGAGGTATAGAAATCCAGTTCCATCCACGCACCTTACACAACATTTCTTCCCTTTCATTTGCCCCAAGAATGTAAATAGTCCGAGATAATCATGCACGGTAACAAATATCATTGCTCTTAGCGTGAAATACTCTCGCTTGTACTCGTCCCATGTATGTACCTCTTCATTTCACAATTTCACCATATCTTCTATTAAAGGTTCCAAGAATACATCAATTTTGACGTCGGGTTGTTTCAGACCTTGGATAAGAACATATAACAAAATATATTTCCTTTTGTGACACAATCACGTTGGAAGGTTGTACATCGTTAAGACCACGAGCCATGTGTTGTGTATGCTCCTTTTTTCACCAAACGGATTCATTCCGTCTGTACCCAAGGCAAACCTTACATTTCTTATTTCCTTTGCAAATTATGGATACTAAATATCAAAATTTTTCCACTGGTCTGCATCACCGGGTGTCGAATACGGTTTTCATTCTTCTTGCACTGCTCGGAATGCCAACACTGGAAGGTACCACATCACCAAGGCAAAAAAATTTCTCTTATTCTTCCCGTCTGCATTGTTAGAAGTATCATCATCATCACCTTCAGGGCCAATAATAAACTTCTTATTCTCCTGAGACTTATTCATGTTGGTACTATACTTGTGATTGTAGTCCTTGTGTCTACTGACACTGCAGATGGGGCATCTAGTTGTGAGCTCATGCTCTTTGCGATACAGAATACAATGGTTCACACAAGTGTGTATTTTTGTCACACCTAGTGCCATCGGGCAAAGAAGTTTCTTCGCTTTATAAGTGCTTCTTGGCAGTTTATTTGGATTTGGAAGAATTTTTGCCAAAAGATTCAGAAGATCAGAGAAACTACAATCGAACCATCCGTGTGTGGCTTTCAACTTTAGTAGTTCTAGGAATACACGCAATGTAGTAAACTCTTTATCACAACCTTTTAATTCATCATATAAAAGCTCAGTCGCCACATTGGCCAATGTCTCTATTTTACTTAAACCTTTACTTGCTCCCATAGAAGTCAATACATATGGTTCAATGTGATGCAACATCTCCTCACAATCGAACTCATCATCATCACCATCTTGATTGTCACTACCACCATCGATATGAATTATCGTCATTTGAACCTCTCTCATCATCTTTATCCTCTTCATGTGTATCTAACTCATCATATTGTGTCCATATTTTGTAGTTTTTTTTTAAACCACTTTTCATCAAATGGGATCGGATTACTATAGTATCTATCCAAGCAATCTTATTTTCGCAGTCGATACATGGACATAATATATCATCTATCTTTTGCATTTTCACATGTCTCTTGGATGCTTCAATAAAATTTGCAACATTTTGAATGTACATAGGATCAGGTCTTGGCATGTTATACATCCACGCTCGACGGTCCATGCTTCAGTAACAGAATTTATAATTCAATAATAGAATTTTTTGGTGTGTTTATACTAAAACAATTAACCTAAATAAATTATTGTGCATTTTCATACCAGATAACTTGCACCAATAAAGATCGTAATAGAATTTTTGTAAGATTTACAGAATTTAGCCACAAATATTCCCTAAAGATATTCTTTAAAATAAATTTATAGACACATAACCAGCCTGAATCATATGAGTGAACACTGGTATCATGTAGGTCTGTTCATAAGGGTTCCAAGAAAATTTGTGTCATAATTTTCTCAGCTTCCTAGTGGCCACAATGGATTTTTGAAGTTGGACTTATTCATTGAAACATTTCATCGAACATGTGATGTGCTTGTATCAATCTTCAAACTTTAATCCTTCAAATCTACTTCTTTTTCTACAAAATTCATGGACGAGCTCAAGGGGAGGCTCAACTACATTTTCTTTGTGATGGAAGTTGTTTAACTACAAGTGTGTTTGTCTCAAATACATAAAGTGGAAGGGGGCGGGCTGGAGCCAAACTCAACAAAATAAAACTGAAAACAGGACAACAAACTGAAAACATGAAAGTGAAGAAGAATCCTCTTCTAACCTTTTTCTCTGTTTGAAGCTTGATAAACTAATGAATAAAGGACTAGCGCGCGCACGCTGGAAAACTTTGGCAGCCTGTCGGCGTCGATTGAAAATCTCGCGGGTTAGATTTTCTACAATGCCCAAGGGGCCCTTTATTGTAGGATCGAAGAGCACGTGAAAAGCTACCAGAGGAGCGTGAATGGAAGATTATAATTTTTTAGCGGCAGCAATAAAAACCCCTCGGCAGAAAATTGATCTGTTAAGAAATGGTGTGTGCAACTAATCTAAATGTGATCAATCGTGACAAAATCAGTGTAGATTGTGGAGAATCAAGTCATGAAGACACAACAACAAGAATCACGAAAAACCATCAAGAAAAACTCAAGTTACGATCGAAAGATTGAATGAAGGTCAATCTGGTCTACCCGGGAAAAACAATTCTGGAATACTACAAAAAAAAACTCTTGTAGATTAGAAACCACAAGTCCAGTGATCATGAAATTTTCACATATGATAGTTAATCAAGTTGTCAAGACAACCAAAAAATAATCACGTCATTCGGATCTGTAAAACTCGAGTTATGATAAAACCACTAAAGAAAGGTAGTGCTATGCAGAAACTCAACAAGAAAAACTTGTTTGAAACAATCGGACAAACGAGGCACAAAATTTCTTTCAAACTACGAATTTTATTGATCAAAACACAAGAGGAACATCTCCAAAGTCGTGCCCCACGAGCTCTGGCCTCCCTTGCTTATATAACCAGCCCTTAGGCCAACCTAATCCTAACTAGGACTGAAATCCTACTCAGATTCAACCGAAACTTTCCATAATAGTTCAAGACTCTTCCATATGTAGATAGAAGCAATCTTAAGACTTCCAAACACCTTAGAAACGTATCCCACATTCCTAAAACAACCCAACATTGTGACCCACAGGAAATCCTATCATAACCAACTCAAATCTCTCCATATTTGATTCAAACCCGACTCAACCGCAACTTGAGTCCATAACCTAGATGGTTGGACCTTTTTGACCAATTTTTTACGTCCACATCTCTTCATCATGCCTCGAAACCATGTAGCAATGTCCATGCACTCCTCGCACACGTGTAAACATCTTCCAACAAAATCCACGGTACCTTCATATGCATTGTTCTTGATTCAAACATGCTGCACAACCTCCCGATCAACTCAACCACAATTCCTCCCGAACTTGGTTGTTAAATCTCATCTTCTCCCCAAGACTAGTTTTCAATGGATCCCGTCACCAGCCATGTCTTGAACTCAAGAAACACCTGCACAAGAACAAACAACCAACACTTCCGAGCACAAGTCCTTGACTTGACTCTCGTTAGTTCTGAAACCACAACACCTTACTGAGCACCTCACATAAGCATGTTACAAATCTTAGCAAAAAATTATCAACCATAACCACCAAAACACACCAAAAAATTAGTAAAATAATACTAAGCAAACTTTACATAGATGTAAAGCAAGTTTGAATCAATTCAAGGTAAAAGCAGAACCATTGTAATCTAGCTTCGAACCTTGCCAAAACTAATCGGACCTTGAGCCGGAGCATACCAAAGATAGGAGGACCTAGCACCAGTGCTTACCAAAGCTAGTCGGACCTAGCGCTGGAGCTTACCAAAGCTAGTCGGACCTAGCGCTGGAGATGACCAAAGCTAGTCGGACCTAGCCGCAGCAAGTCAGACCTAACCAAAATAAGTCGGACCTAGACAAAGAAGTCAGACCTAGCCAAAGTAAGTCGGACCTAGACAAAGCAAGTCGGACCTTACGTCGAACCTTGCCGGAGCTACCCAAAATAAGTCAGACCTATTGTCGGACCTTGCTGGAGCTCGGACCTAGAGTTGGACCTTGTTGAAAAAGGTGTTTTGGTGATATTCAAAACTTTTATCACCATAGCAAATGTATTCAGCATACATAGGTCTCACAATCTCCCCCTTCATGAATGCATTGGCAACACCACTTAAAATCCGAACATTGGCTTATTCACATGAAAAGTTTTGAAAACAAAATTCCCCCCTGTTCATATTTCTCCCCCTTTGTAAATCAGAAATAAAATGAGAAGAAAATCAATTCTCCCCCTAAGAAGAATCGAGCCAAAACACTTGTGAATATGTGCAATGTGTGATCAATTCCCCCCCCCCCCTTTGACAATATATTCAACAAGGTCCAAAAAGAAATTTTAATTGTTATGAGCATATTATTACATATACATATAAAACAAAGCTTCATCCAAGTCATACTATCAAGTAACTTACACTATCACATCAATGAGATACATAAAGTAGTGTAAGTCATGCTAGAGATCAAGTGTAATTTTCAATTTAAACAAGTCATGATCTCACAAACTTAATTATTTCAAGACTTGAAAGCATGACACTTGTTGCTGCAATTTTATTTTCTTTTAAGCACAAATTATGATCATATGACATTTGCAAGAGATTATATGCCGCATCTGTCTTATTCTAACCAACCAAGCCAAGCCTATGTCATTTGACAATCAGAAGGTTAAGGACATGGTATTAGTCATACACAACTCCTTCCAAGTTCATATCTAGGTGCAATGATAAGCCATCTCAAAAAAAAAAAGTGTGATGCATGCATATTCTCTTGATTTTTTCTCATTTTTTCATGTGAACATAAAAACTCAACATGTGAGTTGCTTACTTGATTAATTCTTTATGTTTAAAAGCACTTGTGAGCATGTAACAAGTTCAAAACAGCAAGAATGTTCGATCATGACCAGATTTAGTGTAAGTAATTATTCCAATTACTAGTCATGGAAAAAACTATAAAATATATAACACGAGTAATGTAGTAAGAACTTTCAGCATGTAAAAGGAATCACAAAGTCATATATGTATGAAATACTATGCTCATATTACTTTAGTTTCAGATTCATACATAGACTTCCCAAGTTTCAAAACTCCCCCTCAATTTAAGCCATGAGGATGCATAACCCCTATTTTGCTACGAATGAAACAAAAAATAAGTGAAATCCAAAGGCTTTGCAAAATTATCAGCCAATTGTTGTTCGGTACCTATATGGTGAAGCACAATGTTTCCTTTTTCAACATTATCACGGAGAAAGTGATACCTAATGTCAATGTGCTTTGTTCTCGAATGTTGCACGATATTTTTAGCAATGCAAATAGCACTAGTGTTATCACAAAACAATGGAACACTATCTAGATTAACCCCATTGTCCTTAAGAGTTTGAACAATCCAAAGAATTTGTGAGCAAGCGCTAGTAGTAGCTACATATTCAGATTCGGCCGTGGATTGTGCAACTGAGTTTTGTTTTCTAGAGGACCAAGCAACAAGAGAATTACCAAGAAAATGACAATTACTTTTGACGGCTTGACGATGTGAAGCACGTGGGGAAGCTTGAAACCGTGCACAAAGACATACGCTGAATTGTATGTCCGGTCTTGATGTTGTGAGGTACAAATGTGATGCGATCATGCTTCTATATTCTTTCTGATCCACGGGTTCACCATCTTCGTCAAGTTCAAGCGTCGTTGCTGTACCCATTAGTGTCCGAAGAAGCTTGCTTTTGTCCATGTTGAAGCGCTTAAGAAGGTCTCTTGTATACTTCGTTTGATGCACAAAGGTTTCCTCCTTGGTTTGCTTGATTTGCAGCCCCAAAAAGTACGTGAGTTCTCCCATCATACTCATCTCAAATTTGGAACTCGTCATAGCTGAAAACTTGGACACAAGATCATGAAGAGCACAACCAAATATAATATCATCCACATACAGTTGAACAAATAATGAGTCACTGTCATGCTTAAGCACAAAAATAGTTTTATCAACCTTGCCCATGGTAAACCCCTTTTCGAGTAAGAATGTTTTTAACCTATCATACCATGCTCAAGGCGCTTGTTTGAGACCGTACAAGGCTTTGGACAATTTGTAAACATGATTTGGAAAGTCTGGATTTTCAAAACCCGGTGGTTGCTTGACATAAACCTCCTCATATATATAGCCATTAAGAGAAGCACTTTTAACATCCATTTGATATAACTTGAAACCTTTAGATGCAGCAAAATCTAAAAAATTCTTATGGCTTCTAATCTAGCAACAGGAGCAAAAGTTTCATCATAATCTAGACCTTTAATTTGTGTGAAACCTTGAGCAACCAGCCTAGCCTTATTCGTAACCATAAGCCCATCCTCACTTTGTTTATTTTTAAACACCCACTGAGTTCCAATTAAAGTGTGACCTTGTGGTGGAGGTACAAGTTTCCAAACATTATTTCTTTCAAAATTTTATAACTCTTCTTGCATGACAATAATCCAAGATTCATTAGTGAGTGCGTGTGATATATCTTTGGGTTCAAAAGAAGCAACAAAAGCAGAATGAGCATGAGAGTTTGGATCGCAAAACCTGGACTGTGTGACTCGTTCGTGCAAGATCTCAATGATTTGTTGTGGAGGATGACTTTTGAGGATTCGAGGGGTGGAGTAGACACTTCACAAGCTCCTTGTTCTTCATGTTCATCACAAATAGAAGAACTTGTGGCTTGAGGACAATCTGCACCAGCTGCAGTTGTTGTTGGTGCTGGTTGTGGTGTAAAATCAGCAGCGTGATCAACGTCATTTGCTTCTGAATTTTCGGGCAGTAGCACCACTTCTTTGTCTTCTTCTATGAAAATACTCTCCCCCTGCGGATACGGATCTGAACCTGCAATATTAGAGCTAGTACCTGAGCTATCTTCATCAAAAGAAACCTCACAAGTCTCCACAATTTTGTTAGTGTCAAGTAAAAGCGGACGATATCCTCTAATATGAGATGGATAATCAAGAAACATTCCATCAATAGATCTAGCTTCAAATTTATCAAGATTACCATGTTTCTTAACAAAGCATTTGCAACCAAAGACCCTAAAGTGTGTGACACTAGGCCTATGTCCAAACCGAAGCTCATATGGTGTTTTTCCTAGCTTAGCACGTAAGAAAACATGAATTGAAACATAACAAGCGGTTGCAATTGCATCTGTCCAAAACTTTCTAGGAGTTTGATATTCATCAAGCATAGTCCTAGCCATCTCAACTAAGGTTCTGTTCTTTCTCTCTATAACACCGTTTTGTTGAGGTACATATGGTGAAGAAAATTGATGATCTATTACTTTTTCAGCACAAAAATGATCAAAGGATTGATTTTTAAATTCGGTTCCATCATCACTTCTAATTGCTCTTAAAGATCATGGGTGATCAATTGATAATCTAAGAGATAAAGTTCTAAAGTGACTAAAAACTTCATTCTTAGATGCCATAAAATAAAACCAAGAGTATCTAGAATAGGCATCAACAATCACAAGAACATACCATTTACCTCCGAAGGATTGAACACGTGAAGGTAGGCGGTGTCAAGATGCAAAAGTTGACCTGGTTTAGTTGTCATGGTCATTGTGAAAGGAGCATGTGAACCTGCAACCATCTTAGCATGTCTACAAGAAGAGCACACAATTTCTTTGTCCCTTTTAAGCTTAGCAACCCACGTATGTGATCAAGAGCACTAACACGCGTGTGATGATCAAAGCCTACTTGACCAAGTCTACAATGCCAAAAACATAAGTCTTTTGAATCATTAGCAACTAGAAACCTATGCTTAAAAGAATACATATCAAAATCAGCTTTAAAAACTCTTCCAAACCGAGACATGTTAAAAATAAGCTCATTATTTGAACCTACAACTTTCCAGCAATTTTTATTGAAAATAATTTCCAAATTTTTATCTAGCAATTATGAAACAGAAAGCAAGTTGTATTTCAAATTTTGACAACTGTCACATCCTTCAAAGTGTAGTGATTATTTACTCGAACCAAACCCTTAGCAATTATAGGAGTTGAAGAATTATCGGCGAAAGTAACATTCTCAACACGTGACACAAAAGAGAGGGAGGAGAACCATTCTTTGTTACCGGTCATGTGGCATGAGCAACCTGAATCCACAATCCAAATGTTCTCCTTACTCAAATGTGTAGCCTACATAGAAGCACAATACGTCGATGACTCAATACTGGGATTAGTCAAAAGGCATTTAGGAATCCAGTACTGAGTCACAAGACATCCAACAGGAGTAACACGCGAAAGCTGAGATAAAATAGCAGGTTTATAAGCCAAAGCTTGAGGATTTTTGTACCCAACTACTGACCTACAAGGTGTTACATGTGTAGCACGAAAAATAGTAGGTTTGGGAGCAAACTTTGCATGTTTTCGACTCATTACTGCAGGTTGCATGTTCCTATCATTCGGTTTAGTATGTGCAGCAAATTTTGCATGAAAGTTATGAGATCTTGCAATCATGCTTTCCCTTTTCTATTGTTTAGCTAGTCTATAACAAAAATCTATAACATGACCATCTCTTCCACAATAGGTACAATGAAATTTAATTTTGTGTTCATGTCTAGATGAACGAGCAACATTTTTATTTGAAACCGAATGAGACAACACTCCTGCAGATTTAAAAACCACTTCTTTTTGTTTAGGAATTGTTTGAATCAAAGCACTCTCTAATGACTTTACAATTTTAGATGGATGTGCTTTAGCATGAGTATGGGAATCAAAACCTAAACCAGTTTTATCATTGCAAGATTTGGATGAATTCAGCAACAAGTTTAGATTTTTGTTCCCAATACAAGCTGCTCTATTGTCCTATTTATGTCATCGATTTTCTTAGACAATTCTAGGCAGTTTTCACATAAAGTTTTTCCTTTTAGTTTGCAATTAGAACAATATTTAACTTCATGAGAACATAAAGCATTGTTCAATATAGAAATGTCATTCATACAATTGTGTAGTTTCTTATCATGATTATCACAAGTAGAACAATGTGAATCAATTGTAGAACAGCTAGCATCTTTCATTTTTTTATCATTAAAGGCAGCTAACTTTTTGTTCTTTCCAATTTCAAGTTATATCTTATCATGTGTGGAGGTGTGCACACTTCTTAAAGAGGACAATTGTTCATATATAAGCTCACATGAGGAACAAGAATCATCACTAGGAATCAAAGATTTCAAACGATTAATTTCATATTCTAGTGACTCAATTTTAACAGCATTGTCCCTAAGCTTTTTGTCCTTTTTTCTAACTATAAGAGTGGCACGAGAAATAGTATCACACATTTCTTCGCAAGTAGGACATACCTCTTCATTGTCGCTGTTGTGTTCTGCCTCCTCTATACTTGATCTTGACTTGACCACCATGAAGCACAAGTTTGTACAATCTTCTTCATCTTTGTCACTTCCAATGTCCACATCGCTTGATCCAAGTTCTTGAAGTGCGAAGATAAAACTATTCACCAATTGGCGTCCTGTAAAACCCTTTTTCTTTTTCTTCTCGTCTGCAAAGGAGTGTTTTGTCCTTGTTTGCTTTTCATCACGAGAAGTAGTACCTAAAAGGTTAGGGCAGTCCATGCAAAAATGTCTTGTCTTACCACATTCGAAGCATCATTGAGGTCCGACAGTTCCTTTCCTTCTAGTTGTCACATTTTGCAATGCTTTTAAGAACCGAGTAGAGATGAGTGCAAGTTCTTCCTCTAGAAACTCTTCAATCTGTTAAAGGGTTAGAGAGGACAACAAAACAAGTGTTCCACAAGATGAAGATGGGTCGGAGCTAGGCATGTCACATTGAGAAATGAATGCAAGAGACTTGTTAGGGTTCTTACGTGAGATTATGTCAATTTCATGAGTTTTCAATTTAGAATATGGAACATCTAAAGTAGGTGTACTCATGATAGTAGATTCACAAATAGGTGTAACTTTCATCTTTCAAATTGACATGTCTAATGCACTTAGTAATTGCCTAGCATTCTCAGCATTTGAAAAATTAACATTCATGCTACGCAAGTTGCTGAAAATTTTATTAAAACGAGCAAAGAGATCGTCGATGGACTCACCTGGTTGCATCTCAAAGCACATATATTCATTATTGAACATATCATGCTTTACCTCCTTGATCATGTTGGATCCTTCCTGGTAGTCACAAAGTGCTTTTCACACATTGTACGCAGATCAGAGGTGTGCAACACGGTCAAAGTCGCTTTGAGTTAATCCTTGTATGATCAAGTTGCAAGCGTTGTTGTTGTTGTCGACATCTCTCATGTTTGTAGCCATGACTTAATTGTTTGACAGCACATTGTAAGGATTCTACACATTCTCCCATATTGTGAAGCCTTGTGCCATGATGAAGGATTCCATATGTGCCTTCCAAAACTGAAAATCAATACCACTAGACACACAAGGTTTGGCGGAGTATTTCTCCATGATGATTATTCAAAAAACATGCAAATCTCAAAGATTAAAGCATCGTGTCTCTGATACCAATTGTAGGATCGAAGATCATGTGAAAAGTTACCAGAGGGGGGGTGAATGGTAGATTACAACATTTTCAGCGGAAGCAACAAAAGCCCCTCGACAGAAAATTGATCTGTTAAGAAATTGTGTGTGTGACTAATCTAAACATGATCAATCATGACAAAACCAATAGAGATTTTGGATAATCAAGTCACAAAGACACAACAACAAGAATCACAAAAAACCGTCAACAAAAACTGAAGTTACGATTGAAAGATTGAATGAAGGTCAATCTGGTCTACCCGAGAAAAACAGTTCTGGAATACTGCAAAGAAACTTGTGTAGATCAGAAACCATAAGTCCAATGATCATGAAATTTTCGCAGATGATATATAATCAAGTTGTAAAGACAACCCAGAAATAATCATGTCAATTGGATCTATAAAACTCAAGTTATGATAAAAGCACCGAAGAAAGGTAGAGTTGTGAACAAACTCGACGAGAAAAACTTGTCTGAAACAAGTCGGACGAACAAGGCACAAACATTCCTTCAAAATACAAATTTTATTGATAAAAACACAAAAGGAACAGCCCCAAAGTTGTGCCTCACGAGCTCTTGCCTCCCTTGCTTATTTAACCAACCCTTAGGCCAACCAATCCTAACTAGGACTCAAATCCTACTCAAATTCAACTGAAACTTTCCATAACTGCTCAAGACTCTTCCATACGCACATAGAAGCAATCTTAAGACTTCCAAACACCTTAGGAATATATGCCACATTCCTAAAACAATCCAACTTCGTGACCCACACAAAATCCTATCATAACCAACTCAAATCTTTCCATATTTGAGTCAAACCCGACTCAGTCGCAGCCTGAGTCCATAACCTAGTAGGTTGGACCTTTCCGACCAATTTTTTAAATCCACATCTCTTCATCACGCCTCAGAACCACGTAGCCACGTCCATGCACTCCTTGCACACGTGCAAACATCTTCCAACTACATCCACAATACCTTCATATGCATTGTTCTTGATTCAAACATGCTGCGCAACCTCCTGATCAACTCAACCACAATTCCTCCCAAACTTAGTTGTTGAAACTCATCTTCTCCCTAAGACTAGTTCAATGGATCCCCTCACCAACCATGTCTTGAACTCAATCAACACCTGCACATGAACAAACAAACAACCAATACTTCTGAGCACATGTCCTCAACTTGACTCTAGTTCCGAAACCACAACATCTTACGTGAGAACCTCATATAAGCATGTTGCAAACCTTAGCAAAAAGATATCAACCATAACCACCAAAACACATCAAAAACTTAGTAAAAGAACACTAAGCAAACTTTTTATGGATGTAAAGCAAGTTCGAACCAATTTAAAGTCAAAGCAAAACCATTGCAATCAAACTCCATACCTTGCCAGAACTAACCCGACCTTGTGCTGGAGCTTTCCAAAGCTAGCAGGACCTAGCACCGGAGCTTATTAAAGCTAGTCAGACCTAGCGTCGAGCTTACCAAAGCTAGTTAGACCTAGCGTCGGAGCTGATTAAAGCTAGTCGGACCTAGCCCCAGCAAGTCGAACCTAACCAAAATAAGTCGGACCTAGACAAAGAAGTCAGACCTAGCCAAAGTAAGTCAGACCTAGACAAAGCAAGTCGGACATTTCGTCAGACCTTGCCGGAGCTACCCAAAACAAGTCGTATCTATTGTCGGACCGTGCTAGAGCTCGGACCAAGAGTCGGACCTTGTTGAAAAAGGTGTTTTGGTGATATTCAAAACTTGTACCGCTATAGCCAATGTATAGCACACATAGGTCTCACATTTATATAGACTTCCGTTTTCACAGGCGGATTTTAATGAAAAACCAACTGTGATAAACATTAATTAAGCCTAGACTCAGTGCATTTTTTCATGCAGTTTTTAACTACTGCATAAACAGTTGTTGCTAAAGAACCGCCTGTGATAATCATTTGAGCCTGTTCTTTAGTTTTCTTTTCCCGTGCTTCTTTTTATTTAGATTCCAATATAAATACTCAAACATGTATAGATTCTGCAAATTGAGTCCAAATTCAATTATTCTTTTTTCTATATTCTTCAAAAATTAATATCTACCACCTGGACCAAAAATTTGAAAACTTGTATCGCTAACATTGTAATGTTTTGGTAAATATCAGATTCCTTTATACTCACATATTATTAACATTTTTTTATCTCCTAAAAAAGGGATCCTTCACCGAAATTGGTTTGCATTAACATATTTGTCTTAGTTATACATGTATGAGTTTTGTTAATTTTTTAAAGCCTTCCAACATGTCAAAATTCAAATTATCCATCAGTCTAATAAAATGCTCATATACATATGAGACATTCATCAAAATTTGAACACACATTGATTCAAAAAAAAAATAAAAAAATCTGAAAAACATCATAAAGGTTGTTATGATGACAAAAAAGTTCCATTGAAAAATTAAATGAAAAAATAATTATATTCATCATGATAGAAAATTGACAAATAATCAGTGTTATTTGTTTTTTATGTTCTGACCAATTTCAAAGGCTTTCCCAAGTGAAATTTAATGGGAACCTTTAATACTGAAGCAAATTACAAGAAAGTAGAATTTGGTATTTTAAAAGGCCCCTCAATTTAATCAAGAATATTAATAAAGCCTAGACTCAGTACATTTTTTTTCAGACGGTTTTTAACTCGGTTGTTGCTAAAGAACCGCCTGTGATAATGACCCGAGCCTGTTCTTCAGTTTTCGTTTCCCTTCTTCTTTTTTTATTTAGATTCTAATATAAATACTCAAACATGTATAGATTCTGCAAATTGAGTCCAAATTTGATAATTCCTTTTTCTATGTTCTTCAAAAATTAATATCTACCACCTGGACCAAATATTTTAAAACTTGTATAGCTAACATTGTAATGTTTTGATAAATATCAAATAAATGTATACTCATATATTATTCACATTTTTGTATCTCCTAAAAAAGTATCCTTCATCGAAATTGGTTTTTATGAACATAGTTGTCTTAGTTATACATGTATGAATTTTGTTAATTTTTTAAAGCATTCCAACATGTCAAAATTCAAATTATCCATCATTATAATCAAATGCTCATATACATATGAGGCATTCATCAAACTTTGAAAACACATTGATTCAAAAAAATTTTAAAAAAATCATAGAGGTCGGTATGATGATTAAAAAGTTCCGTTGACAAATTAAATGAAAAAAATCATTATATTCATCATGATACAAAATGAAAAATAATCAGTGTTATTTGTTTTTTATGTTCTGACAAATACAAAAGCTTTCCCAAGTGAGGAACAAGAATCATCACTATGAATCAAAGATTTCAAACAATTAATTTCAAATTCTAGTGACTCAATTTTAACAGCATTGTCCCTAAGTTTTTTGTCCTTTTTCTTAACTATAAGAGTGGCACGAGAAATAGTATCACACATTTCTTCGCAAGTAGGACATACCTCTTCGTTGTCGCTGTTGTGTTCTGCCTCCTCTATACTTGATCCTGACTTGCCCACCATGAAGCACAAGTTTGCCAAATCATCTTCATCTTTGTCACTTCCAATGTCCACATTTCTTGAGCCAAGTTATTGAAGTGCAGAGATAAAACTATTCAACAGTTCGCGTTTTGTAAAACCCTTTTTCTTCGTCTTCTTGTCTGTAAAGGAGTGCTTCGTCCTTGTTAGCTTTTCATCACGGGAAGTAGTACCTAAAAGGTTAGGGCAGTCCATGCAAAAATGTCCTATCTTAGCACATTTGAAGCATCGTTGAGGTCCGACAGTTCCTGTCCTTCTAGTTCTCACATTTTGCAATGCTTTTGAGAACCGAGTAGAGATGAGTGCAAGTTCTTCCTCTAGAAACTCTTCAATCTGTTCAAAGGTTAGAGAGGACAACAAAACAAGTGTTCCATAAGATTAAGATGGGCCAGAGCTAGGCATGTCATGTTGGGAAACGAACGCAAGAGACTTGTTGGGGTTCTTACGTGAGATTATGTCAATTTCATAGATTTCAATTTAGAATATGGAACATATAAAGTAAGTGTACTCATGACAGTAGATTCACAAATAGGTGTAACTTTTATCTCTCAAATTGACATGTCTAATGCACTTAGTAATTGTCTAGCATTCCCAGCATTTGAAAAATTAACATTCATGCTACGCAAGTTGCTGAGAATTTTATTGAAACGAGCAAAGAGATCGTCGATGGACTCACCTGGTTGCATCTCAAAGCACATATATTCTTTATTGAACATATCATGATTTACCTCCTTGATCGTGTTGGATCCTTCCTGGTAGTCACAAAGTGCTTTCCACACATTGTACGCAAATCGAAGGTGTGCAACACGATCAAAGTCGCTTTGAGATAATCCTTATATGATCAAGTTGCGTGCCTTGTTGTTGTTGTCGACATCTGTCATGTTTGTAGCCATGACCTGATTGTTTGACAGCACGTTGTAAGGATTGTACACCTTTTCCCATATTGTGAAGCCTTGTGCCTGGATGAAGGCTTCCATACATGCCTTCTAAACCTGAAAATCAATACCACTAGACACACAAGGTTTGGCGGAGTATTTCTCCATGATGATTATTCAAAACACGTGCAAATCTCAAATATTAAAGCATCATGACTCTGGTACCAATTGTAGGATGTAAGAGCACGTGAAAAGCTACCAGAGGGGAGGGGTGAATGGTAGATTACAACATTTTCAGCGGAAGCAACAAAAGCCCCTCGGCAAAAAATTGATCTGTTAAGAATTTGTATGTGTGACTAATCTAAACATGATTAATCATGATAAAACCAGTATAGATTATGTAGAATCAAGTCCCGAAGACACAATAACAAGAATCACGAAAAACCGTCGAGAAAAACTTAAGTTATGATCGAAAGATTAAATGAAGGTCAATCTGGTCTACCCGAGAAAAACAGTTCTGGAATACTGCAAAGAAACTTGTGTAGATCAGAAACCACAAGTCCAATAATCGTGAAATTTTCACAGATGATAGATAATCAAGTTTTAAAGACAACCCAAAAAGAATCACGTCAATTGGATCTGTAAAACTCAAGTTATGGTAAAACCACTGAAGAAAGGTATAGTTGTGCAGAAACTCGACGAGAACAACTTGTCTGAAACAAGTCGGACAAACAAGGCAAATACGTTCCTTCAAACTACAAATTTTATTGATAAAAACACAAGAGGAACAGCCCCAAAGTCATGCCCCACGAGCTCTTGCCTCCCTTGCTTATTTAACCGGCCCTTAGGCCAACCAAATCCTAACTAGGACTCAAATCCTACTCAAATTCAACCGAAACTTTTCGTAACTGGTCAAGACTCTTCCATACGCAGATACAAGCAATCTTAAGACTTCCAAACACCTTAGGAACGTATCCCACATTCCTAAAACAACCCAACTTCGTGGCCCAGACGAAATCCTATCATAACCAACTCAAATCTTCCCATATTTGAGTCAAACCCCACTCAGCCGCAGCCTGAGTCCATAACCTAGTAGGTTTGACCTTTCCGACCAATTTTTTATGTTCACATCTCTTTATCACACCTCGGAACCATGTAGCCACATCCATGCACTCCTTGCACACGTGCAAACATCTTCCAACTACATCCACAATACCATCATATGCATTGTTCTTGATTCAAACATGCTGCACAATCTCCCGATCAACTCAACCACAATTCCTCCCAAACTTAGTTGTTGAAACTCATCTTCTCCCTAAGACTAGTTCAATGGATCCCCTCAACAACCATGTCTTGAACTCAAGCAACACCTGCACATGAACAAACAACCAATACTTCCGAGCACATGTCCTCAACTTGACTCTCGTTAGTTCCGAAACCACAACACCTTACGTGAGCACCTCATATAAGCATGTTGCAAACCTTAGCAAAAACATATCAACCATAACCACCAAAACACATCAAAAACTTGGTAAAAGAACACTAAGAAAACTTTCCATGGATGAAAAGCAAGTTCGAATCAATTCAAAGTCAAAGCAAAACCATTGCAATCAAGCTCCATACCTTGCCAAAACTAACCCGACCTTGTGTCGGAGCTTACCAAAGCTAGCAGGACCTAGCACCGGAGCTTATTAAAGCTAGTCGGACCTAGCGCTGAGCTTACCAAAGCTAGTCGGACCTAGCATCGGAGCTGACCAAAGCTAGTCGGACCTAGCCACAGCAAGTCGGACCTAACCAAAATAAGTCAGACCTAGACAAAGAAGTCAGACCTAGCCAAAGTAAGTCAGACCTAGACAAAGCAAGTCAGACCTTTCGTCAGACCTTGCCGGAGCTACCCAAAACAAGTCGTACCTATTGTCGGACCGAGCTAGAGCTCAGACAAAGAGTCGGACCTTGTTGAAAAAGGTGTTCTTGTGATATTCAAAACTTTTATCGCTATAGCCAATGTACTTAGCACAAATAGGTCTCACATTTATAAAGACTTCCGTCTTCAGAGGCGGATTTTAATGAAAAAACCGATTGTGCTAAACATTAATTAAGCCTAGACCCAGTCCATTTTTTCAGGCGGTTTTTAATTACTACACAGACGATTGTTGCTAAAGAACCGCCTGTGATAATGATCCGAGCCTGTTCTTTAGTTTTCTTTTCCCTTGCTTCTTTTTTATTTAGATTCCAAATATATATACTCAAACATGTAGAGATTCTGCAAATTGAGTCCAAATTCAATTATTATTTTTCTATATTCTTCAAAAATTAATATCTACAACCTGGACCAAATATTTTAAAACTTGTATCGCTAACATTGTAATGTTTTGGTAAATATCAGATTCCTTTAAACTCACATATTATTCACATTTTTGTATCTCCTAAAAAAGGGATCTTTCACTGAAATTGGTTTGTATGAACATATTTGTCTTAGTTATACATGTATGAGTTTTGTTAAATTTTTTAAAGCATTCCACATGTCAAAATTCAAATTATCCATCATTCTAAGAAAATTCTCATATACATATGAGACATTCATCAAATTTTGAACACACATTGATTCAAAAAAAATTTAAAAAAAATCTGAAAAAAAATCATAAAGGTTGGTATGATGACTAAAAAGTTCCATTGAAAAATTAAATGAAAAAATCATTATATTCATCATGATAGTAAAATGACAAATATTCAGTGTTATTTGTTTTTTATGTTCTAACCAATTTCAAAGGCTTTCCCAAGTGAAATTTAGTGGGAACCTTTAATACTGAAGCAAATTACAAGAAAGTAGAATTTGGAATTTTAAAGGCCCCTCAATTTAATCAAGAATATTAATAAACCCTAGACTCAATACATTTTTTTCGGACGGTTTTTAACTCGGTTGTTGCTAAAGAACCGCCTGTGATAATGACCCAGCCTGTTCTTCAGTTTTATTTTCCCTTGCTTCTTTTTTATTTAGATTCCAATATAAATACTCAAACATGTATAGATTCTACTAATTGATTCCAAATTTGATGATTCTTTTTTATATATTTTTCAAAAATTACTATCTACCACCTGGACCAAATATTTTAAAACTTGTATAGCTAACATTGTAATATTTTGGTAAATATCAAATTAATTTATACTCACATATTATTCACATTCTTGTATCTTCTAGAAAAGGGATCCTTCACTGAAATTTGTTTGTATGAACATATTTGTCTTATTTATACATGTATGAATTTTGTTAATTTTCTTAAGGCAATCCAACATGTCAAAGTTCAAATTGTCTATCATTCTAATCAAATGCTCACATACATATGAAGCATTTATCAAATTTTGAACACACATTGATTCAAAAAAGATTTAAAAAAATCTAAAAAAATCATAGAGGTTGGTATGATGACTAAAAAGTTCCATCAAAAAATTAAATGAAAAAATCATTATATTCATCATGATAGAAAAATGACAAATAACCAGTGTAATTTGTTTTTTATGTTCTGACAAATTTCAAAGGTTTTCCGAAGTGAAATTTAATGATAACCTTTAATACTAAAGCATATTACAAGAAAGTGGAATTTGGGCTTTTAAAGACTTCTTATTTTAATCAGGAATATTAATTAAGCCTAGACTCATTATATTTTTTCAGACGGTTTTTAACTACTGCACAGGCGGTTGTTGCTAAAGAGCCGCCTGTGATAATGGCCCGAGCCTATTCTTCAGTTTTCTTTTCCCTTGTTTTTTATTTAGATTCCAATATATATACTAAAACATGTATAGATTCTGCAAATTGAGTCCAAATTTGATAATTCTATTTTCTATATTCTTCAAAAATTAATATCTACTACCTGGACCAAATATTTTAAAACTTTTATAGCTAACATTGTAATGTTTTAGTAAATATCAAATTAATTTATACTCATATATTATTCACATTTTTGTATCTCCTAAAAAGAGGACCCTTCACCGAAATTGGTTTGTATGAACATATTTGTCTTAGTTATACATGTATGAATTTTGTTAATTTTTTAAAGCATTTCAACATGTCAAAATTCAAACTATTCATCATTCTAATCAAATGCTCATATACATATGAGGCATTCATCAGATTTTGAAAACACATTGATTCAAAAAAATTTAAAAAAAAAAACTGAAAAAATAGTAGAGGTTGGTATGATGACTAGAAAGTTCCATTTAAAAATTAAATGAAAAAAATCATTATATTCATCATGATAGAAAAATGACATATAATCAATGTTATTTGTTTTTTATGTTCTGACCTATTTCAAAGGCTTTCCTAAGTGAAATTTAATGATAACCTTTAATACTAAAGCAGATTGCAAGAAAGTGGAATTTGGGATTTTAAAAGGCTTCTCAATTTAATAAAGAATATTAATTAAGCCTATATAAAGACCTTTTCAGACGGTTGGTACTGAATAACCTCCTGAGAGAAGTCATCTTCCCAGGCGGTTATTACTAAATAACGGCCTGGTATAAAGACTTCTTCTCAGGCGGTTGGTACTTAATAACCGCCCTGAGAGAAGTCCTCTACTCAGGTGGTTGATACTTAATAACCGTCTGAGAGGATAGGCTATATATAGCCTTCGTCTTCCTTGGAAAATCCTAACCCATGAGAAATCACTAAGACGCCATCCGGCTGGCAAAATTTTGTTTGCCGCCAAGTCTTCGCTGCCGTCGCCGCTAGGCTTTGCCCTCACCGCTGAGCTTCGTCGTCGCCGCTGAGCTTTACCATCGTCGCCGAGCTTCACCCTCGCCGCTTCCTTCCTTCCTTCCAGCTACGTTGATCTTTTCCCTTGTCGTCGCCACCGAGATTCGACCTTGCCGCCAGGTACGCCGCCGCTTCCTTCCCTCCTCCATCCCCGTGCCGCCTCCCTCCTCGCCCTCGCCGCTGACAAAGTCATGTCATCGCTGTTGTCGCACCCTAGATTTTCTTATTTGCCTTTGATACAAGCAATATGCATGCCTAATGCCTTGGTCAGTTGCCTTCCTATCCAATTTTCATTAATCAAAGTTGTGAACACGCAACAAAGTCAAATGAAGATTGGAGGTCATATGAAGATTGACAATGAAGATTGTAGGCCATATGTTATCTCTTACCTAGAGAGTAGTTCCCTTTTTTGACAACAAACAACAGGAAGATTATTTTAATTAAACTTTCAAACTTTCCCCTGTTTAAAGCAATTATAATTATAGTATAAAGCAATGAACCATGCAATGCAACTTTAAATAAAACATTAATATGGAAGGATTATCAACTCAACTTTGTTTCCTTGTTGGTTTAAGATTTGTCATTTCAATATGCTCATGCACAATTCCTTATTGAGAAATATATGGTTAATTGATTGTGGTGCCTCACTTAATATCTACTATCACAATATTTCCCCTATGTATTAGTATTTTGCCTCTTCTTCTCATGGTTTGTGCCATATAACTGGGACATATTTTGGCTATGTGTTGGAGCATTTATTTTTTTAGCTTTCACTGAAGTGGGACATATTTTTTTTGTCTTATTAGTTCTAGAATGGAAAGCCCTAAGAAGACTGTTGCTAGTAGTAACAATGAAGAATGCATTATGGAGTTTAGTGACTCCAGTAGTTCAGGCTCCGTTCAAAGTCTATCGGATCCTTTTCCAAATATAATAATTAAAAAGACTTCATAGGATCTCGACCCGGAATATGATCCTGCCGACGGGGTATGGATCACGAATTTTAACTCCAGCAATTGAAGTTAATGTTGGTTGTCAAGTATATGAAGTCTTATAATTCTTTTCTACCTAGCTTAATCACGAAGATAATGAGGTGACTTCGGGTCCTAAAACCGCAAAAGGTTCTCCAATGGTTGAATCCTCAGGTTCACTGAAGCAAAAACGAGGGCAATGAGGTCTCAATAAGGGTCCATTGAACCACATTATATCCATAACAAGTGTCAGTCCAGGTGGGCTTCCCCAAGAACAACTGGATTCAATTACAAAGTACTGAAAATGCATGTAGTTATCTTGTTAGAGAGCTCGTGCCGATCACAACCAAGAATCGGAGAAAATTACCTAAGGAGATCAATAATGAATCGTGGGAGAGGATAAAGAAAGAATTTAAGTTCCCCAAAGGAACGAAAAAAGCTGTAAAGAAAGCAAAGTTTCGTGGCTAGAGGAGTGAATGAATGCTTATGTTAAGGCTGATAAGGTCCCTACCCGAAGAAGATGAAAAAAATCACATAAGCTCAGTGGGAAGAATTTGTTAGTCAAAAGACCACACCAAAGGCTAAAGCCCTAAGTGAATCCAGGTTAGAGCTTGCCAAAAGAAACAAATACCATCATCACTTGAGGTCTACCGGATATGCTCCCAAAGTTCAGAAATGGAGTAATATATTAGAGAAAAATTACTAGTAAGGACAATCCTCACCCGTTAGAAGGTTGCGATGAGAGAACTCAGCAAAGGGTCTTTGCTCGGTCAGGTTTGACCAGCGAGGGAAAACTTGAAAAGTCAGACTCTATGAACGAAGTAGAGAAAAAAATGAAAGAAGTAATTGAAAAGCAATAGAAGGGTCTCTTCAAGCCGAAGAGGGAGAATGACCAACTTAACGATATCCTAGGACACTCTAAACACAGTGGATGGGTTCGAGCAATATCTTCTCAGATGTACTGGAGAGATGGTTTCCCGAAAGATAAAGAGACATAGAAGACGTGAGAAGTTCAGGAAAACACTTGATAAAACGATTGCTCAAAAGGTCAAGGAAAATATGCAAGAAATAATGGGTCAACGTGGACAATCGTGACATTTAGTGGCACCGAGTACAACGATGGTTCCCGTGGCAAAGGAGCAGTTGGTATCTCCAACTGCCTACCCTAGCAACTTAGGTTCTGTGCTAGGCTCAGGGTCCCATAAGTTCGCTGTCGATGATATTGTTAAGGACAGATCTTGTCGTCTTCTTGTCCCGATCGGCACAGCAGAGAACAAAACCAAACAGGTTGCCACTGCTATGGCAAAGCCTGATCGTGACTTCAACGACAATTCACTTCCATTGTATTATGCTGTGGTGCAAGTTCTTCGGATCATTGATAATGATTATGGAGATTATGAAATAGACCACGTCACACATGAGGGGATCACGACTATGGGGCAGGATGTCAACCAATTAATCGTTTGGCATCAACACGATATTATGTTGGACGATGAACTAGTTTCTAGCCCCGTCGCATCTTAAAATATTGCAACCCCGTCTTCTAAGCCAAAAGTCCAGGAAGATCCACTCCCGCTATGTCTCAGCAAGGATGATAGTAACCTTGCTAGTAAAGAACCAAGAGAAACCAGTTGAACAACAACTTGAAGCAGTACCAGAGCAAGCTGCTGGTAGTAAATAGCAACTAGTTGGGCAACAACTTGAAGCAGTACTAGAGCAAGCTGCTGGTAGTAAAGAGCAATCAGCTGAACAACAGATTCAACAACAAGCCAGTGTCCAACTTCCGACGACTACTCCTCAGTCATCAGTGCCTATGAAAGTTAGCTCATGCAAAAATAAGAAACCTTCTAAAGAAGTGTCAACATATTTGGAAAATCTGGAGGAAAATATTGGAAAATTGAGTGCATCTCGTTCTTCAGATGAGCCAACATTAGAAGATATTGAGGAGTGAGAAGAAGACGATGTCATGTATAATTGGCAGACGGCTTTAGTTAAACCAGGAGTTCCAATATATAAGATTAATAATGTTCCTCCTGGATATAAGAATGGGAAGCCGTTCATGACATCAGTATAAATTAGCAAACAACCTGTCTCCCTCAAAAGAATGCACGAGTGGTACATCTCTGTCAGCACAAAATATGATCTTTATTACGTCACATTTCATGTGCAAAAAAAGCATTCTGGAGCACTGGAGCAGATAAACGAGCCTTTCTATTTAAATATCTTTATAGCCTTTTCCGTCGAGGCATGCTCGAAATCAACCTGCTACTCATCTGGTGCTTGTAAGTGCCTCTAATATTTCGTATTTGCTTTTCTTACTACACACATACATATTTCATGAGATTATAACAATTCCAGACTTCTTTAATAGGATGCAATACATGAATAATAAAAATTTGGACACCAAGACAGATATCCTTGACCCTACACTGATTGCAAAGACGATATTCGACTTTAAGGTGGATCGAGACTCAGAAGAGTACAAGCACATAAAGAAAAGATTTGAAAAATCAATCGCAAAACAAAAGAAGGATAAAAGGACAGAAGTTGCAGCTTACATAGGACATGTCATGTTTAACTTTGTCAGAGATGTCAAGGATCTGGTAAAGGCTCCGTACCACTTCGAGTAAGTTGGACACATGACATTGAAATAGCAATTATTTCTAATTGTTAACTTAACACGTGTGTTTGTACGTGTGCAGTGAACACTATATAATGATCTTCATGAAGCCAATGCAGGGTTTGGCAACGGTCTTGGACTCAGCCAATTACTCACCAAATCATTACAGAGATTTTCTTTCCATTTTAAAACTGTACAGTTATTCGATACTTTAAATTTACACACATTTAGAATGTGTTGACGAGTTTTATATGATATTTATTACAACACTTGGTGGTTTTATGTGGAAAAGCTTGGCGGTTAGAGACCTCCTAATAAGGATGCATTGCACATATCAACATATTATCCTCGTCCCAAGCAACCTCCTGGGAGCGTCTTATGCAGGTATTATGTATGCAAGCATTTTTGGACCGCCAGCGAATATAGAGTGAATCGTGAGGATGTAAGTTATCCTTAATGTCGATATTGTATTTTCTTTCTTTTGAGTTTCATTTTCATTGTAACTAGCGTATTTTATACTTATATTATTTTCTTAGAAAGGTATTGAACTCTAGTTTCCAGTAGTGCAAGTGGTTTGTCATGAAAGCCTATATATATATATATATATATATATATATATATATATATATATATATATATATATATATATATATATATATATATATATATATATCAAGTTAGGTGTTCCTCACATCCTGTCAAATGTTCATAGCCATTTCACCTGTATAAAATTCCCAGATTCAAATTTTATCTCTACTGTTCGATATTACGAGAAACATTATTTTCAGATTTTGATTCCAACTTCAAAATTCAATTGCTCATAGTAGAACTGCTCCAAAAATACCAAATAAATTTTTGTATACTCACTTTGATCTATACTTTGAGGTAGTTCAAACCAACACATTCGAAACCTTGTTATGTGTTTCATTGCAGCACACGAAGAATGTGTACCAAGAATGGTCAGTTTCTAGAAGTATTCCTGCTGGGGGAGCCGACAAGATACAAGTGAACTGTGTCAATTCATGCGTCGCGGAATTTTCCACCGAAAAGGGATGTTCTTTGGTAAGGATGGTGTAATAGCTGATGTGCCAGAACTTTGCGAGTATGACAATATATAGAAACAGTTTTTAGTGAAACTTGTAAACTATGAGATGACTTGTATATCAATTGGAAGTGTAACTTGTACATATGTATATTGTTTTAGTGAAATTGACTTCTGTGAGATGACTTCTGTGATCATATTATTTTAGTGTAAACTATGAGATGACTTCTGTGTTGATTCAGTAAAATTGACCTGGAAATTAGAAATAACAGCAGGTAGTGCTGCATAGGGTACACTTTATCACAAGCGGTTCTTTACCTACGGCTAGACCTGCCTCACAGGTGACTAGTCGTAGGTAAAGAATCACCTGTGATAACTCCATTGTCACAGGCGGCTATACTTACAGTACAAACCGACTGCGATAAATTGTCTTCACAGGTGGCTAGTAATAGGTAAAAATTTGCCTGGGATAACAACATTATCATATGTGGTTACTTATACTGTACGAACCACCTCTTATAAAATGCCTTCACAAGCGGCTAGTAATAGGTAAAGAGCCGTCTGTGATAAACCCATTATCATAGGCGGTTTTACTTTCCGCCTGTGAAATTGTAGATTATCACAGACTCTTCGTTTCAAGCGATTTTGAAAATCGCATGTGATAATACGTTTGAAGCCACCTGAGATGAAGCTTATTGTAGCAGTGATATCTTTTACCACTTCATATCATGACAATTTTCATATTCGATCTACGTAGAAAAAAACATATTCCATACCACTACATGTACCATGAACTGAAGAGAGAAGATTCAGTTTCAATTTTTGTAATGAGTTATTTTCAAAATATAAATACAAAAAGTTGCATCCTTTATCAATTACGTTACCAGCTTCCTTGTTACTGATACATACATGATGTTATCTACTCCATGGTTTCTAGAAAGGCGCAAAGACAAGGCAATGGGTAAGTTAAAGTTGCACGAAATTTTCCTATTAATAAGATCATTATATGCACGCACATATATATCTCAATTAGAAGAATAAATCAAACCTAACTTTTTGTTTATTCTTACTCGCAGAAATTGTGTAAGCTAGTTGTGATCAACATTATTATTTACTTTTTTTCTTGAACAGATCAATATTATTTACTCACAATCATAAGGAAAATTATCAAAGAAAGGAAATATCACGATATGTCGTGTAAAATATAAACCGCAAAACATAATACTACTTATGCTAACCCATGGAGAAGTCATATGCTTGGACGATATACTTCAACGGAATATTGGGATACAATAAAAAAAGTACTTGTGTATACAAGTTTTCCTTGGCAACCACTCATATGTACAGAATCCAATACCCACCACTAGGGAGCAAGATTAAGAAACTCACGTACGTCTGTACGTTGGAACATGAATGGAACTCGAGTCACATCTCTCTCTCTCCCTGATGTCACAAAAGTCAAGAGATAAACAAAGAAAAAAGCGGAGAGGAACATAATTCCCCAGGCTATAGCTGTGGGTGCCAAGAGAAAAACACGAGAATTATCTCACGGGTTAACTGTTTTTAATTATAAGCAACGGCATTTTAATACTTTATCCACGCTTCTGTTTTACTACATTGTATCCGTCCACACAATCCAGATCCAAATGAATAAATGGCGCTAACGCTGAGATTTTGTTCACCGACAAATATAAATAGATTACAACTATGAAATGGCCCATCCATCCATTATCTATCTAGCCTAATGGATTGAGATGGATCTTTACAAGAAAAGTAGATTCCCCCTTGGTTCAGGAATGCTAGCATCTTCATTTTATGCACCAATGATGTGGTGACAACGTGGCCATCGGATCGAAAATCAACTACTCTCTTTTCGGATACATGCATGGGTGAGGATCAGCAGGAAATTGTTCCAACTAAGAGAGCGTGAGGCGATCTACCACGTAATAATACGAAATTTCCTGGTCTCATCCTGTCCCGGATCTATCAAATCCTTGCCGGAGGACTGTTGAAAGAATATTAATTTGACCAAAGGCGCAGATAGCGTATCTTCCGTTTCCACTGTGTAGGTGAGTAAGAGTACAAACATTCCGTTTCGAAACTCCTTTGCCGGGGTGCCTATAATATAAATAGGCAGAGTCGTATACGCTCCATACCATGGCACAATCAAGCACCATCTCATTAATTCTCATATATCGTGGCAAGCCACATTTGAGCTCAGCTATCTAAGCTTAGTGTCGTGGTCTCTTTCTCCGAGCAACAGGGTGAGCCGGCGATGAACATGTCGAGGGACCCGCTGGTGGTCGGGAGCATCGTCGGCGACGTCGTGGACTACTTCGCCGCGTCGGCGCAGCTGCGGGTGCTGTACGGCGGCCGCGAGATGACCTGCGGGTCGGAGCTGCGGCCGTCGCAGGTTGCCAACGAGCCGACGGTGCAGATCGTCACTGGCGGCGGCCTCGGTGGCGAGGCGCTCTATACGCTCGTGATGGTGGACCCTGACGCGCCTAGCCCAAGCAACCCGTCCAAACGGGAGTACCTCCATTGGTGCGTTCGTGTGCTACGTACCTTCTGTTGCTTCTTCTATGTCGTCCTTCATTCCATGCAGCTGGCACTTGGCTTTTATATCTTCCACTGGTCTCAGCAAATAGCTAATTACTTGCTCGTCTTGTGTACACGTAAGGATGGTGACTGACATACCAGAAGGGGCTGGCGCCAATCATGGTTCGTATATGTTTAGCTAAATTTCGTACGTTGGTCTTTACTCATTCATCTTAAAGCAATTTCTTTTATCTTAAAAAAAGTCTTGAATTTCATGCGACCAATTCGAGGAAAAATAGGAGAACGACGCATGCTGGGACAATATTCTTAACTCTGATATGCATGTGACATCTATCTTAAACATATGCTCTGTGTAATATGGAATCAGGAAACGAGGTGGTGGCCTACGAGAGCCCTCGGCCGCCGGCCGGGATCCACCGTTTCGCGTTCATCGTGTTCCGGCAGGCGGTGCGTCAGGCGATCTACGCGCCCGGGTGGCGCGCCAACTTCAACACCAGGGACTTCGCCGCGTGCTACAGCCTTGGCGCCCCCGTCGCGGCGGCCTACTTCAACTGCCAGAGGGAGGGCGGTTGCGGTGGCCGGAGGTACAGGTGAAGCAATAAGCAAGAGCAAAGCTGAAGCACCAACCAGCTGCTGCTGGTGATAATCCCCAGGCTATATATCCAGTGTCACCATTAATCCACGTCAGCATTATAGCGAGTAGTTAATTATAGAACTCATTAGAGCCAAAAAGAAATTGAAGGGGCACATTATATGAGATTTGCATGACTGAGAACCTGCCTATGTGTACTCTGATCCCTACCCCTTCGACAACGTGTGTCTTTCTTCTTATTGGAAGCATCGTCGTTTCAGTATATTTAATTGTGCACTAAATGCAAAGAAATGCGTGTCAACTGCAACTTTATTTCTCACTTTACGTATTAGTGCGTACATTTAAATTTTATTTTTGTTATCTTCAAACTGATACTCCGTTAGAAAAAAATATGCAAAAGGGACGTCGCATGCATGGGGAAATGAGGCTTAACAAGACAATTAACTCGATCAGGGTAAATCAAGATTTTGAAACCCTTGCAAAACCTGAATCTGCCTCGCCAGTTGGTGTCAGTGTGGCAGTGTGGACAAAGGGAAACTAGGCACCTCGTTGCACATATAGTAGGATGCAAATCGATCTGGACACACATGCCACATAGTACATCGGTATGAGATGACCACTGGATATATCTGCGAGCTGCGTGCGCTTGCGGTCCTTGCAAGAAAATAAAGGTATATAATGCTCAACTGTGCACCATGCACATGTGGGATCAGAAGCAAGTTGCTCAAGGCGGCCGCCGCACTTCGTGTACCCGGGCATGCAGCTTTACTTCTTCCGTCGACCTGATGCCGCGCGCGCCGCCCCTTTCGGCCGCACTGACATGTGAAATCGGATCGGATCGGATCTTTCTCGCGGGCAATCATTGTTCAGTTCATTCTTCATTCTGGTCGTCGATCGTCGCAATTATTGGTTCGCTTCCTCTGGAGTTGCGGCGCCTGCGGCCTGCCGGGGACCGCAGCTCGCCGGGGCCGAGCGAGGCATGTGCACCCCATTGACTCTACTAGAGAGGGAATATGTACCCTCTGATTATGGCCGTACGTGGCATATGTAGCTAGCTAGCTAGGCCGTCATCAGAAATGCTCTGAATCCTAGTATTTGCCGTTGCCCAAGTTGACACCATCGGATGATTAACAAGTGAGGGGGATATATCGTTGCCAGAAAGTGAACAGAACTGTCGCGATCCATGTGCGTACCGGGTAATTAGTACTAATCACTATCATTAATTACTAATCTTTGTAATTAATTATTAACATTTAATTTTATAGGTTAATCAATCACAAATATTTTTGTTTGATTATTTTACAATTAACATAACCTTTACAGATAACGGACTAACAATTAAAAAAACAAAAAAAGATTAATCATCTCTCTGCCTTCCGCTGCAAGAGCGGCCAGTGCATACCGTCGTCGCCTGAAATTTAACAGCCGGTCAAACACCTGAAGATTAGGATTCCTGTTACCTACGACCAGCTGCTACACCCACCACCACCTGCACATCCACCTTCAGATGGGGAAGAGGTACGGTGGAATCGAAGGATAAAAGTGGTCAATGTGTGTGAGTACAACTATTTGTTTGGGTGAGGTCTCACTGCATAACACACATGCCTTTATTTGTAAGACATGTGCCAACGAAACAAAGAGTAGACGCTCCACAACAAAGCCAATTGGCACTAGGACCTGGCGTATGGGTTCCAGTGAAGTCTGTTAGTTAGAACCTATTTATTTACTTTAATATGTGTTCCGACATTCCAGAAATCACATTTGGTGGTGCCGCGCGATGCGATACCGCATAGCATAACACAAAAGAACTCAAAATACATAACAAAAGCTTATGTTACACGATTCTCTAGTTTTTACAACAAATAACTACAACAGCAGAAGTTTTCGTCATAACACTCTCAAACATAAACTATACACTACAGAAAAACGGATGATTTACAACCGCCAGAATTATTTGCTATGGTGCCATCATTTTAAAAATAATTTTCGACGGCTAAAGCTAGCCATCGTGAAAAAGTCCATTATTTGCAACGATAAACCTAGGCCGTTGAAAACAACGTCTCGGGGTTTTATTTTCGACGGCAAAAAGTCGTTCTAACGGGATCATCTTCAACGTGAACCTAATACGCGGCTCAACCGAGCCAATATTTGCAACGGTTGACCTAGGCCGTCATGAACAAGGCCAAAATTTGCGACGGCTAACCTAGGCCGCCGACAACTATGTCTCGGGGTTTAATTTTCGACGTACACAATCGTTTCTTACATGGCCATCGTCAATGAGGGCATAATACCCGCCCCACACCCTAGCTCGATTGTTCGTCCTCCTCATGCACTCGCACCGCAATGCCTACCTGGCTCGCGCTTGCCGCTTCGCCGCCACACCCGCCATCGCTGTCGCTCGTCGCTGTGCCTATCGTCGGTGCACTTGTCGTCGCCCTGTCTCCTTCCTCCATGCCAAGTAAGTATTCTCTCTCTCCCTCCTCCACGGCGGCCGCCACCCGAGCCCCCCTCTCACCCGTCGCCTCACTCGAGCCCCCCACTCTCCCCTCACCCGAGACCCCCCCCCCCCATGAATGCCGCCAAGATCCCCTCCACACTCCCTCCCTTCCCCCGAGCCCCCCTCCCACCCTAACCCATCGGCCTCCACCCCCATCCCCCTCCTCGAGCCCCCCAATCCTCACCTGTTGGCCTTCACCCTCCCTCCCCCTCTCGGAGCCCCCCCCCCCCCCCCCTCAGTTGCCGACCTCCACCCTCCCACCACCCCACCCTTCCCCCCCTCCTATGCAATGCAATTAATTGATGATTGAATTGTGAATTACATGTTATTTTCTACGTTATGCAATGGAATTGTGAATTGCATGTTAATTACATATTTATTGAATTGTTGGTTATGTCATGCAACGGAATTACACATTACTTTCTGATATAATTGTTCTTGTTTAATTGATGGTTATATGTTTATTGTCGATTATGCAATGCAATGCTAAGTTAATTTTTCTTGTTCTTAATGTCGATTACATGTTAATTGATGATTATGCTTTGCAATGTTAATTGTCGAGTAATTATCTCATTAGTAGTGTAATTGTTAAATTGTTTAAGTATCACATTGATTGTTGAAATGCTTAATTAGTATATAAGTATATAAATAGTCGGCCCGACACAGACTGTTTAGGGTTCAGCCTAACACGGTCCGTTTATGGCCTCGTCTAACACGGTCGAGATGGCACAGAGGCGAGCGGTGATGGTGAGGATGTCAATCACCCGCGCTTGCGTGGACGGTGGATCCGGACGTGGAAGTGTCATGTAAGACCAACTTTCCCTGTCCCTCTCTTGTTCTTTCCTTTCTCGTCATGACTCAAAATGAAAATAATTTATGTAAACTATAAAAATGTCACCCATTTTGAATCGGCATGTCTCACATGCAATAGGCATGTGAGGCGTGCAAGTTCGGAATTGTCCCTTTTTGGACAGACTGGGAGTGACTGAGAGCGTGCTTATGACAAGCTAGATACGAGGTCTAAATCCGGATGTGATTTCGACATCGTAACCCTCACGTTCTTCGGTGCACAATTTTTGAGCATGTAGTTGGAGAATAGCGGGCTTATGCCGCCAAAAATTTGTTCGAATTTAGACCTTGTCTCGTCATAAGCAAATTCCCTCAATCACTCTTGGGTGGGCTTAGGACCTATCTGCCTAGTTGTACGATCATGACATATTATAAAATCAAACTAATAATAATTTGTGCTTTTTGAAGGTATACCCTGAAACATGGCTGAAGACTGCACTTGCATATATCATATTGGAAAAAGAATGGGAGTCACTCAGAGGAGTGGTTCGCCAAGACAGATGCTTTTATACAACGAGCTTTTTGTTGTCAAACAAGAGTAAGGTGTGGTACCCATGTAGCAGATGCCAGAATTTTGAAGTATTTCGATAATGTGATATTGACGTTCCACTTGTGTCAAAACGGTTTCATGCAACATTATGAGGTGTGGACCTTTCATGGAGAGACACCTTCTCAAGTTGTAGAAGATCGAGAGGAGGTTGACAACATGAGCGTCGATACGATGGACGAGATGCTTGAAGCCATAAGTCCTAAATTGACAAAGGATCTTCCTACAATGTAGGTTGAAGCATTCTTCACGATTCTCAAAACTTTAGAAGAGTCGCTGCATGAACACACCGAAGTGACCCTCCTCACTTTTAAGGAGTAAAGTAATAAAATTTGAAATTGAGTACAAGTAACATTTCCTTCATCTCTTCTTTCCTCTTCTATATTTTCCTTTAAATTCATTAGAAATTTTCCTTTCAAAAGGATGTCACCGAGCAGCAGACGACATCTTCTAGGGCAGTCGGTCTAGCAGGGGTAGACGGACTAAGTTGTTGAGCCATCTACTGGAGCCGTCACATGAACCTGTACAATGGTAAGGATAGTTAAATTACATTCTTGAATTGAGAATATTTTAATTGCCAGTGATCATCTATATTATGAATTTTTTAAATTGTCCAGATGACTCTACGTTCGAGGACTCAGAGGCCAAGGGTCCTCTTCAACCACAACAGGTTGACCATGCTTTGGAGCTGGGTTGCGAGAGCCTTTGAAGCCTGCTTTGGAGCTTGCTTCGGAGATGGCTAGCGAGTCGGTGCATTCGAGTGACCCCTTTTCTAGGTCACCTGATGTGGAGCTAGCTCCGAGGCGGCGTACTAGGTGGAGCCACTATGTGGTTCCTCCTCTTGCTCCTGCAAACTCAAACGATCGAATTGTTATTCGTCCGATTGGCGATAAGTAAGTACATCTCTAATTATTCAATTTAGATTGTTTTAGACTTATATATGTACAAATTGAGATTCATCTATTGGGTCTTGGTACGATGACTTGTTAGCGGGTCAGGGACACCATCAGCAGGTGAACGTTGTCCTAGGTCGTCTGATCCATTTGCACTATCCCAATATAGTGAACGCGGTCGCTGATACGTCTTGTGACGATTACGCTAGGGTCCAGGACCTTGCGCACGGCAACCACCATGAGGCTGTGTGGCACGACTTCATAGTAAATATGAAGAATATTTGTGTAATATAAATCTATTGTATGTTAAATACATTTACTCATAAACTTCTTCTTCCAGGCACGGTACAGTTTGGAGGATGAGGCCCGGTAGTTGGATCACGTTAGGGCCATCTTCCATAAGAACACCAGGAAGCTCATGACGCAACCACTATACAACGCTTGCATTCGAGCTATGCGATTGAACTTGAAGTTGCATCCGAGTGAGGATGAGCTGGGGCAGTTCAGGGATGCGACCCCCAAGTACTCGACGGAGGTGCAATACTGAGAGATAAAGTGTATATTTTACTTTGCTTTATTATCCAATTCTATTAACAACATTTTCATCCAACGATAAATGTGTGCATGTCAGCGTAGCGTGGCTTGACGGCCGTTCAGACGCGCAACGTGTCATGTGTGCTCTGTGGGCGAGCGAGGGTTTTTAGGACGTGTCTGTTACCCATAGAGAGAGTAGAGGGACGATGGGGAAACACTGGTTAGGTGCGGGCGGCTACTTACGTATCGCTAAACAGATGGTAAGTGTGACTCCAATTCTATTTAAGTAATTTTATAATCTTCATTCTGCTAACACGTATCAATAGGAGCAAGAGAGTGGTCAGGAGCCGACACCTATTCAAGTGTGGAAGAGGGGTCACATGAGAAGTGATCCGTTGCAGCCTGACCAGCTGTGTTCTCAGACGGCATTGGAGGCGTTGGTGAGTCATTTTGTTTTATTTGTATATTTGATTTTGTTTGAAGTTGCGATGTGGAATATGTGTTGTGGAATAATTGACATGTGTTTGATGTGTTGTGAAGTGATTGGAAATATGATGATGTATTGTTTAGTGATTTGATATATGTGATAATGTATATATTTCAACTCATTTATGTGCTGTAAACGGAATAATTAGTAGGTTTTTTAGACTGACAGGGTCAGGTATTTTCGTGAGCCAAGAGTTGGCCCAGGAAAATACACCTGATAATTTTCCTAAGCCAGGGTAGACCCATGAAAATATAACCGAGTATTTTCGTGAGCCATAAGCTGGTCGATAAAAATACAATCGTTTATTTTCACGAGTTAGATGCTATCCCTTGAAAATACAACCGATTAGTTTCGTGAGCCAGAAGCTGGTCCATTAAAATAATTTACATGTATTATCATGGGCCTAAGTCTTGCTTATCAAAATAATAAAATTATTTTCGTAGGCTGTTGTGTATCTCAAGAAAATATTCTGATTTTTGTGGGCCACAATTGGTCGATGATAATAGTTTTATTTTCATGGACGACTCACAAAAATACATTTATTTTCGACGGGTTACCGATGTAGTTTTTTGACCCAAAAAAATAATGTCTCATCCCACAAAAATATTTACTTTTGTGGGCTTTTCATTTATCTTCATGGGCTTATGTCCCATAAAAATATTTTGTTTTCAGGAAGAGGTGGCGCACAGGGGCGAATGGAGGCCACGATCTCGTATAAGGACGCTTGTATGGCACAGATGTGCGAGGCCATGGGGGTAAGAAATAAAATTAAAGTAATTAAAATTCATCGTATGCTTAATAATATGTAACCTTTAATATTTGCAATGCCAGGGTCGTGGTTCGACAACAGAGGGTGCAGATGCAGCTACCGCCACTGTCAGCGCCACCAATGCATCCACCACCGCCACTGTAGACCACGCCAGATGCTCCTTCTTCGGCGGTTCAAGTAATAAAAACTGTACTTACTTAGTCTTAATTCATTAAACATAGAAAAATCTAACTCAACTTAGCTATTCTAGTTTAACCTCATCTAACATAACCAAATCTAACTCAAGCTAAATTAAGCTAAATATGATCAATTCTAGCTTATTTATTCAATTCTAGTGAAAACCAAAGTTTCAAACTAATAAACATATCAAACTACTTACATGTATTGCATGTATTGGCGACGGAGGCCTGCTCATCGTTGATACCGATGCCTCGAGTGACGTGCGACGACAATGTGTACGGATCCAGGGGTAGTAGATGGGCTAGTGTATAGCCCCTCTAGTTCGTTTTTTGATTTTGAGATGTCATGCGAGCACGTTGTGCAATGTATATGTTGGTTCTGTTGCATGAATTTTGTGTGAACAAATGTTATTATTTGTGCTGTGAAATCTGTGTTTCTGGCCATCGAGCCGAGTAGTTTTTTATGTTTTTTTAATAAAAATCTTATTTACGACGGTTTTTACACATTACTACTGCAAATAATACATCTACAATTTGCAACGGCTGCACTGGCCGTTGAAAGTTAACTAGTATAATTTCCGACAGCTATAGAAACCTTCGCAAATAACACCGTATATTATGACAGGCGCCACAATAGTCGTAAATAAGATGGCCCAGCCCATCCACTAGGCCCGGACCCTTATTTACAATGGTCGCAAGCCACCATCGTAAATTAATTTATTTACGACGGCGGACATCGTAAATAAGCTTATTTATGACAAAACTTTGGCAACGACCAAAAACCATCATAAATAGCCTATTTGCGACGGCTACAACTGTCACATCCAAAAATTTGAAACTATTAAAAATGACCCTGAATTAAAATTTTTGAACACGTCATGAGCAAACATTAATCATCAATAGAAAATCACGGCAAACGAGTGTACAAATACGAACACATATACATGTATATATGAGCTCACCACTAAACCAAAAATAGGAAGATAAAGCAGAACAGGCTATTAAAAAAGTATCTTAGAATTTCACATCGATTCAAAACCTAAAACGGAAACCAATAAAACATGAAATCAACTCAAATTACAAACTTAAGGTATAGGGATTAAAACAAAAGTGAACAAACAAATAGAGTGAGAAAATCGTCATTCAAAAGATGAGATGATAGACTCAGTTTAAACCAAATTCAAATAAAAAGGTTCGGTCAAGCGTAAACCCAACTAGAATATATTTTAAAACGAGAGAAGTAGTTAAATAATACATATAAGCATATATATATATATATATATATATATATGTCTATATATATATATATACCAAATAAATATTTTAATGAACAAACATATAACTATATATTTAACTAAATGATAAACAAAAATTACCAGAATATAAATGTATTCGAATATGAATTATCCACTATAAACAAAATCCATATTCAACTGAGATTCAAATCTGAAATATGTAGAAGAATCAAGAAATGAGAGGGAAATAGAAAAAGATAACCCAGCGCAACCCATTTCCCCTAGCCGGCCCAGCCCTTTCCTTCTCCCTTTTTTCCTTCCGCCAGTCCGGCCTCTTTTCTCTGGCACGCGGCCCAGCCTCCACTCCCACAGCCCGGCCCAAGGTACCCCACCCTTCTTCCTCCTTCCTTACCACTCCGAGCCCGACCGAACCTCTGGGTTTTCCGCGACGTGACATCGGTCGCCGCCTGCCCTGCGCCGCGCCAGCACGGGTCACCTCGCCGCCTCCGCTCTGCCGCACCATCATGGCCATGACGAAGGTCCACGCCAAGGAACCCCGCCGCCTGAGTCACAATTGTTCCTGCTGCGCGCCACAAAAAACAGAGCTCACCGCCTCGCCGTGAACCGCCTTACCACGGCAATAAAAGGGTGCATACCTCCTCCACTCGCTAGCACGAGTCATCCTCTTGCTCCCACCGCACCCCACCAAGCTCGCGCAGCCCTCATCTGCCTCAATTTCGGAGCTTCCCCTTTCTTCCCCAATTCCAGCAACCTCGTCCATTCCAACGCGCCGGAGTCAAGGTAATCCAATTAACCTCTCACATTGTTTCCCAATTGTGTAGAATGCGTAGAACACTCATTTTCTTGTCACATAGTGCGACACAGAATAGATCTCGATGGACCCGCGCTGGCGCCGCCACGCGCCATAGTTGCCGGCGAGCTATGAGCTCTTTACACCCTAGATAACTTTCCCTAAGTGCTTTTATTAGCTAGTGCCACACGTAAGTGCACTTTTTCAGAAAAGAATACCACCGGAAGGTCATTTGCTAGGCGTCGCCGCTACGATCGTTGCTGCTCCTCGTCGACGGCCGCGTTCGGCGCTGCTCCGGCTCATTTGACCACCCTTAATGCATCCTCTCATCCTAGAAAATGTGATTAGCCACTTGGTTGGAGGAAATCAGGCGCCATAGTACCTAGCGCCATGAAGCCCTAGGGCACCGCCGCCGTGGCACATTGTCTGCCGCCGTGCGGCATGCTCCGCCCCGTGACAAGGCCACCGCACACCCTCAAACTCGCTCGCGCTCCACTCGGCCACGAAATCATTAGGAAATTCCTAGCATAGCACCACTCTCCCGATGCGATGCCGCGTGCGGCCACGGCGGCTAGCCGCCAGCCACCTTGGGCGTCGTTCCGGACTAAGAATGGCCGCGTAGGGGATCGATGCACTCCTGAGCACCCGCCCGATAGCCTGGTGGATGGACGCACACGCCATTCTACCGCTGGCGAGCGCCGCCGCGCTCAGAGCCGCTGCGCTGCCTGCTGACGTGGCGCCAAACCGGCCGCCACCTTAGTCGCACTAGCCGATGTGGCCACCACTTGGCCGCCACGCGGGCGCAAGGGCACCATGCTAGCCATGTCCCATACCCAAGTCCATGGGCTCGGTCCACCTAGACCAATGAGACAGGAGCCATGGACTAGGCCCAAAGTCCACTGAACTGTTGTCCAACGCCACTGACGCCTGGGACCCGTCAGTCAGCCTAGGTGAGCCATGCAAATGGCTAAGGCACATTCATGGGCGCACACGCAGACTTGTTTGGCCCACTGGTCAGCCACTCTTTGCTCTTTGTATTTGATAGACCTACATGTAAATGTACACCTGACAAAATTAATTTCCTTGCTGGATACAAAATAATTCCAGGAAAAAGACTAACAATACCTAATGACTTTTAGAACACGCTAGAAAACTAATAATAATCCATATAAATTACAGAAAATCAGTAAAATATATATATTCTTTATAAATCATTAAATTAATGAGGGATTAGAGAAAACAAATAATTAGTCTCTAAAATTGAAAATCTCTCCACCAATAGTTATCAAAATACCTAGAAATACTATTGACTCATATAATACAGTATTAGTGATATTTATCTAAATAAGTTATGCGAATATACAAAATTCTTATAACTTGTTTAAAATCATCTAATGTATTAAGGAAATTAGGAAAAGACTCACCTTTAGTCTCCAAATTTAGAAATCACCTAGCAAATAATTATCTAAACTTATAGAAATATTATTTCATACCTACAAAATAATTTAAGTAATAATTGCATAAAAATAAATTATGTGATGGTAAAGTAATTATTATCATTATTGGAGAACAATTTAAATAACTATTAATTAGTAAAATTCATGTACAGACCTCTAATAAAATAATTTCACTAGTAATTATTACCTGAAAATACCTAGAAAATATTGCTATGCATATATAATATAATACAAGTAGAAACTGGCTAATATAATCATAAGATAGGGAATTAATTGGCATTCCCATAAAGAAATCTAGTGAATAGTCATATATAATTAATAAAATACATATAGAAGTTTCCAATTAAATAATATCTTCACAAATGACCTTATAAATATTCCTCGGAATATTTTGCTAGGACTATAGAATAGTATTTGATTAAAATAAAGTATAGGATAATGAACTAACCAGAGTCACTGTAAAAAGGTAAATAGATAACTTTTGGATATTAGAAACTCACCTGCAAACTTTAAAAAAATAATATCTTCACCAGTAACTTCCATAAAATCCTAGTAACTATATAATAAATAAGTCCTAAAATATGTTCTTGATGTTTAAAATGTATTAAGAAGGTAACTGGTTAAGAAGTGGTATAAAATAATGAGTCATACACTAGTTGTTGTTAAAAATGTTTAGTTGGCTCAAGAATATTAGAATATATTCTTGGTCTCTAAAATAAGAGAATATTAGTAGAACCTTAGTAAATATACTATTCTGAAGATAGACTAATTGTAAAGAAGTCTCATGGAGATTATGGTTAACCCATTGACCGTAACATAAGTAATTTATAATATGAACTAGTGAATTAACCATAATGGTCACAAACATTGTATAACCAGAAGACCTGATAAAACCGTTATAAACTTTCGATGACCATTTGATTGGCTAAAGAAATAATATTGTTGGGGTCTAGTTCCGGCAATTCTCCCGGTACTACCGTTGGTAGCCCACGGAGTTTTGTAGTTTGGTTAGGGCGCGCGGAGATTTAGAACAAGATGGCGATTTGACACGAGGATTTATGTGGTTCGGGCCACCTGAGCGTATTACCCTACTCCACGGGTGTGTGTTGTTGTTGTATTGAGTGTCTGAGTGCTTGTGTGTGAGAGACTAAAGTGTCTCAAGTGTGTGTGTAAGAGTCAGAGACCAGAGAGTCCGAGACCAGAGAGTCCTCCGTGTAACGTTCGGCCAGTCCTTTTATAGTACAAGGGCTGGCCGTTACATCATCAGTCTGGCCCGACATGAGGCCCTGGCGGTTACTGATGCTTAATATACAGTTAATGTACTTAATTACCCTTAACAGCATGGTAACATGCCATGATGGTGGTATTACTGGTATTAAGGGTCCTCTGATCGTGTGTCATTAAGATAGCATTAATGACACATAATCGGGTCTTGAAGCTTTAAATGTTCCTTGAAGGTCCGAGCCGTTGGAGGTCCACCAATCTGCCTGTTGAGGTTGAAGGTACGGCGGTTGGACGCGTGGCAGCTCCGGAGCTTAACGTCTTGGACGAGTAGGTCCGGTGCTGTTGTACATGTGTCGGTACTGGAGCTTCCCTTTGTCGGGGGTTAGGTCCGGGGGTGCTACATAGGTATCTAGTCTGGAACTTTCCCATGTATGGAATGTAGCTCCGGTTTTATGATACATGTGGTGGCACTGGGACTAACCAAAGAAGGGAGGCAGGTCCAGTTCCGAGTGACACGTGGGGCCTTCGGAGGTCTTCAACTCAGATAGGTGGAGTTCCTTTGCACTCTTCGCAGATCCAAGGGGTATCCGGTACGCAAGGTACCAACAGTGGCCCCCTGGGCCCACCTCTGGGAGAGACCTTTTGGATTAAGTCATTCTGTCGGAGGTGGGTCCATCTTTTGATTTCTGTGCCGTGTCTTCAAGGGTTTTTGGATGTGCCTTTGAGGTGGTGGTTCGCATTTAAACCATCGCTGTGTGGCATCTTCAGGATGCGGTAGGTGAGATCTGCGCATGCGGATCTCACACAATTGAAGGTCGTCGGTTCCCAATACGTAAACCGTATCAGTTCTGCGCGCCTTGTCAGGCTACCATCCTCAGGTTTCCCGCCTCTCATGATGACAACTGTTCGCCTGGGTAAGGACCTCAAGTTGATCCTTTGAGTGGCCCCGGGCCCCTTGTCATTGGTAGGGTAAATTTTTTGAACTGTATCCTTGGCCCTTCTGCAGTTTCCATCCAAGCGTTGTGGGGGCTTACTTAAGAAGGAAAGCGCGGACCATTTGGGGATTCCTTATGCATTCATTTGAACTTGCGCTCGAATCCTCTAAACTTTCGCTTGCTTTTCCTCTCTCGCCCCGCGTGTTACGATGGAGTTGGGTCTCCATAAATGCCGTCTCACGACCGATGGCGATTTGAAGAAGGTCCGGACCTACATGGAGTGTTCCAGTGACTCCTTCAACCACCTGGTCCGCGCCGGCAAGGTCCCGTTCAAGAAGGAGCACGCCGGTGACATGGTGTACTTTTCTGTGTACACCATGGTGGGACTGATCCCACCTTTCTCAACTTTTCTCTTGATGCTATTAGGCTTCTATGGTCTGCAATTGTACCATCTTGTCCCCCACTCCATTCTTCTTGTGTCAACTTTCGTCCACTTCTGCGAGATGTGGGTGGGTATTCCCCCCTGCGTCGAGCTTTTCCATACCTTCTTCACCATCCACACTACCGGCAAGAGTGACGAGTATCTTGGCTTCTACTATTTTGTGAAGCGCAAGAAATGCCACTACAAGCACTTGAGGTCGTTCCCTTCCTGCAAGTGGTACGACTGGAAGAAGGATTGGATTGTCGTCATGGCAGAGGAGCACGAGCAGCTGGAGCTGCCTGAAGGGCTCCCCAATGTTGACACTGACGCCTGGAGTGAAGCTCCGATGCTGTCGGATGCCTTCGACCCTGCCTTGACCAGGATCAGCCAATGTGTGGAAGGACGGGTGACCCCCCAGGCGGTCTTCTGCAACTTCCTGGTCAACAGGCTCTGCTGAAGAAGAGGGAGAAGCTCGCTTGGGCCCTCAACAGTGTGATGGACGATGACCGGATTGAAACTGGTCTGAAGTCCAATTTGGAAGGTGCTGCTTTGGAGCCTCATCTCAAGAAGTTCCAGCATGGCATTGACGTCGAGGGTGATGATTTAACCCCGCCGGCGGCTTTCCTCCCCCTGAACATGGAGGCGGAGTTCAGAAGGGAGCTCCGGCGGAAGATGCAGTTGCTTGACGACCTCGGTGAAGTTGAGAGGAGTCCGACCACCAGGTTGGCGATCCCCTGTGAGACCTATGTTTGCTAAATACATTGACTTGTACTGAATACATTGGCTTTGATGATAAAAGTTATGAAATTCTACTAAAACATCTTTTTTAGCAAGGTCCGACTCTAGCTCTGAGCTTTTGCAAGGTCCGACGTAAGGTCTGATATGTTTTGCTAGGTCCAACTTATGTTGGTTAGCTCCGACATGTTTCTCTAGCTCTGTCTTTTGGTTTAACTAGTTCCGACTAGTTTTGGTCAGCTCCGGGGCTAGGTCCGACTAGCTTTGGTTAGCTCCGGTGCTAGGTCCTGCTAGTTTTGGTAAGCTCCGGTGCTAGGTTGTACTAGCTTTGGTAAGCTTCGGTGCTAGGTTCTACTAGCTTTGGTAAGCTCCGGTTAGCTTTGGCAAGGTTCGGAGCTTGATCGTAATGTTCCAAATTTCCATGTGAAATGTTTCGAACTTGCTTTACACTTATGGAAAGGTTGCTTAGTATACTTTTACTAAGTTTTTGGTGCATTTTGGTTGATATGGCTGATATCGTTTTGATATGCTTTGCAACATGCTTATGTGAGGTTCTCACGTAAGGTGTTGTGTTCGGAACTGACTTGAGTCAAGTCGCGGACTTGGGCTCGTACGGATTGGTTGTTTGTTCATGTGCAGGTGTTGCTTGAGTTCAAGTCATGGCTGGTGACAGGATCCTTTGGACTAGTCTCAGGGAGGAGATGAGGTTCCAACAACCTAATTCAGGAGGAATTGTGGTTGAGCGGGTCAGGAGGTCGCGCAAGATGATTGAATCAAGGGCAGTGCATATGAAGGTTACTGGACGTCGAAGGAAGGTGTTTGCACATATGCATGCGGTGCATGACGTGGCAACATGGTTCCGAAGATGGTTTATGGATGGGAAGATCTGGTTGGAAGGATCGGATCGTACCGGTTGATGATTTTGGCTGCGGCGGAGTCGGTTTTGGCTCGGTATGGAAAGTATCGAGTTGGTTATGATAGGATTTCATGTGGTTCACGAATTTGAGTTGTTTTAGGAATGTGGGATATGTTCCTAAGGTGTTTGGAAGTCTTAATATTGCTTCTATCTGCGTAAAGAAGAATCCTAAGCAGTTATGGAAAGTTTCGATTCATGATCTGAGTAGGATTGGAGTCCTAGTTAAGATTGGGTTGGCCCAAGGGCTGGTTATATAAGCAAGGGAGGCCAAAGATCGTGGTGCACCACTTTGAGTGCTGTTCCTCTTGTGTTCTATTTAATAAAAATTGTAGTTTGAAGGAACTTTTGTGCCTTGTTCGTCCCACTTGTTCCAGACAAGTTTTACTCGTCGAGTTTCTGGACAGCACTACCTTTCGTCGGTGGTTTTATCATAACTCGAGTTTTACAGATACAATTGATGTGATTCTTTTTGGGTTGTCTTCACAACTTGATTATATACCATCTGTCAAAATTTCACGGTCATTGGATTTGTAGTTTCTGATCTACGCGAGTTTCTTTGCAGCATTCCAGAACTGTTTTTCTCGGGTAGGACAGATTGACCTTTGTTCGATCTTTCGATCATAACTTGAGTTTATCTCGACATATTTGAGTGATTCTTCTTGTGTTTTCTTCGTGACTTGATTCTCTCTGATATATATCACTTTTGTCCCGGTGAACACGTTTAGATTAGTCTCACACACGATTTCTTTAACAAATCGTTTTTCTGCAGAAGGGGTTGGGATTTAATTGTTTCTGCTGCGTAAGATTTTTAAATCTACCATTCACCCCCCTCTGATAGCTTTTCATGTGCTCTTCGATCCTACAATCGGTATCAAAGCCACGGTGCTCCAATCATTGTGATTTGCACGTGTTGTGACTAATCATCATGGAGAAATACTCCGCCAAACCTTGTGTGTTTGTTGGTATTGATTTTCAGGTTTGGAAGGCACGCATGGAGGCTTTCATCCAGGCCCAAGGCTTCGCCAAATGGGAAAAGGTGTACAAGCCTTATGATGTGCCGTCAAACAATCAAGTTATGGCTATGAACCTACGGGACGTCGACAACAAGAACAAAGCCCGAAACTTGATCATCCAAGGACTCACTCAGAGCGACTTCGACCGCGTCGCACATCTCCGATCGGCATACGATGTATGTAGAGCACTTTGTGACTATCACGAAGGATCCAACACGATCAAGGAGGTAAGTAAAGACATGTTCAAAAAATAATACATGCTCTTTGAGATGCAACCCGGTGAGTCCACTGATGATCTCTTTGCTCGCTTTAACAAAATTCTTAGTAACTTGCGTAGTGTCAACATTAATTTTTCTGATGCTAAAAATGCTAGGCAACTTCTTAGTGAATTAGACATGTCAATCTGGGAAATGAAAGTTACATCTATCCGTGAATCTACTTTCATGAGTACACTTACTTTAGATGTGCTTTACTCTAAACTCAAAACTCATGAAATTGACATCTTATCACGTAAGAACCCAAATAAGTCTATTGCATTTGTCTCACAACATGATATGCCTAGATCTGGCCAATCATCATCTTGCAATACTCTTTCTTTGTTGTCCTCACTAACCCTGGAGCAGATCGAGGAATTTCCAGAAGAGGAGTTAGCACTAATCTCTACCAGGTTCTCAAAAGCATTGCAAAATGTGAGAACTAGAAGGAGAGGAAGCTCCGGACCTCAACGCTGTTTTGAATGTGGTAAGACAGGACACTTTCGTACAGAATGCCCTAACCTTTCGGGTCCTACTACCCGTGAAGAAAAACAGAACAAGGTCAAGACCACCTCTGGGAACCCCAACAAGAAAAAGAAGGGTACCATAGGACGCAAGATGATTAACAGGTTCATCACTGCACTTCAAGAGCTCGATTCAAGCGATATAGACTTTGAAAGTGATGAAGATGATGAGGGCCAACTTATGCTTCATGGAGGGCAAAACAAGATCAAGATCAAGTCAGGAGGATGCAAAATACAACAGTGACGACGATGAGGTATGTTCTACCTGTAATAAAATGTGTGATGCAATTTCTCGTGCAACTATTATGTTAAGAAAAGGGACAAAAAGCTTAGAGATAATGCTGCTAAAATTGAATCACTAGAATCTGAAATCAACCATTTGAAAACCTTGATTCCTAGTGATGATTCTTGTCCCTCGTGTGATTTAATCTATGAACAATTGTCCACATTAAGAACTGCACATTCCTCTACTCTAGATAGACTTGAACTTGAAATTGAAAAGAACAAAAAGCTTGCTGCACTTGACATTGGAAACTTAAAAGATGCTTCTTGTTCTACAATTGATTTGCATTGTTCTAGCTGTTATGATCTTGAAAAGAAACTAAAAGATGCTATGAATGAAATTTTAATATTGAACAATGCTTTACGATCTCATGAAGTTAAATTTTGTTCCAATTGCAAATTAAAAGGAAAAACTTCATGTGAAAATTGCTTTGTTCTGTCCAATAAACTTGATAACATGCATAGGACATTAGATCGGTTTTGTAATGGGAATAAGAACCTAAACTTGCTAATGAATTCTTCCAATTTTTGCAATGATAAAACTGGTTTAGGTTTTGATTCTCATGCTCATGCTAAGTCACATCCACCTAAAATTGTAAAGTCATTAGGAAGTGGTTTGATTCAAACTGTTCCTAAACAAAAAGAAGTGGTTTTCAAATCTGCAGGAGTGTTGTCTCATTCGGTCTCAAATAAAAATATTGCTTGCTCATCTAGACATGAAAACAAAGTTAAATTTCATTGTACCTACTGTAATAGAGATGGTCATCTCATAGATTTTTGTTATAGACTAGCTAAACAACAGAAAAGGGAAAGAATGATTGCTAGATCTCATAACTTTCATGCAAAATTTGTTGCACATATTAAACTGAATGCCAGGAACGTGCAACCTGCTGTTATGAGTCAAAAACATTCAAAGTTTACCTCCGGACCTTCTGTTTTTTCCTCCGGAGCTACTAATTTTTGTGCTACACAAGTAACACCTTATAGGTCAGTAGTTAGGAATAAAAAACCTCAAACTTTGACTCATAAACCTGTTGTTTTACCTTAGCTTTCGCGTGTCTTTCCTGCAGCACGTCATGTGACTCAGTACTGGATACCCTAAATGCCTTTTGCCTAACCCCAGTATTGAGTCATCGATGTATTATGCTTCTATGTAGGTTACATGCTTGAGGAAGGAGAACATTTGGATTGTGGATTCAGGTTGCTCACGCCGCATGACCGGTAACAAAGAATGGTTCTCCTCCCTCTCTTTTGTGTCACATGTAGAAATGTTACTTTTGCCGATAATTCTTCAACTCCTATAATTGCTAAGGGTTCGGTTAGAGTAAATGATCATTACACTTTGAAGGATGTGGCACTTGTCAAAAATTTGAAATACAACTTGCTTTCTGTTTCACAATTGCTATATGAAAATATGGAAATTATTTTCAATAAAAACTGCTGCAAAGTTGTAGGTTCAAATAGTGAGCTTATTTTTAACATGTCTCGGTTTGGAAAAGTTTTTAAAGCTGATTTTGATATGTCTTCCTCTAAGCATAGGTGTCTAGTTGCTAATAATTCAAAGGACTTATATTTTTGGCATCGTAGACTTGGTCACATAGGCTTTGATCATCTAACGCGTGTTAGTGCTCTTGATCACATACGTGGGCTTCCTAAGCTTAAAGGGGATAAAGAAATTATGTGCTCTTCTTGTAGACATGCTAAGATGGTTGCAGGTTCACATAGTCCTCTCACAATGATCGTGACAACTGAATCGGGTCAACTTTTGCACCTTGACACCGTAGGACCTTCACGTGTTCAATCCTTCGGAGGTAAATTGTATGTTCTTGTGATCGTTGCTGATTATTCTAGATACTCTTGGGTTTACTTTATGGCATCTAAGAATGATGTTTTTAGTCACTTTAGAACTTTATTTCTTAAATTATCAATTGATCACCAAGGATCTTTAACAGCAATTAGAAGTGATAACGAAACTAAATTTAAAAATCAATCTTTTGATCACTTTTGTACTGAAAATGGAATAGATCATCAATTTTCTTCACCATATGTACCTCAACAAAACGATGTTGTAGAAAGAAAGAACATAACCTTAGTTGAGATGGCTAGGACTATGCTTGATGAATATCAAACTCCTAGGAAATTTTGGGCTGATGCGATTGCAACCGCTTGTTATGTCTCAAATCGTGTTTTCTTGCGCGTTATGCTAGGTAAAACACCATATGAGCTCCGGTTTGGACATAGGTCTAGTGTTACGCACTTTTGGGTCTTTGGTTGCAAATGCTTTGTTAAGAAACTTGGTAATCTTGATAAATTTGAACCTAGATCCATTGATGACATGTTTCTTGGTTATCCATCTCATACTAGAGGCTACCGTGTGTTTTTACTTGACACTAACAAAATTGTGGAGACTTGTGAATTTTATTTTGATGAAGCTAGCCTAGGTACTAACTCCGATATTGCAGGACCAGATCCATATCCTCAGGAGGAGGGTATTTTCGAAGATGAAGAAGAGCCGGTGATACTGCCTGGTAGTTCCGAAGTTGACACGTGTCCAGCTCCGAACTATGAACAAGCTTCGACTATCACCTCTGCTTGTCCTGATCATCCACAACCCACAAGCTCATCAATCTGCAATGATCCTGATGAAGAAGAAGCTTGTGAGACAGCTGTCCCCCTACGGTTTTACAAAGATCATCCCCCGCAATAGATAATTAGAAGCTTGCACGAGCGAGTTACACGGTCCAGGTTTTGCGATCCAAACTCTCATGCTCATTCTGCTTTTGTTGCTTCTTTTGAACCCAAAGATATATCACACACACTCACTAATGAATCTTGGATTATTGCTATGCAAGAAGAGTTAGAAAATTTTGAAAGAAATAATGTTTGGAAAGTTGTACCTCCACCTCAAGGTCACACTTTAATTGGAATTAAATGGGTGTTTAAAAATATACAAAGTGAGGATGGGGTCGTGGTTAGGAATAAGGCTAGGTTGGTTGCTCAAGGTTTCACTCAAGTTGAAGGTCTAGATTTTGATGAAACTTTTGCTCCCGTTGCTAGATTAGAAGCCATAAGAATTTTGTTAGCTTTTGCTGCATCTAAAGGTTTTAAGCTATATAAAATGGATGTTAAAAGTGCTTTTCATAATGGCTACATAGATGAGGAGGTTTATGTCAAACAACCACCGGGTTTTGAAAATTCAGATTTTCCTAATCATGTTTACAAATTGTCCAAAGCCTTGTACGGTCTCAAACAAGCCCCTAGAGCATTTTATGATAGGTTAAAAAATTCTTACTTGAAAAGGGGTTTACCATGGGCAAGGTTGATAAAACTCTTTTTGTGCTTAAGCATGGCAATGACTCATTATTCGTTCAAGTGTATGTGGATGATACTATCTTTGGTTGTGCTTCTCATGATCTTGTGTCCAAGTTTTCAGCTATGATGAGTTCAGAATTTGAGATGAGTATGATGGGAGAACTCACGTACTTTTTGGGGCTGCAAATCAAGCAAACCAAGGAGGGTACCTTTGTGAATCAAACGAAGTATGCAAAAGACCTCCTAAGGCGCTTTAACATGGACAAAGGCAAGCCTCTTCGGACACCAATGGGAACAACAACAACACTTGAACTTGATGAAGATGGTGAACCCGTGGATCAAAAAGAATATAGAAGCATGATCGGATCACTTTTGTACCTCACGGCATCAAGACCCGACATACAATTCAGCGTATGTCTTTGTGCACGGTTTCAAGCCTCCCCACGTGCTTCACAATGTCAAGCCGTCAAAAGGATTCTCAGGTACTTACATGGAACTCAAGAATTTGGCATTTTTCTTCCTTCTTCCTCAATTGTTACTTTGAAAGCTTTTTCCGATGCTGATTTTGGATGTTGTAGGATTGATAGGAAAAGTACTTCCGGTGCTTGTCATTTTCTTGATAATTCACTTGTTTCATGGTCATCCAGAAAACAAAGTTCAGTTGCACAATCCACCGCCAAATCTGAATATGTAGCTGCTGCTAGCGCTTGTTCACAAATTCTTTGGATTGTTCAAACACTTAAGGACTACGGGGTTGATCTAGATAGTGTTCCACTGCTTTGTGACAACACTAGTGCTATTTGCATTGCTAAAAACCCTGTGCAACATTCTAGAACTAAGCACATTGACATTAGGTATCACTTTCTCTGTGATAATGTTGAAAAAGGAAACATTGTGCTTCACCATGTTGATACCGAACAACAATTGGCTGACATTTTTACAAAACCTTTGGATTTCACTCATTTTTGTTACATTCGTAGTGAAATAGGGGTTATGCATTCTCATGGCTTAAATTGAGGGAGAGTTTTCAAACCCTAGAAGTCTATGTGTGAATCTGAAATTAAAATAATATGAGCATAGTATTTCATACATATATGACTTTGTGATTCCTTTTACATGCTGAAAGTTCTTACTACATTAATCATGTTATACATTTTGTAGTTTTTGCCATGACTAGTAATTGGAATAATTACTTACACTAAATCTGGTCATGGTCGAACTTTCTTTCTATTTTGAACTTGTTGCATGCTCACAAGTGCTTTTAATCATAAAGAATTAATCAAGTAATCAACTCACATGTTGAGTTTTTATGAATAAACATAAGTTGAGAAAAGATCAAGAGAATATGCATGCATCACACTTCTTCTTTTGAGATGGCTTATCGTTGCTCTTAAATATGAACTTGGAAGAAGTTGTGTATGACTAAAACCATGTCCTTAAGCTTCTGATTGTAAAATGGCATAGGCTTGGCTTGGTTGGTTAGAATAAGGCAGATGCGCATATAATCTCTTGCAAATATCATATAATCTAAATTTGTGCTTTGAAAAATAATAAAATGTAGCAACAAGTGTCATGCTTTCAGGTATTGAAATAGTTAAGTTTGTGAGATCATGACTTGCTTAAATTGAAAATTACATTTGATCTCTAGCATGGCTTACACTACTTTATGTATCTCATTGTTGTGATAGTGTAAGTTACTTGATAGTATGACTTGGATGAGCTTTGTTTTATATGTATATGTTATAATATGTTCACAACAATTAAAATTTCTCTTTTGAACCTTGCTGAATACATTGTCAAAGGGGGAGAGATAATATGGTGAATTATGCAAGGGGATAAATATGTATAGGGGGAGAATTTGTTTTTCTTTTCATTTATTTCTGTTTTATAAAGGGGGAGAAATTGTTTTCAAAACTTTTAATGTGAATAAGCCAATGTTCGGATCTTAAGTGGTGTTGCCAATGCAGTCATCAAGGGGGAGATTGTGAGACCTATGTGTGCTGAATACATTGGCTTGTACTGAATACATTGGCTTTGATGATAACAGTTCTGAAATTCTGCTAAAACATTTTTTTAGCAAGGTCCGACTCTAGCTCCGAGCTTTTGCAAGGTCCGACGCAAGGTCTGATATGTTTTGCTAGGTCCGACTTATGTTGGTTAGCTCCGGCATGTCTTTGATAGCTCCGGCATGTCTTTGTTAAGCTCTGAAATGTTTCTCTAGCTCCGGCTTTTGGGTTAACTAGTTCCGACTAGTTTTGGTCAGCTCTGGCGCTAGGTCCAACTATCTTCGGTTAGCTCCGGTGCTAGGTCCTACTAGTTTTGGTAAGCTCGGGTGCTAGATTGTACTAGCTTTGGTAAGCTCCGGCGCTAGGTTCTACTAGCTTTGGTAAGCTCCGGCTCAAGCTCCGGTTAGCTTTGGCAAGGTTCGGAGCTTGATCGTAATGTTTCAAATTTCCATGTGAAATGTTTCAAACTTGCTTTACACTTATGGAAAGGTTGCTTAGTATACTTTTACTAAGTTTTTGGTGCTTTTTGGTTGATATGGCTGATATCGTTTTGATATGCTTTGCAACATGCTTATGTGAGGTGCTCACGTAAGGTGTTGTGTTCGGAACTGACTTGAGTCAAGTCGCGGACTTGGGATTGTACGGATTGGTTGTTTGTTCATGTGCAGGTGTTGCTTGAGTTCAAGTTATGGCTGGTGACAGGATCCTTTGGACTAGTCTCAGGAAGGAGATGAGGTTCCAACAACCAAATTCAGGAGGAATTGTGGTTGAGCGGGTCAGGAGGTCGCGCAGGATGATTGAATCAAGGGTAGTGCATATGAAGGTTACTGGACATCGAAGGAAGGTATTTGAACGTATGCATGCGGTGCATGATGTGGTAACATGGTTCTGAAGATGGTTTATGGATGGGAAGATCTGGTTGGAAGGATCGGATCGTACCGGTTGATGATTTTAGCTGCGGCGGAGTCGGTTATTTCTCGGTATGGAAAGTATTGAGTTGGTTATGATAGGATTTCGTGTGGGTCACGAATTTGAGTTGTTTTAGGAATGTGGGATACATTCCTAAGGTTTTTGGAAGTCTTAAGATTGCTTCTATCTGCGTATAGAAGAGTCCTAAGCAGTTATGGAAAGTTTCGATTCGTGATCGGAGTAGAATTGGAGTCCTAGTTAAGATTGGGTTGGCCTAAGGGCTGGTTATATAAGCAAGGGAGGCCAAATCTCGTGATGCACGACTTTGGGGGCTGTTCCTCTTGTGTTCTATTGAATAAAATTCGTAGTTTGAAGGAACTTTTGTGCCTTGTTCGTCCGACTTGTTCCAGACAAGTTTTACTCGTCGAGTTTCTGGATAGCACTACCTTTTGTCGGTGGTTTTATCATAAATTGAGTTTTACAGATCCAATTGACGTGATTCTTTTTGGGTTGCCTTCAAAACATGATTATCTATCATCTATCAAAATTTCACGGTCATTGGATTTCTGGTTTCTGATCTACACGAGTTTCTTTGCAGCATTCTAGAACTGTTTTTCTCGGGTAGGACAGATTGACCTTTGTTCGATCTTTCGATCATAACTTGAGTTTCTCTTGGCGGATTTGAGTGATTCTTCTTGTGTTTTCTTCGTGACTTGATTCTCTCTGATATATATCACTTTTGTCCCGGTAAAACACGTTTATATTAGTCTCACACACGATTTCTTTAACAAATCGTTTTTCTACCGAAGGGGTTGGGATTTAATTGTTTCCGCTGCGTAAGATTTTTAAATATACTATTCACCCCCCTCTGGTAGCTTTTCACGTGCTCTTTGATCCTACATCCGCGGAGCTTCCGAGGGTGGCACAGCTCCCGCCCCGAGACCAAGAGCTGAAGTCGTTGGCAAGGGCAAAGACACTACTACAAAAGGCTTCGTCGCAGGCGGCTCTAAACATATTATCACATACGGTTTTAAAAACCGCCTGTAACGAAGAGCCTGTGAAAATGATCGATTAACACAGGCGGGGGCAAAATCCGCCTGTAAAAATGAATTTTCACAGATGGTTTTTTATTGACGACCGCCTGTGAAAATGCATTTTCACAGGCGGTTTTTTATTGCTGACCGCCTGTGAAAATGCATTTTCACAGGCGGTTTTTTATTGCAAACCGCCTGTGAAAATGTATTATCACATACTGTGTTTTTTACTATCAACCACCTGCGGTAATACATTAGCATAGACAGATTTTAGAATATTCCGTATGCATTGTGTTCGTGACTAGTCGTAATCAGAAGGCTAGAAATGATAACATTTAGACAAATTTTGCGCTAACACAATTCGATCTATAAAATACTAAAAGATTTAGACAAAATTACATTGCAGAGATGCAATAAAAAACACAACAGAAATTACAATGCAATACATCGCAGAAATTACAATCCATCACAACCATCACGTGCAACACCACATGCAGTAGCTCAACGCCATGAAGACAGGGATGCTGCCATTGCAACCGCTCTTCAGTGCCTCCTCACAGAACTCGGTATCCCCACCTTCGTGCTAGCTCGACTTCCGGGCTACAACAAAAATAACGATCGTGACTGGATCTGCGACTGAAGGTTGGATCTGCGACCCTCGGCATCGAGCAAGACACCTGCGACGAATGAGGAGTGTGGCTGCCACGACGGCGAGGAGTGTGGTTGCCACGACGGCAATGAGCATGAGCAGCATGACTGCCACGCCATTCGAGGAGCGCGGTTGCCGTGTCGGCGAGGAGCGCGGCCTCTGCGATGGGAGGATGCGAGAAGGTGGAAGCGGGCTGCCGACGCTTCAGCGATGAGGTGGAGCTGCGGTAGAGCGAGGTTGGGGAGGAAGGAAAGAGAGGTGAGATTGGGGAGATGAACAGTGAGAGGTAGAGATTGGGGATAAGGACGTGAGGTGTCAGTGTTGCTGCTGTTATAGACACATATATTAGAGATGACCCCCTATGAGTCGTTGGATCGATAAGTAGCGAAAGGCGGAGATATGAAGTCCAAGAGCGATCCGTGGGATGAAGCAGCGGACCAATCAGGAGCCATCATTATCACAGGCGGTTTTTTTGTTACGGACCGCCTGTAAAAATCATTATATTTTCATAGGCGATTGTTTGTTACGGACCGCATGTGATAATGACTATTATCACTGGCGGTTTTTGTTATAGATCGCCTGTGAAAATCAATACATTTTCACAGACGGTTGTTTGTTACGGACCACCTGTGATATTCTATTATCACAAGCGGTTATTAACTCATTTGACATCACATGCGTAACTTTTAACGAACCGTGTGTAAAAAATAAGGAGACACCTGTGAAAATGCATTTTCTAGTAGTGAGAGTTGGCAGAGCCCTCCAGCCGAAAGAGGAAATTGAAGCACTCTGACGGGAGGCCCGTCAGACCTGCTCCTTCCACAACAGCTCCTTCTCCCCAGCGGGGGAGGTCTTCGACGACGACGACAACTCCAGCATCGGCGTCTCCCCGGAACACCAGCTCTGACCAGGTGACTCCGGCACCAGGGCCAGCTAAGGGCTCTAGGTCCTAGGGTCCTTCCCAATCGAGGGGGGCCTCAACCAAGACGTCGCTGGCGGCAGCAGCAAGCTCCGGAGGGCCTTCCGGAGCTACTACCCCAGTTGCGACTGGGTCGGGCTCTAAGCGTCCGGCGAAGAGGTTCCGCGCTAGCTGGAGGGGAAGCCTTCCAAGGTAAATTTGCTTCTTTACCTCAGTATGTTATTTTAGTTGTAATCATGTTTTGAGTTTCTTCATCCTTCATCCACAGGGTATCTAAAAAAAGGGCTGAAGCTCCGGTTCCTATGACAGCAGCTGATGCTGTGCAGGCGGAGGCTCCGACTCCAGTTCTAGCACTGCCCCAGATGTGGCTAAGGTCTCGGCAGCTTCGGTGCCAGCTGTCGAGGTTCTGAACCTCGACTCATCTCCTGAAGCTCCCGTGGTAGCGTCGGACCACAAGAATGAATATGTACCAGCAGCACCAGCTCCGGAGGTTGAAGCTTCAGTTTTGGATGTTGTGATGACGGACGCTCTGGCTTCAGAGCCGGATGTAGCTGCTTGTAACACCCTCATTTTCATGCATCATTCCTTGCATACACACATATGCATGTTTAACATTAACCCGCATAAAGAGGAACGAGTTTAAAATTGATTTGGAACAAAACCGCACTTAAAATGCAGGAAAGTGCGGACTAGTCTGATTTTACTGAGGACTAGTCCGATTTCTCTCTGACTAAAAACGGACTTGTCCGTTTTTGCTGCGGACTAGTCCGATTTTGCCTCTGCAAACTTTCGGACTTGTCAGATTTTGTGCGGACTAGTCCGATATTCCAAGAATCCTTGAAAATTTGCAAAGTCCCTGGACTTTTTTGGACTAGTCCGGTGTTCCAGCGGACTTGTCCATTTTCCTCTCTGACTAAAGTCAGACTTGTCCGATTTTAGGCTAGACTTGTCCGATTTTCTCTCTGGACAACTTCGGACTAGTCCGGTCCTTTTCGGACTTGTCCGATATTTCGTGACTCCGAGTTGATCTTTTGTTTTACGACTTGTTTCTTGGGTTTCACATTAAGTGGGCCTAGGGGCGTCGTGCCTAACTCTTTTAGAGCCCATGAGGGACTCTAAACCGGCCCCTACTTCACTCAAACTCAAAATCCATCTAACCCTAGCCTCCACCTCTATATAAACAACCCCACCCTTCGGCTTGACATCTATTTTCCACTTTTCCACCCCACCCAAACCCTAGTTCGTGGAGAGCCACCATCAAGGAGGGAGGAGAAGATCCCAAGCAAGAAGAAGAAGAGGAGGAAACGAAAGAGGATCAAGATCTCCACCAAGTTTCGTTCTTCATCACCAATTCTTCTCCAAGTTCATCACCAACCCTAGATCACCAAGATCCAATTGCTACCTCCAAGTTTCTTGATTCATTGGAGTTCTAAACACCTGGTATACCTTCTATTCTCTTTTCCTTACATGAATTCAACCCCAAATCCCCAAATTTACGTCGATCTAATCTGCTGATCTCGCAAAAAGTGTAGACTTGTCTGGTCCCTAGCGGACTATCCGGTCTTACTGGCTAAATTTTGTTGAATTGATTCTAAAGTTTGATCTAATCACATCCAAACCTGTATAAACTTGTTAAAATCTATTAGAACTAGTTAGTGATCATTGAAAGCAATCAATTAACAAGTTATACCTTGCATTTGCATTAATGATGCATGTCATGTCATATTGAGTATTATTTGTGCACCCTTTGGTTGTGTTTCTTGTCTTGTATGTTTATTGTGTGGATTAGATGGATTTGCGCTAGAGAGTGCCGCAGAGGATCTACAACACCAAGAGTTTGAAGGCTTTGACCCTAATCAGCAGCAAGAGCAAGGCAAGTGTCCTTGAAGCATATTGATCCTGTTTTAAAATAAATGTTCTGTTTGAAAAATTGCATGCTTGTGTCAATTTGATGGGAATCCTATGATAGGAAGTTGACTAGCTTTGTTTAACCACCCTTGTCACCTGGAATTTATGGTAGAGAGTCGGGAAGGGCTTTTTACCTTTTTGCTTCGCTTAATTAATTGGGATGGGAAAACAACACTACACATTTAATTATGCATTAATGATATTTTTGTTAATGTGAACTGGTCAATATGATATGGTAATGGGTGATCTAAGCAAGCCTGGTATGTGGATGGGTTGGATGTTATGGTGGTTTGCTTGCTTTAGATCTAAGGACCGGTTCATGTGGGAATAAGCCAGGACTACAGTGCCACCACGAGGCCAAGTATGGGTGCGGCGTAGCTGATTAATTAGGGTTTTGCCAGTGCTATTTGGACCATTAAGGATGCTCGGGGAAGGGGTAGTCGAATTGGGTTTGTTGATGATTGGTGGGACTACCCTGGGATCCGAATGGCTCAAGAGGGGGCCCTTGGTTGAAGATGTGCTCAGTTGGAGACATCGCCACCGATGAAACCTCAATGGGGTCTAAATAGGCTAGCAATACCTTTGTAAAGGCTATTTTGTGATCTCTTTGCCATACACCAAAGGAAGTGTAATTGGCATAAGGGAGGTTCTTTAGTCGCCGACGGGTGATGAAATCACAAACACGTGGGTAAAGTGGTACAAACTCTGCAGAGTTAAACAAAACTATCATAGTAGCCCGCTCTCGGTTATGAGCACCTGGACAACTTCCATGATTAGAGGGAACTTGGTTTTGGGATGGTTATGGTTGGTATTATGGTTATGGATGGTTATGAATTAAATTCTCGGTTTGAATATGGATATTGGTATATGGATGATGGATATGGAATATGGACTGGTATTATGATTACTATATGGCTTATGATGGGTTTATTTCACATACATGATGTATATTGCTTTTCAAATGTTTTAATGTACTTTTCAGCACTTAACCATTATTATATTCGTCATTTGAATCAGCCACATGTCATACTTTCCACACTTGCTGAGTACGACATGTACTCACTCTTGCAATCCCCCCCAACAGTTGCAGGTTAGGATTGGGAGTTTAATGGTGATAATGCGGAGTTCTAGACCGTGTTTACCGTCAGCTTGCCTGTGGTGTTGATTGGAGCTGTGCTATACCCTATTGCTTATGCTGCCTAGCTGTTTAGTTTGCTTAATTAGAGTATTTCCGCTGCATTAGTTGAACTTGTCATTAATATTCATTAGAGCTTGTATTCGAGGATAATATGGTTTGTTTAATAAAATTTGGTTAATTAATCTTGTTCTGTGGTAATTATCTGTATATCGTTTGTGATTGCACTCGTTTATATGTGTTGAACATCCTGGGCACACATATGCGTTAGCTTGGTTCATTTTTCGGAACCGGGCGTCACAGATTGGTATCAGAGCCACAGGTTGACCGTAGGATGCAGCCTAGATAGAATGGACACTTTAGAGCATATAGGAGCACTCAGGAATCAATGTGTTTTTGCTTGGTGTGTTGGTTGCTATATATATTGGTTGCTTGTGTGTTTAATAGAGGATTTTAGGGTGCTTTAGCATTGCCATGTCCACGCAGGCTAGTTAGTTGCCTAGTTCCATATCCCTTGATGCATATAGTTGGGGACGTTTTCTAATTCTTACCTATTGCTTTTCTTCAAATGGTGAGGACTCGCAACCAGAGGGATGTCAATGATGAGGAGAACCATGGAGTACCTCAGAACAACAATGGGCAAGGACCTGCTCATGGAGCTATCAACATTGAGCAGCTTTTGTCCATGCAAAACCAGCTCATGCAGACCATGATACAAACTATGGGACAGCTGCAGGCTGGCAATATCAACGATCAGCCCCACATGCCTCCACCGCCACCCCCACCTCCTCATAACCGATTGGGAGAGTTTATGAGGACTAGGCCACCGACCTTTGCTCAAGCTGCTGACCCTATGGATGCGGATGATTGGCTCAAGTCTGTGGAGAAGAAACTTGCTATTATCCAATGCAGTGACCGGGAGAAGGTACTTTTCGCTTCTCATCAACTAGTTGGAGCAGCTGCAGATTGGTGGGATTCACTATGCAATGCTCATGAGAACCAATAGAGAATTACCTGGGCGGAATTCAAGGAGAGTTTCCATTCCTATTATGTGCCGGAAGGTGTTATGATTTTGAAGAGACAAGAATTTGAGAATTTAAGGCAAGGAAGATCAAGCGTGAGTGAATATCTCAACAAGTTCACTCAACTCTCAAGGTATGCGCCTGAGGATGTGAGCCGGGACAGCCGGAAGCAATATTTGTTCATGAGAGGCCTCAACAATGAAATTCAAGTGCAATTGCTGAATTGTGACTATGCAAATTTTCAGAAGCTTGTGGGCAAAGCAATTGTGGTTGAGAACAAGGTCCGTGAGATGGAACAGGACAACAAGAGGAAGGCGCCATATCAAGGACAGCAACAAGGGAGTAATGTGCCCCCTCGCTTTGCGCCGTCCAATGCGCCTTATTACAGCTCTTCTATTCCTGCTCAACGCCCTGGTTATGCACCACGCCCAACTCAGTATGTGCAGCAGCTCCCTGTTATGCAAGCACCTAGGCCTCCAATGCCTTATGCGCCTCGTGCTAATTTTCCTGCTGCGAGTGTTCAAAACCAAGCTCGTCCCAATAATTCTGGTGGAGTTAAGAAGTGTTATACTTGTGGAGAAGCTGGACACTTTGCGCATCAATGTCCTAAGTCAGGCCTTGGTCAAGGAAGCAATGCACTGAGGCAAAACCCAAGACCCACTGGAGGACAACCACAAGGGAACCATGGACAACAGAATTTTGCTCGTGGCAACGTGAACCATGTCTCTACAGAGGATGCTCAACAAGCGGATGACGTGGTCATTGGTATGTTTCTTGCCAACTCCAACCCCGCGACTATGTTGTTTGATTCTGGAGCATCACATTCATTCATTGCATCGAAATATGTTGCCAAGTATAGTTTGCCTATCTCTCATACGAAGTTTACTCTATTGGTTAAGTCTCCTGGAGGAGAGATGAGGAAAAATATAGTATGTCCAAAAGTAAGCCTTAGAATAAGGGGGGTAGACTTCTCCGCCAACCTCATTGTTTTGGACTCTCAAGGATTGGACATTATACTTGGTATGGACTAGTTGAGGAAGCACAATGGAGTTATTGAGTGTGCTATGAAGACGGTGAAGTTGACTAATGAAGAAGGGATCACCGTAGAATTTGAAGCATCTCAAACCGCACCAAAGCAATTGGAGTTGAATCATATGGACGGTGCCACAATTGAGAAGATTTCGGTGGTGTGTGAATTCTTGGATGTTTTTCCGGATGAGTTGCCAGGTATGCCACTTGATCGAGACATTGAGTTTGTCATTGATTTAATACCTGAAATTGCACCTATAGCTAAGAGGCCGTATAGGATGCCTCCTATGGAATTAGCGGAGCTTAAGAAGCAAATTCAAGAGCAACTAGAGAATGGTTTTATTCGCCCTAGCTCTTCGCCTTGGGGAGCGCCCGTTCTATTTGTGGACAAGAAGGATGGATCCCAAAGGATGTGCGTAGATTACCGAGCTCTCAACGAGGTAACAATCAAGAACAAGTACACCTTGCCACGCATAGAAGACTTGTTTGATCAGATGAAGGGTGCTTGTATCTTCTCTAAGATTGATTTGAGGTCGGGGTACTTTCAAATGAAGATTTGACCATCGGACATACCCAAGATAGCTTTTAGGACGCGGTATGGATCTTATGAGTACACCGTGATGTCTTTTGGATTGACCAATGCACCTGCGTACTTTATGTACCTCATGAATAATGTCTTCATGGAGTACCTGAATAAGTTCGCTGTGGTGTTTATTGATGATATTATGATCTACTCGAAGGATGAGAAGGAACATGAGGAACACTTGAGGCTTACGCTACAGAAATTAAGGGAGCATCAATTATATGCCAAGTTCAACAAGTGTCAGTTTTGGTTGGGAGAGGTGTCGTTTTTGGGTCATATCATCTCAGGAGGAGGAGTATCGGTTGACCCCGAAAAAGTGAGAGACGTGTTGAAATGGGAACCGCCGCAAAATGTCAAGGAAATAAGGAGTTTTCTTGGGATGGCTGGATATTACCGTAGATTCATCAAGGACTTTTCCAAGATAGCCAAGCCAATGACGGAGTTGCTAATGAAGGGAAAGGCTTTCCAATGGACTCAAGCTTGTCAAAATAGTTTTGAGGAGTTGAAAAAGAGGTTAACAACAGCCCCAATTTTGGTACTGCCGGATGTAAGCAAAAGTTTTGATATTTATTGCGACGCATCGAGATAAGGACTTGGATGTGTATTGATGCAGGAAGGTCAAGTGGTCACCTATGCATCAAGCCAATTGAAGAAACATGAGCAGAATTACCCCACACATGATTTAGAACTTGCAGCCCTGATACATGCATTGAAGATTTGGAGACACTATATCCTTGGACATAGGTGTGAAATTTATACGGATCACAAGAGTCTTAAGTATATTTTCACACAAATGGATCTGAATTTGAGGCAACAAAGATGGTTGGAGCTCATCAAAGATTATGATTTGGGAATCAACTATCATCCGGGAAAAGCCAATGTAGTGGCCGATGCTTTGAGTAGAAAGGGAGTAAGTCATCAACTCACAGTTCGAGAGTTACCATCCGAGTTATGTAAGGAGTTTGAAAGGTTGAACCTCGGATTTGTAAATGAGATGGAGATGATGGAGTTAAATCCAACCTTGGAGCAAGAAATTCGAGAAGCACAAACCACGGATGAGGAGATCAAGGAAATCTAGGTAAGGACCGAGGAAGGGAGAGAATTCAGATTTGATGAAGACGAACATGGTACCTTATGGCTCGGAAAAAGGATCGTTGTGCCTAATGTGAAGCATATTCGGGAGATGATATTAAAAGAGGCACATGACTCACCTTACTCAATTCACCCTGGTTGTACAAAGATGTACAAAGACTTGAAGACTAGCTATTGGTGGGATAGCATGAAGAAGGACATAGCTGAATATGTGGCATTGTGTGATGTGTGTCAACGAGTCAAGGCGGAACATCAAAGGCCAGCTGGATTAACACCCTCGAGGGTGAGATTCATTTTAAGGGGGGTAGGTTTGTAACACCCTCATTTTCATGCATCATGCCTTGCATACACTCATATACATGTTTAACATTAACGCGCATAAAGAGGAACGAGTTTAAAATTGATTTGGAACAAGACCGCACTTAAAATGCAGGAAAGTGTGGACTAGTCCGATTTTACTGAGGACTAGTCCGATTTCTCTCTGACTAAAAATGGACTTGTTCGTTTTTGCTGCGGACTAGTCCGATTTTGCCTCTAGAAACTTTTGGACTTGTCCGATTTTGTGCGGACTAGTCCGATATTCCAAGAATCCATGAAAATTTGCTAAGTCCCTGGACTTTTCCGGACTAGTCCAGTGTTCCAGCGGACTTGTCTGTTTTCCTCTCTGACTAAAGTCGGACTTGTCCGATTTTAGGCCAGACTTGTCCGATTTTCTCTCTGGACAACTTCGGACTAGTCCAGTCCTTTTCAGACTTGTCTGATATTTCGTGACTCCGAGTTGATCTTTTGTTTTACGACTTGTTTCTGGGGTTTCATGTTAAGTGGGCCTAGGGGCATCGTGCCCAACTCTTTTAGAGCCCATGAGGGACTCTAAACCGGCCCCTACTTCTCTCAAACTCGAAATCCATCTAACCCTAGCCTCCACCTCTAAATAAACAACCCCACCCTTTGGCTTGACATCTATTTTCCACTTTTCCACCCCACCCAAACCCTAGTTCGTGGAGAGCCACCATCAAGGAGGGAGGATACCTCCAAGTTTCTTGATTCATTGGAGTTCTAAACACCTGGTATACCTTCTATTCTCTTTTCCTTACGTGAATTCAACCCCAAATCTCCAAATTTACGTCGATCTAGAAAACCCTAATCTGCTGATCTCGCAAAGTGCGGACTTGTCCGGTCCCTAGCGGACTTGTCCGGTCTTCCTGGCTAAATTTTGTTGAATTGATTCTAAAGTTTGATCTAATCACATCCAAACCTGTATAAACTTGTTAAAATCTATTAGAACTAGATAGTGATCATTAAAAGCAATCAATTAACAAGTTCTACCTTGCATTTGCATTAATCATGCATGTCATGTCATATTGAGTAATATTTGTGCACCCTTTTATTGTGTTTCTTGTCTTGTATGTTTATTGTGTGGATTAGACGGATTTGCGCTAGAGAGTGCCGCAGAGGATCTACAACACCATGAGTTTGAAGGCTTTGACACTAATCAACCGCAAGATCAAGGCAAGTGTCCTTGTAGCATATTGATCCTGTTTTAAAATAAATTTTTCTGTTTGAAAAATTGCATGCTTGTGTCAATTTGATGGGAATCCTATGATAGGAAGTTGACTAGCTTTGTTTAACCACCCTTGTCACCTAGAATTTATGGTAGAGAGTCGTGAAGGGCTTTTTACCTTTTTGCTTCGCTTAATTAATTGGGATGGGAAAAACAACACTACACATTTGATTATGCATTAATGATATTTTGGTTAATGTGAACTGGTCAATATGATATGGTAATGGGTGATCTAAGCAAGCCTGTTATGTGGATGGGTTGGATGTTATGGTGGTTTGCTTGCTTTAGATCTAAGGACCGGTTCATGCGAGAATAATACAGGACTACAGTGCCACCACGAGGCCAAGTATGGGTGCGGCGTAGCTGATTAATTAGGGCTTTGCCAGTGCTATTTGGACCATTAAGGATGCTCGGGGAAGGGGTAGTCGGATTGGGTTTGTTGATGATTGGTGGGACTACCCTGGGATCCGAATGGCTCAAGAGGGGGCCCTTGGTTGAAGATGTGCTCAGTTGGAGACATCGCCACCGGTGAAACCTCAGTGGGGTCTAAATAGGCTAGCAATCCCTTTGTAAAGGCTATTTTTGTGATCTCTTTGCCATACACCAAAGGAAGTGTAATTGGTATAAGGGAGGTTCTTTAGTCGCCGACGGGTGATGAAATCACAAACACGTGGGTAAAGTGGTACAAACTCTGCAGAGTTAAACAAAACTATCATGATAGCCGTGCTCCCTGTTATGAGCACCTGGACAACTTCCATGATTAGAGGGAACTTGGTTTTGGGACGGTTGTGGTTGGTATTATGGTTATGGATGGTTATGAATTGAATTCTGGTATTGAATATGGATATTGGTATATGGATGATGGATATGGAATATGGACTGGTATTATGACTACTATATGGCTTATGATGGGTTTATTTCACATACATGATGTATATTGCTTTTCAAATGTTTTAATGTACTTTTCAGCACTTAAATATTATTATATTCGTCATTTGAATCAGCCACATGTCATACTTTCCACACTTGATGAGTACGACATGTACTCACTCTTGCATTCCCCCCCAACAGTTGGAGGTCAGGATTGGGAGTTTAATGGTGATAATACGGAGTTCTAGGCCGTGTCTACCGTCAGCTTGCCTGTGGTGTTGATTGGAGTTGCGCTATACCCTATTGCTTATGCTGCCTAGCTGTTTAGTTTGCTTTATTAGAGTATTTCCGCTGCATTAGTTGAACTTGTCATTAATATTCATTAGAGCTTGTATTCAAGGATAATATGGTTTGTTTAATAAAATTTGGTTAATTAATCTTGTTCTATAGTAATTATCTGTATATCGTTTGTGATTGCACTCGTGTATGTGTGTTGAACATCCTGGGCACACATATGCGTTAGCTTGGTTCATTTTTCAGAACCGGGCGTCACACTGCTGTTCCGGCCTTAGGGCCGGATGTTATAGAAGCCCCGATAGTGGAGCTGGTTGTTCATGAAGTTCTGGCGCCTGAGCTGGTTGTCGCAGAGGTGCTGGCACCGGAACCGGTGGAAGTTGAAGCATCGGCGCCTGAACCGGCAGTGGAGGAGGCACCAGCACGGGAGTCGAAAGTAGCCTCAGCTCCGGTCGAATCTTCAACACCTGCTCCGGAGATTGTAGTTCCGAAGGTACCCGTGCTCGAGCTAGTGTGTCCAGACGAAGCAACCGGTCCTTTGCCTGAGGGACCAGTTGACGACGATTTGGCGGCGGGGCCTTCGGAGCCGACTCCGGAGGTAGAAGCTCCAATTGTCGGACCTTCCTTGGCAGCAACCGAGGCTATCCCAGAGGGCGTCCCTAGTGCCGCGGAAGCTTAGGGGACCACTCTTATAGAGTGGGACCCAATTTTTGTTATAGAGAACCCGCTGGAGTCAGCGGAGAGGACCCCGGCAGGTCCGGAGCCGATCCCGCTGTCGTTATCCATCGACAATGCCTGCTCGAGCCTTCGTCAGGTCCAGCTGGCCTTTTATCACGACAACAAGGCCCTCGAGGAGGAGCGCTAAACCCTTAGAAGGTGGCGCAACCGGCTCTAATTTGAGACCAAGCTGGCGCAAACAAGGCTGGCCGACGACAAGGAGTGGGTCAAGAGGGAGAAGGTCCGGATGGAGTACTGGGGCTAGATGCTGGACGAGAGGGAAAGCATGGTGCGATCCCTCGACAACCAGTCCCGGGCCATACACGAACAAGTCGTGGCTGCTAATGAAGCAGCGAATGATCGCTAGGAGAAGCTCAGTACCATCCACGAGAGCCTCGTCAAGCGCCGAGAGGCTCTTGAGGAGCGGGAGAAAAAGCTCAAAGATGAAGAGCAAAAACACCTGGAGCTGAGGGATGACCTCGTGAAGAGGGAAGAAGAGCTCGCCCAAAGGCTGGCTCTGGGTGACAATAGCCTCGCAAAGCGCACCAAGAAGCTGGAGGAGCTCTACGAGAGTGAGGAGAAAAAGGCCTCGCAACGGGGACAGGATCTCACCAAAAGGGAAAACAAAGTCGCTGCCAGGGAGAAGAAGGTGCGGGGCCGAGAGAAAGACCTGGTTGACCTCCAGAACAAGATTCACGTCCGGGAAGAGGAGCTTGCCAACCTCGAAAAGCAAGTTGCTGAAATGATTCAGCAGCACGCCAAAGAGGCCGAGCGCCTTGCCTGGGAGGGTTCAGATCTTGCGGCTACCAAGAGGTCCTTGGAAGATATGCGAGGCTCAAGGGGTGCGGAGTCCCAACAAGTATGGGACTTCTTGCGCAAAGCCAATGACGCGATGATGCCACTGGTCTTCAGTCCCGTGCATTCGGACGATCCGGGGCCAGAGTTGGACCAGGCGTTGAGCTCGGCGGGCAGCAAACTCAACAAGATGGGCGATGTCATCGCGGATCAGTTGGAAACTGAAGGGAAATCCCTTGCGCAGAATGTCGCAGAGTACATGTTGATGTGCTACACAAGTCGAGATCCTCACTTCCCACTAGATCCGGTGCTTGAAGGTCCCATCGACGGAGAGGGAGATGTCGCCAAGGCCAGCGTGTCGGAGGTTGCCCAGAAGGTTGCCTCGTTCTTCCGTAGGATTTAGGACTTTCTCCTTATAGCTCCCACTTGTATCTTCTCTTCTTTTCTCCAAATTTTGTAATCTCTTGTCCTTAGATGAATGAAATCCAAGAAATTTATGAATTTCATTTTTTGTCTTCAACCTTTGTCTCACTTGGCCCCCTGGTAGATGTACACAATTTGATTGCAAACATGTACCAAAAGGATGTAGCATTTTGTTGAAGACTTGCGTGCTTCGAACTTGTAGAGTGTAGGTCCGAAGTCGTTGACAGCAGGGGCCCCCTGAGGTTTTCGGAGCTTAGTAGCTCCGGCAGCAACCATTGTCAACATGTAGAGCATCGACTGTTGGCCCTCTGGGGTCATCGGAGCTTAGTAGCTCCGGCAGCGACAACTATCAACACGTTGAGCGTCGACAGCAGACCCCATTGAAGTGTCCTTCTATCATCTTTTATTCACGTTGATGGTTGGATCCCTGGATTTGTCGGAACTTGATAGCTCTGGTGACACCTACTATCAATGTTTAAAACATCGACAACGGGCCACCTTTGAGGATGTCGAAGCTTTGATAGCTCTGGCATCATCCACCACCATCATGAGATTTTTATTTTCCCTGCACACTAAAGTGAAGAAAAATAGTAAAATCCATTTCTTATCTATAACTCGTTTGCGGCTTACTATTCCCGAAAGAAAATTTTAGGTCGACCGCAATTCTATATACAATCAAGTGCATTTGCTTATTTTCTTCAGGTCCGATCGTTTTCTGGACTCACCTTACTCAGGCCTGCCGGGGTGTAGGTAGAGTGACCTACTTAGGGTGCAGGACCAGGCTAAGTCGATAGCACACTCCGGACCTAGATTGGCTTGGCGTTCAGGCCATTCAACAATGTTAAGACTCAAAAGAATTAACAATGCAACTTGAATTATATATGAACTGTTCGAGCTAAAGTTTCTTGAGAATTGCACAACTTTTTTATAGACAAGAAAGAGAAAAATAAAAAATAATGAGCCTGTACAAAATAAATGCACGTGGAGTCTGTTTTCACATAATGATGTCTTTAATTATAGGCTCGGGGTACAGGGGAAACAAGTACACTCTTAGGGTACGGAACCAAGCTAAGTGTGTTGCGTTTCTTGTTTGACCCAGGATAACTAGCTGCACTTTTAGTTCTGATACTGTGTCAAGTTTTGCTTGAATGTTGTGGACCTTCCGGGAAAGGTCCGACTGTTCTCCTGGAGGAGCTACCCGACTCTGTACAATGATGTTATAACATACATCATATGTAATTATAGACTCACCTCCGTGATATTAAGCGTAGAACTTACCGAGGTGCTCAATATTCCAAGGATTAGGGAGCGGTGTCCCATCCTCGGTTGCCATGTGAACGCATCCGGGACGAGATACTTTGATCACTCAAAAGGGTCCTTCCCAGCTGGGGGAAAGTTTGTTTAACCCTTCTCGAGTTTGTATTCTTCATAGCACTAGATCGCCTTCCTCGAGCTGTCGGTTATGCACATGCCTTTGGTGATAGCGCCGGAGCACTTGGCAGTATCGTGCATTTCATACAGCTGCTCGGCACCTTCCCTCTTCAACGAGGTCAAGGTCTTCACGCCGGAGCTGGTCCTGCGTGGCTTCGTCGAAGGTCTGGACCCGGAGCGACCCCAAGGTGATTTTTGGAGGAAGGACTGCTTCAGCTCCGTACACCAGGAAGAAGGGTGTCTCTCCAGTTGACCGGTTTGGAGTTGTCCTGTTTGTCCACAAGGTGGGCGGAAGCTCTTCAATCCAGTTGGCTCCATGTTATTTCAGGCGCTCATATGTGCGCATCTTGAGTCCTTTTAGGATTTCTGCATTTGCTCTCTCATCCTGGCCATTGCTTGCCGGGTGAGCTACGGAAGCATAGCTGACTTGAATGCCGAGGTCTTCGCAATATCCTTGGAATGCAGAACTTGTGAATTGAGTCCCATTGTTAGTTATGATCTTGTTTGGGACTCCAAATCTGCATACTATGGACTGCAAGAAATTGTTAGTTGATTGTTTGTTTATTGTCACAACTGGAGTTGCTTCCGGCCACTTAGTGAGCTTGTCGATGGTGACATACAGGAACTTGTAACCTCCGACGGCTCTTGGGAAAGGTCCCAAGATATCCATACCCCACACGGTGAATGACCATGTTGGAGGTATCATTTTTAGAGGTTGAGCTGGTGTGTGAATTTTCTTCGCATGGGAACTGGCATGCTTCACATTTCTTCACTAGCTCGGTTGCATCTTGGAGTGCTGTAGGACAATAAAAACCATGCCATAAGGCTTTACCGACCAACGTGCGAAAATACTCGTGGTTCCCACACTCGACTTCTTCCCTTGTAATGCAGCGCATTAGGACGCCATTGGCACCACGCCGGTAGAGATCCCCTTCTACCAGTGTGTATCTTTTAGCCAATCTGACTATCTGGTCAACAGATACATTATCTTCAGGAAGGATGTTGTTTTCAAGTAGCTCCGGATCTCCGAGATCCATGCATCGAGGCTAACTTGAGCTTCTGAGTCTTGCGTGCTGGATTGCTCGGAGCTTCCTGCAGCGCCTACAACCCTTGATGGACACCATGATAACAGGGCCATTGGGACCGCCAGCTTCGAGGTGCTGGTCTCACCCCCTTCGCTCAGTTCGGCAGGCTAAGCTGTTGGTCTTGAAAATCTTCGGACGAAGGTTCCGTCGGGAACCGTAGCTCCGGTTGAAGCTTTCGTCGAGAGTTTGTCAGCTTTAGCGTTGTTGAGACGCTGGACATGGCAAAGATACAGGACTTCAAAATCCTTCTGAATCTTCTGGACTTCAAGTACATATGCAGCTAGTTGAGGGTTGTTGCAGCAGTATTCACCTTTGACTTGTTTTATTATGAGCTGCAAATCACCCTTTACCAACAGCTGCTTGACACCATATGATAGCGCCACCTTGAGCCCATAGATTAATGCTTCATACTCCGCCATGTTGTTGGTCGACTTGAAGTCAAGGCAAACCATGTATTTGACCTTCTCTCCTGTCGGAGCAAGGAGAAAGATTCTAGCTCCGGCCCTCTGCTTCTGCATTTAGCCGTCGAAGTAGAGAGTCCAGTGAGGCTCGGTGAAGACCGGAACCTTGGATTCCGGCTTCTGCTCACTAGGGCCCCTAGGATTTGATGGAGAGGGGGTCCATCCTGCCACAAAGTCTGCCAATGCTTGACTCTTGATAGCTTGTCTTGGGACGAATTCGAGATCTAACTCGGCCAATTCCACTGCCCACTTTGCAATGTTCCAAGTAGAGTTGGGGTTATGCAAGATTGCACGCAGTGGATAAGAGGTTACCACTGAAATCTTGTGATCTTGGAAGTAGTGACGAAGCTTCCTAGAAGCAATAAGAACTGCATAAAGGAGCTTATGCACCTCTAGGTACCAAGTCTTGGCATCATGGAGTGCTTCACTGATGAAGTACACTGGGCGTTGGACTGTCCGGACCCTCCCGGAGGGGCCCGAAACTTCCTCCTCATCAACCAGGACCTCCCGTAGGGGTCCGAACCTTCTTTGGGGACCTCCAGGTTCTTGCTAGAAGAACCCGAAGCTTCTTCTAAAGTGACCCGGACCATCCTGGAAGGATCCAGATCTTCTTGTTCATCAACAGTAACTCATTCATTTGAAGGAGGTTGATCCTCTGGCATCTCACCTCGAGGATCCGGGTCTGGGGGCTGGGACCCAGACTAACCTTCAGGTAGCTCTGGACCTTCCCGGAGGGGTCTGGCTTCCTGAACTGGAGATGGTTCTGGTCTTTCTGCAACCAGGACCATGCTGACAACTTCGTCAGTTGCTGAAATGTAAAGCAGAAGTGGCTCACCAGGATTCAGAGCTACCAAAGTTGGTAGAGTGGTGAGGAGCTTCTTTAGCTCTTGGAAAGCTTTTTCTGTTTCTTAAAACCATTGGAATGGTCCGGACTTATTCAATAATCTGAAGAAGTGTAGCAACCGTTCCACCAGTCTTGAGATGAACTGGCTGAGGGTTGCTAGACACCCAATTAGCTTCTGGACATCCTTGATGTGGGCTGGTGGCCGCATGTCTTCAATAGATTTAATCTTTGTTGGATTTGCCTCTATTCCTCGGTGGTTCACCAAGAATCCAAGAAGCTTTCCGGAGCTAACCCCAAAGACACACTTGTCTGGGTTCAGCTTTGTGCGTGTGATTCGCAACTTGTCGAAGGCAACTTGCAAGGTGTCAAGAAATGACTCCTTGTTCTTGATCTTGACAATGATGTCATCGATGTACACTTCCACTACATCTCTGATGAGCTCTCCAAAAGTTTTGTACATAGCTCGCACAAACGTTTAAGCAGCGTTTTTGAGACCGAATGGCATGGAAGTGTAACAGTACAATCCATCTACTGTTATGAAGGTAGTATGCTCTTCATCTTCCTTAGACATTCTGATTTGATGATACCTAGAATATGCATCTAGGAAACACAGTAATTCACACCCGGAGGTGGAATCCACTATCTGATCAATTCTAGGTAGTGGAAATGGATCCTTTGGGCATGCCTTATTTAGTGTTGTGTTGTCGATACACATCCAAAGCTTCCCGCTGGCCTTGGGTACAACGACCGGGTTTGCCAGCCATTTTGGGTGGAAGACTTCCCGGATGAATCCAGCTTTGAGCAACTTCTTCACTTCTTGACGTATGAAGTATTGTCGCTCTACTGATTTCTTCCGAGGCTTCTGGTGAACAGGCCGAGTGTCGGGATAAATCTTTAGATTGTGCTCAATCACTTCCCTAGGGATCCCAGGCATTTGTGACGGTTGCCAAGCAAACACGTCAACATTAGCCTGGAGGAAAGTGATGAGCGCGAGTTCCTATTTGTCGTTCAAACCTCCCGATATACGGGTGGTCTAAGCAGCATTGGAACCAATTTGAATGACTTTGAAGGGAATGTCGGTGTCGCCGCTTGGTTGCACACGAGGTGCAGAGGTTGAGCCTCGATGACGAATGCTCGGGGGCTTCGGAGCTTGCTCCTTTCCAGATTCTTCCTCCTACGTTGTAGCAAGCGCGTAGATTACTTCCAGAGTAGTAATTTCGATGGTGCGATCCCCGCGGATCCGGAGAACGCCTGAGGGTGTTGGCATCTTCAACACCAAGTAGCCACAATGAGCAACAACCTTGAATTTGTATAAAGGTGGCCTGCCCAAGATAGCGTTGAATGACAAGTTGATATGTGCCACGTCAAAGACCAATTTCTCGGTCCTGTAGTTATCCCGAGTTCCGAAGGTCACCGGGAGAGTAATGGCACCGAGTGGAGTTATGGCTCGGGACCTACTCCAGAGAAAAGTCGAGAGGCGCGAAGATCCGAAGGTCGGAGCTGAAGCTTGACGAAGGCTTCAAAGCTTATGAGGTTCAGCCCCGAACCTCCGTCCACCATTACGTGGTGGAGATAGATGTCATTGATGGTCGGATATACCATCAGTGGAAGTTGGCCAGCTCTGATCATGTTCCGAGTGCAGTCCGAAGCATCGAAGGTGATGGCAGTATCCATCCACTTCCGATGAGGCTCTGCCCTAGTGGTGGGAGCTACAGAGGCCATGTCCCGCCGCATTGTCTTGACAACACGGCGGGAAGTGATGTCCCACGAACCACCAAATATGGTGTTCATGGTTTTCCGACGCGCGTTGTCAGAGACGTAAGAGTCGTCGTCAACGGAGGTGTATACAGCCTTCAAGACCTTTTTGGGGTCCTGAAAGCCTAGCTCCTCTTCAGCCGGAGTTTCGTCGACTTTTTGTCTTCCTTCCCTTTGACAGAAAGGAGCTTCTTCCCGGTGCTTGTTATAGCGCTCGACAAGGTTCTGGACCTCTCGGCAGTTTTCCAGGTTGTGGATGTCCGTCTTGTGTATGGGACACCACATCTTGGAGCTGCCACCGTCTTTAGACGACGGCCGAGGTCGTTTCTCGGGGCGTGGCCCTCGGCCATCTGGAGCTGCAGCAACAGCGGCAGTAGGTGTGCTGGTCGACAACTTCTTCTTGCCGTTGGACTTTTTCTTGTTCTTGCCACTCCCGGAGGTAGTGGCTTCACCCTTGGAGTATTTTTTGTTGTCCACCGGAGGTGGTTGGGAGTGCATTTCATGGCCCTCCGCAGCCTTGGCGCACTTTTCTACCAAGCTAAAGAGTTCCATGACGCTGGTGACTTCCTTGGTCGCTAGCTTCTCTAGCATCTTCTTATCACGAACGCCCTGCCTGAGTGCTACAGTAACAGAAGCACTTGAGATAGAAGGAATGGTATTTCGTACCTGGGAGAACCTCTGGATAAAAGATCACAAGGACTCTCCCCCTTTTTTCTTAACAGCAAAAAGATCCAGTTATGTGCCTGGTTGGGTGTATGAACTCCCGAAATTGGCGGTGAACTATTGGCACAACTCCGCCCAACTGTTGATGGAGTCAGGCGGAAGGCTCATAAACCAAGACCTGGCAGTCCCAGTTAAATCCACAGGGAAATAATTGGCCATCACGGCCTCATTTCCCCCAGCCGCAAGGATAGCAGTGGAGTAGATTTGGAGAATTTCAGTGATGTTAACAGTCCCGTCAAATTTCTCCGGCAGGTGAGGCCGAAACTTCTGCGGCCATCTGATCATGCGTAGGTGCATGGCCAAAGCAGAACAACCTCCTCCTACTCCCTTAGGAGTAGGGCTGTCCCGAGACTCTCGCCTCTCACAAGCACGCTCGATTTGAACGCGGCTGTCCTGTTGTTGATAACGACGATCGAGCTCCGCCCAAAGGTCATGAGTCGAAAGCCTTGTTATCATGTGAGTACGTCGTGCCCCGGAAGGCAGCGACATCACCTATTGGGATGCAGCGCGCCTCCCGTGCTGTGAAGCTTGCGGACCGAGTCTACCCGACAAGGTCTGACGCTGCAATGGGGCCCGTCCCGAGGGAGGGGGAGGACCTTGATTGCTGATGCAATTGGCTGCTGCTGCAACCAGATGATCTACATCAGCTCTCCACTGCTCCATCGCACCCAGGGGTGCTCCTGGAGGTGGTGGACGTTGGAGAAGAGCACGCGCAACATTAAGCGCGTGTTCGGGGTTGTTATTCACCGATGCAGTGACCGACGCGGTTGCCCCATCTTGCTGTCCAGCTTGATTCATCGAAGCAGACGGTGGCGGTGGTGACATGACTCCTGCTGGGGCCACAGCGCCTGCTGGCTGTTGCATGTTGGAGGGGTTGCCTCCAGCAAGTTGCACAGCATGGTTACCATTGGATGATCAAGCAGCAAAATTCACCATCTTCGAATCTCAGGCGCCCTTACCTGGCGCGCCAACTGTCGGAGTCTTGTTCCGGCAATTCTCCCGGTACTACCGTTGGTAGCTCGCAGAGTTTTGTAGTTCGGTTGGGGCGCGCGGAGATTCAGAACAAGATGGCGATTTGACACGAGGATTTACGTGGTTTGGGCCGCCTGAATGTAATACCCTACTCCACGGGTGTGCGTTGTGTTTGTATTGAGCGTCTGAGCGCGTGTGTGTGAGAGACTAAAGTGTATCAAGCGTGTGTGTAAGAGTCAAAGACCAGAGAGTCAGAGACTAGAGAGTCCGAGACCAGAGAGTCCTCTGTGTATCGTTCGGCCAGTCCTTTTATAGTACAAGGGTTGGCCATTACATCATTAGCCTAGCCCGACATGTGGCCCTAGCGGTTACTGATGCTTAATACATAGTTAATGTACATAATTACCATTAACAGTGTGGTAATGCGCCTTGATGGTGGCGTTACTGGTATTAAGGGTCCTCCGATCGTGTGTCATTAAGATAGCATTAACGACACATAATCGGGTCTTGAAGCTTTAAATGTTCCTTGAAGGTCCGAGCCATTGGAGGTCCACAAATCTTCTTGTTGAGGTTGAAGGTTCGGCGGTTGGACGCGAGGCAGCTTCGAAGCTTAACGTCTTGGACGAGTAGGTCCGGTGTTGTTGTACACGTGTCAGTACCAGAGCTTCCCTCTGTCGGGGGTTAGGTCCGGGGGTGCTACACAGGTATCTAGTCTGGAGCTTTCCCATGTATGGAATGTAGCTCCGATTTTATGATACACGTGGTGGCACTGGGACTAACCAAAGAAGGGAGGCAGGTCCAGTTCCGAGTGACACGTGGGGCCTTCGGAGGTCTTCAACTATGATAGGTGGAGTTCCTTTGCACTCTTCGCAGGTCCAAGGGGTATCCGGTACGCAGGGTACCGACAAATATTATTTCTAAATAAGCCACTGGTAGAATATCATATTCTTTGATAAGCCTTATAGTTATCTTAACAACCACATTATTGAATGACTTTGTATTTATCAAAGTTTTATTTGGATTTCTTAGATCTTTATCGATAAATCATATTTTCTTCGCGTAGCTACGTACTTAGTAATAGGAGAGTTCGCGAAGGAGATATTCAAACCCGGACCATGAAGAACTGGACAAAGACCCTGATAAACATCATAAAGGCAAGCTCTAACTCCTTGACCATATTTTACCTATGTTTTGTAATCGCACCTATGGCTTGTTTTCATTGCATGATTGTATGTCTATTTTAAAAATGTTGTTATGCTATGAACCACTTGAAATGTGGTAGCATGAGCTATATTGATGACTGAATATCGGTGTTAGCTACTAGCCAAGGATAAACAATAACACAATAGTTAATCGCTATCAACGGCTTTGTCGGTACCCTGCGTATCGGATACTCCATGGAACTACAAAGAGGGCAAAGGAACTCCACCTATCTGAATTGAAGACCTCCGAAGGCCCCACGTGTTGCTCGTAACTAGACCTGCCCCTCATATGGTTAGTCCCAGTGGCCCTACGTGTATCATAAAACCGGAGCTACAATCCCTACATGGGAATGCTCCGGACTGGATACCTGTGTGGCACCCTCGGACCTAACCCCCGACAGAGGGAAGCTCCGGTACTGACACGTGTACTACAACAACGGATCTACTCGTCTAAGACTGTAAGCTTCAAAGCTGCCACGCGTCCAACCGTCGGACCTTCAACCTCAATAGGCAGACTGGTGGACCTTCAACGGCTCGGACCTTCAAGGGACATTAAAGGCTTCAAGACTTGATTATGTGTCATTAATGCTATCTTAATGAAACACGATCAGAGGACCCTTAATACTAGTAACGCCACTATTAAGGCATGTTACAACACTATTAAGGGGAATTAAGTACATTAAATTGTCTATTAGGCATTAGTAACCGCCACGGCCATATGTCGGGCCAGGCTAACGATGTAACGATCATCCCTTGTACTATAAAAGGACTGGCCGAGCGATACACGGGAGAGGCTGGACGGGCTAGAGTCCAGACTGGCTAGAGGCTCTAGAAGCTGACTCTGGCTCTCGATCCCTCTCTGTCTCAGGCTCTCACACACTCATACACTCAATACAACAACAACAACACACCCGTGGAGTAGGGATTTACGCTCAGGCGGCTCGAACCACATAAATCCTTGTGTCAAGTCACTATCTTGTTTTGAATTTCCGCGCGCCCTAATCGAACTAAGAAACTTTGCGGGCCACTAACAGTAGTGCCGAGGGAATTGCCGGAACCAGACTCCGACATTTGGCATGCCAGGTAGGGGCGCCTGAGATTCCAAGATGGTGAATTCTGCTGCTGGATCATCCAACGATAACTACGCTAAGCAACCTGCTGGAGGTAATCCCTCCAACATGCAACAACCAGCAGGTGTTGTAGCCCCAGTAGGAGTCATACCACCGCCGCTACCGTGCGCTCCGGTGAATCAACCCGGACATCGAGATGGGGCATCTGCGTCGATCACTGCATCGGCGAACAACAACCCCGAACACGCGCTTATTACTACGCATGCTCTTCTCCAACGTCCACTGCCTCCAGGAGCACCCCAGGGTGCGATGGAGCAATGGAGAGCTGATGTGGACCATCTGGTTGCAGCAGCAGCCGATGGCATCAGCAATCAAGGTCCTCCCCCCTCGAGGCGGGCCCCATCACAGCGTCAAAAATTGTCGGGTAGACTCGGTCCACAAGATTTGCAGCACAGGAGACATGCTGCGTCTCAACAGGCGACGTCACTGCCTTCCGAGGTGCGACGTACTCACACGGTAACAAGGCTTTCGACTCACGATCTCCGGGCGGAGCTCGATCGTCGTTACCGGCAACAGGGCGGTTGCATCCACATTGAGCGTGCTCGCGAGAGGCGAGAGGCTCGGGACAGTCCTGCTCCTGAGTGAGTAGGAGGAGGCTGTTCTGCCTTGGACATGCACCTACGCATGGTCAAATGGCCGCAGAAGTTCCAGCCTCACTTGTTGGAGAAATTTGACGGGACTATTAACCCCGCCGAATTTCTTCAAATCTACTCCACCGCTATCCTTTTGGTTGGGAGAAATGATGTCGTGATGGCCAATTATTACCCTGTGGCTTTGACTGGGACCGGCAGGTCTTGGTTCATGAGCCTTCCGCCTGAATCCATCAATAGTTGGGCGGAGTTGTGCCAACAGTTCACCGCCAATTTCGGGAGCTCATACACCTGACCAGACATAGAACTGGATTTTTTTGCTGTCAAGCAAAAAGGGGGAGAGTCCTTGCTATCTTTCATCCAGAGGTTCTCCCAGGTACGAAATACCATTCCTTCTATCTCAAGTGCTTCTGTTATTGTAGCATTTAGGCAGGGCATTCGAGATAAGAAAATGATGGAGAAGCTGGCAACTAAGGAAGTCACCAGCGTCACAGAACTCTTCAGCTTGGTAGACAAGTGTGCCAAGGCTGCAGAGGGTCGTGAAATGCACTCCCAACCATCTCCAGAGGCCAACAAAAAGTCCTCCAAGAGTGAAGCCACTACCTCCGGGAGTGGTAAGAAGAAGAAAAAGTCCAACGGCAAGAAGAAGCCATCGGCTAGCACACCTACTGCTGCAGCTATCACAGCTATGGGTGGTCGGGGGCCACACCCTGAGAAACGACCTCGGTCGTTGTCTGAAGACGGTGGCAACTCCAAGATGTGGTGTCCCATACACAAGACAGACAGGCACAACCTAGAAGACTGCCGAGAGGTCTGGAACCTTGCCGAGCATTACAATAAGCACCGGGAAGAAGCTCCTTTCCGTCGAAGGGAAGGAAAACAAAAAGTTGATGAAGCTCCGGCTGAAGAGGAGTTACATTTACAGGACCCCAAAAAGGTCTTGAAGGCTGTTTACACCTCCGTTGAAGACGACTCCGACGTCTCCGACAACGAGCGTCGGAAGACCATGAACACCATCTTTGGTGGTTTGTGTGACATCACTTCCCGCTGTGTCCTCAAGACAATGCGGCGGGACATGGCCTCTGTAGCTCCCACCGCCAGGGCGGAGCCTCATCGGAGATGGATGGATACTGTCATCACCTTCGATGCTTCGGACTGCCCTCAGAACATGATTAGAGCTGGCCAACTTCCATTGATGGTATCTCCGACCATCAATAACATTCGGCCCCATCACGTAATGATGGACGGAGGTTCGGGACTGAACCTCATAAGCTTCAAAGCTTTCATCAAGCTTCAGCTCCGACCTTCAAATCTTCACCCTTCCCGACCTTTCTCAGGAGTAGGTCTGGAAGCCATAACCCCACTCGGTGCCATTACTCTCTCGGTGACCTTCGAAACTCGGGAGAACTACAAGACTGAGAAGTTGGTCTTCGACGTGGCACAGATCAACTTTCCATTCAACGCTATCTTGGGTAGGCCAGCTTTATACAAGTTCATGGCTGCTGCTCATTATGGCTACTTGGTGTTGAAGATGCCAACACCCTCAGGCGTTCTCCGGATCCACGGAGATCGCACCGCCGGAGTTACGGCTCTGGAAGAACTCCACGCGCTTGCTACAGCGTAGGAGGAAGAATCTGGAAAGGAGCAAGCTCCGAAGCCCCCGAGAATTCGTCATCGAGGCTCAACTTATGCACCCCCTGTGAAACCATGCGGCGACACTGACATTCCCATCAAACTCGTCCAAATTGGTTCTAACACTGCTCAGACCACCCGTATATCGGGAGGCCTGAATGACAAATACGAACTCGCGCTCATCACTTTCCTCCGGGCTGTTGTTGACGTGTTTGCCTGGCAACCGTCACAAATGTCTGGGATCCCTAGGGAGGTGATTGAGCACAATCTGAAGATTTATCCTGACGCTCGACCTGTACATCAGAAGCCTCGGAAGCAATCAGTAGAGCAACAAAACATCATACATCAAGAAGTGAAGAAGTTGCTCGAAGCTGGATTTATCCGGGAAGTCTTCCACCCAAAATGGCTGGCAAATCCAGTCGTTGTACCCAAGGCCGGTGGGAAGCTTCGAATGTGTATCGACTACACAACACTGAATAAGGCATGCCCAAAGGATCCATTTCAACTACCTAGAATAGATCAGATAGTGGATTCCACCTCTGGGTGTGAATTACTGTGTTTCCTAGACGCATATTCTGGGTATCATCAAATCAGAATGTCTAGGGAAGATGAAGAGCATACTGCCTTCATCACAGTAGATGGATTATACTGTTACACTTCCATGCCATTCGGTCTCAAAAATGCTGCTTCAATGTTTGTGCGAGCTATGTACAAAACTTTTGGAGATCTCATTAGAGACGTAGTGGAAGTGTACGTCGATGACATCTTCGTCAAGGTCAAGAACAAGGAGTCATTTCTTGACACCTTGCAAGTTGTCTTCGACAAGTTGCGAATCACACGCACAAAGCTGAACCCAGACAAGTGTGTCTTTAGGGTTAGCTCTGGAAAGCTTCTTGGATTCTTGGTGAACCACCGAGGAATAGAGGCGAATCCGGCGAACATTAAAGCTATTGAAGACATGCGACCACCAGCTCGCATCAAGGATGTCCAGAAGCTGACTGGATGTCTAGCTGCCCTCAGCCGGTTCATCTCAAGACTGGCAGAACGGGTGCTATCCTTCTTCAAATTATTGAGGAAGTCCGGACCATTCCAATGGCCTGAAGAAGCAGAAAAGGCATTCCAAGAGCTGAAGCAGCTCCTCACCACTCTACCAACTTTGGTAGTTCCAAATCCTGATGAGCCACTACTACTTTACATTTCAGAAACTGACGAAGTTGTCAGCATGGTCCTGGTTGTGGAAAAATCAGAACCATCCTCAGTTCAGGAATCCATACCCCTCCGGGAAGGTCCGAAGCTACCTGAAGGCGAGTCTGGGTCCCAGCCCCCAGACCCGAATCCTCAAGGTGAGAAGTCAGAGGATCAACCTCCTTCAAATGAAGGAGTTATTGTTGCTGGACAAAAAGGTCCAGATCCTTCCAGGAGGGTCCGGGTCACTTCAGAAGAAGCTTCGGGTTCCTCTAACAAAACCGGGAGGTCCCTGAAAAAGGTCTGGACCCCTCCGGGAGGGTCCGGGTTAATGAGGAGGAAGCTTCGGGCCCCTCCGGGAGGTTCCGGACAGTTCAGCGCCCAGTGTACTTCATAAGTGAAGTACTTCACAATGCAAAGACTCAGTACCTAGAGGTGCATAAGCTGCTCTACGCAGTTCTTATTGCCTCCAGGAAGCTTCGTCACTATTTCCAAGCTCACAAGATTTCAGTGGTAACCTCTTATCCACTGCGTGCAATCTTGCATAACCCCAACTCTACTGGGAACATCGCAAAGTGGGCAGCGGAATTGGCCGATTTCGATCTTGAATTCGTCCCATGACAAGCGATCAAGAGTCAAGCATTGGCAGACTTTGTGGCGGAATGGACTCCCACTCCATCAAATCTTGGGGGCCCTAGTGAGCAGAAACCGGAACCTAAGATGCTGGTCTTCACTAAGCCTCACTGGACTCTTTACTTTGATGGTTGCATGTAGAAGCAGGGGGACGGAGCTAGAATCCTTCTCCTTGCTCCGACCAGGGAGAAGGTCAAATACATGGTTCACCTTGACTTCAAGGCGACCAACAATATGGCGGAGTATGAAGCCCTCATTTATGGACTCAAGGTGGCACTATCTTATGGTGTCAAACAACTGTTGGTGAAGGGTGATTCGCAGATCATTATAAAACAAGTCAAAGGTGAATGCTGCTGCAACAACCCCCAACTAGCTGCATATCTTCTTGAAGTCCAGAAGCTTCAGAAGGATTTCGAAGTCCTGGATCTTTGCCATGTACAGCGTCTCAACAACGTTAAAGCTGACGAACTCTCGACGAAAGCTTCAACCGGAGCTCCGGCTCCCAACGGAACCTTTGTCTAGAGATTGTCAAGACCAACAGCTCAGCCTGCTGAACTGAGTGAAGGGGACAAGACCAGCACCTCAAAGCTGGCGGTCCCGATGGCCCTGTTACCATGGCGTCCATCAAGGGTCGTAGGTGCTACAGGAAGCTCTGAGCAACCCAGCATGCAAGACTCAGAAGCTCAAGTTAGCTCTGATGCATGGATCTCGGAGACCCGGAGCTACTTCCAAGACAACATACTTCCTGAAGACAATGTATCTGCTGACCAGATAGTCAGATTGGCTAAAAGATATACACTGGTGGATGGGGATCTCTACCGGCGTGGTGCCAACGGCGTCCTAACGTGGTGCATTACAAGGGAAGAAGGCTGCGAACTCCTCGCGGAAATCCATGGAGGCGAGTGTGGGAAACACGCGTCTTCCCGCACGTTGGTCGGTAAAGCCTTCCGGCGTGGTTTCTACTGGCCTACAACACTCCAAGATGCAACCGAGCTATTGAAGAAATGTGAAGCATGCTAGTTTCATGCGAAGAAAATTCACACACTAGCTCAACCTATACAAATGATACCTCCGACATGGCCATTCGCTGTGTGGGGTATGTATATTTTGGGACCTTTCCCAAAGGCCGTCGGAGGTTACAAGTACATGTATGTCGCCATCGACAAGTTCACCAAGTGGCTGGAAGCAACTCCAATTGTGACAATAAACAAGAATTAGCTATCAAGTTTTTGCAGTCCATAGATTGTAGATTTGGAGTCCCGAACAAGATCATAACTGACAACGGGACCCAATTCGCAAGTTCTGCATTCCAAGGATATTGCAAAGACCTCAGCATTCAAGTCGGCTACGCTTTCGTGGCTCATCCGGCAAGCAATGGCCATGTTGAGAGAACAAATGTGGAAATTCTAAAAGGACTCAAGACGCGCACATATGAGTGCTTGAAAAAGCATGGAGCCAACTGGATTGAAGAGCTTCCGCCCACCTTGTGGGCGAACAGGACAACTCCAAACCGGTCAACCGGAGAGACACCCTTCTTCCTGGTGTACCGAGCTGAAGCAGTCCTTCCTCCGGAAATCACCTTGGGGTTGCTCTGGGTCTGGACCTTCGATGCAGCCATGCAGGACCAACTCCGGTGTGAGGACCTTGACCTCATTGAAGAGGGAAGGTGCCGAGCAGCTGTTCGAAATGCACGATACCGCAAAGCGCTCCGGTGTTATCATCAAAGGCATGTGCATAGCCGACAGCTCGAGGAAGGCGATTTGGTGCTACGGAGAATACAAACTCGAGAAGGGTTAAACAAACTTTCCCCCAGCTGGGAAGGACCCTTTAGAGTGATATAAGTATCCTGTCCCGGATGCGTTCGCTTGGCAACCGAGGATGGGACACCGCTCCCTAATACTTGGAACATTGAGCACCTCCTTAAGTTTTACGCTTAATATCATGGAGGTGAGTCTGTAATTACATATGATGTATGTTATAGCGTCATTGTACAGAGACGGGTAGCTCCTTCGGGAGGACAGCCGGACCTTTTCAGGAAGGTCCGCAAAGTTCAAGCCACACTTGACATAGTCTCAGAACTAAAAGTGTAGCTAGCTACCCTGGGTCAAACAAGAAATGTAACACACTTAGTTTGGTTCCGTACCGTAAGAGTGTACTTGTCTCCCCTGTACCCCCGACCTATAATGAAAGACATCGATATGTGAAAACAGACTCCACGTGCATTTATTTTGTACATGCTCATTCTTTTTAATTTTCTCTTTCTTGTCTATAACAAAGTTGTGCAATTCTTAAGAATCTTTAACTCGAACAATTCATATATAATTCAAGTTGCATTGTTATTTCTTTCGGGTCTTAACATCGTTGAATGGCCTACTCACCTGAACGCCAAGACAATCTAGGTTCGGAGTGTGCTATCGACTTAGCCTGGTCGTGCACCCTAAGTACGCCACTCTACCTACACCCCTGCGGGCCTAAGTAAGGTGAGTCCAGAAAACGATTGGACCTGGAGAAAATAAACAGATGCGCTTGATTGTATATAGAATTGTCGTCGACCTAAAATTTTATATGAGAATAATAAGTCGCAAATGAGTTATAGATAAGAAATGGATTTTACTGTTTTTCTTGACTTCAGTGTGCAGGAAAAATGAAAATCCCATGATGATGGTGGACAATGTCGGAGCTATCAAAGCTCTGACATCCCCAAGGGGGCCCGCCGTTGATGTTTTGAACATTGATAGTGGGTGTCGCCGGAGCTATCAAGTTCTGACAAATCCAGGGGGCCATCCATCAAAATGAAGAAATAAAAGGAGTTGAAAAAAAGATGGTAGGACAAACCAATGGGGTCTGCTGTCGACGCTCTATGTGTTGACAGTGGTCACTGTCGAAGCTACTAAGCTCCGACAACCCCAGAGGGCCGACCGTCGACGCTCTATGTGTTGACGGTGGTCGTTCTCGAAGCTACTAAGTTCCGAGAACCACAAGGGCCCCTGCTGTCGACACAAAAAAACTTCGGACCTATACTCTACAAGTTCGAAGCACTCAAGTCTTCCACAAAATGCTACATCATTTTGGGACATGTTCGCAATCAAATTGTGTACATCTACCAGGGGGCCGAGTAAGACAAAGGTTGAAGACAAAAAATGAAATTCATAAATTTTTTGGATTTCATTTCATTCATCTGAGAACAAGAGCTTACGAAATTGGAGAAACGAAGAGAAGATACAAGTGGGAGCTAAAAGGAGAAAGTCCTAAGTTCTATGGAAGAACAAGGCAACCTTTTGGGCAACCTCCGACACGCTGGTCTTGGCGGCGTCTCCCTCTCCGCTGATGGGACCTTCAAGCACCGGGTTTAGTGGGAAATGAGGATTGCGGCTTGTGTAGCACGTTAGCATGTATTCTGCGATGTTCTGTGCAAGGGATTTTCCTTCAATTTCCATCTGATCCGCGATGACGTCGCCCATCGCGCTGAGTTTGTTGCCAACCGAGCTCAGCGCCCCCAAAGCATGGTCCAGCTCCGGCCCCGAATTGTCCGGACGCACGGGGATAAAGCCCTGCGACGCCAGCGCAACATTGGCTTTGCCCACGAAGTCCCATACTTTTTGAGACTCTGCATCCCTTGAGCCTCGAATCTCCTCCAAGGACCTCTTGGTTGCCGCAAGCTCCGAACCCTCCCGGGCAAGGCCCTCGACCTCCTTGGCATGCTGTTGAATCCTTTCAGCAACTTGCTTTTCAAGGTCACCAAGCTCCTTCTCCCGGACGTGGATCTGGTTCTGGCGGTCAACCAGGTATTTCTCCCGGCCTCGCACCTTCTTCTCCCTGGCAGGGACTTCGACCTCCCTTTTGGTAAGATCATGTCCCCGCTGCCAGGCCTTCTCCTCCTCGCTCTTGCAGACCTCCTCCATCTTTTTGGTGCGCTCTGCAAGGCTCTTGTCAGTCAGAGCCAGCCTTTGGGCGAGCTCCCCCTCCCTCTTCACGAGGTCATCCCTCAGCTCCAGGAGTTTTTGCTCTTTCTCTTCGAGCTTTTTCTCTCACTCGTCGAGACCCTCCCGACGCTTGACGAGACCTTCGTTGATGGTATTGAGGTTCTCCTGGCGACCATTCGCCGCCTCATTAGCAGCCAGGACTTGTTCGTATATAGCCCGAGACTAATTGTCAAGGGATCGCACCATGCTTTCGCTCTCATCCAGCAACTGGCCCCAGTACTCCATCCGAGCCTTCTCCCTCTTGACCCATTCCTTGTCGTCGGCCAGCCTTGTTTGCACCAGCTTGGTCTCGAATTGGAATCGGTTGCGCCACCTCCTAAGAGTTTGGCGCTCCTCCTCGAGGGCCTTGCTGTCATGATAAAATGCAAGCTGGACCTGACGAAGGCTGGAGTAAGCATTGTCGATGGATAGCGACAGAGGGATTGGCTCTGGACCTGCTGGGGCCCTCTCTGCTGACTCCAGCAGGTTCTCCAGAACAAAAATTGGGTCCCACTCTACAAGAGTGGTCCCCTGAGCTTCCGCGGAACTAGGGCTTCCCTCTGGTAGTGCCTCGGTCGTCGCCGAGGTAGGTCCTACCACAGGAGTTTCTACCTCTGGAGTCAGCTCCGAAGGTCCCACTGCCAGGTCATCATCAACTGGCCCCTCAGGCAAGGGACCGACTGCTTCGTCTTGGCACCCCTGGCTCAGGAACGGGTACCTCCAGAACTACCACCTCCGGGACAGGTAGTGAAGACCCAGCCGGAGCTGAGGCCATCTCCGGCCCCGGCGCTGGTGCTTCCTCCACTGCCGATTGAGGCACCGACACTTCGACCTCCATGGCGCCTGCCGGTTTAGGCATCAACACTTCGACCTCCACTGGTTCGGGTGCCAGCACCTCCATGACAACCGGCTCAGGCACCGAAACTTCATGAACTACCGGCTCCGCCGCTGGGGCCTCCATAACATCTGGCTCGAAGGCCAGAACTGCAGCTACCTCTGGCTTTGAGGCCGGAGCGTGTCATCACAGCATCCAAAACTGGAGCTTCAGCCTCCAGAGCTGGTGCTGCTGGTACATATTCATCCCGTGGTCCAGCGCTACCACGGGAGCTTCGGGTGATGATTCGAGGTCCAGAACCACGACAGCTGGCGCCGGAGCTGCCGCGACCTCAGCCACCACCTGGGGCGATGCTGGAATTGGAGCCAGAGCCTCCGCCTGCATGGCATCAGCTGCTGTCACAAGAACTGAAGCTTCAGCCCCTTTTTTGGATACCCTGTGTATGAAGGATAAAGAAGCTCAAAAAATGTTGTTACAACAAAATTAACAAACTGAGGTAAAAAAGCAAATTTACCTCGAAAGGCTTCCGCTCCAGCTAGCGCAGAACTTCTTCGTCGGATGCTTAGAGTCCGACCTAGTCGCAACTGGTGTAGTAACTCCGGAAGTCCCTTCGGAGCTTGTTTCCGCCGTCAACGACGTCTCGGTTGGGGCCTCCCTTGACTGAGAAGGACCCTCGGACCTAGAGCCCTTAGATGGCCCTGGTGCCAGAGTCACTTGGTCAGAGCTGACGTTCTGGGGAGACGCCGATGCTAGAGTTGGTGTCGCCGTCGAAGACCTCCCGCGCCGAGGAGAAGGGACTGAGGTAGATGGAGCTGGCCTCACGGAGCTTCCGTCAGCATGTCTCAGCTTTCTCTTTCGGTTGGAAGGTTCAGCAAGGTCCTTGCCCTTGTCGTTGTCTTCAACCCGTCAGCTCGGAGCAGGAGGGGCCGCCCTCTCAGAAGCTTTGGAGATTGCTACCCCGGAGGTTGGTAGCCTTTCCACCAGGCCCAAGTCATCCAATAGTGGCATCCTCCTCCAGAGCTCTCTGCTCTCCCCTGGTATCATATTCAGAGGCGGGAAGGCCGTCGGTGGAGACGCGTCGTCAGGGCTGATGTTCCCATGTTGAAGCTTCTTGAGATGGATCTTCAGAGCTTCCTCGCCTAAGTTGGTGTTCAAACCAACCTCGATGCGATTGTGATCCATCTCACTGTTGAAGGCCCATGCAGGTCGCTCCCTGGCCCTCAGCGGGGCCCACCCGTTAGCTAAGAAGTTGTCGAAGACCATCTGGGGGGTCACCCCACCATTGACGCACTCTTGGATTCTATCCAAAATGGGCCTGTACGCTCTCGACAGCTCCAGAATTTCACTCCAAGTGTTGGTGTCGACGCGGGGGAGGCCTTCAGATAGTTCCAGCCTCTCGTGTCCCTCCATGGTGACGACCACCAAGTCTTTCTTCCAGTCGTCCCACTTACCGGAGGGAAATGGCCTCAAGTACTTGAGGGGGCAATTTTTCCGCTTCACGAAGTAGTAGAAGCCGATGAACTCCTTGCTCTTTCCGGTGGAGTGGACCATGAATAAAGTCCGAAACAACTCCACGCAAGGAGGCACACCCACCCACATCTCACAAAAGTGGACGAAAGTCGCCACTAGCAAGATCGAGTGGGGGCCAAGATGGTGGAGTTGCAGACCACAGATATCTAGCAGCATCAAGAAGAAAGTAGAGAAAGGTGGGATCAAACCTGCCATGGCGTACCCAAGGAAGTAAACCATATCTCCGGCATGCTTCTTCTTGAAGGGAAGACCGCCGCAGCAAATGTCACGGTCGAAGTAGTCACTGGACCACCCCATGTAGGTCCGGACCCTCGACAACTCCTCCTTGCTCCTGATGCGGCTCTTGGGAAGTCCCAACTCCATCGCAACACGACGAGGCGAGAGAGAAAAAGCAAGTGACAGTTTGGAGGATTCGAGCGCATGTTCAAATGAAAGCGTAAGAAATCCCCAAACCATGTGTGCTTTCCCTCTTAAGTAAGCCCCCGCAACACTTGAATGGAAACCACAAAAAGGCCAAGGATCCATTTCAAAAATTACACCATGCCAGTGATAAAGGGGCCCGGGGCCAACCAAACAATCAAGTCGAGGCACTTACCCCAGGCAAACAGTTGTCATGATGAGAGGCGGGAAACCCAAGGGCGGCGGCCTGACAGGGAGCACGGAACCGATACGATTTTCATATTGGGGACCGTCGACCTTCAATTGTGTGAGATCCGCACGCGCAAATCTCACCTGCCACATCCAGAAGATGACACACGGCGATGGTTTAACTGCGAACTATCACCTCAACAGCACATCCAAAAACCCTTGAAGGCACGACACAAAAATCAAAAGATGGACCCACCTCCGGTAGAACGACTTAATCCAAAGGGTCTCTCCCAAAGGTGTGCCCGGGGGCCACTGTCGGTACCCTGCGTACCGGATACTCCTTGGAACTGCAAAGAGTGCAAAGGAACTCTACCTATCTGAGTTGAAGACCTCTGAAGGCCCCACGTGTTGCTCATAACCGGACCTGCCTCCCTCATATGGTTAGTCCCAGTGCCGCCACGTGTATCATAAAATTGGAGCTACAATCCCTACATGGGAATGCTCCGGACTGGATACCTGTGTGGCACCCCCAAACCTAACCCCCGACAGAGAGAAGCTCCGGTACCGACACGTGTACCACAGCACCAGATCTACTCGTCTAAGACTCTAAGCTTCGAAGCTACCACACGTCCAACCGCTGGACCTTCAACCTCAACAGGCAGATTGGTGGAACTTCAATGGCTCAGACCTTCAAGGGACATTAAAGGATTCAAGACCTAATTATGTGTCATTAATGCTATCTTAATGACGCACGATGAGAGGACCTTTAATACTAGTAATGCCACTATTAAGGCGTGTTACCATGCTATTAAGGGGAATTAAGTATATTAAACTATGTATTAGGCATCAGTAACCACCAGGGCCACATGTCGGGCTAGGCTACCGATGTAACGATCAGCCCTTGTACTATAAAAGGACTGGCCAAGCGATACACGGGAGAGGCCGGACGAGCTAGAGTCCAGACTGGCTAGAAGCTCTAGACGCTAACTCTAGCTTTCGATCCCTCTCTGGCTCAGGCTCTCACACGCTCATACACTCAATACAACAACAACAACACACCCGTGGAGTAGGGATTTACGCTCAGACGGCCCGAACCACGTAAATCATTGTGTCAAGTCACTATCTTGTTTAGAATCTCCGCGTGCCCTAACTGAACTAAGAAACTCCGCGGGCCACTAACAGTAGTGTTAGAGGAATTGCCAGAACCAGACTCCGACAGGCTTGAAGCAAGACATTGCATCAGTTACAATAATAGCAGTGACTATCACAATCCCCTACTTGGCCTTGAAAACACAACCCCTTGATAACCTAACATCTTCGTCACTGCACTATAGCAGTGATGCGAGCACCTCCTTGTTAGTACTATGCTTAGGAACCCCTGCGATGTTCACATCACGAACCACTACACACTGTATACATGATTGCGAAATGTGTTAAAAGGTGTTTGGTGGTGTGAGTTAGGATATGGTGGGTGATTAACGAACTGTGTGTGTGAAGGGGAAGGGTGGTCGAGGCGGGTATGGTGATGGGATGGCGCGGGCTCCCTAAATGGTATACTAGTTGCGGCTGTGTATTCGGTGTAACCACCGATCGGCACTGAGTGCTTCAGTAGTAGTCCGATGACCATGTTTTCTGGACTAGCCTTGTGTTCAGTACTTCAGTTTAGTTCGATGCTGTGTGTTTTGAACTAGTCCTTTAGTCAAGGACGGATGGAGCCGCCTCACCAATATATGGACCGGTTCATTTGACCTCAACATAGTGATTTCGTAGAACCACAGAACCTGTATGGGCAGGACTCGCCCTACCTTTCTAGTAACTGCAACATGAGAAAACCTGGAGAGCCATGGAGGGCACGATGGACCAGGAAATGGCATGGATACCGAGGGTCATCTGGTGTCTGGCTGGGTAGTGAATGCCTGAATAGCCCCTGCGTCGAGCCGAGGTGTGAATGTGGGGTTACTCGGGGAACATGGGACGAGCATTGCGTTACTCTCTGATCCAGAGTACATAGCATGTGGGTAAAGTGTACAAACTCTGTAGAGTCTTGATCTATTTGGATAGTTGTTGTCACAGTCTTAGCACACTATGCTTTGGGCTCTTAATGATTAGCTTTAGTGCATCTCCTTGAAGTGTGTGTGTGGGGGGGTGGTCGAGGCTGCCGTATTTTGGGAAAGTGTTGGCATGTGTGCCGGAGTCGTCAGGGCCAAGGGTTCGAAGACTCATCTTAAAGTGAGAGAACTGGCGGGATGGTCTGAAACTCCCCCAAGGCCCGCCAACTATAACAATACTGATTCAACTACTTCTCCCTCCTATTGCAAAAATCTTTTCAAAGAGAACCTTGCATAAAATGCTTTTCGGCAAAACTAAGTCGTATGGCCTCTCCTTGCTACAAGCCCCAATGCATGAGACACCTCCCCTTGAGTAGTGTTAGGGCTTGCGGAGTACCTTATGTACTCACTCTTGCTTTATATGTGGTTTTATCAGAAGACAAAGAAGATGAAGTGTGTGAGGATGACGATTGGGTCTAGTCCTACTTCCCAAGTGTGCCTGTTGGGCATGGCGCCGTTCCGCTCCGCTGTTTCTGAAGATTTATCTGTTTTGGTGGTCATCCACGACCACATCCAATGTAATCTATATCACGTTAGTAAGACTTATATTATTTATAAATAAATAATCGTTGTATGGATCTCGATCTATTCTGTTGTGCGTACCAACTACTGATCCAGGGATTGGTATGGGATGTACAAGTGGGCCCACAGAAGGCGGGTCCTGACAGAGTGGTATCAGAGCCATACTTGGCCGTAGGTTGAAACCTTAGAGTCATCATATACCCTGAAGATATATTTTGAAGAGTATAAACTATTTATGAAAGATTATCTCCCCTCTATGTTCTTTCTACACTTACCTCCTTCTATGTTGGAAACCTAATTTATTTCATTCGATAGTGTCAAACACACCTTGGTCGTTCAAGAGTGAGATGGACACCAACGCAATACACAAGGTTGGAACCATGCAAATGCATACTGGACCATTCAAAGATTTGATCAGTCAAACACCATTTTAATCAATTCAAGAGGGTGCAGAAAGATAGTGGAAGAAATTACTCTACTAAGTCTACCTAAAGATGACATCATCATGCACCAAGAACGACATCACAATCAGTAGAAGAGCAAGCACGTGCAACCCTACATCCCTCAGTCACGTCGATAGAATCCTAGAATAACTGTAGTGCCCATGAGTAGAATGGCTTAGCCTATAGCGACCTAGAGTAAGCCACGAATAGAACGATTAATAGTATAATATATAAGTTTGTAATCTAGTTATGTTTGGGTGTGATTTGCTGATTTTTATCTGGTTCTTGATTGAGTGAAAATTGTGTGCTCTAATACAAACACAAATCAATAATCAAACGAAAGAAGATAGTTGGGTGTTTAATAAATAAATACCTATGGGTTCCGTGTATTTATATACCTATGCACGTATGCCTATATGTATATCAAATATAATGCACCAATAAGAATACACAATATAAAATTTAATATATATATATATATATATATGCAAATGTACGTATATACGTGAGAATAATAATAACGATCAAAACAAGATCTTCCACTCCTCTCTTTCTACCAGATCAACGAAATACCCATTCAAAAACCTATCCATGTTCGAGCTCACCATGAGCACACTGCTCGTGTAGGAACACCGTCTCGATCCAAGTACTTCAGTTAACCCTCAAAAGAAATAAATAAATAACTAAATACACAAATAAACCAAACAAAACAAAACAAAACAAAACTACATATAATAAATATAAATATACCAATAATAATAATAAATCTGTACTAATGAAAAAACATATAGTACTTAAAATCCTATTTAAATGGGGTAGGGTCTTAACAGAACTAAAAGCCCATCAGATAAATGGTGTGGATCATACCCTCATGGATTGGTTGGCACACCGGCAAGGATATACACCCTGTGCCAACCGCAAGATCACAACGGTGAATCATGTTGAGATAACAATAAGAGGTCAGCCACCAAAGTCCACCATGGAATTTATAACATAAAGTTTGGAAGTTACACTCATGGGACAAGTGTTAATGCTATAATATGAGTGCCAGTATTATGCACGTACTCAGAGGTATTCCTAGGAGATCTAAAAGGAATGCCACCTGACAAAGAGGTGAGGTAGCTGACTAGTCTAACTCCCTGAGCAGCGCTAATAGCAAATCAACCCTACCAGATGAGCCAAAATGGACTGACCAAATGTAAGGAACAAATCAGTAAGCCAAAAAAAGGAAAAGATCTATCCATCCAAGTTCCCATCCTAAGGAGCTCCAGCGTAGTCATCAAGAAGAATGAAGACGACCTAAGGACGTGAATTGGCTACCAAACATCTAGTGAGGTCGCAGAAATACTTGCCATCTCAGATCCATGACTTATTTAACGGGTTAAAAAGAAAGGGGTTAAGGACATCTACAAGGTTGAACTGAGGTCAGATGAGTACCAACTCAAGGTCAGAAACGCTAACGTCATGAGGTCAGTATCCATGACTCGATATGGACAACATGAGTTTCGCGATGATGCCCCTTGTACTAACAGACCCACTAGCCTGCTTCATGAGTTAGAGGGGAAAGATGGTAATAATGGAACAATGAGTAAGCATTTCTTGGACATGCCTCGAGGACTGCATTTATAGTGGTGGGCCCCACAAGGACAAAGTTTTCACTTTTAGAGACCTGATATGGTACAAAACATCAATAGGTACTGATACGATCAAAGAGGAAACATCATCATTTCTTGACCCCATCGGTATTGAGGACATCGACAGACACCACAACTGAAAACAACTAGGAAGAATGAGAAGCAAACAATCCAAGTAGGAATCAACCCATTGCAATAGTGACTGCGTGTACCATATGCACACATCAGTTAGAGGTATATACATATTTTGGATACACGGTATGTTGGCCCCAATGACCAGACGAACCATTTGAGAAAGTAAGAGACATGAATTAATATTCTGATAAATGTACGAGGAAGTTAGGTATACGCTTGTATTCATATATCATCACCCTGACCAGCACTTGAGAATACCTGAGGACCAAATATCATTTGATGCAATAGACCAACAGTATGATGCTAGGTATCAAGAACTAGGTGTACAAATACTCGAACTTGTGGCACAAAATGGAGACGTGAAGACCAAGGAACGGCAATCTCAAGGCAGTAAAGATAACCTTAGAAAACAAACCCCTACCTACCTAAGACAACCTTCAAATCTCGAGGACGAGATTCTATTTAAGTGGGGTAGATTTGTCACATCCCAAAATTTGAAACTATTAAAAATGACCCTGAATTAAAAATTTTGAACATGTCGTGAGCAAACATTAATCGTCAATAGAAAATCACGACAAACGAGTGTACAAATACGAACACATATGCATGTATATATGAGCTCACCACTAAACCAAAAATAGGAAGATAAAGGAGAACAATCTATTGAAAAAGTATCATAGAATTTAACAGCGATTCAAAACCTAAAACGGAAACCAATAAAACATGAAATCAACTCAAATTACAAACTTAAGGTATAGGGATTTGTCGGTACCCTACGTACCGTATACCCCTTGGGACTACAAAAAGACCAAAGGAACTTCACCTGTCTAAGTTGAAGACCTGCGAAGGCCCCACATGTCATGCGGGACCGGACCTGCTTCCCATCTATGGTTAGTCCCGGTGCTGCCACGTGTATACTGCAACCGGACCTACATCCCACACATGGGATAGCTCCAAGCTAAACAACTGTGCAGCACCCCCGGACCTAACCCCCGACAGAGGGTAGCACCGGGCCCAACACATGTACGTCAACACTGGACCTACCCGTCCCAGACGGGAAGCTCCAAAGCTGCCACATGTCCAACTGCCAGACCTTCAGCCTCAACAATCAGACTGATGAACCCCCAACGGCTTGGACCTACAAGGGGCAATCAAAGACTTCAAGACCTGATTAAGTGTCATTAATACCATATTAATGACACACGATCGGATGACCCTTAATACCAGTAACGGCACTGTCAAGGCCCGTTACCATGCTATTAAGGGTAATTAACCTCATTAATTGTGTATTAAGCATTAGTAACCGCCAGGGCCACATGTTGGGCCAGGCTAACGGTGTAACGAACAGTTGTTGTACTATAAAAGGACTGGTCGACGATACACAGGGAGGGCTTTTTGAACTCAAAGACCACTCCCATACAACAACTACACACCCCGTGGAGTAGGTTATTATGCTCAGGCGGCCCAAACCACGTAAATCCTTGTGTCTATTTGTCATCGTGTTCTGAATCTCTGCGCGCCCAACACCGAACTACAAACTCCGCAGGCTACCAACAGTAGTACCAGAAGAACTGCTGGATCAACACTCCGACAGCTGGCACTCCAGGTAGGGGCGCCCGAGATTCAAACATGGTGAACTCCGCTGCTGGATCGTCAAACGGCAACCCTGCTGCGCAACCTACTAGAGGCAACCCCTCCAACATGCAGCCGCCAGCAGGTGCTGTGGTTCCAGTAGGAGCCATGCCACCGCCGCCACCACCCACACCGGCGAATCAAGCTGGACAGCGGGATGGAGCATCTGCGTCGATCACAGCATCGGCGAACAACAACCATGAACACGCGCTCCATACCGCGTGTGCTCTTCTCCAATGCCCACCACCTCCAGGTGCATCCCAGGGTGCAATGGAGCAGTGGAGGGCTGATGTGGAACATTTGGTTGCAGCAATAGCCGATCGCATCAGCAACCAAGGTCCTCCCCCCTCAGGGCGGGCCCCATCGCAACATCGGACTGTGTCGGGCAGACTTGTTCCGCACGCTTCCTAACATAGGAGGTGTGATGTGTCTCAACAAGCGACGTCGTTGCCTCCCAGAGCGCGACGCACTCATACGGTAACTAGGCTTTCAACTCATGACCTCCGGGCGGAGCTTGATCGCCGTTACCGTCAACAGGATGGCCGCGTCCATATCGATCGAGCTCGCGAAAGGCGAGAGGCTCGGGACAGTCCTGCTCTTGAGAGTAGGAGGGGGCTGTTCTGCTCTAGCCATGCATCTACGCATGGTCAGATGGCCGCAAAAATTCTGGTCTCATCTGCTGGAGAAATTTGACGGGACTGTCAATCCCGCTGAGTTTCTCCAAATCTACTCCACCGCAATCCTTGCGGCCGGAGGCAACGAGGCCGTAATGGCCAAATACTTCCCCATGGCTTTAACTGGGACTACCAGGTCCTGGTTCATGAGCCTTCCACCCAACTCCATCAATAGTTGGGCGGAACTGTGCCAACAGTTTACTGCCAATTTCGGGAGTTCATACACCCGACCAGGCACCGAACTTGACCTTTTTGCTATCAATCAAAAGGGGGGAGAGTCCCTGCGATCTTTCATCCAGAGGTTCTCCCAGGTACGAAACACTATTCCTTCTATCTCGAGCGCCTCTGTTATTGTGGCATTTAGATAGGGCGTACGAGACAAGAAGATGCTAGAGAAGCTGGCAACTAAGGAGATCACCAGCGTCACGGAACTCTTCAGTTTGGCAGACAAATGCGCCAAAGCTGCGGAGGGCCATGAAATGCACTCCCAAACACCTCCGGAGGACAACAAAAATCCTCCAAAGGTGAAGCCACTACCTCCGGGAGTGGTAAAAAGAAGAAAAAGTCCAACGACAAGAAAAAGTTGGCGATAGGGCATCGGACATATGAGCGTCGGTTGCCTACAGAAACCGACACACATAAATTAAAGGCGTCGGTGAACCAATGCACTTAGCCAACGACGAATTTTGGACGCCTTTAACGACTAAGTGCGTCGGGGCTGACGCATTTACTGCCTATGTGACTCGGGTTCTGGAGGCCGACGCACTTAAGTTAAATGCGTCAGCCGGGCCGACCGACGCACTTAGTCATTATATGCGTCGGTTTTGGCCCAACCAACGCACATAAGTGGACACGTGGCTGCTCCACCGAGCGCGGCTGTGTGCGTCGGTCCGTTAGAAACCGACGCATATAATGAACTTAAGTGCGTCGGTTTCTGGGGCCGACACATACAATGTGCCGCGTGGCCATCTCCCCAGTGGCCAGATATTGGCGTCGGTGTAGACCAAATCGACGCACATAACGATTTTTTTTAAAAAATGTTTATTTTCTCTCCCTCCCCAGATGGGGAGCCTCCATTTTAGACACAACAGCAATATACAGCATATCAATATACGACCATACACAAGTTATGAAACATGGCACCATACACAAGTTATAAAATGTTTCGAACACAAGCACAACATAATACAAGCACAATAGTTCGAAAATGAGTAAACGAAATTCATATGTCGCCGTGGGAGCCTCCACTCGCATGTCCTCCACTCCCATCTTTTCCACTCGCACCTCCATCGTTAATGTTAAAGAAAGCATCAACACCTTCAGGTGTTCCATGACGAGATCCCTGCAATAGATAAAAATGAAATAGAAACTTAACAACGTAACATGTTAACTCCTACTTACTTAATAACATAACTTTAAAAAGGAGAAGCATATTGGTTTGAACTAAAACTTAAACACGCTCTCGTATTTCCTCTCACTCTCTCTAACTCTCTCGCCCTCACTCGCTCTCCTACTCTATCTCTTCTCCTCTCCCTCTATCTCTTTCTCTCTAGCTCCCTCTCTATCTATCTCTTCTCTTCTCTCTATCTCTTCCTCTCCCCCTCTAAATATTTCTCTCCCTCTCTATCTATCACTTCTTTTCTCTATATGTATTCCTCTCCCTCTCTATCTATCTCTGCCTCTCTCGCTCTCTCACTTGTTCACTTTTTCACTTCATCTCTCCGCTATTATTTCCCTTTTCTTTTTAATATTATGGTAATTGATGTTATAATGAAAATATTGTAACAAGTATGGATGTCATACATACCGCTGCATCTCCTTGTGATGGATGAGTCTGCACCGGAGGGAAAGGCATCGGTGGGAAAACTTCTTGAAGTTGTGAGGTTATAATTAGAATCATTTTGGAATCAAATAAAGTAGTCAAATGCAAAAAATACAGTTTACCTGGATTATTTTGCTGTAATCCAGAAGCCAGCAGTGACATAAATCCGTAAGGTTGTGGAACATACGATTGACCACTCTCAGAACCCTGCAACTCAAATAGTTACGATATTGCATTATATAACTGAAGTCAATAAGATAAGTAGTTTTACCTGTGAGGAGCCAATCTGTGGTAGTGCTGGCTGCATTGATCGAGGACCAAACTGAGAACTGGAGCTACCTTGACCCATGAACTGCATCAAGTAAAGATACATTTGTAAATCGAATAATATTTTCAAATAAGAAAATTACATGTTACCTGAGACATATACAAATAATGCATCTGTTGCTGCAACATCTGTGTATGTTGTTGTTGTTGTTGCAGCAACATCTGTGTCTCTTGTTGTTGTTGTTGCATCTCCTCCTTTGTGCGTCTCAGTTCTTCTTGTAATTCAACCTCTGTAGATGATTGAAATCGACTACCACCAACATTGGACGGTCATCATCTAGCATAAGCCTCACGCTCTACATATTCGTCGCCTAACCCAAGTCTACAAAAAAATACAAGTGTGAAGAATCGATATTCATTAACATACAAATCAGCATTAACTTTACACATACCTCCCATGCGGTAGACCTCCGCCGGCATCGTATGCTGCAGCGACATCCAACGGCTCTCTCAAATAGTTTGAATCAGGTCCATGATTCTTTTTGAAACACTCAACATACTTTTGCTGTGATGCATTTAGTTACCAGATTAATGTAATACAAGATAAATTGAGTTGATAGATAAAAGCAACAAAGAATCAATATACATACCAATTTTTGCGTTGATGCCTCATCACATAACACCTACGGGCGATTCGGGTCTGGACCTTTGTGCCCCTTAAGATAAACCTCAAAAAATGTAGGAGGCATACCAGTTTCAGCTATCTGTAATATCAAAATCAATAATTTAATAAATGCAATTAATTGAAGGAATCTAAGTATGAATATAAGAATTCATACCATCCTTTGTTCCATCCGAACATAACCGTCTGGCCCAAAGAAATGCTTTCCTGGCTTGCTCTTTCGGTTTCTTCGGTGTCTATCAGAAATATTTTTAAACTCAACTGAACCCCAATACCCGCATAACCATTCCCAAGCCTCCATATTCGCACAAATCCAATCCACATGACTTTGCAGGTACTCCTCCCTAGTGAGGTGAATTTTGGCTGCTTCTTTGTTTGTCATAGGCTGGAACATCACCGTCTTGTAGTAGACGATCACAGCCTTGATCCGTGCCTTCGAGAAGGAGTCCTTGACACGTCTCTTTGCTGCATTATGGAAAACTGAACAAGCATATGCTTGACTCACACCCTCCTCCAAACGAAACCTACCCTGCATACAAGTAACAATTAATGTCAAATAACAATAGGATGTAATGTAATGGAAACTAATGTAATGGAAACAATCAAAACAAACTTACCTAGAAAATCTCCCAAACTTTATCCTGACATGTACCCAAATCGCCATACTCTTGAAGCGCATAGTGATCCCAACTATGCGCTGCAATTCTTTGACCATCTACTAATACCATCCCGGGATAGCAAAACCGGATAGCGTTTCCCAACTCGGTGTTAACTACTCGTTGATGCCCCTTTCCACTCCATCCAAGCTCCACCCAACACCTAGTACCCTTTGGCCTTATAATTGTCCGCTCGTCTATACTTTTACTTACACCACATAAAAGGTGCCTCTGCAGCCTGTACATAAAAAATAGATAAAATTAGTTAATTGAACAGATATAATGAACTTGTTATTTAATTAAAAATATTACCTAAAAGAGCATCGATCGGGGAATCCTAACTCTTCCAGCTTGACCCTTCTTGCAATCCTGGCATCTCGCTCAGGATCCTCAGGCTCATCTTCTTCCTCATCATCTCCCTCATTCCCACCATCAGAAGAGGTCCACCGCCCAACACTATCTGAGCCTCCTCCTGAGACTTGTCCTGAGCCTCCTGCTGAGCCTACTCCTGAGCCTCGCCCTGAGCCTCCAACTGAGCCTCCTCCCGAGCCACCTTCCTGCTCCGGCGTCTTCCTGACAGTCTTTGGTTCCTCCCCGTACAACTCCTCGTACGTCGGGCAGCGATCTGTCACCTGTGGCGGACCTCGTGCAGGCTCGCTCGACATCGGCTCTGCCACACAACTCAAAAACTGCCTCTTCCTCTGCCCACTGTAAGAAGTACCCTGAAAATATAAATAAAGAAATATGTAAAGAAGTAAGAAACAATAGACAATTAATTTAATATTTATATGTATGTAAAAAACAAGTACCTGAAACGGGGCTGGCTGGCTCGAAGTAGAACTAGGAGTGGAGGCCGAAGATCCACTACCCTTCTTGCTCTTCTTCTTCCCCAAACTTGGCAAAATCTTAAACATCTGCGCACATTGTTATAGAAATGATTAGTATACAACATTAGATAATAAATAAAGAATGTATACAATAATATTAAAAATCTAAAAATTGCGTACAATATAAATCAAAAACATCAGCATCAGAATCTGCTTCTGTCACGCGTGTATTAAGATATTCACGTATCTCTTCTTCCATCTCTTCCTCTTCACTCTCTTCCATCTCCTCTTCTTCATCATATCTATCCTGTTCTTCCAAATTCCTTTTCTTCTTTTCCATAATTCTTTGTGATTGCCGAACACGTTTTCTTGAAGGGCCAGCTTGTTCTTCCGACATCAACTCTAACGTATCACTAGCAATTTCTGCGAGTCCTATCCTAGAAGATATCATAAAATCTTCTGCTTCCTCGACTTCATCCTGATAGATAATACCATAATATTTTTGAATCTCTATATACTCATCATAACAGTGAGGGTGCACTTCAGGGTTAACTGTATACACAACCCACCAATTTTTCAAACTTGGATGAAGATAACTTAAATAGTACACTTGTACCACTTGATTCGCAAGTACAACATTGTTGTTATGGGATGTGTATCGTGACTTGTGGTTGACCTCCACCATTCCAAAATCATCAACTCGTGTGCCCGATGTTGGATCAAACCATTCACAATCGAAAATCACAAGTTGAAGTGTTTTTGGACCGCCAAATGTGTACTCTATTATTTTTGTAAGAACACCGTAGTATTCTGTCACTTTTCCACTACCCTCTGCGGCAATTATCATTACTCCACTATTTGTAGTGGCAGCAAGTGGACGACTTGCTTCTAAACTTGCCGTCCGAAAACGATATCTGTTGATATCGTACCTGCTAAATTCTGTTGCTCTCAATTGACCTTGCGACATCTGTCGCAAGTCATCGGAGATGTTGACATCTTTCATACACTACATAAATAAACAAAGTTAGCATCTTATGATAAACATGTGAACTAATATTGAAAGAAAAAACGGATATAAAATTACATGTTCATGGAACCAGTTCACAAAGCTTTTTCCACCATTTATGCCATGCTGACACATCTTATCCAATTGACTTTGTGTAGGTTTTCGTGATGATTTCCAATACAACTTGTCATACATTTCAAATTATGGTAACACCTCCTCCAGGTTGAAAAATATGTAAAGCATGGTGTAATTCCTCTATTGTACTGAAATGTAATGAGAATTAGCAGCTCCAACACCTTTACCCTTCCATTGAAAAATCTTAAGCTCACTCGTAGATTGCTCTTCTACATTATGATATCGTGTGACACTTGCATTCACGTTGTTGGCATGTGAGAAATATTTGCTAGAGAAGTTAGTAATCTCTTTAGCTGCAAATGCTTCTGCTATACAACCCTCAACTCTTGCTTTGTTGTGCACTGTAGCTCTAAGTTTCTTCAATTCTCTTTCTTGGCTATACATCCATCTGAATTGTGCTGGGCCTGCTACCAATGCTTCATAAGGTAAATGCACCAGCAAATGTTGCATAACATTCATAAATCCAGGCGGGAACACTTTTTCCATCTTACATACAAGCACAACAATTCCTTTCTCCCACCGTCGCATCATCTTTTTCGACACTTCCTTAGCACACATATGTCTATAAAAGTAGCTAAGTTTAGCAAACATCTTCCACAAATCAGGTTTGAAGTAGCCACGAAACATTACCGGGATAAGTCTCTCCATCATAATGTGATAATCATGGCTCTTCAACCCATTCAGTTTACCAGTGTTGAGATTAACACATCGTTTTATGTTTGCTGCATAGCGGTATGGAAACTTCAGTGTTTTCAACCAACTAAGTATTTGCTTTCTTTCTTCTGGTCGAACACAGTATGGAGCTTGTGGCCTACTTTCATTCCTGCTTGCATTTGTTATAACCTCAAGCCCAGGACGATCGCAAATATCAGCTAAGTCTTTCCTCGCACTCAAATTATCTTTAGTTTGACCGGTAAAATCAAAACACATGCTTATGATGCTTTCAGCGACATTACGCTCCTGCTGCATCAAATCTATGTTGTGCGGTAAAAGCAACGCTTTTGCATATGGTAGCTCCCAAAGAAAAGAAATATGAGTCCAGTTGTGTTCTGTACCATACCCCTCGAAACCACCTTCAGCGGACTCTTTTAACTTTGCATGCCATGCTATTTTTTGCTCGCTTGTCAATCGATGAGGGGGTCCTTCTGTAACACTTTTGCCTTTTCGAAATGATCGTGTATCACTCCTGTAAGGGTGATTTGAAGGAAGGAATCATCGATGGCAGTCAAAGAAGCTGACTTTTTTTCCATACTTCAACCTGAAGGCATCGGTATCAGCCATACATATGGGGCAACACAATTTTCCATGGACACACCAACCAGCCCAAATGTCGTATGCCAACAAATCATGTATGGACCATATATATGCGGCACGTAAAGTAAATTCACATTTCATATGACTGTTGTATGCCTTTACACCTTGCCATAACTCTTTCAACTCCTCAATCAACGGTTGCATAAACACATTAATTTTCGTCCCAGGATGTTGAGGACCAGGAATGATGGCCGCGAGGAATATGTATCCTTCTTTCATGCACATGTTGGGAGGGATATTGTAAGGCATGATGAAAACAGGCCAACAAGAGTATGGACTATTACTTGTGCTGAAAGGAGTGAAACCATCTGTTGACAATCCAAGACGCACATTTCTTGGATCTTTACCAAACTCTGGATTGAAACGGTCTAGAGCTTGCCATGTCGCGCCATCTGAAGGATGTACCATAATATCTTTGTCATCACTCTCACGTAACCCTTCTGAATGCCACCTCATCTGCTTTGCAGTTTCTTCAGAAAGGAACAACCGTTTAAGTCTGGACGTGATAGGCATGTACCGAAGATGTTTAACCGGTAACTTTGTACTTATTTTCTCCCCATCATCATTCAAAACCTTCACATGTCTAGATGCATTGCAATGCATACATTGAGTATCGTTCTGGTGTTCCTTCCAAAATAACATGTAATTATTTTCGCACGCATCAATTTTCTCATAACTCATGCCCCGACCTTCCAAAATCTTCTTTGAATGATATATGTCTTCCGGCATCTTATATTTTGCTGGAAGGAGATCATTGATCAACTTCAAAATACCATTGTAGCAATTGTTTGCAAAATTGAACTTAGACTTCAGCCCCATAAGTCGTGTGACCGCCTCAGAACGGTCACACTAGCGCCCTCATATACTTTTTCATCCGCGGCAGCAAGAAGTCTATAAAACTTCTTCACCTCCTCTGGCAGTGACTTCTCTTTGTACTCTCGAGCAACATCCGCCATCATCTCATCCATCCGATCTTGATTCTCGTTTTCGTCTGACTCACTAGCATGATCCATCTCTCCATGCTCATGCCACACTAGATAGTCTCGCATAAATTCGTGCTTACAAAGGTGCAGCATCATTTCAGACCTCTCGAAATGTCAACGATTATGGCACCTACTACACGGACATTTCACAAAACGAGCACCACTAGGAAATTCTTGGTTCACGAACAAATTTGCCATTTGTTCCCATTCCAAAGTGTACACACCATCTGAACTCCATCCATCATACATCACCTTACAGTCGTCCGCCATTTTTCAACTTATACCTTCAAAGCGGAAAATTATTATAATTAGTTTATTTTTATATTATGTGACGGTCACTACAACTAGGCAGATAGGTCCTAAACCCACCCAAGAGTGGTCGAGTGGGGCGTTCTTATGACGACACGCGTGGTCTGGATCCAGACGAAATTTTGACAGCATAACCCCGCTATTCTCCACTGCACGCCTGAAAATGGTGCAGCAGAGAACATCAGGGTTATGCCGTCGAAATCTCGTCCAGATCCAGACTCGCGTCTCGTCACAAGCCACGCCCCCCCCCCCCCCCCCCCCCCCGATCCACTCCCAGGCTGTCCAAAAAGGGACAATTCCGAACCTTCACGTCTCACATGCCAATGGCATGTGATACGTGCCGATTCGAAACGGGTAATCAAATTTTATAGGTTTCATTCCTCATTTTCATTTTTCAATAATTTATGAGAGAGGAATGAACAAGACAGAGGAGGAAAGTTGGTCAGAGTTGAAAGTTCTAAGTCCAGATCTACCGTTCAGAGGCGGTTAATTAGTCTTCCTCATTATCGCCGTACGCATCTGTGCTCATCTAAACGCATACTTCACAACTAGAATCATATTTCACTACAATCCTCTAAAGCTACCATAATTATAAAAATATTTACTATATTACAAACCCATAATTAGTCATCATATTGCAAATGCTAAAAAGAAGCAATCACATGCATGATATGAACCTTTAATCACATTCAAATCATATAGCATAATGAATATGAATCACATTCACGAGTTAGCAACTACATAATATGAATCACATTAATGAATTAACACTAATCACAAATATAATATGCTCACATATTTAGAAACTATTAATCATGCTCACATATATAAGTTAAACATGTAAATTTGCATATAATTTGAGAATTAACTATTAATTAATCTTACATATCCACATTATCTATGCAATAAGCTCACACATAGAACATCACATATACAAACTAATGCACCGAACAAAGATCACACATAAAGTTCAAATATATGACTTCATTTTACCTTGTGCGTCGAGGGGGCCGGACCAAAGGGCTCCGGGGGCCGAACAAGGGAGCGACGGGACTGGACCAGGGGGCTCCGGGGGTGAGGGGCGCTGGCGAGCGGGGGCGGCAGGCGAGGGGAGCCGGCGACGGGTGGCCGGGTGCGGGTGCGGGCGAGGGGCACCAGGCGGGGACGGGAGCGCGGGCGCGAGCAGGGGCGCGGGCGAGCGGGGGCGTGGGCGGGGGTGCGGGCGAGGGGCGTCGGCGACGTGCAGGGACGCGGGCGAGGGGCGCCGGCAACGGGTCGGTAGGAGGGGGCACCGGCGAGGCGGCGGGCTGGCGGCGGCGGCGACGTGCGGGGGCGCGGGCTCGAGCGACAAGTGTGGGAGGCGCGTGAGAAGAGAAGAGTCACGAAGGGTTTAGGCCCCTCTTAAGAGCGTCGGTTTGGCCCTGGCCGACGCTCTTAAAGCCTGAGCGATCCGGGCCCACTTAAGGGTGTCGGTGTTGTCCCGGCCGACGCTCTTAGAGGCTCAATCAGCCGGGCCCGCTTTGAGTCTAGTGTGGGGCCCGTTTAAGAGCGTCGTTTAGGCCGACGCATTTAATATATGTGTCGGTTCGACCGACGCATCTATTATCTGTGTCGGTTTCTTCAAGAACACCGATGCCTCTAAGTTATGGGTGTTGGTTACTCTAAACCGACACCCTTAGACACGTTAAATGCATCGGGGCCGACGCATCTATTAAAACCGACACCCTATTCATCGTTTCCTGTAGTGGAACTGGACCTTTTTGCTATCAAGCAAAAGGGGGGAGAGTCCCTGCGATCTTTCATCCAGAGGTTCTCCCAGGTACGAAACACTATTCTTTCTATCTCGAGCGCCTCTGTTATTGTGGCATTTAGACAGGGCGTACGAGACAAGAAGATGCTGGAGAAGCTCGCGACTAAGGAGATCACTAGCGTCACGGAACTCTTCAGTTTGGCAGACAAATGCGCCAAAGCTGCGGAGGGCCATGAAATGCACTCCCAACCACCTCCGGAGGACAACAAAAAATCATCCAAGGGTGAAGCCACTACCTCCGGGAGTTGTAAAAAGATGAAAAAGTCCAACGGCAAGAAAAATCCGTTGGTCGGCACACCAACTGCTGCAGCTGCTGCAGCTCCAGGTGGCCGGGGGCCACGCCCCAAAAAACGACCTCGGCCGTCGTCTGAAGATGGAGGCAACTCCAAGATGTGGTGTCCTATACACAAGTCAAACAACCACAATCTGGAAGGTTGCCGGTAGGTCCAGAACCTTGCCGAGCGTTACAACAAGCGGCGGGAAGAGGTTCCTTTCCGTCAAAGGGAAGGGAAACAAAAAGTCAATAAAGCTCTGACTGAAGAGGAGTTAGGCTTTCAGGACCCTAAAAAGGTCTTGAAGGCTGTTTACACCTCCGTCGATGATGACTCCCACATCTCCGACAATGAACGTCAGAAAACCATGAACACCATCTTTGGTGGTTCGTGGGACATCACCTCCCGCCGTGTCCTCAAGACAATGGGGCGGGACATGACCTCAGTAGCTCCTACTGCGAAGGGCGGAGCCGCACATGGGCACTGCCATCATTTTCGATGCTTCAGACTGCCCTCGAAATATGATCGGAGTTGGCCAACTCCCATTGATGGTATCTCCGACCATCAACAACATCCAACTCCACCATGTAATGGTGGACGGAGGTTCGGGGCTGAACCTCATAAGCTTTGAAGCTTTCGTCAAGCTTCAACTCTGACCTTCGGACCTTCGCCCCTCTCGACCCTTCGGACCTTCGCCCCTCTCGACTTTTCTCCAGAGTAGGTCCGGGGGCTATAACCCCACTCGGTGCCATTACTCTTCCGGGGACCTTCGGGACAAGGGAGAATTACCGCACTGAGAAGATGGTCTTCGACGTGGCGCAGATCAACTTACCCTTCAACGCCACTTTGGGCAGGCCAGCCTTATACAAGTTCATGGTTGTTGCTCATTATGGCTACTTGGTGTTGAAGATGCCAACACCAACCGGTGTTCTCTGGATCCGTGGAGATCGCACCGCCGGAGTGACAGCTCTAGAAGAACTCCATGTGCTTGCTATAGCGCAGGAGGAAGAATCCGGAAAGGAGCAAGATCCGAAACCTACGAGCATTCGTCATTGTGGCTCAACCTCCGCACCTCGCGTGCAACCAAGCGGCGACACCGACATCCTCGTCAAAGTCGTCCAAATCGGTTCCAATGCCGCTCAAACCACCCGTATATCGGGAGGTCTGAATGACAAATAGGAACTCGAGCTCATCACTTTCCTCTGGGCTAATGTAGATGTGTTTGCCTGGCAACCGTCACAAATGCCTGGGATCCCTAGGGAAGTGATCGAGCATAATCTGAAGATCTATCCCGACGCTCGGCCTGTACACCAGAAGCCCAGGAAGCAATCCGTAGAGCGACAAAACTTCATACGACAAGAAGTGAAGAAGTTGCTCAAAGCTAGATTCATCCGAGAAGTCTTCCACCCAAAATGGATGGCAAACCCAGTCGTTGTACCCAAGGCCGGCGGGAAGCTTCGAATGTGTATTAACTACACTACACTACATAAGGCATGTCCAAAAGATCCATTCCCACTACCTAGAATAGATCAGATAGTGGATTCCACCTCCGGGTGTGAATTACTGTGTTTCCTAGCTGCATATTCTGGGTACCATCAAATCAAAATTTCTAGGGAAGATGAAGAGCATACCTCCTTCATCACATTAGATGGATTATGTTGTTACACTGCCTTGCCATTTGGTCTCAAGAATGCCGCTTCAACATTTGTACAAGCTATGTACAAAAACTTTGGAGAGCTCATCAGAGACGTGGTGGAAGTGTATGTCGATGACATCGTCGTCAAGATCAAGAACAAGGAGTCATTCCTTGACACCTTGCAAGCTGTCTTCGACAAGTTACGAGTCACTCGAACGAAGCTAAACCTAGACAAGTGTGTCTTCGGGGTTAGCTCTGGAAAACTTCTTGGTTTCTTGGTAAACCACCGAGGAATAGAAGCAAACCCGGTGAAGATAAAAGATATTGAAGACATGCGGCCACTAGCCCGCATCAAGGACGTCCAGAAGCTCACTTGATGTCTAGCTGCCCTCACCCGATTCATCTCAAGACTGGCGGAACGGGCGCTACCCTTCTTCAAGCTATTGAGGAAGTCCAAACCATTACAATGGTCTGAAGAAGCGGAGAAGGCATTCCAGGAGCTGAAGCAGCTCGTCACCACCCTACCAACCTTGGTAGCTCCGATCCCTGATGAGCCACTCTTGCTTTACATTTCGGCAACTAACGAAGTTATCAGCATGGTTCTAGTTGCGGAAAGGCCAGAACCATCCCCAGATCAGGAATCCAGACCCCTTCGGGAGGGTCCGTAACTACCTGAAGTCGAGTCTGGGTCCCAACTCCCATACCCGGATCCTCAAGGAGAAACTCTGGAGGATCCATCTCCTTTAAATGAAGGAGTCACTGCTACTAAGCAACAAGATTCGGGCCCTTCCGGGAAGGTCCGCTTCACTCCAGAAGAAGCTTCAGGTACCCCCAACCGACACCCGGAGGTCCCCGAACAAGGCCCGGACCCCTCTGGGAGGGTCCGGACAGATGAGGAGGAAGTTTCGGGGCCCTTCGGGAGGGTCCAGACGGTCCAGCGCCCAGTGTACTTCATCAGCGAAGTATTTCATGACGCCAAGACTCGGTACCTGGAGGTGCATAAGCTGCTCTACACAGTTCTTATTGCCTCTAGGAAGCTCCGACACTACTTCCAAGCTCTCAAGATTTCAGTGGTAACCTCTTATCCACTGCGTGCAATCTTGCATAACCCCAATTCCACTGGGAACATTGCAAAGTGGGCAGCGGAATTAGCCAAGTTTGACCTTGAATTCGTTCCAAGACAAGCGATCAAGAGTCAAGCGTTGACGGACTTTGTGGCGGAATGTACCCGCTCTCAATCGAATTCTGGGGGCCCCAGTGAGCAGAAGTCTGAACCCAAAGTTCCGGTCTTCACTGAGCCTCACTGGACTCTCTACTTCGATGGCTCCATGCAGAAGCAGGGGGACGGAGCTGGAGTCCTTCTCCTCGCCCCGGCCAGAGAGAAGGTTAAGTACATGGTGCACCTTGACTTCAAGGCGACCAACAACATGGCGGAGTATGAAGCACTAATTTATGGACTCAAGGTGGCACTATCATATGCTGTCAAGCAGCTGCTGGTAAAGGGTGATTCACAGCTTGTTGTAAAACAAGTCAAAGGTGAATGTTGGTGCAACAACCCTCAACTAGCTGCATACCTATTTGAAGTCCAGAAGCTTCAGAAGGACTTCGATGTCCTAGATCTCTGCCATGTCCAGTGTCTCAACAAAGCTGAAGCTGACGAACTCTCGACGAAAGCTTCAACCGGGGCTCTAGCTCCCGACGGAACCTTCATCTGGAGGTTTTCTAAACCTACAGGTCAACCTGCCGAACTGAGTGAAGGGGGCAAGACCAGCACCTCGAAGTTGGCGGTCCCGATGGCCCTGTTACCATGGCTTCCATCAAGAGTCGTAGGTGCTGCAAGAAGCTCCGAGCAACCAAGCACGCAAGACTCAAATCCTCAAGATAGTTCTGATGCATGGATCTCAAAGATCTGGAGCTACTTGGAAGACAATTTCCTTCCTGAAGACAATGTATCCGCTAATCGGATAGTCAGATTGGCTAAAAGATACACACTAGTAGAAGGGGATCTCTACCGGCGTGGTGTCAATGGCGTCCTAATGCGGTGCATTACAAGGGAAGAAGGTTGCGAGCTTCTCGCGGAAATCCATGGAGGCGAGTGTGGGAACCACGCGTCTTCCCGCATGCTGGTCAGTAAAGCCTTCCAGCATGGCTTCTACTGGCCTACAGAGCTCCAGGATTCAACTGAGCTAGTGAAGAAATGTGAAGCATGCCAGTTCCATGCAAAGCAAATTCACACACTGGCTCAGCCTCTACAAATGATACCTCCTACATGTCCTTTCGCTGTGTGGGGGATGGATATCTTGGGACCTTTCCCAAGAGCCGTCGGAGGTTACAAGTTCCTGTACGTTGCCATTGACAAATTCACCAAATGGTCGGAAGTAACTCCAGTTGTGACAATAAACAAGCAATCAGCTATCAAATTCTTGCAGTCCATCGTATGCAGATTTGGATTCCCAAACAAGATCATAACTCATAATGGGACCCAGTTCACAAGCTCTGCATTTCAAGGATATTGCGAAGACCTCGGCATTCAGGTCAGCTACGCCTCCGTAGCTCACCCAGCAAGCAATGGCCAAGCCGAGAGAGCAAATGAAGAAATCCTAAAAGGACTCAATACGCGCACATATGAGCGCCTGAAAAAACATGGAGACAACTGGATCGAAGAGCTTCCTCCCACTCTATGGGCCAACAGGACAACTCCAAACCGGTCAACTGGAGATACACCCTTCTTCCTAGTGTACGGAGCTGAAGCAGTCCTTCCTCCGGAAGTCACCATGGGGTCACTCCGGGTCCGAACCTTCGATGATGCCACGCAGGACCAGCTCCGGTGTGAAGACCTTGACCTCCTTGAAGGGGGAAGGTGCCGAGCAGCTGTTCGGAATGCCCGATACCGCCAAGCTCTTCGGAGCTATCACCAATGGCATGTTCACAGCCGACAGCTCGAGGAAGGCGATCTGGTGCTACGGAGAATACAATCCATAGAAGGGTTAAACAAACTTTCCCCCAGCTGGGAAGGACCCTTCCGAGTGATCAAAGTATCCCGTCCCGGATGCGTTCGCTTGGCAACCGAGGATGGGACACCGTTTCCTAATCCTTGGAACATTGAGCACCTCCGTAAGTTCTACACTTAATATCATGGAGGTGAGTCTGTAGTTACATGTCATGTATGTTATAGAGTCATTGTACAGAGTCGGGTAGCTCCTCCAGGAGAACAGACGGACCTTCCCCGGAAGGTCCGCAAAGTTCAGGCAACACTTGTCACAGTCTCAGAACTAAAAGTGAAGCTAGCTACCTTGGGTCGAATGAGAAACAAAACACACTTAGCCTGGTTCCGTACCCTAAGAGTGTACTTGTTTCCCCTGTACCCCGGACCTATAATGAAAGACATCATTGTGCGAAAATAGACTCCACGTGCATTTATTTTGTACAGGCTCAATATTTTTTATTTTTCTCTTTCTTGTCTATAACAAAGTTGTGCAATTCTTAAGAAACTTTAGCTCGACCAGTTCATGTGCAGTTCGAGTTTCATTGTCTATTCTTTCAGGTCTAAACATTGTTAATGGTATACTCGTCTGAATGCCGCCAAGCCAATCTAGTGCTAGAGTGTGCTATCGACTTAGCCTGGTCATGCACCCTAAGTACGCCACTCTACCTACACCCTGGCAGGCTGAAGTAAAGCGAGTCCAGAAACAATCGGACCTGAAAGAAACAAGGTAGTGCACTTGATTATATTTAGAATTGTGTTCGACCTAAAACTTTCTCGGGAATAGTAAGTCGCAGTTGAGTTATAGATAGGAAATGGATTTTACTGTTTTCCTTGACTTCAGTGTGCAGGAAAAATAAAGACCCTATAATGATGGTGAATGACCGGAGCTACCAAAGCTCTGAAATCCCGTAAGGTGGCTTGTGTCGATATTCCAAACATTGATAACGAGCATCTCTAGAGCTACTAAGCTCTGGTAAAGCCAGGGGGCCAGCCGTCAACGTGAACAAAAGATGGTGGGAAGATTCCACAATGGGGTCTGCTGTCGACACACCGCGTGTTGACAGAGGTCACTACCGGAGCTACCAAGCTCCAACTCTCCAGAGGACTAACTGTCGATGCTCTACGCATTGATGGAGACTGCTGCGGATCTACTAAGCTCCGATGATGGTCAATGCTAGAGCCACTAAGCTCCGACAACCTCAGGGGGCCTCTACTATCGAAAACTTTGGACCTACGTTCTACAAGTTCGAAGCACGCATGTCTTCAACAATTGTTACATTCTCTTGGTACATGTTCACAATCAAATTATGTACATCTACCAGGGGGCCAAGTGCGACAAAGGTGTTGTAGACAAAAAAAAAGAAATTCATAAAAACTTGGATTTCATTCATCTAGAGACAAGAGATTACAAAATTGGAGAAAAAGAAGAGAGAATACAAGCGGGAGCTACATAGAGAGAGCCCTAGACCCTATGGAAGAATGAGTCGACCTTCTGGGCAACCTCCGACACGTCGGCTTGGGTGGCTTCTCCCTCTCCGTCGATGGGGCCTTCAAGTACCGGGTCTAGTGAGAACTGAGAATCTCGGCTTGTGTAGCATGTCAACACGTATGCTGCGACGTTCTTTGCTAGGGATTGCCCCTCGGTTTCCAGCTGGTCCGCGATGACATCGCCCATCTTGGTGAGCTTGTTTCCTGCCGAACTCAATGCTTGCAACGCCTGGTCCAGCTCCAGCTTCGGATCATCCGGACGCACGGGACTAAAACTCATTGGCGTCAGCGCGTTGTTGGCTTTGCCCAGGAAGTCCCAAACTTGCTAGGACTCCACAGCCCTCGAGCCTCGCATCTCCTCCAAGGATCTTCTGGTCGCCGCAAGCTCTGAATTTTCACGGGCAAGGTGCTCAACCTTTTTGGCGTTATGCTGAATCTTTTCAGCAAGCTACCTTTCGAGTTTACCGAGCTCCTCCTCCCGGAGGTGGATCTTGTTCCGGTGGTCGACCAGGTCCTTCTCCCGGCCCCGCACCTTTTTCTCCCTGGCAGCAATTTCATCCTCCCTCTTGTGGAGGTCTTGTCCTCGCTGTCAGGCCTTCTTCTCCTCTTTCTCATAGCGCTCATCCAACTTCTTGGTGCGCTCCGCGAGACTCTTGTCACCCAGAGTCATCCTTTGAGTAAGCTCTTCCTCCCTCTTCATGAGGTCATCTCGCAGCTCCAGGACTTTTTGCTCTTCATCTTCGAGCTTTTTCTCCCGCTCCTCAAGGGCCTCCCGGCGCTTGACGAGGCTGTCGTGGATGGTGCTGAGCTTCTCCCCACGATCAGTTGCCGCATTATTAGCAGCAATGGCCTGTTCGTGGATGGCCCAAGACTGGTTGTCGAGGGATCGCACCATGCTTTCCCTCTCGTCCAGCAGCTTACCCCAGTACTCCAACCAGACCTTCTCATTCTTTACCCACTCCTTGTCGTCAGCCAGCCTCGACTGCGCCAGCTTGGTCTCAAATTGTAGCCGGTTGCGCCACCTCCTAAGAGTTTGGCGCTCCTCCTCGAGGGCCTTGCTGTCGTAGTAAAAAGCCAGCTAGACCTGGCGAAGACTGGAGCAGGCGTTGTCAATAGAGAACAATAGAGGGATTGGGTCCGGACCTGCCGGGGTTCTCTCCGCTGGCTCCTGCGGGTTCTCTGTGACAAATATTGGGTCCCACTCTACAAGAGCGGTCCACTGGGCTTCCACGGCACTAGGGCCGTCCTTCAGGATAGCCTCGGCCGCCGCCGAGGAAGGTCCTACAACAGAAGTTTTGACCTCCAGAGTTGGCTCTGAAGGTCCCGCCCCCAGGTCATCAACATCTGGCCCCTCAGGCGGGGGGCCAGCAGCTTCATCTAGGCACCCTAGCTCAGGCGGAGGCACCTCTGGAACCACCACCTTCGAGGCAAGCGCTGAAGGTTCGGTCGGAGCTGAAGCCACTTCCGGCTCCTATATTGGCACCTCCTCCATTGTCGGCTCAGGTGCTGGCGCTTCGACCATCATGGGCTCGGGTGTCGGTACTTCAGCAACAACCGGCTTAGGCGCCAGAACTTCTTCGACGACCAGCTCAGGCGCCGGAACTTCATCAGCCACTATCTCTATCGCCGGAGCCTCATCAACCATCGGCTCGACTGTCGGGGCTTCAACAACATCCAGCTCTAGGGCCGGGACTGCAGCTACCTCTGGCTCTGAGGCCGGAGTGTCCGTCATCTCAACATCCAAACCCGAAGCTTCAACCTTCGGGGCTGGTGCCGCTGGTACATCTTCATTCCTGTGGTCCGATGCTAACACGGGAGCTTCTGGGGATGAGTCAAGGTCCAAGAACACAACAGCCGGCGCCGGAGCTGCCACAGCCTTAGCCACCTCTTGGGGCAGCCCTTGGATTGGAGCCGGAGCTTCTGCCTGCACAGCCTCAGCTACTGCTGCAGGAACTGGAGCTTCAGCCCCTTTCTTGGGCACTCTATGGATGAAGGACGAAGACACTCAAAACACTATTACAACAAAAAACAATCAACTGGGGTAAAAAACAAAATTTACCTCGGAAGGTTCTGCTCCAGCTAGCGCGGAACCTCTTCCCCAGATGCTCGTTGTCAGACCCTGTCGCCATTGGCGTGGTAGCTCCGGAAGGTTCCCCGCAGCTTGCCACTGCTGTCGGCGCCTTCTCGGTTGAGGCCCCCCTTGACCGGGAAGGACCTCCGGACCCAGAGCCCTCAGTTGGCCCTGGTACTGGAGTCACATGGCCGGAGCTAGCACCCCGGGGAGATGCCAATGCTGGAGTGGTTGCCGCCACCGAAGACCTCCTCCGCCTGGGAGAAGGAGCCGCCGTGGAAGGAGCAGGCCTGATGGACCTCCTGTCAGCATGCTTCAGCTTCCTCTTGCGGCTCGAGGGCTTGGTCAACTCCTTGCCCTTGCCTACAACTTTGTCTCTTGGCTTTGGGGCGGGAGCGGAGCTGCCTTCAGATGCTCCGGGGATTGCCACTCTGGAAGTTGGTCACCTCTCCACTAGGCCCTAGTCTTCCAACAGCGGCATCTTCCTCCGGAGCTCTCTGCACTCCTCTGGTATCATATTCAGAGGCAGGAAGGCCACCGGTGGAGACACGTCGCCAGGGCTGATGTTCCCAGGCTGGAACTTCTTGAGATGGGTCTTCAAGGCTTCACTAGTCAAGTTGGTGTCCAAGCCGACCTCAATACGGTTGGTGTCCATCTCATTGTTGAAGGCCCAGGCAGGCCGGCTCCTAGCCCTCAATGGGGCCCACCTGTTCATCAAGAAGTTGCCGAAGACCATCTGCGGGGTCACCCCACCTTCAACACATTCTTGGATTCTGTCCAGGATGGGCCTGTACTCCCTCGATAGCTCTAGCACGTCACTCCAAGTGTCGGTGTCAATTCGAGGAAGGCCATCAGGCAGCTCCGGCCTCTCGTGTCCCTTGACAGTGATGAACAACCAGTCTTCCTTCCAGTCGTCCCACTTGCTGGAAGGGAAGGACCTCAAGTACTTGAGGGGAGAGTTTTTCCGCTTCACGAAGTAGTAGAAGTCGATGAACTCATCACTCTTCCCAATTGGGTGGACAGTGAAGAAAGTCCAGAACAACTCCACGCAAGGGGGCAAGCCCACCCACATCTCGCAAAAGTGGACGAAAGTTGCCACTAGCAAGATTGAGTGGGGGCCCAGGTGTTGGAGCTGTAGACCATAGAAATCAAGCAGCATTAGAAAGAAAGTGGAGAAAGGCGGGATCAAACCCGCCATGGCATACCCAAGGAAGTACACCATATCTCCGGCTCGCTCCTTCTCGAAGGGAAGCTTGTCACAGTGAATGTCGTTGTCGAAAGAGTCACTAGACCATCCCATGTAGGTCCAGACCCTAGACAACTCCTTCTTGCTCCCGATGCGGCTATTGGGAAGTCCCAACTTCATCGCGGCACAACATGGTGAGAGAGGAAAAGCAAGCGAAAGTTTGGAGGATTTGAGCACAAGTTCGAATGAAGGTGCAAAGAATCCCCAAACGATGTGCGCTTTCCTTCTTAAATAAGCCCCCACAATGCTTGAATGGAAACCGCAGAGGAGCCAACGATACAATTCAAAAACTTCACCTTGCCAATGACAAGGGGGCCTGGGCCACCCTGACGATCAAGTCGAGGTCCTTACCCCAAGCGAACGGTTGTCATCATGAAAGGCGGGGAGCCCGAGGGCGGCGGCAGGGCACGTGGAACTGATACGGTTTTTGTATCGGGAACCGACGACCTTCAATTGTGTGAGATCCGCACGCTCAGATCTCACCTGCCACATCCTGGATATGACACGTGGTGTTGGTTTAACTACGGACTACCGCGAACGGCACATCCGAAGACCCTTGAAGACACGGCTCAAAAACCGAAGGATGGACCCACCTCTGGCAGAACGACTTCATCCAAAGGGACTCTCCCAGAGGTGGGCCCAAGGGGCCAGTGTCGATACCCTACGTACCGTATACCCCTTGGGACTACAAAAAGACCAAAGGAACTTTACATGTCTAAGTTGAAGACCTGCGAAGGCCCCACGTGTCATGCAGGACCGGACCTGCTTCCCATCTATGGTTAGTCCTGGTGCTGCCACGTGTATACTGCAACCAGACCCACATCCCACACATGGGATAGCTCCGAGCTAAACACCTGTGCGGCACCCCCGGACCTAACCCCCGACAGAGGGAAGCACCGGGCCCGACACGTGTACATCAACACGGGACCTACCCGTCCCGGACGGGAAGCTCCAAAGCTGCCACGTGTCGAACCGCCGGACCTTCACCCTCAACAATCAGACTGATGAACCCCCAATGGCTCGGACCTACAAGGGGCAATCAAAGACTTCGAGACCTAATTAAGTGTCATTAATACCATATTAATGACACATGATCGGATGGCCCTTAATACCAGTAATGACACTGTCAACCTCATTAATTGTGTATTAAGCATCAGTAACCACTAGGGCCACATGTCGGGCCAGGATAACGGTGTAACAACCAGTCCTTGTACTATAAAAGAACTGGTCGACGATACACAGGGAGGGCTTTTTGAACTCAAAGACCACTCCCATACAACAACTACACACCCAATGGAGAAAGGTATTACGCTCAGGTGGCCCTAACCACGTAAATCCTTTTGTCTATTTGTCATCATGTTCTGAATCTCTACGCGCCCAACACTGAATTACAAACTTCGCGGGCTACCAACAGTAGTACCGGGAGAATTGCCGGATCAACACTTCGACAGGATTAAAATAAAAGTGAACAAACAAATAGAGTGAGAAAATCGTCATTCAAAAGATGAGATGATAGAATGAGTTTAAACCAAATTCAAATAAAAAGGTTTGGTCAAGCATAAACCCAACTAGAATATATTTTAAAACGAGAGAAGTAGTTAAATAATACATATAAGCATGTGTGTGTGTGTGTGTGTGTATATATATATATATATATATATATATATATATATATATATATATACCAAATAAATATTTTTAATGAACAAACATATAACTATATATTTAACCAAATGATGAACAAAAATTACTAGAATATAAATGTATTCGAATATGAATTACCCACTATAAACAAAATCCAAATTCAACTGAAATTCAAATTTGAAATATGTAGAAGAATCAAGAAATGAGAGGGAAATAGAAAAAGATAACCCAGCGCATCCCATTTCCCCTAGCCGGTCCAACCCTTTCCTTCTCCATTTTTTCCTTCTGCCAGCCCGGCCTCTTTTCCCTGGCACGCGGCCCAGCCTCCCCTCCCACGGCCCGGCCCAGGGCACCCCGCCCTTCTTCCTCCTTCCTTACCGCTCTGAGCCCGACCGAACCTCTGAGTTTTCCGCGACGCGACGTCGGTCGCCGCCTGCGCGCCACGCCAGCACGTGTCATCGCCACCTCCGCTCTGTCGCACCATCATGGCCATGACGAACGTCCGCGCCAAGGAACCCCGCCACCTGAATCACAATCGTGCCAGCTGCGTGCCACAAAAAGCATAGCTCACTGCCTCGCTGTGAACCGCCTTACCATGGCTATAAAAGGGTGCATACCTCCTCCACTCACTAGCACGAGTCATCCTCTTGCTCCTACCGCACCCCACAAAGCTCGTGCAGCCATCATCCGCGTCAATTTCGGAGCTTCCCCTTTCTTCCCCAATTCCAGCAACCTCGCCCATTCCAACGCGCCGGAGTCGAGGTAATCCAGTTAACCTCTCACAGTGTTTCCCAATTGTGTAGAACGCGTAGAACACTCGTTTTCTTGTCACATAGTGCACCACAGAATAGATCTCGATGGACCCGCGCCGGCGCCGCCGCGCCCATAGTTGCCGGCGAGCTATGAGCTCTTTACAACATGGATAACTTGCCCTAAGTGCTTTTATTAGCTAATGCCACACGTAAGTGCACTTTTTCGGAAGAGAATACCATCAGAAGGTCATTCGCTGGGCGCCGTCGCTACGATCATCGCCGCTCCTCGTTGACGGCCGCATTCAGCGCTGCTCCGGCTCGTTTGACCACCCTTAATGCATCCTCTCATCCTAGAACATGTGATTAGCCACTTGGTTGCAGGAAATTAGGCGCCATAGTACCTAGCTCCGTGAAGCCCTAGGGCGCCGCCGCCGTGGCACATTGTCTGTCGTCGTGCGGTGTGCTCCGCTCTGTGACAAGGCCACCACACACCCTCAAACTTGCTCGCTGTAACACCCTCATTTTCATGCATCATGCCCTACATGCACTCATATACATGTTTAACATTAGCCCACAACAAGAGGAATGAGTTTAAAATCGATTCGGAGCATTTAAAATTGATTTGGAGCAAAACCGCACTTAAAATGCAGGAAAGTGCGGACTAGTCCGATTTTACTGAGGACTAGTCCGATTTCTCTCTGACTAAAAACGGACTTGTCCGATTTTGTGCAGACTAGTCCGATATTCCATGAATCCTTGAAAATTTGCTAAGTCCCTGGACTTTTCCGGACTAGTCCGGTGTTCCAGCGGACTTGTCCGTTTTCCTTTCTGACTAAGATCGGACTTGTCCGATTTTTGGCCAGACTTGTCCGATTTTCTCTCTGGACGACTTCGGACTAGTCCGGTCCTGTCCGAACTTGTTCGATATTTCGTGACTCCGAGATTGACCTTTTGTTTTACGACTTGTTTCTTGGGTTTCACGTCAAGTGGGCCTAGGGACGTCATGCCCAACTCTTTTAGAGCCCATGTGGGACTCTAAACCGGCCTCTACTCATCCCAAAACTCGAAATCCATCTAACCCTAGCCTCCACCCCTATATAAACAACCCCACCCCTTGGTTTGACATCTATTTGCCACTTTTCCACCCACCCAAACCCTAGTTCGTGGGGAGCCACCATCAAGGAGGGAGGAGAAGATCCCAAACAAGAAGAAGAAGAGGAGGAAACGAAGGAGGATCAAGATCTCCACCAAGTTTCGTCCTTCACCACCAATTCATCTCCAAGTTCATCACCAACCCTAGATCATCAAGATCCAAGTGTTACCTCCAAGTTTCTTGGTTCATTGGAGTTCTAAACACCTGGTATACCTTCTATTCTCTTTTCCTTATGTGAATTCAACCCCTAATATCCAAATTCATGTCGATCTAGAAAACCCTAATCTGCTGATCTCGTCAAGTGCGGACTTGTCCGGTCCCTAGCGGACTAGTCCGATCTTTCTGATTAAATTGTGTTATATTGATTCTAAAATTTGATCTAATCAAATCCAAACCTGTATAAACTTGTTAAAAGCTATTAGAACTAGTTAGTGATCATTAAAAGCAATCTGGTAACAAGTTCTACCTTGCATTTGCATTAATCATGCATGTCATGTCATATTGAGTAATATTTGTGCACTCTTTGATTGTGTTTCTTGTTTTGTATGTTTATTGTGTGGATTAGACGGATTTGCGCTAGAGAGTGCCGCGGAGGATCTACAACATCAAGAGTTTGAAGGCTTTGACCCTAATCAACAGCAAGAGCAAGGCAAGTGTCCTTGAAGCATATTGATCCTGTTTTTAAAATAAGTGTTTTGTTTGCAAAACTGCATGCTTGTGTCAATTTGATGGGAATCCTATGGTACGAAGTTTACTAGTTTTGTTGACCATCCTTGTCACCTGGAATTTATGGTAGAGAGTCGGGAAGGGTTTTCACCTTTTTGCTTCGTTTAATCAACTGGGATGGGAATAACTATACCACTCAATTTAATTATGCATGGATGAGATTATGGTTAACATGAACTGGTTAAACATGGTATGGTAGTGGATGATCTAAGCAAGCCTGGTATGTGGATGGGTTGGATGTTATGGTGGTTTGCTTGCTTTAGATCTAAGGACCGGTTCATGCGAGAATAAGCCAGGACTACAGTGCCACCACGAGGCCAAGTTATGGGTGCGGCGTAGCTGATTAATTAGGGCTTTGCTAGTGCTGTTTGGACCATTGTGGATGCTCGGGGAAGGGGTAGTCGGATTGGGTTTGTTGATGATTGGTGGGACTACCCTGGGATCCGAATGGCTCAAGAGGGGGCCCTTGGTTGAAGATGTGCTCTGCGGGAGACATCGCCACCGGTGAAACCTCAGTGGGGTCTAAATAGGCTAGTAATCCCTTTGTAAAGGCTATTTTGTGATCTCTTGGCCACAAACCAACGGAAGTGTGTAATGTGACCGACGGGTCATGGGCATAAGGGAGGTTCTTAGTCGCTGAAGGGTGATGAAATCACGAACACGTGGGTAAAGAGGTACAAACTCTGCAGAGTGTTAAATAAAACTATCATGATAGCCGTGCTCCCGGTTATGAGCACCTGGATAACTTCCATGATTAGAGGGAAATTGGAATTTGGGATGGTTATGGTTTAGTAATGGTTATGGATGGTTATGGATTAATTTCTGGTATTGAGTATGGTTATTGACGATGGTGGAATCTGGACTTATTGATGATGGTAATGAATTCAGTTTGGTATTATGGTATTACTCGTGATTATGTTGGGATTACTTCACATACATATAATATATTGCTTTTCAAATGTTTTACTGTACTTTTCAGCACTCTGCCATTATTATTGTCGTCATTTGAATCAGCCACATGTCATACTTTCCACACTTGCTGAGTACGACATGTACTCACTCTTGCAATCCCCCCCAACAGTTGCAGGTCAGGATTGGGAGTGTAATGGTGATAATGCGGAGTTCTAGGCCGTGTCTACCGTCAGCTTTGCCTGTGGTGTTGATTGGAGCTGCGCATACATACCCTGTCGCTTATGCTGCATAGTTGCTTAGTTTGCTTAGTTGTTTAATTAGTTTATTTCCGCTGCATTAGTTGAACTTGTCATTAATATTCATTAGAGCTTGTATTCGAGGATTTAATGAATTGTGTAATAAGAGTACTTATTTAATAATTTGAGCTGTGGTAATTTTCTGTATATCCTTTTGTGATTTCACTCGTGTATGTGTGATGAACATCCTGGGCACACATATGCGTTAGCTTGGTTCATTTTCGGAACCGGGCGTCACACTCGCGCACCACTCGGCCACGAAATCATTAGGAAATTCCTAGCATAGCACCACTCTCCCGATGCAATGTCTCGGACCGAGAATGGCCGCGTAGGGGATCGATGCACTCCTGAGCACCCGCCCAATAGCCTGGTGGCTGGACGCACGCGCCGCTCCACCGCTGGCGAGCGTCGTCGTGCTCACAGCCGCTGCGCCGCCTACTGATGTGGCGCCAAAACGACCGCCACCTCAGCCGCACTAGCCGACGTGGCCACCACTTGGCCGCCACGCGGGGGCAAGGGTTCCACGCTAGCCATGTCCCTCACCCAAGTGTGTGGGCTCGATCCACCTAGACCAATGAGACAGGAGCCATGGACTAGGCCCAAAGTCCACTGAATTGTTGTCCAACCCCACTGACGCCTGGGACCCGTCAGTCAGCCTAGGTGAGCCATGCAAATGGCTAAGGCACATTCGCGGGCGCACACGCAGACTTGTTTGGCCCACTGGTCAGCCACTCTTTGCTCTTTGTCTTTGATAGACCTAGATGTTAATGTACACCTAGCAAAATAAATTTCCTTGCTGGATACAAAATAACTCCAGGAAAAAGACTAACAATACCTAATGACTTTTAGAACACGCTAGAAAACTAATATTAACCCATATAAATTACAGAAAATAAGTAAAATATATATATTCTCCTATAAATCATTAAATCAATTAGGGATTAGAGATAACAAATAATTAGTCTCTAAAATTGAAAATATGTCCACCAATAGTTATCAAAATACCTAGAAATACTACTGACTCATATAATGCAATATTAGTGATATTTAGCTAAATAAGTTATGTGAATATACAAAATTCTTATAACTTGTTTAAAATCATCTAATGTATTAAGGAAATTAGGAAAAGACTCACCTTTAGTCTCCAAATTTAGAAATCACCTAGCAAATAATTATCTAAACTTATAGAAATATTGTTTTATACCTACAAAATAACTTAAGTAATAATTGCATAAAAATAAATTATGTGATGGTAAAGTAATTATTATCATTATCGGAGAACCATTTAATTAACTATAAATTAGTAAAATTCACGTACATACCCCTAATAAAATAATTTCACTACTAATAATTACCTGAAAATCCCTAGAAAATATTGTTATGCATATATAATATAATACAAGTAGAAACTGGCTAATATAATCATAAGATAGGGAATTAATTGGCATTCCCATAAAGAAATCTAGTGAATAGTCATATATAATTAATAAAATACATATAGAAGTTTCCAATTAAATAATATCTTCACAAATGACCTTCTAAATATTCCTCATAATATTTTGCTAGGACTATAGAATAGTATTTGATTAAAATAAAGTATAGGATAATGAACTAACCAGAGTCACTGTAAAAAGGTAAACAGATAATTTTGGATAATAGAAACTCACCTGCAAATTTTAAAGAAAATAATATCTTCACCAGTAAATTCCATAAAATCCTAGTAACTATATAATAAATAAGTCTTAAAATATGTTCTTTATGTTTAAAATGTATTAAGAAGGTAACTGGTTAAGAAGTGGTATAAACTAATGAGTCATACACTAGTTGTTGTTAAAATATTGAGTTGGCTCAAGAATATTAGAATATATTCTTGGTCTCTAAAATAAGTGAATATTACATTAGTAGAACCTTAGTAAATATACTATTCTAATGATAGACTAATTATAAAGAAGTCTCATGGAGGTTATGGTTAACCCGTTAACCGTAACATAAGTAGTTTATAATATGAACTAGTGAATTAACCATAATGGTCACAAACACTGTATAACCAGAAGACCCGATAAAACCGTTATAAACTTTTAATGACCATTTGATTGGCTAAAGAAATAATATTATTTCTAAATAAGCCACTGGTAGAATATTATATTCTTCGATAAGCCTTATAGTTATCTCAACAACCACATTATTGAATGACTTTGTATTTATCAAAGTTTTATTTGGATTTCTTGGATCTTTATCGATAAATCGTATTTTCTTCGCGTAGCTAAGTACTTAGTAATCGGAGAGTTCGCGAAGGACATATTCAAACCCGGACCACGAAGAACTGGACAAAGACCCTGATAAACATCATAAAGGCAAGCTCTAACTCCTTGACCATATTTTACCTATGTTTTGTAATCGCACTTATGGCCTGTTTTCATTGCATGATTGTATGTCTATTTTAAAAATGTTGTTATGCTATGAACCACTTGAAATGTGGTAGCATGAGATATGCTGATGACTGAATATCGGTGTTAGCTACTACCTAAGGATAAACAGTAACACAATAGTTGCTCGCTATCAACACCTTGAAACAAGATACTGCATCAGTTACAATAATAGCAGTGACTATCACAATCCCCTCCTTGACCTTGACAACACAACCCCTTGATAACCTAATAGCTTCATCACTGCACTATAGCAGTGATGCGAGCACCTCCTCGTTAGTACTATGCTTAGGAACCCCTACGATGTTCGCGTCGCGAACCACTACACACTGTATACATTATTGTGAAATGTGTTAAAAGGTGTTTGGTGGTGTGAGTTAGGATATGGGTGGGTGATTAACGAACTGTGTGTGTGAAGGGGAAGGGTGGTCGAGGTGGGTATGGTAATGGGATGCCGTGGGCTCCCTAAGAGGTATACCAGTCACGGTTGTGTATTCGGTGTAACCCACCGATCGACACTGAGTGCTTCAGTAGTAGTCCGATGAACATGTTTTTCGGACTAGCCTTGTGTTGAGTACTTCAGTTTAGTTCGACGTTGTGTGTTCCGAACTAGTCCTTTAGCCAAGGACGGATGGAGCCGCCTCACCAATATAAGGATCGGTTCATTTGACCTCAACGTAGTGATTTCGTACAACCACAGAACCTGTATGGGCATGACTCGCCCTACCTTTCTGGTAACTGCCACATGAGAAAACCTGGAGATCCATGTGGGGCACGGTGGACCAGGAAATGACACGGAGACCGAGGGTCGTCCGATGTCTGGCTGGGTAGTGAATGCCCGAATAGCCCCTGCGTCGGGCCGAGGTGTGAATTTGGGGTTCCTCAAGGAAGATGGGATGAGCGTTGCGTTACTCTTTGATCCAGAGTACATAGCCTGTGGGTAAAGTGTACAAACTCTGTAGAGTCTTGATCTATCCGGATAGCTGTTGTCACAATCTTGGCACACTATGCTTTGGACTCCTAATGATTCGCTTTAGTGCATCTCATTGAAATGTGTGTGTGGGGGGTGGTCGAGACCGCCGTATTTTGGGAAAGTGTTGGCATGCGTGCCGGAGTCGTCAGGGCCAAGGGTCCGAAGACTCATCTAAAAGTGAGGGAACTGGCGGGATGGTCTGAAACTCCCCGAGGGCCCGCCAACTATAGCAATACTGATTCAACTACTTCTCCCTCCTATTGCAAAACTCTTTTCAAAGAGAACCTTGCATAAAATGCTTTTCGGCAAAACTAAGCCGTATGGCCTCTCCTTGCTACAAGCCCCAATGCATGAAACACCTCCCCTTGAGTAGTGTTAGGGCTTGCGGGATACCTTATGTACTCACTCTTGTTTTATATGTGGTTTTATTAGAAGACAAAGAAGTTGAAGCGTGTGAGGATGACGATTGGTTCTAGTCCTACTTCTCAGGTCTGCCTGTTGGGCATGGCGCCGTTCTGCTCCGCTGTTTCTGAGGATTTATCTGTTCTGGTGGTCATCCACGACCACATCCAATGTAATCTAGATCATGTTTGTAAGACTTATATTATTTATAAATAAATAATTATTGTATAGATTTCGATCTATTATGTTGTGCGTATCAACTACTAATCCAGATATTGGTACGGGATGCACAAGTGGGTCCACAGAAGGCGGGTCCTGACAACGGCCGTCGCAATTCCAACCGCATTCCTGTAGGGGAATGGGATAAAGATATTAAATTTTAAAGTTTAGAACTAGAAGATTAAGTGTATACAAGGTTTTTGTGTGGTGAATGTGTTGTACGTGGTTGGCAGCACAAAGATTCGTAAAGAGCAGCCCAATATCTCACTAACATTTCCTCTGAATGTTTTTCATATATACCTACTAATCACGTTTGACCGCATGGGTAAAAACAAATAATGCAAGGTGCCATTCACATTCATTCGAACTGAAATGATGCAAATAAGTTTGAAGATTTGAGGCCAACATGAATATTTTTACTGACGGGAACAAATTCACACCATAGTTTCGTGCACCAAAGGAAAGAAATGCGTGAAAGTATTACGAATGGAAAGAAATGCAAATGAGTTTGACCGGACAGTAAATTAAACACGTGGGGGAATAGGAACACGCACCCCCGTGTAAACAGTCCAACACGGCAGTTACTACAAATAAACAGCGCTGTTTGCCCTTCGTCCCGTCTGAACCGCCACCATTTCGCTTCTGTCCATCGCTTGTGTGTTCAACCCACACACATACACACACTCCCCCGTACGTCCTCTCAGCCCGGCGGCGGCAATGGCGGCGAACGGCGACAACAACAACCACGGCGCCGAGGAGCAATGGCCCTACGACCCGTTGAATGATTTCGACGACGTCTCGCATTTGCTTCACGTTCCCGACAGCGGTGGCCTCGACTTTCCGGACGGCTTGTACTCTCCGCCTGCAGGGGCGCCTTTGCAGAACGTCACCGCTGGTTCTTACGGTGGCGATCCCTTGGACTGGACGGCGGCAATGCCGGGAAATGGCTCCTACTCAAAGATCGACAGCAGCGCTCCTCCGACCGTCGCTGGTCCGTCTACTACTAGCGTTCATCAAAACGTCGAGGCCTCATCCTCATACGTTCATCAGAGCGCAGTAGACTGCACCAGATGCCAAATTCTACGAGAAGTGGTGCACTCTAACGGTAAACTCTCCTGCTAACGACATATACGTAAAGACTCCCTACAAACACATACTGTACGCCATGTCTCGATCGATAGGTTTATTCGTCATATGAATTTCTAGTGCTCGAGACGACAAAGCTTTGCATCCATGGTACTGCTGGCTTCTTCTACCATGCAACGCTGGAGGTGTATCACGTCAATCCAGACGGAGTACTGGCTCTTGCACCCGCGCATCAGTCCTTCATCGAGTAAGTTTTGGAGCGTCCTAATTTCATGTTATCTCATCAAATGGATGAACGTTTCTGCCATTCATCTACTAGTAACTCGGTTTATGATGAATAGTTTTACCGGCCGAGATTATGCATGGGTGAAGCACTACCTCATGGACTACGCACACCAGAGAGCAAGCGACGGCTACACCCTTGTGCATGACTCAATCTCCGATTTCCTCGATGTTCTCTGCACCAGTATGGCTGGCATTTGTGGCCATAGAGACGAGAATCGCGTAGCAGCAGCACCAGTGGACGAAATCGAAATCGGTGTCGTTGATGATCAACAGATTTTGGCTAATGCTGTTGATGGCGTCCAGACCATGATCGCACAGGAAGACATGGCAGCGGCATCAGGTAGGATTGTTCATAATCACTTCACATGCTCTTCCTTCCAGATTTGATTATATACCGTGTTGCTCGCAGTTATGTGATTGCCGTTTGATACATCGATCTAGGTCCATCTCAGCCAAACAATGCTGTTGACGATCAGGAGCAACAAGAGGTCCGTCACCCTGATCACAGAAGTAGGTTCGCGATTCAGGTAACTTCTTCACTACTAAAGTCATATCACAACTTCACCTGTTAGGATTAATTTTTTTGGGGCCTACGTATGCTAACGTTAATATGTGCAAGTGTTTTGGGCATGTGCTTATATGGGTGTATATCAGTATTTGTGTCTCCAGATGTGTGTTAGGAGCATGCTAGTATATGTGTCTTCTCATTCATATCATTTTGGTGTGTTCTATCGTCGTATGGCATAAAGGGCACAAAACCAAATAATATATTGAGAACGGTTCAAATTTTCTTTATATCATGAACTAAAACAACTGCAAATCGAAATTTCCCTGAAGGTTGAGAAAGCTGTCAAAGAAAAACATACGACCGGTAATAAAAAAAATAACCAATTGGCAAACCTCAGGCAATAGACGCTAGAGATATGACGACAGGGAAATAAAATTTGCCTGTCGGCTTACTGTCAGGAATGTTTCCCCTGTTGGCAGCTTCTGACGGCCCACTCTCAAGGAAATTAGGTCACGCCGGGTTTTATCTTGTCCTTCCCTGTCAATAAAAAGCTTCAGAAAAAATATATGTTTTGGGGGCAGCGACAAGGTTTTTTGTCGGATATTACAGTTAAAAAATAACTAAATAAAGCTGCATTTTCCCCAATATTTTCAAATATATTACAGTTTCTATGAGAGTAACAAATCATAGAGTCTGACTCAAAAGAGTGTGCATAACATCATATAAACATCATAAGATATCAGAAATAATGTTAGGCATCACAATTAGTCGCATACCAGCTAGAGTTTGGAACAAGGCAAAGTAACACCTCATTGTTTTACTCACTGCGCATGCAACACTCAAAATATGAAACTGCAAAATGCCACTGTTGCTGGCAATGTTTGCCCTATCAATGTGGTGGAGGACTAGAAGCGGTAAAGCGGTTAGGCCACAAGGTGTGGCGGTGAATACATGTGGTAGACACTTGGGTCGTCCACGACTGTGGCTTAGAGGATTTAGGGATTTGTTTAGGTTACAATGGGGTAATGAATCCCTCTAAACAGTAAAATTGTAAAATTTCATGCATCAAAGAGTGGCTTCACCTGGGCTAAAATAAAAACAACAGAGGCCAGCTGGCTTCATGAGAGGAAAAAACGGCATAGTCATGGAAATTTCCCAATCATTTGACTCATTTCGTTGTGCTTCTGGGGGCAACTGACGAGGTAAAGTATAATTAGTCAGTTTTTGCACGACGATGCACAGAGAATAATATTGTTGTGTTAGTTCTACACAAACCAATGAGGTAGTACGTAACTTTTTGTATATTATTTATTTCCCTGTGAGGTTTTCCTTGAACTCACAGGTTAGTGCCTACTATTCCTTTGTGTATCTCGATATTCATAAAATAAATTCCAGCAGGTAGGGATATTCCAGTTTCCAATAGTATAAAATATAATAAATGATAGTTTTGAACCTAAATAATGGTAACATTGGTACTGTATGTATGATAAAAAGCACCATATAAAATTATATATTATCAATAAATTATCACATTTTACATCACTGCAGAGAAGTGTACAAGAGAGGTGAAAATTACCATCTAATATGCAAATTTCATGTAGCCTAGGTACAGGTGTTATAGCGTCACACTGATGATCCTATTTCTTCTAATTTCTGGAGGTTATTGAGGAGCTAACATTTCGTAGACGACGTAGTATATAAATTAGTGATGATTTAGTGGGGTAGAGTACAAAACGCATCCAGGACCAGGATTCCAGACTTATTAAGATCGAAGAGAGTGGAACTTGATCAGCAGATATGCTGTCGCAGCAGATCATACATCTCTCCACTAGAATTATGATTTTATGTATGGGTGGTGAACCGTAACATTCAATGCATTAAATGAGTAAAGTTACTAATGTCATTCGCAGAGGGAGAGGACAAAAGAGCTGGAGCTGCGTGATATCTCGCGTTACTTTCACCTCCCCATGGCGGAAGCATGCAAGGAGCTCGGTGTCTGCGCCACCGTCCTCAAAGGCCTCAGGAGAAAGTTTGGCATCACACGCTGGCCTCACCGAAAGGTACCTTGCATTTTGGGATCCCGCCTACATGTTAGTTAACAGTGCCCAGCAGAACGTGAAAAACATTTGTTCCTGCAGATAAAAGCCATAGACGCAAAGATTGCTAATCTAAGGGAAAATGGCAATGGAAGTGCAGAGACTATGAACGAGATCCAGAAGTTGACTGATTCCAGGAGAAAGATTGTCACCGATGGTAGTTAAAAAGAGACCAAAATCGTGTCATTCTACCTGTTAGATTGTGTTGAGTTCATGGGCCATTAGGCCTGCGCAGTGCTAATTCGTGCTCGGGCGCTAGCAAGCAAACTCGCGGTACCTGTGCAGTTTTGCTCGGACCTGCTGTTGTGTCCTTGGTGCATCACCACAAAATATATGTATTTTCAAATAATATTCAAGCAAACATGTGTTATTTACAGGAGAACCTAGCTCCGCCACTAAGCGCAAGATGTGGACACGTTTAGATTAGGAGTTTTGATCGGGCCTGCATGCGTCTACGGGATATGTCGTGAGCGCTTCCAGTGCGCCCCCAATCTTGTCGTCAATGCGTCCAGCCTGGTTCCAATAAATGTAACATGCATGTATTGTCCATGAATGCAATCAACGTGTCAATACTTCGCTATCATGATATCACGAGTTCCAAATCACCCGCCTTGACATCTCATGCATTTTTTCGATAATGAGCACTTTATTAAACTCAAAAGTATCCAAAAGATACATTAGAGTTTGCACTCGGCTTCTGCATAACTGGTATGCACGCAACCACTAAACACTAAACAAAAAAATTATAACATCGCAAACACAATATAAACCCTTATGGACGACGGCTTATTGAAACCATCGTCTATTGCCACTCGTATGGGCCTGGTTGTCGGCTCATATTGACGATGGGACTAATTAATGATGGTTCACTACCGTCTTTAAGTTATAGACGACGGTAATAGGTTTACCATCATCAATTACTGCCTAATAGACGACGGTTGGACCTAGCTGTCATCAATTAATTAAAAGACGACGGTGCCGTCGTCAATTAATTTGGCCGTCGTTTATTTTTGTGTTTCCTGTAGTGGATATTTGCTCATAAGCAACTCTAAAACGATGTAGAGTCGATCCGTAGGTTATGCTGCCATCCAAGTTGGGTAAAAATATGTCTCGTCACCAACTCCAATCATGTACACACCTCCATATACGGGATATGTTGTTCTACATATTTGCCTTCGCATGCAGGATCGTCATGCTTCACACTTGACTGTTAGCAAGCACATTCATCATATACACTTGAGGAACTATTGACTACGGTCTTCATCCCTCCAATGTTATCTGTCTTTTTTTAGAAAGATCCGGATGACCGGCATATATTAATAAGAGGAGAGAAATAGTACATCATGGATCTTTTACAGAATGGTGTACCAGCAGTAGACCACATGAAAAGGCATCATGAATTTAAACGAAAATTGAATAGATTCGTCGCTCCTGCCATTGCCCAGAGATATATCATATCTGAAATAAGGGATAGTAGTTCCTCCGGCGTCTTCTCCTGATGCTCAAAAACACGACGGTTACGCTCGCACCATAATGCCCAACATGTGAGAAGCGCAAGGGAACGTGATCTTCTGGCATGGTGTCCTCGACCAGATAGACTTAGATATTGTGAAAGTGCATCTAGGCATCCCCGTGGGTTTCGGATGATTGATGACGACAATTAAGAGACTAATGAGCTGAGTTAATCTTAAGCACAGGTGTAATGGTTGAAATGAGACGAAAACCCTCAAAAAGAAAAGATCAAAATGGGCGCCAAAGACTCAAGCGTAGAAATTAGGGTTTCTATGGTATTGAGATTAAGTGAGCCATATCATGTGTGAGGGTGTATGTATCATGTGCATTGAGATCATTCTAGAGGGCTCAAAGTGGTGGTTGAGAGAAAAACCTAAGTGAGAAGCCAAAATGAGAAAAAAACCAAGGAGGCCGGACTACTCCGAGCCTCAGGGCCGAACTAGTCCGGCCAGTTAGAGAAGTCCGCTTTCGGGCAGACAAAAGGTCTCTGGATGAATTCGGACTTGTCCGTATGGGTACGGACTAGTCCGTTCATCCCTAAGTGGAGTTGGAGCTAAGTCCCCGAAAACTGAACTTGTCCGTTTTGGAACGGATCAAAGCTCTCTGGAAAAGTTCAGACTTGTCCGTGGTGGTACGGACTAGTTTGTTTGAGACTTGGTGAGATTAAACGAGAGAAAACCCTAGAGGGTCGGACTAGTCCGGCCATACCCAATTGTGTCCATTTTGGAACGGGCCAAACCTCTCTGTCCTACTTCAGACTAGTCTGTTTTGTACCGGACTAGTCCGTATTGTCAGTGGCCGTTTGAAATTCAAACGTTGGCGTGCACGTCATCTGTTTTTGTCAATCGATGACATGAAATTGTCGGTGGCCCCAAAAGGTCGGACTAGTACGGGTTTGCCCTGGTGGCAACGGTTAGTTGCTGGGACCCCTATAAAGAGGGGACCCCGACCCCTATTTGATAACTCTTGAACCCTAGCGCTGCCACAAGTAACCTAGAGACTTCCAAAGCCTTCCACTCGTCCTACTAGCCCTCTAAGACCAAATCTTGAAGAGATTAGGGTTTTTGGAGGAAAGTGAAGGAAGACCATCGCGTTTGGGCTCTCGATTTTGATCTCTTTGCACATTGTGTTATGTTTCTGGCTTGTGTGAGTTGAGCTTCGTGTGCTCCTCATTGTATTGATTTGTGGGAGCCTCAACTTGTGAGCAGTCCCAATCAAACTTGGTGATTACCCATTGATATAGTGGAAACCAAGTCGGCCATTGTGGTGGCTTGGTGAGAGAAGGGTCAAGTGAGACCCGATCCTTGTCTGGATTTCTCAACGTGGATGTAGGCTTCTTCGTGGAGCTGAACCACGGGATAAATCTTTTCTCGCTTGTCATTTCACATTTCATAATCACTAGCATTGCTATTAGGGTTCTTATTTGTTATATTGCTCTTCACTTTGATCTTTGTTGAAATCTTGTAACCTAAGTGCTTTAACTTCACAATTTAAGTTGTACTAGGTTACCACACATTGCTTACATATTCGTTGAACTTAAATTTTGCAAATAACTTGTAGAAACCAAGTTTTTAGGTTTTCACCCTGTGCTGAGCGGACTAGTTCGGCCCTGTCCACACAAGTCCGGCCTCCGGAGTTAATCTCGTTTGATTAAGGCATGTAAGGTCTTATTTCCTATTTACCCCCCTCTAGGCGACTTTCAATTGGTATCAAAGAAGGCTTCTCTACCAAGAGTCTAACAACTCGGAGAAGAAATGGCCGGAAGGGGTGACAACGAGATTCTGGTGATTGTTGATGACACCAAGATGAAGAACGTCGATGTTCTTCAAGATGATCCAAATGACGATGAAGAAGTTTGTATGCTCAAGGAACGACTTCGTGAGAAGCTCAATGTGCCCAAGAAGGAGATCAAGCCAGTTGCTTCAATCAATGTTGATAATGGGAGTAGTTCACAAGACTACTCTCGGTATGCTTACAACTATGAGCAACTTACCGCAAGCAATCACTATTCATCTATTTCCATTGGCAAACCTCCTCAGTTTGATAGAAATGATTACTCTATGTGGAAGCATAATTTAAAGATGCATCTCATTTTCTTAAACCCTAGTTTGTGGCAAATTGTTATAACAGGTGTACATCTTCCCAAGAATGAGGAAGACATCACTCCAGAGCAAGCCGTCCTCCTCCATCGCAATGCTCAAGCCGTTGGAGTGATTACCTCCTCATTGACTCGAGAGGAGTTCAACGGTATTGAAGGGTTGGAGGTTGCCAAGGAGATATGAGACACCCTCAAGACAACGCATGAGGGCAACCGTGTCATTAGGGCGGCAAAGATCGAGATGATCGAAGGAGAGCTTGGGAGGTTCACCATCATGGATGGTGAGTCCCCCCAAGACATGTATGACCGCCTCAAGACTCTCATCAAAAAGATTCGTTCTTTTGGAAGCACACGATGGACCTACCATGAGGTGGTAAAGAGAATGACTCGAGCATTCATGCCTCGAAACGTCACTCTTTGCTCACTAATTCGTGAGAGTCCGGGTTTTCACAAGATGACTCCCGAAGAAGTGCTTGGGAGAATCATCAACCACGATATGATGGAGCAAGAAGCTATGTTCTACAATGATCTACAAAATCTCTCCTACCCCAAGAAAAGGGATGTTGCATTCAAGGAAACATCCTCAAGATCACAAGAAAAGGAAGAGAGTGGTGAAGAGAGCCCTGACACTAATGAGGAAGAGGCACTCTTCATCAACAACTTCAAGAGTAAGTTCAGAAGAAGGAGGGGGGGGGGGGCTACCATCATGAAAGCAAGAGCAAAGACAAGCCCAAAACAAGATCAAAGAGGGCTTGCTACAATTGTGGGGAGTATGGCCACTTTATTGTGGATTGCCCACATGAGGAAACCAAGAAGAAGAAGGAGGGCAAGTCCAAAGAGAAGAAGTACTTCAAGAAGAAGAAGCAATCAGGGCATGCCCAACTTGGAAAGGAGTGGGATTCAAATGAAGAATCCTCCTCCGATGAAGAGGAGAAGATAGCAACCATTACCATGAAGAAGACAACCGCAGAGAACAAGCTTCACCCCAACTTGGAGAAATCAAGGCCAACGTGCCTCGTGGCCAAGGAGGGAAGAAAGAAGGTTAAATCTAAATCCTCCTCTTCAATTTCTTCGCATGATGATTTTGATAGTAGTAGTGAGAATGAACATATGATTAAGGATATGAGTAAAAGTACCTTGAAAAGATTGAGGTTGTTGATGGATGAGATATTTGACAAGGAAGAGATCATCAACCGTCAAGAGGACATGCTCATCCAACAAAAGGAGAGATGTCAATAGGTTGAGGAGCTCTTGGAGCTTGAAAGAGAAAGAAAAAAGGCGCTTGAGCGTGAACTCGCTTTGAGCAAGGAAACTTGCTCAAACCTTGAGAACACCACAATTGTGCTCAAGGATGAACTTGTTAGTTTGACACAAGCTAACAAGATACTTGAAACACAAGTGATGTCTCTCAAGGTCAATGCCCCTTCTTACTCTACAAGCTCACCTTCTACAAATGTCAAAACTGAAGCACCTCAATCTTGCAAATGCTCAAACTTGATTATGAAACTTAAAGATGAGCTTAAGTTGGCACAAACCAATCAAGCACCAAAGGGTGGCATCTTTGACAAGGAGAAGATGACATATGCACGTAGTGCATACGCCAACACAAGACATCCCCTTGTCAAGGATGGTCTTGGTTATTCTAGGGAGATGAGGCAAAACGCCAAAACTCCCAAGAGTGGAAAAGACTTGATTGTTTTTGTCAAGGGAGGCTCATACAACAATAAGGGAAAGAACATCGCTACATCACCCAAAGTGCCTGAGAAAGAACCACATCCCTTGTTTCATGACTTTGATGCGTCATATGTGTTATTAAGGAACAAATTTGGTAAAGCTTATGCTAGGTATGTTGGGCCTCCTAAACCTTGTGTGTGGGTGCCCAAGTGCCTCTTGACTAACATCAAAGGACCCAGCACCGCTTGGGTACCTAAAGCCAAGTCTTAAATCTTTCTTGTAGGCATACTCCTCCGGTGGAACCAAATGGGTTCTTGATAGCAGATGCACTAATTATATGACCGGAGAGAGGAAGATGTTTGTGGAGTATGAGCAAAATGAAGATCCAAGTGAAGGAATCTTTGGGACAATAGCCAAGGAAAAATCCTTGGCACCGATAAAATTGCTATATCCCCTAATCATACTCTTTCAAATATTTTTACATGTTGATTCACTTGATTATAACATCTTGTCCATATCACAACTATGCAACAAAGGTTATAATTGTTTATTCACTAATGAGGGTGTGATCGTCACAAGGAGAAGCAATGACTCAATTGCTTTTAAGGGTGTACTCAAGGGAAAGCTCTATCTTGTGGATTTATCCACCGATAAAGCCCAACTTGATACATGCATAATTGCAAAAACTAACATGGGATGGCTTTGGAATAGAAGGCTAGCCCATGTTGGGATGAGAAACTTGCAAAAACTCCTTAAGGGTGAGCACGTCCGTGGTTTAAAGAATGTTGTGTTTGAAAAGAATAGGTCATGTAGCACATGCCAAGCAGGAAAGCAAGTTTGAGCTCCACATCCATCCAAGAACATTATGATGATAACAAGACCATTGGAACTTCTACACATGGATCTCTTTGGTCCAATCGCCTACATAAGTATTGACGGTAACAAATATGATCTTATTATTGTTGATGATTTTTCACGTTTCACTTGGGTATTCTTTTTGCATGATAAGACTGAGACTCAAGGTGTCCTCAATAAATACTTGAAGAGAGCTCAAAATGAGTTATCCTTAAGTATCAAGACCATAAGGAGTGACAACGACACCGAATTCAAGAATACTCAAGTTGAAGAGTTTTTGGATGAAGAAGGCATGAAGCATGAGTTCTCGACCCCCTACTCGCCTCAAAAAAATGGGGTGGCGAGAGGAAGAATAGAACTATAATTGAGATGTCAAGAACCATGCTTTATGAGTACAAGACGTCGGACCGGTTTTGGGCGGAAGCGGTTAACACTGCTTGACATGCCATAAACTGGTTATATCTTCACCACATACTTAAGAAGACGTCTTATGGGCTCCTAACCGGTAACAAGCCCAACATTTCTTACTTTCATGTTTTTTGGAGCAAATGCTACATTCTAAACAAGAAGCCTAGGACTTCACAGTTTGCTTCTAAGTTCGATGAAGGTTTCTTGATTGGTTATGACTCAAACACCTATGCCTATCGTGTCTCCAACAAATCCTCCGGAATTGTTGAAGTAGCACAGGACGTGGTGTTTGATGAGATTAATGGCTCCTAAGTAGAGCAAGTTGATTGTCATGTGCTAGACCAAGAAGAATCTCCACAAGTGGTGATAGGAAGGATGGCACTTGGAGATATACGACCACATGAACAACCTCAAGATCCAAGTGACCATCTCACACATCAAGCAAGCTCTTTCGCAAATGATCAAGATCAAGTACCCCAAGATGCGCTCAAAGCAGATGAAAATGGAGACATCAATCAAGGGGGAGACAATGAAAATGAGGAAGACGAAGATGAAGATTCAAGACCTCAAGCGCCTCACCAAGAGTGCGCCAAAGCATTCAATGGGACCATCCTGTTGACAATATACTTGGAGATATCTCCAAGAGGGTAACTACTCAATCTCGTGTTGCAAACTTTTGTGAACACTACTCTTTTGTTTCTTCTTTGGAGCCTCACAAGGTTGAAGAAGCGCTACGAGATCTGGATTGGGTAATGGCCATGCAAGAAGAGCTCAACAACTTTGAAATAAATCAAGTATGGGAGCTCGTGAAGAGGCCTAACGCGAATGTTGTAGGTACCAAGTGGGAGTTCCGCAACAAACAAGATGAGCACGGGGTGATTACAAGGAACAAAGCACGACTTGTGGCCAAGGGGTATTCACAAGTCGAAGGTTTAGATTTCGAAGAAACCTTTGCTCCCATAGCTAGGCTAGAATCAATTCGTATATTACTTGCCTTCGCTACTCACCATGATTTTAAGCTATATCAAATGGACGTCAAGAGTGCATTTCTCAATGGTCCAATCAAGGAAGAGGTGTATGTGGAGCAAACCCCCAGTTTTGAAGATGAAGAATTCCCAAGCCATGTGTACAAATTGTGTAAGGCTCTCTACATCCTCAAACAAGCTCCTAGAGCTTGGTATGAGTGCCTTAGAGACTTTCTAACTCAAAATGGTTTCAAAATTGGAAAGGCGGATTACACTTTTTCACTAAGCACTTTGATGATGATTTGTTTGTTTGCCAAGTATATGTTGATGACAATATATTTGGCTCTACTAACAAAGCTTTTTGTGGTGAGTTTTCTAAGATAATGACAGAAAGATTTGAGATGTGCATGATGGGGGAGTTGAAGTTCTTCCTAGGTTTTCAAGTAAAGCAACTCTAGGAGGGCATGCCCATTAGTCAAACCAAGTACACACAAGATATACTCAAGAAGTGTGACATGGACAAGGCCAAACCCATCAAGACTCTTGTGGCAACCAATGGGCATCTCAATTTTAATGAAGATGGTCCAAGTGTGGACCAAAAGGTATATCGTTCCATGATAGGCTCATTACTTTACTTATGTGAATCTAGGCCTGATATCATGCTTAGTGTGTGTATGTGTGCTAGATTTCAAGTTGTTCTTAAGGTGTGTCATTTGAGTGTCGTTAAGAGAATTCTTAGATATTTGGTTCACACACCAAGCCTAGGACTTTGGTACCCTAAGGGCTCTAATTTTAACCTCATTGGATATTCCGATGTGGACTATGCGGGGTGCAAAGTTGATAGGAAGAGTACATCCGGAACTTGCCAATTCCTTGGTAGATCTTTAGTGTCTTGGTCCTCAAAGAAACAAAACTCCATTGCTCTTTCCACAGCCAAAGCGGAGTATGTCGCTGCCGGAAGTTGTTGTGCACAACTTCTTTGGATGCGACAAACTCTTAGGGACTATGGCATAAACTTGCGCAATATTCCCCTCCTATGTGACAATGAGAGTGCCATCAAAATAGCTCACAATCCAGTTGAGCACTCAAGAACCAAACACATCGATATCCGCCACCACTTCTTGAGAGATCACTCCATCAAAGGAGACATTGCAATCTCCCATGTGAGAACCAAAAATCAATTGGCCGATATTTTTACCAAAGCCCTAGATGAGAAAATATTTTGTGAACTTAGGAGTGAGCTCAATATCTTAGATTTTTGAAATGTGTCTTGAGCCTTACACATTTGATTGTTATATTCAAAATTCACACATGCTTGCAAAAAACTCATGCTCCTCAATTTTCTACAAATTATTGAATCCTTGTGAATTATGGTCATAGTTCGATTGTTGATTACTTACTGACCATATTTACAAAGATCTTTTGTGAAATTATTGTCCAAAAGGATCAAATCTCCACTGAAAACTCAATATATAGGAGTTCAGCCTTAGGACTAGACTAGTTCGCCCCCGAACCAGACTAGTTCAGTGGTTCAATATACTCCGAACCCAGTCCGCTGGCCGAACTGGTCCGGGTCCCCAACCGAACTAGTCCGTCCCTTGGGGACTTAACCTCCTCTAGAAGACCTCGACCTCTCCACTTCAAATGCTCTCTCTCTCTCCTCCAAAGCACGAAAACCGCCCCCAAATTGGCAATTTTTTATTCCAACCACCAAATCTTGACTCCAATCGGTGGATTGAAGCCCTAAGGTGTGTGGGAACTCTTCCCCAAGCATCGGAGGCCAATTCCTCACCCACATTTCGTCGAATCAAAGATTTGAAGAGGTATTCTTGGCCTAACCCCAAAATCTCCGAAATTCAATTCTTTTAGGTCTATTGATAGAAACTTCTTCACAAATGTTGTTGTCCACATCATTGTGATCATGTACCTCAATTTTGGTGGTAGGATCCATAGATTTTGCAAAATTTCTCTAGATTAGGGTTCTTGCTGTGTGAACCGGACTAGTCCGACCACAGGGCGGACAAGTTCGGCTTCGTGCGGACTAGTCCGGCACCTGGGCGGACAAGTACGGGTTACACAGTAAAAACCCTAAACTAAATTGATTCTGTGAATTCTACCACCATATATCCACTTCCTTGGACTCATACACATTCATTTGCATCTCTTATCAGCAACCATGTCGGATTCCGACTATGTTTCCCTCTCTGACTTTGAAGCCGAGGCGGGAAGGCAAACACTATACCTAAAAGTGTAGCTAGATATCCCATCTAGGTTTTGGTTGACTTATGACAAATAAATGAGATCCTAACTACATTATTGAGATGAGCGCAGGTTTTAATGAAAAGAACGAAGAAAGCGCAGGTTTTAATGAAAGGATGAAGAAAGTGCCAAAAATGAAGGAGAATGAGGATCAATTCGGAAAAGAGCTCAAGAGCTGAATAGAATACATCATTGTGTATGGAGTGTGTTGGTGTGACACATCCCAAGATCTCAAGCACAAAAATCCTCACACACTTCATAGTTCACAAGAAAAACGGACTAGTCCGATATACACCGGACTAGTCCAATATCCTCTCTGTACAGGTTCGGATAAGTCCTGCCAATGCGGACTTGTCCGCACCGGACTAGTTCGAAAAAGTCCGGACTAGTCCGATAACGTCTCTGACTAAAATGGGACAAGTCCTCCAAGTGCGGACTTGTCCTACATTCACTAAGGGCATCACCACACCGGACAAGTCCGATATCAGCACGGACAAGTCCGAAAACCGTTCTAACTAAAATCAGACAAGTACGCTCCTAGCCGGACAAGTTCGATATTTCTGGACACTTAGGGTTTCCTGCACGCCGCACACCGGACTAGTCCGGACTCTATCACGGACTAGTCCGAACCCTCGAAATCCTAACGACAACTTTTGAAAACCCTAATATAAATAGATGTGCATGGCCCAACTATCATAACTCTCGACCCCCTGCACCGTCCCACCCTCCAAGAGCCTAGAAAACACATCTCTCCATGAAATCCAACGCAAGAAAGATCAATCCCTTGAGGATTCACTTTGGATCAAAGGAGAGACACAATTCTACACTTTTGAGCTCTTGGGTTTGATCTCTAACACACTCATGTGGTTTCATTATTCATCTTACGAGTGTGTTCTTAGTGGTGTTTGAACTGTAATCTTGGGGATCCCTCAACTTGTGAGAAGGCCCCTTGAACTTGGTGATTTGCCTCTTTGTGATAGTGGAAGAAGAATTGGCCTTCGTGGCGATTCGACGAGGTTAGGGTCAGTGAAGACCTGGTCCTTTCTTGGGATCCTCAATGTGGATGTAGCTTGCCTCTGTGGGAACCGAACCACGGGATAAAATCGTGTGTCAAACTTGCTCTTAAAGTTTCTCATATCATATTCTACGGTTTGATTGATTTTTTCCATCTTACATTAGAACATTCATATCAAAGATAATTTACACTACACTTAACTTCATTGAATCAATACTTGCAAGTTACATACTATTTTCTGATGCATATTGTGCTTGAATTGAACTCATTGATCGAACTTGATCAATCTAGTCCGCACACACCGGACTAGTACGCACTCTACCGGACTAGTCTGATATCTCATGATTTGATCAGTTTGTTAAGTATTGCAGGTTCCGACCAAAAATTCAAAAAGTCCTATTCACCCCCCTCTAGGCCACATTCAATTGGTATCAGAGCCGGTTTCTTCGCAAGAGACTAATCGCTCGAAGGAAACATGTCAGACATGAAGGATGTACACAAGAGTCTTAACCAAGAGAAGGTTGAAGATGAAAAAACTCAAAAGTTGGAGAAGCTCCTTGATGCCATCCAGGACTTCGAGGATGACGATGAGGAGACGCTTGAACTCAAGGCGCTCCTAAGGAAGAAATCTCTCTCAAAAGGGAAAGTGAAGGTCGATGACGAGAAGAAGAAGAAGAAGGGGAGTAGTCACACCGACTACTCCCGATATCTTTTGAATTATGATCATTTAAATTCTAACAATAATCACTACCTATCTATTCCCCTTGGAAAAGCCCCACACTTTGATGGCAATGACTACTCAATGTGGAGGAAAAACATGAAAATGCACTTGATCTCACTCAATCCAAGCTTGTGGCACATTGTGGTTACAGGAATAGATATCCTCGACGATGATGAGGAGCTCACGCCTAGCCAAGAGCAAGCAATCCATCGAAATGCCCAAGCTGCAGCAGTCATCACCTCATCACTTAGTCGGGACGAGTTCACCAAGGTGGATGGGCTCGAGATTGCAAAAGAAATATGGGATACATTGCAAACCACACATGAAGGCGATCGTCATGTGCGAGAAGCAAAGATTGAAATGATTGAAGGCGAATTGGGAAGATTCGCCATTGAAGAAGATGAGTCGCTGCAAGACATGTAAAACCGCTTAAAGACACTCATCAACAAGGTTCGAGCATACGGAAGCAAGAAGTGGAACGATCACGAGGTGGTGAAGCTCATCCTTAGATCTTTCATTCCTCGCAACGTCACCTTGTGCTTGATGATTAGAGAAAGCCCCGGGTACAAGAAAATGACGCCGGATGAGCCACTTGGGAAAATCATCAGTTTCGAGATGATGGAAAAGCAGGCAAAGCATGTCAAGGAGATTGCCGACCTCACCTTGGCAAAGAAGAAAGGGGTCGCTTTGAAGTCCACTTGCAAACCCTTGTCTAAACAAGCTCGAGAAGCTCAATAAGAAGAGGACAACGATGATGAGAGCAGCGCCATCAACGAAGAGGACATACTCCTCTTTATGAAGAGATTCAAGAAAATGATGAAGAAGAGACCAGGGGAAAATCAAGTGAAGGAAAATATAAAGAGAAGTCAAGACCAAAGTTGAAGCGGGCATGCTATAACTGTGGTGAATATGACCACTTTATAGTTGATTGCCCATACGAAGAAAACAAAAAGAAAACAAAGGAAACAAGACCTCAACCCAAGAAATTCTTCAAGAAAAAGAAGCAAGCTGGACAAGCGCATCTAGGAGAGGAGTGGGACTCAAATGACGAGTCCTCATCCGAAGAGGAAGAGGAGATGGCTAGCATAGCCATTGAGAAGACATCCAAGAAGTCCACCCTCTTCCCAACTCTAGGCGCATGGAAGGGCAACAACACTTGCCTCATGGCAAAGGAAGGTAAACGAAAGGTAACAAACAAATCCTCTTCCTTGCATTCCTATTCTAGTGATAGTGAAGTTGCTAGTGATAATGAAGACATGCTCGTTGGCTTAGACAAGAAAACAGCAACAAAAAATGAAATTTCTACTTGATCAGCTTGTTGAGAAGGAGAAGTTAATTAACCGTCAAGAAGATATGATTATCTCCCAAAAGGAGGAATATCTTGAACTTGAAAAACTTCTTGAACTTGAAAAGGAGCGAGGCAAGTCACTGGAACTTGAGTTAGCCTCAAGCAAGGAAGCTTGCTTGAAGTTAAGCGACTCAAACATCACCATCAAGGACGAACTTGATAACCTATCAAAGGTTAACAAAATCCTTGAGGTACAAGTTGAGTCACTCAAACAAAGTGACCCCTCATTCTCTTCAAGCTCACCTTCTCAACCACTTAAAATTGATGCTATTATCACTTGTCCATGTGCTAAAAGTGACACTAGCTTGAAAGACAAGTCAACCTCTACCAAGGACAAGCATCCTTCCCATAATGGCATATTTGACAAGGAGAAGATCAAATATGCACGTAGTGCATACTTGGTCACAAGACCTCCTAATGTCAAATATGGCATTGGTTATTCTTATGGTAAAACGCAATATGCTAGAAACAATAAAAATAACGAAAGCATTGCCTTTGTAAAGGGAAAACCCTCTCAAGCTGGAAAGTCCAAAGTCAACACATATGATCACCAGACTAGTCCGGTCCTGACACGGTCAAGTCCGGTTCTCCGTACAAGTCCGATTTCCCGGACTAGTTCTGTTTATAAACAACAACATCTATTATTCAGGACTTTTGATGCATCCTATGTTCTAATGAGAAGTACTTTTGGTAAAGTTTATGCTCATTATGTTGGGCCACGCCATGGGAACACCAAGTCTCATGTGTGGGTGCCCAAATCTCTTGTAACTAACCTCCAAGGAGCCAAGCAAGCTTGGGTACCTAAAACCAAGGCATGATTTGTTTTTGTAGGCCTATTCCGCTGGTGGATCAAAATGGGTGCTAGACAGTGGTTGCACCAACCATATGACCGCAGAAAGAAGGATGTTCGTTGAGTATGAATAAAATGAGGATCCGAACGAGGGCATATATTTTGGAGACAATAGTCAAGGAAAGGTGCTCGGTACCGGCCTTGTAGTGCGTGCCAAGCCGGGAAGCAAGTTGGAGCACCTCACCCCGCGAAGAACGTCATGACTACAACAAGCTCGCTCGAGCTACTTCACATGTATCTTTTCTGTCCAATTGCTTACATAAGCACCGGCGGTAATAAATATGGTTTAGTGATTGTTGATGACTTTTCGAGCTTCACTTGGGTTTTATTTTTGCATGATAAGACAAAAACTCAAGGAACCTTGAAGAAGTTTTTCAAGCATGCTCAAAATGAGTTTTCATTGACGATCAAGAACATTCGAAGCGACAACGGAACAGAGTTCAAGAACACCCAAGTTGAGGAGTACCTAGACGAAGAAGTCATAAAGCATGAGTTTTCAACACCTTACTCTCCTCAAAAAAACGGAGTTGCCGAAAGGAAGAACCGAACCCTCATAAAGATGGCAAGAACAATGCTCGATGAGTACAAGCCTCGGATCGATTTTGGGCGGATGCGGTTAACACCGCTTTCCACGCCATAAATTGACTCTATCTTCATCGACTACTCAAGAAGACATCCTATGAGCTACTCATCGGTAACAAGCCAAATATTTCTTATTTTCGAGTTTTTTATTCTAAGTGATATATTTTGAACAAGAATCCTAGGACTTCAAAGTTCCCTTCGAAGTCCGATGAAGTTTTCTTGCTTGGTTATGATTCGAACTCTTATGCCTATCGTGTCTTCAACAAGACCTCCGGACTTGTTGAAGTAGCACATGACGTAGTGTTCGATGAAACTAACGACTCCCAAAAGGAGCAAGTTGATCCATGTATGCTAGATAGAGAAGAAGCTCCTTGTCAAGCAATGAGAAGAATTGGGCAAAGTTCGACCACAAGAGCAACCTCTACATGTGCATGAGGAAGATGAACCGCAAGTGGAGGCCAATGATCAAGTGGGAGCTTCTGCACAAAATCAACCTTAAGAAAACGAAGATGATCGACAAGTCAATGAGGGAAACCATCTAGGGGGAGAAGAAGAAGATCATGAAGACACAAGACCACAAATGCCACACCCAAGAGTACACCAATGCGTCCAAAGAGATCACCCAATAGACAACATCATCGGTGACATCCAAAGGAGAGTAACAACTAGATCCCGCATAGCTGACTTTTGTGAGCATTACTCTTTTATGTCCTATTTGGAACCACGTAGGATTGAGGATGCATTGAGAGATCCGGACTGGGTGGTGGCGATGCAAGAAGAACTGAACAACTTCAAACGGAACGAGGTGTGGGAACTCGTCGAAAGACCTAACACGAACGTCGTCGGCACCAAATGGGTCTTCCGCAACAAACAATGCGAACACGGAGTGGTGATAAGGAACAAAGCACGACTTGTGGCCAAAGGGTATTCACAAGTCGAAGGTTTGGATTTCGATGAAACCTTTGCTCCAATAGCTAGACTTGAACCTATTAGAATATTACTTGCATATGCTACTCACCATGATTTCAAACTCTATCAAATGGATGTGAAAAGCGCCTTCCTCAATGGTCCAATCAAGGAGGAGGTGTACGTAGAGCAACTTCTCGGATTCGAAGAAAAAGAGTTCCCCGACCAAGTCTTTAACTGCGTAAGGCTCTCTACGGCCTCAAACAAGCTCCTATAGCTTGGTATGAGTGTCTTAGAGATTTCTTAATTGAAAATGGTTTCAAGATTGGGAAAGCAGATTATACTCTATTTACAAAACACTTTGACAATGATCTCTGAATGTAGGCCTAGAGGGGGGGGTGAATAGGCCTTTTTGAATTTTCTCGGTTCCTGTAACACTCAACAACAAAGTCAATACCAGAGATATCGGACTAGTCCGATAAAGTGCGGACTAGTCCGGTTTTCACGGGCTAAGTTGATCAAGTTCAGTCAATTTGATTGATTCGTTAATGTTTGCAGCGGAAATATAAACTTGGATGACAGTTTAATAGTTGTATGTCAAATTCTATTACAATTAAGGCTCTTGTTCAACAATTTAACTCGAATTGAACAAAGTGAATCAAACCCTAGATTAAGTTGATCAATTAAGATGAAGAACGCAAAAGGACAAGACACAAGTTTTATCCCGTGGTTCGGCTACCACGAAGGCAACCTACATCCACGTTGAGGAGCCCACAAAAGGACCGGGTCTTCTCCAACCCTTCCCTCATCGGATCGCCACGAAGGCCAATCCTCTTCCACTAATCACAAAGGGTAAATAAAGAAGTTGAAGGGGCGTTCTCACACGTTGAGAGCTCCCTTGATTACAACTTACAAAGCCACCAATAACACACTTGAAAATTACAAATTGAAACGCAAGACTGTGTTAGAGAATCAAACCATGAGCTCAATGATGTGTGCCTAGTGTCTCTCCAATGATCTAGAAGTGATCTTCAATAGATTGATCGATTTTGCACTTAATATCGTGGAGAGAGGTGGTTTTTGAGTCTCTTGGGAGGTGTGACGGCGCTAGGGTTCGAGAGGGTGTAAAAGTGGGCCGTGCACCTCTATTTATATGGGGTTTCTAAAAGTGACCGTTAGGGTTCAGAAAGATCGGACTAGTCCGTGGTGGTCACCGGACTAGTCCGGTGTGCTGTGTGTAGCAAACCCTAAGTGTCCAGGAATATCGGACTAGTCCGGTTGAAAACGGACTTGTCCGATTTCACTACTGGAAATCTTCGGACTAGTCCGATTGCCATCGGACTTGTCCGGACATATGAAACCCTAAGTGTTTAGGATGACAAGTCCGCACTAGGAGGACTTGTCCGATTTAGATCAGTGTGTATATCGGACTAGTCCGTGTAGACACCGGACTTGTCCGAAGTGGATCAGAAAGAATATCGGACTAGTCCGGATCACAACGGACTTGTCCAATTTTGTGTGACTTGTGCATTGTGTTGAGGACTAGTCCGCATTGGGGAGGACTAGTCCGAAGTGGATCAGAAAGATATCGGACTTAGTCCGGTGGGTACCGGACTTGTCCGATCTAGTGCAGAATGTGATATCGGACTAGTCCGGCTATTATCGGACTAGTCCGGTCCTGTATAACTTTGTGCATTGTGTGTGTGTGCTTGAAAGTGATTGAGCTCTTGGGTGTGTTTCCTTAACACACTCCATACATAATAATCTACTATTTTCTTCTCCTTGAGCTCAAATTCACTTTGCTTCTCATTTCCCTTCTTTTTGGCATTTTGCTCATTTTTCATTATGTGCCTGCATTCATCTCAACAAAAGTATTAGGATCCCAATTGCTTGTCATAAATCATCCAAAACCCACAAGGGAGTCCTAGATGCACTTTCAATCTCCCCCTTTTTGGTGATTGATGACAACCAATTGAGATTTCACAAAATAAGGCAAAAAATGAGATTTTCATAAAGTATGCACATATGACTCAAAAATACATCAAACAACAAGAGAATTATCCATATGTGCATTCTTTATGGTGGGATGCATACTAAGTGCATGAATACATTGAGAATGACATAATTTACATTAAGCAACCGATACCAAGTGCATATGACATTCCAGGAGTAAAAATGCAGTTTTCATCACATACTCGCAAATAAATTGAGCAATTCATCACAAGACCAAACTTAACATGAAAACAGTGTTAAACTATTACAATCACAAATAAAAGTACAGAGAAGGCTCTCTCCTCGCATCCTATTACAGCTAAAGCTAAGACTGGACTCCCCCTCAATCTCTCCCCCTTTGGCATCAAGACACCAAAAAGAGAGAGAGAGGAAGGTCCTAGGTTCTTCACTCTTTGCTGTCTGTCCTCTCGTCATCTTCTTCGTCTTCTTCAATCTCCGCTTGATGAGGAGGAGAGGGAGGAGGAGGAGCGGAGCTGCTCGAGCCCCCAATGCCAAAATAGGCAAGCTCAGAGGGGGACAAGGGCCCGAGCTCAGAGATGTCAAGATCAGAATCTTCAGAAATTACTGGAGATCCAATAGGGTTGATCTCCTGCTTTTCACTCAGTTGCTTCACATTGGCTTTGATATATCTCATATCCTCCTTCCTCTTCTGATTGAGTTTATGAAGCTTTACTTCAGTCTTCTTGCAGGAGGAGAATATCGCGGACAAGTATTTGAGGATCCCACTGGCGGATCCTCTCTGAGGGGCTTCCCTGGAGGGGGGAGGAGCCCTAGTAGCATCTCTTTCTCTTGCCGGTGCCTCAGGACTTGAGGCCGGCGAGGGAGCAGCCTGGACACTCACAGGCTGAGGCTTTTGAGGCCTCAGGGGAGTGTGCTCTACATCCTTCACGAATTCTATTCCTGTGACCTTCTCAATCATGAACATCAAGTAGGGAGCATAGCCACAGGATCGGTTGGGGGTGCTTGAGCTGTTGACCATGTCGTTCCATATGTAATCTGCAACATCAAACTGTCTCTTCTTGCTTATGACCCTCATTAGAGTCCGAAGGTAGCCCTGTACACTCCCTGCATCCCCATCCTTGGGGGCAATGGTCTTCCGGAGAACTCTGTTCAGAAACACAAAGAAGGGCTTCATGTTCTTTGTGGAGGGAGGAACATATTTAGAGTTGGGCTCATACATGAACCTCATTCCGTCTCTCTCAATGACCCCTATGTTGTGGATGATCAGGTGGTCATTTCCAGCAGAGTCTAAATGGAGCAAGCTTGCAAAATCCTCCTGAGTGATGGAGTACTTGGATCCATGGGTCATCCAAGTCACACTCTCTTCATCTTCACTCGAGAAGTGGCACGTTGCATAGAATTGTGCAATCACTTCATCATTCCAATTGTGTCTGAAGGCAAACAGATCCTTCAGACCATGCCTTTCTACTACAGCAATGACCTCATCAAAAGCCGAGCACTTCTTTTTCTCTAGGTGGGCCCAGTCAATCCACTGAATGCGCACCACCGGAGTCTTCATTGGCAGGTAAACCAGCCTGTAGAAATCTGCATGGAAATTTGACCAAAACCTTCCACCAGCTGCCTGCTTTGGCCTTCCATAGCAATCAATGCTTCTTAGCTTGGCTACCACATCGCTGCCTTTCCCATTGAATTTCTCTTCATTGGGGTCACGGACCCCTTCTCTGGGAGCATGAAGCTTCAAGGGCCCAACTGGCCCCGTTGCGACTCCCTTGCCCTTTCCCTTTGCTTGACGAAGGCCGCTTGTAGATGTAGCAGCCTTCGAGGCGGGCTTCTTGACACAGACCTTCCTCCGGACCTGGGGAGGGGAGGTAGCAGGCTCAGAAGGTCTTTCTTGGCGTTTCTTGCATGGGCGGACTAACCGGCACTCTGCGGACTAGTCTGCATGGGCGGACTAGTCCGGGTAACCACGGACTAGTCCGTGGTCACCAGGAAAGAATTGCATAGCCCATTCATATATATTTGAAGGTTCAATAATAGAGAATAGAGAGGCAAAACAATTCAAGTAATCTTGATGAATTTGACCAGTAAGCATACAACAATCATACAATGATCAAAACTCATCAAGATCTAATAATTGACATAGTTTTTCGAGAGAAAAATGGAGAGGGATGATTTTCACAATTCAATCAACATTTTTGAAGCAATCATACAGGTATGCAACTTTTCAAGCCACACTCCGAGAATCAAGAATATTTAGCTCATTTCGGAGTTCGCAAAAACGCTTTTCATCAAGTGGCTTGGTGAATATGTCGGCCAATTGTTTTTGGGTGTTGACATGTGAGATGGTTATGTCTCCTTTCATGGAATGGTCTCTCAAGAAATGATGTCTTATGTCTATGTGTTTAGTCCTAGAGTGCTCAACTGGATTGTGGGCTATTTTAATGGCACTCTCATTATCACAAAGGAGAGGAATACGGTTCATATTGTAACCGTAATCCCTTAGAGTTTGTCGCATCCAAAGGAGTTGTGCACAACAACTTCCGGCTGCAACATACTCCGCTTCGGTTGTGGATAATGCAATGGAATTTTGTTTCTTAGATGACCAAGAAACCAAAGATCTTCCTAGGAATTGGCATGTGCCAGAGGTGCTTTTTCTATCAACTTTGCACCCGACATAATCTGCATCGGAGTAACCAATGAGATTGAATTTGGAGCCTTTTGGGTACCAAAGACCAAGGTTGGGTGTATGAACTAAATATCTCAAGATTCTTTTTACGGCTGTCAAATGACATTCCTTAGGGTTGGCTTGAAATCTTGCACACAAACATACACTCAACATAATATCTGGCCTAGATGCACATAAGTAGAGTAAAGATCCAATCATGGAGCGATATACCTTTTGGTCGACGCTTGGTCCATCTTCATTGAGATCCAAGTGGCCATTCGTAGCCATGGGAGTCTTTATGGGCTTTGCCTTGTCCATGCCAAACTTCTTGAGTATGTCCTGCGTGTACTTGGTTTGGATTATGAATGTTCCTTCCCTTTGTTGCCGCACTTGGAATCCCAAGAAGTACTTCAATTCTCCCATCATTGACATTTGAAACCTGTCTGTCATAATTCTACTAAATTCTTCACAGAAAGATTGGTTAGTTGACCCAAAAATTATATCATCAACATAGATTTGGCAAATAAAAAGATCATTATCTAGATTCTTTGTGAATAATGTATAATCTACTTTGCCAATTTGAAAACCATTATTAATTAAGAAATCTCTAAGACACTCATACCAAGCTCTAGGAGCTTGTTTGAGGCCATAGAGAGCCTTACGCAGTTTATATACGTGGTTGGGGAACTCTTCGTCTTCAAACCCGGGTGGTTGCTTCACGTACACCTCTTCCTTGATCGGTCCGTTGAGGAAGGCACTTTTCACGTCCATTTGATACAGCTTGAAATCATGGTGAGTAGCATATGCAAGTAATATTCTAATTGATTCAAGCCTAGCTACTGGAGCAAAAGTCTCATCGAAATCCAAACCTTCGACTTGTGAGTAACCTTTGGCCACAAGTCGTGCCTTGTTTCTTGTCACCACTCCGTGTTCGTCTTGCCTGTTGCGGAAGACCCACTTGGTGCCCACTATATTTGCATTGGGTCTTGCCACAAGTTCCCAAACCTCGTTTCTCTTGAAGTTGTTCAACTCTTCTTGCATTGCCACCACCCAGTCCGGATCCTTCAATGCATCCTCAGTCCTGCGTGGTTCCAAAAAGGAGACAAACGAGTAATGCTCACAAAAATTAGCTATACGAGATCTAGTGGTTACTCCCTTTTGGATGTCACCGATGATGTTGTCGATTGGGTGATCCCTTTGAATGCATTGGTGTACTCTTGGGTGTGGCACTTGGAGAGTTGTGTGTTGGTGATCATTTTCTTCTCCCCCTGAGTGGTTGCCCTCGTTGATTTGTTGATCATCTTCATATTCTTGTGATTGATCTTGTGTCGAAGCTCCCCCTTGATTGTTGATCTCCTCTTGTGATTCACTTTCCTCTTGTATTTGTGACGATGATTCTTGTGGTCGAACTTCGCCTAGAGCCATTCTCTTCAATGCTTGATAAGGAGCTTCTTCTTTACCTAATTCACATTGATCAACTTGCTCCTTTTGGGAGCCATTAGTTTCATCGAACACTACGTCACGTGCCACTTCAACAAGTCCGGAGGCCTTGTTGAAAACACGATAGGCGTAAGTGTTCGAATCATAACCAAGCAAGAAACCTTCATCGGACTTCGAAGCGAACTTTGAAGTCCTAGGCTTCTTGTTCAAGATATAACATGGAGAGCCGAAAACTCGAAAATATGAAATGTTTGGTTTGTTACCGGTGAGTAGCTCATAAGGAGTCTTCTTGAGTAGTCGATGAAGGTAGAGTCGATTTGCAGCGTGGCAAGCGGTGTTAATTGCTTCCGCCCAAAATCGATCCGAAGTCTTGTATTCATCGAGCATTGTTCTTGCCATCTCTATGAGCGTTCGGTTCTTCCTTTCGGTGACTCCGTTTTGTTGTGGAGAGTATGATGCTGAAAATTCGTGCTTGATTCCCTCCTCATCAAGGTACTCCTCCACTTGTATGTTCTTGAACTCCGTGCCGTTGTCGCTCCTGATACTCTTGATCGATAGTGAGACCTCGTTTTGCGCTCGCTTGAAGAATTTCTTGAGTGTCCCTTGTGTTTCTGACTTTTCATGCAAAAAGAACACCCAAGTGAAGCGGGAAAAATCATCAATAATGACTAAACCGTATTTATTACCGCTAATGCTTATGTAAGCAATTGGACCAAACAAGTCCATATGAAGTAGTTCGAGCGGTCTTGTCGTAGTCATGATGTTCTTTGCGGGATGATGTGCTCCAACTTGCTTCCCGGCTTGGCACGCACTACAAGGCTTGTCTTTCTCAAAAACAACATCTTTCAAACCTCGGATGTGATCGCCCTTGAGGAGTTTTTGAAGGTTCCTCATACCAACATGTGCTAGCCGTCTATGCCACAGCCAACCCATGTTGGTTTTTGCAATCAAGCATGTGTCGAGTTCGGCTTTATCCTTGTTGAAGTCAACAAGGTAAAGCTTTCCCTTCAACATACCCTTGAATGCAACGGAACCATCACTCCTCCTTGAGACGGTCACACCCTCGTTAGTGAACAAGCAATTATAACCTTTGTCACATAATTGAGATATGGACAGCAGGTTATAATCTAAAGATTCAACATGTAAAACATGAGAAAGAGTGTGTTCAGAGGATATTGCTATTTTACCGGTACCAAGCACCCTTCCTTGACTATTATCTCCGAAGTAGATGCCTTCGTTTGGGTCCTCGTTTTCTTCATATTCCACGAACATCCTCCTTTCTCCGGTCATGTGGTTGGTGCATCCACTGTCTAGCACCCATTTGGATCCACCGGAGGAATAGGCCTGCAGAAACAAATTATGCCTTGGTTTTAGGTACCCAAGCTTGCTTGGGTCCTTGGAGGTTAGTTACAATACATTTGGGCACCCACACATGGGATTTTGTGTTCCCATGGCGTGGCCCAGCATAATAAGCATAAACTTTACCAAGATTGTTTCTCATTAATACATAAGAGGCATCAAAGGTTTTGAACAAGAGTTGCTGTTGTTTATGGATCGGACTAGTCTGGGTGACCGGACTTGTCCGGATGACCGGACTTGTTCGGACCACAACCGGACTAGTCCAGTGTTCATGAGAGTTCAGGTTCTTAATTTTTGAACCAGGTTGTGAGGGTCCTTCCTTCACAAAGGTAATCCTTCCCTTGTTATTCTTATGACTTCCAGCATTTTGCTTTCCATCATAAGAGTAACCAATGCCATACTTGACATTTGGAGGTCTTTGGACCAAGTATGCACTACGTGCGTAGTTGATCCTCTCCTTGTCAAATATTTCACATTGGGTAGAATTTTTATCCTTTGTGGAGGTAGACTTTTCCTTCAAACTGGTGTTGATTTTACCACATTTGCACATATGAACAAGATTAGTTGAAGTGGGTTGAGAAGGTAGACTTGAAGAGGAGGAAGATTCACTTAGCTTGAGTGACTCAACTTGCACTTCAAGGATCTTGTTAACCTTGATCAGGTCATCAAGTTGATCCTTGATTGCAATGTTTGAGTTGGTTAACTCCAAGCAAGTTTTCTTGCTTGAAGCTAGCTCAAGCTCTAGTGAGCTGTTTTTCTCCTTTTCAAGAACTAGAAGATTGTCAAGTTCGACATACTTCTCCTTTTGGGAGATAATCATGTCCTCTTGATGATCAATTAGCCGTTCCTTCTCAACAAGTTGGTCAAGTAAAAATTTCATTTTAGCAGCAGTTTTTCTATCTAATCCAATTAACATATCTTCATCATCACTATCTAGTTCATCATTGCTTGAGTAGGAATGCATGGAAGGAGTTTTGATGTTTACCTTGCGTTTACCTTCCTTTGCCATGAGGCAAGTGCCATTTCCCTTCTTTGTACCGAGCATGGGGAAGAGTGTGGGTTTCTTGGACGTGCTTTCAATGGCTATGCTAGCCATCTCTTCTTCATCGGATGATGAGGACTCGTCATTTGAGTCCCACTCCTTTCCAATGTGTGCTTGTTCAGCTTGTTTCTTCTTCTTGAAGAATTTCTTCGGTTGAGGCTTGGCTTCTTTATTCTTCTTCTTGTTGTCCTCATACGGGCAATCGACTATAAAGTGGTTATACTCACCACAATTATAGCACGCCCGCCTCATCTTCGGCTTTGTCCTCTCTTTGTACTTGCCTTCACTTGATTTTGTTCCTTGTCTTTTCTTCAATATTCTTTTGAACTTTTTCATGAACAAAATCATATCCTCTTCGTCCAGCTCACTGCTTTCATCATCGCTGTCCTCCTCAAGTTGTGCTTCTCTTGCTTCTTTGGATAGAGGCTTGAGTGTGTACTTTAAGGCAACTCCCTTCTTCTTGGCCGATGTGAGGTCGGCTATTTCTTTGACGTGCTTGGCTTGTTTCTCCATCATTTCAAAGTTGATGATTTTGCCAAGCAATTCATCTGGAGTCATCCTCTTGTACCCAGGACTTTCTCTGATCATAGAGCATAGTGTGACATTGCGAGGCATAAAGGCTCTAAGGATGAGCTTTACAACCTCGTGGTCATTCCACTTCTTGCTCCCATATGATCGAACTTTGTTTACAAGTGTCTTCAATCTGTTGTACATGTCCTGGGGAGACTCGTCTTCCTCAATTGCGAACCTTCCTAGTTCGCCTTCGATCATTTCAATTTTTGCCTCCCGCACATGCCGGTCACCTTCATGGGCTGTTTGTAGTGTGTCCCATATTTCCTTGGCAATCTCCAGTCCGTCCACCTTTGTGAATTCATCTCGACTTAGAGAGGAGGTGATTACGACTGCGGCTTGAGCGTTTCTGTGGATGGCTTGCTCTTGACTTGGGGTGAGCTCTTCGTCATCATCTGGGATGTCTATTCCTGTGCACACAATATGCCATAAACTTGGGTTAAGGGAAATCAAGTGCATCTTCATATTTTGCCTCCACATGGAGTAATCACTCCCATCGAAGTGTGGGGCTTTTCCAAGAGGAATAGATAGGTAATGACTGTTGTTTGAATTTAAACGATCATAGTTAAAAGGATATCGGGAGTAGTCGGTGTGACTACTCCCCTTCTTCTTTTCTTCAACTTCAGCTTTCCCTTTGGAAAGTGCTTTCTTTCTGAGGAGTGCTTTCAGCTCCAGCGTCTCCTTGTCATCATCATCGAAGTCTTGAATTGCTTCGAGATACTTTTCCAACTTTTGGTTCTTGTCGTTGTTCACTTCTTCCTGGTTGTTGATTTTCTGAACTTCCTTCATGTCTGACATGATCTCTTCGAGTGGTTGCACTCTTTCTTGAAGAACCTGCTCTGATACCAAATGAATGTAGGCCTAGAGGGGGGGTGAATAGGCCTTTTTGAATTTTCTCGGTTCCTGTAACACTCAACAACAAAGTCAATACCAGAGATATCGGACTAGTCCGATAAAGTGCGGACTAGTCCGGTTTTCACGGGCTAAGTTGATCAAGTTCAGTCAATTTGATTGATTCGTTAATGTTTGCAGCGGAAATATAAACTTGGATGACAGTTTAATAGTTGTATGTCAAATTCTATTACAATTAAGGCTCTTGTTCAACAATTTAACTCGAATTGAACAAAGTGAATCAAACCCTAGATTAAGTTGATCAATTAAGATGAAGAACGCAAAAGGACAAGACACAAGTTTTATCCCGTGGTTCGGCTACCACGAAGGCAACCTACATCCACGTTGAGGAGCCCACAAAAGGACCGGGTCTTCTCCAACCCTTCCCTCGTCGGATCGCCACGAAGGCCAATCCTCTTCCACTAATCACAAAGGGTAAATAAAGAAGTTGAAGGGGCGTTCTCACACGTTGAGAGCTCCCTTGATTACAACTTACAAAGCCACCAATAACACACTTGAAAATTACAAATTGAAATGCAAGAGTGTGTTAGAGAATCAAACCATGAGCTCAATGATGTGTGCCTAGTGTCTCTCCAATGATCTAGAAGTGATCTTCAATAGATTGATCGATTTTGCACTTAATATTGTGGAGAGAGGTGGTTTTTGAGTCTCTTGGGAGGTGTGACGGCGCTAGGGTTCGAGAGGGTGTAAAAGTGGGTCGTGCACCTCTATTTGTATGGGGTTTCTAAAAGTGACCGTTAGGGTTCAGAAAGATCGGACTAGTCCGTGGTGGTCACCAGACTAGTCCGGTGTGCTGTGTGTAGCAAACCCTAAGTGTCCAGGAATATCGGACTAGTCCGGTTGAAAACGGACTTGTCCGATTTCACTACTGGAAATCTTCGGACTAGTCCGATTGCCATTGGACTTGTCCGGACATATGAAACCCTAAGTGTTTAGGATGACAAGTCCGCACTAGGAGGACTTGTCCGATTTAGATCAGTGTGTATATCGGACTAGTCCGTGTAGACACCGGACTTGTCCGAAGTGGATCAGAAAGAATATCGGACTAGTCCGGATCACAACGGACTTGTCCGATTTTGTGTGACTTGTGCATTGTGTTGAGGACTAGTCCGCATTGGGGAGGACTAGTCCGAAGTGGATCAGAAAGATATCGGACTTAGTCCGGTGGGTACCGAACTTGTCCGATCTAGTGCAGAATGTGATATCGGACTAGTCCGGCTGTTATCGGACTAGTCCGGTCCTGTATAACTTTGTGCATTGTGTGTGTGTGCTTGAAAGTGATTGAGCTCTTGGGTGTGTTTCCTTAACACACTCCATACATAATAATCTACTATTTTCTTCTCCTTGAGCTCAAATTCACTTTGCTTCTCATTTCCCTTCTTTTTGGCATTTTGCTCATTTTTCATTATGTGCCTGCATTCATCTCAACAAAAGGATTAGGATCCCAATTGCTTGTCATAAATCATCCAAAACCCACAAGGGAGTCCTAGATGCACTTTCAATCTCCCCCTTTTTGGTGATTGATGACAACCAATTGAGATTTCACAAAATAAGGCAAAAAATGAGATTTTCATAAAGTATGCACATATGACTCAAAAATACATCAAGCAACAAGAGAATTATCCATATGTGCATTCTTTATGGTGGGATGCATACTAAGTGCATGAATACATTGAGAATGACATAATTTACATTAATCAACCGAAACCAAGTGCATATGACATTCCAGGAGCAAAAATGCAGTTTTCATCACATACTCGCAAATAAATTGAGCAATTCATTACAAGACCAAACTTAACATGAAAACAGTGTTAAACTATTACAATCACAAATAAAAGTACAGAGAAGGCTCTCTCCTCGCATCCTATTACAGCTAAAGCTAAGACTGGACTCCCCCTCAATCTCTCCCCCTTTGGCATCAAGACACCAAAAAGAGAGAGAGGAAGGTCCTAGGTTCTTCACTCTTCGCTGTTTGTCCTCTCGTCATCTTCTTCATCTTCTTTGCTCTCTGCTTGATGAGGAGAAGAGGGAGGAGGAGGAGCGGAGCTGCTCGAGCCCCCAATGCCAAAATAGGCAAGCTCAGAGGGGGACAAGGGCCCGAGCTCGGAGATGTCAAGATCAGAATCTTCAGAAATTACTGGAGATCCAATAGGGTTGATCTCCATCTTTTCACTCAGTTGCTTCACATTGGCTTTGAAATATCTCATATCCTCCTTCCTCTTCTGATTGAGTTTATGAAGCTTTACTTCAGTCTTCTTGCAGGAGGAGAATATCGCGGACAAGTATTTGAGGATCCCACTGGCGGATCCTCTCAGAGGGGCTTCCCTGGAGGGGGGAGGAGCCCTAGCAGCATCTCTTTCTCTTGCCGGTGCCTCAGGACTTGAGGCCGGCGAGGGAGCAGCCTGGAAACTCACAGGCTGAGGCTTCTGAGGCCTCAGGGGAGTGTGCTCTACATCTTTCACGAATTCTATTCCTGCGACCTTCTCAATCATGAACATCAAGTAGGGAGCATAGCCACAGGACCGGTTGGGGGTGCTTGAGATGTTGACCATGTCGTTCCATATGTAATCTGCAACATCAAACTGTCTCTTCTTACTTATGACCCTCATTAGAGTCCGGAGGTAGCCCTGTACACTCCCTGCATCCCCATCCTTGGGGGCAATGGTCTTCCGGAGAACTCTGTTCAGAACCACAAAGAAGGGCTTCATGTTCTTTGTGGAGGGAGGAACATATTTAGAGTTGGGCTCATACATGAACTTCATTCCGTCTCTCTCAATGACCCCTATATTGTGGATGATCAGGTGGTCATTTCCAGCAGAGTCTAAATGGAGCAAGCTTGCAAAATCCTCCTGAGTGATGGAGTACTTGGATCCATGGGTCATCCAAGTCACACTCTCTTCATCTTCACTCGAGAAGTGGCATGTTGCATAGAATTGTGCAATCACTTCATCATTCCAATTGTTTCTGAAGGCAAACAGATCCTTCAGACCATGCCTTTCTACTGCAGCAATGACCTCATCAAAAGCTGAGCACTTCTTCTTCTCTAGGTGGGCCCAGTCAATCCACTGACTGCGCACCACGGGAGCCTTCATTAGCAGGTAAACCAGCCTGTAGAAATCTGCATGGAAGTTTGACCAAAACCTTCCATCAGCTGCCTGCTTTGGCCTTCCATAGCAATCAATGCTTCTTAGCTTGGCTGCCACATCACTGCCTTTCCCATTGAATTTCTCTTCATTGGGGTCCCGGACCCCTTCTCTGGGAGCATGAAGCTTCAAGGGCCCAACTGGCCTCGTTGCGACTCCCTTGCCCTTTCCCTTTGCTTGACGAAGGCCGCTTGTAGACGTAGCAGCCTTCGAGGCAGGCTTCTTGACACAGACCTTCCTCCGAACCTGGGTAGGGGAGGTAGCAGGCTCAGAAGGTCTTTCTTGGCGTTTCTTGCCAAGACCCGCCGAGGACCGAGGTGCCACCTCGTGGTCCAACTCGGCCTCAAAGTCGGAGATCTCGTTGTCGAAGCTCGACATGATCTGAGAATGATTGAGCAAGAATAATGACAAGTTATACAAGCCATAGGTAAGACAAGATAGCAATGGATGGCATTAAGGAATTAAAGAATTAGGTTTCAGGTTCAGAAACATCGGACTTGTCTGGTGCTCAGGCACGGACTAGCCCGGGGTACCGGACTTGTCCGTGCATGGACCAGACTAGTCCGGTGTTCATCCTCAAAAACCTAACAGATTGGACAGGATACAATCCCTAATGCAAATCTAGTCTAGCATACATGTAGTACATCAACTAAACATGTAACTAGTGAAGGGTGCTAGGCCAAACGATCAACACTTGAGAAAAACACGATTTCTAGGATTTTGAAGATTTTTACCGAAGAAATCGATGGAGGCTCGAAGTTTTGGGGGTTGGAGGCCGGACTAGTCCGCTAGCTTCAATCCCCAAGTCTTCAAGCTTGATCTCCACCCAAATGAGTGGCTTTTCGACGGAGGATGCAAAAGATCGCCTTGGGAGCTCGAGCGCAAGAGAGAGGAAGCCTAGAGCGAATGTGGGGGTGAGGAGATTAGGGTTTGGTGGCGGCTAGGGTTATGGACACGAAAAATCGGACAAGTAAATCGGACAAGTCCAGACATGATCGGACTAGTCCGAAGTCATCCAGGGACCTATATCGGACTAGTCCGTGGTCTATCGGACTACTCTGGCCTAACCGGCACTCTGCGGACTAGTCTGCATGGGCGGACTAGTCCGGGTAACCACGGACTAGTCCGTGGTCACCAGGAAAGAATTGCATAGCCCATTCATATATATTTGAAGGTTCAATACTAGAGAATAGAGAGGCAAAACAATTCAAGTAATCTTGATGAATTTGACCAGTAAGCATACAACAATCATACAATGATCAAAATTCATCAAGATCTAATAATTGACATAGTTTTTCGAGAGAAAAATGGAGAGGGATGATTTTCACAATTCAATCAACATTTTTGAAGCAATCATACAGGTATGCAACTTTTCAAGCCACACTCCAAGAATCAAGAATATTTAGCTCATTTCGGAGTTCGCAAAAACGCTTTTCATCAAGTGGCTTGGTGAATATGTCGGCCAATTGTTTTTGGGTGTTGACATGTGAGATGGTTATGTCTCCTTTCATGGAATGGTCTCTCAAGAAATGATGTCTTATGTCTATGTGTTTAGTCCTAGAGTGCTCAACTGGATTGTGGGCTATTTTAATGGCACTCTCATTATCACAAAGGAGAGGAATACAGTTCATATTGTAACCGTAATCCCTTAGAGTTTGTCGAATCCAAAGGAGTTGTGCACAACAACTTCTGGCTGCAACATACTTCGCTTCGGCTGTGGATAATGCAATGGAATTTTGTTTCTTAGATGACCAAGAAACCAAAGATCTTCCTAGGAATTGGCATGTGCCAGAGGTGCTTTTTCTATCAACTTTGCACCCGGCATAATCTGCATCGGAGTAACCAATGAGATTGAATTTGGAGCCTTTTGGGTACCAAAGACCAAGGTTGGGTGTATGAACTAAGGGATTACGGTTACAATATGAGCCGTATTCCACTCCTTTGTGACAATGAGAGTGCCATCAAAATTGCTCATAACCTAGTTGAACACTCTAGAACCAAACACATAGACATTTGACATCACTTTTTGAGAGACCATTCAATCAAAGGAGACATAGCCATTCCCATGTCAACACCAAAAAGCAACTAGCTAATATATTTACCAAGCCACTAGATGAAAAACGTTTTTGCGAGCTCTGAAATGAACTCAATATCCTTGATGCGCGGAATGTGGCTTGAAAACTTGCATACCTGTATGAACTCTTCAAAATATATCGTTTGAGTTGCGAAAATCATCTTTCTCAATTTTCTCCAAAAACTATTTCAACTACTTGATCTTGATGAATTATGGTCATTGCTTGATTGTTGTATGCTTACTAATCATATTCATCAAGATTATTTGATTTTCTTTGCCTCTCTATTTTCTTAATAAGTACCTTCGAATATATACGAATGGGCTAAGCATTTCTTCCCTGGTGACCACGGACTAGTCTGTGGTTGTCCGGACTAGTCCGCCCATGCAGACTAGCCCGCGGAGTGACTGTTAGTCCGGACTAATCCGGTCGACCATGGACTAGTCCGATGTAGGCTCTGGAAAAGTTTGGACTAGTCCGATCATTTTCAACAAGTCCGATGTTTCGACTCCATAACCCTAGCCGCCGCCAAACCCTAATATTCTTCACCCTCACACTTGCCTCAAGCTTTCTCTCTCCTCGCTCGAGCTCCCCACAGTGATTTGGCAATTCCTCCATCAAAACTCTCCAAGTTTGGGTGGAAAACGACTTACTTGGCATAGGGATTGAACTTGTCCGCACCTTCAACCCTTTCAGTCCCAAGAATTGAGCAATCCGGTAAATTTTCCTCCCAACCCTAGAAATCATAATTTCCTTTGTTGTTGGCCAAATAGCTTAGTTCCTTCCACCAAATACACACTTCCTTGATATATTACATTTATATTGATCTATTCTTGCATTGAGCAACACCATTGGTTGTCTAGTTAGGGTTTTAGGGTGATGAACATCGGACTAGTCTGGTCCATGTACGGACAAGTCCGGTCACCCAGACTAGTTCGTACCTGTACGCCGGACTAGTCCGTTTTCTTCTGAACTCAACCCTAATTACTCATTCCTCAATGCAATTCCTTGCCACCCATTCTCATTCATACCTTGTGTAACCCATTCTTAGGACAATATCGAGCACCAACGACGAAATCTCTGACTTCGAGGCCGAGATGGACCAAGAAGCCTTGCTTCGGTCCTCGATGGGCCAAGGCAAGAAGCGCCAAGAGCGCCCATCTGAGCCGGCACCCTCTCCACCTCAGGCTCGATGAAAGGTGCTCGCCAAGAAGCCTGCCTCCAAGGCTTCAACAGGTGGTGGCCCTAGCTCGGCAACTGCTCGCCAAGTGAAGGGCAAGGGCAAAGGGATTGCCACGGGCCTGATTGGCCCACTCAAGCTGCATGCTCAGAGGCAGGGAAATAGAGATCCCTTCGAGGAGAGGTTCAACAGCAAGGGAAGCGACACTGCTTCCAAACCCAGATTCATTGATTGCTACCGCCGTTCCAAGAAAGTTGCCGATCCTAGGTTTTGGAGCAACTTTTATGCAGATTTCTACAGTTTTGTCTACCTCACTATGAAGACCCCATTTGTGCGCAGCCAATGGATTGATTGGGCGGACTTTGAGAAGAAGAGTTGCTCGACTTTTGTTGAGGTGGTCGAGGCAATTGAGAGACATGGCTTGAAGGATCTCTTTTCCTTTTGGAACAACTGGAACAATGAAGTTATTGCCCAATTTTATGCTACTTGTTTCTTTGCCAGTGATGAGGAAGAGCGGGTGACTTGGATGACTCATGGATCCTAGTACAACATCACCTATGACGAGTTTGCAAGGTTGCTACATCTTGATAGCTGAAGAATGACAACTTGGTCATTCACAACATCGGTGTCCTTGAGAAAGACAAGATGAAGTTTCTTTATGACACCCGTTCAGGTTTCAACCCTCCTTCCACCAAGAACATGAAGCCATTCTTTGTGGTTCTCAACAGGGTTATGAGGAAGATCATTGCCCCAAAGGATGGGGATGCAAAAAGTGTCCAGGGCTATCTAAGGACACTGATGAAAGTGATTAGCAAAGACAGGAAGTTCAATGTTTTTTATTACATATGGAATGACATGTTGAACATCTCCTGCACTCCTAACAGGTCCTGTGGCTACGCACCTTACCTGATGTTTATGATTGAGAAAGTCACAAGGATCGAATTTGTGAAGGGTGTGGAGCACACTCCATTGAGGCCACAAAAGCCTCCTCAAGCAACAATCCAAGTTGCTCCTTCTCCGGTGTCTAGTGAAGAGGCACCAAGGAGAGCTAGAGGTGATGCAAGGGCTGATCCCACCACTAGGGCCCCTCCCCAAAAATGGTCCCCTAGTGGCATCTTGAAGTACTTGTCAGCAATTTTTGCCTCTTGCAAGAAGGCCGAAGTGAACACGCACAAGCTGAACAAGGCGAGAAAGGCGGACATGTGGTATGTCAAAGAGAATGTCAAACACATCTGCCAAAAGCTAGAGATCGAGCCCATTGGATCTCCTGTCATTTTCGATGATTCAACCTCAGATTTCACTGAGCTCGGGCCCTTGACTACCTTCGAGCTTGCTTGTTTTGGAATTGGGGGCTCGAGTGGATTCGCTCCTCCCCCTCCTCCTCCTCCTCAGCCCGAGAATGAACACAAAGATGATGAGAGGACCGATAGCGAAGACTGAAGTTCCTAGATCCCTCCTCTCCTTCTTTTTGGTGTCTTGATGCCAAAGGGGGAGATATTGAGGGAGAGTCATAAATAGATCTTACATGTAGGTTGAGAGATGAGAGCCTCTCTTATGCATCTTTTTACGTCTTTTGGGTTGTAAGACTTAATATTGTGCTTTTTTGGTACTTTTAATCCTGTGATGAAATGTTATGAATGATTTATGCTCATATTCATGAAATCTGTGATTTTGCTTTATAATTGACATATATGCTTGTTGATTGATATATTGATGTCAATTATTTCACTGTCATCATGATTACTGCTCTCACTCATTTAGTTTTGCATCCCACCATAAAGAGTGCACATATATCTTATGTTGTCATTGCTAAATAAGTTTCAAGCTCATATGTGCAGACTTTATGAAAATTTTGCATTTTTATCATATTTTGTGAAATCTCAATTGGTTGTCATCAATCACCAAAAAGGGGGAGATTGAAAGTGCATCTAGGCATCCCTTGTGGGTTTTGGTTGATTTATGACAAACAAATGAGATCCTAGCCACATTATTGAGATGAGCGCAGGTTTTAATGAGAAGAATGAAGAAAGCGCAGATTTTAATGAAAGAATGAAGAAAGTGCCAAAAGGGAAGGAGAATGAGGATCAATTCGGAAAAGAGCTCAAGAGCTGAATAGAATACATAATTGTGTAGGGAATGTGTTGGTGTGACACATCCCAAGAGCTCAAGCACAAAAATCCTCACACACTTCACAGCTCACAGGAAAAACGGACTAGTACGATATACACCGGACTAGTCCGATATCCTCTCTAGACAAGTTCGGACAAGTCCTCCCAATGCGGACTTGTCTGCACCGGATGTGACACCTGGTTCCGAAAATGAACCAAGTGAACACATATGTGTGCCCAGAATGCTCAACACACATACACGAGTGCAATCACAAAAGAGTATACAAAAAATTACCACAAGACAAGGCTAATTTAGTACTTTTATTACACAACCATATTATCCTCGAATACAAGTTCTAATGAGTATTAATGACAAGTTCAACTAATGCAATGGAAATAAACTAAATAAGCAAACTAAAGAGCTAGGCAACATAAGCGATAGGGTAGCGCAGATCCAATCAACACCACAGGCAAAGCTGACGGTAGACACGGCCTAGAACTGCGCATTATCAACATTAAACTCCAAATCCTGATCTGCAACTGTTGGGGGGGGGGATTGCAAGAGTGAGTACATGTCGTACTGAGAAAGTGTGGAAAATATGACATGTGGCTGATTCAAATGACGAATATAATATTGGCTAAGTGCTGAAAAGTACATTAAAACATTTGAAAAGCAATATATTATATGTATGTGAAATAAACCCATCATAAGCCATGTAGTTATCATAATACCAGTCTATATTCCATATCCATCATCATATACCAATATCCATATTCAATACTAGTATTCAATTCATAACCATCCATAACCATAATACCAACCATAACCATCCCAAAATCCCAATTTTCCTCTAATCATGTGAGGGTCCAGGTTGCTCATAACCGGGAGCACAGCTATCATGATAGTTTTAGACACACTCTGCAGAGTTTGTACCGCTTTACCCATGTGTTTGTGATTTCATCACCCGTCGGCAACTAAAGAACCTCCCTTATGCCAATTACACTTCCTTTGGTGTATGGCCAAGTGATCACAAAATAGCCTTTACAAAGGGACTACTAGCATGTACGGACCCACTGAGGTTTCACCGGTGGCGACGTCTCCTACAGAGCATGTCTTCAACCAAGGGCCCCCTCTTGTGCCATTCGGATCCCAGGGAGTCCCTGCCACAAATCCAAACCCAATCCAAATCCCCTTCCCCGGTGCGCCAAATGATCCCTGCAATACTAGCAATACCCTAATTAATCAGCTAGGCCGCACCCATACTTGGCCTCGTGGTGGCACTGTAGTCCTGGCCTATTCTCACATGAACTGGTCCTTAGATCTAAAGCAAGGAACCACCATAACATCCAACACGTCCACATACCAGACTTGCTTAGATCACCCATTATCGTGCCATATTAACCAGTTCACATCAACCACAATCTCATTAATGCATAATCAAATTAAGTAGTGTAGTTGTTCTTCCATCCCAATTAATTAACCGAAGCAAAAAGGTAAAAAGCCCATCCTGACTCTCTACCATATATTCCAGCTGACAAGGGTGGTTAAACAAATCTAGTAAACTTCCTATCATAGGATTCCCCTCAAATTGACACAAGCATGCTGTTTTGCAAACAAAACATTTATTTTAGAAACTGGATCAATATGCTTCAAGGACACTTGCCTTGCTCTTGGGATTGATTTGAGTCAAAGCCTTCAAACTCTTGGTGTTGGAGATCCTCCGCGACACTCTCTAGCGCAAATCCGTCTAATCCGCACAATAAACATACAAACAAGAAACACAATCAAAGAGTGCACAAATATTACTCAATATGACATGATATGCATGATTGATGCAAATGCAAGGTAGAACTTGTTAATAGATTGCTTTTAAATCATCACTAACTAGTTCTAATAGATTTTAACAAGTTTATACAGGTTTGGATTTGATTAGATCTACTTTTAGAATCAATTCAACACAATTTAACTAGGAAAATCGGACTAGTCTGCAGAAGGCCAGACTAGTCTGCACTTCGCAGAACTAGCAAACTAGGGTTTTCTAGATCAACGTGAATTTGGAGATTAGGGGTCAAATTCACGTAAGGAAAAAGAGAATAGAAAGTATACCAGGTGTTTAGGACTCCAATGAATCAAGAAACTTGGAGATAACACTTGGATCTTGATGATCTAGGGTTGATGATGAACTTGGAGATGATTTGCTGATGAAGAATTGTAACACCCTCATTTTCATGCATCATGCCCTACATAAGCTCATATACATGTTTAACATTAACCCACATAAAGAGGAACAAGTTTAAAATTGATTTGGAGCATTGAAAATTAATTTGGAACAAAACCGCACTTAAAATGCAGGAAAGTGCGGACTAGTCCGATTTTACTGAGGACTAGTCCGATTTCTCTCTGACTAAAAATGGACTTGTCCATTTTTGTTGCGGACTAGTCCGATTTTGTCTCTGGAAACTTTTGGACTTGTCCGATTTTGTGCGTACTAGTCCGATATTCCAAGAATCCTTGAAAATTTGCTAAGTCCCTGGACTTTTCCGGACTAGTCCAGTGTTCCAGTGGACTTTTCCGATTTCCTCTCTGACTAAAGTTGGACTTGTCCGATTTTAGGCCAGACTTGTCCGATTTTCTCTCTGGACGACTTCAGACTAGTTCGGTCCTTTTCGGACTTGTCCGATATTTCGTGACTCCGAGTTGATCTTTTGTTTTACGACTTGTTTCTTGGGTTTCACGTTAAGTGGGCCTAGGGATGTCGTGCCTAACTCTTTTAGAGCCCATGTGGGACTTTAAACCGGCCTCTACTCCTCTCAAACTCAAAATCCATCTAACCCTAGCCTCCACCTCTATATATACAACCCCACCCCTTTGCTTGACATCTTTTTGTCACTTTTCGACCCCACCCAAACCCTAGTTCGTGGAGAGCCACCATCAAGGAGGGAGGAGAAGATCCCAAGCAAGAAGAAGAAGAGGAGGAAACGAAAGAGGATCAAGATCTCCACCATGTTTTGTTCTTCATCACCAGTTCATCTCCAAGTTCATCACCAACCCTAGATCACCAAGACCCAAGTGCTACCTCCAAGTTTCTTGATTCATTGGAGTTTTAAACACCTAGTATACCTTCTATTCTCTTTTCCTTACATGAATTCAACCTCTAATCTCCGAATTCACGTCGATCTAGAAAACCCTAATCTGCTGATCTCGCAAAGTGCGGACTTGTCCGGTCCCTAGCGGACTAGTCCGATTTCCCTGGATAAATTGTGTTGAAATAATTCCAAAAACTGACCTAATCAACTCCAAACATGTATAAACTTGTTAAAATCTATTAGAACTAGTTGGTGATCATTAAAAGCAATCAATTAACAAGTTCTACCTTGCATTTGCATCAATCATGCATGTCATGTCATATTGAGTATTATTTGTGCAATCTTTGATTGTGTATCTTGTCTTGTATGTTTATTGTGTGGATTAGAAGGATTTGCGCTAGAAAGTGCCGCAGAGGATCTACAGCACCAAGAGTTTGAAGTCTTTGACCCTAATCAACAGCAAGAGCAAGGCAAGTGTCCTTGAAGCATATTGATCCTGTTTTTAAATTAAATGTTTTGTTTGCAAACTGCGTGCTTGTGTCAATTTGATGGGAATCCTATGGTAGGAAGTTTACTAGCGTTGTTTGACCATCCTTGTCGCTTGGAATTATGGTAGAGAGTCGGGATGGGCTTTTTACCTTTTTGCTTCGCTTAATCAATTGGGATGGGAAAACAACTTTACACATTTAATTATGCATTTATGATATTATGATTAACATGAACTGGTTAAAATGATGGGTGATCTAAGCAAGCCTGGTATGTGGATGGGTTGGATGTCATGGTGGTTTGCTTGCTTTAGATCTAAGGACCAGTTCATGCGAGAATAAGCCAGGACTACAGTGCCACCACGAGGCCAAGTATGGGTGCGGCGTAGCTGATTAATTAGGGCTTTGCCAGTGCTATTTGGACCATTTAGGATGATCGGGGAAGTGGTAGTCAGATTGGGTTTGTTGATGATTGGTGGGACTACCCTGGGATCCGAATGGCTCAAGAGGGGGCCCTTGGTTGAAGATGTGCTCAGTTGGAGGCATCGCCACCGGTGAAACCTTAGTGGGGTCTAAACAGGCTAGTAATCCCTTTGTAAAGGTTATTTTGTGATCTCTTGGCCACACACCGACTGAAGTGTGTAATGTGACCGATGGGTCATGGGCATAAGGGAGATTCTTAGTCACCGAAAGGTGATGAAATCACGAACACGTGGGTAAAATGGTGCAAACTCTGCAGAGTCTAATAAAACTATATGATAGTCGTGCTCCCGGTTATGAGCACCTGGACAACTTCCATGATTAGAGGGAACTTGGTATAATGGTTATGGTTGGTAATGGTTATGGTTGGTATCATGGTTATGGATTAATTTCTGGTATTGAATATGGTTATTGGAAAATGGTGAAATCTAGAATTATTGATGAGGATGGTGGATTGTGGACTGGTATTATGATATTACTTATGATTATGATGGGTTTACTTCACATACACATAATATATTGCTTTTCAAATGTTTTAATGTACTTTTCAGCACTTAGCCATTATTATTGTCGTCATTTGAATCAACCACATGTCATACTTTCCACACTTGCTGAGTACAACATGTACTCACTCTTGCAATTCCCCCCAACAGTTGCAGGTCAGGATTGAGAGTTTAATGGTGATAATGCGGAGTTCTAGGCCGTGTCTACCGTCAGCTTTGCCTGTGGTGTTGATTGGAGCTGCGCTACCCTATCGCTTATGCTGCCTAGTTGTTTAGTTTGCTTATTTTGTTTATTTACGCTGCATTAGATGAACTTGTCGTTAATATTCATTAGAGCTTGTATTCGAGGATAATATGGTTTGTTTAATAAAATTTGATAATTAATCTTGTTCTGTGGTAATTTTCTATATACTCTTCTGTTAATGCACTCGTGTATGGGTGTTGAACATCCTGGGCACACATATGCGTTAGCTTGGTTCATTTTCCGGAACCGGGCATCACAGATTGGTATCAGAGCCACAGGTTGACCGTAGGATGCAACCTAGATAGAATGGACACTTTAGAGCACATAGGAGCACTTAGAAACCGATGTGTTTTTGCTTGGAGTGCTGTTTGCTATATATATTGGTTGCTTGTGTGCTTAATAGAGGATTTTGGGATGCTTTAGCATTGCCATGTCCACATAGGCTAGTTAGTTGTTTAGTTTCATATCCCTTGATGCATATAGTTGGGACATTTTCGAATTCTTACCTATTGCTTTTCTCCAGATGGTGAGGACTCGCAACCAAAGGGATGGCAATGATGAGGAGGAGAACAATGGAGTGCCTCAGAACAACATTGGATAAGGATCTACCTAAGGAGCTATTAATATTGAGCAGCTATTGGCTATGCAAAACCAGCTCATGCAGACCATGATACAGACTATGGGACAGTTGCAGGCTAGCAATATCAACAATCAGCCCCACATGCCTCCACCGCCACCTCCGCCTCCTCATAACCGGTTGGGAGAGTTTATGAGGACCAGGCCACCTACCTTTGCTCAAGCTACTGACCCTATGGATGCGGATGACTGGATCAAGTCTGTGGAGAAGAAACTTGCTATTGTCCAATGCAGTGACCGGGAGAAGGTGCTATTTGCTTCTCATCAACTCGTTGGAGCAGCTGCGGATTGGTGGGATGCTTATTGCAATGCTCATGAGAATCAAGAGAGGATCACTTGGGCGGAATTCAAGGAGAACTTCCGTTCCCATTATGTGCCGAAAGGTGTTATGATTTTGAAGAGGCAAGAATTTGAGAATTTAAGGCAAGGAAGATCAAGCGTGAGTGAATATCTCAACAAGTTCACTCAACTCTCAAGGTATGCGCCTGAGGATGTGAGTCGGGACAGCCGGAAGCAATATTTATTCATGAGAGGCCTCAACAATGAGATCCAAGTGCAATTGCTCAATTGTGACTATGCAAATTTTCAGAAGCTTGTGGACAAAGCAATCGTGGTTGAGAACAAGATTCGTGAGATGGAGCAAGACAACAAGAGAAAGGCGCCATATCAAGGACATCAACAAGGAAGTAACGTGCGCCCTCGCTTTGCGCCGCCCAATGTGCCTTATTACAGCTCTTCTATTCCTGCTCAACGCCCTGGTTATGCACCACGCCCAACTCAGTTTGTGCAACAGCGCCCTGTCATGCAAGCACCTAGGCCTCCAATGCCTTATGCACCTCGTGCTAATTTTCCTACTGCAAGTGTTCAAAACCAAGCTCGTCCCAATAATTCTGGTAGAGTTAAGAAGTGCTATACTTGTGGAGAAGCTGGACACTTTGCGCATCAATGTCCTAAGTCTGGCCTTGGTCAAGGAAGCAATGCGTCGAGGCAAAACCCAAGACCTAATGGAGGAGCGCCACAAGGGAACCGTGGACAGCAGAATTTTGCTCGTGGCAACGTGAACCATGTCTCTACGGAGGATGCTCAACAAGCAGATGACGTGGTCATTGGTATGTTTCTCGCCAACTCCAACCCCGCGGCTATGTTATTTGATTCTGGAGCATCACATTCATTCATTGCATCGAAGTATGTTGCCAAGTATAGTTTGCCTATCTCTCATATGAAGTTTACTCTATTGGTTAAGTCTCCTGGAGGAGAGATGAGGACAAATATAGTATGTCCAAAAGTAAGCCTTAGAATAAGGGGGTAGACTTCTCCGCCAACCTCACTGTTTTGGATTCTCAAGGATTGGACATTATACTTGGTATGGACTGGTTGAGGAAGCACAATGGAGTTATTGAGTGTGCCACGAAGACGGTGAAGTTGACCAATGAGGAAGAGATCACTGTAGAATTTGAAGCATCTCAAACCACACCAAAGCAATTGGAAATAAATCATATGGACGGTGCCGCAATTGAGGAGATTCCGGTGGTGTGTGAATTTTTGGATGTTTTTCCGGAAGAGTTGCCAGGTATGCCACCTGATCGAGACATTGAGTTTGTTATTGATTTAATACCCGAAACTACACCTATACCTAAGAGGCCGTATAGGATGTCTCCTTTGGAATTAGCAGAGCTCAAGAAACAAATTCAAGAGCAACTAGAGAAAGGTTTCATTCGCCCTAGTTCTTCGCCTTGGGGAGCGCCCGTGCTGTTTGTGGACAAGAAGGATGGAACCCAAAGGATGTGTGTGGATTACCGAGCTCTCAACGAGGTGACAATCAAGAACAAGTACACCTTGACACACATAGAAGACTTGTTTTATTAGATGAAGGGTGCTTGTGTCTTCTCTAAGATTGATTTGAGATCGGGATATTTTCAAATGAAGATTAGACCATCGGACATGCCCAAGACAGCCTTTAAGACACGATATGGATCTTATGAGTACACTGTGATGTCCTTTGGATTGACAAATGTGCCTGCCTACTTTATGTACCTCATGAATAAGGTCTTCATGGTGTACTTGGATAAGTTCATTGTGATGTTTATTGATGATATTATGATCTACTCAAAGGATGAGAAGGAACATGAGGAACACTTGAGGCTTACGTTGCAGAAATTGAGGGAGCATCAATTGTATGACAATTTCAACAAGTGTCAGTTTTGGTTGAAAGAAGTGTTATTTCTGGGTCATATAATTTCAGGAGGAGGAGTTTATCGGTTGACCCTGGAAAAGTGAGGGACGTGTTGAAGTGGGAACCGCCGCAAAACGTCAAGGAAATAAGGAGTTTTCTTGGGATGGCTAGATATTACCGTAGATTCATCAAGGACTTTTCCAAGATAGCCAAGCCAATGATGGAGTTGCTAATGAAGGGAAAGACTTTCCAATGGACTCAAGCTTGTCAAAACAGTTTTGAGGTGTTGAAGAAGAGGTTGACAACAGCCCAAGTTTTGGTACTGCCGGATGTGAGCAAGAGTTTTGATATTTATTGCGACGCATCGAGACAAGGACTTGGATGTGTATTGATGCAATAAGGTCAAGTGGTCACCTATGCATCAAGACAATTGAAGAAACATGAGCATAATTACCCAACACATGATTTAGAACTTGCAGCCGTGGTACATGCATTGAAAATTTGGAGACACTACATCCTTGGACATAGGTGTGAAATTTATACGGATCATAAGAGTCTGAAGTATATTTTCACACAAACGGATCTGAACTTGATGCAACGAAGATGGTTGGATCTCATCAAAGATTATGATTTGGGAATCAACTATCATCCGGGAAAAGCCAACGTAGTGGTCGATGCTTTGAGTAGAAAAGGAGTAAGTCATCAACTCATAGTTCGAGAACTACCATTCGAGTTATGTAAGGAGTTTGAACGGTTGAACCTCGGATTTGTAAATGAGATGGAGATGATGGAGTTAAACCCAACCTTAGAGCAAGAAATTCAAGAGGCACAGACCAAGGATGAGGAAATTCAGGAAATCAAGGAAAGGACTCAAGAGGGGAGATAATTCAGATTTGATGAGGACGAACATGGTACCTTATGGCTTGGAAAGAGAATCGTTGTGCCTAATGTGAAGCATATTCAGGAGACGATATTAAAAGAGGCACATGACTCACCTTACTCAATTCATCCTAGTTGTACAAAGATGTACAAAGACTTGAAGACTTGCTATTGGTTGGATAGCATGAAGAAGGACATAGCTGAATACGTAGCATTGTGTGATGTGTGCCAACGAGTCAAGGCGGAACATCAAAGGCCAGCTGGATTATTGCAACTATTAAAGATCCCGGAATGGAAGTGGGAAGAAATCGGTATGGACTTCATAGTTGGGTTACCACGTACTCAGTCCGGGTATGACTCAATTTGGGTAATTGTGGATCGCTTAACCAAGTCAGCTCATTTTGTTCACGTCAAGACCAAGTATACATCTGCACAATTGGCCAAAATATACATGGAGCAGATTGTGTGTCAACATGGAGTCCCTAAGAAGATAGTCTCGGATAGAGGTTCTCAATTTACCTCCAGATTTTGGCAAAAATTGCATGAAGCTTTGGGAACGAGGTTGAATTTTAGTTCAGCATATCATCCTTAAACGGATGGACAAACCAAGAGGACCAATCAGATTTTGGAGGACATGTTAAGAGCTTGTGCTTTAAAGCATGGGAAAAGTTGGGACAAAAGCTTGCCATATGCGGTATTTTCATACAACAATAGCTACCAAGCAAGCTTGAAAATGTCACCATATGAAGCGCTTTATGGGAGAAAGTGTAGGACACCTTTATTCTGGAATGAGGCAGGAGAAACCCAAGTATTTGGTCCGGATGTGTTACAATAAGCCGAAAAGCAAGTCCAAATAATTCGTGAAAACTGGAGGGCTGCCCAATCAAGGCAAAAAGGCTATGCGGACAATAGGAGAAGGAAATTAGCCTTTGAAATATGAGATTTTGTTTACCTCAAGGTGTCACCAATGAGAGGTCATAAGAGGTTTAACATAAGGGGCAAGCTCGCACCTCGTTATATTGGACCATTCAAGGTTTTGGACAAAAGAGGAGAAGTAGCGTATAAGTTGGAGATGCCAGCTCATCTTTCGGATGTCCATGATGTCTTTCATGTTTCCCAGCTCAAGAAGTGTTTGAGAGTACCGGAAGAACAAGTGCCAATGGAAGTATTGGAACTAGAGGAAGATTTGACTTATGCCGAACAACCGGTCAAAATCTTGGAAACCAAGGAGGGAGTCACAAGGAACAAGGTGATTCGATCGTGTAAAGTTCAATGGAAGCACCACACAGAAAAAGAAGCGACGTGGGAATTGGAGGATGATCTCAAGAAGGAATTTCCCTATCTCTTCTCTTCCACGTCAAATCTCGAGGGCGAGATTCATTTTAAGGGGGGTAGGTTTGTAACACCCTCATTTTCATGCATCATGCCCTACATACACTCATATACATGTTTAACATTAACCCACATAAAGAGGAATGAGTTTAAAATTGATTTGGAGCATTTAAAATTGATTTGGAACAAAACCGCACTTAAAATGCAGGAAAGTGCGGACTAGTCCGATTTTACTGAGGACTAGTCCAATTTCTCCCTGACTAAAAACGGACTTGTCTGTTTTTGCTGCGGACTAGTCCGATTTTGCCTCTAGAAACTTTTGGACTTGTCCGATTTTGTGCGGAATAGTCCGATATTCCAAGAATCCTTGAAAATTTGCTAAGTCCCTGGACTTTTCCGGACTAGTCCGGTGTTCCAGCGGACTTGTTCGATTTCCTCTCTGACTAAAGTCAGACTTGTCCGATTTTAGGCCAGACTTGTCCAATTTTCTCTCTGGACGACTTCGGACTAGTCCGGTCCTTATCGGACTTGTCCGATATTTCGTGACTCCGAGTTGATCTTTTGTTTTACGACTTGTTTCTTGGGTTTCACAATAAGTGGGCCTGGGGATGTTGTGCCTAACTCTTTTAGAGCCCATGTGGGACTTTAAACCGGCCTCTACTCCTCTCAAACTCGAAATCCATCTAACCCTAGCCTCCACCTCTATATAAACAACCCCACCCCTTTGCTTGACATCTATTTGTCACTTTTCCACCCCACCCAAATCCTAGTTCGTGGAGAGCCACCATCAAGGAGGGAGGAGAAGATCCCAAGCAAGAAGAAGAAGAGGAGGAAACGAAAGAGGATCAAGATCTCCACCAAGTTTTGTTCTTCATCACCAATTCATCTCCAAGTTCATCACCAACCCTAGATCACCAACCCTAGATCACCAAGTGGAGGTAACACTTGGATCTTGATGATCTAGGGTTGATGATGAACTTGGACATGATTTGGTGATGAAGAACGAACTTGGTGGAGATCTGGATCCTCTTTTGTTTCCTCCTCTTCTTCTTCTTGCTTGGGATCTCCTCCTCCTTCCTTGATGGTGGATCTTTACGAACTAGGGTTTGGGTGGGGTGGAAAAGTGGCAAATAGAGGTCAAGACAAGGGGTGGGGTTATTTATATAGAGGTGGAGGCTAGAGTTAGATGGATTTTGAGTTTGAGAGGAGTAGAGGCCGGTTTAGAGTCCCACATGGGCTCTAAAAGAGTTAGGCACGACGTCCCTAGGCCCACTTAACGTGAAACCAAAGAAACAAGTTGTAAAACAAAAGATCAATTTGGAGTCACGAAATATCGGACAAGTCCGAAAAGGACCGGACTAGTCTGAAGTTAGTCAGAAAGAAATCGGACAAGTCTGGCGAAAAATCGGAAAAGTCCGACTTTAGTCAGAGAGGAAAACGGACAAGTCCGCTGGAACACCGGACTAGTCCGGACAAGTCCAGGGACTTAGCAAATTTTCAAGGATTCTTGGAACACCGGACTAGTTCGCATAAAATCGGACAAGTCCGAAAAATGTCCAGAGGCAAAATCGGACTAGTCCGCAGCAAAATCAGACAAGTTCGTTTGAAGTCAGAGAGAAATCAGACTAGTCCTCACCAAAATTGGACTAGTCCGCACTTTTCAGCATTTTAAGTGTGGTTTTGTTCCAAATCAATTTTAAACTCATTCCTCTTTATGTGGGTTAATGTTAAACATGTATATGAATGTATGTAGGGCATGATGCATGAAAATGAGTGTGTTACAGCGGACTAGTCCGAAAAAGTTCAGACTAGTCCGATAATGCCTCTGACTAAAATCGGACACGTCCTCCAAGTGCGGACTTGTCCTACATTCACTAAGGGCATCACCACACTGGACAAGTCCGATATCAGCACGAACAAGTTCGAAAACCGTTCTGACTAAAATTGGACAAGTCCGCTCCTAGCCGGACAAGTCCGATATTTCTGGACACTTAGGGTTTCCTGCACGCCGCACACCGAACTAGTTCGGACTCTACCACGGACTAGTCCGGACCCTCGAAATCCTAATGGTAACTTTTGAAAACCCTAAAATAAATAGATGTGCACAGCCCAACTATCATAACTATCGACCCCCTGTGCCGTCACACCCTCCAAGAGCCTAGAAAACACATCTCTCCACAAAATCCAACGCAAGAAAGATCAATCCCTTGAGGATTCACTTTGGATCAAAGGAGAGACACGATTCTACACTTTTGAGCTCTTGGGTTTGATCTCTAACACACTCTTGTGGTTTTATTGTTCATCTTACGAGTGTGTTCTTTGTGGTGTTTGAATTGTAATCTTGGGGATCCCTCAACTTGTGAGAAGGCCCCTTGAACTTGGTGATTTGCCCTTTTGTTATAGTGTAAGAAGAATTGGCCTTCATGGCGATTCGACGAGGTTAGGGTCAGTGAAGACCTGGTCCTTTTGTGGGCTCCTCAACGTGGATATAACTTGCCTTTGTGGGAACCGAACCACGGGATAAAATCGTGTGTCAAACTTGCTCTTAAAGTTTCTAATATCGTATTCTAGGGTTTGATTGATTTTGTAGATCCTACGTTAGAACATTCATATCAAAGCTAATTACACTACACATAACTTCATTGAATCAATACTTGCAAGTTACATACTATTTTCCACTGCATCTATGCTTGAATTGAAATCATTGATCGAACTTGATCAATCTAGTCCGCATGCACCGGACTAGTCCGCACTCTACCGGACTAGTCCGATATCTCGTTATTTGATCAGTTTGTTAAGTGTTGCAGGTTCTGACCAAAAATTCAAAAAGGCCTATTCACCCCCCTCTAGCCAACATTCAATACCGCCGAAAGTGCGAGGAGGACAAGCTTGTCATGGCATATCTCAACTCTCGATCAGAAGCTAGAAGAGCAAAGAAGACACAACGGGGGGCTCATAAATCAGCTGCAGCTGAGGCAGCTCCCAAGAAGAAAAGACTTGTGACTATTGGGGAGAAGGTAAATCCCAGGAGGCAAGGACCTCCAAGGACAAGGGCAAGGAACCAGTGGATGATTCACCCAAGAAGAGGGTCCTTGTTGCTAAGAAGCCTGCAAGCAAGGCCAAGAAGGGAGCCTCTCAGCCCATAGGTCCTCTGAGGATGTCTTCACCTGCACGGAACCCCAACCGTACAGCTGCCTTCGATGCCAACATATTCAAAGGCAAAGGGGCTGAGAAGGCTAGGAAGCTCAGGAAGCTCAATGTCTATCAAAGGTAGAGGAGCACAGTGGATCCCCGCATTTGGTGTGACTTCCACTGTGACTAATACAGGACAATTTATATGTCCAAGAAAACACCTGTGACTGATGCTCAGTGGATTGACTGGGATTACATGGCCCAAAAGGATCATTTGGCCTTCAATGTTGTGATTGAGGCCATAGAGCGCCATGGATTGAAGAAACTCATGGGCTTTCAATATGACTGGAATGTGGAAGTCACTGCCCAGTTTTACTCCACTGTCTACTTCCACACCGACGGAGACAGGAGGATCACTTGGATGACTCATGGAGAGAAATACTCCACCACCTACTGGGAGTTTACTTGGAGGACCAACTGGACAATGAGATCATCATCTCCAATCTAAGGCTAGTTGATCGAGACACTTTGGAGTACATGTATCCAAGTCATGTACCTGTTGAGGCCGGGCACATAAGGAACATCAAGCCCTTCTACAGTGTCCTCAATCGAGTGCTCTGGAAGACTATTGCCCCCAAAGATGGAGATGCGGGGATTATTCAAGGTAACTTGAGGCACTTGATGGTGCTAATTGATGGAGATGTCCGTTTCAATGTGGTGGACTACATTTTTTATGACATCTTCAACATCTCGCATACTCCAAACCGATCATGTGGCTATGCTCCGTACATCATGTACATCATCGAGAAGGTGTCCGGACTTAACTTCAAGAAGGACATCATTCATAGAAGGTTGCATCCTCAAATTCATCCCCCGGAGCCGGCTGCCCCTCGTAGGAAGAATGCGGATCCTTTTGCCTCTTCTTCACACTTTGTGCCATCACGTCCTCCACCACCTCCTCCTTCATCACAATGCGGCAGTGGATTCCTCAGGTTCTTCAAAGCCATATCTTCCTCTTGTCGGAAAATGGAAGTTCGGCAATGTCACATGGAGCATCGGCAAGAGAAGTATCTCAAGGTGATGTGCGACAAGCTGGAGATCCCTATGTCGCCCACCGTGGAGAGTGATGGGGAGTTGACTCCATTCCCGGAGTTCACCGCCAAGGAGCTTGCTCAATTCAGTGAACTTGATACCTCCACAGCAGCTCCATCCGAAGATGATGCTAATGATGATCCGGAGGCCACGGAGAGCGACGGCGGACACCAAGGGCGAGACGACGATGACTACAATAATGATGATGATGAGGAGTAGACCTTAGGACTCTTCTTTCTCTTTTTTCCTTTTTGGTGTCTTGATGCCAAAGGGGGAGAGATTGGAAGGGGTAGTTAGATAGTTTTATATGGGGGAGAGATTAATCCACTATGGACTTATGTTGGACTTATGTTTTAAGTCTCGCTGCATTTCAATTGTTGTAAGTCTTAATTCATGTATCTTTTCGAAATTGTGATGTTATGCTTGAGTTACATGTTTCATCTTACATACTTGGTACCTTATCACAATTTATGAGCACATCACTTAGGCACCCCACCATAACATGTATATGTATGAGAACTCTCTCAATTTCTCTTACCCATGACGCATATATTGAGGGGGAGTCACTCATACAAATATATGTTATGAAAACAAATTATTATCCTTTTTGTTGAAGTCTTAATGTGTTGTCATCAATCACCAAAAAGGGGGAGATTGAAAGTGCATTTAGGCATCCCCATGGGTTTTGGATGATTGATTATGACAATTAAGAGACTAATGAGCTAAGTTGATCTTAAGCACAGGTGTAATGGTCGAAATGAGACGAAAACCCTCAAAAAGAAAAGATCGAAACAGGCGTCAAAGACTCAAGCGTAGAAATTAGGGTTTCTATGGTATTGAGCTTGAGTGAGCCGTATCATGTGTGAGGCTGGATGTATCATGTGCATTGAGATCATTCTAGAGGGCTCAAAGTGGTGGTTGAGAGAAAAACCTAAGTAAGAAGCTAAAATGAGAAAAAAAACTTGGGAGGTGGGACTAGTCTGGGCCTAAGGGCCGGACTAGTACGGCCAGTCAGAGAAGTCCGCTTTGGGGTGGACTAAAGGTCTCTAGATGAATTCGGACTTGTCCGTATTTGTACGGACTAGTCTGCTCATCCCTTATTGGAGTTGGAGCTAAGTCCACAAAAGCCGGACTTGTCCGTTTTGGAACGGACCAAAGCTCTCTGGAAAAGTTCGGACTTGTCCGTGGTGGTACGGACTAGTCCATTTGAGACTTGGTGAGATTAACCGAGAGAAAACCCTAGAGGGTCGGACTAGTCCGGCCATACCCTATTGTGTCTGTTTTGGGACCGACCAAACCTTTCTGTCCTACTTTGGACTAGTTCGTTTTGTACCGGACTAGTTCATAGCTGTTTGAAATTCAAACATTGGCGCACACGTCATCTTTTTTGTTGATCGATGACGTGAAATTGTCGGTGGTCCCAGAAGGCCGGACTAGTCTGAGTTTGCCCTGGTGGCAACAGTTAGTTGTCGGGACCCCTACAAAACAGGGACCCTCGACCCCTATTTGATAACTCTTGAGCCCTAGTGCCGCCACAAGTAACCTAGAGACTTCCAAAGCCTTCCACTCGTCCTACTAGCCCTCTAAGACCAAATCTTGAAGAGATTAGGGTTTGCGGAGGAGAGTGAAGGAAGATCATTGCGCTTGGGCTCTCGGTTTGATCTCTTTGCACATTGTGTTGTGTTTTGTGGCTTGTGTGATTTGATCTTTGTGTGGTCCTCATTGTATTGATTTGTGGGAGCCTCAACTTGTGAGCAGTCCGAATCAAACTTGGTGATTACCCATTGATATAGTGGAAACCAAGCCGGCCATTGTGGTGGGTTGGTGAGAGAAGGGTCAAGTGAGACCTGATCCTTGTGTGGACTTCTCAACGTGGATGTAGGCTTCTTCGTGGAGCTAAACCACGGGATAAATCTTGTCTCACTTGTCATTTTACATTTCATAATCACTAGCATTGCTATTAGGGTTCTTATTGTTCATATTGCTCTTCACTTTGATCTTTGTTAAAATCTTGTAACCTAAGTGCTTTAACTTCACAATCTAAGTTGTATTAGGTTACCACACATTGCTTACATCTTCGGTGAACTAAAATTCCACAAATAACTTGTAGAAACAAAGTTTTTAGGTTTTCTCCCTGTGTTGAGCGGACTAGTCCGGCCCTGTTCAGACAAGTCCGACCTCCGGAGTTTAATCTCATTTGATTAAGTCATTTTAGGTCTTATTTCCTATTCACCCCCCCCCCCCCCCCCCGCCCGCCCCTCTAGGCGACTTTCACATTGGGACCATGATGCCAGGTCATAAGGCTGCGACCAGCCGAGTGGGATTACTGCTTGAAGACCGAGAGCACTGGAGACTCTAATCCAGATTTACCGAGATACTGGACATTCCACGAACAGGTATAATGCTGTATCAACACTTCTGCTGAATAGTCCGCAAATATATTGGTTCGGCCAACCCCGCTGCTGAAGCCTAGCAGCAGTCCAAAGACGGTCTTGCACCATCAGCCTGACAAAAAGCTTGCACTTTGGGGGAGCCCATACCCTCCAGATCTTCGCAGGGTACGATGAGTGAGTGCAACCCTCATGCTGAGACCTGTAGGAAGACCGAGCTGAGTATTGCCCAGTAGCTGAGAAACGCCAGGTAATATAATCACACTGATCTGGGTTGTCACTCAGCTGGACCCCCTACATAAGCTCCCATGGTTGTATGAACTCCACAAGCATATCAGCTGTGATTTTGTGAGCAATGTCTCTGATCCAGTGGTGATCATATAACGCGTAGGCCACGTCCTATTTTTTCTTCGGGTAATGCGGTGTTGAAACTGCATCTAGGATCCCCGTGGGTTTTGGATGATTGATGAGGACAATTAAGTAACTAATGAGCTTAGTGATCTTAAGCACAGGTGTGGATTCAAGCGGAAACACAAACCCTCAAAAAGGAAAAGGATGAAAACGGTGATGTCGACTCGAAAAGAAGAAACTAGGGTTTCTAGCGTGTCGAGTGTAGACTAGCCAAATAAGTGTGAGGATGTGTGTCTAAAGTGCATAGAGATCAAGTTGGGAGCTCAAAGCGGTTTAGAGATCAAACCTATTGAGAAAAGAGAGTTGGAAGTAGTCTGGCAGGAGTGGCCGAACTAGTCCGTGCAGGTGGCCAGACTAGTCCGTTCCTGGCCGGCCAAGTCCGTTTTCAGCCGTACCAGAAGGGTCTGACTAAGTTCGGACTAGTCCATAGTGAGACGGACTAGTCCGGGTAGTCATGGAGTGGGTTTTGGGGGCTAAGTCCCAAAACCACGGACTTGTCCGTTTTAGTCCGGACCAAGAGGTCCTGACTGAGATCGGACTAGTCCGCCCTGGGGGCCGGACTAGTCCGGATATGTGAGGAGTTGGTGCTTCAGCGACTAAGTCTCGGTAGGCCAGACTAGTCCGTCCTGGGGGGCTGGACTAGTCCGTGGTCTCCAGACTAGTCTGTTTTCACACGGAACAAAAATTTCTATGTGAGATCGAACTAGTCCGGTGTGGGCCAGACTAGTCCATTTTTGAAGTGACCGTTTGAATTTGAAGTTTGGCGGGTAGTGTGGCGATTGTCGTGCAGTGCGACAGTTGTCAGGGACGTCAGTGGTCCCAAAGGTCGGACTAGTCTGGGTCATAGGGCAGACTAGTCCGCCCATCTGCTGAAGTCAGCAGTATGGGCTGGGAACCTCTATAAATAGAGGACCCCTGGGTTCATTTGAACCATTCCTTGATCCCTTTGAAACCCTAGTGCCGCCACAGCAAACTTTGAGCCTCCAAAAGCCTCCATCTTGCCTACCTTCCCTCTAAAACTAATTCTTGTGTGGATTAGGGTTTGGTGAGGTGAAGAAGAGGAAGAACACCGCTCTAGGCTCTCGGTTTGATCTCTTGCACTTGTGAATCTTTGTGATATGTGGCTTGAGTTGATCTTTGTGATTTGTGATTGTATTTGTGGTGGGAGCCTCAGATTGTGAGAAGCCCCAACAAATATTGTATTCACCCCTTTGTGATAGTGGAGAACCAAGTTAGGCCCTTGTGGTAAACTTGGTGAGAGAAGGGTTGTTGAACCCAGTCCTTCGTGGACTCCTCAACGGGGGCGTAGATTCCTTCGTGGGATCGAACCTCGGGATAAAATCCTTGTGTCCATTGTGTTCTTAGCTTTCATTTATCGCACATTGCTTCTAGGGTTAGCCTTACCATTTTGTTCATCACTCTTGTTTCATTGTGATCCTTAGACTCACACTTGCTTCATAACTTGTTAAGGTTCACTAAGTCATTCTAACATACTTTGCATCACAAGAATCGGATTAAAACTTGTTAGAAACTCCTTTTTAGGCTTTCCATGCAGGAGAACCGGACTAGTCCGCCCTTGGACCGGACTAGTCCGCCCCCTTGAGTACTAATCTCGTTTTATTAAGTCATTTCAGGTCATTTAGCCTATTCACCCCCCTCTAGGAAACTTTCAATTGGTATCAGAGCAGGACTCTCCCCAAGAGTCTAACAACTCGGAGAGAAGATGGCCGGAGTGGGGTATGACGAGGTCTTGACAAATGAGGTCTAGGCAACCCAAGAGGAGGTGCTTGTCTACCAAGACAAGTCCACGGATGACGAAGAGACTCGCCAGCTCAAGGTGAAACTTCGAGAGAAGTTGAAGATTCCAATGGTTGACTCTTCAACCTCTACATCGGGTGGCACGATTAACTACAACCAACAAGGCTACAACTATGACCGCCTTGTCTCCAACAACCACTATCTCTCTATTCCATTGGGGAAACCTCCCCAATTCAATGGAAACGACTACGGGATGTGGAAGCACAACATGAAAATCCATCTTGTGTCACTCAACCCCTCTTTGTGGCAAATTGTGTTGAGTGGAGTGCACATCCCGAAGAATGAAGAAGACATCACTCGGGAGCAAGCCGTGCTCCTTCACCACAATGCCCAAGCGGCCGGAGTGATCATCTCATCTCTCTCAAGAGATGAGTTCAACCGAGTGGATGGACTTGAGGTGGCCAAAGATATTTGTGACACCCTCAAGACGGCTCATGAAGGCAACCGAGTCATGGAGGAAGCCAAGATTGAGCTCATTGAAGGAGAGCTCGGGAGGTTTGCCATTATGGATGGTGAATCTCCTCAAGAAATGTACAACCGCCTAAAGCTGCTCATCAACAAGAGCAGATCTTATGGCTGCACCAAGTGGACGGACCACGAAGCGGTGATGAGAATGATTCGGGCATTCATGCCTAGAAACGTCTCTCTTTGCTCCATGATACTAGAAAGCCCGGGGTTTGCCAAAATGACCCCGGAGGAGGTCCTAAGGAGGATCATCAACCACGAGATCATGGAGAAGGAGGCACTCTTCTACAACGACCTCCAAAGGTTCACCGCTTCGAAGATGAAGGATGTTGCACTCAAAGCGACATCATCCTCAAAAGAGCAAAATGAAGATGATGAGGAGAGCCTTGACACCGATGAGGAAGAGGCCCTCTTCATCAAAAACTTCAAGAGAATGATGAGAAGAAGAAAAGGATGATAAAAGCATGAGAGCAAGGGCAAAGAGAAGGCAAGGCCCAAAACCAAGAGGGCTTGCTACAATTGTGGCGAGTACGGGCACTTCATTGTAGATTGCCCACATGAAGAGGGCAAGAAGAAGAAGGAGGGCAGGCCGCAAGAGAAGAAGCTCTATAAGAAGAAGAGACCCTCCGGTCATGATCACTTAGGCGAGGAATGGGACTCTAATGATGAGTCATCCTCGTTCGAAGACAAGGAGAAGATGGAAACCATAGCCATCAGGAGGAGCTCCAAGGGAAGCAAGCTTTTCCCCAACCTCTACGACCACAAGCCAACTTGCCTCATGGCAAAACAAGGAAGGAGAAAGGTTACTTCTAACTCATCCTCTTCCATATCCTCTCATGATAATTTTGATAGTGCTAGTGAAAATGAACACATGCTTAAGGACATAAGTAAGAGCACTTTGCGTAGAATGAAATTACTCTCGGATGAAATATTTGAGAAGGAGGAGCTCATAGATAGGCAAGAGGACATGCTTATCCATGAAAAGGAGAGATGTAAAGAGATCATTGAGCTCCTTGAGCTTGAGAGAGAGAAGAGCAAGGCATTAGAGCATGAACTTGCTCTAAGCAAGAAAACATTCTCAAGTCTTGAGGAGACAACCATTGAGCTCAAGGACGAACTTGGCAACTTGGCAAAAGTTAACAAGATCCTTGAGACTCAAGTTGAGTCTCTCAAGACCAATGTAGCCTCTTCCTCCAAAAGCTCATCGTCCTCAAAGGTTGCATCCGAAGCAATCTCTACTTGCAAATGCTCTAACTTGATCCTTAAATTAAAGGATGAGCTTAAGCTGACTCAAGGCAAACAAGCACCAAAGGGTGGCATCTTTGACAAAGAGAAGGTGGCATATGCACGAAGTGCATACACCAACACAAGACCTCCCAATGTCAAAGATGGTCTTGGTTATACTAGAGGTGGAAAGCAAAATGCTAAAACCTCCAAGTATGGCAAAGACTTGATTGTCTTTGTCAAAGGAAGCTCATCCCCAACTAAAATTGGGAAGACTACTTCAACTAGCACTAATATGCCTAAATTTGAATTGCATCCTCTCTTTCATGATTTTGATGCATCTTATGTTTTAATGAGGAACAAGTATGGCAAAGTTTATGCTAGATATGTTGGGCCACTCCGCAAGAGCCCCAAGCCTTGTGTGTGGGTGCCCAAGTGTCTCACTACTAACGTCAAAGGACCCAACTCCACTTGGGTACCTAAAAGGAAGGCATAATCTTGTTTTGTAGGCATACTCCTCCGATGGATCCAAATGGGTGATCGATAGTGGATGCACCAACCACATGACCGGAGAGAGGAGAATGTTCGTGGAGTATGTACAACATGATGATCCAAATGAAGGGATCCTCTTTGGGGACAATAGCCGAGGGAAAATCCTTGGCTCCAGTAAAATTGTCATTTCTTGCATATTGATTCTTTAGACTATAACCTTTTGTCCATATCACAACTATGTGACAAGGGTTATAATTGTGTTTTTACTAATGAGGGTGCGAGCATCTTTAGAAGAAGCGACAACTCAATCGCTTTTAAGGGTGTGCTCAAGGGAAAGCTTTATCTTGTGGATTTCACCTCGGATAAAGCTCAACTTGACACATGCTTAATGGTGAAAACCAACATGGGATGGCTTTGGCATATAAGGCTAGCCCATGTTGGGATGAGGAACTTACAAAAGCTTCTTAAGGGCGAGCACATCTATGGTTTGAATAATGTTGTATTTGAAAAGGATAGGCCATGTAGTGCTTGCCAAGCGGGAAAGCAAGTAGGAGCTCAACACCCCTCCAAGAACATCATGACGACGACAAGACCTTTGGAGTTACTACACATGGACCTTTTCGGGCCAATAACCTACATTAGCATTGGCGGTAACAAATATGGTCTTGTTATTGTTGATGATTTTTCTCGTTTCACTTGGGTTTTTTCTTGCATGATAAGGGCGAAACTCACGGTGTCCTCAAGAGGTTCTTGAGGAGAGCTCAAAATGAGTTCGCCTCAAGAATCAAGGCTATAAGAAGCGACAACGACATCGAGTTCAAGAATACTCAAGTGGAAGAATTGTTGGATGAGGAGGGCATCAAGCATGAATTCTCAACCCCATACTCCCTCAACAAAATGGGGTGGCGGAACGGAAGAATAGGACACTCATTGAGATGTCAAGGACGATGCTTGACGAGTTACAAGACATCGGACTGGTTTGGGGCGGAGGCGATTAACACCGGTTGCCACGCCATCAACCGATTGTACCTCCACCGCCTTCTCAAGAAGACCCCCTACAAATTTCTAGTTGGTAAGAAACCCAATGTCTCTTACTTTCGTGTCTTTGGGAGCAAGTGCTATATTCTCAACAAGAAGCCTAGGACTTCGAAGTTTGCTTCAAAGTCCGATGAAGGTTTCTTGCTTTTTTATGATTCAAACACCCATGCCTACCGTGTCTTCAACAAATCCTCCGGGATTGTTGAAATAGCATGCGACGTGGTGTTTGATGAAACTAATGACTCCCAAGTGGAGCAAGTTGATCAAAGTGTGCTAGATCAAGAAGATTCTACACAAGAAGCACTTAGGAGGATGACACTTGGAGATGTATGACCACAAGAACAACCTCAAAGCTCAAGTGACCAATAACAATATGATGCAAGTCATCCCCCACGCAATCAAGTTGAAGATGGACAAGTGGCACCTCAACATGATCAAGAAGACAAAAGTCAAGAGGGAAGCATACATCAAGGGGGAGACCAAGAAGAAGAAAAGGATGATGATGACTCAAGAGTTCAACCTCCACATCCTCGTGTGCATCAAAGTGTTCAACGGGATCACCCTGTTGACAACATTCTAGGAGACATTACAAAAGGGGTAATCACTCGTTCTCGTGTTGCTAACTTTTGTGATCATTACTCCTTTGTATCGTCTTTGGAGCCCCATAAGGTGGAAGACGCATTGAGCGACCTGGATTTGGTGGTGGCCATGCAAGAAGAGCTCAACAACTTTGAGAGGAACAAAGTTTGGGAGCTTGTCAAGTCTCCACAAGCAAATGTTGTGTGCACCAAGTGGGTGTTCCACAACAAGCAAGATGAGCATGGCGTGGTGATAAGGAACAAGGAACGACTTGTGGCCAAGGGGTACTCACAAGTCAAAGGTTTGGATTTTGATGAAACCTTTGCTCCCGTAGCTAGGCTAGAGTCAATTCGTATATTACTTGCCTTTGCTACTCACCATGATTTTAAGCTTTACCAAATGGACGTCAAGAGTACGTTCCTAAATGGCCCAACCAAGGAGGAAGTCTATGTGGAGCAACCACTGGGCTTTGAAGATCAAGACTTCTCAAACCATGTCTTCAAATTGCGTAAGGCTCTCTATGGCCTCAAACAAGCTCCTAGAGCTTGGTATGTGTGTCTTAGAGACTTTTTGAATCAAAATGGTTTTAAGATAGGAAAAGCTGATTACACTCTATTTACAAAGCACTTTAATGATGATCTTTTTGTGTGCCAAATATATGTCGATACATAATATTTGGTTCTACTAACAAAGTGTTTTGTGATAAGTTTTCTAAGATAATGACAGAGAGATTTGAGATGTCCATGATGGGGGAGTTGAAGTTCTTTTTAGGTTTTCAAGTTAAGCAACTCAAAGAGGGCAATTCATAAGTCAAACAAAGTACACTCAAGACATATTAAAGAAGTTTGACATGGACAAGGCCAAACCCATCAAGACTCCAATGGCAACAAATGGACACTTAGACCTCAACGAAGATGGTCCAAGTGTGGACCAAAAGGTATATCGTTCCATGATTGGTTCTTTGTTATATCTTTCTGCATCTAGACCGGATATTATGCTAAGTGTGTGTATGTGTGCAAGTTTTCAAGCTACACCTAAGATGTGTCATATGACCGCCGTGAAGAGAATTCTTAGATATTTAGTTCACACACCTAGCCTAGGACTTTAGTACCCCAAAGGATCCAAGTTTAACCTTATTGGCTATTCCGATGCGGATCATGCGAGGTGTAAAGTTGATAGAAAGAGCACATCCGGGACATGCCAATTCTTGGGTAGATCCTTAGTGTCTTGATCCTCTAATAAACAAAACTTCATTGCTATTTCCACAACCAAAGCGGAATATGTAGCAGCCGGAAGTTGTTGTGCACAACTTCTTTGGATGCGACAAACTCTAAGGGATTATGGTATAAACTTGCGTCATATTCCTCTTCTATGTGACAATGAGAGCACCATCAAAATAGCCCACAATCTAGTTGAGCATTCGAGGACAAAGCACATAGATATTAGACACCACTTCTTGAGAGATCATTCCTTGAAAGGGGATATAGTGATTTCCCATGTGAGAACCGAGAACCAACTAGCTGATATATTCACCAAGCCTCTAGATGAGAAGCGCTTTTGTGAGCTTATGAGTGAGCTCAATATCTTAGATTCTCGAAATGTGGCTTGAAACATGCACATCTGAATGTTTACTTTACAGCTTATTCAAAAGAACGCATGTGTTTGAAAAATTCATCTCTATCTAAATTTTCTCCAAAATATTTGAAAAACTATCAACTTTGTGAGTTATGGTCATAATTTGATTGTTGATTGCTTACTGACCATATTCATAAGGTTTTGTTGTGGCAATATGTCCAAAAGGATCAACTATAGTGGCTAAAACTCAAATATATATTTTTCAGCCTCTTAGGATCGGACTAGTCCGCCCTCTGGTCGGACAAGTCTGGATCCGGACTGATCCAGGTCTGGTCCGCAGACCGGACTAGTCTGGCCCTGTCACTGGACTAGTCCGGCCCCTGGGGACTTAAATCCCCAGGAGGCGGCCCGACCCCTCGTCTCCCGCTCATTTGCTTTTCTCTCTCCCATGCGCGCACAACCTCCCTCTCGAGCGATTTTCTATTCCATCCACCAAAAATCATTTCCAGTCCGTGCATTGGAAGCCCCGGAAGCGTGGGAGACCTTTCCCAACCTTTCCCGACGTGGTCAATCCCCGATCCCGTCGATTTCTCAAGATTCGAAGAGGTAAACCTCTCTTTTCAAAAAACCTACCTCATTCTTGATTCATAGGGTTTTTGATAGGTCCCTCTTCATTAAAGTTGCTCCTAGCATCCTTGTGATCATAGCCTAGGAGTATTGCGACTTGATTCAACGATTTCTTGAAAAACCGTTAGAGTTAGGGTTTATCCTGTGCAACCCGGACTAGTCCGCCCCTGAGGCGGACAAGTCTGGTGTACACAGGACCAAACCCTAATTTTGGTTGTTTCTTGTGATTTCTTTCGCAATATTCCACCTTCTTGACCTTCTATCCCTTGTTTTCCTCCTGTTTCAGCAACAATGACAGCTCCTCACCGATCTGCTTCTCCCCCCACTGACCCCGAGTGGGAGGCGGAGCAGCTTTGCCTTGGCGAGGAACGGGCAAAGGCTGAGGTTGAGGCTGCCAAGAAACTTCTCGAGCAGCAAGAGCGAGCAAAGGCAGACAAGAAGCAACAAGCTAGGGCCGCAACTACGGCCTACAGTGAAGATGAAGCATTGGCCCGTGCCATTGAGGAGTCCCGCAAGGAACTCCGCAAGAAGAAGCGAGAGGAGCGCGAAGCTCACAATTCTTAGGCTGCAGCAGCACAAGTCTCCAAAAGGAAGAGACTTGTGACCATGGGAGAGAAAGCAAAGGGCAAGGAGCAAGCCCAAGAAGAAATTGTTGAACGCTGCATCGAGAGAGATCCGAAGAAGGGCAAGGATCTAGTTCCAGCAGAGCCCAAGAAAAGGAGGCCCACTGTGAAGATACCGGTGAAGAGGGCCGCAGGCCCTGTGATCAAGGAGAAGGGGTAGGCCAAACCCATTGGGCCCTTGGAGGTGCACACACCTGAGAGGAATCCCAACAGGCAGTGTGAAATAGCCGCCAATGTCTTCCATGGGAAAGGAGCCGAGAAGGCGAGAAGACCGAGGATGGACAAAGTCTAAAATTATGAAAGGAGCACCACCGACCCTAGGTTTTGGTGTGACTTTCACTGTGACTATTTCCGTCTAGTCTACCAGAACATGAAGAAGCCAGTGATCGAAGCACAATGGATAGACTGGAAGTACATGGCCCAAAAGCAACATTCTGCTTTTGATGCGGTCATTGAAGATGCTGAGCGCCATGAGCTCAAAGGCATCATGGGCTTCAAATATGACTGGAATGTTCAAGTTATCCTGCAATTCTACTCCACCATCTACTTCACCACTTCAGGTGATAGACGGTTCATTTGGATGACACATGGCGAGCAGCTCTTAGTTACTTTTAAGGAGTTTGCCAAGATTCTCGGACTTGAGGCCCATTTGGACCATGAGATCATTATCTCTAACCTCAAGGCCGTAGACAGAGATGAGTTGGCCTACATGTATCCCAGTCATGTTCAGTATGATGCCGGGCATGCTCGCAATATAAAGCCATTCTATAGCATTCTGAACAGGATCCTGAGGAGGACAATAGCACCAAAGGATGGTGATGCTGGGGTGATCCAAGGCAATCTGAGGCACCTGCTACTCTTTATTGATGGGGAGGAGAAGTTCAACCTCGTCGATTACATCTTCAACGACATTTTCAACATCTCGCATACCCCCAACCGTGCTTGCGGGTATGCCCCCTACATCATGTATCTCATCGAGAAGGTGTCAGGATTGACCTTCGTCAAGGATGTGACTCATCGCCCGCTCCATCCTCAGACGCCACCTGTAGTGTCGCCTCCTCTGCGCCGAAAGAATGTGGAGCCTTCCTCTCACTCGGTGGTGCCAGCTCCTCACCCCGTGGCACCTCCCTCTCCGCCTCCACCTCAGTCGATGAGCGCCTTCTTCAAATGCTTCAAATCTATCTTCACCTCCTGCCAAAAGCAAGAGATCCGGAATCAGCGGGCACACAAACGCCAAGAAAAATATCTCAAGGCGGTGTGTGACAAGCTGGAGGTCCCCATGTCACCTCCGGAGGAGAGCGATGGTGAGATCACGCCATTCCTCGTCTTCACCAGCGACGAGCTCGCCCAGCTCCAAGAGGATGGGAGCTCTTCCCGGGCGGCTCCCTCAGCACGGGTCTCCGACGTTGAGGATCACGAGGATCCGGACGCCACGTAGAGCGACTCCCGTGACGAGGCAGTGGACGACGACGAGGACGACGACTAGTGGATAGGCCTCGTGTTCCCCTCTTCTTTTCCTTTTTGGTGTCTTGATGCCAAAGGGGGAGAGTTAGATGGGGGGGGGAGTTAGAAAGGATGGGGGAGAGTAATTAGATGTGAGGAGAGTAATCCTTATTTTGGATCCTTGGACATGTTGCACTTCTCTATGTAATATTTATGCCATTCGAATGTTTCAATTTGCTTAAATGTAATACTTATGTCATTCGAATGTTTAAATTTGTGCAAGACTATATTTTGATTGTTTAAACAATATGATGCTTTGAATGTCTATCCTTTAATCATATTCATATTTATTATGTCTTGTCACAAATTGTTGAGCACAACACGTAGGCACCCCACCATAACGTGTGTGTGTGTATGAAGGACTCCCTCAATCTCTCTTTTATGATGCATTCATTGAGGGGGAGTCATTCATACACCCGCACGTTATGAAAACCAAAATTTATACTCTTATATGTGAAGACTTAATGTGTTGTCATCAATCACCAAAAAGGGGGAGATTGAAAGTGCATCTAGGATCCCCGTGGGTTTTCGATGATTGATGACGACAATTAAGTAACTAATGAGCTCAGTGATCTTAAGCACAGGTGTGGATTCAAGCGGTAACACAAACCCTCAAAAAGGAAAAGGATGAAAACGGCGATGTCGACTCGAAAAGAAGAAACTAGGGTTTCTATCATGTCGAGTGTAGACTAGCCAAATAAGTGTGAGGATGTGTGTGTAAAGTGCATAGAGATCAAGTTGGGAGCTCAAAGCGGTTTAGAGATCAAACCTATTGAGAAAAGAGAGTTGGAAGTAGTCTGGCAGGAGTGGCCGGACTAGTCCGTGCAGGTGGCCGGACTAGTCCGTTCCTGGCCGGCCAAGTCCGTTTTCAGCTGGACCAGAAGGGTCTGACTGAGTTCGGACTAGTCCGTAGTGAGACAGACTAGTCCTGGTAGTCATGGAGTGGGTTTTGGGGGCTAAGTCCCAAAACCACGGACTTGTCCGTTTTAGTCCGGACCAAGAGGTCCTGACTGAGATCGGACTAGTCCGCCCTGGGGGCCGGACTAGTCCGGATATGTGAGGAGTTGGTGCTTCAGCGACTAAGTTTGGGTAGGTCGGACTAGTCCGCCCTGGGGGGTCGGACTAGTATGTGGTCTCCAGAGTAGTCCGTTTTCACACAGAACAAAAGGTTCTGTGTGAGATTGGACTAGTCGGGTGTGGGTCGGACTAGTCCGTTTTTGAAGTGACCGTTTGAATTTGAAGTTTGGCGGGTAGTGTGACGATTTCCGTGCAGTGCGACAGTTGTCAGGGATGTCAGTGGTCCCAAAGGCCGGACTAGTCTGGGTCGTAGGGCGGACTAGTCCGCCCATCTGCTGAAGTCAGCAGTATGGGCTGGGAACCTCTATAAATAGAGGACCCCTGGGTTCATTTGAACCATTCCTTGAGCACTTTGAAACCCTAGTGCCGCCACAGCAAACTTTGAGCCTCCAAAAGCCTTCATCTTGCCTACCTTTCCTCTAAAACTAATTCTTGTGTGGATTAGGGTTTGGTGAGGTGAAGAAGAGGAAGAACACCGCTCTAGGCTCTCGGTTTGATCTCTTGCACTTGTGATTCTTTGTGATATGTGGCTTGAGTTGATCTTTGTGATTTGTGATTGTATTTGTGGTGGGAGCCTCAGATTGTGAGATGCCCTAACGAATCTTGTATTCACCCCTTTGTGATAGTGGAGAACCAAGTCAGGCCCTTGTGGTAAACTTGGTGAGGGAAGGGTTGTTGAACCTGGTCCTTCGTGGACTTCTCAACGGGGACGTAGATTCCTTCGTGGGATCAAACCTCGGGATAAAATTCTTGTGTCCATTGTGTTCTTAGCTTTCATTTATCGCACATTGCTTCTAGGGTTAGCCTTACCATTTTGGTCATCACTCTTGTTTCATTGTGATTCTTAGACTCACACTTGCTTCATAACTTGTTAAGGTTCACTAAGTCATTCTAACATACTTTGCATCAAAATAATCAGATTAAAACTTGTTATAAACTCCTTTTTAGGCTTTCCCTGCAGGAGGACCGGACTAGTCCGCCCTTGGACCGGACTAGTCCGCCCCCTTGAGTACTAATCTTGTTTTATTAAGTCATTTTAGGTCTTTTAACCTATTCACCCCCCTCTAGGCAACTTTCAGGTGTAGTAGAAGAAATTCTGAGACAACGGGGACCCCCTATCAAAATTGATTTCTAGAATTTGGCAGTGCAGCCATTCCTTAGAGTGATCTTTGTAGCCGCAGCAAAGAGGCTCTCATCAATTGAATCCATCGGCAGGTCCATGCCAGAACACGGCTTCGAGGGGGAGCACCAGCAATGCAATAACCATCTGAGTCAGAGTGCTCTTCTGAACTTTTCAAGGTCCAGAATGCCAAGTTCGCCAAGATCTACTGGTCTGTAAACGTGAGCCCAACTAACCTTACACTTTGCTCTAGTGGTATTCTACATTCCAACCCATGAAAACTGGCGCCGTAGTTTATCAAAGGACTTGAAGAACCGCTTAGGCAACTTGAGAGTAGTCAGTGCAAAGATGGGCAGTGTGCTAAGCACCGAGCGGACCAATTCTCTGCACCCTGCCAGGGAGAGGAGCCCGCTTTGCCAACCAGCGAGTCGGCTTTGCACCCGGTCCTGAATGGGCTGTAGATGTGTCGTGGACAATCGTGAGGTCGTCAGCGGAAGTCCCAAGTAGGTTAAAGGTAGATCGGATATTCCCGCGATAAAGCTTCTGGTAATCTCCACAATGTCGAGGCCTTGATAGCATATAGGAATTACCGAGCTTTTTTGCATATTCACCCGCAGCCCAGTGGAGTCCCCAATCCAGTCCATGATCTGCATAACAGTCCGGACTTCACTCTGCACTGGGTTGACAAACATGATTACATCATCGGCGTAGAGGGAAATCCGAAGCTTTGTTGCATCCTCAGACAAGGGCGACAGTAGGCCAGATCTTGTTGCTGCCTCAAATGCATGCTGTAGTATGTCTATGCCGAGAATAAATAAATAGGGCGAGATGGGATCCCCTTGAAATATACCTCATTTGTGTTTAATAAACGATCCTAGGTTGCCATTTGACTTTACTGTCGATGAAAATGACGCTCACAGAAGACAGAGCCAGTTTATCCAACGATTTGGAAATCCTCTTTGTATCATCATTTCAATCAGAAACTCCCATGAGATGGAATCAAAAGCTTTTGAGATTTCGAACTTGAATTTGAGAATTGGTCGATCCTTTCTGTGATACAACTATGCCAAGTTGCGTACATATAAGTAATTATCATGGATGCATCTGCCTTTAACGAATGCACTCTAGGCTGGCATGACCAGGAGATCGATGTGCTGCTGCAATCTCAAAGCCAGAACCTTGATGAATAGTTTTGCGAAAGAATGTATGGGGCTAATCGGCCGAAAGTCGACAGGCTGTTCTGCCGACTCGCCTTTAGGCAAAACTGTTATCACTGCACCATTGAGTTTCCACAACGGTCCAGTTCTCAACTCTTGTATGCTCTTGAAAGCTGCCAGGATGTCGCTTTTGATTATCGATCAGCAGCATCGATAAAAATCACTAGTGAAGCCGTCGGGTCCTGGTGCTTTTTCGGATGGTAATTCTTTGACAGCCGGTCCAATTTTCTCCTCTGTAAATGCCCTGTCCAAGTTGTTTTGCTGGAGCCGAGTTATCTCAAATGAATCCCATTGGAGAGTTGTTGTACGATGTTGTCAGCTGCCCAGGGTGCTGTGAAAATGGTCATGGAACATCTCTGCTATATTTTCTTGTTGTGTTTTATAGCCTCCCCCTGGTCGCCTCAAATGTGGTATGAATAGCTTCTTTGTCCGTGCATTTGCACGGAGGTGGAAAAAGCTAGTACATGCGTCTCCAGCTCTCAGCCAAATCAGTCGGTAGGCCTGACGTCGACGAGCTCGCTCTATGGCTGCAAGGCCAAGCACTCTGGTTTTGAGGTCCTTTCGCAGGCTATGCTCTGCTGTGGATAGCACTCTGTGCTCTTGGGAAATATCCAGCTGCAGGATAAGTTCATTGGCCATTGCTAGCTGCATTTGGGCTTTTCCAAAGACTTGCCGACTCTAGAGTCTAAGTGCAACAGCGGTGGCCCGAAGCTTGTTGTGGAGCGTGGCCAATGGAAATCCTGACGGTGCCACTGAGCTCCATGCATTACCGACCACCTCTTGGAAGCCAGGAACTTTGGTCGAGAATGTTTCAAATCGAAATACCGCCTGGCGTCGTGGTTGTTGCTGGTGGTAGAGCAAGAGGGGACAGTGGTCCAAAAGGGATGATGATAGTGGCCTGAGGCAGAATCCGGAGAAATTGATATCCCATTCTGTGTTGCAAAAAGTTCTTTCTAGTCGAACCATTGTTGGGTTAAGACGTTCGTTGCTCCAAGTGAATCTCCGGTTCTGGAGGGCAAACTCCTTGAGCTCACAATGATCTAGGGTGCGCCGAAAAGAGCCCATTAGTCGTCGGTTGATGTTGGAGTTGTTCTTATCACTAGCTTGATAGATAAGATTGAAATCACCCACGCAAAACCATGCCACGCCAGTAGGGGGTCTCATGCTGCTATGTTCTTCGAGGAAGGCCTCTTTTGCTTGGTCATCGCAGGGACCATAGACCGATGTTAATCTGAAACCCTCGTTAGCTCCGATGAGCTGCAAAGTAACTGACAAGCAATAGCTGCCTCTGACCGGATTATGACCCTGGATGAAAACTGGATCCCAAGCAATCAACATGCCTCCGCGTGTTCCTACCGTAGAGAGAGCTTCCATTTCACATAGCCTCGGTCCCAAAAACTGACGTTGCACATTGGATGGAATGTCCGATAGCTTGGTCTCTTGAAGGCATATGATCATTGGAGCAGCTGATTGCACTAGGTCTTGGACTACTTCTCGCCTTGTCGGTAGATTCAGGTCGTGGACATTCCAGGAGAGCAGGCTAATGTAGTTGTGAGCCATGGGGGAACTTAACTTCAACATAGCAGAGATCTTGATCTGTCCAAGGATACAGACTAGAATACAGACTAGAACACAACCTTGCATGCGCAACACTGACATAACCCACAAAGAACACACTAATCATCCATGCTGATACTTTTGTACGCCTGATTGGCCACAGAGAGGCTGCCACTAACAACAAGACCACACTGGTAATTTGATAAAACGGATACATGATCAAACACTGAACAACACCAGGCCCGGGCATATCGGCATCATATTATCAGGCTTCCACTGCCATATCATCCGCTGCTAGCATTGCGGCTACTGCAGTAAGTGGTTTACTCTCCAGTTGTAGGGCATTACGAAGCGCAGCAATGGCCTTGTCAGACAATGGCTTCTTGAAGGCCTCAGTATACTTATCCACTGCTGCATCCCCCGTGGGCTCAACGCCCGTATCATCCAAAATACGCATTAGGCGTTGTTGAGCGTGCTGCGATACCAGAACCACGTTTGGGCGAGCTGCCTGCCGAGCACTGTGTCTGGTTGGCTCTAGTGGTGTGTCCTTCTTCTTGCGACGACTTGCCTTCGCTGGCGGAGGGGCCGGTATGGCAAGGAGGAGCGCATGACTCGGCTAGAACAGGGCAGGGAGGTTTCTTGCACCAACTTCTGGCGGAGGGCTCGTAAGCTGACGAGGGGGGCCAGTTCCTTCGTCAAGGCAGCCCAGTTTAGTTGGGCCGGCGATATAGGTTCAAGATGGTGCTCCATCTGAGTTTGAAACTCAGAGACCACCTCAAACAGATTGTTGATCGTCAGGTCCTGGCATCTCGACAGCTCCAGCAGCATCGGGTCGACATCGACCCTTTGGGGAAAGGGTCAAAGCTCCTTTTCATGTTGCACAGCAGCAGAGCAGGGTCATAAGCTTCTTTTGGCCCCTCCTTGCATCATGTCCCAGGTGGGTCAACTACTGTAGCACCCACGAGACTCTGACCTCCTTTGTGTGCATGAGGTGTGTCCTGTGCACCACTTCCAAGTTTTGGCACCCAGACCTTGGAGGCGCAGCGCTGAAAGGCTGCAATGCTGCCCGTGGTCCCCCTACAACATTGTTGGCCTCCGAGAGCCCTTGTTGCAGGTTATGGGGGCCATTGCTAGTCCTGGCGTCGCTGCAAGGTCCCACCATTTAGACGGTGGTACCCCTCGAAGCCCGGAGGAGGTCGACTGTCATCGCGGTCGTCATCGCACTGGGCACCAGGGACAGGTGGGCGACATCCACCACGGCGTTGGCCAGGCCGGGTAGCACCCCGAGCTTCATCTGGGATGCCGGGAGTCCAGGTGCACCTATGATAGCACGACGCCTCGACGTCGACAGAGTTGGAGGACACTTAAGAGATCCTGCCACCACTACCATCGGAGGAGGAGGAATCTGGCCAGACTGGGGTGAAATCGTAGAAGTGGTCAAGATGAATAAGGATGTCTACCCCATTTCCCTCCGGTGGAGTGTTCATCTCGACGTTTGGCGGACCACCAGAGAGGCTGGAACAGCCAGCGTCGGATGGAAAGAACGTAACAATCTTTGAGCATAGTAGGAGGTTGGGGTCAGCCATCCAGCCAACAAACCCAAACTCGTCCAGTAGCGCCTGTGCCGCAGTGGCGTGATCCATGTGATCGAACAAGCAAATATCACCAAGGATCTGTCGAACGCTCTCCGCCGAGCGAGTGAAGGGGGGGGGGGGGCGCTCAATCACGATCTTCACACAGAAAAGTCAGGTTGTGCCCCGAGATGTTGCACCCAAGCTCCATGGCGAAGGCCTGAATTCAGCCCCACCCACGAAGATGCTGCCATGCCGAAGAACATGATCACACTGCTCCAGATGAGCAAGTTGAGCAAAGAAGGAGGTATCATCGTGGCGACTAACAGGAACATCCTAGAACAGAATGTGAGCCTGCTGGCCAATGGCGTGGCGCATATCGCCGACCCCTGCAGCGTGGCGGTCGCTGATAGCAGAGAGGATGACCATCCGACGACGGAGCCGAGCCATCTCAGCCGCCATGATTCCCGAAATCAACGGGGCAGACTGGCCATGCATCGACCTCCATGACGGGGCTTGTCCGGCTCCCTCCATTGGGATGTCAATGGTGCCGGTGGGCAGGCCTTGACAGAGCACGTCTCGGAAGGACTTCCCAGAGCAGACTGGGCTAGAGGATGTTGGGAGGGGTGGGAAGACTAGCCTACTCTTGGTGTCAGGGGCAGGAGCAAGGAGTCTCGGGTGCAGGCGGCGTTGGCCGTCGGAGCTGATTAGTCGAGGACACCAGTGGGTTGTATGGCCGCTATGAAGACAAGAGACACACCTTTGTGGTTCACGGCAGCAAAAAACAAAGTGGTTTGTGGCGACCCATCGATAGCAGCGTCCCCGAAAAGCCCTTTTAAGCTCCCCCGCTGGGAACAGTGCGTGCTTCATCGGCTTCCAGTCCACCTTCTTCTTGGCATGGTCAGCATAGCGATCCTCGCGCTTCTGGCGAACATCCTTCCATTCCAGTGAAAGAAATAACTCTCTGCTTCCAATAGCGATCATTGGGGAGTTAATATCAACATTGCGAATTTGGTCGAAGGATTCCACAATAGGGGTTTTATGACCGCCTATATAGAGATTGGAGTGATGGTCTTGCAGATTGAGGTCACACTTGGTTTCCGCCGGCGTGCCGCCAACCTCCTGTGGCGTCTTCAATGCCGGAAGAGCAGGGGAGCTTTTGACCAAAGGTTTGGTAGTCTCTAGCTCTGGGGGGAACTCCGCCAGGGAGGCCTTGGATGCAGATAGCTTGGCGTGAGGGCTCGGCATGGAAGATATCCGCTAGCTGCCATCCGGATCTCCAGGAGAAAAAGACATGGCAACAACAACCGAATTTAAGAGGGGCGGGGAGCCACCCTCACCGGCAGCAGAAGCCAGCATTCGTATCACCATCAACGCGTCATCTGACAAGATGGAGATACGGCGAAGGGGGGAGCTTCTGCAGGCGACAGGCCATGCCCATCTTCGTCAGAATCAGGGGATCCTCCATTGATGACGGGGAGGAGAGAGTATTCGTAGTTTTCGAGAGAACCTACGGAAACTCCGCTCCCACCGGCTGGACTGAGCAGGGCGGAGAAAGGAGTGCAAGCTAGGAAGGATTCTCGGCGAGGTGGGCGGCGAGAAACAAGATCGGGCTGCAGGAGAGGGGTTGCTGGCTCAGGTGATAACTTCAGGGGCGACGGGAAGCAGGATGTGGTGACAAGAGTGGTGCAAGCTGGCTGGCCGCAGGTGGTGAGGGCGGTGGACGGTGGCGAGGGGTTGGGCGGAGGCGAGGAGGCCGCTGTGGGTGGGGGACGCTCTCGGACACTCATCAGACTTCAACCCTCGCCTTCCATGGTTGCTCACTCACAAAGGCTTGCGAGCTGCTAAGTGTAGCAAGGACTGAGCTTGCAGATAACCCGTTCCTTCCCCTCCAACGTTAACTGTCCACTGAGCTTCCATCTATTGCCATGTCTGCTAGGTGACCGGAATACGCGCAAGTCTACTTCAGCTATGCTCTATTCCTTGGTGCCAACATCAGTCTCTTGCTTGTCGTCGTCCAAGCATCTAAAGAGAGTCTCGCGCTCCAGTGGCGAGGCAGAGTCCATAGCTGTTGCAAATGCTGTCGCCGAAACATCTTTGCTACACCAATTACTTCGAACTTCACCGTCTACTTCCAAACGCCACTCACATTTTATGTGACAATGTCAGCGTCAACCCAATGTATAACCAGCAATGTTAGTGTCCATCATGTTTTACATGAAACTTTTTCAGAAACTTCATCATAAACTTTTTGTCAAACTTTTTTCAAAAAAATTCAAATGAACTTATTTTAAAAGTTTTGACTTTTTTTGAGAAACTTGGCCCATACCTGCTGCTGGGCCTCATCATAGCAGCAGCAGCTGGATTGTCGCACGGAGCGCCAGATGCGACCGCGTTTAGATTAGGAGTTTTTATTGGGCCTGTGTCTATCCTAGCCTAGACATGAGAACTTCCCACGTCATCCTCATGCCTCGTGCACTTGTCATGCGATCCCCGCCGTCAAGCATGAGTATATGACCGGTTCCCATATATGTAACATGCAATGTCCATGAACAAATTCAAAGATTACATGTGAAAATACTTTGCTATCAGTACCCTGGAAAAAAGTAATTTGTAGGCCGCATTTACTTGTGTTCTCAATCGGTATAGTTAAAAAGGCCCGTGCCAGAATGCCAACATTATTTATTTTAACAAGGGAATGAACAAAAGGCTGTCACCAAGGTTTAGATTTGAGGACTTTACACGGTACACCACGATACTGATATTTAGAAAGGTATCCTAGATTCAGTCAATCCGTTTATTTAGAGCCTGTTTGGTACGGTTTTAGATTTACTTAATATAAGTCGTTCCATAGGGTTAATAACTAAGTCACTTAAAAATCAATCAATATTTTGTACTCCGTTCGAATCATTGTAGACGCTCGATTGAGTCCGTGCACCGTCTACCTGCCACAGTTCGTCACCACCTGCAGGTTCGTTGGCGGCGATCGTTGACTCGTTGTCCTCCGCCCAGCATGCTACTCCCGATCGGTTCTTTTGCTGTCATGGTCGTTCCTGCAGATTGCTGCTCTGATCGCATCCGCACTGGCGACGTGCTTTGTCCCTGCTGCTAGCTACCTTCAGTACCAGAGTAGACTGAAGAAAATAATGTTATGTTTAATCCTAAATCTGATAATGATCGTTGAGTTCTGGTTGTTTCTGTTTTTCTGTTTTTGAACATGGATTGTTTCTGTTTTCATGCCCAATGCAGAAACGCTTGGATCAAAATATAATGATTAAACCCAATATTGACCTTAAAAATAATCCTATCATCTTGGTATTTCAGAGTATTTAATTTACTAGTCTGCCATCCTTTTTTCTTATAATATATACATGTTACACATGATATCTCATAATGATCCTATAATACAGTGGACTGAAAATTATAATAATAAAGATCTGGACTGTCACATGAAGTAAATGGACCATGTGACCTTGTTTATTTTTAAACACCCATTTAATTCCAATTAAGATGTCACTTTGAGATGGAGCCACGAGTTTCTAAATATTATTTCTTTCAAAATTTTTTAACTCTTCTTGCATGGCAATAATCCAAGATTCATTAGTGGATGTTTGTGATATATCTTTGGGTTCAAAAGAAGGAACAAAAGCAGAATGAGCATAAGAGTTTGGATCGCAAAACCTGGACCGTGTGCTCGTTCGTGCAAGCTTTCAATGATTTGTTGTGGAGGATGACTTTTAAGGATGCGGAGGAGAGTAGACACTTCACAAGCTCCTTCTTCTTCATGTTCATCACAATCGAAGAACTTGTGACTTGAAGACGATCTGTACAAGCTGTAGTAGTTGGTTGGTGCTGGTTGTGGTGCAAAATCAGCAACGTGATCAACATCATTTGCTTCTGAATTTTCAGGCAGTAGCACCACTTCTTCGTCTTCTTGGATGAAAATACTCTCCCCCTCTGTGTATACAGATCTGGACCTCAATATTAGAACTAGTACCTGGGCTAGCTTCATCAAAAGAAACCTCACAAGTCTCCACAATTTTGTTAGTGTCAAATAAAAGCACACGGTAGCCTCTAGTATGAGATGGGTAACCAAGAAACATGCCATCCACAGATCTAGATTCAAATATATCAAGATTACCATGTTTTTTAACAAAGCATTTGCATTCAAAGACCCTAAAATGTGTGACACTAGTCCTATGTCGAAATCGAAGCTCATATGGTGTTTTTCCTAGCTTAGCACGCAAGAAAACACGGTTTGAGAGATAACAAGTGGTTGCAATTGCATCAAACCAAGATTTCTAGGAGTTTGATATTCATCAAGCATAGTCCTAACCATCTCAACTAAGATTCCGTTCTTTCTTTCTACAACACCATTTTGTTGAGGTACATAGGATGAAGAAAATTGATGATCTATTCTAATTTCAGCACAAAAGTGATCGAACAATTGATTTTCAAATTCGGTTCCGTTATCACTTCTAATTGCTTTTAAAGATCTTGGGTGATTAATTGATAATCTAAGAAATAAAGTTCTAAAGTGACTAAAAGCTTCGTTCTTAGAAGTCATAAAGTAAACCCAAGAGTATCTAGAATAATCATCAATAATCACAAGCACATACCATTTACCTCCAAAGGATTGAACACGTGAAGGACCTACGATGTCAAGGTGCAAAAGTTGTCAAGGTTCAGTTGTCATGGTCATTGTGAGAGGAGGATGTGAACCTGCAACCACCTTAGCATGTCTACCAGAGGAGCACACAATTTCTTTGTCTCCTTTAAGCTTAGGCAACTGACGTATGCGATCAAGACCACTAACACATGTGAGGTGATCAAAGCCTACATGGCTGTCGGTACCCTAAAAACCGTATACCCCTTGAGGTTACAAAGAACTCAAAGGAAAGTCATCTACTTGGTTTGAAGACCCTCGAAGGCCCACATGTCAGACATAACCGGGCCCGCTTCTCCAACATGGTTAACCCCTGGGTCGCCACGTGTACAACCAAACCGGAGCTATCGCCCACAAGGGGGAAGCTCCGGGCCACGTACCGAAACAGCACCTCCGGACTTAACCCCAGACCGAGAGAAGCTCCGGACCTGACACGTGTCTGGTAGCCCCTGAGCTACCTGTTTCCCATAGCAAGCTCCGGAGCTGCCACGTGTCCAATCGTCAGATCTTCAGCTTCTAACCTCCGGAAGACCTTGTAACGGCTCCGGATCTTCAAAGGAGAGCCAAGGACTTCAAGACTCGATTAAGTGTCATTAATGCCATATTAATAACACTTAAACAGACGATCTTAACACCAGTAACGGTGCTGTCAAAGCCCGTTACAAGGTCATTAAGAGCAATTAAGCGTGTATCAATACTAGTAACTGCCGGGGCCACATGTCGGGCCAGGCTAACTTGTAACGGCCTGCCCTTGTGCTATAAAAGGACAGGCCGACGATACACACAGGGACGTTCACGGACGATCACCCACGCCTCATACACTCGTGGCAAGCTCATATTGCTAATACAACAACAACACACTTGTGGAGTAGGGTATTACGCTCAAGCGGCCCGAACCACGTAAATTCTTGTGTCTCCTGTGTCAAACTCCTATTCACCTTCTTGAATCTCCGCGCGCCCACACCGAACATCAAACTCCCCTATCACTTTAGTAGTGTAGGGAGATCTGCCGGTTTCAACCGCCGACAGGTGGCGCGCCACTGAGATTTCGAGAATGGTGAACTCAGCTGCTGGATCATCCAACGGTCAACCTGCTGCTCAGGCTGTTGGGGGCAATCCCTCCAATAGGCAGCCACCAGCAGGAGCCTCAGCACCAGCAGGAGTTACACTCCCACCACCACCGTCTCCTCCAGCAAATCGTGTTGGGCAACGTGATGGTGCGCCGGCGTCGCTTACTGCGTCGGCAAATCATGACAACCCGGAACACGCGCTCCATGCAGCGCGTGCTCTTCTCCAACGTCCACCACCTCCGGATGCATCTCGGGATGCACTGGAGCAGTGGAGGGCCGATGTGGAGCATTTGGTTGCAGCAGCAGCCGAACGCCTCAACAACCAGGGTCCTCCTCCTTCAGGACGGGCCTCGTCGCAGCGGCGGACTTTGTCCGGAAGACTTGGTCCGCACGTCTCCAATTGTAGGAGACGTGCTGCATCCCAACAAGTGACGTCATTGCCCTCCGGGGCTCGATGCACTCACATGGTATCCAGGCTTTCGACTCATGACCTCCGGGCAGAGCTTGATCGCCGATACCGCCAGCAGGATGGCCGGGTCCATATTGAGCGTGCCCGTGAAAGACGGGAACTCAAGACCTTTCTACTCTTGAAGGAGTAGGAGGAGGTTGTTCAGCCCTGGCCATGCACTTGCGCATGGTTAGATGGCCACAGAAGTTCCGGCCTCACCTGCCGGAAAAATTCGACGGGACTGTCAACCCCGCCGAATTTCTTCAGATATACTCCACTGCAATCTTGGCAGCTGGAGGAAATGAGGCCGTGATGGCCAATTATTTTCCAGTGGCCTTAACTGGGACCGCCAGGTCCTAGTTTATGAGCCTTCCACCCAACTCTATCAACAGTTGGGAGGAGCTGTGCCGACAGTTCACTACCAACTTCGGGAGTTCATACACCCGACCAGGCACTGAACTAGACCTTTTTGCGGTCGTGCAAAAAGGGGGAGAATCATTGCGGTCCTTCATCCAGAGGTTCTCTCAGGTACGAAACACTATCCCTTCTATCTCTAGTGCCTCTGTCATTGTGGCATTCAGACAGGGCGTACGGGACAAGAATATGTTGGAGAAGCTGACAATCAAGGAGATCACCAGCGTCATGGAACTCTTCAGCCTGGCAGACAAATGTGCCAGAGCTGCGGAGGGCCGTGAAATGCACTCCAAACCAGCCTTGGAGGATCACAAGAAATCCTCCAAAGAAGAAGCCGCTACCTTCGGGGGTGGCAAGAAGAAAAAGAAGACCAACGGCAAGAAAAGCCGTCGGCCGGCACATCCAACGTTGCAGCTGCTGCAACTCTGGGTGGCCGGGGGCCACGCCCCGAGAAGCGACCTCGACCGTCTTTCGAAGACGGTGGCAAACCCAAAGTATGGTGTCCTATTCACAAAATGGGCAGCCACGGTTTGGAAGATTGCCGGGAGGTCCAAAACCTTGCCGAGCGCTACAACAAGCGCCGGGAAGGATCTCCTTTCCGACAGAGGGAAGGAAAACAAAAGGTCGACGAAGCTCCGGCTGAAGAGGAGTTAGGGTTTCAGGATCCCAAAAGGGTCCTGAAGGCTGTTTACACCTCCGTCGATGATGATTCTGACGTCTCTGACAATGAGCGTCGGCAGACCATGAACACCATTTTCGGTGGGTCATGGGATATCACCTCTCATCGCGTCATCAAGACTATGCGGCGGGATATGGCCGGTGTAGCCCCTACAGTCAGGCCGGAACCTCATCGAAAGTGGATGGACACCTCCATCACTTTTGATGCTTCTAATTGCCCGCGGAGCATGGTTGGAGCAGGTCAGTTACCTTTGATGGTATCTCCTACCATCAATAACATCCAGCTCCACCATGTCATGGTAGACGGAGGTTCGGGGCTTAACCTCATCAGCTTCAAAGCTTTCACTAAGCTTCAGCTCCGACCTTCGGATCTCCATCCCTCTCGACCTTTCTCCGGAGTAGGTTCGGGGGCCATTACCCCACTCGGAGCTATTACTCTCCCTGTTACCTTCGGGGCCCGGGAGAAATATCGCACCGAGAAGTTGGTCTTCGACGTCGCTCAGATCAACTTACCATTCAACGCCATCTTGGGTAGACCTGCCCTGTACAAATTCATGGCAGCTGCTCATTATGGATACCTGGTGTTGAAGATGCCAACACCAGTAGGCGTTCTACGGATCCGCGGAGATCGCACTGCCGGAGTAACTGCTCTGGAAGAACTCCACGCACTCACCACGGTGCAAGAGGAGGACTCCAGGCAGGAGCAAGCTCCAAAACCCCATCCAAGCGGCAACACTGACATTCCCGTCAAAGTCGTCAAATTGGTTCCGATGCCGCTCAGACCACCTGAATATCGGGAGGATTGAACGACAAATAGGAACTCGCGCTCATCACTTTCCTCTGGGCTAACGTTGACGTGTTTGCTTGGCAACTATCACAAATGCCTGGGATCCCCAGGGAAGTGATTGAGCACAATCCGAAGATCTACCCCGATGCCCGGCCTGTGAATCAGAAGCCTCGGAAGCAATCCGTAGAGCAGCAGAACTTCATCCGACAAGAAGTAAAGAAGCTACTCGAAGCCAGATTCATCCGAGAAGTCTTCCATCCAAAATGGCTGGCGAACCCAGTCGTTGTGCCCAAGGCCAGTGGGAAGCTTCGGATGTGCATCGACTACACCACACTAAATAAGGCATGTCCAAAAGATCCATTCCCACTACCTAGAATAGATCAGATAGTGGATTCCACCTCCGGGTGTGAGTTACTGTGTTTCCTAGACGCATATTCTGGGTATCACCAAATCAGGATGTCTAGGGAGGATGAAGAGCATACTTCAATCATCACAGTAGATGGATTGTACTGTTACACAGCCATGCCCTTTGGTCTCAAGAATGCAGCTTCAACTTTTGTACGAGCTATGTACAAAACTTTTGAAGAACTCATTAGAGACGTAGTGGAAGTGTACGTCGATGACATCGTGGTCAAGGTCAGGAACAAGGAGTCACTCCTCGACACCTTGCAGGCTGTCTTCGACAAGCTGCGGGCCACCCGCACAAAGCTAAACCCGGACAAGTGCGTATTCGGGGTTAGCTCTGGAAAACTTCTTGGTTTCCTGGTAAGTCACCGGGGCATAGAAGCTAATCCAGCGAAGATAAAAGCCATTGAAGACATGTGGCCACCAACCCGTATCAAAGACGTCCAAAAGTTAACTGGATGTCTAGTAGCCCTCAGCCGGTTCATATCAAGATTGGCGGAACGGGCACTCCCCTTCTTCAAGTTATTGAGGAAGTCTGGACCATTCCAATGGTCCGAAGAAGTAGAGAAGGCATTCCAGGAGCTGAAACAGTTCTTCACCACCCTGCCAATTCTGGTAGCTCCGAACCCTGGTGAGCCTTTGTTGCTTTATATTTCAGCTACTGATGAAGTCGTCAGTATGGTTCTGGTTGCGGAGAGACCAGAACTACCCCACACTCGGGAATCCAGACCCCTTCGGGAAGGTCCGGAGGTTCCTGAAAGCGAGTCTGGGTCCCAGCTCCAAGATTCGAACCCACAAGAAGTCGCTTCAGGAGAGCTAGACCCCTCCGGGAGGGTCCAGGTCATTTCTGAAGAAGCTCCGGGTTCCTCCAGCCAGAACCTGGAGGTCCCCGAAGAAAATCCGGACCCCTCCGAGAGGATCCGGATCAATGAAGAGGAAGCTCCGGACCCCTCCGGGAGGGTCTGGACCGTTCAACGCCCGATATACTTCATTAGTGAAGTATTACATGATGCCAAGACTCGATACCTAGAGGTGCATAAGCTGCTCTATGTAGTTCTTATTGCCTCCAGGAAGCTTCGTCATTACTTCCAAGCTCACAAAGTCTCGGTGGTGACCTCCTACCCACTTCGAGCAATCTTGCATAATCCCAATTCAACTGGGAATATTGCAAAGTGGGCAGCGGAATTGGCTGAATTTGATCTTGAATTTATTTCAAGACAAGCAATTAAGAGTCAAGCGTTGGCAGATTTTGTGGCAGAATGGACTCCCTCTCCATCAAATCCTGGGGGCCCCAGTGAACAGAAGACGGAGCATCAAGCTCCAACCTTCACCGAGCCTCACTAGACCCTCTACTTCGACGGCTCCATGCAGAAGCAGGGGGCCGGAGCTGGAATCCTTCTCCTTGCACCGACTGGGGAGAAGGTAAAATACATGGTACACCTTGACTTCAAGGCAACCAACAACATGGCAGAGTATGAAACACTCATCTACGGACTAAAGGTGGCACTGTCATATGGTGTCAAGAAACTGCTGGTCAAAGGAGATTCACAGCTCATCATCAAGCAGGTGAAGGGTGAATGCTCCTGCAATAATCCCCAGCTAGCTGCTTACCTCCTTGAAGTCCAGAGGCTTCAGAAGGACTTTGAAGTCCTAGATCTCCACCATGTTCAGCGTGCTCATAATGCTGAAGCTGACGAACTCTCGACCAAAGCGTCAACCGGAGCTCCGGCTCCTGACGGAATCTTTGTCCGGAGGTTGTCAAAACCAACAGCTCAGCCTGCCGAACTGAGCGAAGGGGGCGAGATTAGCATCCCAAAGCTGACAGTCCCGATGGCCCTATTACCATGGCAGCCATCAAGGGTCGTAGGTGCTGCCGGGAGCTCCGAGCAACCCAGCACGCAAGACTCAAAAGCTCAAGCTAGTTCCGATGCATGGATCTCGGAGATCCGGAGCTACTTGAAAGACAACATCCTTCCTGACGATGATGTATCCGCTGACCGGGTAGTCAGATTGGCTAAAAGATACACGTTGGTAGAAGGGGATCTCTACCGGCGCGGTGCCAACGGCATCCTAATGCGGTGCATCACAAGGGAAGAAGGCTGCGAACTTCTCGTAGAAATCCATGGAGGCGAGTGTGGGAATCACGCATCTTCCCGCACGCTGGTCGGTAAAGCCTTTCGACATGGCTTCTACTGGCCTACAGTGCTCCAGGATGCAACTGAGCTAGTGAAGAAATGTGAAGCATGCCAATTTCATGCGAAGCAAATTCACACACCAGCTCAGCCTTTACAAATGATACCTCCTACATAGCCCTTCACTGTGTGGGGGATGGACATCTTGGGACCTTTCCCAAGAGCCGTCGGAGGTTACAAGTTCCTGTACGTCTCCATTGACAAGTTCACCAAGTGGCCGGAAGCAACTCCAGTTGTGACAATCAACAAGCAATCTGCTATCAACTTTCTGCAATCCATTGTAAGCAGATTTGGAGTCCCAAACAAAATCGTCACTAATAATGGGACTCAATTCACAAGCTCAGCATTCCAAGGATATTGCGAAGACCTCGGCATACAAGTTTGCTACGCCTCCGTAGCTCACCCAGCCAACAATGGCCAAGCCGAGAGAGCAAATGCTGAAATCCTTAAAGGACTCAAAACGCGCACCTATGAGCGCCTGAAAAAACATGGAGCCAACTGGATCGAAGAGCTTCCGCCCACTTTATGGGCCAACAGGACATCTCAAAACCGGTCAACTGGAGAGACACCCTTCTTCCTGGTGTACGGAGCTGAAGCAATCCTTTCTCCGGAAATCACCTTGGGTTCACTCCGGGTCCGGACCTTCGACGAAGCCGCGCAGGACCAGCTCCGGCGTGAAGACCTAGACCTCCTTGAGGAGGGAAGGTGCCAAGCAGCTGTTCGGAATGCCTGATATCGTCAAGCTCTACGGCGTTATCACCAGCGGCATGTACACAACCGACAGCTCGAGGAAGGTGATCTGGTGCTACGGAGAATACTATCCAGAGAAGGGTTAAACAAACTCTCCCCCGGCTGGGAGGGGCCCTTCCGAGTGACTAAAGTATCCCGTCCCGGAAGCGTTCGCTTGGCTACTAAGGATGGGACACCTCTCCCAAATCCTTGGAACATCGAGCACCTCCGTAAGTTCTACACTTAATATCACGGAGGTGAGTCTTGAGTAACTTGGGGTGTATGTTATAGAGTCATTGTACAGAGTCGGGTAGTTCCTCCGGGAGAGCAGCCGGACCTTTCCCGAAAGGTCCGCAAAGCTCATGCAACACTTGTCACAGTCTCAGGACTAAAAGTGCGGCTAACTACCCTGGGTCAAACGAGAAATGAAACACACTTAGCCTGGTTCCGTACCCTAAGAGTGTACTTGTTTCCCCTGTACCCCGGACCTATAATGAAAGACATCTTCATGTGAAATAGACTCCACATGCATTTATTTTGTACAGGCTCAACATTTTTATTTTTCTCTTTCTTGTCTATAACAAAGACGTGCAATTCTTAAGAAATTTTAGTTCGACCGGTTTATATACGATTCGAGTTGTATTGTCAGTTCTTTTGGATTCAAATATCGTTCATGGCCAACTTGCCTGAAAGCCGCCAAGCCAATCTAGGGCTGGAGTGTGCTATCGACTTAGCCTGGTCAAGCACCCTAAGTACGCCACTCTACCTACACCCCAGCAGGCCGAAGTAAGGCGGGTCCATGGACAGTTGAACCTAGAAGAAAAGACAACGCATCCGGTTGTATTTAAAATCGCGTTCAACTTAAAGTCTTCTTGAGAATCGTAAGTCGCGACGAAATTATAGACAAGGAACGAATTTTACTATTTTTTCTTGGATTGAGTATGCAGGAAAAATAAAGTCTACGTTGATGGAGAAAAGCCGGAGCTAAATAAGCTCCGACTCCCCTAAGGGGACCAGCCGTCGACACTGAATATAAGATGAAACTATTGCCGGAGTTATCAAGTTCCAGCGATGGACAATGCCGGAGCTTCTAAGCTCCGACAACCTCAGGGGACCTTCACTATCGAAGACTTCAGACCTAAATTTTACAAGTTCGGAGCAAATGAGTCTTCAATAAAAACACAATATCCTTTTGGTACATGTTCACAATCAAATTGTGTACATCTACCAGGGGGCCAAGTGAAGATAAAAGTGTTGAAGACAAAAAGTGAAATTCGCAAAAATTTGGGGATTTCATTTACCTGGAGACAAGAGATTACATCTGGAGACAAGGGATTACAAAATTGAGGAAGAAGAAGAGAAAATACAAGTGAGAACTACAGAGATGGTCCTAGACCCTATGGAAGAATTGGGCGACCTTCTGGGCGACCTCCGATACGCTGGCTCGGGTAGCTTCACCTTCTCCTTCGATGGGGCCTTCAAGCACCGGGTCCAGAGGAAATTGGGAGTTCCGGCTGGTGTAGCACGTCAGCACATACTCTGCGACGTTCTTCGCCAGGGATTGTCCCTCAACTTCCAGTTGGTCCGCGATGACATCGCCCACCTTGGAGAGCTTGCTACCTGCTGCGTTCAACGCCTGCAGCGCAAGGTCCGGCTCCGGCTCCGGATCATCCGGGCGCACGGGGCTGAAACCCATCGGCGTCAGCGCATCGTTGGCCTTGCCCAGGAACTCCCAAATCTATAGGGAGTCCGCAGTCCTCAAGCCCTTCATCTCTTCTAGGGATGTCCTGGCCGCCGTCAGTTCGGAATTCTCACGGGCGAGGCACTCAACTTCTTTGGCGTTTTGCTGAATCTTTTCAGCAACCCGCCTCTCGAGTCTTCCCAGCTCCTCCTCCCAGAGGTGGATCTTGTTCCGGCGATCAACCAGGTCCTTCTCCCTAGCCTTCACTTTTTTCTCCCGGGCAACAAGGGCACACTCTTGTTCGTAGAGTTCTTGCCCTTGCACCCAGGTCTTCTCTTCTTCCTCTTGGCAGCGCTCTTCCAATTTCTTGGTGCGCTCCTCGAGGCCCTTGTCAGCCAGAGCTACTTTCTCGGTGAACTCCTCTTCCCTCCTCAGGACATCATCCCGCAGCTCAAGGAGTTTCTGCTCTTCATCCTCGAGCCGTTTCTCCCTCTCTTCAAGTGCCTCTCGGCGCTTGATGAGTGCAGTGTTAATGACCTCTAGCCTTTCATGGCGTTCCTCGGCCGCACTGTTGGCTGCTTTGGCCTGATTGTAAATCTCCTGGGATTGAGCGTCGAGGGCCCGAGTCATACTCTCCCTGTCATCCAGCAACTTGCCCCAGTACTCCAGGCGGATCTTCTCCCGCTTGATCCACTCCTTGTCATCCGCTAGCCTCGACTGCGCCAGCTTGGTCTCGAAGTAGAGCCGGTTACGCCACCGCCTAAGGGTTTGGCGCTCCTCTTCAAGAGCCTTGCTGTCGTGGAAGAAGGCCAATTGGACTTGACGCAGACTGGAACAGGCATTGTCGATAGACATCGACAGCGGGATGGGCTCCAGACCTGGTGGGGTCTCCTCCGCTGGTTCCAGCGGGTTTTCAGATACAAAAATTGGGTCCCACTCCACGAGAGTGGACCCCTGAGCTTCCAAGGCACTAGGGCCGTCCTTCGGGATGGCCTTAGTCGCCATCAAAGAAGGCCCCGCCGCCAAGTCTTCGTTCACCCCCTCGGGCAGGGGGCCAGCGACTTCGCTTGGGCACTCCGGCTCGGCCGCAGGTACCTCCGACGTCGTTGCTTCCGGAGCAGGAGCTGCTACTGGCTCCGGTCTGGGCACCTCTTCCGAGGGAGGCTCGAGCTCCATCACCTCTTCAACCACCGGCTCAAGAGCCGGAGGATCTTCAACTTCGACCGGCCCTGAGACCGGAGCTCCAACAATAACCGGCTCAACGGCCGATGCTTCAGAGGTAGCCGGCCTAACTGCCGGAACTACCTCGACCTCCGGCTCGCATGCTGGGGCTTCAGTCATCTCCAGCTCAACCGCCGGGGCTTCGACACTTTCCGGCTCAGGGGCCGGGATTACTACTTCCTCCGGCTCAACAGCCGGAGCTTCCATCACTGCAGCACCAGGACCCGAGGCTTCGACCTCCGAGACAGTTGCCGCTGGCGCATCTTCACTCCCATGGTCCGGCGCTACCACGAGAACTTCTGGGGACGAGTCGAGGTCCATGACCACGACAGCCGGCGCCGGAACTGTCGCAGCCTCAGCCACCACTTGGGGCGGCACCGGGACAGGAGCAGAAGCTCCCACCCTCACGACCTCAGACACTGTGGCTGAGGGTGGAGCCTCACTCCCCTTCTTGGGGACGCTGCAGATGATGAACGAAGAAAATTAACAAACAGTTGCTACAATTAAATAATTGTCCAAGGTAAAGATTAAAAATTACCTTGGGAGGCTTCCGCACCAGCTTGCGTGGAACCTTTTTCCTGGACGTTCTGGGCTGGCCATAGTTGGCGTAGAAGCTCCAGAAGGCCCCCTGGAACTTGTTGCAGCCACGAGCGTTTCCCGAGTCGAGGCTCTCCTCGATCGGGAAGAACCCCCGGACCTGGAGGCTTCCACCGACCCAGGTGCCGGAGTCGTGCGCCTGGAGCTAGCACCCCAGGAGGATCCCACCGCGGGAACAGACGCGCTCCGGGAGGACCCCACTACAGGAACGGTCTCGTTCCGGAAGGACCCCATTACGGGGACAGTTGCCACGGTGGTAGAAGACCTCCCCCTCCAGGGAGAAGGAACCAAAGCGGAAGTAGTGGGCCTGACGGACCTTCCGTCGGCATGCTGCAACTTCCTCTTTCGGCTTTCTGGCTCATCCGCCAGCTCATTGCCCTTGCCGATGACCTCGACCCTTGGCTTTGGGGCAGGGACGGAGCCATCTTCGGGCATTCCGGGGATCGCCACCCGGGTGGTTGATCTTCTCTCGGCGACACCAAGGTCGTCAAGCACGGGCATCTTCCACCGGAGCTCCCTGCTGAACTCCACTTCCACGTTCAGAGGGAGAAAGGCTGACCGGGGAGTCAAGTCATCACCGTCGACGTCGATGCCGTGTTGGAATTTCTTGAGGTGGAACTCCAAGGTTTTCCCCACCATGTTGGACTTCAACCCGGTCTCAACCCGGTCCTCGTCCATCATGCTGTTGAGGGCCCAAGCGAGCTTCTCCCTCCTCTTCAGCGGCGCCCACCTGTTGACCAGGAAATTGCAAAATACCGCCTGAGGAGTCAATCCTCCCTCCACGCATTGGCGGATCCTGGTCAAGGCGGGGTTGAAAGCTTCCGCCAGCACCGGAGCTTCACTCCAGATTGTCGTGTTGATGCCGGGCAGACTGTCGGGCAGCTCCAACCTCTCGTGCTCCTCCACCCTGATGACTATCCAGTCTTTCTTCCAGTCATCCCACTTCCCGGAAGGAAACGACTGGAGGTACTTGAATGGGCACTTCTTGCGCTTCACAAAGTAGTAGAAGCCAAGATACTCATTGCTCCGGCCGGTGGTGTGGACGGTGAAGAAGGTCCGGAAGAGTTCGATGCAGGGGGGGATGCCCACCCACATCTCACAGAAGTGGACGAAGATAGACACGAGGAGAATGGAGTGAGGACCAAGGTGGTATAACTGCAAACCATAGAAGTCTAGCAGCATCAAGAAAAAGGAAGAGAAAGGCGGGATCAACCCCACCATGGCGTACGAAGAAAAGTACACCATTTCGCCGGCGCGCTCCTTCTCGAAGGGGAGCTCTCCGCCGGCACGGACCAAGCGGTTGAAGAAGTCCGAGGACCACCCCATGAGGGCCCGTACCTTCTTCAAATCGCCGTCGGCCTTCAAGCGACTCTCGCGGAGACCCAACTCCATCGCAACACGGCTAGGCAAAAGAAGAAGAGCGGAGCACGAGTTGGGAAGTTTGAGCGCAATATCAGATGAGAGGCGTAAAGAACTCCCGATGGTGCGCACTTTCCTTCTTAAGTAAGCCCTCGCAATGCTTGGATGGAAACCGCAAGGAAGTCGAAGATACCACTCAAGAATTCAACCCAGCCGATGACAGGAGGGCCCAGGACCACCCCGACGATCAAGTCGAGGCTATTACCCAGGCGAACGGTTGTCATCACGAGGCGGGAAACCCAAAGGCGCGGCCTGACAAGGCGCGCGGAACCGATATGGTTTTCGTATCGGGAACCGGCGACCTTCAATTGCGTGAGATCCGCACGTCAAAGATCTCATCTGCCGCACGAGGTGCACCACGCGGCGGGATCTAACTATAAATCCCTGCGAACGGCACCTTCGAAGACCCTTGAAGACTCAGTTCAAGAGTCGCGAGGATGGACCCACCTCCGATGGAATGACTTCACCCCAGTGATCTTCCTCGGAGGTAGGTCCAGGGGGCCACTGTCGTTACCCTAAAAAACGTACACCCCTTGAGGTTACAAAGATATCAAAGGAAAGTCATCTACTTGGTTTGAAGACCCTCGGAGGCCCACATGTCAGACATAACCGTGCCCGCTTCTCCAACATGGTTAACCCCTGGGTCGCCAAGTTTACAACCAAACTGGAGCTATCGCCCACAAGGGGGAAGCTCCGGGCCACGTACCGAAACAGCACCTCCGGACTTAACCCCAGATCAAGAGAAGCTCCGGACCTGACACGTGTCTGGTAGCCCCTGAGCTACCTGTTTCCCACAGCAAGCTCCAGAGCTGCCACGTGTCCAATCATCAGATCTTCAGCTTCTAACCTCCGGAAGACCTTGTAACGGCTCTGGATCTTCAAAGGAGAGCCAAGGACTTCAAGACCCGATTAAGTGTCATTAATGCCATATTAATAACACTTAAACGGACGATCTTAACACCAGTAACGGTGCTGTCAAAGCCCGTTACAGGGTCATTAAGAGCAATTAAGCGTGTATCAATACTAGTAACTGCCGGGGCCACATGTCGGGCCAGGCTAACTTGTAACGGTCTGCCCTTGTGCTATAAAAGGACAGGCCGACGATACACACAGGGACATTCACGGACGATCACCCGCGCCTCATACACTCGTGGCAAGCTCATATTGCTAATACAACAACAACACACCTGTGGAGTAGGGTATTACGCTCAAGCGGCCCGAACCACGTAAATTCTTGTGTCTCCTGTGTAAAACTCCTATTCACCTTCTTGAATCTCCGCGCGCCCACACCGAACATCAAACTCCCCTATCACTTTAGTAGTGTAGGGAGATTTGCCGGTTTCAACCGCCGACAATGGCCAAGTCTACGATGCCAAAAATATAAGTCTTCTGAATCATTAGCAATTAGACACCTATACTTAGCGGATGACATGTCAAAATCAGCTTTAGAAACTCTTCCAAACCGAGACATGTTAAAAATAAGCTCATCATTTGAATCTACAACCTTGAAACAATTTTTAGTGAAGTTAACTTCTAGATTTTCATCTAACAATTGTGAAACATAAAGCAAGTTGTATTTCAAATTTTTAACAAGTGCCACATCTTTAAAAGTGTAGTGATTATTAACTCTAACCGAACCCTTACCAATTATAGGAGTTGAAGAATTATCGGCAAAAGTAACATTTTCTACACATGACACAAAAGAGAGGGAGGAGAATCATTCTTTGTTACCGGTCATGTTGTGTGACAACTGAATCCACAATCCAAATGTTCTCCTTCCTCAAATGTGTAACATACATAACAATACATTACGTCAATGACTCAATACTGGGGTTAGTCAAAAGATATTTAGGAATCCAGTACTGAGTCACACGACGTCCAGCAGGAATAACACGCGAAAGCTGAAATAAAAAAGCAGGTTCATGAGCCAAAGTTTGAGAATTCTTGTACCCAACTACTGACCTACAAGGTGTTACATGTGTAGCACAAAAAACTGTAGGTTTGGGAGCAACTTTTGCATGTTTTCGACTCATTACAACAGGTTGCATGTTCCTAACATTCGGTTTAGCATGTGTAAAAAATTTTGCATGAGAGTTATGATATCTAGCTTGCATTCTTTCCTTTTTCTGTTGTTTATCTAATTTATAACAAAAATCTATGACATGAACATCTCTACCACAATAGGTGTAATGAAATTTAACTTTTGTGATCATGTCTAGATGAGAAAGCAACATGTTTTTTAGAAACTAAATGAGACAACACTCCTGCAGATTTGAAAACCACTTCTTTTTGTTTAGGGACTGTTTGAATCAAACCACTTCCTAATGACTTTACAATTTTAGGTGGATGTGCCTTAGCATGAGCATGGGAATTAAAACCTAAACCAGATTTATCATTACATGATTTAGAGGAATTCAGCAACAAGTTCAAATTCTTATTCCCATTACAAAACTGCTCTGGTGTCCTATTCATGTCATCAAGTTTCTTAGACAAGTCTAGGCAGTTTTCACATGAACTTCTTCCTTTTAGTTTGCAATTAGAACAATATTTGACTTTATGAGAACGTAAAACATTGTTTAATATAGATATATTATTCATAGCATCGTGCAGTTTCTTATCAAGATCATCACAAGTAGAACAATGCAAATCAATTGTAGAACTGCTAGCATCTTTCAAGTTTTTATCATTAAGCGCAGCAAGTTTTCTGTTCTTTTCAATTTCTAACTCAAGTTTATCAAGTGTGGAGGTGTGTGCACTTCTTAGGGAGGACAATTGTTCATATATAAGCTCATATGAGGAACAAGAATCATCACTAGGAATCAAAGATTTCAAACGATTAATTTCAGATTCTAGTGACTAAATTTGAACAACTTTGTCCCTTAGTTTTTTGTCCTTTTTTTAAGTATAACAGTGGCACGAGAAATAACATCACACATTTCTTTGCAAGTAGGACATACCTCTTCATCGTCACTGTTGTGTTCTGCCTCCTCCATACTTGATCTTGAGTTACCCGGCATGACGCACATAGTCGCCAAGTTTTCTTCATCTTCATCACTCCTGGAGTCCATGTTGCTCAAATTGTTATCGAGGAGTGCTAAGAGAATGTGCTATGCCACTTTCCATTTTGTAAACGTTTTATTTTTCTTCTTGTTGCCAGAAGAGGTCTTGAACTTTGTTTTCTTTTCATCACGGGTGGTAGGACCTAAAAGGTTAGGGCAATTTGTACGAAAATGTTCTGTCTTACCACATTTGAAGCATCGTTGAGAACCAACACTTCCTCTTCTTTGACTTCTCACATTTTGCAATGCTTTTGAGAATCGAGTAGAGAGAAGTGCTAGCTCCTCCTCTGGAAATTCTTCAATCTGCTCAAGGGTTAGAGACGAAAACAAAGCAAGTGTACCACATGATGAAGATTGTATAGAGCTAGGCGTGTCATGTTGCAAAACAAATACAATAGACTTGTTGGGATTATACGTGAGGTTATGTCAATTTCATGAGTTTTTACACATATTGCGAAACCTCGCGCCTGAATGAAAGCCTCCATACGTGCCTTCCAAACCTGAAAATCAATGCCACTGAACATACAAGGCTTTGCAGAGTATATCTCCATGTTGATTAGTAAAAAACACATGCAAATCATAGAGATTAGAGCATCATGGATCTGATAAGACCATGTGAAAATCTACCAGAGGAGGGATGAATGGTAGGTTAAAACTTTTTCAGCAGAAGCAACAAAAACCGCTCGGCAGAAAATCGACCTGTTAAAGAAACAATGTGTGCGACTAATCTAAATGTGTTCAACTTTGATAAAAGTAATAGATATTATATAGAAACAAGTCAAGAAGACACAACAATAAGAATCATGTAAAACGGTCAAGAAAAACTCAAGTTATGATCGAAAGATCGAAAAAGGGTCAATCTGTTCTACCCGACTAAAAAATCAGATCTGTAACACTGCAATGAAACTCGTGTAGATCAGAAACCACAAATCCAATGACCGTGAAACTATCGCAGATGATAGAAAATTTAGTTGTGAAGACAACACAAAAGAATCATATCGATTGGATTTGTAAAACTCGGGGTATGATCAAAACACCGAGCCAACATCGTGCTGTCCAGAAACTCAATGAGAATGAATTGACAAAAACAAGTCGGACAAACAAGGCACAAAAGCTCCTCTAAAACTACGATCTTTATTCAATATAACACAAGAGAAACGGCCCAAAGTCGTCTTACAACGAGCTCTAGCCTCCCTTCCTTATAAATCCAGCCCCTCAAGCCAACTCAGTCCAAACTAGGATTCTAATCCTACTTAGTTTCAACCGAAACTTTCCATAACTGCTCAAGACACTTCTATATGCAAATAGAAGCCATCTTAAGACTTCCAAACACCTTAGGAACGTCCTAAACATTCCTAGAACAACTCAATTTCTTTATCCACACGAAATCTAACCAGAACCAACTCAAATCTTTCCATATTTGAGCCATAACCAACTTAGCCTCAGCCTGAGTCCATAATCCAGCCGGTTGGACCTTTCTGACTAATTCTTTACGATCACTTCTCTTCATCATGCCTTGGAACTATGTTGCCACATCCATGAACTCCCTGCACACGTGCAAACACCTTCCAATAACGTCCACGATACCTTCATATGCATTTGTCTTGATCCAAACATGCTGCATGACCTCCCGATTAACTCAACCACAATTCCTTCCGAACTTGGTTGTCAAACCTCATCTTGTCCCTAAGACTAGTTCAATGGATCCTGTCACCAGCCATGTCTTGACCTCAAGCAACACCTGCACATGAATAAACAACCAATCTTCGCGAGCCCAAGTCCTCGACTTGACTCTTGTTAATCCAAAAACCACAACACCTTATGTGAGCACATCTCATAAGCATGTTGCAAACCACAGTAATGTTTAACCACCATAATCAGCTGTCGAAGTGTTAATGCGACACTTCCCCCAGATCTGCTAAGGAGCATACCATGAAGGTTCTTGTTCGACAGGGCTTAGGCCTCAAACTAGTGTTCTAGCGGAAGAGTATGTGACACAGTGGATTTTACGTGGTTCGGGCCACAAGGAGCATAACACCCTACTCCACGGTGGATTGTATTGCTTGGTGAGTGTGTATGCGTGTGTGTGTGTGTGTGTGTATCGGGGATTCTGAGTCTGGTCCTTGTATCGGTGGTGGTCTGGGCCTTTTATAGTCAAGGTCGGATGCCTTACAAGTGTGGTCCCGGAGCCCGACAAGTGGTCACAGGGCGATCTTATCCTAAAGATCTAAGGCTTCTTCTGTAAGCTTGCTCTGACCGCGGACTTGAGGACTCGCCGTCTTGCCGCCTCTGTTGTTAGTAGCCCACACGCCATTGCTGACGTTGGCAGGGAATGTCCCATCCAACTGTCTTGGGCGTCGTAAGCTATCCACTTGGCGGAGTGGGATAGGCCTCTGGCGTCTTCACTGTGATGCGATTAGTCATAGCAGTACCTGAGATTAGGCGTGTGCCGCGCTATGCGTCTGGGGAAGCTTCGTATATTCAAGGCTTGACAGAGACAAGGCGCACTGCCCTCTTAACTTCCTCACTATCTGCTCAGGGCAAGTGGACTGACCATGCGGCCGCTGGGGAGCTCACCGCCATGGTAGAGGCCACACCCATCTCACGGGCCACGTGACAGTTCAGGAGCTCACCTCTGTGAGGGAGGCCAGGTCTCACCCCGTGGACCACGTGGTAGCTCGGGTGCTCGCCGCTGTGGGGGAGATCGGGTCTCGACTTTGTGGGCCACTTGACAGCTTGGGAGATCACCTCTGCGGAGGAGGTCGGGTCCTGTCCTGCTGGACACGTGGCTGCCTGGGAGCTTGTCGCCATGGTGGTGTTGGGCTCCTCTTTCTGGATGTCTTGTGGGCACCCCGGACCTCCCATCTGAGGCAGGTGGGTCTGGGTTTCTTGAACATCTGGAGCCCTCGGACCCTGTCATTGCTGGGAGACGAGGCACCTAGGCGGCTCTAGCTTGTGCGCGAGGGTACCCGGTATGTAGGGTACCAAAAGTTGCCCCTAGGTCCACCTTGGCATGAGGCTATGAGCACGAGGGTGGGGCCTTATCCTGCTTTCCTGTGCGGTTTCTTAATTTTGTCTTGATCTGTTGAAGCGGTGCGCTCTTCTGCTGCTGTGACCACGCATCCCTCTCTGGTTGATGGGTCGTGGCGATGGGATCTTTGCTTGCTGTGACATTATCGTGACGGTTCCCAAGGCACATGCTTCACTTCTGCTGCTTTCACTTCCGTATTTATGGGAACCACTGGGTTGCCTTCTCTGGCGGGGAACTGCTCGGGCCGGCTTTTCTGACAAGGGACCTAGGACCGCTTGTCATGGATTCCGTTGTACGAGCCGTTGATTTGGAGCCCGCTCAAATTTGCATGGTGCGCCCAAAGCCACTAAGGTACTTTTAAAAGGCGTACCTTTGTGGGCAATGGAGGTTCCTTTCTTTTGCATGCCCCAAGCATTCGAGCCTTCGATCCCTCCTTAAGTGGCTGCCCAACCTCGAGGTTCTCGACCCCCTGCTCCAATGGATTCATCTCTGCCTCCTTCCCAAATGGAGGTTGTCTCACCCGTGAGGTGGCTTTTCGGTTGGGAGGACAAGGAACGAAGGGATCTGGTCCGCCCGGCTCCATGCCACTGGAGTTGGGGGAGAAAGAGATCGTCTTCTTCCAAGCGTATGCATACTCCAGGTTTGCCCCCCCCCCTGTTTCCTTCTTCTTGATGACACTCCTAGAAGTCCTTGGGCTCCAGCTTCATCACCTATCGCCGAACTCTCTGGTGGTGGCGCCGGTGTTCTCGCATTTCTGTTAGATGTTCATCGGGGTTTACCCATGCGTGCCGGTGTTCTGGCAGTTCTTCATGTTGAGGCAGACGGGGAAGAAGAACAAAGCCAACTTCCTCAGCGGCTTCTGCTTCCAGCATCGGGCCAACAACCCCTTCAAGTACATTACCTCGCTTTCCTCGGCGAAGTGGCCTGGATGGAGGAGCGACTGGGTGATCGTGCATACCGACGCCCACGATCGCATGGTCCTGCCTACCGGCTGGCCAACGATTAGGAAGGCGGCCTGGAAGGAACGCCTGGAGCTTGAGGTGGTGTACACGCCGGTCATGAATAGGATCCGATTCCTGGCGAACCACGGCCTGTCGGAGCTGTCGGTGATGGCCAGCTTCATTCGTCGCCTTCTGGCCCCTCTCCAGCACCGTTGCTGCCCTGCATGGCTCTACTTTGGGCTCAAAGATGGTACCAGGTTGTTGAGGGGTCGCGACATGGAGACGACCCCGTAGGAGGTGTTTGAAGCTGTCGGTACCCGGCATACCGGGTACCCTCGCGTACAAGCTAGAGCCGCCTAGGAACCTTGCCTCCCAGTAGGGGCAGGGTCCGAGGGTGTCACATGTTCAAAGAAACCCGGACCCAACAGCCTCAGATAGAATGTTCGGGGGTGCCCACGAGATACCCAAAAGGGGGGCTCAGCTCCACCTTGATGACAAGCTCCCAAGCAGCCACGTGTCTAGGAGGACGGGACCCGACCTCCTCTGCGGAGGTGAGATCCCAAGCTGCCACGTGGCCCACAAAGTCGAGACCTGATCTCCCCAACAGAGGCGAGCACCCAAGCTGCCTCGTGGCCCACGGGGCGAGACCTGGCCTCCCCCACGGAGGTGAGCTCCTGAGCTGCCACGTGGCCCGCAAGATGGGCGTGGCCTCCACCATAGCGGAGAGCTCCCCAACAGCCGCATGGTCAGTCCACTTGCCCTGAGCAGATAATGAGGAAGTTAAGAGGGTGGTGCGCCTTGTCTCCATCAAGCCTTGAAGATATGCGACTGCCCCAAATGCATGGCGCAGCGCACGCCTAATGTCAGGTACTGCTATGACTAATCGCATCACAGTGAAGGCGCCGCAGGCCTATCCCACTCCACCAAGTGGGTAGCTTAGGGCGCCAAAGACAGTTGGATGGGACATTCCCTGCCAATGTCAGCAACGGCGCGTGGGCTACTAACAACCCGGGCGGCAAGACGGTGAGTTCTCACGTCCGCGGTTAGAGAAAGCTTACAGAAGAAGCCTTAGATCTTTTAGGATAAGATTGCCGAGGGACCACCTGTCGGGTCCCAGGACCCCACTTGTAAGGCATCCGACCTTGACTATAAAAGGCCCGGACCGCCATCGATACAAGGACCAGACTCAGAATCCCCGCACACACACGCATACACACTCACCAAGCAATACAATCCACTGTGGAGTAGGGTGTTACGCTCCTTGTGGCCCGAACCACATAAAAACCACCATGTCTCATACTCTTCTGCTAGAACACCAGTTTGAGGCCTAAGCCCCACCGAACAAGAACCTCCGCGGGCTGCTCCTTAGTAGATCCGGGGGAAGTATTGCATTAACACTTTGACATTTCGTGCGCCATGGAGGGGCTTTTTCCCTCAAAAAAGTGGTAGCGCTTTCACCACCATGGTGTTCATCACGCCCGTGGAAGGAGGTTTTTGCGGCCGTCGTCTAGTGACCAGATCCGTCGCCCGAGCGGCACTCTCTGGTCCATCTCGACCCCGTGCAGGTACAGCTGGCCAAAATGGCACGTCGGGACATGCCCCAGCTCAGTCGGCTCCACCAACACCCACAACAGCAAGCCTGGAGAGCGCTTTGGCGACGGCCAGAGCTCTCCTCCACCACCCACCATTGCTGAACGCCTCTGAGGGGGCGGCTCAACAGTGGGTCCAAGACATCGACCACCTCGTCATCACAGCCATCAACTCCCCAACAGGGGAAGGCGCCTCGTGTCGCTATCACACACACCGTTCATCAACTGTCACTCTGCCAACTCCCGCTCCTCCAAGCCTACGAGCATTGGTCAGCTCCGCACGAAGGACCTCAGGACTGAGCTTGACCGTTGTCAAGCTCACATGGACGACCGTGTCATCATCGAGCGGCAGCGAGGGAGGCCGCGCAACCTCGACGACGAATATGGCCCTCAATGCCCTGTTCATGATGTGTCCCCCATCCAAGGTGTGCCGCAGGTAAACCCTCCGCCACCTGACTAGGAGTATGTCGGCTCGACAGCTCCCATGCAGTACTTGGTGCAGCAGGATGTGCAGCAACAATACTTGGCGCAGTCGGTACCGTTGCAGCAACGCATGGCACAATCAGTGCCACAACCGCAAGTCCAACAAGTGCCACACGTCATGCAGCAGACCCCCTTGGGGTATGCTGTCACATCTACCTCTCCGACGAAGCCTGTGGGAGGCTGCTCGGCGTTGGCTCTGCACCTCCGCTTCGCAATGTGGCCACGCAAGTTCTAGCCACATATCCAGAGATATTCGACGGAAGCATCAACCCGTCGGAGTTCCTTTAGATCTACACCATGACGCTCCTTGCTGCAGGAGCAGATGAGACCACCCTGGTGAACTACGTCCCAGTCGTCCTGACTGGATCAGCCCGCTCGTGGCTGATGAACCTTACCGAGTGGTCTATAACCTCTTGGGATGAGCTGTGCCAACAGTTCACGACGAACTTCGGCAGCTCCTACACGCGTCCCGACACCGAGCTTGACCTCCACGCCGTGCGACAACAACCCAAGGAGACGTTGCGATCATTCATCCAGCGTTTCTCCCAATACGCAACTCCATTCCCAACATCCCAAATTGCCTCTGTCATAGCGGCATTTCGCCAGGGAGTGCGTGACCGCAAGATGCTCGAGAAGTTAGCTACGCACAATGTGCAAGACGTCTCCGAGCTCTTCTCCATCGTCGATCGGTGCGCCAGGGTGGTAGAAGGCCGCGACTGCCACGCTCAGCCTGCCCCCAGATCGGGCGGGGCTGGCCAAACTGGAGAAGGAGCCGCTACCCCTGGTAGCAACAAAAAGAAGAACAAGAACCGGGGTGGCGGCCAAGACAAGCCGCTGCATGGATCCCCCATCACAACAGCAGCCGCCACCAGAGGAGGCAAACCCCCACGCCCGGTGAAACGCCCTCGTCAGCCACCTGCCACTGATGAAGACGTAGAGCCCTGCCCGGTGCACAAGACTCGCGAATACACCGCGAGCGAGTGCCGGGAGATAAAAAGGTGCACCGAACGCTACCAAGAGCGGGCGCAGTAGTTCCCGGACGGTGCCCCCTTCTGCCAACAGGAGGGCAAGCAGAAGGTCGAACCCAAGGTCGACAATGACGAGGAGCTGGAGTACCGGAAGCAAGAGCGGGCCGTCAAAGTGGTCCACCAAGATGAGGACTCCGACGCCAGCAGCGACAACGATCATCGCAAGACCCTCCACGTCATCTTCAGAGGGACTTGGGATCCCGCGTCCCGGAGCACAGTCAAGACCCTTCGTCGTGCGGTGGCTTCCATAGCCCCTGTACCCACTCCTGCACAGCACCACCGCTGGAAGGGCATGCCGGTCAACTTCGATGCCTCTGACTGCCCCAGGAACATGGTCAGGGCAGGGGTCCTCCCTCTCCTAGTCTCCCCTGCCATAGCCAACATCAAGCTCCACTACGTCTTGATAGATGGCGGGGCTAGCCTAACCTCCTCAGCCGTGCAGCCTTCGAATAGCTACAGACCCCAGTGTCCAAGCTAGCCCCCTCGAGCCCATTTTCGGGGGTGGGACCTGGGAGCATCATCCCGTACGACAACATCCACCTGTGGGTGACCTTCGGGACACCTCACAACTACAGGATGGAGAGCATCCTCTTCGACGTCGCCGATGTTAGCCTCCGCTTCAATGCCATCATCGGCAGGCCTGTCCTGTACCAGTTCATGGTTGTAGCCCACTACGGCTACCTCGTTCTGAATATGCCAACCCCCTCTGGCATCCTCAGGATCTGCGGAGATCGCACCGCTGCAGTGTTAGCCTTGGAGCATCTCCAAGCACTCACAACGGACCCAGCAGCTGTCCCGATTGACGTTGGATCAAGTCAACATCCACCAAGCTCATGATAGCGCAGAGCATCCGCCACGCCTCAGTTGCAGCCCTTTGGCAGCATCGACACCTCCGTCAAAGTTGCAAAGCCCAGTCCTGCCTCTGCTTGGAAGACTCACAGGACGGGTGGTCAAGGAAGGAAATAGGGATGCTCACTCATCGCCTCTCTAAGTAGCTATTAACAGCAAGGTTGCCCGCCAACCATCGCAGCTACCCATGGAGCTGTGGGCACCCTTATTGTAAATACTAGTCTTAGTATAACAGTGTAATGGATTTCGTAGGGCCTAGGAGCAGCGCTAAGGACAACCAAGCACTGGGAGGGTCAGGACCAGAGTGTGCAATCGGCTTAGCTTGGTTCCGAACTCTAAAGCCTGTGCACCCTGCCTCCCTCATCATCCGGAGGCAAGCCATTGCCCTCTTTTGTAAAAGCCTGTCGCCCCCCTATGAATTCCTATCAAAAAATCACTGTTTTACTTAAAGGCTTCTTAAAAACTTTGTCCATTTACTTACGCATTAAGTTTATGAACATGCCACACTAATACTCGTTTATTGCATATTATTTTATATGCGCGATTGTACACTCTGTAACTCACCCATGCAGAAGTCATACAGTCCTAATGCAGGCAGGTCTACTTGAGGTACCTGTAGTGTATTAGGGATTCTTCTGGCCCCTCTCCTCATTAGGGCCCTGTGACGCCAAGAGGTTCCCCAGGAAAGGCCTTTGCTAAGCAGGAGGTCCAGGGAGTGTAAACTGCTTAGCCTGGTCCTGTACCCTAAGCGTACACACCCTGCCTCCCAGCGCTACAGCCAAGTACTGAGAGCCAGAAAGCTCACACCCTGAGGATGACATGAGCTGGGCCCCGGAGCACCAACGCACTAAATTACCCATGCCGCGCAAATCAGCCCAGGAGAGTAACGCATGACAGAGCTAAGGGAGAGCTATAGGTAAATCAACGAGCAAACTAGTCCACCTTGCTTCTATCATATGTGCAAAACAGCCTGCCCCAGCACCTCCCAATGAGCCTGCCGTCAATGACTCTACGACGATGGTGGACGACGCCAGAGCATCCAGCTCAGGCACCTCACACGGGGCATGCCGTTGACGTCCCGGAACGTCAATGACTGCACCAAGCGCGGATAAGTGAGTAAACTCTCCTGCCCCTGCTCTTGTTGCTAATAGGATTCCCTTGCGATAGCGTGTAAACGAGGGGCCTACCGTTGACGTCTACACGAAAATGGTGGACGACGCCAGAGCACCCAGCTCCGGCACCTCCCAAGGGGTCTACCGTCGACGTTTCCACGAAGACGGTGCGCGGCGCTAGAGCATCCAACTCCGGCACCTCCCAAGGGGCCCGCCGTTGATGTTTCCATGAAGATGGTGGGCGACACCAGAGCATCCCGCTCCGGCACCTCTCAAGGGGCCTGCCATTGATGTTTCCATGAAGATAGTGGGTGACGCCAGAGCATCCAGCTCCAGCACCTCTCAAGGGGCCTGCCGTCGACGTCCCAGAACGTCAACAACAGCATCAAGCGCGGATAAGTGAGTAAACTATCCTAGCCTGCTCTTGTTGCTAAAAGGGTTCCCTTGCGATGGCCTGTAAACCAGGGGCCTGCCGTCGACGTCTCCACCACGATGGTGGACGACGCCAGAGCATCCAGCTCTGGCACCTCCCAAGGGGCCTGCCATCGACGCCTCCACGACGATGGTGGATGACGACGGAGAATCCAGTTCCAGCACCTCCCAAGGGGCCTTCCGTCGACGTCTCCATGATGGTGATAGACGATGCCTGAGCATCCATCTCCGGCACCCCCCAAGGGGCCTGCCGTTGATGTCCCATAACATCAACAACAACATCAAGCGTGGATAAGGGCCTGCCGTCTATGTCTCTACAATGATGGTGGACGACGCCAGAGCATCCAGCTTTGGCACCTCTCAAAGGGCCTGTTGTTGACGTCTACACAAAAATGGTGGTTGACCCCAGAGCACCCAGCTCCGGCACCTCCCAAGGGACCTGCCGTCCACAACCCACCGACGATGGTGGACGACGCCAGAGCATCCAGCTCTGGCACCACCCAAGGGGCCTGCCGTCGACATCTCAAAACATCAACGACAACACCAAGCACTTATAAGTGAGTAAACTCTCCTGCCCCGCTCTTGTTGCTAACAGGGTTCCCTTGCGATAGCCTGTAAACCAGGGGCCTGCTGTCGACGCCTCCACGACGATGGTCGACGACGCCAGAGCATCCAGCTCCGGCACCTCCCAAGGGGCCTGCCGTTGACGACTCTACGACGATGGTGGACGACGTCGGAGCATCCAGCTTCGGCACCTCACAAGGGGCCTATTGTCGATGTCCCAGAACGTCAACGACAGCACCAAGCGTGGATAATTGAGTAAACTTTGTTGCCCCCGCTCTTTTCGCTAACAGGGTTCCCTTGCGATAGCCTGTAAACTAGGGGCCTGCCGTCAACGTCTCTACGATGATGGTGGACGATGTCGGAGCATCCAGCTCCGGCACCTCCCAATGGGCCTGCCACCGACGTTTCCATGAAAATGGCGGGCGGCACCGGAGCATCCAGCTCCGGTGCCTCCCAAGGGGCATGCCGTCGATGTTTCCACAAAGACGGTGGGCAGCGCCGGAGCATCCAACTCCAGCACCTCCCAAGGGGCCTAACGTTGATGTTTCCACGAAAATGTTGACCAGCACCGAAGATTTAGCTTTGGCACCTCCCAAGGGGCCTGCCATTGACGTTTCCACGATGATAGTGGACGACGCCGGAGCATCCAGCTTCAGCACCTCCCAAGGGGCCTGCCATCGACATCTCCACGACGGTGGTGGACGACGCTGGAGCATCCATCTCCGGAACCACCCAAGGAGCCTACCATCGACGTCCCAAAACATCAACGATAGCACCAAGCATGGATAAGTGAGTAAACTCTCCTGCCCCGCTCTTGTTGCTAATAGGGTTCCCTTGCGATAAGCCTGTAAACCAGGGGGCCTGCCGTCAATGTCTCTGCGATGATGGTGGATGACACCAGAGCATCCAGTTCCAACACCTCTCATGGGTCCTACCATCGACGTCTCCACGATGATGGTGGATGACGCCGGAGCATCCAGCTCCTGCACCTCCCAAGGGGCCTGTCGTCGATGTCTCCATGACGATGGTGGACGACGCTAGAGCATCCAGCTCCGGCACCCCCCAAGGGGCCTGCCGTCGACATCCCAAAACGTCAACGACAACACCAAGCGTGGATAAAGTGAGTAAACTCTCCTGCCCCTGCTCTTGTTGCTAACAGGGTTCTCTTGCGATAGCCTGTAAACTAGGAGTGTGCCGTTGGCGTACTACACAAAAATTGTGGACAACATCGGAGCACCCAACTCCGACACCTTTTAAGGGACCTACCATCCATAACACACCGATGACGGTCGACGACGCCGGAGTATCCAGCTCCGGCAAATGGTGGTGCTACGACACTCCAAATTCCCCACTCCACTGGGGGTCAGTTCAAGACATTCTGCAATCAAGTGGTAGATGTGCTTAGCCAACTAACCAAATCTACCAAGGGGCCTCTAAGGGGATCCACATGCAGAAAATCAATGGACGACACTTCGGCCATATCAATTGTGATACTATTGGCCCTGAGAAGCCAACGAGCTCAACAAAGGTTCTGCAAACCCTTATGCAGCTAAGGACTCAGAGCAACAATTGAGAAGCACATTGACAATGCAAGAAGCCGAACATAAATTTGAATTCATTAAGGAATTCTTTATAAAAGGGGGGGGGTGAATCCCGAATACAAAAAGAAACTACCAGCCTCAGTCCCGACTGAATTGCACTACGACATGTTTGGCGGCTTCCTTAACCTCCTCCGTGGTTGTCGCCTTGCGTTCCTCAACAGGGCCTTCAAAAACTGGCTCCAGTGGCAGATCAGGGTACCGGCTCCAGTAGCACAACAAGACATGGGATGCCACAATCTTTGCCGCTGCCCTATACTCGGCTTCTAGACGCTGAGCCAGCTAATGCTCCTGCGGATCAAGCTCCCAGCCGCGATGCTCTGCTACCTACTCTCGTGCTTGGACGTCAAGATTGTGCAGGAGGAGTTCCAGATGCTCAGCTAGGTGTTGTGCCCGATCCCGCGCCAAATTGCTCTCCCGGAGCTTAGGGTCTTCGAGGCAGGACTGCAGCCTGTTCCGATCGGCCTCAGCCCGGGCCATCATCACCTACGCTGCCAACTCTTGACCGGCAACAGCAACTTCCCTCTTGGTAATGGAAACTTCTTGGCAACTCAGGGCCTCTCGACCGGCAACATGAGTGTGTTGGCGTGCGTCAGCAGCATCGTTGGCTTCCTTGGCGTCGGCCAGAATCTTCTGGGTCAGGGCGTCTGAGGTCCTCACCAAGCGGTGCCTCACCTCCAGCTCCTTGCTCTCCTTCTGGTACTTCGCCTTCGCCTCGGCGATCCTGGAGCTCAGGAGACCCTCCCAGCCTCGGAGGTGCTCGCCCTCGGCACGCAGCTTCTCCCACTCCGCGGCAACAGCCTCTTGCACCCAGTGGAGGTTGGACTGCACCTGAAGGATACTGGATTGCGTCAAGTCCATGACTTTGGAGAGGCGCTCCGACTGCGCCGAACTCAGGGAAGGCCAGCCGGTGATCATCTCGGGGACCTCTTCCTCCCATAGCGATGAAGGCAAGGCCACCAGCACTGGGGATCTTGCCCCGGAGACTGGGCAGGAGTTGTGGTGCCATCAAAAGCAGCAGAGCCACCATCGCTGAGAGAGTCGCCCGCCAAATCAGCAGCGGTGGAGGTCAGACCTTCAGCCCCTGCAGTCAGCTCCGACATAGCCCCCGCCACGACGGTCGGAGGTGCCTCTGGTCCGACGGCTGGAGGTGCCTCTGACGCAATAGCTAGAGATGCACCTGGATATGCTTCACCACACACGCTGGGCACAAACACCGAAGTAGTGCTCCCCTGGACAAGCTTGGCAGGCTGCCCCGCCAGCACAGCCGTAGCATCCTCGACCACCTTCAAAATGCTCCCAGGCAAGACCCCCAGCGGTAAGGGCCTCACAACAGCTGACGTAGCCCTGCAAATCAAGATCAAGCCCTGACCAATCAACAAAGGCAGGCGAGATAATAGAGCAAGCATTGTCATGAATGCCTTATTGACGTCCCCGGAAGCTCCAGTGAGCCTCCATTTTCGGTGACCCTGAAGCCGTGGGCCCAGGCGATGGCATAACAGGCGATGCCATCCCGGCAGGGCCTCCGCCAAAACCACCAGCAGTGATGTTGCACTGCGACAGTGTGCTTCCACCAACCCCGGCATAGCCACCTCCCGAGCTGCTGACGACGTCGGCTTGAGGCCTTTTTGCCTGAGACTTCGTAGGTGTGATTCTGCCGGAGTCCCCTATGGCACCCTGGACCGCGCAGGTGATGGGGATGCTGGATGACGTGCCGACCGCCGACGACGGCGGAGCCGCCGCTTGACAGACTGAACCTCCCCCCGAAGAACCGTCGATGCCCAACACTAAAGAGCGGCGCACCGGTGGACGCTGACTTGGAGCAAAGGCCACCTGCAGCAGCGTCCTCGGTGGCGACCGAGGGCATTTCTCCTTCACGACCTCAACCACCAGGGCCTTCCCCTTGCCTATGTCGGGGACTCGTGCCTTCCCCTTATCTACGTTAGGGGCCAGTGCCTTACCCTTCCCCCCAGCAGCGGGCGCCTCCTCCGCCCTGGAGGCTTTGGAGCCTGAAGAAGGTGCAGACTCCTCTGAAGAGTTGACGATCGACAGGCCCCGGCTCTAGTCACCAACCTTCCGCAGTGCAAGACCAATCGCGTCCGGGTTGGTCATCTCCTTCAGAACCTTTGTCCAAAGGGTCCGATCCGTGCAAAGCGGAGGGCAAGTCTGCAGAAGGTTGAAGATGTCGTCCAACATCAGGTCGTCGCACGTCTTGGACATTGCTTCAAACACCTTCTGCGGGGTCGTCTCTTTGTTGTGACCCCTCAACAACCTGGTACCATCTTGGAGCCCAAAGTAGAGCTATGTGTTGACGGTTGTTATATACCAATTTCATCCGTCAATTTAATTCAATTATGTGAAGTATTTGTCATTTCTTGCACACATCACCTTTCTATCTAACTCATTTCCACTTGGACTTGGAGAAATATGTGTATGCAGCATTTTATGCAGGAAATGAGGAAATGTAGAGGGACCAATCCTATAAAATATCATTCCAGCCAATTAGGCGACGACATGTGGCATCCCATGGATCAAATGTCCCACAAACAGAAGTATCCGAGGAGATCCAACGGTGTATCACCAATATACATCAATGGGACCCACCTGGCAGCCACCTGGAGAAAGCACACGAGAATTGGTGCAATGACCAGGCCAGCCGAACCAGGGGGTCGGCCGACCTGGTCTCTGCACCAAACTCGGTCAGCCTCCACGTGTTGGCTCCTCCCGGCTTCTTGGAGTCAATGGTGACTGATTCGCGCACTTTTGGTGGCGGGAACCGACCTCAACACTAGTATAAATAGGACCCCCTACCCCTCACTTCAACACACACCACTTGAGCTTCATCTCTATTGTATACACTATCATCCATAGTCTTAGAGGAGTTAGGTTGTAGAGAGGAGAGTCTCTAGTCCCAAGTCCAAATTGGGAAAGGAGTAAGGAGTCTCTCTCTTCCCAATCCTACACTGGGAAAGGTATGGCTCATGTATTCTTTCTTGTATTTTTGACTTTATGCATAATAAAGATAGTATCTTTAGTCTCTACTTATACATATACTTGGGCAAAGCGTTTCTTGTTTGATTGTGGAGTCCATGTATGTGGAAGGTATAGATTCTATGACTGTTTCATCATAAACATATCTCATTATCATAGAACCTATAGACCCCCACTATAGTCTAGTTAATTATAACATAACTAGGTTAGTATGGATAATTATGTTGTGTATCAACATTGGTTCAATGATGATTCAATTCATTGCCTTAGGATGGATTGTGCCTAGGCTCTTAAGGTAATTACTTAATATGCTAGCATGGTGCTAGGATAGCTAAGTAGCATTGGATGTCTCGTAGACCCATGGATTGAAGAGGTAGGCAGTAGGTGGTGACAACCATATCTGTCCTTTGTAATCCTCCACGTTCGGCTATGCCACAGGCTCTTGGCGGGAGTCGCCCTAGTATTTCTAGGGGTAAGCCCGTGCCCGATGTGTTGAACCACATAGCATAAGTATTCACGATTGATCTAGCTTATGAATTATTAGTTTAGGCTATGTATATGTACAATAGAGCATAGTAGGAGTACCTCCATAACTCTCAACCTTAAGTAACCTCTAGGATCCTCTTACCCCCCTTAGACTTGAAAGCTTTTGTGTGTGTCACACTACCTCCACTATTATTTTATCCATCCTTACTAGATTCTTACCTAGACCTTTCTACCCTTTCCACTTGACGATTGTTATATCTCTTCCATGCCTTCCTTTGGGGTCAAATAAATGACACCCTTGGGAATACTCTTAAGGGGAAATGCTACAATGATATCTCCGTGCGCTTGCGGAATTCACTCTGTGATCCAATAGAACCGTTAACAAGCATTTCTGACACATCAGTTGGATATGTTTAGTTAATGGTGCATAAGTAATACCAACAAGCATTTCTACACTATTGCCTGGGATGATTTGTTAGTATACCTTAGGAGCTGTCAACAAGCATTTCTGGCGCCGTTGCCGGGGAGGGAAAATAGATATATAATATGACTGAGTGAATAGGATAGAACCCTGGGTAGGATTTTAGTAGGATAACCATTCTTTGTTTTCACATTTTTAATATGAAAACAGGGTAGTGTATGTCTGGTTTCCGCCTGCCGAAAAACTTTGTTGAAGATCCCGAATCTCTTCTAAGAGACCGACTCCGTGTCGTTACTCCTCAGAAGATTCGAGCGGCAAAGCAAGCCAACATTTATGCCCCAACAATCCAAACGCCAATGGCTCAGAAGACCCTTTGTGAGTTCTCAGCTCCCTCTACTAACAATGTGCCTATTGGGCCCACTGTTAACACGAGAGAACTTCGAGATCAAAACTGGCCTTATCACTATGGTCCAAGCCAACCCATTCTGTGGGAAGGCTAACGAGGATGCAAGTGCTCACCTGCAACAATTCCTCGAGATCTCTAGCACTTTTAAGATCAAGGACGTGTCTCCAGATGTGGTCCGTCTGGGACTGTTCCCGTTATCTCTCCTTAGGAGAGCAAAACAGTGGTTCTACGCAAACCGAAGTGCTATAGACACTTGGGAGAAGTGTTCTACGACATTCCCCGCCAAATTCTTCCCGTTGGGCAAAACCAATGCCCTACGTGGAAGGATTTCCAGCTTTCTGCAATAGCTCAAGGAATCTATTCTCGAGGCATGGGAAAGGCTTTAGGAGTACATCCTAGCCTGTCCCCACCAAGGGATGGATGACTGGCTCCTTATTCAAAATTTCTATAATGGGCTGATCCCATCAGCTCGTGACCATTTGGATGCTGCTGCTGGAGGAGCCTTCTTCTCATTGACGGTGCCAAAAGCTAAAGATCTTATTGATAAGATGGTGTCCAACATGGGATGGTATGAAGAGCGTCTCCATACCCGACAGCGGCGCATGCACACCTTGGAGGAGGTGGATATGATTGCTGCAAAATTGGACCTCCTAATGAAGAAAATAGATGGACAAGCCAGTGGTGAAGTGTCTGGCAATGCCTATTCCCTAGATTCTCACATCACGTCTGAAGTCTGTGGGGACACGGGTCATATGGGCAATGATTGCCCAGAAACTCGTGAGGATGCCCTATACCTCGCAACAACGTAAATTTCAACAACAACAATGGCTATCGTCCAGGAGGTCAAGGGTGGGGTCAACAACACCCATTCTTTCAAGGAGGGTACAACAACAATGGCAACCATGGAAATCAGCCCAACTTGAGAGAACTTGCCATTAGCCAGCTCAAGATCAACGAGGTCCATCCAAGAAGCTGTCAGCTAACGACAAGACCCTAGAGAATATTAATGCAAAGATTGAAGGACTATCCTCAACATTCAAGACTCAACTGAGCTTCAACAAGATGTTGGAGACTTGCTGCAGTTGTCCCTCCATTAGAAAACAACAAAATTCTGGTGCAGCCAGAAGCCCGAGTGGAGAACGTCAATGCAGTGGTTACGAGAGGAGGAAAGATCACTCGTGACCCACCATTTCCCACACAAGAAAAGAGGACAACTGAGCCTGAGAAGGAGGATGTCCCAAGTGAATTACTTGGTGAGAGAATGGCCAAACACTTTGAAGACACCAACTTATTGCCATTCCCTCACAGACAAAGGAAGCCAACAGTGGATGAGAAATTCAACCATTTTGTTGAGATCATCCAAAAGATCCACATCAATGTGCCCTTGATTGATGCGATGCAAGTCCCCACTTATTCTCTCTATCTCAAGGACATATTGAACAACAAACGGCCATTGCCCACCACTGAGGTCATCAAGCTTACGGAAGACTACAGTGCAGCCATCCTCAATAGGCTTCCTGAAAAGAAGAAGGACCCTGTATGTCCTACCATTTCATGCTCAATTGGGGCTCACCACTTTGACAAGGCACTTTGTGATTTGGGAGCAAGTGTTAGTTCGATGCCCAAGGTTGTGTTCGACCAGCTGAACTACACAGAGCTAACTCCAACACCAATGCAGTTACAGCTGACTGACTCTTTAGTCCGTTATCCAACGGGTATTGCTGAAGACGTCCTGGTGAAGATCCGGAACTGCTTCATACCCGTGGATTTTGTGGTGCTAGACATGGACACCGAGAAGGATACACCACTCATTCTTGGGCGTCCATTCCTAAGCACTGCAAAAGCTCGCATAGATGTGGGAGCTGGAGAATCCACTTCCATATCAATGGCAAGGAGGAAAGGTTTAACTTTCGGCCAAAATCAGAACAATGCTCCATGATTCGAATCAAGTATGGGCCGAATGATAAACACATCAGAAAGGTCAAAGTCACACTGCCAAAGGTGGACTCACTCATTGCATTCATGAGAAGATTAATCTACAAGGAGAATCTGTCATTTCGACCACGCTGATATCCAAAGGCGATGGAATCATCTGGACCTTCCCGAAGGCCCAGGTCCAACAAACCGCCAAAGAAGGAATGGCAGAAGAAGCAAGACAAGCCGTCCGAGCCCATCTCTCCACACCCGGATATGAAATGAAGACGGAGGAATGTCCATCTCATCGGACGGTGGTGAGACCTACGCCAATAGGTCAAATTGGTAGTTATTCCACTTTATTTTTTTTCTTTCTTTTTCCACCCCATTTGGATTTTTCCCATTGCATATTTGATTTTCCCTAGCAAGTTGAGAATCTTATATTCTCAACTATCATTTTTCTTTCTTTCTTTTCAAAAGAAAATTTTATTGGATTTTAAAAAGGTTTTTATTTGAAAAACAATTTTTTCTGAGCTGCACATGCGACATTTCACCAACGTGCAAACTTTATAGCCGTTGGGGAGCCACTTGCCAAAAGGGGAACCAGGGGGGCCACCTGTCAGGTCGGCCTAACCCCCTGGTCGGCCAAATAGGGAGTGGAGCCAATTTGACTCCCCTTCCTCCAACGGCTACATTTTGAACCTAAGTGACCATTGGAAGGTGCACCCTATAAATTGTGGCCGTGAGGAGCACCTCTCTTCACACACCACATCATTTTACACCTCTCCAAGTCACTCTCTAGCTCACCTTGTTTTTCTTGCTCTTCATTGCAACACTCTTGCTCAAATCCGTCTCCAAAAAGATTATCTTTTGTTTGCATTTGCATTTTACACTCAAGCTTTCAAGAGGAGAAATTTTGTTGAGAGTTTTGTTTTCCAAACATCACTTCTTTTCGGATTTTTCTCTCCTTGTTTTGTTCTTGCTTGTTGAACTCAAAAAGACATGAAGAGGTTGTTCAGAAAGAGGAAGGAGGCTGCAAGCTCAAGCCATGGTGAAGGTTCTAGTGCACGCCTCTCTTCCATGGGTACAAGCCCTAGGAGGAGAAGTGTGTGTGAGGACACTCCCATGGATGAGAGAAGCAACCCACACCAACTTCTTCATGACAACGACCTCGACATACGAAGCGAAGTTGAAGATCAAGCACGCAGGCTTCTCCAAGATCGTGACTTCCACCACACCAAGGCTTACGATCCACATTTGATCTCCAAAATAGGTACGGACTCCGAATTTCTTTCCATTTGGCATGCAATTGGATTTGATGACTTTGCTCATGTAGAGGAGAAAGGTTCACGCCTTCTCACTATCCAATTCCTTTGCACGCTAAGAATAGGATTTGATGGTATTGCTTTTAGATTATTTCAAAAAGAATACAACATCCTATTGAAAGAATTAGGTAGCATCTTAGGCTTCCATAAACGGTGTTTGCTAGATTTAGACAATTTGCCTAAGTTTAACAAAGTTTTTGGCATGAGCTAACTAGTGAGGTCACATGTAGGGCTCCTAGGAATAGCCACATCCAAAACCCTACCTTACGCTTCATGCATAGATGGGTGGCTATGACTATGTTCCCTAGGGGCGATGTTAGGGTTGTGCGAGATGATGAATTGAAAATTTTATTTGCCATGACTAAAAAGATAAAAGTTGCTCCAGTCAAAGCCATGATGACACAATGGTTAGATTACATTTCGAAATCAGGACCAATTGAATGCACTTCATTAATTACTCATATTGCTGATAGGGTAGGAGCACTTAAATACTCTTCATTTTAATATATTGAGACTGAAAGAGAATTAATTGATGAAGACTATTTAGTGCAAGAACATACCCTTAAGTATGATCAAGATGGGTTTTCTATCCCGACTTTGTCAATGAAATTCGGTTACCTAACCCGGATTTTCATTTGTACAAATGTTGGAGGCTAACCATTAATATTCTTCCCCTTGAGGAAGCAAGAAGAAGTAATGTCTCTGGTAGGGTAACAAGGAATCGTGCGAGGGCTGCAGCCACAGACATGCCACCGATAATCTCTCCGGTCCATGAATACCAAGAGGAAGAGAACCCAACGGGTTATGCGCCCGGATGAACTCAACCTCCGACGTGTGACACTGGGGGGGTCATCTTGGCAAGAATGGCAAAGGGATCCACCCTTATCCACTTCAAGCTCTAGCAGCTTGCCCCCAACGTCCATGAGAGGACGTCGTTCCTTTTCGGCTAGAAGTCATCATGACTATAGCCAAGGAATGATGGACCTCACTAGACGTATGGGAGAACTTGAGGTGAGAACGGGTGACATCTACAGCACCAAGAGCATGTTCAAGGTACCCAGGATTGGCAACAACACATGGATGCTCAATTCACCAACTTCAACATGGCGCTACAACAACAACAAGCCGATCTTGCAGCGTACTTCCGTCATCAAGGGTTCAACCCTTATCATGGAGGTAGTTGAAGAACAAGCTTGGGGGAGGACCCCCACTTGAGGTAACATGTATCACATTCCTTGCATATTTGTTTTCCATCCATCCATCATCCACCTTGCATTTAAACAATATATAAATAAAAAATAATAAGTTAGATTTTCTTTCATCAAATAAAGATGTGTGGTAAGAATGATTTAGAATTCACATAGATGAAATGATGAATAGTTGCTCTGTTTTATTTTCCTAAGTCTCTAGTTTACAACTTGCTACTCTCCGAATATTGCTTTCATGGTTTGAAATACTTTTACCTTAATTTGGAAGTTGTGGGTAGCAAAAGCTTAATCTAATTCTAGGTTGTTGCGAGATTAGAATTGGTAATAGGGCTGCTAGTCCTAGTTTGAAAGTAAAACTTAGATTTCCGAAGAAATTCTAAAAAGATTTAAGTTTCCCTCATTTGATTGGAAATACCTACCAAGGCCATATGATTTCATACATAGACAAAACCTTATGCATATGCTATTTGCTTTCACATTGAGCCTAGTCAAACTAGTATAGACCTATGTGAGAAATCATTCAACTCTTTTTGAATTCAAGACATCACTTGCACATGCTATACTTCTACACTAGAAGTAAGCAAAATGTCCATCATGTCCACCATACCACAATAAAAAGAGAAACTCCATGTTATTCATGTTCAGCACTCTCTTCAAAATTCATTGCAAAGAAAGGGAGTAGAAGACATGGCTACAAAAAATGAAAAAAAAAAGCATGCTTACATCATAAGCATGAGAAAAAAAAAGAAAAAAAAAGAGAAAAGAAAAGTAGCCATGTTTCATCCCTGCAAAAGAAAGAGAGATTATACCAAAAAGGAGTTATCTCAAGTATCCACATCCACTTCCACTCCATCACACATGCACTAATCTTGAATCAAAAAGATTTGATTTGAATTCTCCTAAGGCTTACTCTTTTGACTTAGCAATATATGTGATGCAAATATGCCTACTTACTTTCCTTACCAAGCTCCACATACAAGCCATATTCAATGAGTAGGAATAGTAGAGGCACAATGCTTTGGTGAGGAAATATTTCCACTATCCACAAAGGAGTGACTGAGAGAATCAAACTGAGGTACTTAATATATAAATTGAATTCTCCGGGGTTTAAGTGGAACTTGATTTCTAGGCTATGTTTGCCCCATTTGATATTCTACCTTTCAACTACTCATGAATATAAGAAAGCATAAGCCCCATGATAACTTAAGAAAGGTAGGATATCATATCCAACTTCTGCAATACTAGGTAGAGTATCTTGTTGTGCATTAGATACTTTTGAAAATAAGACATTGTAGCAACTACTGATCATCAACCTAAAGTCTTGACTTTGCTCGGGACGAGCAAAGGATAAGCTTGGGAGATTTTCTTGACGGCTGTTATATACCAATTTTATTTGTCAATTTAACTCAGTTATGTGAAGGATTTGTCATTTCTTGCACACATCACCTTTCTATCTAACCCAATTATACTTGGACTTGGAGAAATATGTGTATGCAGCATTTTATGCAGGAAATGAGGAAATGTAGAGGGACCAATCCTATAAAATATCATTCCAGCCAATTAGGCGACGACATGTGGTATTCCATGGATCAAATGGCCCAAAAACAGAAGTATTCGAGGAGATCCAACGGTGTATCACCCATATATATCAATGGGACCCACCTGGCAACCACCTAGAGAAAGCACACGAGAATTGGTGCAATGACCAGGTTGGCCGAACCAGGGGGTCGACCGACCTGGTCTCTGCACCAAACTCGGTCAGCCTCCACGTGTTGGCTCCTCCCGGCTTCCTGGAGTCAATGGTCACTAATTCGCGCGCTTTTGGTGGCGGGAACCAACCTCAACACTAGTATAAATAGGACCCCCTACCCCTCACTTCAACACACACCACTTGAGCTTCATCTCTATTGTATACACTATCATCCATAGTCTTAGAGGAGTTAGGTTGTAGAGAGGAGAGTCTCTAGTCCCAAGTCCAAATTGGGAAAGGAGTAAGGACTCTCTCTATTATTTTATCCATCCTTACTAGATTCTTACCTAGACCTTTCTACCCTTTCCACTTGATGATTGTTATATCTCTTCCCTGCCTTCCTTTGGTATCAAATAAATGACACCCTTGGGAATACTCTTAAGGGGAAATGCTACAATTATATCTCCGTGCGCTTGCAGAATTCACTTTGTGATCCAATAGAACCGTTAACAACCATTTCTGACACATCAGTTGGATATGTTTAGTTAATGGTGTGTAAGTAATACCAACAAGCATTTCTGGCACTATGGCGGGGATGATTTGTTAGTATACTTTAGGAGCCATCAACACCTTGCAGGGCGGTAATGGTGCTGGAGAGGGGCCAAACAGCGACGAATGAAGTCGGCCATCACCGACAGCTCCGACAGGCTGTGGTCTGCTAGGAATCGGATCCTCCCCATCATCGGCGTGTACACCGCCTCAAGCTCCGGGCATTCCTCCCAGGCCACATTCCTAATCGCCGACCAGCCGGTGGGCGGGACCATGCGATCATGGGCGTCGGCATGTACGACCACTCAGTCGCTCCTTCAGTCGAGCCACTTCGCCGAGGAGAGCGGAGTAATGTACTTGAAGGGGTTGTTGGCCCGATGCTGGGAGCAGAAGCCGCCGAGGAAGTTGGCTTTGTTCTTCTTCCTGGTCCGCCTCGGCACGAAGAACTGCCAGAACACCGGCACGCATGGGCACACCCCGACGAACATCTCACAGAAATGCGAGAACACCGCCGCCACCACTAGAGAGTTCGGCAATAGGTGAAGAAGATGGAGCCCAAGGACTTCCAGGAGTGTCACCAGGAAGGAGGAAACAGGAGGGACGAACCCGGAGTATGTGTACGCCTGGAAGAAGACAATCTCTTTCTCCCCCAACTCCAGTGGCAAGGAGCCAGGATGGATCAGATCCCGCCGTTCCTTGTCCTCCCAGCCGAAAAGTCGCCTCACAGGTGAGACATCCTCCATTTGGGAAGGAGCTAGAGCTGAGTCCATTGGAGCAGGGGTCGAGAACCTCAAGTATGGGAAGACACACGAGTAGGGAGTCGAAGGATCGAATGCTTGGGGTGTGCAAAAAAAGGAACCTCCATTGCCCTCAAAGGTACCTTTTTAATGTACCCTAGTGGCGTTTGGGCTCACCGTGCAAATTTGAGCGGGCTCCAAATTAACGGCTCATAACACGTCGACCATGATGAGTGGGCCTAGGTCCCCCTTCAGAAAAGCCGACCCAAGTAGTTCCCCGCCAGAGAAGGAAACCCGACGGTTCCCATAACGACGAAAGTGAAAGCAACAAAAGTGCAGCAGGCGCCTTGGGAACCGTCATGATAATGTCGCGGCAAGCAAAGATCCCATCGCCACAACCCCTCAACCAGAGAGGGACGCACGGTCATAGTAGCAGAAGAGTGCACCGCTTCGACTGATTAAGACAAAATTGAAAGACCGTGCGGGAAAGCAGGATAAGGCCCCACCCTCGGGCTCGTTGCCTCACCCCAATGTGGACCCAAGGGCCACTGTCAGAACCCGGCATATCGGGTACCCTCGCGCACAAGCAAGAGCCGCCTAGGAACATCGCCTCCCAGCAGGGGCAGGCTCCGATGGCGCCATGTGTTCAAAGAAACCTGGACCCACTAGCCTCAGATTGAAAGTCCGGGGTGCCCACGAGATACCCAAAAGGGGGGCTCAGATCCACCTTGACGACAAGCTCCCAGACAGCCACGTGTCTAGCAGGATGGGACCCAATCTCCTCCGCGGAGGTGAGCTCCTAAGCTGCCATGTGGCCCACGAAGTTGAGACTCGATCTCCCCAGCAGAGGTGAGCACCCGAGCTGCCCCGTGGCCTGCGGGGCGAAACTTGGCCTCCCCCACGGAGGTGAGCTCCCGAGCTGCCACGTGGCCCGCAAGACGGGTGTGGCCTCCACCTCATCAGAGAGCTCCCCAGCGGCCGCATGGTTAGTCCACTTGCCCTGAGCAGATAATGAGGAAGTTAAGAGGGGGTGCGCCTTGTCTCCATCAAGCCTTGAAGATATGCGGCTTCCCCAGATGCATGGCGCGACGCACGCCTAATGTCAGGTACCGCTATGACTAATCGCATCACAGTGAAGGCGCTGTAGGACTATCCCACTCCGCCAAGTGGGTAGCTTACGGCGCCAGAGACAGTTGGATGGGACATTCCTTGCCAATGTCAGCAATGGCGTGTGGGCTACTGACAACCCGGGCGGCAATACGGCGAGTCCTCACGTTCGCGGTCAGAGCAAGCTTACAGAAGAAGCCTTAGATCTTTTAGGATAAGATCGCACCGGGACCACCTGTCAGGCCCCGGGACCCCACTTGTAAGGTGTCCGACCTTGACTATAAAAGGCCCAGACCACCACCGATACAAGGACCAGACTCAGAATCCCCGATACACACACACACACGCATACACACTCACCAGCAATACAATCCACCGTGGAGTAGGGTGTTACGCTCCTTGTGGCCCGAACCACATAAAAACCATCGTGACTCATACTCTTACGCTAGAACATTAGTTTGAGGCCTAAGCCCTACTGAACAAGAACCTCCGCGGGCCGCTCCTTAGCAGATTGGGGGGAAGTGTCGCATTAACACTTCGACAAAAGCAATGTCCAAGGCATGCGACGACTTGCTGTCGGACGACGTCTTCACCCTTCCGCAGGCTTGCCCACCGCTTTGCACGGATCGGGACCTTCGGACGAAGGTTCTAAAGGAGATGCCCAACCTGGCCGCGATTGGTCTTGCACCACGGCAGGTTGGTGATGAGAGCCAGGGCCTGGCTATCGCCGACTCTTCGTAGAAGTCCGCACCTTCTTCACGCTCTAAAGCCTCAACGACGGAGTAGGCACCCGCTGTTGGGGGGAAGGACAAGGCGTCGGACCCTGAAGTAGGTAAGGGGAAGGCACCTGTCCTTGAAAAAGGCAAGGGGAAGGCCCTGGTGGTCGAGGTCGTGAAGGAGAAATGCCCTCGGTCGCCATTGAGGACGCCGCCGCAGGTGGCCTTCGCCCAAGAACAGCGTCCACTGGCGCGCCCCTCTTTAGTACTCGGCGTTGACAATTCTTTGGGTGGAGGTTCATTCTGTCAAGCGGCGGCTCCATCGATGTCGGCTTTCGACACATCATCTAGCATTCGCGTCACCTGCGTGATCCAGGGTGCCACAGGGGGCTCCGGCAGCATCACACCTATGGAGCCTCAGGCAAAAAGGCCTCGAGCCGACGTCATTGGCATCTTGGGACGTGGCTCTGTCGGTGTTGGTGGAAGCACACCGACGCAGGGCGGCGGCACTACTGGTGGTTTCAGCGGAGACCCTGCCGGGATGGCCTCGCCTGTTACGCCATCACCAGGGCCCATGGCTTCAGGGTCGCCGAAAGTGGAGGCTCGCTGGAGCTTTCGCGTATGTCGGTAAGGCATTCTTGCCAATGCTTGCTCTGTTATCTCGCCCGCCTGTGTTGATTGGTCAGGGCTTGATCTTGATTTGCAGGGCTACTTCAGATGTTGTGAGGCCCTTACCACGGGGGGTAGTGCCTGGAAGCGCTTTGAAGGCGAGCGAGGATGCTACGGTTGTGCTTGCGGGGCAGCCTGCCAAGCTTGTTCAGGGGAGCGCTGCTCCGACGTCTGTGCCCACCGTGGGTAGTGAAGCATCTCCGGCTGCATCTCCAGTTGTTGCGACAGGGGCACCTCCAGCTGTCGCGCCAGAGGCACTCCCAGCCGTCGTGCCAGAGGAACCTCCGGCCGTCGTGGTAGAGGCCATGTCGGAATCGACTCCGGGGCTGAAAGTCTGACCTGCACTACTGCTGATTCGGCGGGTGGCTCTCTGAGCGCTGGTGGCCCTGCTGTTTCAGGTGGCACCGCAACTCCTGCTCAAACTTCGGGGGCAAGATTCCCAGTGCTGGTGGCCTCGCCTTCATCGCTATGGGAGGAAGAGGTCCAAGAGATGATCACCTAACGACCTTCCCTGACTTTAGCGCAGCCGAAGCGCCTCTCCGACGTCATGGGCTTGATGCAATCCAGCATCCTTCAGGTGCAAACCAACCTCCGCCTAGCGCTGGAGGCTCTTGCTGCGGAGTGGAAGAAGTTGCGTGTGGAGGGTGAGCGCCTCTGAGGTTGGGAGGGTCTCCTGAGCTCCAGGATCGCCGAGGCAAAGGCGAAGTACCAGAAGGAAGGTAAGGAACTTGAGGGGAGGCACCGCTTGGTGAGGGCCTTGGACGCCTTGACCCAGAAGATTCTGGCTGACGCCAAGGCAGCCAACGACGCTACTGACGCTCGCCTGCACTCTCTTGCTGCCGGTCGAGAGGCCCTGAGCCGCCAAGAAGCCACTGTTGCCAAGAGGGAAGCTTCTATCGCTGATCAAGAGGTGGCAGTGCAGGCGATGATGGCCAGGGCTAACGCCGATCCAGACAAGATGCAGTCCCGCCTCGAAGACCTTGAGCTCCGGGAGAGCAATTTGGCGCGGGATCGGGCACAACACCTAGCTGAGCGTTAGGAACTCCTCCTGCACGATCTTGATGTCCAAGCCCAGGAGCACACAGCAGAGCGCTGCTGTCGGGAGCTCGATCCGCGGGAGCGTCAGCTGGCTCAACGTCTGGAAGCCGAGGGTAGGGCAGCGGCGGAGACGGTGGCATCCCATGTGTAAAACCTATGTGTGCTGAATACATTGGTTTGTAGTGAATACACTTGCTTTGACGATAAAAGTTTTGAATATCACCAAAACACCTTTTTATCAAGGTCCGACTAGTTTTGTAAGCTCCGGCGGGAGCTTGGTTGTACTAGTTTTGGTAAGCTCCGGCGCTAGGTTCTACTAGTTTTTGTTAGCTCCGGCTCAAGGTCCGGGTTGCTCTGGCAAGGTCCGGAACTTGACTGCAATGCTTCTGTTTTTCATTTGCAATGGTTCGTACTTGCTTTACATCTCTGGAAAGATTTCTTAGTATTCATTTGCTAAGTCTTTGGTGCGTTTTTGGTTGACATGGATGATATCGTGTTATTGTGGTTTTGCAACATGCTTATGTGAGGTTCTCACGTAAGGTGTTGTGTTCGGAACTTACTTGAGTCAAGTCGAGAACTTGGGCTCGTATAGATTGGTTGTTTATTAATGTGCAGGTGTTACTTGAGTTCAAGACATGGCTGGTGATGGGATCCATTGGACTAGTCTCAGGGAGGAGATGAGGTTCCAACAATCAAATTCAGGAGGAATTGTGGTTGAGCTGATGAGGAGGTTGCGCAGCATGATTGAATCAAGAACAATGCATGTGAAGGTATCGTGGACATCATTGGAAGATGTTTGCATGTGTGCAAGGGGTGCATGGACGTGGCTACATGGTTCCAAGACATGATGAAGATATGTGGACGTAAAGAGTTGGTCAGAAAGGTCCAACCGACTAGGTTATGGACTTAGGCTGTGGCTGAGTCCGGTTTTACTCAAATATGGAAAGATTTGAGTTGGTTATGATAGGATTTCGTGTGGGTCACGAATTTGAGTTGTTTAGGAATGTGGGATACGTTCCTAAGGTGTTTGGAAGTCTTAATATTGCTTCTATCTGTGTATAGAAGAATCCTAAGCAGTTATGGAAAGTTACGATTCATGAACAGAGTAGGATTAGGTTCTTGATTTGAGTTGTGTTGGCTTGAGCTGGTTATATAAGCAAGGGAGCCCAGAGCTCGTGGTGCACGACTTTGGGGCTGTTCCTCTTGTGTTCTACTGAATAAAATTCGTAGTTTTAAGGAACTTTGTTCCTTTTTCGTCCGACTTGTTCCAGACAAGTTTTACTCGTCGAGTTTCTGGACAGCACTACCTTTCGTTGGTGGTTTTATCATAACTCGAGTTTTACAGATCCAATTGACGTGATTATTTTTGGGTTGTCTTTACAACTTGATTATATATCATCTGTCAAAATTTCACAGTCATTGGATTTGTGGTCTATGATCTACACGAGTTTCTTTGCAGCGTTCCAGAACTGTTTTTTTTTCTCGGGTAGGGCATATTGACCTTTGTTTGATCTTTCGATCATAACTTGAGTTTTTCTCGACGGATTTGAGTGATTCTTGTTGTGTTGTTTTCATGACTTGATTTTCTCTGATATATATCACTTTTGTCATGGTGAAACACGTTTATATTAGTCTCACACACGATTTCTTTAACATACCGTTTTTCTACCGAAGGGGTTGGGGTTTAATTGTTTCCGCTGCGTAAGATTTTTAAATCTACCATTCACCCCCCCCTCTGGTAGCTTTTCACGTGCTCTTCGATACTACACCATGTCTTGGTGTGCTACCAGAGCCGGTACCCTGATCTGCCACTGGAGCCAGTCTTTGAAGGCCCTGTTGAGGAACACGAGGCGATAGCAGCGGCGGAGGCTAAGGAAGCCGCCAAACATGTCGTAGCGCAGTTCAGTCGGGGCTGAGGTTGGTAGCTTGTTTTTTGTATTCGGGGTTCACCCCCCTATAAAGAATTCAAATTTGTGTGTGACTTCTTGAATTGTTTATGTGCTTCTCAACTTTTGCTCTGGGTCCTTAGCTGCATAAGGGTTTGCAGGACCTTTGTTGAGCTTGTTGGCTTCTCAGGACCAGCAGTTTGCACAATTGATATGGCCAAAGTGTCGTCCGTTGATTTTCTGCATGTGGATCCCCTTAGAGGCCCCTTGGTAGATGTGGTTAGTTGGCTAAGAACATCTACCACTTGCTCGCAGAATGTCTTGAACTGGCCCCCAGTGGAGTGGGAGAGTTGGAGTGTCATAGCGCCACCATTTGCCAGAGTTGGACGCTCCAGCATCGTCCACCATCATTGTAGAGTCGTCGACGGCAGGCCCCTTGGGAGGTGCCAAAGCTGGGCATTCCGGCATCACCCATCGTCGTCGTTGAGTCATGGACGGCAGGTCCCTTGGGAGGTGCCGAAGCTAGGTGCTCCGACGTCATCCACCATCTTCGTGTAAACGTCGACGGTAGGCCCCTGGTTTATAGGCTATCGCAAGGGAACCTTGTTAGAAACAGTAGCAGGGCATGAGAGTTTACTCACTTATCCACAGTTGGTGCTCTCGTTGACGTTCTGGGACGTCAACGACAGGCCCCTTGGGAGGTAGTGCAGCTGGATGCTCCGGCGTAGTCCACCATCGTCTTGGAGATGTCGACGGCAAGCACCTTGGGAGGCACCAGAGCAGGATGATCTGGCATCGTCCACCATCATCGTAGAGTCGTCGACGGCAGGCCCCTTGGGAGGTGCCGGAGCTGGATGCTTCGGCGTCGTCCACCATCATCGTGGAGACGTCGACTGCAGGCCCCTTGGAAGGTACCAGAGCTGGATGCTCCGGCGTCGTCCACCATCATCGTAGAGTCATCGATGGCAGGCCCCTTGGGTGGTGTCGAAGCTGGATGCTCCGGCATTGTCCACCATCGTCGTAGAGTCGTCGACAGCACGCTCCTCCATTGGGGGTGCCGGAGATGGATGCTACAGCATCGCCCACCATCATCGTGAGGACGTCGGCGGCAGGTCCCTAATTTAAAGGCTATTGCAAGAGAACCCTATCAGCAACAAGAGCGGGACAGGAGAGTTTACTCACTTATCCACACTTGGTGCTATCATTGACATTCTGGGACGTCGACGACAGGCCCCTTGGGAGGTGCCGGAGCTAGATGCTCCTGCGTCGTCCATTTTCATCGTGGAGACGTCGACGACAGGCCCCTTGGGAGGTGTCGGAGTTGGATGCTTCCGGCGACGTCCACCATCATCGTAGAGTCGTCGACGACAGGCCCCTTGGGAGTTGCCGGAGCTGGGTGCTCTGGCATCGTCCACCATCTTCATGTAGAGGTCGACGGCAGAACCCTGGTTTATAGGCTATCGCAAGGGAACCCTGTTAGCAACAAGAGAGGGGCAAGAGAGTTTACTCACTTATCCGCGCTTGGTGGTGTCATTGACATTCTGGGACGTCGACGGCAAGCCCCTTGTGTAACACCCTCATTTTCATGCATCATGCCCTACATACACTCATATACATGTTTAACATTAACCCACAACAAGAGGAACGAGTTTAAAATTGAGTTGGAGCATTTAAAATTGATTTGGAGCAAAACCGCACTTAAAATGCAGGAAAGTGCGGACTAGTCCGATTTTACTTAGGACTAGTCCAATTTTACTGTGACTAAAAATGGACCTGTCCGTTTTTGCTGCGGACTAGTCCGATTTTGCCTCTGGAAACTTTCGGACTTGTCCAATTTTGTGCAGACTAGTCCAATATTCCAAGAATCCTTGAAAATTTGCTAAGTCCCTGGACTTTTCCGGACTAGTCCGGTGTTCCAGCGGACTTGTCCGATTTCCTCTCTGACTAAAGTCAGACTTGTACGATTTTAGGCCAAACTTGTCCGGTTTTCTCTCTGGACAACTTCGGACTAGTCCGGTCCCTTTTGGACTTGTCCGATATTTCGCGACTTTGAATTGATCTTTTGTTTTACGACTTGTTTCTTGGGGTTCACGTTAAGTGGGCCTAGGGATGTCGTGCCTAACTCTTTTAGAGCCCATGAGGAACTCTAAACCGGCCTCTACTCATCCCAAACTTGAAATCCATCTAACCCTAGCCTCCACCTCTATATAAACAACCCCACCCCTTGGCTTGACATCTATTTGCCACTTTTCCACCCCACCCAAACCCTAGTTCATGGAGAGCCACCATCAAGGAGGGAGGAGAAGATCCCAAGCAAGAAGAAGAAGAGGATGAAACGAAAGAGGATCAAGATCTCCATCAAGCTTTCGTTCTTCATCACCAATTCACCTCAAAGTTCATCACCAACCCTAGATCATCGAGATCCAAGTGTTACCTCCAGGTTCCTTGATTCATTGGAGTCCTAAACACTTGGTATGCTTTCTAATCTCTTTTTCTTACGTGAATTCAACCCCTAATCTCCAAATTCATATCGATCTAGAAAACCCTAGTTCGCTAGTTCTGCGAAGTGCGGACTACTCTGGCCTTCTGTAGACTAGTCCGATTTTGCTGACTAAATTGTGTTGAATTGATTCTAAAATTTGATCTAATAAACTCCAAACCTGTATACACTTGTTAAAATCTATTAGAACTAGTTAGTGATCATTAAAAGCAATCTATTAACAAGTTCTACCTTGCATTTGCATTAATCATGCATGTCATGTCATATTGAGTAATATTTGTGCACTCTTTGATTGTGTTTCTTGTCTTGTATGTTTATTGTGTGGATTAGACGGTTTTGCGCTAGAAAGTGCCGCGGAGGATCTACAGCACCAAGAGTTTGAAGGCTTTGACCCTAATCAACCGCAAGAGCAAGGCAAGTGTCCTTGAAGCATATTGATCCTATTCTTAAAATAAATGTTTTGTTTGCAAACTGCATGCTTGTGTCAATTGATGGAAATCCTATGGTAGGAAGTTTACTAGATTTGTTAAACCACCCTTGTCACCTGGAATTTATGGTAGAGAGTTGGGAAGGGCTTTTTACCTTTTGTATCGCTTAATTAATGGGGATGGGAAAACAACACTACACATTTAATTATGCATTAATGATACTATGGTTAACATGAACTGGTTATAATGATGGGTGATCTAAGCAAGCCTGGTATATGGATGGGTTGGATGTTATGGTGGTTTGCTTGCTTTAGATCTAAGGACCGGTTCATGCAAGAATAAGCTAGGACTACAGTGCCACCACGAGGCCAAGTATGGGTGCAGCGTAGCTGATTAATAGGGCTTTGCTAGTGCTATTTGGACCATTGTGGATGCTCGGAGAAGGGGTAGTCGGATTGGATTTGTTTATGATTGGTGGGACTACCCTGGGATCTGAATGGCTCAAGAGGGGGCCCTTGGTTGAAGGTGTGCTCTGTAGGAGACATCGCCACCGGTGAAACCTCAGTGGGATCTAAATAGACTAGTAATCCCTTTGTAAAGGCTATTTTGTGATCTCTTGGCCATACACCAAAGGAAGTGTAATTGGCGTAAGAGAGGTTCTTTAGTCGCTGACGGGTGACGAAATCGCAAACATGTGGGTAAAGTGGTACAAACTCTGCAGAGTCTAATAAAACTATCATGATAGCCGTGCTCCCGGTTATGAGCACCTGGACAACTTCCATGATTAGAGGGAACTCAATAATTGGGATGGTTATGGGTTGGTACTGGTTATGGCTAAATATGGATTAAACTATGACATTGAATGTGATTAATGGTATGATGGTGATGCATATGGAATATGGATTGGTGCTATATTATTAATTATAGTTTATGATGGCAATACTTCACATACATATGATATATTGCTTTTCAAATGTTTTATTGTACTTTTCAGCACTTAGCCATTATTATATTTGTCATTTGAATCAACCACATGTCATACTTTCCACACTTGCTGAGTACGACATGTACTCACTCTTGCAATCCCCCCCCCAATAGTTGCAAGTCAGGATTGGGAGTTTAATGGTGATAATGCGGAGTTCTAGGCCGTGTCTATCGTCAGCTTGCCTGTGGTGTTGATTGGAGCTGCGCTATACCCATCGCTTATGCTGCCTAGCTGTTTAGTTTGCTTATTTAGTTTATTTCTGCTGCGTTAGTTGAACTTGTCATTAATATTCATTAGCGTTTGTATTCGAGGATAATATGGTTGGTTTAATAAAATTTGGTCAATTAATCCCATTCTGTGGTAATTTTTTGTATACTCTTTTGTGAATGCACTCGTGTATGTGTGTTGAACATCTTGGGCACACATATGTGTTAGCTTGGTTCATTTTTCGGAACCGGGCGTCACAGATTGGTATCAGTGCCATAGGTTGACCGTAGGATGCAGCCTAGATAGAATGGACACTTTAGAGCACATAGGAGCACTCAGGAACCGATGTGTTTTTGTTGGATTGCTGTTTGCTATATATATATTGTTTGCTTGTGTGTTTAATAGAGGATTTTGGGATGCTTTAGCATTGACATGTCCACGTAGGCTAGTTAGTTGACTAGTTTTATATCCCTTGATGCATTTAGTTGGGGACGTTTTCTAATTCTTACCTATTGCTTTTCTCCAGATGGTGAGGACTCGCAACCAGAGGGATGGCAATGATGAGGAGGAGAATAATGGAGTACCTCAGAACAACATTGGACAAGGACCTGCTCATGGAGCTATCAACATTGAGCAACTTTTGTCTATGCAAAACCAGCTCATGCAGACTATGATACAAACTATGGGACAGCTGCAGGCTGGCAACATCAACAATCAGCCCAACATGCCTCCACCGCCACCCCCACCCCCTCATAACCGGTTGGGAGAGTTTATGAGGACTAGGCCGCCAACCTTTGCTCAAGCTGCTGACCCTATGGATGTGGATGATTGGCTCAAGTCCATAGAGAAGAAGTTAGCTATTGTCCAATGCAATGACCGGAAGAAGGTGCTATTTGCTTCTCATCAACTTTTTGGAGCAACTGCGGATTGGTGGGATTCTTTATGCAATGCTCATGAGAATCAAGAGAGAATCACTTGGGCCGAATTCAAAGAGAGCTTCCGTTCTCATTATGTGCCCGAGGGAGTTATGATCTTGAAGCGGCAATAATTTGAGAACTTAAGGCAAGGAAGATCAAGCGTGAGTGAATATCTCAATAAGTTCACTCAAATCTCAAGGTATGCGCCGGAGGATGTGAGCCGGGACAGCCGAAAGCAATATTTGTTCATGAGAGGCCTCAACAATGAGATCCAAGTGCAATTGCTCAACTGTGATTATGCCAACTTCCAGAAGCTTGTGGACAAAGCAATTGTGGTTGAGAACAAGATCCGTGAGATGGAGCAAGACAACAAGAGGAAGGCGCCATATCAAGGACAGCAACAAGGAAGTAATGTGCGCCCTCGCTTTGCGCCGCCCAAAGCGCCTCATTACAGCTCTTCTATTCCTGCTCAACGCCCTCGATTTGCACCGTGCCCAACTCAGTTTGTGCAGCAGCGCCCTGTCATGCAAGCACCTAGGCCTCCAATGCCTTTTGCACCTCGTGCCAACTATCCTGGTTCCAATGCTCAAAACCAAGCTCGTCCCAATAATTCTGGTGGAGTTAAGAAGTGCTATACTTGCGGAGAAGCTGGACACTTTGCGCACCAATGTCCTAAGTCAGGACTGGAAGCAATGCACTGAGGCAAAACACAAGACCCAATGGAGGACAACCACAAGGGAATCGTGGACAGCAGAATTTTGCTCGTGGCAATGTGAACCATGTCTCCACGGAGGATGCTCAACAAGCGGATGACATGGTCATTAGTATGTTTCACACCAACTCCAACCTCGCGACTATGTTGTTTGATTCTGGAGCATCGCATTCATTCATTGCATCAAAATATGTTGCCAAGTATAGTTTGTCTGTCTCTCATATGAAGTTTACTCTATTGGTTAAGTATCCTGGAGGAGAGATGAAGACAAATATAGTATGTCTAAAAGTAAGCCTTAGAATAAGGGGGGTAGACTTCTCTGCCAACCTCATTGTTTTGGATTCTCAAGGATTGGACATTATACTTGGTATGGACTGGTTGAGGAAGCACAATAGAGTTATTGAGTGTGCTACGAAAATGGTAAAGTTGACCAATGAGGAAGGGGTCACCGTAGAATTTGAAGCATCTCAAACCGCACCAAAGCAATTGGAGTTGAATCATATGGATGGTGCCGCAATTGAGGAGATTTCGGTGGTGTGTGAATTTTTGGATGTTTTTCCGGATGAGTTGCCAGGTATGCCACCTGATCGAGACATTGAGTTTGTTATTGATTTAATACTAGAACTGCACCTATAGCTAAGAGGTCGTATAGGATGCCTCCTATGGAATTAGCGGAGCTTAAGAAGAAAATTCAAGAGCAACTAGAGGAAGGTTTTATTCGCCCTAGCTCTTCGCCTTGGGGAGCGCCCGTTCTATTTGGGGACAAGAAGGATGGGTCCCAAAGGATGTGCGTAGATTACCGAGCTCTCAACAAGGTAACAATCAAGAACAAGTACACCTTGCCACACATAGAAGACTTGTTTGATCAGACGAAGGGTGCTTGTATCTTCTCTAAGATTAGACCATTGGACATACCCAAGACAGCTTTTAGGACGCGGTGTGGATCTTATGAGTACACCGTGATGTCCTTTGGATTGACAAATGTGCCTGCCTACTTTATGTACCTCATGAATAAGGTCTTCATGGATTACTTGGACAGATTCGTTGTGGTGTTTATTGATTACATTATGATCTACTCGAAGGATGAGAAGGAACATGAGGAACACTTGAGGCTCACGTTGCAGAAATTGAGGGAGCATCGATTGTATGACAAGTTCAACAAGTGTCAATTTTGGTTAAGGGAAGTGTCATTTTTGGGTCATATAATCTCAGGAGGAGGAGTATCGATTGACCCCGGAAAAGTGAGAGACGTGTTGAAGTGGGAACCACCGCAAAATGTCAAGGAAATAAGATGTTTTCTTGGGATTGCTGGATATTACCGTCAGTTTATCAAGGACTTTTCCAAGATAGCCAAGCCTATGACGGAGTTGCTAATGAAGGGAAAGGCTTTCCAATGGACTCAAGCTTGTCAAAATAGTTTCGAGGAGTTGAAAAAGAGGTTATCAACAGCCCCAGTTTTGGTACTGTCGGATGTGAGCAAGAGTTTTGATATTTATTGTGACGCATCAAGACAAGGACTTGGATGTGTATTGATGCAAGAAGGTCAAGTGGTCGCCTATGCATCAAGACAATTGAAGAAACATGAGCAGAATTACCCCACGCACGATTTGGAACTCGCGGTCGTGGTACACGCATTGAAGATTTGGAGGCACTATATTCTTGGACATAGGTGTGAAATTTATATGGATCATAAGAGTTTGAAGTATATTTTCACACAAACGGATCTGAACTTGAGGCAACGGAGATGGTTGGAGCTCATCAAAGATTATGATTTGGGGATCAACTATCATCCGGGAAAAGCCAATGTAGTGGCCAATGCTTTGAGTAGAAAGGGAGTAAGTCATCAACTCACAGTTCGAGAGTTACCATCCGAGTTATGTAAGGAGTTTGAAAGGTTGAACCTCGGATTTGTAAATGAGATGCAGATGATGGAGCTAATCCCAACCTTGGAGCAAGAAATTCGAGAGGCACAAACCGCAGATGAAGAGATCAAGGAAATCAAGGACAGGACCGAAGAAGGGAGAGAATTCAGATTTGATGAAGATGAATATGGTACCTTATGGCTTGGAAAGAGAATCGTTGTACCTAATGTGAAGCATATTCGGGAGACGATATTAAAAGAGGCACATGACTCGCCGTACTCAATTCATCCCGGTTGTACGAAGATGTACAAAGACTTGAAGACTAGCTATTGGTGGGATAGCATGAAGAAGGACATAGATGAATATGTGGCATTGTGTGATGTGTGTCAATGAGTCAAGGCGGAACATCAAAGGCCAGCTGGATTATTGCAACCATTGAAGATCCCAAAATGGAAGTGGGAAGAAATCGGTATGGACTTCATAGTTGGGTTACCACGTACTCTGTCCGGGTATAACTCAATTTGGGTAATTGTGGATCGTTTAACCAAGTCAGCTCATTTTGTCCCTATGAAGACCAAATATACAGCTGCACAATTGGCCGAAATATACATGGAGCATATTGTGTGTCGACATGGAGTCCCTAAGAAGATAGTCTCGTATAGAGGTTCCCAATTTACCTCCAGATTATGGCAAAAATTGCATGAAGCTTTGGGAACGAGGTTGAGTTTTAGTTCAACATATCATCCTCAAACGGATGGACAAACCGAGAGGACCAATCAGATTTTGGAGGACATGTTAATAGCTTGTGCTTTGAAGCATGGGAAAAGTTGGGACATAAGCATGCCATACGCAGAATTTTCATACAACAATAGTTACCAAGCAAGCTTGAAAATGTCACCGTATGAAGCGCTTTATGGGAGGAAGTGTAGGACACCTTTATTCTGGAATGAGGCAGGAGAAACTCAAGTATTTTGTCCGGATGTGTTGCAAGAAGCCAAAAAGTAAGTCCAAATAATTCATGAAAACTTGAGGGCTGCCCAATCAAGACAAAAAGGCTATGCGAACAATAGGAGAAGGAAATTAGCCTTTGAAATAGGAGATTTTGTTTACCTCAAGGTTTCACCAATGAGAGGTCATAAGAGGTTTAACATAAGGGGCAAGCTCGCACCTCGTTATATTGGACCATTCAAGATTTTGGACAAAAGAGGAGAAGTAGCGTATAAGTTGGAGATGCCAGCTCATCTTTCGGACGTCCATGATGTCTTTCATGTTTCCCGGCTCAAGAAGTGTTTGAGAGTACCGGAAGAACAAGTGCCAATGGAAGAATTGGAACTAGAGGAAGATTTGACTTATGCCGAACAACCTATCAAAATCTTGGAAACCAAGGAGAGGGTCACAAGGAACAAGGTGATTCGATGGTTTAAAGTTCAATGGAAGCACCACACATAAAAAGAAGCAACTTGGGAGCTAGAAGATGATATCAAGAAGAACTTTCCCTATCTCTTCTCTTTCACGTTGAATCTCGAGGGCGAGATTCATTTTAAGGGGGGTAGGTTTGTAACACCCTCATTTTCATGCATCATGCCCTACATACACTCATATACATGTTTAACATTAACCCACAACAAGAGGAACGAGTTTCAAATTGAGTTGGAGCATTTAAAATTGATTTGGAGCAAAACCGCACTTAAAATGCAGGAAAGTGCGGGCTAGTCCGATTTTACTGAGGACTAGTCCGATTTCTCTCTGACTAAAAACGGACTTGTCCGTTTTTGCTGCGGACTAGTCCGATTTTGCCTCTGGAAACTTTCGGACTTGTCCGATTTTGTGCGGACTAGTCCAATATTCCAAGAATCCTTGAAAATTTGCTAAGTCCCTGGACTTTTCCAGACTAGTCCGGTGTTCCAGCGGACATGTCTGATTTCCTCTCTGACTAAAGTCGGACTTGTCCAATTTTCTCTCTGGACAACTTCGGACTAGTCCGGTCCTTTTCAAACTTGTCCGATATTTTGCGACTCTGAATTGATCTTTTGTTTTACAACTTGTTTCTTGGGGTTCACATTAAGTGGGCCTACGAATGTCGTGCCTAACTCTTTTAGAGCCCATGAGGGACTCTAAACCGGCCTCTACTCATCCCAAACTCGAAATCCATCTAACCCTAGCCTCCACCTCTATATAAACAACCCCACCCCTTGGCTTGACATCTAGCCACTTTTCCACCCCACCCAAACCCTAGTTCGTGGACAGCCACCATCAAGGAGGGAGGAGAAGATCCCAATCAAGAAGAAGAAGAGGAGGAAACGAAAGAGGATCAAGATCTCCATCAAGCTTTCGTTCTTCATCACCAATTCACCTCAAAGTTCATCACCAACCCTAGATCATCGAGATCCAAGTGTTACCTCCAAGTTCCTTGATTAATTGGAGTCCTAAACACTTGGTACGCTTTCTATTCTTATTTTCTTACGTGAATTCAACCCCTAATCTCCAAATTCACATCGATCTAGAAACCCTAGTTCGCTAGTTCTGCGAAGTGCAGACTAGTCCGGCCTTCTGCAGACTAGTCTGATTTTGCTGACTAAATTGTGTTGAATTGATTCTAAAATTTGATCTAATCAACTCCAAACCTGTATACACTTGTTAAAATCTATTAGAACTAGTTAGTGATCATTAAAAGTAATCTATTAACAAGTTCTATCTTGCATTTGCATTAATCATGCATGTCATGTCATATTGACTAATATTTGTGCACTCTTTGATTGTGTTTCTTGTCTTGTATGTTTATTGTGTGGATTAGACGGATTTGCGCTAGAAAGTGCCGTGGAGGATCTACAGCACCAAGAGTTTGAAGGCTTTGACCCTAATCAACCGCAAGAGCAAGGCAAGTGTCCTTGAAGCATATTGATCCTGTTCTTAAAATAAATGTTTTGTTTGCAAACTGCAAGCTTGTGTCAATTTGATGGGAATCCTATGGTAGGAAGTTTACTAGATTTGTTAAACCACCCTTGTCACCTGGAATTTATGGTAGAGAGTCGGGAAGGGCTTTTTACCTTTTGCATCGCTTAATTAATTGGGATGGGAAAACAACACTACACATTTAATTATGCATTAATGATACTATGGTTAACATGAACTGGTTAAAATGATGGGTGATCTAAGCAAGCCTGGTATGTGGATGGGTTGGATGTTATGGTGGTTTGCTTGCTTTAGATCTAAGGACCGGTTCATGCAAGAATAAGCCAGGACTACAGTGCCACCATGAGGCCAAGTATGGGTGCGGCGTAGCTGATTAATTAGAGCTTTGCTAGTGCTGTTTGGACCATTGTGGATGCTCGGGGTAGGGGTAGTCGGATTGGGTTTGTTGATGATTGGTGGGACTACCGTGGGATCCGAATGGCTCAAGAGGGGTCCCTTGGTTGAGGATGTGCTCTATAGGAGACATCGCCACCAGTGAAACCTCAGTGGGGTCTAAATAGGCTAGTAATCCCTTTGTAAAGGCTATTTTGTGATCTCTTGGCCATACACCAAAGGAAGTGTAATTGGCGTAAGGGAGGTTCTTTAGTCGCTAATGGGTGATAAAATCACAAACACGTGGGTAAAGTGGTACAAACTCTGCAGAGTCTAATAAAAATTTCATGATAGTCGTGCTCCCGGTTATGAGCACCTAGACAACTTCCATGATTAGAGGGAACTCAATAATTTGGATGGTTATGGGTTGGTACTGGTTATGGCTGAATATGGATTAAACTATGACATTGAATGTGGTTAATGGTATGATGGTGATGCATATGGAATATGGATTGGTGTTATGTTATTAATTATGGTTTATGATGGGAATATTTCACATACATATGATATATTGCTTTTCAAATGTTTTATTGTACTTTTCAGCACTTAGCCATTATTATATTCGTCATTTGAATCAACCAAATGTCATACTTTCCACACTTGCTAAGTACGACATATACTCACTCTTGCAATCCCCCCACTAGTTGCAGGTCAGGATTGGGAGTTTAATGGTGATAATGCGGAGTTCTAGATTGTGTCTACCGTCAGCTTGCCTGTGGTGTTGATTGGAGCTGCGCTATACCCATCGCTTATGCTGCCTAGCTGTTTAGTTTGCTTATTTAGTTTATTTCTGTTGCGTTAGTTGAACTTGTCATTAATATTCATTAGAGTTTGTATTCGAGGATAATATGGTTGGTTTAATAAAATTTGGTCAATTAATCCTGTTCTGTGGTAATTTTCTGTATACTCTTTTGTGAATGCATTCATGTATGTGTGTTGAACATCCTGAGCATACATATGCGTTAGCTTGGTTCATTTTTCGGAACTGGGCGTCACACCTTGGGAGGTGCCGGAGCTAGATGCTCTGGTGTCGTCCACCATCATCATGGAGACGTCGACGGCAGGCCCCTTGGGAGGTATCAAAGTTTGATGCTTCGGTGTCGTCCACCATCGTCGTGGAGACGTCGACTGCAGGCCCTTGGTTTACAAGCTATCGCAAGGAAACCCTGTTAGAAACAAGAGTGGGCAGGAGAGTTTACTCACTTATCCCCGCTTGGTGCTGTCGTTGACGTTCTGGGACGTCGATGACAGGCCCCTTGGGAGGTGCCGGAGCTGGATGCTCTGGCATCGTCCACCATCGTTGTGGAGACGTCGACGGCAGGCCCCTTGGGAGGTACCAGAGCTGGATGCTCTGGTGTCGTCCACCATCGTCGTAGAGTCATCAACGACAGGCCCCTTGGATGGTGCCGGAGCTGGATGCTCCGGCGTCGTCCACCATCGTCATAGTGTCATCGACGGCAGGCCCCTTGGGGGTGCTGAAGCTGGATGCTCCAGTGTCGTCCACCATCATCGTAGAGTCGTCAACGGCAGGCCCCTTGGGGGGTTCCGGAGCTGGATGCTCCCGGTGTCGTCCACCATCGACGTAGAGTCGTCGATGGCAGGCCCCTTGGGGGGTGCTAGATATGGATGCTCCAGCATCGCCCACCATCGTTGTGGGGACATCGATGGCAGGTAATAGGTTTACAGGCTATCGTGGGAGAACCCTGTTAGCAACAAGAGTGGGGCAAGAGAGTTTACTCACTTATCCGCGCTTGGTGCTATCGTTGACGTTCTGGGACATCGATGGCAGGCCCCTTGGGAGGTGCCGGAGCTGGATGCTCCGGTGTCGTCCACCATTGTCGTAGAGACGTCGACGTCATGCCCCTTGGGAGGTGCTGGAGCTGGATGCTCCGACGTCGTCCACTATTGTCGTAGTGTTGCCGACGGCAGGCCCCTTGGGGGGTGCCAGAGTGAGATGCTCCGGCATCGCCCACCATCATCGTGGGGACGTCGAAGGTAGGTCCCAGGTTTATAGGCTATCGTGAGAGAACCCTGTTAGCAACAATAGCGGGGCAGGAGAGTTTACTCACTTATCCGTGCTTGGTGCTATCGTTGACGTCTCAGGACATCGACGACAGGCCCCTTGGGAGGTGCCGGAGCTGTATGCTCCTGCGTTGTCCACCATCGTCGTGGAGACGTCGACGGCAGGCCCCTTGGGAGGTGCCACAGTTGGATGTTCCGGCGTTGTCCACCATCGTCGACGGCAGGCCCCTTGGGGGTGCTAGAGCTGGATGCTTCGGCGTTGTCCACCATTGTCGTAGCGTCGTCGATGGCAGGCCCCTTGGGAGGTGCTGGGGCGGGTTGTTATACACATATGATAGAAGCAAGATGGACTACTTTGCTCATTGATTTACCTATAGCTCTCCCTTAGCTCTGTCATGCGTTACTGTCTTGGGCTGAGTCACGGGGTCTGGGTAATTCAGTGTGTTAGTGCTCTGGGTCCCGTCTCCTGTCGTCCTAAGGGTGTGAGCTTCCTGGCTCTTAGTACTTGGCTGTAGCGCTGGGAGGCAAGGTGTGTACGCTTAGGGTATAGGACATGACTAAGCAGTTTACACGCCCTGGACCTCCTGCTCGGCACAGGCTTTTCCTGGGAAACCTTATAGCGTCACAGGGCCCTAATGACGAGAGGGGCCAGAAGAATCCCTCATACACCACAGGTACCTAAAGTAGACCCGACTGCATTAGGACTGCATGACTCCTGCATGGGTGAGTTTACATAGTGTACAATCGTGTATATAAAATAATATGCAATAAATGAGTCTTAGTGTGGCATGTTCATAAACTTAATGCATAAGTAAATGGACAATGTTTTTAAGAAGTCTTTAAGTAAAACAGTGATTTTTTATAAGAGTTCATTGGGGAGACAGGCTTTTACAAAAGAGGGCAACGGCTTGCCTCCGGATGATGAGGGAGGCAGGGTGCACAGGCTTAGGGTTTGGAACCAAGCTAAGCTGGCTGCACACTCTGGGCCTGTCCCTCTCGGTGCTTGGTTGTCCTTAGTGCTGCTCTTAAGCCCTACGAAATCCTTTACACTGTTCTACTAAGACTAGTATTTACAATAGGGGTGCCCAAAGCTCCATGGGTAGCTGCGATGGTTGGCGGACAACCTTGTTGTCAACAACTATTTAGAAGGGGCGATGAGCAAGCATCCCTATTTCCTTCCTTGACCGCCCGTCTTGTGAGTGGTCCGGCAGAGCCAGAGCTGGGCTTGGTAGTTTTAACAGAGGTGTCGATGCTGCTGGAGGGCTGCAGCTTAGGCACGACAGGTGCTCTGTGCTGTCGTGAGCTTGGCGGAGGCTGACTTGATCCAGCGCCGATCGCGACAGGTGTTGGGTCTGCTGTGAGTGCTTGGAGCTGCTCCAAGGCTAAGACTGCAGCGCTACGATCTCCGCGGATCCTGAGGATGCCTGAGGGGGTTGGCATCTTCTGGACGAGGTAGCCGTAGTGGGCTACAACCATGAACTGGTACAGGGTAGGCCTGCTGATGATGGCATTGAAGGGAGGCTGACATCGGCAACGTCAAAGAGAATGCTCTCCGTCCTATAGTTGTCAGGTGTCCCGAAGGTCACCCGCAGGTGGATGTTGCCGTACGGGATGATGCTCCCAGGTCCCACCCCCGAGAATGGGCTCGAGGGGGCCAGCTTGGACACTGGGATCTACAGTTGTATGAAGGCTGCATGGTCGAGGAGGTTGAGGCTGGCCCCGCCATCTATCAAGATGTAGTGGAGCTTGCATTGGCTATGGTGGGGGCCTCTCGAGAGGTAGGACCCCTGCACCAGCCATGTTCTTGGGCAGTCAGAGGCATCGAAGTTGATCGGCGTCTCCTTCCAACGGTGGTGCTGCGCCAGAGTGGGTACAGGGGCTATCGAAGCCACCGCACGACGAAGGGTCTTGACCGCGTTCCGGGACGCGAGATCCCAAGAACCTTCGAAGATGACATGTAGGGTCTTGCGATGCTCGTTGTCACTGCTGCCGTCGGAGTCCTCATCTTGGTGGACTACTTTGACGGCCCGTTCTTGCTTCTGGTACTCCAACTCCTCGTCATTGTCGACCTTGGGTTCGACCTTCTGCTTGCCCTCCTGTTGGCGGAAGGGGGCGCCGTGCGGGCGCTGTTGCGCCCGCTCTTGGTAGCGTTCGATGCACCTTTTATCTCCTAGCACTCGCTCGCGGTGTGTTCGCGAGTATTGTACACCGGGCAGGGATCGACATCTTCATCAGTGGCAGGTGGCTGACGAGGGCGTTTCTCCGGGCGTGGGGGTTTGCCTCCTCCGGTTGCGGCTGCTGCCGCGACGGGGGATCCATGTAGCGGCTTTTTCTGGCTGCCACACCGGTTCTTGTTCTTCTGCGGCTCATTCTCCAGTCTGGCCGGCCCCGCCTACTCCGAGGGTGGGTTGAGTGTGCCAGTCGCGGTCTTCTGCCGCCCTGGCGCACCGATCGGTGATGGAGAAGAGCTCGGAGACGTCTTGCACATTGTGCGTAGCTAATTTCTCGAGCATCTTGCGGTCACGCACTCCCTGGCGAAATGCCACTATGACAGAGGCATTTGGGATGTTGGGAATGGAGTTGCGTACCTGGGAGAAACGCTGGATGAATGATCGTAGCATCTCCTTAGGTTGTTGTCACACGGCGTGGAGGTCGAGCTCGGTGCCGGGGCGCGTGTAGGAGCTACTGAAGTTTGCCGTGAACTATCGACATAGATCATCCCAAGATGTTATAGACCCCTCGGGAAGGTTCATCAGCCACGAGCGGGCTAATCCAGTCAGGGCGACTGGGAAGTAGTTCGCCAGGGTGGTCTCATCTACTCCTACAGCAAGGAGCATCGTGGTGTAGATCTGCAGGAACTCTGCCAGGTTGATGCTTCTGTCGAATCTCTCTGGGATATGTGGTCGGAACTTGTGTGGCCACATCGCAAAGCGGAGGTGTGGAGCCAACACCGAGCAGTCTCCCACGGGCTTCGTCGGAGAGGCAGATGGGACAGCATACCCCAAGGGGGTCTACTGCACAATGTGCGGCACTTGCTAGACCTCTGGTTGTGGCACAGGTTGTGCCATGTGTTGCTGCAACAGTACTGGCTACGCCAAGTACTGTTGCTGCACATCCTGTTGCACTGAGTACTGTAGGGGTGCTGTCAAGCCAACATACTCCTGGTCATGTGGCGGAGTGTTTACCTACAGAGCACCTTGGACGAAGGAGGCGTCATGAACAGGGCATTGAGGGCCATTTCGGTGTCGAGGTTGCGCCGACTCTCTCGCTGCCGCTCGATGTTGACATGGTCGTCCATGTGAGCTTGACGGCAGTCACGCTCAACCCCGAGGTCCTCCGTGGGGAGCCATCCAACGCTCGTAGGCTTGGAGGAGCAGGAGTTGGCGGTGTGACAGTCGATGGACGACGTGCGTGACTGTTGGGGGAGTTGATAGCTGCGACGATGAAGTGGTCGATGTCTTGGACCCACTACTGAGCCACCCCCCGAGAGGCATTCAGCGACGACGGGTGATGGAGGAGAGCTCTATCCGCCACCAAAGCGCTCTACAGGATCGCTGTTGGGGGTGTTGGTGGAGCCGATTGAGCTGAGGCATGTCCCGACGTGCCATTTTGGCCAGCCGTACCCGCACGGGGGCAAGACAGACTAGAGAGTGTCACTCGAGCGACGGATCTAGTCACCAGACGACGGCCGCAAAAACTGCCTTCCACGGGCCTGATGAACACCATGGCGGTGAAAGCACTACCACTCTTTTGAGGGAAAAAGCCCCTACATGGTGTGCCAAATGTCGAAGTGTTAATGCGACACTTCCCCTAGATCTGCTAAGGAGCAGCCAGCGGAGATTCTTGTTCGGCGGGACTTAGGCCTCAAACTAGTGTTCTAGCAGAAGAGTATGTGACACAGTGGATTTTACGTGGTTTGGGCCGTAAGGAGCATAACACCCTACTCCACGGTGGATTGTATTGCTTGGTGAGTGTGTATGCATGTGTGTGTATCGGGGATTATGCGTCTGGTCCTTGTATTGATGGCGGTCCGGGCCTTTTATAGTCAAGGTCGGACGCCTTACAAGTGGGGTCCCGGGGCTCGACAGGTGGTCCCGTGGCGATCTTATCCTAAAGATCTAAGGCTTCTTCTGTAAGCTTGCTCTGACCACGGACTTGAGGACTCGCCGTCTTGCCGCCCGTGTTGTCAGTAGCCCACGTTATGTTGCTGACATTAGCAGGGTATCTCCCATCCAATTGTCTCTGGCGCCGTAAGATACCCACTTAGCGGAGTGGGATAGGCCTACGGTCTCTTCACTGTGATGCGATTAGTCGTAGCGGTACCTGACATTAGGCGTGCGCCGCGCCATGCGTCTGGGGAACCGCGTATCTTCAAGGCTTGACGGAGACAAGGCGCACCACCCTCTTAACTTCCTCACTATCCGCTCAGGGCAAGTGGACTGTGTAACACCCTCATTTTCATACATCATGCCCTGCATTCATCATTAAATATGTTTAACATTGATCCACATAAAAGGAATAAGTTTAAAATTGATTTGGAACAAAACCGCACTTAAGAATTCTGGGAAGTGTGGACTAGTCCGTTTTTGGTGCGGACTAGTCCAATTTCTCTCTGACCTCGATCGGACTTGTCTGTGTTTCTACGGACTAGTCTGTTTTTGCCTCTGGACACTTTTGGACTTGTCCGGTCTTGTGCGGACTAGTCCGGTGTTCCAAGAATTCTTGAAAATTTGCTAAGTCCCTGGACTTGTCCGGACTAGTCCGGTATCAAACGGACTTGTCCATTTTCCCCTTCTGACTAAAGTCAGACTTGTCCGATTTTAGACCAAACTTGTCTGTTTTCCCCTATGGATAAGTTCGGACTTGTCCGGTGTCCAGTCCGGACTTGTCCGATTTCTCTCTAGACAACTTCGGACTAGTCAGGCCCTTTTCGGACTTGACCGATATATCGTGACTCTGAGTTGATCTTTTGTTTCACGACTTGTTTCTTGGGTTTTACGTTAAGTGGGCCTAGGGACGTCATGCCTAACTCTTTTAGAGCCCATGTGGGACTCTAAACCGACATCTACTCATCTCAAACTCGAAATCTATCCAACCCTAGCCTCCGCCTCTATATAAACAACCCCACCCCTTGGCTTCACATCTATTTGCCACTTTTCCTCCCCACCCAAACCCTAGCTCGTGAATAGACGCCACCAAGGAGGGAGAAGGTGGTCCCAAACAAGAAGAAGTAGAGGAGGAAACGAAAGAGGATCAAGATCTCCATCAACTTCGCGTTCTTCGTCAACAATCCACCATCAAGTTCTTTGTCAACCCTAGATCGTCAAGATTCAAGTGTTGCCTCCAAAATCCTTGATTCTTTGGAGTCCTACACAGCTGATATACCTTCTACTTCCTTTTCTTTACGTGAATTCAACCCCGTTTCTCCAAATTCATGTCGATCTAGAAAACCCTAATCTGATGTTCCTGCGCGATACGGACTAGTCTGGCCTCCTGCGGACTTGTCCAATCTTCCTGATTTAATTGTATTGAATTAAATCTAAAATTGGATCTAATCAATTCCAAACCTGTATAAACTTGTTAAAAGCTATTAGAACTAGTTAGTGATCATTTAAAGCAACTCATTAACAAGTTCCACCTTGCATTTGCATTAATCATGCATGTCATGTCATATTGAGTAATATATGTGCACTTTTTGGTTGTAATTCTTGTTTGTATGTTTATTGTGCGGATTAGATAGATTTGCGCTAGAGAGTGCCGCGGAGGATCTCCAGCACCAAGAGTTTGAAGTATTTGATCTTAATCAAGCCCAAGAGTAAGGCAAGTGTCCTTGAAGCATATTGATCCTGTTTTTAAAATAAATGTTTTGTTTGCAAACTGCATGCTTGTGTCAATTTGATGGGAAATCCTATGGTAAGAATTTTACTAGATTTGTTTGACCACCCTTGTCACCTGGAATTCATGGTAGAGAGTCGGGAAGGGCTTTTTACCTTTTTGCTTCGCTTAATTAATTGGGATGGAAAGACAACTATACCACTTAACTTAATTATGCCTTATGAGATTATGGTTAATATGATATGGTAATGGGTGATCTAAGCAAGCCAGTTATGTGGATAGGTTGGATGATATGGTGGTTTGCTTGCTTTAGATCTAAGGATCGGTTCAAGCGAGAATAAGCCAGGACTACAGTGCCACCACGATGCCAAGTATGGGTGTGGCATAGCCGATTAATTAGGGCTTTGCTGGTGCTATTTGGACCATTAGGGATGCTCGGGGAAGGGGTACTCAGATTGGGTTTGTTGATGATTGGTGGGACTACCCTGGGATTCGAATGGCTCAAAAGGGGGCCCTTGGTTGAAGATGTTCTTAGTTGGAGGCATCACCACCGGTGAAACCTCAGTGGGGTCTAAATAGACTAGTAATCCCTTTGTAAAGGCTATTTTGTGATCTCTTGGCCATACACCAAAGGAAGTGTAATTGGCGTAAAGGAGGTTATTTTGTCGCCGACGGGTGATGAAATCACAAACACGTGGGTAAAGTGGTACAAATTTTGCAGAGTCTAATAAAACTATCATGATAGCCGTGCTCCCGGTTATGAGCACCTGGACAACTTCCATGATTAGAGGGAATTTGGTCTTGGGATGGTTTGGTAATGGTTATGGTTGATAATATGGTTATGGTTGGTAAGGGTTATGGATGGTTTATGGCTTATGTTTATGAATATGAATTTGAGTTATGGTAACTGGACATGGATAATGATGATGATAGCAATAATTGGATATGATTTCATATTATGTCAAAATGATGGATATGATGGGATTATTTCACATATACTTTTCAGCACTTAGCCATTATTATATTTGTCATTTGAATCAGTTACATGTCATACTTTCCACACTTGTTGAGTTCGACATGTACTCACTCTTGCAATTCCCCCCACCAGCAGTTGCGGGTCAGGATTGGGAGTTTAACGATGATAATGCAGAATTCTAGGTTGTGTATGCCGTCAGCTTTGCTTGTGGTGTTATTGGAGCTGCGCTATCCCTTTTGCTTAGTTGCTTATTTAGTTTATTTCCGCTGCATCAGTTGAACTTGTCATTGACATTCATTAGTGCTTGTATTCGAGGATGTTATCAATTGTGTAATAAAAGTACTTAATTAATCTTGTTCTATGGTAATTTTCTATATACTCTTTTGTGATTGCACTCGTGTATGTGTGTTGAACATCTTGGGCACACATATGTGTTCACTTGGTTCATTGTTCGGAACCGGGTGTCACAGACTGACCATGCGGCCGCTGGGGAGCTCACCGCCATGGTGGAGGCCACACGCGTCTCGCGGGCCACGTGGCAGTTCGGGAGCTCACCTCCGTGAGGGAGGCCAGGTCTCGCCCCGCGGACCACGTGGCAGCTCGGGTGCTCGTCTCTGCGGGAGATATCGGGTCTCGACTTCGTGGGCCACTTGGCAGCTTGGGAGCTCACCTCCGCGGAGGAGGTCGGGTCCCGTCCTGCTGGACACGTGGCTGCCTGCGAGCTTGTCGGCAAGGTGGAGCTGGGCTCCTCCTTTTGGATGTCTTTTGGGCACCCCGGACCTCCCATCTGAGGTAGGTGGGTCCGGGTTTCTTGAACACATGGCGCCCTCGAACCTTGTCCCTGCTGGGGGGCGAGGCACCTAGACGGCTCTAGCTTGTGTGCGAGGGTACCCGGTATGCCGGGTACTGACATCAACCATAACACATCAAAAACTTAGTAAAAGATTACTAAGCGAATCTCTATTAGCGAAAAAGCAAGTTTAAAACATTGCAAATGAAAACATAATAGTCGCGCAAATATTTCAGCAAATGAAGGATCGGACAGTCCAAAGCAGCCGCTATGCAATGTGTAAGAAAAGTTCAGATACTCTGAAGCATTCGCTCACATGCAGCTCATGTGAGCGAAGTTCGGACAGAGCGAAACAAACAATACGTGCAATCCACGTGCTCTACAAGTTCGAACACTCCAAACTGGAAAACATGTGCAAATCATGCGAGGAAAAGTTCAGACACTGCAAAACAAGCAACGCGTGCAATTCACGTGCGTTACAAGTTCGTACACTCCAAACTAGAAAACAAGTGCAACTCACGAGAGGAAAAGTTCAGACCGTCCGAAGCAAAAAGCATGTGCTGCTCACGTGACTGAAAGTTCGGACAGTTCAAAAGGGATTTCTGCAAGTTCGTACTTCCCTATCAGCCAAAAAGCAAGTTCGAAACAATGCAAATGGAAACAAAACAGCTGCATGAATATTTCAGCAAATGAAAGATCGGACAGTCCAAAGCAGCCTCTATGCAATGTGTAAGAAAAGTTCGGACACTCCATAGCATTTGCTCACGTGCAGCTCATGTGAGCGAAGTTCGGACAGAGCAAAACAAACAATACGTGCAATCCACATGCGCTACAAGTTCGAACACTCCAAACAGAAAAACACGTGCAACTTGTGTGAGGAAAAGTTTGGACAGTGTGAAACAAACGATACGTGCAATTCACATGCGTTACAAGTTTGGACCTTCCAAACTAGAAAACATGTGCAACTCACGTGAGGAAAAGTTCGGACAGTCCGAAGCAAAATGTACGTGCTGCTCACGTTACTGAAAGTTCGGACAGTGCAAAAGGGATTCCTGCAAGTTCGGGCAGTCCGAACTGGGTTTTTCAGGAATATTCAAAACTTTGCGTGCAAACCCTCACTTTTATTTAAATTGTCAATGTATTCAGCACACATAGATCTCACATCATCATCATACCAATATGGTGCCTCAAGGTATAGCCGGACACTGACCCATATGAAATGCCTTCATGAGCATACAACATGCAAGAACAAGTGGATATCAATGCGGAAGACATAAGACATCTACGGTACGAAGGTCAACGACAAAGAGAAGAATTTCAATGCTATCATGCATTCATGCAGTAACTGTGATCTCATACAAAAATAAAGTGCAGCAAAAGAACTATCATCCTTGCAAATATATCCTCTTCTTCTAAAATAAGTCTTAGTAAGCTGCAAACGCAGTGTTGAAAATAGAATTGGAGAGGATTGTTTAATGTACATGACCGGTAAGATCGGGGAGGCTACGTCATTATGTTCATGCATGTCAAAGTATCAAAATGTTTTGTTGTAGGTAACTAAAAGGTCCCTTATCATTTTCTTCCACTCTTCTGTCACGTCATATTGTTCTCATCTCAATCAAATACTGATCCTAATCTAAGTTTTATGTCCCTTTTTATACAAGCAATTCTCTACTTTGCAAGTAACCACTTTTGTACCTTGCATTTTCCAATTGTATTCCCAACAAATTTTAACTTTTGTCCAATTTGTCACGACCGATGTATTGTAGAGTGTGTGTATAGACACACATATATACGTTATAAATGCATTTGAGGACTCAACTATAACTGGTCATATGTGTTTCACCCAACATCGCGTCACCCCTCCAACGACCTCATCGCTGCTGTTCTAACCCAATATCAAAGGGCTCTTGAATTTTCTTCCCCTGCAAAGGAACCATGAAGCGGGGTTGGCTGCTCAGGGAGGCGAAGCGGGGGGCAACCGTGCCGCTGCCCTCGGCGGCAGCCTCACTGGTCGCTTCCCAACCAGCTTCCTCTCCATAGGTCGACTCTCCGTTGGTGATTTCTCCCCCTGAGCCCTGCTTCTTCCTCCCCACTCCCTCTCACCCTCCTGTAGAGTCAGTTTTCCCATTTGTCTCCCTCCGATGCGGTCGCCTCCCTCACCTATGATCTGCCTCCGATCGACCCTCCATCTCCATCCTACGGTGGCGCGTAGTCTGACCTTACTCTTATCCTCACCCGGTTTCGCCTTCTCCCGCTGCGTCTCGGCTGGATCTGGTAGTTATTCCTCCTTCAAATTTGTTCCCCCTCCTCTCCTTGTTGTGGGTCATCGCCCTTGCGTCTTCCTCTCACATTTAGAGCATATGTTTCTAGCTCCATCAGCGATCACTTGCATATGGGCCCTCCATTTCTTCGTCTCTCCCTCGGGTTGCATCTGGTGCTCCTTCTCTTTAAACACCTTTTCCCTCAGTTCGAGTTCCCCAATATCAGCTGCCTCCATCACTCCTCGCCAAAGCTCTCCTGCTCCCCAGCCCTAGTCTCCACCAAGGTCCCCACTGTCTCCATCATCTTCCCATTCTCTTCTTTCATCCCCTGCGCTTTCTGACCCTGTTTTTATGTCATCCCCTTCTTGGTCAGCCTGATCTTTGTTGGGTAGACCGCCCACTCCTTGTCGACCAGCCCCAGTTCCCCCCTCTACCAGATTTGCAGGAGGTGATTCTCATTCTGGCTCAGCATCCGCCAAGGCCATCCACTATATGTCGAAGTCGGCCCCCAAAGTCAATGGTGGTCCTCAAGGGAAGGTTTGAGGCTGCAGATCTGATTAGTCACTGTTTCAATTACTTCTCCTCTAGCCACAATGCTGGGATTTGTAAAAATGCCTTTTGATGCTTCCGTTGCAAGGGAGATGGACACAAAGCACACCAATGTAAGTCAGCTAGACCTCATCTTTTGGTTTCTTTAACAGGTCCTCCGAACTTTCAAGAAGAAATCTACATGACTCCCAGTTCCTCCGACTCAGACTGCCCTCGCTGTCTCCTTTCCCTGGCTGAGGAATCTCTCGTTGCTGTCTCCATCTCCCCATCATCTCCAGTCCAAGTGCACCGTGTAATAACACTGAGAATGGTAGGAATCTTGATTAGTCACTTAATAATTGGGTTAACAGTGAACAACAATCCAACAATCAAATACAAATGTCTACTTAGCATTTTATTAAGATTTATAGAGCATACCTTCTCTGATTAGAACTAGAGGCCGTCATGGTTATTTAAACACCGTTCCCCTTATTTCTCTCTGTTATTGATTGGTGACTTAGAAAATGTGATGTTTTGGGTGTGTTTTTGTGGCCTTCTCAAAACCCCCGTACAACACGTGTTTAAACTAAACAGAGCAACAAAAGAGGGGGACTCCCAACTCTTAGAAATCGTCTGTCCCCAGATCAGAACACAACCATTTGGTTGGTTGTGTCCCTTAGATTAGAACACATGCTTAATATGTTTATTTTCAAGTTCATACACTAACATTCTACCCCTTGAACTTGGATCTAAGAAACATACTTCTTTACTTAAACTAAACTTAGTGTCGTTTCGTCATGCTTGACATATAGGGAACAACATATCAAAATAGCCATTTGTGTACTGCTTGACTCGACCACCATAATATATCTTACACGTAGAAATAAACTTACCATCAGTTGGCTCCTAAGTATCCAGAAGATCAAAGGATCTCCTTTAAACCCATTCCAGTTACATGTTCACTGAACACCTTGAGTAGAAGGCCTTTTGTTAGCGTATCCGTAAACATTCATTTGGTACTTATATGCTCAAAACTCACAAGGAACCATTTTACATGAAGCAAGAGGAGGTGCAGGCACACCTTTTTCGTGTTTGCAGTGGGGTGAAAGGTGGTCTGTATCGTCGGCACGACGATAAACTGTAGGGGGGCGGCGATGTCACCTTCACATGGCGATGACCAAGCTGCAAAAACCAATCCACATAAGTGATGAAATGTAAAATTCCGCATTTGAATAAGGCAAGAATTCAAAATGCGAACTTGAAAAATTTAAGTTGAAATGGTAAAATTCAACTCACATGATCCATGTTTACTAATAAATAAAGTTAAAAAAATAGAACTGCTAAAAACTTCACATTTAACAGAGAGGTTTGTAAGAGTATGTTGCACTTAAGCAAATAATTAGGAAGAGGAAAAAAATACCTACTTCAATTCAAATGACAAAGTGAAATGCAAGTTTCAAATTCAAATGAGAGCAAAGGTAAAAGCCCTAAAAAACTTGATAAAGATTCCACCTAAGAATCAAAGGAAGAAACAAAAATGTGAATAAATCATAGTGCTCCTTTAGGATTTTAAATCTAACTCGAAATGGGAGTTTCATAATCAAATCAAATTATCAATTCAATTAAGTCAAACACCACATTTGAATTCACCAATGTCTTTCTCATGTTGCAAACATCATCTCTACCAGGTTTGACCAGCATTGGACTTCATTTGCCTTTTATTTAGATAAAGGCACATGTGACCGTTCAAAATTGAATTCGAATTCAAATTCTTTTATCAACTTTGTCAAATGAGAAATTAGATTTCAAATATGGATTCCTCATATGTTAATTGTCCTAGCTGTCCAATCTTATAATTTTCTGAGCATGTTTGATTTCAAATTATTTCTACAGAGAGGGCATTTAGTTGAGCGAGTGGGTCCCACCTGTCAATGTAACTGCGGTGTGCTCTGTCTTTCTTGCTCTGCCCAGGCACCACGGAACCAATGCATGCCGCCACCTCTGCTTCTCCAAACGTTGAAGCAACCAGCTCCAAGCTTCACCCTTATCTATTCCACATGTTGCTCTACACCCTGTCCTCGATATTTTCCCTCTCCTCCTCAGTTTACAGAGCCAACCGAGCTCTGTTTTGCTTGCCGCCATGCTGTTGCCATCGATGGAGCACCGTTCCTCAACTTCGCTCCCAGCAGAGCTCACCGAAGGTGGTGCCACCACTCTTTCTACTTCCCAGAGGCGCCAATCTGCTCTTTCATCAACTTTACGGGCTGTGCGAGTCTCTTCTTCCTCTTCGAAGTTGCAGCGCTGCCTTGAGCTTCACCGTCGCCAGGCCGTCCCGAAGCTTCTTCCATCCATCCAAGGTTGCAGCAAAGAGCGCGGCATTGCCTCTCCCTCCCCTAGCCGCGAAGATGCTGTTTCTCCCTCATCTCACGATGGCAAGCGAACCTTTCCGTTTCACCTCTGTTTTTCGGCCGTCCCATCGCCTTCATGTCGTGTGGCCATTCCAACTTCGTTCATAACCGACATATCACTCTCAAAGGTTCGCAACTATCCATTCTTTATGCTCACAAAATGGCTCGTCCTCCCATAGCCTCGTTAGACCATATTATGGAGTCTTGCTTCGGCTAGTTTTATGAACCGTTACTAGGTTTTGGTGAAATTCTCGTTGCACCCCTAATCTGCGACCACTCCTATTAGATACTATCATCCAGTGATTATTGCGAGTTCAATTGAAGAATAACATCAAAAATCTGTCAAGTATTAGTGCCGGAACCCGAGTTTTCCCCCATTCCACCCGCCAACCCTAGGCCTCCGATAAAAACCATGTTGCTGTCAATTTCGTTGCAATTAAGGTCCATATTCGAGTTTCCCATAGCTCAAAGGTACTGTAGGATCAATAACCGAGCGGTTTTGACCATTTCCTAGCCGTGTCACTGCCGCCGTCGACGGCCACCTTCTCGTAGCCGACGCACTGTCAGACCTTGCCTGTCTCGTGTTCTGGAGTCCTCTGCGCCTTTCTTTCCTTGGTTTGCGCCGTATACTGCTGTATGGCGTGGGAACGGCAAGCGCCGCTGCCCTGAGTCGCCGCCCGAGCGGTGTGGCCTGAGGTTGAAGATGACTCAACCTTGGGGCCCACCTGTCGGTCACACATGTCTATTTCTTGATCTGTTGTGGCTTTTGATCCTATGTGGCAGTGCGGGTGATGCTGTGGTCCCAGGTGTGGTTGCACCGGATTGGATGAGTTAAATCCCTGTGGGCCCAGCTGCTAATATTCAAACAATCCAATAGAAAATAAAAACAGAAAATGGTTGAAACTTTGAAAAATGATAGCTCCCTGTAGATAGCTCCAAAAATTCTCAAACAAATTTTGATAGAACCATATTGACCTTTTATATCTAGTGGTACCATTTATTTGGTATGCAAACCTCTGTAATTTTCTCTATAATTCTCTAAGGCAAAAGATTTGGAATTTTGTATCAGGTAATCCACTTCATATAAAATTGTAGAACTTGGCCAAGTTGTTCCTTACATGGTCCATGACTTCCAGTAAAATTTTCAGCATCAGTTGATATTACTAAATGGGTCAAATAGTTTTGTTTTGCTCTATGTCCAGAAAATTACCAAAATTCAACAAAAACAATTTCAGAAAATGCTTCCAACTTGTAAAATTCATATCTCACTCTATAATGCTTATAAAAAATGCCAAACCAATTTTTTGGACTTATTATGAACTCCACTATCCAGATTTCTTGGTTTTATGACAAAGCTACTGTTTTACCATGACAATTCAGAGAAACCATAGTCTTGTTGGAATTTGTTAGACCATGATCTTCACTTGTTTTAGCTGAAACTCTTAGGGTTAATCCTCCATGACGGTAGGAACTCACTGTAGAAATTACAGCACCAGTGGACCTGTTTAACACAAGAATTTGGATGATGCTTTGCCTAAGTCCAATTTTTGTGCATGCTCCATGTCCAAATATCCTTTCTCACTTTGATACTCCCCTGTCTCTGTGCACCACAGCAGCAGCTCCGTGCATTCTTTAGTTGAACCTAGTTCTTCTCGAGTTAAACATCTGCTTTGACCTTTTGAACTTCTGAAATTAGAGTGTATTCTTATGTCCATATTATGAAGCATAAGTTGACATTTCCTTACCTCTATTTCCAACCCCGATTTACCTCTGTTGCTGTGCACACCAGAAACAGCAAGTTCCTTCTTACTCATGCATTAGTCCTTAAGTTATTTACAACTAAGTTGAATCATTTACTAAATCATTTTTTGGTTAAGTATGCATTGCATCTCGATAGTGAACGCGACGCCGGATATGGACGAGGAGAACCATATAGAGGAGGAGGCAACCGAAGTGGACTTGTTGCAACAAGTTATTATGGAGCAGTAGTAAAATTACTTGAAGCTAAGAGTCGATGAGAAGATCCATTCAGGAGATGAAGAGCTGACTATACTGACTTTTATTTAGAAGACAAGCTCCGGTTTGCATATAAGCGCCCTTATAAAGTTTTATTTTGTATACACTATATGTATGAGGTATGTATTGTGCACTAAGTCAGATTTTGCTGAAAATCCACATGCATGACCAAATAGTCCTTGGATTCGCTGGGTAGAACATTACTTCATCATATTATATTGCTACGCTAATATTTTAGTGGAATCGGTAGAAGTCGGGTGGTTGGAATTCACTCCCGAGACAAAGAATAGGAATCACATGGATATAGTTCAAGAATGGTTTATGAATCTGAATATGAGATTGGGTAGGGGAATAAGAAGCAGCAGGACGTGGTCTTGGGTGCATAGTCCTGCCTGTGTCGATTGAGGACCGATCCGTGTGCGGTCCCGCTGAGCAAGTTTGAACTGTACCGGATGCATAATGGACATATGTGAAAGTGCATCTAGGATCCCCGTGGGTTTTGGATGATTGATGATGACAATTAAGTGAATAATGAGCTCAGTGATCTTAAGCACAAGTGTGGAGTCAAGTGGAAGCACAATCCCTCAAAAAGGAAAAGGATGAAAACGGCCAAGTCAACTCGAAAAGGAGAAACTAGGGTTTCTAGTGTGTCGAGTTTGGACTAGCCAAATATGTGTGAGGATGTGTGTGTAAAGTGCATTGAGATCAAGTTGGGAGCTCAAAGTGGTTTAGAGGTCAAACCCATTGAGAGAAAAGAGTTGGAAGGAGTCTAGCAGTAGGGCCAGACTAGTCCGTGCAGGTGGCCGGACTAGTCCGCCCCTGGCCGGCCAAGTCCGTTTTCAGCCGGACCAGAAGGGTCTGACTGAGTTCGGACTAGTCCGTAGTGGGACGGACTAGTCCGAGTAGTCGTGGAGTGGGTTTTGGGGACTAAGTCCCAAAACCACAGACTTGTCCGTTTTGGTCCGGACCAAGAGGTCCTGACTGAGATCGGACTAGTCCGCCCTGGGGGCCGGACTAGTCCGGGTCTGAGAGAAGTCGGTGATTTAGAGACTAAGTCTGGGAAGGCCGGACTAGTCTACCCTCGGGGCCGGACTAGTCCGTGGTCTTCAGACTAGTCTGTTTTCACATGGAACAAAAGGTTCTGTGTGAGATCGGACTAGTCCGATGAGGGCCGGACTAGTCCGTTGTTGAAGTGACCGTTTGAATTTGAAGTTTGGCGGGTAGTGTGACGATTGCCGCGCAGTGCGACAGTTGTTAGGGACGTCAGTGGTCCCCTAGGCCGAACTAGTCTGGGCTGTAGGCCGGACTAGTCCGCCAATCTGCTGAAGTCAGCAGTATGGGCTGGGAACCTCTATAAATAGAGGACCCCTGGGTTCATTTGAACCAACCTTTGAGCAAGTTGAAACCCTAGCGTCGCCACAGCAACCTTGAGCCTCCAAAAGCCTCCTTCTTGCCTACATTCCCTCTAAAACTAATTCTTGTGTGGATTAGGGTTTGGTGAGGTGAAGAAGAGGAAGAACACCGCTCTTTGGCTCTCGGTTTGATCTCTTGCACTTTGTGAATCTTTGTGATCTGTGGCTTGAGTCAATCTTTGTGATTTGTGATTGTATTTGTGGTGGGATCCTCAGATTGTGAGAAGCCCCAATGAATCTTGTATTCACTCTTGGTGATAGTGGAAGAACCAAGTTAGGCCCATGTGGTAAACTTGGTGAGGGAAGGGTTGTTGAACCCGTTCCTTCGTGGACTCCTCAACGGGGACGTAGATTCCTTCATGGGATCGAACTTCGGGATAATATCCTTGTGTCCCTTGTGTTCTTTACTTTCACTTATTGCCCATTGCTTCTAGGGTTAACTTTATCGATTTTGTCCATCACTCTTGTTTCATCGTGATCCTTAGCTTCATACTTGTCATATAACTTGTTAAGGCTCACTATGTCATTCTAACAAACCTTGCATCACAAGAATTGGACTAAAACTTGTTAGAAACCCTTTTTAGGCTTTTCTCTGTAGGAGGACCGGACTAGTCTGCCCCTGGACCAGACTAGTCCGCCCCCTGAATTCTAATCTCGTTTTATTAAGTCATTTCAGGTCGCTTAGCCTATTCACCCCCCCCCCCTCTAGGCAACTTTCAATTGGTATCAGAGCAGGATTCTCCCAAAATAGTCTAGCAACTCGGAGAGAAGATGGCGGAGTGGGGTACGAAGAAGTCTCAACCAGTGAAGTCCAAGCAACCCCAGAAGAGATTCTCTTCTATCAAGACAAGTCAGCGGATGACGAAGAGATTCGCGAGCTCAAGGCGAAACTTCAAGAGAAGTTGAAGATTCCCAAGGTTGACACCTCAACCTCCACATCGAGTGGCACAATCAACTACAACCAACAAGGCTACAACTATGAATGCCTTGTCTCCAACAACCACTATCTTTCCATCCCATTGGGGAAGCCTCCCCAATCGATGGAACCGACTACGAGATGTGGAAGCACAACATGAAGATCCACCTTGTGTCACTCAACCCCTCACTATGGCAAATTGTGTTGACCGGGGTGCACATTCCGAAGAATGAAGAAGATATCACTCCGGAGCAAGCCGTGCTCCTTCACCGCAATGCTCAAGCGACCGGAGTGATCATCTCATCTCTCTCAAGAGATGAGTTCAACCGAGTGGATGGACTTGAGGTGGCCAAGGACATTTGGGACACTCTCAAGACGGCTCATGAAGGCAACCGAGTCGTGAAAGAAGCTAAGATTGATCTCATAGAAGGAGAGCTTGGGAGGTTTGCCTTTATGTATGGTGAATCTCCCCAAGAGATGTACAACCGCCTAAAGATACTCATCAACAAGAGTAGATCTTATGGCTGTACCAAGTGGATGGACCATGAGGTGGTGAAGAGGATGATTCGGGCATTCATGCCTAGAAATGTCTCTCTTTGCTCCATGATCCGAGAAAACCCGGGGTTTGCCAAAATGACCCCGGAAAAGGTCCTTGGAAGGATCATCAACCACGAGATCATGGAGAAGGAGGCACTCTTCTACAATGACCTCCAAAGGTTCACCGCCTCGAAGATGAAGAATGTTGCACTCAAAGCAACATCCTCCTCAAAAGAGCAAGACGAAGATGATGAGGAGAGCCTTGACACCGATGAGGAAGAGGCCTTCTTCATCAACAACTTCAAGAGGATGATGAGGAGAAGAAAAGGAGGATACAAGCATGAGAGTAAAGGCAAGGAAAAGGCAAGGCCAAAAACCAAGAGGGATTGCTACAATTGTGGCGAGTACGGGCACTTCATTGTAGATTGCCCACATGAAGATGGCAAGAAGAAAAAGGAGGGCAAGCCACAAGAGAAGAAGTTCTACAAGAAGAAGAGGCCCTCCGGTCACGCTTACTTAGGCAAGGAGTAGGACTCTAACGATGAGTCCTCCTCGTCCGAAGATGAGGAGAAGATGGCAACCATAGCCATCGGGAGGAGCTCCAAGGGAAGCAAGCTCTTCCCCAATCTCTACGACCACGAGCCAACTTGCCTCATGGCAAAACAAAGAAGGAGAAAGGTTAATTCTAACTCATCCTCTTCCATATCCTCTCATGATGATTTTGATAGTGCTAGCGAAAATGAACACATGTTTAAGGATATAAGTAAGAGCACATTGCGAAGAATGAAATTGCTTTTGGATGAGATTTTTGAGAAGGAGGAGCTCATAGATAGGCAAGAGGACTTGCTTATCCAAGAAAAGGAAAGATGTAAGGAGCTCATTGAGCTCCTTGAGCTTGAGAGAGAGAAGAGCAAGGCATTAGAGCATGAACTTGCTCTAAGCAAGAAAACATGCTCAAGTCTTGAGGAGACAACCATTGAGCTCAAGGTTGAACTTGGCAACTTGGCAAAAGTTGACAAGATCCTTGAGACTCAAGTTGAGTCCCTTAAGACCAATGTAGCCTCTTCCTCCAAAAGCTCATCCTCCTTAAAAGTTGCATCCGAAGCAATATCAACTTGCAAATGTTCTAACTTGATTCTTAAATTAAAGGATGATCTTAAGTTGACTCAAGGCAAGCAAGCACCTAAGGGTGGCATCTTTGACAAAGAGAAGGTGGCGTATGCACAAAGTGCATACACCAACACAAGACCTCTCAATGTCAAGGATGGTCTTGGTTATACTAGAGGTGGAAAGAAAAATGCCAAAACCTCCAAGTATGGCAAAGACTTGATTGTCTTTGTCAAAGGAAGCTCATCCCCAATTAAAATTGAGAAGAACACTTCAACTAGCACCTACTTGCCTAAATCTGAACCGCATCCTCTATTTCATGATTTTGATGCATCATATGTTTTGATGAGGAACAATAATGGCAAAGTATATGGTAGATATGTTGGGGCACTCCGCAAGAGCCCCAAGCCTTGCGTGTGGGTGCCCAAATGCCTCACTACTAACGTCAAAGGACCCAACTCCGCTTGGGTACCTAAAAGGAAGGCATAATCCTGTTTTGTAGGCATACTCCTTCGGTGGATCCAAATGGGTGCTCGATAGTGGGTGCACAAACCACATGACCGGAGAGAGGAAGATGTTCGAGGAGTATGAGGAACAAGATGATCCAAATGAAGGAATCCTCTTTGGGGACAATAGCCGAGGGAAAATCCTTGGCTCCGGTAAAATTGTCATTTCTCCCCAACATACTATTTCTAGTGTTTTACATATTGATTCTCTAGACTATAACCTTTTGTCCATATCACAACTATGTTACAAGGGTTATAATTGTGTTTTCACTAATGAGGGTGTGAGCGTCCTTAGAAGAAGTGATAACTCAATCGCTTTTAAGGGTGTGCTCAAGGGAAAGCTTTATCTTGTGGACTTTGCCTCGGATAAAGCTCAACTTGACACATGCTTAATGGCGAAAACCAACATGGGATGGCTTTGGCATAGACAGCTAGCCCATGTTGGGATGAGGAATTTACAAAAGCTTCTTAAGGGCGAGCACATTCAAGATTTGAAGAATGTTGTATTTGAAAAGGATAGGCCATGTAGTGCTTGCCAAGCCGGGAAGCAAGTGGGAGCTCAACACCCCTCAAAGAACATCATGACGACAACAAGATCGTTGGAGCTGCTACATATGGAACTTTTTGGCCCAATAGGCTACATTAGCATTGGCGGTAACAAATATGGTTTTGTTATTGTTGACGATTTTTCTCGTTTCACTTGGGTGTTCTTCTTGCATGATAAGGGTGAAACTCACGGTGTCCTCAAGAGGTTCTTGAGGAGAGCTCAAAATGAGTTCGCCTCAAGAATCAAAGCTATAAGAAGCGACAACGGCACCGAATTCAAGAACACTCAAGTGGAAGAATCCTTGGATGAGGAGGGCATCAAGCATGAATTTTCAGCTCCATACTCCCCTCAACAAAATAGGGTGGTGGAACGGAAGAATAGGACACTCATCAATATGTCAAGGACAATGCTTGATGAGTACAAGACATCGGATCGGTTTTGGGCGGAGGCGGTTAACACCGCTTCCCACGCCGTCAACCGATTGTACCTCCACCGCCTCCTCAAGAAGACTCCTTATGAGCTTCTAGTTGGTAAGAAACCCAATGTCTCTTACTTTCGTGTTTTTGGGAGCAAGTGCTATATTCTCAACAAGAAGCCTAGGACTTCGAAGTTTGCATCAAAGTCCGATGAAGGTTTCTTGCTTGGTTATGACTCAAACACCCACGCCTACCGTGTCTTCAACAAAACCTCCGGAATTGTTGAAATAGCACGCGACATGGTGTTTGATGAAACTAATGGCTCCCAAGTGGAGCAAGTTGATCAAAGTGTGCTAGATCAAGAAGACTCTCCATAAGAAGCTCTTAGGAGAATGGCATTTGGAGATGTTCGACCACAAGAACAACCTCAATGCTCAAGTGACGAACAACAAGATGATGCAAGCCACTCCCCACGCGATCAAGTTGAAGATGAACAAGTGGCACCTCAAAACGATCAAGAAGACGAAAGTCAAGGGGGAAGCATTCATCAAGGGGGAGATCAAGAAGAAGAAGAAGATGATGATGACTCAAGAGCTCAACCTCCACATCCTCGTGTGCATCAAAGTGTTCAACGGGATCACCCCATTGACAACATACTAGGAGATATCACTAAAGGGGTAACCACTCGTTCTCGCGTTGCAAATCTTTGTGAACACTACTCTTTTGTTTCTTCTTTGGAGCCCCATAAGGTTCAAGATGCCTTGAGAGACCCGGATTGGGTGGTGGCCATGCAAGAGGAGCTTAACAACTTTAAAAGGAACAAAGTTTGGGAGCTTGTCAAGCGTCCACAAGCAAATGTTGTGGGCACCAAGTGGGTGTTCCACAACAAGCAAAATGAACATGGTGTTGTAACAAGGAACAAGGCACAACTTGTGGCCAAGGGGTACTCACAAGTCGAAGGTTTGGATTTTTATGAAACCTTTGCTCCCGTAGCTAGGCTAGAGTCAATTCGTATATTACTTGCTTTTGCTACTCACCATGATTTTAAGCTCTACCAAATGGACGTCAAGAGTGCGTTCCTAAATGGCCCAATCAAGGAGGAAGTCTATGTGGAGCAACCACCGGGCTTCGAAGACTAAAAATTCCCAAACCATGTCTTCAAATTGTGTAAGGCTCTCTATGGCCTCAAACAAGCTCCTAGAGCTTGGTATGAGTGTATTAGAGACTTTATAGTTCAAAATGGTTTTAAGATAGTAAAAGATTATTACACTCTCTTTACAAAGAATTTTAATGGTGATCTCTTTGTGTGTCAAATATATGTCGATGACATTATATTTGGTTCTACTAACAAAGTGTTTTGTGATGATTTTTCTAAGATAATGACAGAGAGATTTGAGATGTCCATGATGGGGGAGTTGAAGTTCTTTTTAGGTTTTCAAGTCAAGCAACTCAAAGAAGGCACGTTCATAAGTCAAACAAAATACACTCAAGACATATCAAAGAAGTTTGACATGGACAAGGCCAAACCCATCAAGACTCCAATGGCAACAAATGGACACTTAGACCTAAACGAAGATGGTCCAAGTGTGGACCAAAAGGTATATCGTTCCATGATTGGCTCTTTGTTATATCTTTGTGCATCTAGACCGGATATTATGCTTAGTGTGTGTATGTGTGCACATTTTCAAGCTGCACCTAAGGTGTGTCATATGACCGCCGTGAAGAGAATTCTTAGATATTTAGTTCACACACCTAGCCTAGGACTTTGGTACCCCAAAGGATCCAAGTTTAACCTCATTGGCTATTCCGATGCGGATTATGCGGGGTGCAAATTTGATAGGAAGAGCACATCTGGGACATGCCAATTTTTGGGTAGATCATTAGTGTCTTGGTCCTCTAAGAAACAAAATTCCATTGCTCTTTCCACAGCCGAAGCGGAGTATGTCGCAACCGGAAGTTGTTGTGCACAACTTCTTTGGATGAGACAAACTCTAAGGGATTATGGTATAAACTTGCGCCATATTCCTCTCCTATGTGACAATGAGAGTGCCATCAAAATAGCCCATAATCCAGTTGATCATTCAAGGACCAAACACATAGACATTAGACACCATTTCTTGAGAGATCATTCCTTAAAGGGGGGTATAGTAATTTCCCATGTGAGAACCGAGAACCAACTAGGCGACATATTCACCAAGCCCTAGATGAGAAGCGATTTTGTGAGCTTAGGAGTGAGCTCAATATCTTAGATTCTCGAAATGTGGCTTGAAACATGCACATCTGAATGTTTACCTTTTGCCTTATTCAAAAGAATGCATGTGGTTGAAAAATTCATCTCTATCTCGATTTTCTTCAAAATATTTGAAAAACTAGTCACTTTGTGAGTTACGGTCATAGTTTGAATGTTGAATGCTTACTGACCATATTCATAAAGTTTTGTTGTGGCAATATGTCCAAATGGATCATCTATAGTGGCTAAAACTCAAATATATGTGTTTTCAGCCTCCTTGGATTGGACTAGTCCGCCCTTTGGCCGGACAAGTCCGGATCCAGACTGGTCCGAGTTTGGTCCGCTGACCGGACTAGTCCGGCCCCTTAACCGGACTAGTCCGGCCCCTGGGGACTTAAACCCCCAGGAAGCGGCCGACCCCTCCACTTCCTCTTTTGGCTTTCTCTCTCTCCCACACGCGCGAAACCGCCTCTTTCGGCGATTTTCGATTCCAACCCCCAAAAATCGTTTCCAATCCATGCATTGGGAGCCCCGGAGGTGTGGGAAACTTTCCCCGATCACTCGCGACGCGATCCATCCCCGATTCTGTCAATTTCTCAAGATTTGAAGAGGTATCCCCCACTTTTCAAAAACTTGCCTCATTCTTGATTCATTGAGTTTTTGATAGATGCCTCTTCATTAAAGTTACTTCTAGTGACCTTGTGATCATAGCCTAGGAATATTGCGAGTTGATTCCAAAATTTCTCAAAAAACCGCTAGAATTAGGGTTTAACCTGAGTAAACTAGACTAGTCCGGTGCCAGGCGGACAAGTCCGGTGTACACAGGTCAAACTCCAACTTTGGTCGTTTCTCGAGATTTCTTTCGCATTATTCCAACTCCTTGACCTACTATCTTATGGCTTCTATTCTTTTCAGCTGAAATGGTCGCACCTCGCCGTTCCACTTCTCCCCCCACTGACCCCGAGTTGGAGGCGGAGCAGCTTCGCCTCGCCGAAGAACGGGCAAGAGCCGAAGTTGAGGCTGCCGAGAAGTATCTCGAGCAGCATGAGAGAGCTATAGCAGCCAAGAAGCAACAAGCAAGGGCTGCAGCTTTGGCCTACAATGAAGATGAAGCAACGACTCGAGCCATTGAGGAGTCCCGCAAGAAACTCCGGAAGAAGAAGAGAGAGGAGCGCGAGGCTCATAACTCTCAGGCCGCTGCTGCACAAGTCTCCAAGCGGAAGAGACTTGTGACCCTTGGAGAGAAAGAGAAGGGCAAGGAGCCAGCCCAAGAAAAAATTGCTAAACGCCGGATCGAGCGGGATCTGAAGAAGGTCAAGGCTCCAGCTCCCGTGGAGCCCAAGAAGAGGAAGCACACAGTAAAGGTCCCGGCTGCGAAGGCCAAGGGCATTTCTATCAAGGAGAAAGGGAAGGCCAAACCGATTGGCCCCCTGGAAGTGCACACTCCCGAGAGGAACCCCAACAGACAGCGTGAAATAGCTGCAAATGTTTTCCATGGAAAGGGAGTCGAGAAAGCAAGAAGGCTCAGGACGGACAAAGTGTACAAGTATGAAAAGAGCACCGCTGACCCTCGGTTTTGGTGCGACTTTCATTGTGATTATTACTGTCTCGTCTACCAAAGCATGAAGAAGCCTGTGATTGAAGCACAATGGGTAGACTGGGAGTACATGGCCAAGAAGCAACATTCTGCTTTTGATGCGGTCATTGAAGCAGCTGAGCGCCATGTGCACAAGCACATCATGGGATTCAAGTATCACTGGAACGTCGAAGTCATCCTGCAGTTTTATTCCACCATCTACTTCACCACCTCTGGTGATAGAAGGATCATATGGATGACGCATGGCGAGCAGCTCTCAGTCACAATTGAGGAGTTTGCAAATATTCTAGGTCTTGAGGCTCATTTGGACCATGAGATCATCATCTCTAACCTCAAGGCCGTTGACAGAGATCAGCTGGACTACATGTACCCGAGCCATGTGTCCTATGAGCCAGGACTTCCTCGCAACATCAAGCCTTTCTACAGCATTCTCAACAGGATCCTGAGGCGGACCATAGCACCAAAGGATGGTGATGTAGGAGTTTTACAAGGCAATCTGAGGCACCTGCTACTTCTCATCGATGGGGAGGAGAAGTTCAATCTCGTCGACTACATCTTTGACAACATTTTCAACATCTCGCATACCCCCAACCGTGCTTGCGGGTATGCCCCCTACATCATGTACCTCATTGAGAAGGTGTCGGGCGTGACCTTCGTCAAGGATGTGACTCATTGCCCGCTCCATCCTCAGACACCTCCTGCAGTCTCGCCTCCTCTGCGCCGGAAGAATGTGGAGCCTCCCTCCTCCTCGGCGATGCCATCTTCTCGGCCCGTGACGCCTTCTTCCCCACCTCCACCTCAATCCATGAGCGCCTTCTTCAAGTGCTTCAAGGCGATCTTCACTTCCTGCTGGAAGCAGGAGATTAGGAACCAGAGGGCACACAAGTGCCAAGAGAAGTACCTCAAGGCAGTGTGTGACAAGCTAGAGGTTCCTATGTCCTCTCCGGAGGCGAGCGACGGGGAGATCACTCCATTCCTCGACTTCACCGCCGACGAGCTCGCCCAGCTCCAAGAGGACGGGAGCTCTTCCCGGGCAACTCCTTCAGCTCGTGCCTCCGACGACGACGATGATCATGAGGACCCGGAGGCCACGGAGAGCGACTCCGACGTTGGGGCCGATGATAGTGAAGACGGCGATGACTGAGTGGTTAGGGTTCGAGTTCCCTTCTTCTTTTCCTTTTTGGTGTCTTGATGCCAAAGGGGGAGATTTAGATGGGAGTTAGACAGGGGAGAGTTAGAAAGGAGGGTAATGAGTTGTATCCCTTTATTTTGGATCCTTGGACATGTTGCACTGCTTATTGTAATATTTATGTCGTGTCAGATGTTTAAATTTGTGCAAGACTATGTTTTGAATGCTCAATATCAATATGATGCTTTGAATGCCTATATTTTAATCATATTCATATTTATTATGTCTTGTCACAAATTGTTGAGCACAACACGTAGGCACCCCACCATAACGTGTGTATGTATGAAGGACTCCCTCAATCTTTATTTTATGATGCATTCATTGAGGGGGAGTCACTCATACACCCGCATGTTATGAAAACCACAAATTTATACTCTTATATGTGAAGACTTAATGTGTTCTCATCAATCACCAAAAAGGGGGAGACTGAAAGTGCATCTAGGATCCCCGTGGGTTTTGGATGATTGATGACGACAATTAAGTGACTAATGAGCTCAGTGATCTTAAGCACAGGTGTGGACTCAAGTGGAAGCACAATCCTTCAAAAAGGAAAAGGATGAAAACAGCCAAGTCAACTCGAAAAGGAGAAACTAGGGTTTCTAGTGTGTCGAGTTTGGACTAGACAAATATGTGTGAGGATGTGTGTGTAAAGTGCATTGAGATCAAGTTGGGAGCTCAAAGCGGTTTAGAGGTCAAACCCATTGAGAGAAAAGAGTTGGAAGGAGTCTGGTAGTAGGGCCGGACTAGTTCGTGCAGGTGGCCAGACTAGTCTGCCCCTAGCTGGCCAAGTCCGTTTTCAGCCGGACCAGAAGGGTCTGACTTAGTTCAGACTAGTCCGTAGTGAGATAGACTAGTTTGGGTAGTTGTGGAGTGGGTTTTGGGGACTAAGTCCCAAAACCACGGACTTTTCCGTTTTGGTCCGGACCAAGAGGTCCTGACTGAGATCGGACTAGTCCGCCCTGGGGGCCGAACTAGTCCGAGTTTGAGAGAAGTCGGTGCTTCATAGACTAAGTCTGGGAAGGCCGGACTAGTCCGCCCTCGGGGCCGGACTAGTCTGTGGTCTTCAGACTAGTCCGTTTTCACATGGAACAAAAGGTTCTGTGTGAGATCGGACTAGTCCGGTGAGGGCCGGACTAGTCGTTGTTGAAGTGACCGTTTCAATTTGAAGTTTAGCGGGTAGTGTGACGATTGCCGCGCAGTGCGACAGCTGTCAGGGACGTCAGTGGTCCCCTAGGCCGGACTAGTCCGCCCATCTGCTGAAGTCAGTAGTATGGGCTGGGAACCTCTATAAATAGAGGACCCCTGGGTTCATTTGAACCAACCTTTGAGCAAGTTGAAACCCTAGCGCCACCACAGCAACCTTGAGCCTCCAAAAGCCTCCTTCTTGCCTACATTCCCTCTAAAACTAATTCTTGTGTGGATTAGGGTTTGGTGAGGTGAAGAAGAGGAAGAACACCGCTCTTTGGCTCTCGTTTTGATCTCTTGCACTTTGTGAATCTTTGTGATCTGTGGCTTGAGTCAATCTTTGTGATTTGTGATTGTATTTGTGGTGGGAGCCTCTGATTGTGAGAAGCCCCAATGAATCTTGTATTCACTCTTTGTGATAGTGGAAGAACCAAGTTAGGCCAGTGTGGTAAACTTGGTGAGGGAAGGGTTGTTGAACCCGGTCCTTCGTGGACTCCTCATTGGGGACGTAGATTCCTTCGTGGGATCGAACCTCAGGATAAAAACCTTGTGTCCCTTGTGTTTTTTACTTTCACTTATTGCTCATTGCTTCTAGGGTTAACTTTATCGGTTTTGTCCATCACTCTTGTTTCATCGTGATCCTTAGCTTCATACTTGTCATATAACTTGTTAAGGCTCACTATGTCATTCTAACAAACCTTGCATCACAAGAATTGGACTAAAACTTGTTAGAAACCCTTTTTAGGCTTTTCCCTATAGGAGGACTGGACTAGTCCGCCCCTGGACCGGACTAGTCCGCCCCCTGAATTCTAATCTCGTTTTATTAAGTAATTTCAGGTCGTTTAGCCTATTCACCCCCCTCCTCTAGGAAACTTTCAATATGGAACCCAGGAAACCGATGTAACTTGATAACTTGGGTGTCGAGGCATAGCCCACTGTCGATAGAGGTGGGTTGAGGGCAACAATGTGTAAATCTGCCGGTGGACACACGCACCGTGCGGGACCTTCTACCTGCGATGATAGGACCAGTTCGACGTTTGAGTTTTTTGTGAAAGGTTGCTGCGTATGACGTCGTGAGAAGCACCACATGCTTCTTATGCACGGGTGTGTGTGACGTGTTATCCGGGTGTCTACTGATTGCAATCACCGTCTCTTGTGGTTATTTTTGTACCGCTTATTCACCGTGTCATGACGTAGTAATAAAGAGTAGTTAAAATATTATGAATATGTTTCAATCATTATAATAATTTTATTGCAACTTGTATGCTTAGCAGTAGCACAATTAAATTTACTATTCTCTAAAGACTTAACTTGTGTGCAGCTTATGCAACTTTGAGCATGTAACATCGTAGACGAATCGTTTCTTGTTTGATTATAGAATTTATGATGTGTCATGTCTATGGAGTGCACATCTGCTACTTAAAATCTGAAAATAAGGATTTACTATTAGGCGAGTCATTTATGCAATTCATCTTTTCTATGTTTAGTATTCATGCATGTAGAGTTCATGTTTAGATGAGACGGTTAAGTCTTGTTGAGCCTGTGTGCTCACGGTTGCTACATATATGGTTTTGTAGGTTATGTTATTTATGCTGCTTTTGTGGTTGCCTGTGAGCCTCCAGACCTTTCGAGGTGTATGGCTCACGAGGGACTTTGCCGCTGCTTTATCTTCTTGGTGTTGCTAGTGAGAAACGTTCGCGAGCATAGATGTTCACTCTCATGCTTCGATAAGTTGAGAGTTTGAGTATATTCTTTCCGCTGCTTATGTACTCTTTGTACACTGTGTTGTAAACTCGATTATTTTATAAAATAAATATTTTGTATATTTCACGTATTCTTTTCGTGTGTGCTGTTGAGGGTCGCATCGCATGCACTATCCAATGTGATTCCTGAAATGTTAGGACCACAATCCTTACATGAAACAAGGAGCGAAATATTGGACAATATTGAGGAGAGGTTGGCGCCACTTTTTACTTCCGGTAAGAGCAAGAAACTCGGCTTAAGGCAATGGATTGAGGGAGGGAGCAACCAAACAGTAAGGTTTAGTTCATTGAAGAAGGAAACAGAGCACGTCGTTGTGGAGCAGAGCCAAGCTTGTGCCATGGGCAGGTGAAAGAAGGATAGTGGAGAGCTCTGCGCTGGTCAAACAAGTTGAAGGCAGGGAGCAAGCTGGATTCACGTGGGGAAAGGCGGCAAGCCGTGGATCTCTGCACCTGGGCGCTAGAACAGAGAGAAGCAACGGCAGCAAGGACCATGAGCAAGAGGAAAAACAATATAATGCTGCCCAGCTGAGGAGAGGAGAGAAATATCACAAGAGGGAGTGGATTAGGGTGACTTGAATTGTTGCGTGCTGTTTTCACGAGGGGAAGAAGTAAGCAGGAGGTGGCAGCTGCCTTGCAGCTCGGTGGAGCACATGCAGCTCTGCTTGGAATGGCGGGGAGAAAAACAGAGGAAGTGAGCAACTGACTGGTGGGCCTGCTGATGAGTGGGATCCACCTTCCTTTCTTGTCATCTTCACCTTCTCAAATAAAATATATACCAAGCTCTAAAAATGATAAAAGTTGGCAGGGATACTAAACAAAATATGAGGAATATTTTTATGAACTCAAACTTTAATTTTGAAGCAATTGAAGTTTGAATTTAAATTCAAATTTGAAATATTTCTTTATGTGTTGATTTAAATTGATTTCTAAACTTGCTCAAAAAATATTTAAAGTTGCAGCTAGGGTAAGTTAAATATGAAGAATTCATATTTGAACTTCAATCCGGTGTTTTACCAAGTTGAAAATAGAATTTGAATTTGAATGCTCACATATGGATTGATTCAAATAAATGGCAAAGAAGGTCAAAAACTTGTCAAAATTGAGAGGAGTTATATTTGAATTATGATAAACACTCTAGTGGCCTCAAATTTGTAGTTCGCAAATTTGAATTGGAGAATTTTATTTGATTTTGAAACTCCCAAATAGAGTTCAATTTGAATACCACATATTATTACTAATTTATGTTTCGATGTTTTTCCTTCTCTACTTGATTGTTGAGTTGAAGTTTACACTAGAGTTTTTAGGAGTCACATTTTTACCCTTATTTATTAGTTAACCTGGCTCATGTGAGTTGAAATTCTATTTAAACTTAGAAAATTTTAAGTTCACATTTTTGCATTTTTATTCTATTCAAACGTGAGGTTTTACAATCCTTCCTCCTTGAAGGAATCTTGTCCCAAGATTCTAGAGAATGAAAAAAAAAAGAATTTAATAAGAAAAGATTGGTAACAGAGAGTCGTCAACTAATCGGATATGATAGCAACTTTGACTGATAGCATTGTCGATAAACTTCTTGCCTCCATGTAGCATCTTCGAGGATGCCTTATCTTGATTATACCTTGTAGATTGTATTTGGTTTTTTTAATGGATTTGAGTCTTTATGTTGATAGGCTTGACGGGGTGCTTGAATTTTATTTGATTTTGAAACTCCCAAATAGAGTTCAATTTGAATACCACATATGAGTACTAATTTCTATTTCAAAGTTTTTCCTTCTCTACTTGATTCTTGAGCTGAAGTTTACACTTGAGTTTTTAGGAGTCACATTTTTACCTCATTTATTAGTTAACCTAGCTCATGTGAGTTGAAATTATATTTAAACTTAAAACATTTTAAGTTCAAATTTTGGCATTTTTATTCTCTTCAAATGTGGCATTTTATAGGCATGGCCTTTGAGAGGCACTTCATCAACGCAGGCTTTGTCCACTGTGTCGTTGAGCCACCGTCTCTCGCAGGGAGACTTAGAGTTACAAAGCATGCAAGAGACGCTTGCACGGACCCAGACAGAGCTGGACCAGGAGAAAGAATTGCACAAGGCCGCACAGAAGTATCAGACAAACTACATGGCACAGATGCAGGCAATGATGAAGGCAATGATGAAGGTAAGTAATTTAAATTACTTTAGTTTAAACTATATCATTTTAGTAATATGTATGTTCTAATATTTTACAATGACAGGTCTTAACTCGACAACATGGGCAACAGATTGTGACTCCTTCATGGCAGCAGCCATGGGTGCCCATGCCACATGTGCTTTCTTCAGAAGCCCAATTAATAAAACTTTGCCAAATCTAGTCGTATTTGATCTAACATAGCCAAATATAAGACAAACTCATAGGGTCGTAGAGAGAAGGTGTGGAAGAGAGGGGGAGAGAGATATAAAGAGAGAGGGTGGTAGAGAGAGGGAGAGAGACCGTGAGAGAGAAGGGGGAGTAAGAGAGAGACAGAGAGAGATAGAGAGAGAGATGGAGTGGTAGAGAAGAGGGAGAGAGGGAGTGCAAGAGAGAGGGTGACAGTGAGAGAGAGAGGTGGGATAGATGGTAGAGAGGGAGAGAGTGAGGGAAAGGGAGTAGGAGAGAGAGGGGGCAAACTTAATCAAACATAGTCAAATCTAAGTCAACTTAGCTAAATTAAGCTAAACTTGATCAACTCTAGCATATTTAAGTAATTGCAGTCAAAAACACACTTTTTGAAAGTTATAAACATGTTTAACTACTCGTGTGCATTGCAAGAATCGGAGATGGAGGCTTAGACTCCATCGTCGCAGCTACCGGTACCTGGAGGGACGCACAGAGACGAGTTCTTGGGCTTTGGAGGTAGTCGAGGGGCTAGTGTATAGCCATTGCCTACACTTATGTGCATGTTGTGATGTGATGGATGTTTGTGTATGTATATGTGATGTTTTCTTCTATTTGTGATTGTATAACATATGCGATGTGCCCGTGTTAGCTGACCATCGTGTAAGGTTAGTCATTTTTATTTTTATTTTTAAAAAAATTAAAAACCTTATTTATGACGGCCCGAGCAGTAACTAGAGATGAGGTATGTTGTATAATGTTTGTACTTTATCAATATATGTGAATGTTATGCAATTATCACACTGTCATGACTGTTGTATGGATAGGCTAAATATGACAATCATGTTGCTGATTTCTTAATCATGTGGATGCAGAATGGTTTGTACTCACTACACACATGAGGTGGGAGGTTCTAGCCAGGATGGTGGTGATGACTCTCCACTGTCGGGACAAGACGCAACAGCAACAAGCACTTCCACGACCACCTCCACTTCCGAGGAATCTCGCGGAGGTTCTTGCCGCGGTGCTCGGCTCTCGCGGTGAGCAAACTGAGTTACTGAAGATGTTGGTTTAGAATTCGTCTCGTCAAGGGGGCCACACCAGCCCCAACAAATTTTGTACTTGGACTTCCTGACAACACATCCATTGGTCTTCACAAAGCCCTATGAGCCTCTGGAGATGGACAATTGGCTCCGCACCATTGAGACAAAGTTTATGCGGCTCCAATGCACCGAACAACAAAAGACGTTGTTCGTAGTGCAATAGTTCCACAGTTCCGCCAGTGTGTGGTGGGCAAGCCACATGGCATCACCGCCGGTCAAGCATGCCGTGACATGGACAGAGTTCTGACAGATGTTCTGCGTCTACCATATACCTCCTGGTATTATGAAGAGGAAACTTCATAAGTTTTTGGACCTGAAGCAAGGCGGGAGGAGCGCTCACGAGTACTCCAGGTCCAAGGCATTCAATCATCCACCTTAGTACACGTTGGATTATATTGGAACCGAAGACAAGAAGCGTGATAGCTTTCTTCAGTGGTCTAAACCCCAAATTGAAGGCCCAACTCGCACAATTCAACAATGACACATTCAACGACATTATCAATGCCGCGATTGTGCAAAATGATGCTCAATGGGAGCTCATTTTTTCTAAGAAGAAACATAGCGCTCTGCAGAGAAGCATGGGAGGTGCTCCCCAGAAGTACAGTTTGGTGTATCGCGCACCATACTATCAAAGGTGGCAACCACCGATGCGACCACCGCAGTTTCGTGGTCATTCGTTCAATGCGCCCGACTTCTGACCATCGCTTCCACAGCCGTAATAGCAGCAACAACGTATGGTACCGCATGCATTTCCACCTCCACCACGTGCATCGGAATATTGTCCTCCGAACAGCAGGAACCGGACCAATACATGTGCTACACGTGGGCATTTTGCGAGGGATTGCACAGAGAAACAATGGGGCAGCGTACAAGCATCATATGAGGGTGCAAATCAGCCCTGCAACTAGCCCAAGAAACCAACACCTAAACCTGACAACGTCCACCACATTACTATCGAGGATGTGCTGGAAGGCGAACCCGTACTCGTGGATAAAACTTTTCTCATCTATCATTCTGTTGTCATACTCTTTGACTACGGTGCCACCCACAACTTCATTAGTCAATCATAAGTTGTCAAGCATCAACTTGTGAGGACCAGAGCCCCGACATTCCAGGAATCACATTCTGTAGTGTCGTGTGATGCAAAACCGAATAGCACAACACATAAAAGAACACAGAACACATAACATAAAAGCTCATGTTACAATATTCTCTAATTTTTATATCAAAAGTGCCTACATCAGCAGAAGTCTTCATAACACTCTCTCGAACCTATACTACAGCAGTAGCAGTCATATCCAACTCACGGATACTTCACTCTAGCATAACAGAAGATAGCAACAGTGTCCAGGGCTTTCATTTTGCTATATATCCCGAAGATGGTAAAGCTTAGAAACTTGTATAAATGCAACTGTGAGCACAAGGCTCAACAAGACTTAACCGTATGACCTAAGAACATGAAACTTTACATGCGGGGAATACTAGGACTGGAATTTAAACTACAATAGGTAACTTTTCACTATTAGTATATCATTGTTTCAGTTTTGTAATAGCATTTGAAGTCCCTGGACATGGCAACATCATGAAATTCACGATCAGACAAGAAACACTTCATCCACGATGTTGTTGGTCCAAAGTTACACAGTTTTAGCAAGTTAATCATAACTTTAGTTCTTATATCCAACTACTTCAACCATATTGCTTAACCATACAGTAGGTTCCATCCAGTTCCCAGTTGTTACTACGTCACGACACATTGAACAAGTATGCCCCCTTCCTCGAGCGACCATGATTCGAATAAAAAACACCCGACTTACACGTCAGATACACCAGTCTAAAAGAGGCTTACAATCCTCCTCCATGATGCCAAAAGTGACAACCTTTCACGAGATATCCAAATATTGAGTCAGTCCCACCATCTCGGAAGCAAGCCCTACCTACGGTCACGCCGCAGTGGCCTCTACTCTCCTATCGACGTGCGGGGTCTAGGACAATGGGGTATGCCTTAACACTTAGGTTAACAAGTTACATCGGTTTCCTAGGTCTCATAAAGTCAGTAAGCATCTGATACATATTCAAACTTTTCCAGCAGGGCCGCACACGATACAATTCTTAATTGACACAGACAAGAACTATGCCCACAAAACCACGTTCTTGAGAATCATGACCTTCCTGCCCAGTCTCAGATTAACCATTCAAGTGAATCAATGTCCAAACCCACCAATTGTTTCTGTCGGCGGTTGAAACCGGCAGATCTCCCTACACTACTAAAGCGATAGGGGAGTTTGATGTTCGGTGTGGGCGCGCGGAGATTCAAGAAGGTGAATAGGAGTTTGACACAGGAGACACAAGAATTTACGTGGTTCGGGCCGCTTGAGCGTAATACCCTACTCCACGGGTGTGTTGTTGTTGTATTAGCAATATGAGCTTGCCACGAGTGTATGAGGCGCGAGTGATCGTCCGTGAACGTCCCTGTGTGTATCGTCGGCCTGTACTTTTATAGTACAAGGGCAGGCCGTTACAAGTTAGCCTGGCCCGACATGTGGCTCCGGCAGTTACTAGTATTGATACACGCTTAATTACTCTTAATGACCCTGTAACGGGCTTTGACAGCACCGTTACTGGTGTTAAGATCGTCCGTTTAAGTGTTATTAATATGGCATTAATGACACTTAATCGGGTCTTGAAGTCCTTGGCTCTCCTTTGAAGATCCGGAGTCGTTACAAGGTCTTCCAGAGGTTAGAAGCTGAAGATCTGACGATTGGACATGTGGCAGCTCCAGAGCTTGCTGTGGGAAACAGGTAGCTCCGGGGCTACCAGACACGTGTCAGGTCCGGAGCTTCTCTCGGTCTGGGGTTAAGTCCGGAGGTGCTGTTTCGGTACGTGGCCCGGAGCTTCCTCCTTGTGGGCGATAGCTCCGGTTTGGTTGTACACATGGCGACCCAGGGGTTAACCATGTTGGAGAAGCGGGCCTGGTTATGTCTGACATGTGGGCCTCCGAGGGTCTTCAAACCAAGTAGATGACTTTCCTTTGAGATCTTTGTAACCTCAAGGGGTGTACGGTTTTTAGGGTACCGATAGTGGCCCCCTGGACCTACCTCCGAGGAAGATCACTGGGGTGAAGTCATTCCGTCGGAAGTGGGTCCATCCTCGCGACTCTTGAACTGAGTCTTCAAGGGTCTTCGAAGGTGCCGTTGGCAGGGATTTATAGTTAGATCCCGCTGCGTGGTGCACCTCGTGCGGCAGATGAGATCTTTGACGTGCGGATCTCACGCAATTGAAGGTTGCCGGTTCCTGATACGAAAACCGTATCGGTTCCGCGCGCCTTGTCAGGTCGCCGCCTTTGGGTTTCCTGCCTCGTGATGACAACCGTTCGCCTGGGTAATAGCCTCGACTTGATCGTCGGGGTGGTCCCGGGCCCTCCTGTCATCGGCTGGGTTGAATTCTTGAGTGGTATCTTCGACTTCCTTGCGGTTTCCATCCAAGCATTGCGAGGGCTTACTTAAGAAGGAAAGTGCACACCGTCGGGAGTTCTTTACGCCTCTCATCTGATCTTGCGCTCAAACTTCCCAACTCGTGCTCCACTCTTCTTCTCTTGCCTAGCCGTGCTGCAATGGAGTTGGGTCTCCGCGAGAGTCGCTTAAAGACCGACGGCGATTTGAAGAAGGTCCGGGCCCTCATGGGGTGGTCCTCGGACTTCTTCAACCGCTTGGTTCGTGCCGGCGGAGAGCTCCCCTTCGAGAAGGAGCGCGCCGACAAAATCGTGTACTTTTCTTCGTACGCCATGGTGGGGTTGATCCCGCCTTTCTCTTCCTTTTTCTTGATGCTGCTAGACTTCTATGGTCTGCAGTTATACCACCTTGGTCCTCACTCCATTCTCCTCGTGTCTATCTTCGTCCACTTCCGTGAGATGTGGGTGGGCATCCCCCCCTGCATCGAACTCTTCCGGACCTTCTTCACCGTCCACACTACCGGCCGGAGCAATGAGTACCTTGGCTTCTACTACTTCGTGAAGCGCAAAAAGTGCCCATTCAAGTACCTCCGGTCGTTTCCTTCCGGGAAGTGGGATGACTGGAAGAAAGACTGGATAGTCGTCAGGGTGGAGGAGCACGAGAGGTTGGAGCTGCCTGACAGTCTGCCCGGCATCGACACGACGATCTGGAGTGAAGCTCCGGTGCTGGCGGAAGCTTTCAACCCCGCCTTGACCAGGATCTGCCAATGCATGGAGGGAGGATTGACTCCTCAGGCGGTATTTTGCAATTTCCTGGTCAACAGGTGGGCGCCGCTGAAGAGGAGGGAGAAGCTCGCTTGGGCCCTCAACAGCGTGATGGACGAGGACCGGGTTGAGACCGGGTTGAAGTCCAACATGGTGGGGAAAACCTTGGAGTTCCACCTCAAGAAATTCCAGCACGACATCGACATCGACGGTGATGACTTGACTCCCCCGTCGGCCTTTCTCCCTCTGAACGTGGAAGTGGAGTTCAGCAGGGAGCTCCGGCGGAAGATGCCCGTGCTTGATGACCTTGGTGTCGTCGAGAGAAGATCAACCACCCGGGTGGCGATCCCCGGAATGCCCGAAGATGGCTCCGTCCCTGCCCCAAAGCCAAGGGTCGAGGTCATCGGCAAGGGCAAGGAGCTGGCGGATGAGCCAGAAAGCAGGAAGAGGAAGCTGCAGCATGCCGACGGAAGGTCCGTCAGGCCCGCTACTTCCGCTTCGATTCCTTCTCCCCGGAGGGGGAGGTGTTCTACCACCGTGGCGACTGTCCCCGTAATGGGGTCCTTCCGGAACGAGACCGTTCCTGCAGTGGGGTCCTCCCGGAGCGCGTCTGTTCCCGCGGTGGGATCCTCCTGGGGTGCTAGCTCCGGGCGCACGACTCCGGCACCTGGGCTGGTGGAAGCCTCCAGGTCCGGGGGTTCTTCCCGATCGAGGAGAGCCTCGACCCGGGAAATGCCCGTGGCTGCAACAAGTTCCGGGGGGCCTTCTGGAGCTTCTACCCCGACTATGGCCAGCCTAGAACGTCCAGGAAAAAGGTTCCGCGCAAGTTGGTGCGGAAGCCTCCCAAGGTAATTTTTAATCTTTACCTTGGAAAATTATTTAATTGTAGCAAATGTTTGTTAATTTTCTTCGTTCATCATCTGCAGCGTCCCCAAGAAGGGGAGTGAGGCTCCACCCTCAGCCACAGTGTCTGAGGTCGTGAGGGTGGGAGCTTCTGCTCCTGTCCAGGTGCCACCCCAAGTGGTGGCTGAGGCTGCGACAGTTCCGGCGCCGGCTGTCGTGGTCATGGACCTCGACTCGTCCCCAGAAGTTCCCGTGGTAGCGCCGGACCATGGGAGTGAAGATGCACCAGTGGCAACTGTCTCGGAGGTCGAAGCCCCGGGTCCTGGTGCTGCAGTGATGGAAGCTCCGGCTGTTGAGCCGGAGGAAGTAGTAATCCCAGCCCCTGAGCCGAAAAGTGTCGAAGCCCCGGCAGTTGAGCCGGAGATGACTGAAGCCCCGACATGCGAGCCGGAGGTCGAGGTAGTTCCGGCAGTTGGGCCGGCTACCTCTGAAGCATCGGCCGCTGAGCCGGTTATTGTTGGAGCTCCGGTCTCAGGGCCGATCGAAGTTGAAGATCCTCCGGCTCCTGAGCCGGTGGTTGAAGAGGTGATGGAGCTCGAGCCTCCCTTGGAAGAGGTGCCCAGACCGGAGCCTGTAGCAGCTCCTGCTCCGGAAGCGACGACGTCGGTGGTACCTGCGGCCGAGCCGGAGTGCCCAAGCGAAGTCGCTGGCCCCCTGCCCGAGGGGGTGAACGAAGACTTGGCGGCGGGGCCTTCTTCGATGGCGACTGAGGCCATCCCGGAGGACGGCCCTAGTGCCTTGGAAGCTCAGGGGTCCACTCTCGTGGAGTGGGACCCAATTTTTGTATCTGAAAACCCGCTGGAACCAGCGGAGGAGACCCCAGCAGGTCCGGATCCCATCCCGCTGTCGATGTCTATCGACAACGCCTGTTCCAGTCTGCGTCAAGTCCAATTTGCCTTCTTCCATGACAGCAAGGCTCTTGAAGAGGAGCGCCAAACCCTTAGGCGGTGGCGTAACTGGCTCTACTTCGAGACCAAGCTGGGGCAGTCGAGGCTAGCGGATGACAAGGAGTGGATCAAGCGGGAGAAGATCCGCCTGGAGTACTGGGGCAAGTTGCTGGATGACAGGGAGAGTATGACTCGGGCCCTCGACGCACAATCCCAGGAGATTTACAATCAGGCCAAAGCAGCCAACAGTGTGGCCGAGGAACGCCGTGAAAGGCTGGAGGTCATTAACACTGCACTCATCAAGCGCCGAGAGGCACTTGAAGAGAGGGAGAAACGGCTCAAGGATGAAGAGCAAAAACTCCTTGAGCTGCGAGATGATGTCCTGAGGAGGGAAGAGGAGCTCGCCGAGAAAGTAGCTCTGGCTGACAAGGGCCTCAAGGAGCGCACCAAGAAATTGGAAGAGCGCTGCCAAGAGGAAGAAGAGAAGACCTGGGTGCGAGGGCAGAAACTCTACGAACAAGAGTGTGCCCTTGTTGCCCGGGAGAAAAAAAGTGAAGGCTAGGGAGAAGGACCTGGTTGATCACCGGAACAAGATCCACCTCCGGGAGGAGGAGCTCGGAAGACTCGAGAGGCGGGTTGCTGAAAAGATTCAGCAAAACGCCAAAGAAGTTGAGCGCCTCGCCCGTGAGAATTCTGAACTGACGGCGGCCAGGAGATCCCTGGAAGAGATGAAGGGCTTGAGGACTGCGGACTCCCTACAGATTTGGGAGTTCCTGGGCAAGGCCACCGATGCGCTGACGCCGATGGGTTTCAGCCCCATGCGCCCAGATGATCCAGAGCCGGAGCCGGACCTTGCGCTGCAGGCGTTGAACACAGCAGGTAGCAAGCTCTCCAAGGTGGGCGATGTCATCGCGGACCAACTGGAAGTTGAGGGACAATCCCTGGCGAAGAATGTCGCAGAGTATGTGCTGACGGGCTACACCAGCCGGAACTCCCAATTTCCTCTGGACCCGGTGCTTGAAGGCCCCATCGAAGGAGAAGGTGAAGCTACCCGAGCCAGCGTATCGGAGGTCGCCCAGAAGGTCGCCCAATTCTTCCATAGGGTCTAGGACCATGTCTGTAGTTCTCACTTGTATTTTCTCTTCTTCTTCCTCAATTTTGTAATCCCTTGTCTCCAGATGTAATCTCTTGTCTCCAGATAAATGAAATCCCCAATTTTTTGCGAATTTCACTTTTTGTCTTCAACACTTTTATCTTCACTTGGCCCCCTGGTAGATGTACACAATTTGATTGTGAACATGTACCAAAAGGATATTGTGTTTTTGTTGAAGACTCATTTGCTCCGAACTTGTAAAATTTAGGTCCGAAGTCTTCGATAGTGAAGGTCCCCTGAGGTTGTCGGAGCTTAGAAGCTCCGGCATTGTCCATCGCTGGAACTTGATAACTCCAGCAATAGTTTCTATCAATACGTAGAGCATCGATAGTTAGTCCACCGGGGTGTCGGAGCTTAGTAGCTCCGGCAGTGACCTTTGCCAACACTTAGTTCAACACTTAGTTTGTTGGCAGCAAACTCCATTTACGGGGTCTTCTCACCATCTTATATTCAGCGTCGACAGCTGGTCCCCTTAGGGGAGTCGGAGCTTATTTAGCTCTGGCTTTTCTCCATCAATGTAGACTTTATTTTTCCTACATACTCAATCCAAGAAAAATAGTAAAATTCGTTCCTTGTCTATAATTTCGTCGCGGCTTACGATTCTCAAGAAGACTTTAAGTTGAACGCGATTTTAAATACTACCGGATGCGTTGTCTTTTCTTCTAGGTTCAACTGTCTATGGACCCGCCTTACTTCGGCCTGCCGGGGTGTAGGTAGAGTGGCGTACTTAGGGTGCTTGACCAGGCTAAGTCAATAGCACACTCCATCCCTAGATTGGCTTGGCGGCTTTCAGGCGAGTTGGCCATGAACGATATTTGAATCCAAAAGAACTGACAATACAACTCGAATCGTATATAAACCGGTCGAACTAAAATTTCTTAAGAATTGCACGTCTTTGTTATAGACAAGAAAGAGAAAAATAAAAATGTTGAGCCTGTACAAAATAAATGCACGTGGAGTCTATTTCACATGAAGATGTCTTTCATTATAGGTTCGGGGTACAGGGGAAACAAGTACACTCTTAGGGTACGGAACCAGGCTAAGTGTGTTTCATTTCTCATTTGACCCAGGGTAGTTAGCCGCACTTTTAGTCCTGAGACTGTGACAAGTGTTGCATGAGCTTTGCGGACCTTTCGGGAAAGGTCCGGCTGCTCTCCCGGAGGAACTACCCGACTCTGTACAATGACTCTATAACATATACCCCAAGTTACTCAAGACTCACCTCCGTGATATTAAGTGTAGAACTTACGGAGGTGCTCGATGTTCCAAGGATTTGGGAGAGGTGTCCCATCCTCGGTAGCCAAGCGAACGCTTCCGGGACGGGATACTTTAATCACTCGGAAGGGCCCCTCCCAGCCGGGGGAGAGTTTGTTTAACCCTTCTCTGGATAGTATTCTCGGTAGCACCAGATAGCCTTCCTCGAGTTGTCGGTTGTGTACATGCCGCTGGTGATAACGCCGTAGAGCTTGACGATATCAGGCATTCTGAACAGCTACTTGGCACCTTCCCTCCTCAAGGAGGTCTAGGTCTTCACGCCGGAGCTGGTCCTGCGCGGCTTCGTCGAAGGTCCGGACCCGGAGTGAACCCAAGGTGATTTCCGGAGGAAGGATTGCTTCAGCTCCGTACACCAAGAAGAAGGGTGTCTCTCCAGTTGACCGGTTTTGAGATGTCCTGTTGGCCCATAAAGTGGGCAGAAGCTCTTCGATCCAGTTGGCTCCATATTTTTTCAGGCGCTCATAGGTGCGCGTTTTGAGTCCTTTTAGGATTTCAGCATTTGCTGTAACACCCTAAATTTTCGCATCATGCATTGCATACATGTTCATGCATTAAATATTAATAGAGTAAAAGAGAGATAATAAAAATATAAAAGATAAAACATACATATACAAATATGTGTAGCAAAAGAAGAAAAATAAAATAATAGTTATAGCCTAAAACTTGTAATAGGGAATAAGTATAAAAATAATAATAAGTATATATATAAATATATATGTAAATAAGATATATAACAATATATAAAAAAATAAATAAATAAAATATTAATATTAATAATATATACTATAATAATAATAAATAATAAATAATATATATATAATATGAATAATAATATATATAAAAATATAAATAGTAAATTATATAATAAAAGAAAGTATAAAAAAAGAGAGAAAAAAAAAGAAGAGGAAAGGGGCCTGCCGCTGGCCAGGCCGACGGCCCAGCCGAGCAGCGCCCCGACCCCGCGCGCTCCCGCCCGGAGCCCGACCCCACCCGGCTCCCGCGTACCGCGCCAGCCCCGGCCTTCCGCGCCGCCAGCGCGCGGCCTCGCCCCGACCCCGCGTCCCACCCCGCCGTACGCGCCCCACCTGGCCGAACGCCCGCCCCCGATCCCGATTCTCCCGCCCGCCCGCCGTAACGCGCCCCGACTCCCGATCACCGCTTCCCCCGCGCCTATAAAAAAAAAAGGACCGAAGCCCTAGGACGTCCCTTGATACCAGAAAGCAGCCGCCGGAACAGAGGAAAAAAAAAGGAGTCCAGAGAGCTGCGCCCAGGGAAGAAAAAGGAGAAAAAGAAGGGGAAGAAGAGGAAGAAAAAGAGGAGGGCCCCGCCGTCCGCCAGAGATCGTCGTCGACATCGCGCCGCCGTCGTCGTGCCGCTGGAGGATGCATCTACTTCGTCTACGCATTGTCCCCATCCCGCGATCATCGAAGCCATCGCATCTACGGTAGGCCATGTTCCCGATGCGAATTTTAGCGATCATATTGAATCTAATAGGCGTAAATTGATTTTAGTTGCACCATAATTTTGTTTTCAGCAGCATTAATCCACCCTAAAACCCCCGTAAACTCATATGAACAAGTATGAACCAGTTGCATCTAATTATTAAACAACTGTAGTAAATTAATTATTGAATTGTGCATGCATACATGTCATTGCATGTTGATTATTTTGTGTGCATTATGTTGAATTGTATATGTTCTCTTGTATGTATGATCACGCGTAGAGGAACGTGCTCAAGAGGCCGCATACGAGGATTTCCAAAATCAAGACTTCGAAGCGCTTGAGCAACCCCATCCGTCGGAGCAAGGCAAGTGTCCTTGAAGCATATTGATCCCGTTTTATTAAATGTTTTGTTTGCGAACTTGCATGCTTGTGTCAAATTGATGGAAATCCTATAGTAGGAAGTTTACTAGTTTTGTTTGACCACCCTTGTCACCTGGAAATTTATGGTAGAGAGTCGGGAAGGGTTTTTACCTTTTTGCTTCGCTTAATTAATTGGGATGGCAAACAACACTACACATTTAATTATGCATCGATGATATTATGGTTAATGTGAACTGGTCAATACGATGGGTGATCTAAACAAGCATGGTTTTGTGGATGGGTTGGATGTTATGGTGGTTTGCTTGCTTTAGATCTAAGGACCGGTTCGTGCGAGAATATGCCAGGTCAACAGTGCCACCACAAGGCCAAGTATGGGTGCGGCGTAGCTGAATAATTAGGAGCGCTGCTAGTATTGTATGGACCATTGGATGGCGCGGGGAATGGGAGTCGAGGAGGACTGCCCTGAGATCCGCATGGCACACGAGGGGGCTCGTGGGTGGGAGAATAGAGATTCAAGCCTGCCGGTGAAACCTTAGTGGGCCCGTACATACTAGTAGTCCCTTTGAAAGGCTATTTTGTGATCTCTTGGCCACACACCTACGGAAGTGTGAGATGGCATAATGGAGGCTTCTTAGTCATCGAAAGGTGATGAAATCACGAGCATGTGGGTAAAGTGGTACAACCTCTGCAGAGTGTTTAAAAACTATCATGATAGCCGTGCTCCCGGTTATGAGCGCCTGGATGACCTACATGATTAGAGTTGGAATTGGGATTTGGTTTATGGTTATGGGTTGGTAATGGTTATGATTGGTTTAGAGTTATGGGTTGGTAATGGTTATGGTTTATGGATTATGGTCATGGATATGAATTTGAGTTATGGTAATTGGACATGGATAATGGTGATGTTGGCAATAATTGGATATGGTTTATATTTTGTTAATATGATGGTTACGATGGGATTGTTTCACATAGACATAGTATGATGCTTTTCAAATGTTTTACTGTACTTTTCAGCACTTAGCCATTATTACATTCGTCATTTGAATTATCCATATGTCATACTTTCCACACTTGCTGAGTACGACATGTACTCACTCTTGCAATCCCCCCCAACAGCTACTGGAGACAATTGGGAGTACCCTGAGGATCACGTGGAGTACTAGGTTGCGTACCGCCGTCAATTGCCTGTGGATTGGAGTCGTACTGCTTAGTTTATTTTTCGCTGCATTATTTAGAGTTTTATCATTCGTGAACTATTGGATTATTGTAATAAAGTACTTATTTAATAGTTAAGACGTGGTTAAATTCTGTATATCATTTGTGATGCAACCGTATATGTGTGATGAACTTCCTGGGCACACATATGCGTTACGCTTGGTTCATATTCGGAACCGGGTGTCACAAATTGGTATCAGAGCCGCGTTGACCGTAGGATGCATCCTAGATAGAATGGACACTCTAGAGCACATAGGAGCACTCAGGAATCGATTTGATTTTGTTGGTGTGCTGTTTGCTATATATTGGTTGCTTGTGTGCTTAATAGAGGATTTTGGGATGCTTTAGCATTGCCATGTCCACCTAGGCTAGTGTAGCTAGTTGGTTAGCTTCATATCCCTTGATGCATATAGTTGGGGACGTTCTTAAATTCTTACCTATTGCTTTTCTCAAGATGGTGAGGACTCGTAACCAGAGGGATGCTAATGATGAGGAGAAGAACCATGGAGTACCTCAGAACAACAATGGACAAGGACCTGCTCATGGAGCTACCAACATTGAGCAACTATTGGCTATGCAAAACCAGCTCATGCAGACCATGATACAGACCATGGGACAGCTGCAGGCTGGCAATATCAACAATCAGCCACACATGCCTCCACCGCCACCCCCGCCTCCTCATAACCGTTTGGGAGAGTTTATGAGGACTAGGCTGCCAACCTTTGCTCAAGCTGCTGACCCTATGGACGCTGATGATTGGCTCAAATCACGTGGAAGAAGTGACATTGGAAAGCATTCTGATCGTTCGCGAGTACCCGGATGTTTTTCCAGATGAGTTGCCAGGTATGCCACCTGATCGTGACATAGAATTCGCCATTGAGTTGATACCCGAAATTGCACCTATATCTAAGAGGCCGTATAGGATGCCTCCTAAGGAATTAGCAGAGCTCAAGAAGCAAATTCAAGAGCAGCTAGAGAAGGGTTTTATACGCCCAAGTTCATCCCCATGGGGAGCCCCAGTGCTCTTTGTAGATAAGAAGGATGGAACCCAGAGGATGTGTGTGGACTATAGGTCTCTCAACGAAGTGACAATTAAGAACAAGTACTCACTGCCCCGTATAGAGGATTTGTTCGACCAAATGAAGGGTGCCCGTATCTTCTCCAAGATCGACTTGCGGTCAGGATACTTCCAAATGAAGATTAGACCATCGGATATACCCAAGACAGCATTTCGGATACGATATGGATCTTATGAGTACACCGTCATGTCATTTGGATTGACGAACGCGCTTGCGTATTTTGTGTATCTCATGAATAAGGTCTTCATGGAATATCTGGATAAGTTCGTTGTAGTGTTCATCGATGATATTATGATCTACTCGAAGGATGAGAAAGAACATGAGGAACACTTGAGGCTTACGCTGCAGAAATTGAGAGAGCATCAATTGTATGCCAAGTTCAGTAAATGTCAATTTTGGTTACGGGAAGTTTCTTTCTTAGGCCATATTATTTTCGGAGGAGGCGTATCAGTTGACCCAGGGAAGGTGAGAGATGTGTTTAAGTGGGAACCGCCACAGAATGTCAAGGAAATTCGGAGTTTCCTTGGAATGGCTGGATATTACCGCCGATTCATCAAGGATTTCTCCAAAATAGCCAAGCCTATGACCGAATTACTCATGAAAGGGAAGGCATTCCGATGGACTCAAGCTTGTCAGGATAGCTTTGAGGAGTTAAAGAAAAGGTTGACAACCGCGCCAGTGTTAGTATTACCGGACGTGAGCAAGAGTTTTGATATATATTGTGATGCATCAAGACAAGGATTAGGATGTGTGCTCATGCAAGAAGGCCAAGTGGTAGCTTATGCATCGAGGCAACTAAAGAAACATGAGTTGAATTATCCTACGCACGACCTTGAACTCGCAGCCGTGGTACACGCCTTGAAGATATGGAGACACTATGTTTTTGGTCACCGATGTGAGATTTATACGGATCACAAGAGTCTCAAGTACATATTTACGCAAACGGATCTGAATCTGAGGCAACGCCGATGGTTGGAGCTCATCAAGGATTATGACGTGGGAATCAACTATCACCCAGGGAAGGCCAATGTAGTGGTCGATGCTTTGAGCCGAAAAGGAGTAAGTCATCAACTCACAGTTCGAGAGCTGTCATCCGAGTTATGCAAGGAGTTTGAACGGTTGAACCTTGGATTCATAAATGAAATGGGAACGATGGAAGTCAACCCAACATTAGAGCAGGAAATACGGGAAGGACAAACAAAGGACAAGGAAATACAGGAAATCAAGGAAAAGACCCAAGAAGGAAGAGAATTCAGATTTGATGAAGACGAACAGGGCACCTTATGGCTTGGAAAGAGGATTGTGGTACCTAATGTTAGGCATACTCGGGAAGCAATATTGAAGGAGGCACATGACTCGCCTTACTCAATTCATCCTGGCTGTACGAAAATGTACAAGGACTTAAAGACATGTTATTGGTGGGCCAGCATGAAAAAGGACATAGCCGAATATGTTGCACTTTGTGATGTGTGCCAACGAGTTAAAGCTGAACATCAAAAGCCAGCCGGATTGCTACAACCATTGAAGATCCCGGAATGGAAGTGGGAAGAGATTGGTATGGACTTTATAGTTGGATTACCGCGAACTCAGTCTGGCTATGATTCAATATGGGTTATTGTGGATCGATTGACGAAATCGGCTCACTTCATCCCTGTCAAGACCACATATACCACCGCGAAGCTAGCAGAATTGTATATGGAACATATTGTGTGCTGACACGGAGTACCGAAGAAGATAGTATCGGATAGAGGTTCTCAGTTTACCTCCAGATTTTGGCAGAAATTGCATGAAGCAATGGGAACAAGGTTGAACTTCAGTTCGGCGTATCACCCTCAAACAGATGGACAAACCGAGAGGACCAACCAAATTTTGGAGGACATGTTAAGAGCTTGTGCTTTAAAACATGGGAAAAGTTGGGATAAAAGTTTGCCGTACGCTGAATTCTTGTACAACAATAGCTACCAAGCAAGTTTGAAAATGTCACCCTATGAAGCACTATACGGAAGGAAGTGTAGGACTCCCTTGTTTTGGAATGAAACCGGAGAGAATCAAGTGTTTGGTCCCGACGTGTTACAAGACGCTGAAAGGCAAGTCCAAATAATACGGGAAAACTTAAAGGCTGCCCAGACTCGACAGAAAGGTTATGCTGATAATAGGCGAAGGAGTTTGACTTTTGAAGTTGGAGATTTTGTATACCTCAAAGTGTCACCTATCAGAGGTCAGCGACGGTTTAACGTCAAAGGAAAACTGGCACCACGTTACATCGGACCATTCAAGATTTTGGAGAAACGAGGAGAAGTGGCATATCGATTGAGATGCTAACGTATCTCTCCGATGTACACGACGTATTTCACGTCTCTCAACTCAAGAAGTGTCTCAGGGTACCGGAAGAACAAGTGCCGATGGACGAGTTAGAACGTCAAGAGGATTTGTCCTATGTCGAGCAACCTATCAAGATTTTGGACATGAAGGAAAGGGTCACGAGAAATAAGAGGATCCGTTGGTGCAAAGTGCAATGGAAACACTATACGGAAGCCGAAGCTACATGGGAACGCGAAGAAGACCTGAAGGCAGAATTCCCTCACCTTTTCTCCACGCTATCGAATCTCGAGGGCGAGATTCACTTTAAGGGGGGTAGGTTTGTAACACCCTAAATTTTCGCATCATGCATTGCATACATGTTCATGCATTAAATATTAATAGAGTAAAAGAGAGATAATAAAAATATAAAAGATAAAACATACATATACAAATATGTGTAGCAAAAGAAGAAAAATAAAATAATAGTTATAGCCTAAAACTTGTAATAGGGAATAAGTATAAAAATAATAATAAGTATATATATAAATATATATGTAAATAATATATATAACAATATATAAATAAATAAATAAATAAAATATTAATATTAATAATATATACTATAATAATAATAAATAATAAATAATATATATAATATGAATAATAATATATATATATATAAAATATAAATAGTAAATTATATAATAAAAGAAAGTATAAAAAAAAGAGGAAAGGGGCCTGCCGCTGGCCAGGCCGACGGCCCAGCCGAGCAGCGCCCCGACCCCGCGCGCTCCCGCTCGGAGCCCGACCCCACCCGGCTCCCGCGTACCGCGCCAGCCCCGGCCTTCCGCGCCGTCAGCGCGCGGCCTCGCCCCGACCCCGCGTCCCACTCCGCCGTACGCGCCCCACCCGGCCGAACGCCCGCCCCCGATCCCGATTCTCCCGCCCGCCCGCCGTAACGCGCCCCGACTCCCGATCGCCGCTTCCCCCGCGCCTATAAAAAAAAGGACCGAAGCCCTAGGACGTCCCTTGATACCAGAAAGCAGCCGCCGGAACAGAGGAAAAAAAAGGAGTCCAGAGAGCTGCGCCCAGGGAAGAAAAAGGAGAAAAAGAAGGGGAAGAAGAGGAAGAAAAAGAGGAGGGCCCCGCCGTCCGCCGGAGATCGTCGTCGACATCGCGCCGCCGTCGTCGTGCCGCCGGAGGATGCATCTACTTCGTCTACGCATTGTCCCCATCCCGCGATCATCGAAGCCATCGCATCTATGGTAGGCCATGTTCCCGATGCGAATTTTAGCGATCATATTGAATCTAATAGGCGTAAATTGATTTTAGTTGCACCATAATTTTATTTTCGGCAGCATTAATCCACCCTAAAACCCCCGTAAACTCATATGAACAAGTATGAACCAGTTGCATCTAATTATTAAACAACTGTAGTAAATTAATTATTGAATTGTGCATGCATACATGTCATTGCATGTTGATTATTTTGTGTGCATTATGTTGAATTGTATATGTTCTCTTGTATGTATGATCACGCGTAGAGGAACGTGCTCAAGAGGCCGCATACGAGGATTTCCAAAATCAAGACTTCGAAGCGCTTGAGCAACCCCATCCGTCGGAGCAAGGCAAGTGTCCTTGAAGCATATTGATCCCGTTTTATTAAATGTTTTGTTTGCGAACTTGCATGCTTGTGTCAAATTGATGGGAATCCTATAGTAGGAAGTTTACTAGTTTTGTTTGACCACCCTTGTCACCTGGAAATTTATGGTAGAGAGTCGGGAAGGGTTTTTACCTTTTTGCTTCGCTTAATTAATTGGGATGGCAAACAACACTACACATTTAATTATGCATCGATGATATTATGGTTAATGTGAACTGGTCAATACGATGGGTGATCTAAGCAAGCATGGTTTTGTGGATGGGTTGGATGTTATGGTAGTTTGCTTGCTTTAGATCTAAGGACCGGTTCGTGCGAGAATATGCCAGGTCAACAGTGCCACCACAAGGCCAAGTATGGGTGCGGCGTAGGTCAATAATTAGGAGCGCTGCTAGTATTGTATGGACCATTGGATGGCGCGGGGAATGAGAGTCGAGGAGGACTGCCCTGGGATCCGCATGGCACACGAGGGGGCCCGTGGGTGGGAGAATAGAGATTCAAGCCTGCCGGTGAAACCTTAGTGGGTCTGTACATACTAGTAGTCCCTTTGAAAGGCTATTTTGTGATCTCTTGGCCACACACCTACGAAAGTGTGAGATGGCATAATGGAAGCTTCTTAGTCACCGAAAGGTGATGAAATCACGAACATGTGGGTAAAGTGGTACAACCTCTGCAGAGTGTTTAAAAACTATCATGATAGCCGTGCTCCCGGTTATGAGCGCCTGGATGACCTACATGATTAGAGTTGGAATTGGGATTTGGTTTATGGTTATGGGTTGGTAATGGTTATGATTGGTTCATGGTTATGGGTTGGTAATGGTTATGGTTTATGGATTATGGTCATGGATATGAATTTGAGTTATGGTAATTGGACATGGATAATGGTGATGTTGGCAATAATTGGAATGGTTTATATTTTGTTAATATGATGGTTACGATGGGATTGTTTCACATAGACATAGTATAATGCTTTTCAAATGTTTTACTGTACTTTCCAGCACTTAGCCATTATTACATTCATCATTTGAATTAGCCACATGTCATACTTTCCACACTTGCTGAGTACGACATGTACTCACTCTTGCAATCCCCCCCAACAGCTACTGGAGACAATTGGGAGTACCCTGAGGATCACGTGGAGTACTAGGTTGCGTACAGCCGTCAATTGCCTGTGGATTGGAGTCGTACTGCTTAGTTTATTTTCCGCTGCATTATTTAGAGTTTTATCATTCGTGAACTATTGGATTATTGTAATAAAGTACTTATTTAATAGTTAAGACGTGGTTAAATTCTGTATATCGTTTGTGATGCAACCGTATATGTGTGATGAACTTCCTGGGCACACATATGCGTTACGCTTGGTTCATATTCGGAACCGGGTGTCACATTTGCTCTCCCGGCTTGGCCATTGCTGGCTGGGTGAGCTACGGAGGCGTAGCAAACTTGTATGCCGAGGTCTTCACAATATCCTTGGAATGCTGAGCTTGTGAATTGAGTCCCATTATAAGTGATGATTTTGTTTAGGACTCCAAATCTGCTTACAATGGATTGCAGGAAGTTGATAGCAGATTGCTTGTTGATTGTCACAATTGGAGTTGCTTCCGGCCACTTGGTGAACTTGTCAATGGTGACGTACAGGAACTTGTAACCTCCGACGGCTCTTGGGAAAGGTCCCAAGATGTCCATCCCCCACACAGCGAAGGGCCATGTAGGAGGTATCATTTGTAAAGGCTGAGCTGGTGTGTGAATTTGCTTCGCATGAAATTGGCATGCTTCACATTTCTTCACCAGCTCAGTTGCATCCTGGAGCGCTGTAGGCCAGTAGAAGCCATGCCGAAAGGCTTTACCGACCAGCGTGGGGGAAGATGCGTGATTCCCACACTCGCCTCCATGGATTTCTGCGAGAAGTTCGCAGCCTTCTTCCCTTGTGATGCACCGCATTAGGATGCCGTTGGCACCGCGCCGGTAGAGATCCCCTTCTAACGTGTATCTTTTAGCCAATCTGACTACCCGGTTAGCGGATACATCATCGTCAGGAAGGATGTTGTCTTTCAAGTAGTTACGGATCTCCGAGATCCATGCATCGGAACTAGCTTGAGCTTTTGAGTCTTGCGTGCTGGGTTGCTCGGAGCTCCCGGCAGCACCTACGACCCTTGATGGCTGCCATGGTAATAGGACCATCGGGACCGTCAGCTTCGGGATGTTGATCTCGCCCCCTTCGCTCAGTTCGGCAGGCTGAGCTGTTGGTTTTGACAACCTCCGGACAAAGATTCCGTCAGGAGCCGGAGCTCCGGTTGACGCTTTGATCGAGAGTTCGTCAGCTTCAGCATTATGAGCACGCTGAACATGGTGGAGATCTAGGACTTCAAAGTCCTTCTAAAGCCTCTGGACTTCAAGAAGGTAAGCAGCTAGCTGGGGATTATTGCAGGAGCATTCACCCTTCACCTGCTTGATGATGAGCTATGAATCTCCTTTGACCAGCAGTTGTTTGACACCATATGACAGTGCCACCTTTAGTCCGTAGATGAGTGCTTCATACTCTGCCATGTTGTTGGTTGCCTTGAAGTCAAGGTGTACCATGTATTTTACCTTCTCCCCAGTCGGTGCAGGGAGAAGGATTCCAGGTCCGGCCCCCTGCTTCTGCATGGAGCCGTCGAAGTAGAGGGTACAGTGAGGCTCGGTGAAGGTTGGAGCTTGATGCTTCGTCTTCTGCTCACTAGGGCCCCCAGGATTTGATGGAGAGGAAGTCCATTCTGCCACAAAATCTGCCAACGCTTGACTCTTGACTGCTTGTCTTGAAATAAATTCAAGATCAAATTCAGCCAATTCCGCTGCCCACTTTGCAATATTCCCAGTTGAATTGGGATTATGCAAGATTGCTTGAAGTGGGTAGGAGGTCACCACCGAGACTTTGTGAGCTTGGAAGTAATGACGAAGCTTCCTGGAGGCAATAAGAACTGCATAGAGCAGCTTATGCACCTCTAGTTATCGAGTCTTGGCATCATGTAATACTTCACTAATGAAGTATACTAGGCGTTGAATGGTCCGGACCCTCCCAGAGGGGTCCGGAGCTTCCTCTTCATTGATCCGGATCCTCTCGGAGGGGTCCGGATTTTCTTCGGGGACCTCTGGGTTCTGGCTAGAGGAACCCGGAGCTTCTTCAGAAATGACCTGGACCCTCCCGGAGGGATCTAGATCTCCTGAAGCGACTTCTTGTGGGTTCGAATCTGGGAGCTGGGACCCAGACTCGCTTTCAGGAACCTCCGGACCTTCCCGAAGGGGTCTGGATTCCTGAGTGTGGGGTAGTTCTGGTCTCTCCGCAACCAGAACCATACTGACGACTTCATCAGTAGCTGAAATATAAAGCAACAAAGGCTCACCAGGGTTCGGAGCTACCAGAATTGTTAGGGTGGTGAGGAACTGTTTCAGCTCCTGGAATGCCTTCTCTCCTTCTTCGGACCATTGGAATGGTCCGGACTTCCTCAATAACTTGAAGAAGGGGAGTGCCCGTTCCGCCAATCTTGATATGAACTGGCTGAGGGCTGCTAGACATCCAGTTAACTTTTGGACGTCTTTGATACGGGTTGGTGGCCGCATGTCTTCAATGGCTTTTATCTTCGCTGGATTAGCGTCTATGCCCCGGTGACTTACCAGGAAACCAAGAAGTTTTCCGGAGCTAACCCCGAATACGCACTTGTCCGGGTTTAGCTTTGTGCGGGTGGCCCGCAGCTTGTCGAAGACAGCCTGCAAGGTGTCGAGGAGTGACTCCTTGTTCCTGACCTTGACCACGATGTCATCAACGTACACTTCCACTACGTCTCTAATGAGTTCTTCAAAAGTTTTGTACATAGCTCGTACAAAAGTTGAAGCTGCATTCTTGAGACCAAAGGGCATGGCTGTGTAACAGTACAATCCATCTACTGTGATGAATGAAGTATGCTCTTCATCCTCCCTAGACATCCTGATTTGGTGATACCCAGAATATGCGTCTAGGAAACACAGTAACTCACACCCGGAGGTGGAATCCACTATCTGATCTATTCTAGGTAGTGGGAATGGATCTTTTGGACATGCCTTATTTAGTGTGGTGTAGTCGATGCACATCCGAAGCTTCCCGCCGGCCTTGGGCACAACGACTGGGTTCGCCAGCCATTTTGGATGGAAGACTTCTCGGATGAATCCGGCTTCGAGTAGCTTCTTTATTTCTTGTCGGATGAAGTTCTGCCGCTCTACGGATTGCTTCCGAGGCTTCTGATGCACAGGCCGGGCATCGGGGTAGATCTTCAGATTGTGCTCAATCACTTCCCTGGGGATCCCAGGCATTTGTGACGGTTGCCAAGCAAACACATCAACATTAGCCCGGAGGAAAGTGATGAGCGCGAGTTCCTATTTGTCGTTCAATCCTCCCGATATTCGGGTGGTTTGAGCGGCATCAGAACCAATTTGGACGACTTTGACGGGAATGTCGGTGTCGCCGCTTGGCTGCACACGGGGTGCAGAGGTCGAGCCTCGTTGACGAATGCTCGGGGGTTTTGGAGCTTGCTCCTGCCTGGAGTCCTCCTCTTGCGCCGTGGTGAGTGCGTGGAGTTCTTCCAGAGCAGTTACTCTGGCAGTGCGATCTCCGCGGATCCGTAGAATGCCTACTGGTGTTGGCATCTTCAACACCAGGTATCCATAATGAGCAGCTGCCATGAATTTGTACAGGGCAGGTCTACCCAAGATGGCGTTGAATGGTAAGTTGATCTGAGCGACGTCGAAGACCAACTTCTCGGTGCGATATTTCTCCCGGGTCCCGAAGGTAACGGGGAGAGTAATAGCTCCGAGTGGGGTAATGGCCCCCGGAACTACTCCGGAGAAAGGTCGAGAGGGATGGAGATTCGAAGGTCGGAGCTGAAGCTTAGTGAAAGCTTCGAAGCTGATGAGGTTAAGCCCCGAACCTCCGTCTACCATGACATGGTGGAGCTGGATGTTATTGATGGTAGGAGATACCATCAAAGGTAACTGACCTGCTCCAACCATGCTCCGTGGGCAATTAGAAGCATAAAAAGTGATGGAGGTGTCCATCCACTTTCGATGAGGTTCCGGCCTGACTGTAGGGGCTACAGCGGCCATATCCCGCCGCATAGTCTTGATGACGCGATGAGAGGTGATATCCCATGACCCACCGAAAATGGTGTTCATGGTCTTCCGACGCTCGTTGTCATAGACATCAGAATCATCATCGACGGAGGTGTAAATGACCTTCAGGACCTTTTTGGGATCCTGAAACCCTAACTCCTCTTCAGCCGGAGCTTCGTCGACCTTTTGTTTTCCTTCCCTGTCGGAAAGGAGATCCTTCCCGGCGCTTGTTGTAGCGCTCGGCAAGGTTTTGGACCTCCCGGCAGTCTTCCAAACCGTGGCTGCCCGTTTTGTGAATAGGACACCACACTTTGTGTTTGCCACCGTCTTCGGAAGACGGTCGAGGTCGCTTCTAGGGGCGTGGCCCCGGCCACCCGGAGTTGCAGCAGCTGCAACGTTGGATGTGCCGGCCGACGGCTTTTTCTTGCCGTTGGTCTTCTTTTTCTTCTTGCCACCCCCGGAGGTAGCGGCTTCTTCTTTGGAGGATTTCTTGTGATCCTCCTACGCTGGTTTGGAGTGCATTTCACGGCCCTCCGCAGCTCTGGCACATTTGTCTGCCAGGCTGAAGAGTTTCGTGACGCTGGTGATCTTCTTGATTGCCAGCTTCTCCAACATCTTCTTGTCCCGTACGCCCTGTCTGAATGCCATAATGACAGAGGCGCTAGAGATAGAAGGGATAGTGTTTCGTACCTGAGAGAACCTCTGGACGAAGGACCGCAATGATTCTCCCTCCTTTTGCACGACCGCAAAAAGGTCTAGTTCAGTGCCTGGTCGGGTGTATGAACTCCCGAAGTTGGCAGTGAACTGTCGGCACAGCTCCTCCCAACTGTTGATAGAGTTGGGTGGAAGGCTCATAAACCAGGACCTGGCGGTCCCAGTTAAGGCCACTGGAAAATAATTGGCCATCACGACCTCGTTTCCTCCAGCTGCCAAGATTGCAGTGGAGTATATCTGAAGAAATTCGGCGGGGTTGACAGTCCTGTCGAATTTTTCCGGCAGGTGAGGCCGGAACTTCTGTGGCCATCTAACCATGCGCAAGTGCATGGCCAGGGCTGAACAGCCTCCTCCTACTCCTTCAAGAGTAGAAAGGTCTTGAGCTTCCCGTCTTTCACGGGCACGCTCAATATGGACCCGGCCATCCTGCTGGCGGTATCGGCGATCAAGCTCCGCCCGGAGGTCATGAGTCGAAAGTCTGGATACCGTGTGAGTGCGTCGAGCCCCGGAGGGCAATGACGTCACTTGTTGGGATGCAGCACGTCTCCTACTATTGGAGACGTGCGGACCAAGTCTTCCGGACAAAGTCCACCGCTGCGACGAGGCCCGTCCTGAAGGAGGAGGACCCTGGTTGTTGAGACGTTCAGCTGCTGCTGCAACCAAATGCTCCACATCGGCCCTCCACTGCTCCAGTGCATCCCGAGATGCACCCGGAGGTGGTGGACGTTGGAGAAGAGCACGCGCTGCATGGAGCGCGTGTTCCGGGTTGTCATGATTTGCCGACGCAGTAAGCGACGCCGGCGCACCATCACGTTGCCCAGCACGATTTGCTGGAGGAGACGGTGGTGGTGGGAGTGTAACTCCTGCTGGCGCTGAGGCTCCTGCTGGTGGCTGCCTATTGGAGGGATTGCCCCCAACAGCCTGAGCAGCAGGTTGACCGTTGGATGATCCAGCAGCTGAGTTCACCATTCTCGAAATCTCAGGCGCCCCTACCTGGCGCGCCACCTGTCGGCGGTTGAAACCGGCAGATCTCCCTACACTACTAAAGTGATAGGGGAGTTTGATGTTCGGTGTGGGCGCGCGGAGATTCAAGAAGGTGAATAGGAGTTTGACATAGGAGACACAAGAATTTACGTGGTTCGGGCCGCTTGAGCGTAATACCCTACTCCACGGGTGTGTTGTTGTTGTATTAGCAATATGAGCTTGCCACGAGTGTATGAGGCGCGAGTGATCGTCCGTGAACGTCCCTGTGTGTATCGTCGGCCTGTCCTTTTATAGTACAAGGGCAGGCCGTTACAAGTTAGCCTGGCCCGACATGTGGCCCCGGCAGTTACTAGTATTGATACACGCTTAATTGCTCTTAATGACCCTGTAACGGGCTTTGACAGCACCGTTACTGGTGTTAAGATTGTCCATTTAAGTGTTATTAATATGGCATTAATGACACTTAATCGGGTCTTGAAGTCCTTGGCTCTCCTTTGGAGATCCGGAGCCGTTACAAGGTCTTCCGGAGGTTAGAAGCTGAAGATCTGACGATTAGACACGTGGCAGCTCCGGAGCTTGCTATGGGAAACAGGTAGCTCCGGGGCTACCAGACACGTGTGAGGTCCGGAGATTCTCTCGGTCTGGGGTTAAGTCCGGAGGTGCTGTTTCGGTACGTGGCCCGGAGCTTCCCCCTTGTGGGCGATAGCTCCAGTTTGGTTGTACACGTGGCGACCCAGGGGTTAACCATATTGGAGAAGCGGGCCCGGTTATGTCTGACATGTGGGCCTCCGAGGGTCTTCAAACCAAGTAGATGACTTTCCTTTGAGATCTTTGTAACCTCAAGGGGTGTACGGTTTTTAGGGTACCGACAGTTTCCACTTGACCAAGTTCACGAGTAGGTCATCGCCTACTGAAGTTATACCATCCATTTCCTAAACTTTAGCATAGCATCTCTAATCATGTGAAGTCCTATTCTACCCATAGAGTAGGGATTCTTATGTCATGCATGAATCTGAGATTTTTACAGTGGTTCCTAGGTGACACATACTTACTTCCAGCAAAATTTCAGAATGATTATCCAGGATGTGGTCTAAAGAATTTCCTAAGTCATTTTGCTTCTATGGATTACTAAGAAAAACATGGGGGTTTATCATGCTGCAAATTAGACTTTTTGCTAATTTAAGATTTTTCTAAGTCCAGTAAAATTGGTTTCACAATTTTTGGAGCTCCCTATAGAGAGATGTAGATTTTACAAGTTTGGGAAAATGCTGAATTTGTTTACTGCTGTTTTTCCATTTTTCAGAGACATAGCCAAAAGAAACACCATTAGACATAATAAATCAAGTTCAATGAAGCTAAAATTTTAAGTGAAGATCAAAAGATATATGAATGACCTTATGGACAAATTTAGGAATTTTCCATAAAGGGGATCTCCTGGAATTAATTTCCAAATCCAGATTTATGAAATTATGGAGACAAATCCAGGGATGCTCATACCAATCCAATTGAATCACTGCAAAGTATAGATCACAATAATATCCGACAACATGTCTAACACTAAAATGGCTTGCTCTCGCTCCCGCTCCTCCGTGCCCCGCGCCTCCGCCACCTCCACCACCTCCCCTTGCTTGCCGCCATGGACGCGCTGATAGCCTTTAGCTCTACTGGGGATCGGTCGACTTGCTCATCATGGGTGAGGATCGACCCCTGCCGACCAGTGGTGACTGGGATCTTCGTCCTGGTGAGATATTCCAAGAAGAAGTTCGCCGCCAGCTCCGCTCCACGGTTCATCACCTGGGGTCTTCACCCAAGGGTCCCTTCCTCATGATTGCAGCCTTTCGAAGGTACACTTTTCGTCTCTCAGAGAGTGCCGTTGGATGGGCTCTTTGCTCGGTGCTGGGTGGTTCACCTGGGGATTTTCATGTCCAACAACTGCAAGAGCGTTCGTTTCGCTTCTCCGTGGCGAGCAAGCAAGTGGGACTACTGATCAATGCAAAGCGGAGGATCACCACATCAACCTTTGATGTGTACTTTCATCTATGGCGCACGGGTGGACCGGATTGGATCTCTGAATATAAGAAGTGGGAGCAGGAACAGAAGGAAAGCTGGACATTGGTCTCACGCAAGAAGCCAACAAACAGGCGGGTCTCCTTCGCCTCCCCAATCCGACAAGGTTCTCCAGCAAAAAAGGCAACCCCAACGGTAAAAGGGTTGTGGTTGGGAAAATTTTTCTGCAATCTTCTTCAAGCCCCAACAAGTGCTGCCGGACTCTACTTTCCGGCTAATCGGAAGATCGTCAGAGTTCATTCACCGACCACCGCGAACGAATGTACGTGGCGCGATAAACAATACAACATTTTGAATTTACGGGCGGACAAAGGGAAGTCTGGCCCCACTCCATTCATGTCTCACTGGCCTCCGGTGCAATGGAGCGCCAACAACCCGGCGCATGCCCCTGATGTGACCGCTCTAAGCAGTAGCCACCCTAGGCTTAGCTCTACTAAGTGGGAGGTCAGCGAGTGTTCTCGCCCGAAGGGAGATAGAGCTCCAAAGGCCACAGTCTCGCAAGGTCCCGAGGGAACTCTACGTCGACAAGACAGCGAACAGAGCAGGGAGCTGAGGCGGCCAAGTGATCATGGCACTTGGTAGTATGATGGGAAACGCTGCTATAAATGCCTCAACTCATTTCATCTGAAATTCCAATGCCGCAATGAGATACGGTGTAATCTTTGCTTTAGATATGGGAATATTAGGCGGAACTGCCTCTCAGCTGCCAGAGTTCCTCGGGTTTGGCGCAAGAGAAGCACGCCCCCCATTAAGGCCTCTGGCCTTTCCATGGAACTGTCATCCGCCATCATCATTCACAAACACAAACCCCCCCTCAACTTCTCCTCTGCCGCTCCTTCTTCCTGGCTCCTCCGCACCCTGCACTCCACATCCTTCTCCACCGCTCTTTCATCGGCCAACTCTTAGCCTCATGGCCAACTTCCTGGTTGATCCCTCGAGGTTCCTGGCCAATCAACACTTCGACTTCACCGACGGAGGCCCAAACCGGTTGCCTAGGATGGTGGTGCACCTTCCCGGTCACCATCACCCGGCTCATGAAGAATTTGCTGTGGCGGTGGATGCTGAGCGCGTGCTGCAGGAAGATCAGTACGAGGATTTCAGGCTACGGATCCGGAACTTCCTCCTGCAAGACATGGGTATCACCGTTACTCACTCCTGTCTCACCCCACTGGGCATAACTCTTTTTGCATTCCAGACCAGCTTGTTTAGAGACTTACTTGTGATGAGAGAGCCAATCGTGGTAGATGGCGTTCGTGTGTCCTTCATCAGGCACAACTTTGGCAGAAACCGCCGGACTCATGAGTTTGGTCGTGTTGGTTGGTTTATGATCTTGGGCTTCCCACTGGACTACAGGACGGTTGAAACTATTGAGTTAGCAGTTTCTGGTTTTGGCAAGTTGCTTCAGTGGCACACAAGCCCGAGGGCCCTGGGCTTCATCCTGGTCAAATGTCTCTACACCAATGCAAGGCTCGTCCCCAGAAGTTTAGTACTGCGTCAAGGCACCAGGGATGGGGTCGGGTACTCCTAGTCTTGCCCGGTGTACATTCTCAATTGGATTGCCCTGAATGGCTTTGGGGAAGCTGATGGATGGGGGGCATCCCCCCCGGAAGATGACCTGCCACTGAATGGCGACCCTCACCCTCTTCAAGAACCACCTGAGGAACAACCGGAAGATGATGAGGAATGGCCGACGCATGATGAACAGCACCAGCAGCAGGCCAACGATGGCTCGGAACCATGGGGGCCGCCGCCGCCCCCACCGCACCATGAGATGGACGCCCTCTCTGACGCCCCAACTCAAGAGGAAGCTTCAAGCACCGTGAACACGACTGAACATGCTGTCAGAGCTCCAAGGATGGAGCATCGGAACTTCCCACTGGTCAACCCGAAGGATGTTACGCAGCAACCAGACTGGCTTCCCCCTGCACTCGGTAGGGCTGAGAAAAATGCTTCAGGTGGCCTTCCCGAACTCCCCCTCTGCGTGGTGGAACGTCCAGTTCAATGAACTCAATGGGCAAGGGGGTTCAATAAAGTCATCACCATGTCGCTCTCCAACTCCGCTGATCAGCAGCCAAGGGAGCAGAGTTCTGGCCACCCCTCAATGATCATCAAAGATATCACTACCGAGCCCATCGCTGCTGCAGATAAGATAAAAGGAAAGCAAAGCAAGGCCCTGACATCGACAGTAGTGGAGATTGTTGGCCCCTCTCACTCCAACAGATCACTGGAACCAAGCAAACTAAGGAGGAGCCCTCGGCTCCAAATGCTCATGCAGGGACATCGGACCACGCCACCTGCTCAGGAGATTGGCCCTGCTGCTGGTACAACTGAGGATACGCCGGCACTCAATCTCTTTCTAGGTCCAATCAAATTCCCCAGTCTTGACTCTCTTGACTCCTGCCATCCCTACCCTGAACTATCCACTAATGTGCTGCAGGCGACGGCGGTAAACGAGTGCGGCGTTCCCCCTGAGGTGGCGCGCCAGATGTTGTCCCTCCCGGAGCTGAATGACGATGCCGTACATCAAGATTGACTTGCTGGGTGATAGGAAAATTGATGAAGATGCCCGATCTTCCGAAAGGTAATAGATAAGTCGATTGATGGAGATCTCGACGTTGATGATCCGAGGCTCTCGAGTAGAACACGAACAACCCCTGCAATCACTACACCACCGCTCCGTTGGTTATCAACCGTGCTGCACACGATTGACCTCGCCAAGAAGACTAATCCCTGCAAGTGCAACCGAGAACACAAGCAAGAACAAGGTAGACACGATCTGAAAATCGCGAAGTTGGGGTCTCACAAACCGTAGAACGGCGATATTATTGATCTAAGCAAAACCCAATTGTCTATGGTGGCTACTATGGAGTATATATAGGTGGGAGGACGTCCAAGGGGGTGTTAGGGTCGTGACCTAACCCTAATACACGAAAATAATGGACTTAGACTTGATACAAGGCCCAATGGCCCAATACAGTGGCGCAGCACCCTGACAGATTCTGTATTTGATTTTGTTTCGACGATTCCGGTCGACTCCGAACGTATTTTGACCTGGGACCGGCGCCATTGGAAAGTTTATCCTCTCCCCTTTCCGTGCATATTTAGAACGTCCGAAACGGAGTTCGTATGCATCCTGGGCGTCCGTTTTAGTGCGTACTGCTCCTGGACTCCGAGTTGGATACGATTTGGAGTTTGGTTCGGTTTCCATCTTCTTTGAACGAATTCTCTGGTCTTCCACGTCCCTAATACTCCCTCCAAGTACTCCTTGAACCTCTCCATGGATCCTAATCACAAATAAATCATTAAGTAGCAATCTATGCTCAAAAACATATAAGGAAATATATAAGAATGAGTTCACCTCTAAAATTAATTGTTGTGTATGAACTCTATTGATTGTATCTTGTATATTCAGTGGAGTGTTGTTTGTATCCATAGAAGTGATGTCCTCATCATCATCCCCTTCTTGAATTGGAGTCGTCCTCAACTCAAGTTCATCTTCTCTCATGTGTTGGTCCAAATGTGCAACGCCATCAAATCTTCTTGTATGCATGAATGGAGGAGGCCAAGGTGGTGGCCGACATAGTGCGCCATCTTGATCTTGCCCATCAAATAAGAGTGCATATTCACTTGAGCCAGGATCCCAAACAAATAAGCATTGCGTCATGTTTGTAGGTAAAATAATAATGTGCATGATCTCATCATTCTCCCCTTCTTTATGACAAGCCGTCCTCGGCTTGCTCGTATGTCCAGCAAAAAGTATTGCTTTGGGGGTAGAATGAGTGTTGTCCATAATGCACAACCGCAGTGAATAATGCTTTTGTTGTCTCTGTTGCAAGGAAAAAATACTAGAAAAACTTGACAAGACATTATTAGCGTTAGTACATCCATTCATTTCACCATATTGTTGCAGCACAAAAGGAGCTTGCACATTTGAACATATGTAAAGTTTATGCACTATAAATTCACCACTATCTTCATAGTTGCCTATAGCATGAAAAATATTTCTACTTAATAAAGACAATTCAGATTGAGAAAATATTATCTTCTCTATGATATCTAGATCACAAAGAGTGTCAAATTCAATATAGCCCAAAGTATTTAGAGACGATAACAATTTCAGCTCATCCCTTTCACATGTAGTTGGGACCAAATGCTTAATTTCAGCACAAGTGAGTGATGAAGTATCAAATTCATTTGGTTGTTCTAGCATAGGTACAATATAATTATCATCACACAACTCATTTTTGCTGTAAGAATCAGTAGGAAAATCAACTAATGGTAAAGGTGTATTATGAAAAGGTTCATCTTGTTGTTGCTCATCGATAGTATGATTGGTAGCAAAATTCAGCACATCTGAAAATGTCATACCTTGGTTAACTGTATAGCATTGTCCATTAACATTACTCTCATTTTCAGCAAGAAATTCAAATGCATTATGAGTTGATTCATCAAAAAATTCAGAAGAGTTGTTCAACACTTCACTCTCATTTGCATCTTCATTTATTTGTTCATATTCCTGCAAAAGGTTAGGCAAAGGAGGAGGTACAACAAGAAAATTCGTCTCAAGTTCATGTATTTCATCTTTACAATTAGATACATTAGCAAATGTTTCTCGCATAAGAATTTTCATATCTTTCCATGTTCGAGGTTTTTCTAAATCATTTAAATTGTTCCACCAAGTTAATGCACAACCTACTAATGCACTTGCAATATTTCTAATCTTCCTCCTCGCACACATATGACATTTTCCAAAAATTTTATCCAACTCTATTTCCCAAGCAATATATTCATCATAACCAAGACCATCAAAAGAAGGAAAAGATGGGAGAATGTAATTACTTCTTATGAAAGGTGTTGTAAAGGTGGTCTGAATGTCATGTGAATCCTTGGTTGATGTTTGATTTTTAGTGAGCAACTCCATCGCCGTCTTCATCATGTCCATCATCTCAGCATATAATGCATGATTCTTGCTTTTACCTGGCATTGTTAGTAGCAAACAGAAGACAACACAAAAAATATGTTATCCCTATCAACTACAAAGGATAATGGAAAAGTGGAAGTGGAATCACACACTCTCAAGCGTCTTACCACACTCTTACAAGTGTTCTTACCGACACTGCAGGTGGCAAACGGTAGACGGTATGAAGAAACCAATGAAGCGTGGGATGATTGCAAAGGTGTATCGATTCTGCTCAAGAGTAAGGTGTAGCTTGGATGGCACTTTTTATGTAGCAAGTATTAGCAACAATGAAATCAGATAGTAAAGTTGAATAAGTGTCCAAAGTATTTGTCAAAGTTGCTGGCCTAAATGTGTTCCTAGTAGTTCAAGCTAGCAAGACATGAGACAAAACTAGATGACACAAAGAATGCAAGCACTTCTGTTTTTTTTTTGTTTTTTTTTCTTTTTTTGTGCGGCTTTTGTTTCTTGTTTTGCACTTGCCTTTTTCTTTTTTCTTCCGTGCTGCAAGGGAAGAACACAATGAAAATCAACCCAAGATATCTCGTGTGTCTGTCGCAGATTTTCTGCTCAATCTTCCAAGGACAAATAGACACACTTATAGGCTCTAAATTGGAAAACTTAGAACAGCAAGATTGTAGATATATCTCTCCTCTTTAATTTCAATATATGGAAGACCTATTTTGGAAAAGAACAATAGGAGATACTGACCCCGAAATACAGACTGTTCAGAATTTTTAAATCAATAACAGATTCGGATCTAATGCAATTTAGACATCGATAACAATATTTTCTGGAAAAATGATGAATATGAAAGTTATAGAGCACTTCTTCAGCTTTCCATAAAGTACAAGAACATCAAAATCCGAGTTCGTATGTGCGAGATATGATGAAAATACCAAACTGGACAGAGGTGAATCTAATCTGGACGTGATGACGTGATTCAAAAGGATGAATCACACAATGCAAAACTCAAACTAATACCAAAAACACTTTCTAAACCAGCAATATGACTCAACCACGGACACAAACTCAACAAAACCAAACTGAATAACAAAGTTGCAAAGGCTCAATGTGGTTTGGACAAAGTAATGAACAGATCTACTAAACTGCAAGTTTTTTTGTGGCTTTTTTTGTGGACTCTAGGTATGAAAAACAAAACTAATGTAATGGATAGATGAATTACCTAATGGGCAACCTGGAAATCTGATACCAATTGATAGGAAAATTGATGAGGAGAATTGATGATGATGCCCGATCTTCCGAAAGGTAATAGATAAGTCGATTGATGGAGATCTCGACGTTGATGATCCGAGGCTCTCGAGTAGAACACGAACAACCCCTGCAATCACTACACCACCGCTCCGTTGGTTATCAACCGTGCTGCACACGATTGACCTCGCCAAGAAGGCTAATCCCTGCAAGTGCAACTGAGAACACAAGCAAGAACAAGGTAGACACGATCTGAAAATCGCGAAGTTGGGGTCTCACAAACCATAGAACGACGATATTATTGATCTAAGCAAAACTCAATTGTCTATGGTGGCTACTATGGAGTATATATAGGTGGGAGGACGTCCAAGGGGGTGTTAGGGTCGTGACCTAACCCTAATACACGAAAATAATGGACTTAGACTTGATACAAGGCCCAATGGCCCAATACGGTGGCGCAGCACCCTGACAGATTCTGTACTTGATTTTGTTTCGACGATTCCGGTCGACTCCGAACGTATTTTGACCTGGGACCGGCGCCATTGGAAAGTTTATCCTCTCCCCTTTCCGTGCATATTTAGAACGTCGGAAACGGAGTTCGTATGCATCCTGGGCGTCCGTTTTAGTGCGTACTGCTCCTGGACTCCGAGTTGGATATGATTTGGAGTTTGGTTCGGTTTCCATCTTCTTTGAACGAATTCTCTGGTCTTCCACGTCCCTAATACTCCCTCCAAGTACACCTTGAACCTCTCCATGGATCCTAATCACAAATAAATCATTAAGTAGCAATCTATGCTCAAAAACATATAAGGAAATATATAAGAATGAGTTCACCTCTAAAATTAATTGTTGTGTATGAACTCTATTGATTGTATCTTGTATATTCAATGGAGTGTTGTTTGTATCCATAGAAGTGATGTCCTCATCATCATCCCCTTCTTGAATTGGAGTCGTCCTCGACTCAAGTTCATCTTCTCTCATGTGTTGGTCCAAATGTGCAACGCCATCAAATCTTCTTGTATGCATGAATGGAGGAGGCCAAGGTGGTGGCCGACATAGTGCACCATCTTGATCTTGCCCATAAAATAAGAGTGCATATTCACTTGAGCCAGGATCCCAAACAAATAAACATTGCGTCATGTTTGTAGGTGAAATAATAATGTGCATGATCTCATCACTGGGAGTGGAAGGTGTCGAGCACACTATGGACTGCTATGTTGCTGATGGGTTCGTCTTTTGGGAAACTGGTATTTGGAATTGTAGGGTGGCTGTATTAAATAGTACTGGTTGTTGTTTTGTGGTGTGCTCTGTTGAGAACATGCGCGGTTGGGAACATTTCTGCATTTTGATCGGCCGGTGGCCGGAACCTCAGCTTATGGCAGTTAGTCTATTCTGGAGTCTGTTGGCTGTGACCTATTTCTATGCTGCTTGGCTCATCTGTCTGTCTGATTACTGGTTTGTTCGTTGGCCCTCGTTGCACACTGACCTTAGTTTCATAGGCCACATCCTCATTCAATCGGTCGGGACTACTTCCCGGACTACCCTGTCATACCTGACTATTACTTATGGCGCACAACATAACCCGTAACTGGAATGTCTTCAACTGGAACATTCGTGGTCTTAATAACACTGCTAAGCAACAAGCAGTCAGGTCCAAAATAGAGGAGGTACAGGAGTGCAATATCTTCTGTATACAAGAGACCAAAATGGAACATATTGGCATTTCTTTTCTTAAACGACTGGCACCTAGAAGATTCAACAAATTCGTCTTTGGACCATCTAGGGGTGCCTCGGGAGGTATTCTGGTAGCCTGGAATGACAGCTTGCTTCAGGGGGAAGCTCTGGATACCAGGGACTTTGCCATATTCATGCGGTTCACATCCCGACTGAACGGGGTAGTCTGGCACCTGATCTCAGTCTATGGACCTTGTCAGGGACCTCGTCGACAGGAGTTCACCGACTAGCTCTGGAATCTCTCATTGCAACCGCAAGAGCTATGCATGATATTGGGGGACTTCAACTTCTATCGCCACGTCAGTGACCGCAACCGCGCGGGAGTGAATATAGGGGACATGCAGATGTTCAATGATATCATCCAACACTTGGGACTTATTGAAATCCCTCTCCAAGGTAGGAATTACACTTGGAGCAACATGCAACAATCGCCTCTACTTAAACAACTGGATTGGTGCTTTACCTCAGCGCAATGGTCCCTATCATTTCCCAACTCCTCACTTTGGCCGATGGCCAGGGACACATCAGACCATGTTCCACTAGTAGCTCAGATATGCACCACCATACCTAAATCAAAATGCTTCCGCTTTGAAAACTACTGGCTCAGACATCCACAATTTCCCATCATTGTCAAGGACTCATGGGACCAGCCTATGTCAACAGTTGGTAGTGCAAGGAGAGTTTCTGCTAAATTAAAACGTCTGAGATACAAGCTACGCAAGTGGAGCAGATCACTAGGTGGGCTGAAAAAACTGATCAAACGATGCAATGAAGTTATTCTGATCATGGACACAATGGAAGAGCAGAGGACACTATACTTGCAGGAAAGCTGTTTCAGAAACATGATCAAACATCAGCTTACCCAGCTCTTAAAGCAACAAAATGACTACTGGAGACAATGTTATACAGAGCGTTGGGCCATGTTTGGTGATGAGCCAACAAAATTCTTCTTGGCTACAGCAACAAAAAGATACAGGAGAAACAATATATCAGTCATTCAAGATGACCATGGAGTAGAGCTAATGGATCATGGGCACAAAGCCTCAGCCCTCTGGAAGGAATTTTCGGAAAGGTTAGGGCAATCAGCCCCGACTCAACAATGGCCCCAAATCCACCATTGGGTGCTGCCTGGACAACATCTACATACATTATGCAACACGGTCACCAGGGAGGAAATTGATGCCACACTTAA